>CM065802.1:219086452-221489523 GCA_033398695.1 Orobanche coerulescens | reverse complement strand
ATTCACGCTCCGCATGATGTAGTCGAGAAGCGTGCAAGCTTGCCGGATGATGCCGGCACCAGTTCGTGAGCTGTTTGTAGGGGAGTACTTGACCTTTCACTTTTATTGCATAGTATATTTTGTCCATTGAGGTCAATGTACGTCCTAAGTTTGGGGGGGGTCTATTTCTGTTGCTACGTTCACTGCTGTACTTATTTCGTTGCACTTTTTGTTATTTTTAGTTATCTTTTTGTCGATAGCCTTGCTTGTCATTATTTTTCTCTTATTCGTGAATTTTTCGTGCTTCTATTTGTGTAATACTGATGTTACGACACTGTTTTTCTCTCTGAAGAAACGGTCGAGTTTTAGTCGAGTTGTAGTCAGTGATTTCTGTTTCTGCTAAGTCTTCATTTAGGTCCGAAATTTTTTTCGTGATTGTAGAGGTCTTGGTGGATAAGAGAGGATACATACGTGTTTTAAAATCACCGTCGATACGTTTGGGTACATTTTTCGGTTAGCTAGTCGTCCAGTTACATAAGTCGTGTTGGCACTTAGATTGAGATTAGAGTCAGTCAGTTTTTCCCAAAAGTCGAGATATTTTTGTTCTATGATGGGAAGTCTAGTAACCGGGGGTATTCACGTGACCCGTTGTTTACTCTCGTGTAAAACGACGACCCTGATTAGACTAGTGATTTATAAATTTCACATGTGCCGATGATAGGGAGCCTAGTAACCGGGGGTACTCGCGTGACCCGTTGTTTACTCTCGCGTAAAACAGCGACCTTGATTCGGACATGCGGGAATAGCTATTCGAGTTGTTTCTCCGCTGTGGAGGGGAACTTAGTAACTAGAAGCATCCATGTGCCCCATGAGTGTCTTTTACGTCAAACGGTTTCCCAATATATGAGAATGGAAGTTCCACCCTAGGATTATCCCGATGAAACATCCCGAGATCCGAACCTAGTGGTCAAGTCGAATCAATTTCTTGAGCATATATATAAGGGAACACTGTCCGAGGGTTATTTTTGATGAAACTCGTGAAAATTTTGCCATTAGATTGTGGAACGGGGCGAACTAGCTTGTTTATTTTAACCTTTCATATTGACGGTCGATTAGATTCATGTTTGTTAATCTTTGAGCTGGATTTTCTTCATGAACGAGTGATTAGGACTGAATTTGATTACTTTGTGGAATCAGTGTTCTGAGTGTAGCTCGCTATTACGATACTCGTATTATTCAGAGAGAAATTCAGGATAGTATTGATTAGTTTGAGCACTACGAGTTGCACGATTATTCACGATATTCTTTTGTTGAATTTAACTCTTTTTCCTTGAGGACAAGCAAAGGCTCAAGTTTGGGGGTATTTGTTAAGCGTATTTTTATACGCTTATTTATCATTATTTTGTATTATTTTGGCGAGTAAAATTGCATAAATGAGCTTTTAATGTCTTATTCTCGCATGTTTGACAGAAGATTGGAGTCCGGAAGCTAAAACGAGGCAAAACGGGCGAAAATGGTGAATTTTGGCCGTGGGCCGCGGCACAAGGCAAGTGGGCCGCGGCACACGAAGAGGAGCAGCGGGCACCAGAGTAATCTGTACTCTGTGCCGCGGCATAGACCATGTGAGTCGCGGACCAGAAGAAAGTCACAGCACCCAGGTTTTAATTTGCACGCCATGTGCCTCGGCACAGATTAAGTGAGCCGCGGCACACACGGCGGTTTTGGTGTGCTCCGCGCGGATTTGGGCCGTTTTGAAGCCAGTTCTCTACCTACTCACACGGACGCGATTTGGAGGCTGTGGGGAGCTATAAATAAGGGTTTAAGACCCTAATTAATCATCTTGGAGGATTGGGAAAAGGAGGATCACAGAAGACTATCGCAGACGAGAGAAGCAGAAGACATCAAAGGCGGAGGGCGGAAGCCAGAAGAACGGAGGAATCCGAGCTCTTCATCTGTGTTTGATTTTCATGCTTTTATTTATTAATTATGTATTTTCATTATTTAGCATGTCAGGCTAAAACCCTTATTCTAGGATTTTGATGAAACCTAAGTTTTGACGGATTTGCTTTAGATTATCTATATAATTCCCTTTTCTATTGAGTTTTCCCAATTGAATTTAATGCTTTCAATTGTCTGGCCAATAATTGGATTGTTTTAATTACCTTACTCGAATCGGGAGAGGAGAGTTGGTGAGGAACTATTGGTGAGGACCGTTTTATTCTGTGAGATAGGAATATACTCATAGGAACTACGTGGCCTTTTTGGAGATTTTATGCTTTTTGCCTATTGACGAATTAATTCACCTAGGGATAGAGTGCATTATTCGCCTTTAACAATCAATTGACCTCGGGAGAGGCGGTAGAGTATTTTAACAATCTTCGCCTTCAATAAATTGGGAAAATCATTAATTTCAGATAATCGAGAGTAAATTCGGATAAACTGAAGTGGATTCATAATCCTAGAATTATTCATCATTTGATTTTCCTTCTTTGATCGATCTTTTATACTGTTTAGTCTTTATTAATTCTTTTAGTAATTAATTGCAACCCAAAGTTCGATTGTTCAAATAAAACTAGAATACATAAAAATCGGTAGTTAGTGACTCAGTCCTCGTGGGAACGATACTCACTCATCACTTTATTACTTGTCAACGATAACGTGCACTTGCGTTAACGAAAAATCCACAACACAAAGTATTATTTGTTGAAGGTTTGCATCATAATTTACTTAGCGTTTTTCAACTCTGCGATGAAGGTTTCAAAATTCTCTTTGAACAAACGCATTGCACGGGATTTAGAAATAATAAAATTGCATTCATCGGTTTAAGATGTGGAAACATTTATATTGTTGATCTTAATGATAAAAGCTCATTCAATGAAAAGTGCCTTATTACATTAGATGATAATGCATATCTATGGCATCGTAAATTGGGGCATACATCTCTACAGATCATTTCTATTTTATCGAGACACGATCTTGTCCGTGGTTTACCCAAACTCAAATTTGATCGGAAGCATTTGTGTGAATCTTACATAAAAGGAAACATACTCGAGAATCTTTCAAACCAAAATTCGAAGTTTCCACTAGTCGTATTCTTGAACTTGTGCATATGAATTTGATTGGACCAACTAGATATGTTAGTCTAAATGGTAAACTTTACACTTTGGTTATTGTTGACGATTATTCGCATTTTACTTGGGTTAGATTTCTTGCTCATAAAGATGATGCATTTTTCGAGTTTTCCAAATGGTGACGTTTGGTGCAAAATGAGAAAAGTCTTTCTATAATTTCTATTCGTACCGATCAAAGAGGTGAATTTGATTGCACTCCCTTTGAGCTCTTGTGTGACAAATATGGCATTAATCACAATTTTTCGGCTCCTAGAATGCCTCAATAAAATGGGGTTGTTGAAAGGAAAAATCGATCTTTGGAAGAAATGTCAAGGACTATGTTTAACGAATATTCTCTTCCACAATATTTTTGGGCCGAAGCAATTTTTACGGCATGCTATGTGATTAATCGAGTTCATGTTCGTAGAACTCATCTTAAAATTCTGTATGAATTATGGAAAGGTAAAAATCCAAATATATCCTACTTCCATCGTTTTGGTTGCAATGTGTTTATTCTAAATAATGGTAAGGATAACTTGGGTAAATTTGATGCTAAATCCGACTCCGGAATATTTCTTGGTTATGTTACGAATAGCAAAGCATATCGTGTTTATAACATTAAAACAAATAAAGTTGAAGAATCCATTCATGCTAAATTCAATGATATGATCTCACCCCCGAGAAAGGCAGAATATTTTGATGATGCAGGTATCTTTCCGGACGAAATGGAGAAAATTTCAGAAATTCAAAAGAAGTCAATCGAGGAGTTACCTAAAGATTGGAAGCACATTAAAGACCATACAAAAGATCTCGTGATTGGAAATATTGAAGATGGTGTTCAAACTCGAAGGAGAACCACCGAGTATTTTGCTCATTGTGCCTTCGTATCCGAGATAGAACCCAAAAATATATCCGAGGCTCTTGATGATGAAAGTTGGATGATGGCAATGCAAGAGGAGCTTGTTCAATTTATGCACAATAACGTATGGAATATAGTTCCCGCTCCTAAAGATAAAACAATTATCGGGACTAAATGGGTGCACAAAATTAAGCGTGACGAAGACGGTTACCCAATTCAAAATAAATCTCGTTTGGTCGCGCAAGGGTATAATCAAGAAGAAGGCCATGATTACGAAGAAAGTTTTGCTCCCGTGGCTCGACTCGAAGCCATCCGATTGTTATGTGCATTTGCGGCTCACAAGAAGATCAAGCTATTCCAAATGGATGTGAAAGGTGCATTCTTGAATGGCTATATTCAAGAAGATGTATATGTCAAGCAACCTCCCGGTTTTTGAAGATCACCAATTCCCGGATCATGTCTACAAGCTCAACAAGGCGCTCTACAGTTTGAAACAAGCACCCCGAGCATGGTATGATCGTTTAAGTCAATTCTTAATTGCTAATGATTATAAAAGAGGTAAAGTCGATAATACTTTGTTTGTAAAAACAGTGGATAATGATATACTTGTTTGCCAAATTTACGTTGATGACATTATTTTTGGGGCTACTAACGAATCATTGTGCCAAGATTTTTCTAATCATGAAGGGAGAGTTCGAGATGAGTATGATGGGAGAATTAACGATCTTCCTCGGACTTCAAATTAAACAATGCGAAGATGGAATTTTTATCCATCAAATGAAGTACTCTCACGATCTCCTCAAGAAATTCAAAATGGAGTTTAGCAAAGTGATTTCAGCGCCAATGTCTTCATTATTGAAATTAGAAAAGATGAAAACGGCAAACCCGTGGATCAAAAATTATATCGAGGTATGATCGGATCTTTTCTAAATTTAACTGTTTCTAGGCCAGACATAATATTTGCTACGTGCTTATGTGCTCGATTCCAGTCTAATCCTAAGGAATCCCATTTAATTGCTTGTAAACGTATCTTTCATTACTTGACCATCGGTTTAGGTTTATGGTATCCTTCTTGCTTGGATTTTAATTTGATTGCATACAGTGACGCCGATTTCGGCGGGTGTAAAATTGATAAAAAGAGTACTAGTGGTATGTGTCACTTCATTGGCTCATATTTAATATCTTGGGGAAGTAAAAAGCAAACCAGTGTAGCATTGTCTACAGTTGAGGCTGAATATGTTGCTGCATGGAGTGCCTGTGCTCGGGTATTATGGATTAAAAATCAACCCTGCGACTACGGCATTTATTTTGAAAATACCCCTATTTTATGTGATAACACTAGTGCAATTAATTTGAGCAAAAATTCCGTATTGCATAGTAGGACTAAGCATATAGATATTATACGTGATCATGTGCAAAAAAAAGACATTTTGCTTAATTTTTGTCGGGACAAAAGATCAACTTGCTGATATATTTACGAAACCTCTTCCAGAGAAATCGTTTAATATTATTCGTTTGCAACTTGGTATGGGACATCTAGACAATTTTTGAAATCTAGTTATCTACTCGAGAAATCAATTTCTTAGAAATATTTCATTCACTAGCGCGCGCTAGCCTTATCTCTTTAAGCGCGCTAATTTCATATTCCTGAACGAATTTTTCTTCGATAGCATACGCTAACCCATTATCCCTGCGTACGCTAACTAAAACCCCTTATCGATTTATGCTACTGGGCAGTCCAGTAAGCAACATATAATGTCATAGCGCACTTAAACCTATATTCCTTGCGTATGCTAATTTAAAATTTTTCTTTTTCCTATATAAACTCTGAACAGTCCAGAAAGTCAACCATCCTTTCATAACGCACGTAACCTCATATCCCCTTTCTGAGCAAGAACCCTAGCAAACTCCGGCTCTCTCAAATTCCGATTTCTTCCATCAAATCTCTCAAATTCCTCTCAAATCATGTCAAGCAAATGAGGAGTTGCTATGGAAAAGCAATAAAAAAGAGCTCGTGAACCGGCATTTGACAACTCCCGATTTGTCTCGTCCACAGCATTCTGAGTGTATTTTGAGGTTATCCCTCAAGAATCCCTCACCGACTGCTACTACTTTAATTTCGGAACCCTGGAAAGGGCCAAGGTACCTATCCGCGAATTCTTTTTATCTTATGGGTATCGACCGATTCACCGAGTGCAAAGAAATTATGTATCCTGGTTTAGTCAGAGAATTTTATGCTAATTTGCACTTAGGAGATAGTGCAAGTTCTTCGTATTTAGTTCTTCAGAGCCGAGTGAATAGGACTGCAGTGTTCGTCTCCTCGGAAATTTTGTTTGAACTTTTTGATTGTGTATGACCAGTTTTTCTTGCTCGGGAAAGGAAAGTGTTGAGAGATCCGATATGACCGAGGTATAATTGAACGAGTTTCTGAGTTCGGAAGCTGTCATCGATGTCATCGATAGAGTTTTAAAAAACAATGATTTCGGCATCAATCTCCGGCTGCTCCTAGTTGCTTTAACAAAGTGTATCATGTCAAAAGTTCACTCGCATCATTAACTCGTGGGAGTCGACAAGAATGTGGTATATCATATCTTGAATGATGATAAGGTCAATTTGCTCTCTCATCACGAGTTGGATAAAATCGAAAGGAGATGTTTTTCGCTCCAAAAACTACTTGTCAAGTTCACAGAAAGTGGGGCTGCCATTTAGACCCGTTCTCACAGTAATTTTCCGCTGTTTCAACGTTGATCTCTCAGGCGAGGCATCGGTTCCGGTCTCTCGGGGACATGAGATTAGCGACCTATCCCTCGAGGCGATGCACTACGTCGATAGATATGGTCGAGGATGGGTGTTGTTCTCTTATCTCCGAGAAGATGATCGAGTTCCGAAAGGAACGAGAGTCCCGACTCCGGCTGAGCGTGTTACTCGAAGAGGGCCAGAAACTCTTCAAGAAATTCAAATCGGGTCTTTCGTTCGTCATACGAAGGTGAAGGGTAAGAGGAAGGTTGCCATCGATGAGGAAGAGGAGAGTGATCTCATTACTCGGATGCGTAGCGTCGAAACTTCACAACTGGAAATTCGTGAAGATGTTCGTCCTCTCCGTACGGAAGTTCAAGGAGTACGTTCGGAAGTTCAAGGAGTTCGTGGTCTGATTGAAGACTTTATCCGATTCACTCATCCGTCTTTCCTGTTTCCATCCTCCTCATCCGATCAAGCACCTTTTAGGATCTTGATTCTCGATGTAGCAAACTTCATTTCATGTGTTTTTCATGTCATATGCTTTGGTTATTTGGTTGTGATGTTTGGATTATTTTCATTTATGAAATGCGCATTCCCTTCGATATTTTTCATACTTACTGCTTTATATGTACTTTGGTTCGTTAATGTCTTAGTTATGTGTTCTATTTTGACCTACATATTTAAATTGTTGTATTTTGTTGTATACGCAACATTTCAGGGGGAGTCCTTTTTGTTAATGTCAAAAAGGGGGAGAAACACTCCAAAACCGAACATACTAACATATCGAACAAATTACATTGATTCGACATTTTTTTACATGTTTTTGCAAGTATATATTAAATGTTTTGACATCATCAAAAAGGGGGAGATTGTTGACTCAAAAGTATTTTGATGATGATTAGATTCAAAACATTTAACAAAATCTATCTCAACGAGATGTTTCATTGAAGGAGAAACTTGTTCCTAGCGCACGCTACAGGATGCAGAGAAGTACACGCTATTGAGGGTCCTAAGCAGACAGGCAAGTCACCTGCAGTCAAGTTGGAGTCCTACCTGATGGATAGCGCACGCAAAGTCTATATTATCAGCGCACGCTAAATTGCCAAAATTAGCGCACGCTATCGCGTCCCACTTAAACAAGGCAGAGAGGACAGTAACGTCTGGACAGAAAAAGGAAATCATTTGTGCATGCTACGGTCAAATATTTATGCACGCTATTCATAATACTAGCACACGTTACATGACAATATTTGCGCACGCTACCGGAAACATATTGAAGGTCCAGTAGCCTCTGGACTCAAATAAGGAAGCATTTATGTACGTTATACAAGCTAACGTACGTTATGTAGAAAATATGTAGCGCACGCTACAAAACACTTGTTAGCGCACGCTAAGCGTTCGAATTCCTACCGTTAGTCAATTTATCAGTTGGAAGGCAGAGGTCAAAAAGGAAATCCGGAAAATCTGGAAAGCTAATATTAAATAATACTAGCGCACGCCAAGTATAAGTACTAGCGCACGCTAAGTACAAATTTATCCGTTGGAAAAGAGACGTTGGGGAGACAAACCGACATGATTCAAAGTCAAAAGTGAAGACCTATTGACCAACGTTAACGCACGCTACAGAAGACCATCTAGCACACGCTAGACTTGTATTATTACCGTTGGAACAGTTTACAGACCGTTCAGATCAGTCAAGTCAAAGCGCCGATAACGTACGCTATGAAGAATTATTAGCGCACGCTAATAATACGTTTTTAATAATTTGAAGGACTTGACACTATAAATACCCATATCCTTTGGGTATCTCAAAGCACAACTTCAAGCATTCAAGCATTCAAAGCATTCTTGAGCTCAGATTTCTATTTATTATTGCATTCTAAGTTGTGAGAAGAAAAGATACAAGAGTGATACATATTGTAATATTTCTTATACTTTGTATTCTTTTCATTGGTTGTGAGTGTTGCATCACTCATACACGAGCGTAAGAGAAACGAATTAAGAGTCACTAATCCGGTGTTATTAAGATCTTTGATCCGACATTGTTAGGATTACAGTCCAACATTCGTAAGTGATGATTGTCTAGTTCCGATAGAACACTAGATACAAAAAGTTTATTTTGAGAGTGGTTGTGCTTGGACCAATAGAAGACAAGCGGTTGTAACGGTTGTTGTGCTCAGACCGATAGAAGATGAGACAAGTGTGTTGTGCGGCGGTTAATACGCCTCGATAGGTGATCGGCATCACGATCAGAAAAGCCAACCATGAAAGACATACTCCGGACATACGCCTAGAGTTCGGCATAATGCGGCGATCGTCTTTTGGTAACCAGCGATCGTTTTTTGATATCTGGCGATCGTCTTTAATGAGCGGACCAGAGGCGATCATCTCATGCCACGTGGGGATCCAGCATCCGTCAAAGTCGTCGAAGACCGAATCTTGGACGATGGCCCACCCACGGATATTCAAAGGATACCGACAAATAGGATCATTGACCCCAGCCTGTCACCTACCACACCTACCGACAAGGCCGCCGAAAGGTACGAAGTGGGCCCTCCTCGGACAGCGACTCGCAACGCGTGCTGGCTTCTCATTGGTTCACCCAGCTGGCCTCCAACTGCAACCTCAGACCTCAAGGGGACAGGCCCACGTGACGGGACGATCGGCCGTTTTATTTTAATATAGAAAACGGCGATCGCCCGCGATCGCCTGGGGGATCCCAACTACCTTGTCCCCTATAAATAGAGGACTCACTGCTGTGGCCAGAGGGGGGAATTATTATTACGAAAAAAGTGCAAAATACACACCAAAGAGAGAATCAAAGGCTCTTTTGGCAACCACTAACACATTCATAGTGATATTCATACACATTCATCATATATCCCAAGCAAGAACTCACAGATTTATCTATCTGGTTCTTCCGGCAATCTACGCGCTCTAAAGCCTAGATAACTAGATGTCTTTACACTCCTTGTATTAGATTCTAACATTAATATTTGTACTCGACAGTATATTTATTAATAACATCTCGCGAGAGCATTCAAGCCCGGGATTAACAACCCCGGCAAATCTTGTGTTATCTATTTTCTCACGGAAGTGTTCTCGCATTTGTTTGTTACTCGATCATTCCAGCAATACTATCTCCGGATAATATTTTGGGTAACAACAATTGGCGCTAGAAGAAGGGGATCTAAACCTTCATTTTTATTCCTACCGTCTCGAAGAACACTCACTGTTCTCCGGACATATACTTGAAGAAACACTCACTGTTCTTCAATAGAAAAACCTTCAGAAAATGACATCAGCAACAACCTCCAAGAGGGCCACCCTGAGATCTGCCGGAAATCTTATTCCGGCGAGGACCGAATCCCAGCCCACGGCGGAAGGCGACCGTGGCGACGCTAGGCTCTCACTCCCGCCCCCGAGGGACGGTTCTAGCCTCTCACTCGATCAGTTCCAGACATCGGAACAGATTGAGGAGGCTATAGCCATCCTCAGGGAACGGCAGAGGGCCCGCGATTCGCCCACCATCACCCCGTCAGCTAACCGCCGGGCAAGCAAACGGAAGCTCAAGGGGATCTATGTTGAGAAATCGACAGAAAGCCCCGAGCCGCGAGGAAGGCTCTCGTAAGGCGGGATGATTCCGTCTTCACCGCCCGGGAGCGATCCTCATGGCGACACAGGCACTCGGGCCCAGTGGGAGACATCGGTATCTGAATCCTTTACCAGAGTTCGGCATATCCGACTCCCAAGAGACAGTCGGTCGGCGAGCCCCTGCCGCCCAAGGAAGGAACCGGCGCGTGGAGCTCGTCATTCACCACGGGGCTAGGGGATCAGTACACGATCGCCTTGGTTCACGCTCTGAGAGCCACTCGGCGAGCAGTCAGGCAACGGCGATGGCCGTCATGCAACGCCAGCTCGACGAGATGAAGGCGCTCCTGGAAAATAGGGCAGGCGCCAGGAGATCGATCGTTGGGTCAAGCGAACCACTCGCGACTCAGATCGAGCTCGCCCCAGTTCAACCAACGATCAATCCCCCACAAACACCTCTATATGAGGGGAGATCGGATCCGGAAACCCACTTAAGCAAATTCCGGATCTACATGACCGGATGCGGAGCTTCATATGCGACGAAATGTCGTATGTTCCCGTTAACTCTGGGCGATCTCGCCCACAGATGGTACACCTCACTACCATCTCGCTCAATCAATTGCTTTGAGAAGCTAGCGAACGACTTCACATCGTACTTCGCCGCCAAAGTCACTCGCCCGGAAGGTCCCCACCGCATGATGAAAATCAGGCAGGGGAAGGATGAATCGGATGAGGATTACATCGACCGCGTAGACGAGATAGTCCTCACCGGAGAGCCCGTCAGCGACGAGATCGCTCTCAACTCAGTTATGAGCGGATTCCACGGACGTTCGCCCATGTTCAGACACCTCACAAAAGATATCCCCCCGACCTACTCGATCTTCCGCGGCAAAGCCGCCGGTTTCCTGGCCAGACAGAGGATGCTCTCACTCCGCTTAGAAGAGGGACCATCCGAAGAAGGAAAAGCACCTTCCCATGCCCAAAAGAAGGCGGTCGCCAAGCCCAGAAAGGCGATCGCCAAGCCGCCTGGCGAGTTCAAAGCCTTCGAGGATGTAGAAGTCCACCTTCTCCACAACCTCAACTTATCTCCGGCCCACATCTTCAACGCGATCAAGGGTCGCGAATGGCTTTCCAAGCCAAAGCCAATAAGGGACCACGGTCACCTAGACCGTAGCAAATTCTGTGCCTATCATAAGAGTCCCGGCCACAACACTAGCCAATGTCGCGACCTCCTCAGACAGCTATGGCGACTGTTTGAGGAAGGCAAACTGGACAATTTGATCACCAAGCCAAAACCCAGGACGGAAAGAGCCGGAGGGCGCGAGCGCCGACCAAGCGAAAGAATTCCTCCCAATCCGATCGCCAGAATCGAGCATGAGCCAGAGTACTCTGATGAGTCGATCCCTCCGATCAACCCTGGCAGTCGGATCAACATGCTTCAAGCAGGAGGTGGGAGCCTCGGGGGCCTTTCCCCGGTTTCCACCCTGTCAAACAGAAAGCGAAAAGCCGAGCTGAGGGCTTTCGCCGAAGTCCATGTTGTAGTACCTCCGGAGCCGACCATCTCTAGAGACGCGCTCATCACCTTTTCCAACAAGGACAGGGAGGGAGTGCAATGTCCCAAAGAGGATGCACTAGTGATCTCCGCTTGTATCCTTGGAAAGACGGTCGATCGCGTGCTGGTCGACAATGGGAGTTTCTGCAACATCATATTCAAATCCGCCCTAGACCAACTCGGCAACTTGATCAAATTCATCAAGCCTTTCGACACCGTGCTCCAAGGGTTCGGCGACAACACAGTCCAAGTCTACGGGAGGATCAAGCTCTCCTTTGAGCTAGTATGCTTTTATGATCCCAAGGTTAGGATTACTAGGAACCTAAGCTTTGTAATCATAGATAGGCCCAGCATCTATAATGGGTTCCTAGGTCGCCCCTTTTTAGAAACCTTTGAGGCGGTCGCCTCATCTTTCTTTTACTGTATCAAATTCCCCACTGCCGATGGGACGGTCGGTACTGTAAAAGGAGATCAGCTAATGGCAAAGAGATGTTTGAATTACTCCTATGTTGTTACTTCTTTCAATACTTCCCATACTATATGTAAAATTGAAGCGACCGACGATCAACCCATGGAGATCGACGAGCCTAACGCATCGTACCAACCCGACTCAGGGGACGCCATCTCTCATCAATTGACGGATGACATCGAGCCAAGGATCGGTTTCGAGCCAAGTCTCGACATCGATCCAAGGACCGAGTCCGGAGATCGTACCAAACGAGAGGTGACCGTCCCTGTCGAAGAGTTGGAAAGCATTACGATGGATCCGGATCACCCCGAACGGGAAGTACAGATCGGCGCAAATATCGACCACGAATTAAAGGGAGATCTGATCAACTTACTACGTATGAACATCGGAGTCTTTGCCTGGTCGCATCAAGATATGGTTGGCATAAGTCCCGAACACGCTTGCCATTATCTGAAGATCGACCGGACGATGAAGCCTGTTCACCAGAAGCGAAGGAAGTTCGGTCCCGACAAATACGCGGTGCTCGACATAGAAGTCCATAAGTTACTCAACAAAAAATTGATCGGAGTAGCCACAGACGAACCACAATGGGTCGCCAACGCGGTGCTCGTCAAAAAGCCAACTGGCTCCTGGAGATTATGCATTGACTTCACCGACCTCAACGCGGCATGTCCAAAAGATCACTTCCCGATGCCTCATATTGATCACCTGGTCGATAGCACGGCAGGTTGCGAAATGATGTCGTTTATGGATGCCTTCGCCGGATATCTTCAAATCCCAATGGCGGAGGAAGACATAAAACACACATCTTTCCACACAGAAAAAGACATATACTTTTAGGTCAGAATGCCGTTCGGCTTGAAAAACGCAGGGGCGACCTACCAGCGATTAGTCAACAGAATGTTCGCCGATCAGATCGGCAAGACCATGGAGGTCTACATTGACGATATCGTAGTCAAAAGCCTCAAGAAGGAAGATCACCTCAACGATCTCGCCGAGACGTTCGCCATCCTTGAGAAGTTTAACATGAAGCTGAACCCCAAGAAATGCAACTTCGGGGTGGGCTCCGGGAAGTTCCTGGGGCACATAGTGAGCCAAAAGGGGGATCGAGGCGAACCCCACCAAAATACAGGCGATCCTTGACATGCAGGAACCGCGAAACATCAAGCAGGTGCAACGCCTCACAGGTTGTCTAGCCGCCCTCAACCATTTCATATCACGGCTCGGCGATAAAAGCAAGCCTTTCTTCGCGACCATCAAGAACAAGAAGTTCGCGTGGACGAAAGAAAGCCAGATAGCATTCACCAAAATAAAGGAATATCTATCTAACCCCCAGATCCTGGCAAAGCCGATCCCCGGTGAAAAATTATTCCTTTACTTAGCGGCCTCGGAGGTCGCGCTGAGTGCCGTTCTGGTGCGAGCAGAGGGGCAAGCCCACTTGCCGATCTACTATGTTAGCCAGGCGCTCCACGACGCTGAGACACGTTATACACCATTGGAGAAGATCGCCTATGCCCTTGTCATGAGTGTACGTAAGCTGAGGGCTTACTTCTTCGATCACCAAGTGGAAGTCCTAACAACTCTACCTCTAAGACAAGTCCTGCACCGACCAGACACCAACGGGCAACTCCTCAAGTGGTCGCTGGAGATCTCCCAATACGGTATCACCTACGCTCCTCGCACGGCGATCAAAGGCCAAGCTCTGGCGGACTTCGTGGTGGAATTAACGTTCCCTCACAGTCAGGCCAGTCGGCCGACACACTGAAATTATACGTGGACGGCTCAGCGACCAATGCGAGAGCAGGGGCAGGGATTGTCCTCATCAGCCCCGATGGTCAGAGTTTCACAAATGCTGTGCGTTTCGGTTTTCGTGCGACCAACAATGAAGCCGAATATGAAGCTTTGGTAGGCGGACTCGATCTAGCCCTTGCCCTAGATGTTCGTCGCCTCCATATCTTCATGGACTCCCTTTTGGTCGTGAACCAAGTCAAGGGAGAATATGAGGCGCGCGGCGAACAGATGGTTAAATACCAAGAGCTGGTCGCCGAAATCTACACAAAATTTGAAGAAGTGCTAATCGAACAAGTCCCGAGAGAGCACAATTCCCAGGCTGATGCTCTTTCCAAGCTAGCATCATCGGACGGGGCAGCCGACTTCTCCAATATCCAAATCACAAAGTCAGCAAGGCCGGCGATCGACAAAAATCTGGTTACCACGGTCGCCATCGCCGAGGAGAATTGGATGACTCCGTTCATCAAATACTTAAAGAACGGAACGGTCCCTGACGACCGTGTTAAAGCTCGCCAACTCCAGCTTCGTGCGACCAAATATACCCTATTGGACGATCGGCTTTACAAGCGAGCCTTTAGCCTTCCCCTCCTCAAGTGTATTACACCGGAGGAACGTCGGCTCGTTTTAGCTGAGATCCATGACGGGATTTGTGGGAACCATGCGGGCGGGCGAGCCCTCATCCATAAGACAACTAGACAAGGGTTTTTCTGGCCATCACTTCGGAAAGATGCGATCGCCTATGCCAGATCGTGTCATAGGTGTCAGATAATGGGCCCCAACATTAAACTATCACCCGAACAGCTCACCTCCATGTATAGCCCTTGGCCATTTGCGCAATGGGGCATCGACCTTATAGGTCCCTTGTCGACGGCTCCAGGGGGCTGTAAGTTTGCCATCGTTGGGGTCGACTATTTCACCAAATGGGCTGAGGCCGAACCGCTCAACAAGATCGGCCAAGAGCAAGTGATCAAGTTTATATGGAAAAACGTCGTATGCCGATTCGGTCTGCCCCAGGCCATCATCTCCGACAACGGGAAACAGTTCGACGGCTTAGAAGTCATGCAATTCTCTGAAAAGTGGGGAATCAAAAGGTTATTCTCAGCGCCCTATCACCCTCAGACGAACGGGCAGGTAGAGGCAGTGAATAAGATCCTCAAACACACGATTAATGCGCGACTCGAATCCAGGCAAGGACGTTGGGCGAGCGAGCTCCCAGACGTTTTGTGGTCCTACCGGACGACGACCCGCAATTCAACCGGAGAAACCCCGTTCGCCCTTGCCTTCGGAACAGAAGCGGTGATTCCTTCAGATATCGCCGTCCTCAGCCATCGAACCGAGCAGGAGATGACGACCGACAACGATGTAGCCCGATGAATCGACCTAGACATGCTCGAAGAAAGACGGCTGACCTCATAAATGAAGAACACAATCCACAAAAGGAGAGCCGAGAAGTTCTTCAATTCAAAGGTCAAAGAAAGAAGATTTCAAGTGGGCGATCTCGTCCTTAAGAAGATCCAAACCCATACGGGCGTTTTTGGTCCGAACTGGGAGGGACCTTTCAGAGTATCCAGATGGCTAACTAAAGGAGCCTACGAACTGGAACATCCTGACGGTACTCCGGACCAATACCCCTGGAACGCCGTGCATCTGAAAAAATACTACCAGTGATAAATTTGTATTCAATTTCAATGATGTACAAGGAATATAATGAGATTTTTTCCTATCCCATCTATTATGGCGATCGCCCCACTGTGCATATCGCATACCGCCGACGATCGCCGATCACGACGATCCTAGGTAAAATTAATGCACCATGGTCACGGAGGTCGATGGAACCGACAGCTTCGCCCATGCAAGGTTCCTTTGGGCTGAGATCGCCCGCCCTTCGTTTAAATACGAGGCTGGCGTAGCCGAAGGACCCTCCAAAATAATCAGTAGGCACGATCGCACGTCCTCAAGGTACATCATCTAACATGGTGAACCCGAACAATGCGACGTGCCGCTACCCCCGTCTCAACGTACACCGTCGAGGGTCGCCATCTTCATGGCGGGCCGAGGTGGAAGCAGAGCTGACAAGCCGCGGACGTGGTGTCGAATAAGCCGACAACACTCCGCGCAAGGACTCCTCCAGACCGAGATCGCCCGCCTTTCGTTTTAACACAAGGCAGGCGTAGCTTAACGGAGGACCCTCACAAAAAGTGAGTCGCGGGATACACAATATTCCTCGCACACGAAGACACGTTTGGGGAGATCGGTCCATCGAACACCCCAACCACACATGACTCTTCAGAATCGGCAAAATGAAGATAGCTCGCCAGACAGACTAGTTTTCGTCTCCTTACTTACAATAAGTGAACAAAAACAAGGGGGCAGGGATAGGTCGAGCTAATCTCAAATACGACCGAACATAGAGGAACCACACTCGATCGGCTTCGCTCAAAAACATGCAGGGCGATCGGGGTCGTCCGACAAAAATTACAAGTAAGAATTCCGATTCAAAACATGTCAACGCTTTCAACACTCAGACGATCGGTCGGATGAGCAAAACAACGAGAGCAATCATACACGTACTCGTAAAAATTGCACGCAAAAACATTCAAAGGGCGATCGTATATAAAGAGACATTATGAAAAGAGGAACATTTTATTCATAACACGAGTTTCATACATTACGGGGCCCGAAGGCATTACAAAAGGAAAACAAAAAATACAAAGTTATAGAGGAAAACAAAATGTCTCTCAAGGCCCCGCCGGTTGACCATCGCCCTCAGGATGCGGATCGGCTTCGGCCTCGGGATGAATGAGTTTACCCGTATACCAACTCAAGTCGATCCCGAAGTCGGCAAAGTCAAGGATCGGCAAGGAGAACTCCGGGTGCAGAGGATTCGCGAGGGCGTAGGATTTGAAGCTCTCCATCAAGGGACCGATCTCGATCCCTGCCTTTTTTGCGGCTCAAACAGCGTCAGCATAGGCCAAGTAATAGGCGAACTCGCCGGCGAACGCCACATTTTGGTAGGGATCGGTCTCGATCGCCTTCAGTTGACCCTTCAACTCCACGGCCGTCTTCTCAGCCTCCGCCAGCTCGACAACCTTGGCGGCATTCTCACCCTGGGCCTTCTCCAGCTCCTTCTTCGCCACGTCCAGCTCACCGCTGAGCCGATCCACCATCGCCTTCAGTCCGGCCGCCTCCTCCTGCGACGCCGCGAGCTTCTGGCGGGTTTCTTTCTCCTCATCACGGGACCGATCGGCAGCCTCCTTAGAGCGGCTCAGCTCCTGCTTCAATCGATCCACGTCCTGCTTAGCCCTTTTGGCCGTCTCCTCATACTCCTTCTCCATTGACCGGATCCGGTTGGCATCCTCGATATTTTTGTTCCGGGCGGCCTCGAGTTCGCAATGGAGATGAGCAGTAGAGGGTCGCCACTCAAAATCCCTAGCAGCTTGGACGGCCATCGTCGCCGTCTGAAGAGCAAGGGCAACGGTCGCCTGCATGGCGTCTCCAGATCGCCGACGAGCGATCGCATCAAGATCGATTGTCCAAGCCTTGGGCAAAGAGGTGATAGCCGGGCGAAAGTAAGCAGGGACTTCGAGAGACTGTTGCGGAGCCTTGCTCGACAGAAAGTCCAGCACCATGGGAGCAACGTCCGGATCGGCAAGACGAACCCTGCAGCGCAAACCAAGGAAATCAAGGAGTTAGCCCATGCCATGCTCAGAATGCCTAACTCAGAAAATTTTGACCCTTTCTTACCTATTGACCAGCTCGGGATCGCGTCCGAAATAAGGCTTGCCCCGGGATGTTTCCGCATCGGCGATCGCCACCTTCTTCGCCGAGCTTCCAGATGACCGGGGGCCGGAGACCGTGGGCTTGGGGCCTGATCGCTCCATCATCGGGATGGCAGAGATAGGAGCCGCAGCGACCGGAGGCTCGAGAATTGATACATCCGCCTCAGAGATCGACGGGGACTCCTCCGACCTCCGCCTCTTGCGGCGCTGGAGCTGTTCCTCTCCCTGGACCACCGGCTCGGCGACTGACGCCGCAGCGGGCCTCACCACAGGGGCAGGGCGAGACGACGTCGCAGCAACGCGACCCGTTTTCTTTCCCAGATGAAGGCGACCGATAAAACCGGGATTAGACATGGCAATCTCCTGCGGTAGATCGGCGAGACGTGGAAAATAAATCTCTGCCAAAGAAGAAACTCAAACAAGTTAGACACTTACTTAAACATGGCCACCTCTTGGAGACGATCGCCTCGCAGAAGAGAGTAGATGAAAAGTCATACCAGGGGCCTTCAGGTGGCGAGGGAAGCGAAACAGTCGAGCTCCCAACCGATGAGATTCGTGGATGACTGATTGAACGTCTTTATAGGAATCCGGCAATGCGCGAATCCGCTCCGAGACGATCGAGAAATCAAAGGGGAGATCGTCGATCGATGGAACTAGGGATCCTGAAAAAAGGGAAATAAATTAGATCAGTCCAAGGAGTATCCAAATAAAGGGAGAATGGAAACCCTTACTTGGATTCCTCTCCCGAAAATTGGTGGGGATATCCAACTCCTCCTCCGGCGGTTCGCTCGATGCCGACCTCCATGCACCACCAACCCAGCACCACTTTTTCAGGTCGCCCCGAGCCTTGCTCGGCACCCCAATGACCACCCTACCCTGGCGACCTTGGATATGGTAACCGCCGATCGATCCCTTCTGCACAGTCAGCTTAAAAAGATAATTCATCTCCAGCGCAGAAGGCAAGCGAAACAACCTGTGACCGCCAAAAAATGTCAATGTGCTGATAATCTGCAGCCAGGCGTTCGGCGTCAACTGAAGAGGCGCCAAATTCCAGGCGATCAGCAGATACGAAATGGCGAACGACAAGGGAAACCATAGTCCGGCAGCCAGGGTCATTTCGTTGATGGCGACCATACCCTCGGGAGGCTGGTCAGCACGTTCGTTCTCGGAGGGCACGTGCAATGACACATCAGAGGGGATATGATATTTGGCCCTCCAGCGGGTCATGTTCTTCCAGGTCGCCGAACTCCGAATCTGACCAAGAGTCCATTGAGACGGGCCAGCAGCCCGAAACTCCGTCCGCTTCACATGTACGTAGGGATGAGCGGCGGAGTAAGCCTCGAAATCAAACTCCGGACAGGGCCCGGCAATCCCCTCCATAAGTTTAGCAAAATCCGTATAGACGGGGCCGGAGACGCTATCTTTTTCCCAAGACAAATGCATCAGTTCGTCTTCCTCCACCGGCGACGCATCTCGCTCCTCCGCCGCCGCAGATCCCGCCACTACGGCCTCGTTGAAAAGCTCCTCAAGCTCTGCGGATGCAATCCCCACACGAATAGCCTCTGCGGCCGTTTCCACGGGGATTCCCACAGGAATTCCCTCCCGGTCCGGCGAAGCCGCGGCGGCAGAAGTGCTTCCGGCCTCGAAGACCTTAGATCCTCCTGACATATTCTCAAAAATTAAGGGAGAAAGAAAAATTGGGTTTCTTACCTAAAGAAAGGAAGACGGTCGGCACAACAAGCTCCAGAAATTTCTGCAGAATTTCGGCTATGGATACAAAGGACGCGTAAAAAAGTGAAGAGAAGAAGCACAGGCCCTTTTTATAGATGGAGACGAGGGTCTAAATGCAAATAGGAGAAACCTCGAGGGCTGGATCGTAACCGTCACGTGGGGACGCATTAAATGCCGCCCTCGAATCCTGCGGACGCGTCTTTTCGAGGGCATGCCAACCGACAAGACCGACAAAACCGTCGGACTCCCCCAACAGCGGCGCGACGCGTGTCCCTGCCACGTTAGAAAGCCCGCCTTCTTTTCCCGCTGCTCCCGAAGCAAAAGAAGGTCGTCCATATTTGAAGTCAGATCGGCTGATCGTTTAAACATTGGCGATCGCCAACAGTGCCACCTCACCCCGTGTTTTCAACATCGAGGCGAGCTGGGGGCAATTGTTGTGCGGCGGTTAATACGCCTCGATAGGCGATCGGCATCACGATCAGAAAAGCCAACCATGAAAGACATACTCCGGACAAACGCCTAGAGTTCGGCATAATGCGGCGATCGTCTTTTGGTAACCAGCGATCGTCTTTTGATATCTGACGATCGTCTTTAATAAGCGGACCAGAGGCGATCATCTCATGCCACGTGGGGATCCAGCATCCGTCAAAGTCGTCGAAGACCGAATCTTGGACGATGGCCCACCCGCGGATCTTCAAAGGATACCGACAGATAGGATCATTGACCCCAGCCTGTCACCTACCACACCTACCGACAAGGCCGCCGAAAGGTACGGGTGGGCCCTCCTCGGACAAATGACTGCAACGCGTCTTGGCTTCCCATCGTTCACCCACTGGCCTCCAACCGCAACCTCGGACCTCAAGGGACAGCCCACGTGACGGACGATCGGCCGCTTTATTTTAATATAGAAACAGCGATCGCCCGCGATCGCCTGAGGATCCCAACTACCTTGTCCCCTATAAATAGAGGACTCACCGTGTGCCGCAGGGGGAATTATTATTACGAAAAAGTGCAAAATACACACCAAAGAGAGAATCAAAGGCTCTTTTGGCAACCACTAACACATTCATAGTGATATTCATACACATTCATCATATATCCCAAGCAAGAACTCACATTTATCTATCTGGTTCTTCCTAGGCAATCTACGCGCTCTAAAGCCTAGATAACTAGAAGTCTTTACACTCCTTGTATTAGATTCTAACATTAATATTTGTACTGACAAGATATTTATTAATAACATCTCGCGAGAGCATTCAAGCCCGGGATTAACAACCCCGGCAAATCTTGTGTTATCTATTTTCTCACGGAAGTGTTCTCGCATTTGTTTGTTACTCGATCATTCCAGCAATACTATCTCCGGATAATATTTTAGGTAACAACAAAGTGTGTGTGGTTGTTCTTTAGCCAATAGAAAAGAAGTTAGAGAGAGGACGTAGGCAAGTTTCCGAACCTCTATATATCTTTGAGTCTTCTACTTTCCGCACATTTTTCCTTTATTCGCGAGAAAGTTCGATATTCCGCATTACCACTATTCAACCCCCCTTCTAGTGGTGAATTTATCTCTTCAAACAGGAACCTGATCATGCCTTTGGCTCAACCAAATCTGGAGCCCAAGTAGATAATCAGGGGGAACAGCCTAAGCAAAACACCCCCAGCAGCAAAAAGTCATCTGCAGAGAAGAAACAGCCATCTGCAGAGAGAAAGTCCCCTGCAGATAAGGATCTATCAGATGATAAATCAGGAACCCCTGATAAGACCCCATCTGATAAGGTGCCAGCTGATAGGTAGGTCTCTTCTGAGAATCCATTGCTCAGAGACCATCTGCACATGAGGATTCACGAGAAAATGTTGTTCGTGCAGAGCCACCTATATATCAGCTACCCCCTAATTTTACTGAGCTGATCAGAGGCATTGTTGAAGAAACAGTTGCCAGGCTCTTCTTATCTGAAGTCAAGCCTAAACTGCAGTATCTAAATGATAAGATGGATTCCCTGATCAACAAGAAGGACCCTTCCCCACCTCTCACTAACTCAAGAATGCCTATTGGCTTATCTGGCTTCATGTCTAGAGGGGAGGAGGAGCTTGCCATGATTATTGATGCTGGCAAAAAGGGGGAAGATAAGGGGGAAGTGAAAGGCAAAGGCAGAGACATCAGGCAGGGGGGAGGCAGAGAAGAAATAGCCAGACAAGACCTCCATCTTCTACAGACAAGTGCCTCTCACCTCAAAAAAAAGAACATGTTGCACCATCTGATCCACCTGCAGCTAAGAGGAGGAGGACAAGGCATGATCCAGAGGTCAGATATCAATGGGAAGGGAAGGAGCTGCAATATGTTGAAGAGTTCATGCCTGCAGAGGCAGAACATATATGGGGGAGCGCAAGGAAGCAGTTTATAGAGAAGTATTATCTCTGGGAGATGCTTCAAGACAAATGATGCTCCCCACAGTAGACCTTCATCAACTTCATGGATATGAACTTCCCAAAGCTCTGGGCAATCTTGAAGAAACACGTAAAGGTATTCAATGCCTACCCTATGATCCCTGATTTCATACCTGAAGAAGCTCCTACCCTTATGAACAATGATCTTGATGAGCTGGCTCTTCAGGAAGAGATCAGAGAACTTTGCGGGAAAACAACTTCACCACTCCAGAGCAGCAAGAGTTTGCCTCATTGGTTATCAAAAGAAAATATGGGTTAGCCCCAGTAACCATAAGACCAATTGGAGCCAAACCTATGAGGTCACTCCCTCCGGCAAGGCAGATCAGAAGAGGAAGGGGAAGAGGAAGGACTTGAACAGGAAATTTACTTCTAATTTTCAATTTACTTGTAATTTACAGTTTACTTAAAGTACTTGTAATTTTCTGTAATTCTTTTCATTCAAAAGACTGCTCTTTACTGTACTATAACAATGAAGTTTATAATAGTCAATTTGAATGACAACCACTAGTTGTCTCAAAAGAGGACTGAATTTAATTTGTGTCTTGTTAAGTCATGTTGATCAACACAAAATCGACTAAGTATAAAACTGCCGTTTATCAGAGAAGTTACCAGGCAAGATCATTTCAGAGGAGTTTTGGTCAACGCAAAATATCAGAGAGGTTTGACCAAAACCCATCTGCAGTCAAGTTATCAGACAAGATCTGGTCAACAAATATCAGCTGAAGTTTGACCATCATATCAGAGGACAATCATCAGGTCAGAGAACTTCAGATCAGAGGACTTCATATCAGAGAACTTCATATCAGAGGACTTCATATCAGAGAACTTCAGAGCAGAGAACTTTATCTCAGAGAAGTCCAGAGCAGAGAACATCATCAGAGAAGTTTACATCAGAGAAGGTTGACTGCACATCAGGCAGGATTGACCAAGAGATATCAGATAGGTTCTCAGTGAAGTTATCAGCCAAGTTCAAAGATACTCAGTCCACGTCAGCAAGAGTTGAAAGTCAACAATCACGAAAAGCCACATGCAACACGTAGGAGACAAACTGGAAAGATTCTCGGAAACTAAGAATAAGATATTCCTTGAGATCCGCGTTCTCAAGACTTTATGATTACTCAAATCAAGAAATACAGCGCTATTACAAGAAAGTCTTTCAAATGGTCGGAATTGAAAAGGGAATCCAGCCTTGCAGCAGCTTGATAAGATGAACAAAGAAGTCCACTCTCCAATGGACGGATTCGTTACAGTGGTGCAACGGCTATGAAGAAAGCTTAAAGGATCGTACTATAAATATCTGGAGATATGAATTGAGCAAAGTACGATGCGAACAATACTTTCAAGCAAACAAGCAATCAAGGCAATCAAAGCTAAAAGCAATCTATAGCATCGTAAAGAGCAAAGCATTCAAGATCATATTCTGGAAATCTCTTAATTGGAGAAAGACAACACTCTAGTCTTTAAAGCTGAGTACGGGGTACTTCTGCAAACGAGGTTTCAGAAGTTTTGCGATTGATAAGGCAACCAAGGATTCTTGATTGGAAGGTGATAGACAGCTCGAGAGTTGTTAAGGCATCCATGGATTTTCGATCAAGAGGTGCTAGGCAGTCAAAGGGAGTTGCAACGGCCACGGGATTCCACTGGTTGGAAGCTGTTGTAACTGGTTGAATCATTGTAACGTTTATCACTGGTTGAAAGTTTTAGTGAGTTCATCTCCAACTGGTTTGGAGAAAAGTGGAATAGTAGAGAATTACCCCATCTCTGAAACCACTATAAGTGCTTGTGTGATTTACTGCTTTGAACATCATACTTAACTGCTGCATTCATATTTACTATTCCATTAGATAGTTATCTGCAGTTATCATTAGTTACCTACAATCGTCATCAGTTGTCTTCCGCATTACTTGTCTGCAGACGACATAAGTCATTTGTACCTAATCATAGCTGAGTAGCTCACCTGAGATTCAAGAAAAGAGTTTAATAAGTCTATTCATCCCCCTCCCCCCCAGACTTATTCCTGACGAATTGTGACCTACACCCGCAGCCAGCCTAAACGACCCATTCATCACCCAAACGCCCAGTACAAGCGCTTAGGCCATAATCGAAACGGTAGAGGACCTTCTAGAGATTAATCGGAGGATTAATCGGCCTAGGCGGGGATTTTTAGAACACTGGAATGATAAGGAAGCTCATAATCGTTGTTGGTTGGATATTGGTATTTTTTTTTTTTTGAAAACGGAATTTCTTTCAATGTTGCTAGCTCCCCTTTCTTCATTAGCATGTGTCGATCTATTGGGAGTTACGGACGTGATTTGAAGCCACCAACGTCTCATGAACTTAGTCACTGGATACTAGAAAAAGAAGTGCAAACGACCCAAGAAATTATCGAGATGTGAAGAAAACATGGACGCAAACGGGGGTGTCAATATTATCCGATGGATGGAAAGATATACGAGACAATTGATTAACTTTCTTATTAATAACCCTCATGGGATGGTTTTCTTAAAATTCGTTGATGCATCTAATGCCGTAAAAGTTGAAAATATGTTGTGTGATCTTCTTGATAGTGTTGTACAAGAGGTTGGTGAAAACATTGTAGTTCAAGTGGTTACTGGAAATGCATCAAACTATAAGGCAGCAGGGGAGCTGTTAATGAAAAGGAGGCCACGTCTTTCGTGGACACCATGTGCAGCTCATTGCATAGATTTGATGCTCGAGAAAATTGGAGATCTTCCTCAACACAAAAATACCTTGATTAAGTCGAAAAAGGTAACTTTAATTGACATGCTCTTTTGCTTATTCTTTTCTTCTTGAAAATGATATACTGAAGATGAAATGTTGCATATTTTAATTTCATTAATGCATTTAATTTCATAGGTCAGTCAGTTTATATATAATCACGGATGGGCATTGGCGTTAATGAGAGAACATACTAATAAAGAGCTCATTCAGCCCGCCGCCATAAGATTTGCTAAATCTTATTTAACATTGCAAAGCATGTACAGTTTGAAATACGAACTGGAGCGAATGTTTACGTCACATGCTTGGTCAAAGCATTATTTGACGCGGTCGAATGAAGCGAAAAATGTGCCAAATATAGTATTGAGGGACAAATATTTTTGGTCGGGCGTGGCTTATGCAATTAAGACGACTAAGCCTTTAGTTAATGTGTTGAGGATGACGGACTCGGAGAAAATGCCTGGGATAGGATTCATTTATGGTTCTATGGATGAAGCGAAGGAAGCAATTGCAAAAGCTTTAGGGGGACACGAAGCATCATATAAAGAGATTTGGGATATAATAGATAGAAAGTGGGAATTTCAAATGCATCGCCACTTGCATGCCGCAGCATATTATATCAATCCACATTATCATTATGAGGTGGATGTGTCCACTCATCCGGAGATAAAATTAGGCTTGTTCACTTGCTTGGCCAAACTTTTTCCCGACCCGAAAGTACAAGAGAAAATTGATTTGCAAATGGACCATTTTCATCTGCAAAAGGGGTTATTTGGTTTTGCGGCTGCAAAAAGCACTACCAAGAAGCGTAGTCCAGGTACATTTAATTTAAATTATTGTAGCTACATATACATCTTTCATGTTCTCCTTTTCAAATATTTACTGTCAAAAAATACATTTATTTTAAATTGTTGTAGTTGATTGGTGGACTCAATACGGAGATGAGACACCAGAACTAACGACGTCTGCGGTGAAAGTATTGAGTTTAACATGTTCATCATCTTCTTGTGAACGTAATTGGAGTACTTTCAATCAGGAATTATTTTTATGTACTTAAAAAAATTATTATGTTGCAACTATTATTTACATGTTAGAAATCATCATTTATATATTGTTTGAATTTTTCGTAGCTACACACGAAGAAGAGGAATCATTTACATACAAAGACTTTGAACAAGTTAGTCTTTTCTATGTATAATAAAAGATTGAAGTCTAAATGGTTGAAAAAGACGTCCTTCCAAGAGGATGAGGATCCTTTAGTATTAGATGAGATTCCATCAAATGGTGAATGGATGGTTGATGAAAATGGTTCGAATAATTCCAGATCCGTTTGGAGAATATTGGTTATGAAGTAGTAGAAGTGGACGGTGGAGACAATGAACATGTTCGTGAGGTCGATAAAGATGGTGGTCGTGGCCGAGTTGGCGATCGTACTCATGGTCGTGGTATTGGGCGCAGTCGTAGCCGAGGGCAAGAAAGAGAAAAAACAAAGAGAGATGCTCTAGGTTAGTGTCATTATACATACTATCTGATATTTATATAGTATTTGCTATAATTTCGTGTATTGTCACTTAACTTTTTTTTATAATATTCTTAATAGATAAAGGAAAACGGCTACAATTATTGGATGAAGTAGATGAAATAGAGTTTATCGAATCCGATGATCTCAAGAAGATGATGCTATGGTCCAGTCATTTGATGATGATAACGATGATAGGTGGTGGAAATACTAGTGGTTTTGATCCATTTTCAAACCACTAGATACCGATGATCCCATTTTAAATTAATTGTGGTATTATAATCTTTTTTTTTTCTTTGTTTGAGATGATAAACTCTATTTTATGCATTTTTATGTTCGTTATATTGGTGTAATTGGGAAGTAATTCAAAACACTACTATTTGCTATGTTCCTTTGTTAATGATGAAGCTTCTATTACATATAAATATATTACCTCCGTTCTGTTATAACTGCAACATCTAGACTTTCACGCTTGTCAATGCATAACTTTGATTACTAATATCTTCAATTCTTTATTTTTAAAAATTATAAGAAGTTGATATTTTGAAAGTATATTTCGAGATAAATCTAACAAGATCTCACATGACTACATTTTTTCATATGTATAAATCACAAAAGATGGTCAAAAGAGAGTATGTGAACAGTATAATAATCAACACGTTGCAATAATAAGAGAACGGAGGAAGTATGTTTTTTTATAAAAATTGAGGCTTACGTCTCGCCTCATTTTTTGAGAACGCCTCAAACACGCCTCACGCCTTTTAAAACATTGACTGGAATCCATAGGTTGATGGACGACTTGTTACAAAATCCGACTAATCGTCGACAAGTCGACAACTTGATATGCATGCAATACAAAAACAATCTGTCAATTTGTGGCAGCCGAAAGGGAGACTGAATGTAACCATCTTATTTCCCCTTTCTTTAAGAACTCTGCTGAATGCATTAGGAAAGAGAGAGTTTGGCAAGTGTTAGCGCCAAGACTTTCACCCCGTTCGCAATGTCCTGAGGGGCCGCATATTCTTCAGGTTTATGGCTATATCCTGCCAACGAAAACGAAAAAAACAAAAACTCAGTTTTTTAATTATTATTTTTCACCTCAGCAAATATACAGCACCTGTTCCGTGCCATACACATTATATCCAGGCTGCATGAATGTATTCATCATGTTGGTTCTACTTTTTTGGCAGCATATTAGAATAATGAAATGTGCAAATAATTCATGCTGATTTTATTATTAAAAATTATAAACTATGCCGTCTCGGGGCAATTTATATCGTGGGCCCGGGTCCATGATGCATTTGGGACCCAGACCAAAGATGAGTATGATGGTTCTTAGGATTTTTCAATTTTTTTAGGCTTTTTATTTTTCTATTTTTTAGGTTCTTATGTTTTTCTTTTTTAGTTTTTATGGTTCATTTCCAGTTTTTGGGGTTCATTTTTTAGTATTCTAATTATTTTAGTTCTTCCTTTTTTTTTCAGTTTTTACGGTTCATTTTCAGTTTTTTAAGGTTTATTTTTTAGTATTTTCTGTTTTTTATGATTCATTTTTTAGTACTTTAAATATTATTTTCAAAAGAATAACTAAATTATTTATCAGGGGACCATGTTCCATCATGAATCCTAGTCCATGACATAATAACCGCTCCATAGGTGTTCGAGACAGGTCATGCTCATGGGTGCGGGTACCGAAGTCTTCTTTCTTGGTCATGTTAAGAACTGGAAATAAAAATGTTAATTACAAAAACTACCATTGAGTTATAGCAGAAGTAGAAAAAAAAGACCCAATTTTGTTTTACAAATACCTCTGATATTTGTTCTTATTTACAAATTGACGAGAGTGTATATAAATCCAAACCTCAAAGGATTGTTTGCAACACTTCAAGGGGTATTTGGAATTCTTAAAGATATTTGGGAGTTCTTTGTAATTAAGTTAAATATCACAGATAATTCTTATCTTAATAAACAAATCTGAATAAAGGCTGCTAGAGTAGGGGTGGGTTGGTAACAAGCGAAATATGGTAACCAGCCGAAAATTACCGAACTGACTGAACTTGGTAACCATCACATAAGATAATCGCAAATTCAGTACGGTATTACCGACTTTTTACTAGAGCACGGTACGGTAGTGGTATTGGATTTTTTTAATATGGTATTACCGCACAGTACCAATATACATATATAATTAATTAATTATAGTTTTTTTTACTTATTTCATATTAATATAGGTCATTACCAACTGTTACCAACCATTAAGAGAATGTATACCGAATTTTTTGGCTCATTACGAACCATTACCATCTTTTTGAATTCCTATTCTCTCTTCTTTGCTTGGCCCAATTAAGTTTGGTATCGGACCTACTACCAACCGTTAGCAACCGAAATTGTTGGTTACCATTAGTGTTGGTTACCGAACTTTTTGATTAGCTATGTTAATTATTTTGAGCTACCGAAATGGATCGGTACGATAGTTGGTAATGACCCAAAAGTTTGGTAACCGTTACCAATTGGGAGGGAGGGAGGGAGGGAGGGAGGGAGGGAGGGAGGGAGGGAGGGAGAGAGAGAGAGAGAGAGAGAGAGAGAGAGAGAGAGAGAGAGAGAGAGAGAGAGAGAGAGAGAGAGTACCTTTATAACATGGAATGAAAATCATACCCATTGGAGATATTCTGCAAAGATTAATGAAATGTGAGCATGCACAGTTGGTTGAAAAGATTCGTTCGTCAATTCTCAAATCGAGCATGCACATAAATGTAGGTGACTTAAAAGGATTACCTAGCCATGAAGAGTGAATCGTGATACGCTCTGCTGATCATGTTCTTGTAAGATAAGTTTAGTTCTCGACAAGCCGATTCCGTTGCCTTGATGATCAAGTCTTCAGACAATGCAGGCGGATCTTGATTCACGATTTTGAATTCCGAGAGCTTCACACCACGAGCTTTAGATATATTTATAGCAGATTGATGGGTTTTCTCGATTACGATATTTCTCCTCTTTTCGTCTATGTCACGAGTATCTGCAGTCGTTAGGTAGACGAATTATGAGGGAATATTTTCAAATTTACTGACGAAACTGCCCTTTTTTGGTACTGATGCTTTTAAGTACAAGATTATATTGATCTAGCAAAAATACAGAATAAAAATTGATATGAACAAAATAATTTGGATCATAAATAAAAAAAAAAAAAAAAGTTCATACCGATCTCAAGATGTGATTTACTAGGAATGCTGTTTATTGCTCCTGGGTGCAGCTCCAGAATACCTTAAATTACAGCATTTCAGGAAACCATGAGACCGGGCCGCCAAAAAAGTACAGAATTTTTTTTCCCACATTGATTATTATACATCTTTGTTTTATTGGAGACGACTTGACGTTCTCAGAGATTGATTCATGTTAGCCGACCCCAAAGCATTTTAGGACTAAGGCTGTGTTGTTGTTGTATTGATTATTATACATCACCAAGTGCAATCTACCTATATAACATGTGAAAGGAATGTTGCTCCTAGTGCAAAAACCTTAATTAAATAAAAGTATTAATTACAAAAAGTCCCTGAGGTTTAGCCTAATTACAAAAATAAAAAAGATAACTTCCAAAATTACAAATGTTCCCCTGATACCTGTTTTTAGCTTACAAAACCACAAAATTGCACCCTCAGGAGGCGCGTTTGTTGGCTAAATACAAACTTTGAGGGGTTGATTGTAAGTTTAAAAGGTAACTGGAATTTTATTTAATTAACCTAAACCTTATGATGACTTTTGTAATTATCCCTAAATAAAATGATACTCTGCAAAAAAATCTTGTGTCAGACCATCTGAATAGTAATACATTCAGTCAGACTCAAATTTTATGTTTTCAGTTTTTTTTCTTCTTCAGTTTTTACTTTTAGCCGTTTATTTCTCTGTTTTCATTATTTTAGTTTTCTTTAGGTTTTTAAGTTGTTTATGTTTTTTTAGTTTTTCTTTTGTTTTTTTCGTTTTTAGGGTTCTTTTTCTAGTTTTTTTAGTTACTTTAGTTTTATTAGAGTTATCTATTTTTGGTATTTTTCCATTTTTTATTTTAAAATTTAGTTTAAGGAGAGCGTTTGACATGTCAAGATCCGTTGCGACGGTGTGACAGTAGTGTGCTTTTTGCATGAGTAGTTCTCTCAACTCTCTCTCTCTCTCTCTGAGAGTTTGCTACTATGTCTTACCAACTGTTCCAACAGTGTCGATCGATCCAGATTCTAATACGTGTTTTTCCACAGCAAGTGCTAATTCTGCAGCTGCCAGTCCTGCATCGTTTCTGTTCTTATGGGTGAGTCGACAATCATATTGTAATCTACTCATATAATCCAGAATCGTTGCTGTTCGTATGGGTGAGTCGACAATCATATTGTAATCTACTCATATAATTCAGAAAGAACACGACATAGCTAAATATCGATGAACCACTTCCAAGAATCTGAATATAAATAGATCATAAATAGGCATCCATTCAACTTTTACATATTCCAGAAATTGCATACTCCATCCGTCCTACTAGAAGAGTTCTATTTTAATAAATGATTTTGTCACAACAGAAGAGCCCACTTCCAAAATAAAATATTAATGTCTAATTAAAATTTATATAATATTTTCTATTAGTATTCTTTATTATAAAAATAAAAATAGTAGCTTATTGGAGGAAAAAAAATGAAAAATCAGAGAGAACATATGGTTTAGAAAAGTTGTACATTTGTTAAAATGAGCAAGTGGACTCTTCAAGTAGGACGGAGAGATTGTTAAATAAAGTGTAAATGTTCACATTCTTTTTTTTTTTTTTTTGGGAAAAACAGCAAGCTCTTTAAATTCCATTGGGCGCTCACTATTTAAACATGAATATGTTTTAAGGCAATCAAGAGTAGATTTACAGTTAATTGGATCCTGCGTGAAGTAGCTTAATCCTTAAAAGAATAGAATTAAAAAAGGAATGAACTACCTCTTTGGCATCAAAACAGCTCCAGCATGGCCACCGCTGCCTTCGAAGGCTACTTTGATGCTCGCTGGAGCAGCAATGGCAGTGACAACACCGATTGATACTCCTACAGGAAAACGTGAAACATATTAACACTTAAAACATAGTTTGTATGACAAAAGACTAATTAGTTTTGCATGTCATACACACACACACACACACACACATCTATACTTCTATTAAAAGAGAGTCGTGACACATGTCACTTTGTAAGTTTTTTGATATTTTATTTTAAAATAAAATTTATATATAGAGATGTATTCTTAAATTTCCAAAAAAAAAAAATTCTAGATATGTATGTGGAAGTTTTATTCCACAACTTACACTCATCTACCAATAAAAAAATCATTCCTTTATTTTTTTTAGCTTAAAATTTTAAATTTATAATTTTTTAAATCAAGTTTATTTTTAATGAAAAATATATCAAATTAATTTTTATTTCATAATTTTCAACTAGACATCCATATGAATATAATAAATTTGATGAATTTACAATAATGACCGATTGCACAAAAAAAATTATATTAGAAAGAATATGAATATTTATTTTCAGTAAAATTAATTGATGCAAAATAAAAATATATTAACTCATTTATTGCTTACATAAAAAATAAATTATGATATTTATTTAATCATAATAACTAAAAATAATAAAACATACACTGCACACACACATATATTAAGACTTAATCACATATTACTTTCGTCCCAAAAATTTGTTCCTAATCTTTTTCGGTATGTCCAGGAAAATTTGTTCATGTAACGTACACTAATTGACCTAACACTCCGCTAATGTGGTACTCTTTATTGAATTATATTACACCCCATAATACACTCAATAAGTCTTATTAATACTACGCTAATATGATACTTATGTCGAAAATCATCAAAATTAAATTTAGAGATCGAGAATTTATTTTCTAATGAGAGAATATCTTATGTGGTGCATCGCACTGGAGAACATCTAGTATATATATATATATATTATATTGTATAAGCAATTCAACCTTCCTCTTCCAAAATGGGACCTTGCTCTATATGCAATTCAACGAAAGCAGAATATCTTCCTTTTTCTAGAAACACACTGGATAGTTCTTCGTTTTTCGTGTATCCAGCAAGTTTAGCAGCATCAGAAAACGAAATATTGTGACTGTCCACAGTCTTTTTAAGATGTTCGGCTAATTCTTCACTTCCAGCTAACAATCGGCTGCAACGTTCGGATGAAATTCAGAAATTTTAAAACAAATGCAAAAAGAAGTAGGTCCGGTTCCATCTTATATTCCCCCCTTCATAAGCCAAAAGCATTTCAAAAACCTCAAGTTTTTTCTTTTTTTTTTTTTGGGGAATTTTGAAATATTCCTTGGATATTTTTGTAAATACCCCAACCTTCAGTGGTAATATTTGTAATTACCTCACAAAAAAAAAAAGATAAAATGAAATAGAGGAGGAATGCATAGTGAATGGATGGATGGACAATTGTATTTATAAGCTAACAGTATGTTTAGAGGGAAAAAAATTGACAATGGAAAGAATATAAGAGTGGTGTAATAATATAACCAGCTGAATTTTTAATTTTTTATAGACAATATGAGGTCCTAACCTTCCCAAACAGCTAATCCCGAACCGTGTAGGCTCTTCCGATGTAAACATGATGACCTCCAGAGATCTCTTAGGCCTAAAGCCCGACCTGTTTCAGTGTACGTAAGCTCTGAAAGAATTCTTGATATTGAAATCAACTAGCTAAAAATTATAAATCAAGTTCAATCAGAATACTGTAGAGCACAGTCGACAGCAATCTCAAAAACTCCGTTAACAGAGTTCTACCATTTTTCACTTATAAAATCACGAGTAACTCGAAATCTTAGAGCATTTTTTTACCCCATGCGTACCTATTCAGCTCCATAAGTCCAAAGTTGTTAAAGGTGCGACCATGAGAGGCGGCACAAGAAAATGAAAATCGCCTCTTAAGCCCAAAGGCGGGTGACGTTAGCAAGGCGCACGCCTTGGTGCACCTAGGCGTGCCTCTGTATTAAGTCTTTTTTTTTTCAGAAAATTTTATTTTGTTTCCATTGTTTTGACACTTTAATTTTGTTAATTATTAATTTTTCTAGTGGATAGTTATATTTTCTTGTTATTATGTGCTTATAAGTTTTAAAATCTAATTAATTGTTTTATTTCTTTTACGCCTCACGTCTCTCAGGTGCGCACCTCGCCTTGCGTCTTGCAGCCCATAGTTGTCAAAGGTGAAAGGCGCACCAAGGCGATATGGGCTCCTATCGCCCGAGGCGCAAGGCGAGGCACACGCCCGAGAGAGTGAGGCGCACAAACAATAAAAATTAAATTAAATTAAATTAAATTAATTATAAAACTTATAAACACAATAATTCTCCTTCGTATGAAGGTTACGACAAGAAGGGCATCCGGCGTAAAACTTTGCTACTTTGTTTTTTGCATGAGTTCTAATGTTAACTAGTTTTAGACAATTAATTGCACTATAATCTTCATGCCATCGACCCCAATATAGTTGGTATTAAGATGCAGTTGATGATGATGATGATAAACACATAATGAGAAGAAATATAACTATCCACAAAAAAATTAGAACTTTTGAAAGAAATTTAAAATTCAAAAGGAAATTAAAGTGTCAACATTAAAAGTATTCTTAAAAAAAAAGTGATAATATAGAGGAGCGCCTGAGCCGCACCAAAAAGGCGCACCGAGGCGCGCCTGAATGAGGTCACCCGCCTTTGGACTACGAAGGCGACCAAGTGTAAACATGAGGCGCCTTTAATAGTTATGCTTGCGCCTTACGCGGTAGGAGCCCTTATCACCACGGTGCGGCTTTCGCCTTTAAAAATATGCATAAGTCATGTAATTTGATGCCCCCCAAAAAAATGACAAGGCCGGGTTGCAATTGTAAACTTAACTCCGTACACTTGCGGATTGTTTAAAAAAAATAGCGAACACTTATAAAGTAGTTATTATAGGGGGACAATTAAATAGTTTTTTCCTTTCTGAAGCTTTCAGAGTACCCAAACTGGTTCGAAGTACATGAATAAGCCCAGAAAAAAAAAAAAACATCTACAACATATTCACAATAAGTGTCGGACAAGAAACATGCATACCGCTTTAGTACATTAATGGCTTCAATGGCACCCAAGACACCAACTACTCCATCATATTTCCCAGAGTATGGAATAGCATCTATGTGAGAACCTGTTGAAACTGGAGCCAGCTCGGGCTCCGAGCCAACCCTGAAAGTCGGATAATAAATATTTCATAGGTACGCCTTTCACCAACACTCATAAAATTACCATCTATACAAATACAAAAGAAATCCACATTGAAAAATCGGAAACATTTTTATTTGTGGTAAAATTGGTTTGATATAAGATCAGAATGAGTTCCCAACTCACCATCGACCAAAAATGTTCCCAACGGCATCCTCTCTGACAGAAAGACCAGAAAGGCCCATTAATTTTTTTACGTACCTGCATGTTAAAACATGACACGATTTAAATAGATATGCATTTTCGGCCTAAATTCGAATAAATACATTAAGAGGGAAAAAAATGGAGTACATAAAAACTAAAAAAGTAAATTGGTTAAGTCCAGGTCTTACCTCCTTCCTAGCACATCCTTTTCACTGTAAAGGATCCTTGTAACTGAAGGTGCAGGTGCATCAGAAAAAGTTGAGAGCTCATCAATCTAAACTATAATAAAAGAAATATGCATTGTTAACAATTCCAAGATGAACATTGTGAGACGGTCTTCCGGACGGCCCCTAACCTAAGTTTTAAAAATTAAAAAATCAAGAGAACTAAAATCAACTAAAAAGTATATAAAGAACCCTAAAAACTAAAAAAAATGAAAAAATAAAAATAAAAAGTAAAAAAACCCTAAAAACTGAAAACCCCTATGAAGGATTAAAAGAACTAAAAAGATGAACCACATTAAAAAACTAAAAGTTAGACTCCATCTTTCTCAGACAACTTTTTGCCTAATTCCAATAAGATCAAATGGTAGGGAGTAAATGCGCTGCAACAAAGTACAAGCTTCACGTCAATGCAACTAACAAAGTTTAAATATCAATACATATTATGTAGTGGCAATATAATTGTTCGACTAAGCTTGCACAAATAAATGTTGTAAGTCATGTGCGTGTTGATTTTACAATATCAATCACATAAAGTGACATGACTATAGCAGTTATCTCGACTCATCACTGATGATATTTTCCATGTAACTGTAAAAAACTATAATGTTGATGGTTTTAGAATTTCATCTCATTTCTCTTTTGTATGAAGGTTGTGACACGAAGGGCATCTGGTGTAAAACTTTGCCACTTCATTTTCTTGCATGAGTTGTAGAGTTAACTAATTTTAGACAATTATTGGTACTATAATTTCATGCCACTGACCCCAACATAGTTGGGATTAAGGTGCAATTGATGATGATGCTGAAATAAATGTTGTAGAAATCTAAGAACCTTCACTCTGCAAAACAACTGCACTTGAACGTCGGCAGTGATATATACTTACTTCCCACTTGACTAATATCAAGATTATAGGCAATTTATGTTGAATTCGCTTCTAAACCAAGCAATGTAAAACTAAAATCTTAATACCATATTCAAGAGGGACTCTTTACTTATCATTTATACAAAATCCTACAAGAAACATGTAGTCAGTCCAATAATGGGTCATCTTGCCCAAGATAAAACCTTTCTCGCTCACGGTCCGTAAAACTAATTTTTTAATTACAAAATTAAAAAAAAAAAAAGTACCAAAAAATATAGAACTCTTTGAAAAAATAAATTAACAAAATACTAAAAATAAATCCTGAAAAACTGAAGCGAGCCCTAAAACCTGAACAAAAAAAAAAAGATAAAAAACTAAAAAAAAAAAAAAAAGAAATACTAAAATTAAAAAATAACATTAAGAAAAAGTAAAAGCACTAAAAAACTGAACAAAAAATCTCCCTAAAAACTAAAAAGTATGAAAAAAACTACTAATATTTAGACGATAAAGTCAACATGAACTTCAAACATTCAACAGTTCTATCTTGAATTCGGAATCCATCAGACTCGCACTCTCAGTTTCAAGAATCAACATGACTGAACTTTTTACGAGTAACATCACACTAAAACCACAACCGATGAAATGAAAAAATGCGTTCATCCATAAGACTGCAGGGGAAATTACCTGTCGCTGCAGACTTTCAGTGTTTACTCTAAGTGAAGAAAACGAACCCTGAAAAGATGGCTCGTGGATTTGGTAACCTGAAAACGCTTCCATGGTTTTGATTGTGGGCTCATATTCATCAGTCTGATATGAGATTGCAACAAAACTAAACAAGAAACAAAGAGAAAGAGTCTGGGTGTAGATTCTTGGAGCCATTTTTGTTTGAGAATTGCTTCCCCTCCTGACAGCAGTCCTTTACCCCTACCTTTTTTTTTCCAATTTTGTCCCCTCCCATTTAATTTTGTTTTGTGTTGTTTTTCTTTTTTTACGTTATTTATTGTATCATTTCAGTTTTGTTTTGTTTTGTTCTTTTTTTCTAGTTTTGTTTTGTTTTGTTCTTTTTTTCTTGTTTTGTTTTGTTTTTCTTTATTTATTTAATTTTTATTTTACTTTATTATTATCAAAATTAATAATTTCTATTATTTATTTATTTTTATTTATATTATTTATGATTAAAAATAACTACGACACAATATAATAAATAATAAATAAGGAAAATACGATCAACATTGATAAATAAACTATTCAATTACATTATCTGGTCATCAAATATAACCAAGATTGTATCCTTTCTCCATATGAATCAGCTCATCCTTTACAATCTTCACTCACATTATTTCACCATAAAATTAGAATTGGTGGTACAGGATAATCGGAGTTCAAAAAAACTTGTACAAAATGATTATCATTAACTAATGCAATTGCTATATGTTGACGTTGTTGAAATGGAATTGGAGCTGACCTAAATGGCAAGTGTGTAAAACAACTTCCACTAAGAGGAGTAAATGCATGCAGCACAATATTATATCGTGTTGCAATGACGACCCATACATAATGTCCATCCAATCCACTGTGCCGGAGATTCGAAGAAATTTAGTGCTCGCGTCATATTATCGGCAGCACCTCGTTCAAGATAAACACGATCGTAGCGTGGTTTTTGATATTTGCAGTTAGATGGATCTACCATGTCAATCATTTTATCTAACATATGATATCTCATGGCTGGATCCATTTTATCTAACTGCGTCTTTAACGTTGTCATTCTATCGGGAGATCTCGCCTCATTTGGCAAAGCATAGATCATGGATAACCTTTTCCAGTGGCAGTGGATCTCGCCTATTGGAATTGACAAGAATTGTGACTGAAAAAACGATAAACGATGTTTACATGGCAAACCATATACAAATTTGATACTACAATTACAATTGTCCAAATTTGACCGTCGGCCTTCTTTAACTCATTAAAGATCAGGTGGAGTGCCTCCAAGGATATGCAGCCTAGTAAATTTTCGTAGATTTCATCATTAAAATTATGACATCTCATAATACGCGACCTTTCAAATGATGCTTTGATATCTCCAAATTCCAGAATCAACATCTTGTCGATTTTTTTAACAGGTGTGTCGATCGAAGACATCGTATCACCCAAATATTTTTTCAATCTTGAATGGGCTGACTCTACCCTGAAAATTTATAATATTGTGTTAGAATATGAAATCAAGATGGATAAATGCTAGTACTTTAAGTACATAACATAATGGCTTTGACTTGAACGACATCCGATGTGCATATAATTATTCGTCCAAGCGTAGATAAATCGATCACTGTAAGGCAATAACCATGTTGACCATAGATATTCTATCACTTTCTGGTACCATTTAAATTTATCTATCAACAACTTTCATTCATGTTCAAAAGAACCCAGATCAGATGACATATAAACTTTGTGCCAAGACTGATTAATGTTAGTCCATTCGGCACCTAAGAAGGGACTGCATTTTTTCATGATATTTTTATTTATGTGCCATATGTAGATAATGTGATGTGCTTTGGGAAAACTTCTTTTATTGAAGATATTAGTGCCAAATCTCTATCACTAACAAGCACAGGTGGCATTAATGCCCCTTTTTCAAGCATAATTTTTTTTAGACAATTTAAATGTCAAGTGTATCGTTCTGTTAGTTCATCACACATATATCCAAACATAAGTGAATAAGTTAGCTTCATGAATGTGATACCTACAACCTCCAAGAAAGGAACCCGATATTCGTTCGTCTTGTAAGTGACGTCAATAACAAGTACCGTAGAAAATTGAGCATATAACTCAATACTATCTCTATGAATCCAAACAATATCTGTAATTGCTTGTGTCTCCGGATGTACAGGGTACATATGAAAATAACCTGCATGTACCAAAAATAGTTAGTTAATAGATGGACAATTATATTAATATTTAAAATAGAAAAAACTTAATTACCTTTATGAATTAATTGAGATAATGCATATTGAACATTGCTTAATAAACCCTTTTTGGCCTTCCTTTCGCTTTGTACTGCATTGTAAATACTTTTAATGCATGTAGTATTAGATGGGTCACGTTCCTTCAAAGCGCTTAGAATAAACCGAGGAACAGTAATCTCTGCCATTTTACTCACAATGCACTTTTCATCTCGTGTTAGTCTTGATGTGTACTCATGAGCCTCTAAATATTGTGCTGGGGCATGATTATGCTCTCCGCACACAACAGTAATTCCCCACAAAATACCATATGGAGGAATCGGTACACCTCATAGAGAGAATGAACAACTATTTTTTTGGTACTAGTACATCTTTTTAAAGTTTCTCCACTTTTTAAATATCTTGGTGGTTGATATTTTCCTCCCTTTTCACAAATGAGAGTGCATTTCAGGAATTTGTTACCTATTTTCTTTGCGGATTTATCAATAACTATGACGAATCCATTTTTCCTTCCGATCGTCCTCACCCAATCTAACATATCATCTCTACTTTCAAAAATCTGTAAAAATACAAAAGGAGTAAAACTAATTAAATGAGCAACACACACACACACACACACACACACACATATATATATATATATATATATAAACTAAACTAATTAAATGAAAAGAGCAAAACAAAAAAATATTTTTACACGAAAAAAGAGAGATGATGAGTTATGCCAAAAAAATATATTTATACGAAAAAAGAGCAATATATATACCAAAAAATTGACGAAACACGAAAAAAAAAAAGATATTTACACGAAGTCATACCTGATCAGTGGTAAATTCACACGACATGTTCCCATTATTTGCTGAATTATATTCTTCCATTTATTATAAATAGAATAGTATTTCAGAAATGTGAACAAATAAGTGATATTACATGAGAGATTTAAGAAGAAAATATAGAGAGATGATGAGTTATACTTCTTTTTCACTCCCTATTTATACTAATTTAGACTACTAAATAATAAAAATTATTGACATGACAATTCAATAGGTAGTATAGATTAGGGAACTATTTTGATGAAAGACTTTGAAATGACAATTCAATAGGTAGATATAGGTTAGAGAACTATTTTGTTGAAAGACTTTGAAATGACAACTCAATTGGTAGCTAATAATAATAATATATATCAAGATAATAATATATAATCCGAATATTATATATATATATATTATTTGTATAGATGACTATTGATATAGTGGAGGAGATTGCAATTTGTTATTTGGAAAAGGGTTTTTGAAATATATGGAAAATGTTTGTTGGTGAATTTTGGGATAAACTCGGCCTTTTCTTATTGGAATCGACCCACTAAATAAGAGACTCGGCCTTTTCTTATAGGAATCGACTCACTGAATAAGAGTCACTGCCACGCGGTGAGGTCCGTCGTTTTTTGGCCAAAAAGCGACGTTTAGCCCTTCGATTTTGCGTTTTTATGTTTTTAGGGACTTAATATAATTTTTTAAAAGTTTGTATAGTTATTAATTTTCGTGATTTTAACCCTAGCTATATATATATATATATATATATATATATATATATATATATATATATATATATATATATATATGCATGTAAGGCCTTTATTTCAAACGTTCAATGAATTGAAGTTTTCTCTAAACTTTATTGATATTCTTAGATCCGTTGAATCTAGAGTTTTAGAATGCTGTGTTTCAGAGACGACTGATCCGTTAAAAACATAGTTGTTTTCTTGTAATTTTCGTTGCATCAACTATGTAAATATTTTTTTAAATATAAATATATTGTACAGAAAAATTTTATAAAATAGTAAAAAAAATTATCGAAAAAATATTAGTAAAAAAATTGAAAAAATTCAAAGTATTATTATTTATATATACATATTATTCTATATATATATATATAAGTTAAAGAAGCAAGGAGGGATAAAAAAGACATTTTGTTTGGTTTTGTCAAGAGGGGTGGGGATTAGTAAAATAGGGGGGATTAGCAGACCCCTTTTTGTTTTGGGGGAAAACTTTGTTTCAACATTTTAAGTATAGTAATTAATTTTCAGACGGAATCCTTGGTGGGGGCTGGGTGTGTCGGGTTCTGCATTGTCACGTTGAGTCTTATTAGTACAACAATTATAAAAAAATAAGGGTATTACTAAACACTGCCCTCAATTATTAGTCACCGCCCTCATAAATTACAATTTTGCCCTATTTATATTTACTTGATATTTTCTCATTCTCTTATTTTCATTTATTCCACCAATAACAATCAAACATTGAAAACTACCATCACTAATACATTTGGTCACCATCCCACAACCGCGAAAATGGACGAAAACGCATCGTCGACGCCTCTTGAGGTAAATTTTGTCCTGTTTCGTGCGAAACAATTCATGCGTCTGGACAGGGCACCTGCACCATGGTACAGGCGTCCATGATATCCGCCTGAACAAATGCGCAGGCGTTAAATAAAGACGCCTCAACCGTGGCACGAGCGTTAAATTCAGACGCCTGCACCATAACGCATGCGGAAATACTAAGCGCCTCATCCATGGTTCAGGCATTTACCGATTCCACCTCTACCATGGCACAGGCGGAAATTTTGGGCGCCTGCACCATGGTTCAGGCTGAATTTTCGGACGCCTATGTTTTCTTGTTTGCATCATTTTGAACTTTAATATCAGTATTATTGGTATTATTATTAACCTCCTCTCAATTAAAATTTTCAGGTTATATTGGAAGAATTTGACGGTAACGGCGTTGATTATAGCGGATATTTCGTTAATTCCGAAATATTCGAGAGTGATTTAAATGCGTTTGCTTGGACCAAAAAAATCGCGCTTCAAATTGGTTTCGAGTTAATTGTTTCCTCGCACAAGAATAAAGGAAAGACGAAATTGTTGAACATTACAGAGGGGTATTGAGAGATTTGGATGCCGCTGCACGAAAGGATATAAAGACGAAATCATGCAGATGTACTTTTCAGATAAAAGCCGAAAAATTATATGATTCTAGTGGTTGGATAGTCGTACCGTTGTCTGGGAGTAGGGGTATGCAGAATCACTCGTTTATTGTCTATCCGGAGGGACATCGACAAATGAGCAGACTTAGTAAATCTGCCAAAGAAGTTGTTCGTGAAATGAGTGCGGGTCAAGCAAAGTCGTGGGCTATCTTAGCGGCTATTCAGAAAAAATTTCCGGAGGACAACCCGACTAGACGACATATCTATAACTACAGAGACTACTTGAGGAGGCATGATTTTGAAGAAAAAGACATCGTCGGTCAGTTTCACCATTTGGATGTGACGAATAACTACGTACATTGGACGCAGGCAGACCCAAATACAAATGTGGTAACCCACATGTTCATGGCACATCCAACATCAATCAACTTAATCCGGACCTACAGGTGGTTCATTGGCATGGATTCTACGTACAAAACGAACAAGTATAAGATGTCATTCCTCGAAAAAGTTGGGATGGCTCCATGTAACAAGAACTTCCTAATCGCCTATGCAATTATGAAAGACGATACCGAGTCGAGCTACGCATGGGTGTTGGGGAAGTTGAAAATTTTGCTTGGGTTTGATGTTCACCCGATGGCTATTGTTACGGATCGCGAGTTAGGGCTGATGCGACCTATTGAAGAGATATTTCCAGAAAGTGCTCACTTGCTTTGTACATGGCATAATAATAAGGATGTTGAAGACAAGGTCTATAGAATCTGCGGAAAAGATAAGGAAATGGGACAAAAGTTTAAGAATGGGAAGTGGAAGAATATCATGGAAGCTTCGACCGAAGAGGAATACAACCAAGCAGTGCAGCTCATGAAGGATACATGGAGATGGAATCCTAAGGTGATATCCTACGTTGAGGGTACATGGCTAAAATACAAGAAGATGTTCATTATTGCATGGACGAATAAGGTGCTGCACTTTGGCAACACAACAACTTGTAGAGTATAGAGTGCCCACGCCGAGTTAAAGCAATAGCTTAACTCTTCCACCGGAGCCCTTGATACCATCTGGACCAAGGTGAACCAGGAAAACGAATCACAACTAACACATATCAGAGGAGTCATCATCACTCTCGTACAGGTCCTGATCATCGTCCTGGTCATGCGAATAAAATGTGCTAGAATAAAACTATACATCCTCATCACCAAAGTCGCCCATACGCTCCGTATCCCGCTGTCTCCGAACGGAAGCATCAATACCATGAGCTCTGGTGTGACGCGGTCCAGAATCTATTCTCTCTCACTAGCGGCATAAATTTCCCCACTCCTCTTCTCATATGCATTTAGCATAATACAACTAATGAGTAATTATAATAATTCCAACAGTAACAGGACACTAATTATTAATTAATATAATAATTATAATTATTTCATTTTATAATACTTATAATAATTTTAATTATGTATAATAATTATTATTGATTATAATAATAATTATTATTGATTATAATAATAATTTTATCACATTTATAATTATAATGATTATTTATTATTTATTACAAATATTGAAATGGCGGGCGTCTACAAATTCAGCCTGCGCCACGGTCGAAGCGTCTACGTTGGATGCCCGGACCATGGACAGGCGTCTGGCGTTTCCACCTACACCTAAGCCAAGCGTCTGCGGATTTCACCCCAACCACAGGGCAGGCATTCGATGTAACACCCCCAATCCACTCAGGGATATTACACGCCGTAGACCCTCTCCTCGAGGATCTACCAGGCTGATAACTAAAATCAAACATCTAAACATCGCCTTTAAGGCTAAAATGGCTCAGTAGACCGACTTGGTCTTTCAATAATAACATACAACTCAATTCCAAACACATACCCACGCAGGGGTCAAAATACAATAAACTCCTGTACAACGGGGAAAAGATACTGCAGCGGAAAAGAAAATACAACTAGACCAATACGACATCAACGGATCCTCGTGTGATTAGTATCGTTCATCTTTCATCATCCTTCGTGCCGGCCCTGTACTATGCTCCAAAACCTGAATGCAAAAATAGACATCCACCCCCCGAATACTCGGGGGTAAGCAAAACTCCACTATTTTGCTAGTGCAAGAACAAAGTGCAAATACGAGCCATACAATTCACATTCCACGAATAACAATAACCAGGAATCCTCAAAAATCCAAACGTAACGACAAGCACTTCCCGAGGCAAGAGTTTGGTAAAATATTCTAAAACCGAAAGGTCACAAATCAAGGGAAAGCAATTTATAAAACAATTTAAATGCCATCGAGAGTTTTGATAGAAAACAACTTAGGATTATCAAATCCTTATCTTTCCAAAAATCAACAGGGTCACAGCCCAAAGGTTTTATTTTCACAAATAGAAAACCGACAATAATTCAGAGGGCCAGAGCCCAGCATCACGTGTCCTCGACGGACATAAAAATCAACAAAACATAATCGCGCACGCGCATCGCCTTGGGAACAGGGTAATACCATTGATCCCGCCCGAGGCCTCGAAGGACCCTCCCGAGCTGGCTAGCGAAACAAATCACACACATCTCACGGTTGGATCAATCGCTTGTTGCATCCTGACCACATGATCGCATGCCATGTGCCACCGTAGATTGTCTCAGGCTCTCACGGTTGGATCAATCACTTGTTGCATCCTGAACACATGATCACGTGCCATGTGTCACCGTAGACCTTTAACCATATCCACAGATTCACAGAAATAACACAATGCAACAAAGATATCCAAACAATTCACTCAGAGGCATCAAACACTTAGTAAAACACCACGTCAAACCACAACGCACCGAAATGAAATAATATACGTCCACACGCAAATACCAAGTGCATCATCAACACCAAATATATCCATAGGATTCACATAGTCATTTACAAGACACACCATTCACAAAACACACGCGTTTTGAAAGCAAGCCTTTAACAAGGCTAAACCGAATCTTTTGAAAGTTCAATTCAAACGACCAAACAACCACATTTAGACGATCACTAATTATCATATCCATAAAACAAGAATAGTATGGGCAAGGTACTTGCCTCGAATAAGAACAACGCGGAGAATCGACCGAAATAGGTTGACACGAACGGACTACGAACCCACCGACTCCACCGATCGCCAACTCGCGATAATAAACTACGGAGGACAATAACAACAATGAAAATGAATTCCATAGAATGACTCAAAGCCATTGAATTCAAAGAACGAACGACGAATGTTCAAGTGTTTTCCCCAAAACGGCCAAGAACACGATTCTTCCCGACAAAACACGAAAATGGAATTCCAAGTTGAAATATGGATATACAATCCATAGAATATGTTTAACAATATCATTTAACCATAATCGATCCATCAAAAACGGATGAAAAATGAGATCGAGAACAAATCCCCAAAAAGTCAATTCGAAGGAAATCAAGAAATATACTTCGATTCGACGAAGAACAATGGATTAAATGATGTTAAACACAAGAATACTACCAAGATTAATCATACCCATCATGAATTATTCAACAACACGGAACGAATCGGACAAAAATGCAAAAACCCTAAATTCATGAAATTAGGGTTCTAAGGTAAGATTACCTTGATTCGCTGGATCAAAGGATGATAACGGATGATTGATTGATGTTATGAACTCAAGAACTTCGTGGATTTGTTGTCAAACATCATGGCTCCAAGATCTCCAAGTCTCCAGCCGCGGAAGAGAAAGGGAGGAAATCAAAAACGAGAGGAAATGTGACTGCTCTGTCACATTTATACTAGGCCGGAACTAGCGTGCGCTAGCCTTCCCGGACTAGCGTGCGCTATCGGCCGAGCACCCTCGGCCATGGACCGCACGACCCGGCACCACCGACCAAACCTGCCGACCCGACTCCCGCTAGCGTGCGCTACGGCCGGAAGCCTGCGCGCGCTAGCCCGTCGATAGCCTCTGGACTAAGCGGCTCGCCCGTGTCGCTAGTCGGCCGACACGGCGTCGCTACCCTGCCGGTTAGCGTGCGCTACGACCGACAGATGGCGTGCGCTACCGCCGATCTGACCGAGTCGTAACCTCGTAACCCCCGCCCGGACGATGGCGTGCGTTAGGCGGTAGATAGCGCGCGCTACACTGCCGGTTAGCGCGCGCAGCTTTCCGGCCGTAGCGTGCGCTACGCCGGTTCTGCGCACTAGACGGCCATGCCCGCCATCGTCCGGCGATCCCGCCGTCGGCCGGCGATGCGACCACTGTGGCTCGACGACCCGATTTCCAAACGTATTTTAACGAACACGACGAAAAGTTCGCGGACAACATCAACGACCCGAAATGAAAACATAATACCATAATTAATCATACGCGACCAAGAAATGGGTCGAGACAACAATTACAAATACGGATACCCGTAACTTTCAAGAAATTACAAAATGGCCCAAAACGCCCGGAAATCACGATACGTGATCGAATAACCAAACAGAAGTTCACAACACGTCTAACAAAGTTAAACGGACTTACGGGAAACTCGAAACAGCAGTTTCGAACGAGATTCGCAAGAATCGAACTCAAATGCGGAAAAGTCGCTAAAAAGCACGGAACTCAACAAAACGACACCGAAACGAACTCGGATGTCAAAAAGTGTAGAATTAATCATTCTCGAAATGACGAAACGGTCATAAGCGAGTCGTCAAAACGGACTTCCTCCGAAAAAAGAAAATTACCGAAATTCGAAATTGCGGATATTACATTCTACCCTCCTTAAAAGAAGTTTCGTCCCGAAACTTAAAACAAGTAGGGGGAAACAATATACCCGCCAGGAAAACTCGACGAGATACACAAAACTTGAAAACTCGCGCCCAACGGCGAAACACTGCAAGAAACGCAAAGAGACATCCGGCGTGAAAACACGCTCCACAACGACCAACACAACGCCACCGGTAGAGACATAATAAAACCAACAAGTGACAAGCGTCATCAAATAGATAATACAATCAAGTCAATTATCCAAACAATCACAAAACACAAAGTACTTGTTACAAGAAAACACGCACAGTCGAGAAAACAGAGAATAAACACAAAACGATCCACAAGGGCAATCATAAATAACTCGGACTACGCCGAAATCCTCAAAACCACACTAGGCATCTCCGTGTCCTTTCGGAGCAGAGACGCAACCTCGATCCCCAAACTTCTCAGCTACCGTCTCGCAATGTACGGATCGGTGACCCACCTGGCCACACTCGAAACAGCTGACTAACGGTGAACGACAATTCTTCGCAGTATGGCCCGCTCGACTACAGTTATAACATATCTTCGAGCTGCTCACATTATTCACTGCAGGGGTACTACTCCTCTGATCACGCGATCTAGGAACCATTTTGGGATGACGAAACGAAGTCCCAACCTCAAGGGGCCCACTCCCCTGATTTCCTGAAAAGTTCCCAACGGTTTTCTGTTTCTTCGAGTCAAACATACTCTCGGTCGATAATCTGGATAGCTCATAGGCTAATGCCCTATTCTGATAATCTCTCAAGGAAGTGCAAGCGAGACCTGCCATGTACTGACAAATCTCCGGCTTCATTCGCCTACTAAAATGACAAATCTTGTCCTCCTCTATCCTTACTTGATTCTGCACATAGCCGAGCTATTTGCTAAAATCAATAATAGCTTGAGACAGCGGTACATCCTGCGGTTTCGCCGAAAAGAATTCATTAATCCTCTGATTTCTGATCGGTTCCGGACAAAACTCATCTCTCATGAATTTCTGGAACTCTGCCCACGTGACAACGCGATCTCGAGGCTTAATAGCCTCCCACCAGCTAGCGGCATCTTTGTCGAGAAGATACTGAGCGACCGGTACCTTACGTTCTTCCGGACAATCAACTACCTCGAATATCCTTTCCAACTGGAAAAGCCAACCATCCCAGCCTAAAGCATCTACAGCACCAGCGAAACGAGGGGGATTCATACGAACCACTTCTCGAAGCCACTGATTTGCACCAGTGTGCTGGGTCACATCTGTAACACGCTGAACTGCCTGAGTCAACTGAGTCATCTGTGTGGCTACCTGCTGTAAAATAGTAGCGACACCGATACCGATATCATCACAGGTAGCATGATCTCGACCACGCGTCCGATCGCCACGACCACGACCTCGGCCCCTCAGCATACTGAATAAGTAACCATTCAGCACAACAGAAAATAATAACACATAACACATACAACGATTACCATCGCAAGGCAACACACACATGAATATAACAGCAACGACGGCATCGTTCGGCGACCTTAACAGCCCGAACATTAACCAACACATAATCACAAACCTCATGAAACAATCACCCATGTGCATAAACGCACAAACCCAAGCTTTAACAGCTCACACAGGTGCGATAATACGCAAGCCACCACGAAATGACAACATTAAAGATCGTCATCACACCTCCCACAAAGGGTTAACAAAACATATGCGTGGCAACGACTCAACGCTCACGCCACCAATTCAATCACAAATCGGGATTAACACCGTAACGAAAGTTCGAAATCCATACATGCATTTCCGGTCCGCAAACAGGAATGATAGGTCTTTAAAAACGAAAACCACCCTTTGAAAACAATTTGGAAACACCAGTTGATCTTGAGTATCATTTTACAAAAAGTTGAACAACATCATTTTCGAGACTTTGAAAATCATCTTGCGTTTGAACAAAAATGAGGACACCTTCTCTTAGTGAAAAACTTTCAGAATATTCGACCCTCGGGTCTAAGTAAAAGTGTTTATAAAACATTGAAAATATCTCAAAACATTTTTGGGTCCTCGAGGAAGAAGAATTTTGAAACATATTGTGGCACCTTGGATGTACCACGAGAAAATAATTCATTTTAAAAGTACGTCTTGAAATTTATTTTCTAAGATACTCAAGGTTTTCCAAGATAATTCAATGGGCTAGAATGCCCAAAAATTTCAGGTAATTACACAAAACTTTATAGCGCCGTGGGTCCCGCGCCGGAACCCACCAGGCTAAAAACCAATTACAAAAACGCCCAAAAAGGTCGATGACGGTAGTACTTATCAAAACTCACAAAATCATTTGAAAACACCCAACTACCGTCAAAACGGTCAAGGCCAACGACTCGGTTAAAGGAATCGGTTTTCGAAATAAAACTTAGTCGGTAAAATACCGAAAGCATTGCAAAAGAACTCACGCAGCGGATAAAAGAAATAGAGTCCAACATGCACAATCCAGCAACACTACTCCTCACATGAACGAAATATGAGAGTCAAATAATCACGTATCAAGAAATCAAAATCCATAAGAGGATTCCGTCACTTAATACAAAATCAAACAAATAGCTCGTGTCACACGAGGCACAATACAAAGAAGGGAGACTTACATCCACAGGTCGCACGAAGATGATGATCGCCTACGATACTAATCACGACCAACAAACTCAGACGACGCGTCGCGACACGACTCCGTCAGATAAAATCCGACGAAACAAAACTCAACAGACACTACTGACCCGACAGCCTAGGTTTCCACAACCAAAGCTCCGATACCATTTATGTAACACCCCCAATCCACTCAGGGATATTACACGCCGTAGACCCTCTCCTCGAGGATCTACCAGGCTGATAACTAAAATCAAACATCTAAACATCGCCTTTAAGGCTAAAATGGCTCAGTAGACCGACTTGGTCTTTCAATAATAACATACAACTCAATTCCAAACACATACCCACGCAGGGGTCAAAATACAATAAACTCCCGTACAACGGGGAAAAGATACTGCAGCGGAAAAGAAAATACAACTAGACTAATACGACATCAACGGATCCTCGTGTGATTAGTATCGTTCATCTTTCATCATCCTTCATGCCGACCCTGTGCTATACTCCAAAACCTGAATGCAAAAATAGACATCCACCCCCCGAATACTCGGGGGTTAGCAAAACTCCATTGTTTTGCTAGTGCAAGAACAAAGTGCAAATACGAGCCATACAATTCACATTCCACGAATAACAATAACCAGGAATCCTCAAAAATCCAAACGTAACGACAAGCACTTCCCGAGGCAAGAGTTTGGTAAAATATTCTAAAACCGAAAGGTCACAAATCAAGGGAAAGCAATTTATAAAACCGTTTAAATGCCATCGAGAGTTTTGATAGAAAACAACTTAGGATTATCAAATACTTATCTTTCCAAAAATCAACAGGGTCACAGCCCAAAGGTTTTGTTTTCACAAATAGAAAACCGACAATAATTCACAGGGCCAGAGCCCAACATCACGTGTCCTCGACGGACATAAAAATCAACAAAACATAATCGCGCACGCGCATCGCCTTGGGAACAGGATAATACCATTGATCCCGCCCAAGGCCTCGAAGGACCCTCCCGAGCTGGCTAGCGAAACAAATCACACACATCTCACGGTTGGATCAATCGCTTGTTGCATCCTGGCCACATGATCGCATGCCATGTGCCACCGTAGATTATCTCAGGCTCTCACGGTTGGATCAATCACTTGTTGCATCCTGACCACATGATCACGTGCCATGTGTCACCGTAGACCTTTAACCATATCCACACATTCACACAAATAACACAATGCAACAAAGATATCCAAACAATTCACTCAGAGGCATCAAACACTTAGCAAAACACCACGTCAAACCACAACGCACCGAAATGAAATAATATACGTCCACACGCAAATACCAAGTGCATCATCAACACCAAATATATCCATAGGATTCACATAGTCATTTACAAGACACACCATTCACAAAACACGCGCGTTTTGAAAGCAACCCTTTAACAAGGCTAAACCGAATCTTTTGAAAGTTCAATTCAAACGACCAAACAACCACATTTAGACGATCACTAATTATCATATCCATAAAACAAGAATAGTATGGGCAAGGTACTTGCCTCGAATAAGACGCGGAGAATCGACCGAAATAGGTTGACACGAACCGACTACGAACCCGCCGACTCCACCGATCGCCAACTCGCGATAATAAACTACGGAGGACAATAACAACAATGAAAATGAATTCCATAGAATGACTCAAAGCCATTGAATTCAAAGAACGAACGACGAATGTTCAAGTGTTTTCCCCAAAACGGTCAAGAACACGATTCGTCCCGACAAAACACGAAAATAGAATTCCAAGTTGAAATATGGATATACAATCCATAGAATATGTTTAACAACATCATTTAACCATAATCGATCCATCAAAAATGGATGAAAAACGAGATCGAGAACAAATCCCCAAAAAATCAATTCGAAGGAAATCAAGAAATATACTTCGATTCGACGAAGAACAATGGATTAAATGATGTTAAACACAAGAATACTACCAAGATTAATCATACCCATCATGAATTAATCAACAACACGGAACGAATCGGACAAAAATCCAAAAACCCCAAATTCACGAAATTAGGGTTTTAAGGTAAGATTACCTAGCGTGCGCTATCGGCCGGTATCGGCCGAGTACCCTCGGCCAGGGCCCGCACGACCCGGCACCACCGACCAAACCTGCCGACCAAACCTGCCGACCCGACTCCCGCTAGCGTGCGCTACGGCCGGAAGCCTGCGCGCGCTAGCCGACCTGTCCAGTAGCCTCTGGACTAAACAGCTCGCCCCGGTAACGTACGCTAGTCGGCCGACAGCGTGCGCTACCCCTGCCGGTTAGCGTGCGCTACGACCGACAGTAGCGTGCGCTACCTGCCGATCCTGACCGAGTCCAGAACCTCAGAACCCCACTGCCCAGACCCGATAGCGTGCGCTACACCTGCCGGTTAGCGCGCGCAGCCTTCCGGCCGTAGCGTGCGCTACGCCGGTTCCTGCCGCACCTGTCCGGCCGGTGCCCGCCATCGTCCGGCCAGTCCCGCAACCGTCCGGCCAGTACCCGACCACCAGGGCTCGACGACCCGATTTCCGAAAACGTACGGAACGAACACGACGAAAAGTTCGCGGACAACATCAACGACCCAAAATAAAAACATAATACCATAATTAATCATACGCGACCAAGAAACGGGTCGAGACAACAATTACAGATACGAATACCCGTAACTTTCAAGAAATTACAAAATGGCCCAAAACGCCCGAAAATCACGATACGTGATCGAATAACCAAACAAAAGTTCACAGCACGTCTAACAAAGTTAAACGGACTTACGAGAAACTCGAAACAGCAGTTTCGAACGAGATTCGCAAGAATCGAACTCAAGTGCGAAAAAGTCGCTAAAAAGCACGGAACTCAACAAAACGGCACCGAAACGAACTCGGATGTCAAAAAGTGTAGAATTAATCATTCTCGAAATGACGAAACGGTCATGATCGAGTCCTCAAAACGGACTTCCGCCGAAAAAAGAAAATTACCAAAATTCGAAATTGCGGATATTACATTCGACGATCCCGCCCCAACCGCAGGCGAGGCGTCTGGGCTAGACGCCCTACCCGATGGCCAGACGTAAATGTCAGACGTCTCGCCTCGTCTTGGGGCGGTTTTTGCGGACGCCTGGTACAGGAGAAAGTACATATACTTATGGATGTTTTTCCTTTGTCGGACATGGTGGTGCTGATGGAATTCGGGCCAAAAATCGAATATGCAACAGAAAATAAAGTTGCACAAACGGTGCTCATTTTAACTCCTAAAGAGGATCGATCAAGTATCGTATAAACTAAAAAATAAAAGAATCAAAATCATACCCTCGTGATGAGAACCCATTGGATTATGCATCGGACCTAGTTAAAATACCGGTCGGTCCAGTCACAAGAGCAAGATCTAAACAATTCAAAGAATCAATCAGCGGACTCCTACAAATCATTTGGGATAGAGAATTGGCTAAGAAACCAATCGATATGGACCCTAAGAGCGAAGTGATTGTCAACGTCATAAAGATACAGGAAGAGCATGATCCGACCAAGCTTGTTTAATCGACATGCATACGTAAAATGTTCCTTAGACACAGGCGTATTGTACCCGTATTCTTCATAAAATGATCATTACTTTGAAGGAGATACATGGCCCACATTTGAAGGATAATTTAGCCCCACAATTCTACTAGCTGTTTCCTCACTCAAATTGTGTTCTCATTTGTCTTAAAGTGTATCTAGCAAGAAAAATTTGAACCGAGACTTTTGAAGAAAGATAATTCAGCCCCACAATTCTATTAGCCATTTCCTCACTCAAATTGTGTTCTCATTTGTCTTAAAGTGTATCTAGCAAGAAATATTTGAAAGGAGACTTTGAAGAAAGATAAATCAGCCTACCATTTCCATATAGTCGTTGCCTAAGATCACAAGTCTTGAAGTGTATTTTACTTTGTTTGATTTTTCTTCCCTCTAAGACTTGTAATTTTTTTTCTTTGCTTTAGTTGACTAGATAAGGCTCATCTTAGCTATTTAAGGGCCATTTTCGGATGTGTAAGTAATCAGATTTTTAATCCATCACAAACATATTGTTTTGCTCGAGTTTTATCAACTCTTGTGTTCGGTTTTGTTACTTTACAAGGCAACCTTCATTCTTCACCCGAACTGTTGTTTTTCACCCTGATTCTAAAGTTATACGGACCTATAATTGTCGGGTTCTAGTTTTCTTTCTAGAGTTCACATTTTGCAATTCGTAGGGTTGAGGACCGATTATCATCCATAAACTTTACGTCCGTTGTTGCATTTCATTTCAGCTCATTACAAATTAACCTACGCTTCCGCACTCGTGATTGACTTATTCCAAAGAGGATCATATCATGTAGTATCAGAGACGATAAGGTCCAGCCTTATTTTCATCAATATTTTCATATCATTTCAGCCTTACCTTTCCTTTCATATCACCATACACGAGTTCATAACCTTCATACCAACAAACAACTTCACAATATTTCCGTGACATCATGTCGGAAATCGGAGATTCATCTCATTCATCTCCAAAGCTTGATATGGAATTGATGATAAAACAACTTGAAAGGATGCTTGATGCAAAATTGGAACCAATTCATGCACACGCATGGATCAAATGGAAAACCCACAAGTGAGACGACCAATTATTCCTCGAAGATGTCCGTCCGTGTGAGTATACAAGAACTATTCGGATGAAGAAGACACCGAGAGGAATCCAAGAAGGCTTCGAAGAGGCCATGATCGAGAAGATAACAATCGACAAGATGGAAACTTGGGGAATATCAAGTTAAATGTCCCTACGTTCCAAGGTAAGAGTGATCCCAAAGTTTACCTTGATTGGGAGAGAAAAATCAAAATTATGTTCGAATGCCATAACTATTCGGGTCTAAAGAAAGTAAAGATCGCAGCCATAGAGTTTACCGATTATGCCATTATTTGGTGGGATCAATTGGTGAACAACCGAAAAAGGAACCAAGAACCACCTATTGAAACTTGGGAAGAAATGAAGATGGTGATTGTAACACCCCAAAAAGGCGGCTATTACAGTACCATAGACCCCACACTGGGACCCACCAGGCGATACCACAACTAGAGTTAATAAAATCATAATTGCGGTACCGAACCACAATTTAATATTCATTACCTCGACGAGAGGTTCGTATATCATACGGCTAAAATGCCACAATACACAGGATCTGAAATATTAGTATAAACAATATGAAGATGGAATATACTTAAAGTAATAATACAAATAATAAGAATTTCATCAAATGGAAATAATACCAATACATGGTTTAAAAGTACAACTGGATAAAAGTAGACTCGGGGCCCCTGAACTAGTATCCTTCGAACCCTTCGCCGCCACCTTAGCCTTGCCTCGACCTAAAATACAACATAAGCAATTCGCCCAAAACCACAGGGTCAAATATACATGATAATAATTCTCAAGACGTTATACAGTTCATATACACTGGATCTCAATAAAACAACTCGACTGTTGAACATACCCATCGGGCGTATGAACAACCAATAATCAACCGTCGAATCATACCCAATCATATATGGAGTATAAACGACCAAACGTTATGGCTCAAGACGGACATCACAGTACGCCCAATCCGGAAATGTGTCCGTGCACATGTCCACCCCGTATAGGGAATTCAGAATATACGTGGGACATATACCTAATTAGCCTCACGAAGTAACATCTCGTGTGCACGGTCCAAATGCGGAAACATCAATGCACGACCATCTGTGTCTAGCTAAAAATCCTACACAATAACCAATTGGCACGCAGATATGATTCCAGATATGTCACGATGCAACATGACAACGAAACTCAACAATCATTCATCCAACAAGGATCAAGACACTGAAGTGATAAACAATGATTAATAAGACCAACGATATAAAAAGGCAATGAAACTTGGGAATAAAATCTCACCACAAACAATAGACACAAATCAACCTAACAACTCATTATGAATCGTAGATTCATAAAGCAATACGTACACACGAAATGTATAACATTTACAGGAATTTCCAATCATCATTATACCCAAGCAAGATAACTTGCCTCAATGCGGAGGCGAGAATACTCCTTCCTTGACAACGAATGGACGGTCCTCGATAATAGTTACTCGAACAATCGACCTTGAATGAAGTACAATTCATTCAATAACATATTCACATAACCCTCGATATCTAGTTCAACGAAATGATATCCTAAATTTAATTCGATTAGTTCAACTATCTCGATATATATATATCAAAATTCCATTGCAAGAACTCATATTAATCTCAATTCGTTCTCATGATCGGTTATCATTTCAAGATGTTCTTAATTACTCGTATGATTCTAATGGATAAGAATTATCAAGAACAATCACTAAGTAATACTTCGCTAATGTCATTATGCCGATAAAACTTCCTAAGAACATCATCAACATCTTGAAAATGATAATCTAAATAACTTTGTTTCATCAATTCATTAAGTTTTTCAATAACACATCATCACCATGAGGATTACTCAATGATTATTATCATCCGTACGAGCCAGGTTCCATGCTTGGAGAATCATCTCTAAGCTTATCATCTTAGAATTCACCTAGTCTAGGTTGTGATATAATTAAGTTATTCATTACAAGAATATCACGAAACTATTATCAAGGTGAGTTAAAAACCTCTGCAATTACAACCATATGTTGATATATATAAGGTTGGACAAAAATCGATGAAGAACCTAAGTTCATTTCATCTGAAATCCTCCTAAGCATGATGTTCGATTCATATAATGTTAACAATTCCATGATCTCGGTAGCGTGCTTATGAACATTACTATGAACACGAATTATAGAAGGGTAAGGAACCACATACCTTACTACGGAAAGAACGATGAAAGAACGATAAAGGAATGATGAAACCACTCGATGCAATTCAACGTCGGATGCTTGAACACCAATCCTCAATGTTCTTCGCCTTCAACAATCATGAGTATAGGTTTATATGGGGTGGAAGTATCATGGGGTAACTTATCCAAGTCGTAGAAGTCGACTAGTAGCCAGAGTTCAAAGTGGGAAATGAAATGATGGTGAAGTCCTATTTATAGATATGACCATTAGCGTGCCCTAACCTTCCCGTTTAGTGTGCACTAATGGGCTCATAGTCCATTGTACCTTACTGTTTTTGGCCTTACATACGCTAAACAGCCTTAACGTACGTTAATGCCGCAGTTAGCGTAGGCTATTACTCTAACATAGTGTGCGTTAACGAGTTTACGAAGCAAACTGACCTCACTGTCCTCGACCTAGCACATGCTAGCATCACCACGTAGCGTGCGCTAAACACCGTTGACTCCACTTTTCCAAAAATAGTCCAAATTCATCCAAAGAGTTCCGTGATTCCTGCGATCCCGTTCCCTACCTACTGATCCTGTCTCAATCTGGTTGATTGAACATAGTGTGCGCTGAGTGTAACATTAGCGTGCGCTATGCAACAAGTTTAGCGTGCGCTAATCACGTATGAGGACATCAAAATTAATCTCTATAAAATCATACATTCAACAATACTGGATTACGAATACATAGAACATACATCGATCAGAAATACAACATAAGCAAATGAATACGACATATGTAAATATCAAAAAGGTTCCAATACATATGAAAATACATATAAAATATCCGAGTATTACACAGTTCCCCTCTAAAAGAAGTTTCATCCCGAAACTTAAGGGGTAAACAACTCGGAGAACACCTTGGAATATCACACTCTCCCCCTCTAAGAAGGAGTTTCGACCACGAAACTAAGGCGTAAATAACTCGGGATATCATTCCCGTATACTGTCTTCGGTCTCCCACGTAGCCTCCCCGACTCCGTGTCGCGACCATTGAACTTTCAGCAAGGGAATCATCTTGTTCCTCAATTGTTTGATCCTCCTCTAAAGTATCTATACAGTACGCTCCTCGTATGAATGATCATCAGCTATCTCAATCTCTTCGAACTGAAGTATGTGGCTAGGATCGGCGACATACTTCCTCAACTGGGAAACATGAAATACGTTGTGGATTCTACTCAATGCTGGTGGTAACTCTAGACGATAGGCTAGATCGCCTACTCATTCCAAAATATCAAATGGCCCAAGATACATCGGACTCAGCTTGCCCCTCTTCCCAAAATGAAAAACACCTCGGGTAGGAGACACTTTGACCAACACATGGTCACCAACCTCGAACTCGAGCGATCGCCGACAATGATTTTCATAAGACTTCTGTCGGCTTTGAGCCATTAACAAACGACTTCTAATAAGATAAATATTCTCATGGGCAGCTAACAACATATCAAGTTCTGTTCACAAAGATTCAGATAAATCGTCCCAACACAAGGGAGACCTACAACAGCGACCATACATCACCTCATATGGTGCCATCTTGATCGAATCATGCCAACTAATATTGTAGGTGAATTCCACCAAAGGTGGTTGGGCTTCCCAATCGTCTTTCCAATCGAGAGCACATGCCCTCAACATGTTCTCCAGAGTCTGAATATTCCTCTTAGACTGGCCATCGGTCTGAAGACGAAATGTTGTACTGAAATTTAACTGAGTACCCATCGCACGATGAACTGATTTCTATGCGACATGAACCGCCCGTCACGATCCGATACTATACTCTTAGGAGTACCATGCAATCTTACAATCTCTATGATACCATCTTCTGTAAAACCCCAAAAAGGCGGCTATTACAGTGCCATTCATTACCTCGACGAGAGGTTCGTATATCATACGGCTAAAATGCCACAATACACAGGATCCGAAATATTAGTATAAACCATATGAAGATGGAATATACTTAAAGTAATAATACAAATAACAAGAATTTCATCAAGTGGAAATAATACCAATACATGGTTTAAAAGTACAACTGGATGAAAGTAGACTCGGGGCCCCTGAACTCGTATCCTTTGAACCCTTCGCCGCCACCATGCTCTCCATGCGCCTTGACCTTGCCTCGACCTAAAATACAACACAAGTAATTCACCCAAAACCACAGGGTCAGATATACATGATAATAATTCTCAAGACGTTATACAATTCATATACACTGGATCTCAATAAAATAACTCGACTGTTGAACATACCCCTCGGGCGTATGAACAACCAATAGTCAACCGTCGAATCATACCCAATCATATATAAAGTATAAACGACCAAACATTATGGCTCAATACGGACATTACAGTACGCCCAATCCGGAAATGTGTCCGTGCACATGTCCACCCCGTATACGGAATCCAGAATATACATGGGACATGTACCTAATTAGCCTCACGAAGTAACGTCTCGTGTGCACAGTCCAAATGTAGAAACATCAACGCAGACCATCTATGCCTGGCTAAAATTCCTACACAATAATCAATTGCCACACAGATATGATTTCAGATATGTCGCGATGCAAAATGACAACGAAACTCAACAATCATTCATCCAACAAGGATCAAGACACCGAAGTGATAAACAATGATCAATAAGACCAACGATATAAAAAGGCAACGGAACTTGGGAATACAATCCCACCACAAACAATAGACACGAAGCAACCCAACAACTCATTATGAATCGTAGATTCAAAAAGCAATACGTACACATGAAATGTATAACATTCACAGGAATTTCCAATCATCATTATAACCAAGCAAGATAACTTATCTCAATACGGAGGCGATAATACTCCTTCCTTGACAACGAATGGACGGTCCTCGATAATAGTTACTCGAACAATCGACCTTGAATGAAGTACAATTCATTCAATAACATATTCACATAACCCTCGATATCTAGTTCAATGAAATGATATCCTAAATTCAATTCGATTAGTTCAATATATATATATATTCGTTCTCATGATCAATTATCATTTCAATATGTTTTTAATTACTCGTATGGTTCAAATGGATAAGAATTATCAAGAACAATCACTAAGTAATCCTTCGCTAATGTCATTATGCCGACAAAACTTCGTAAGAACATCATCAACATTTTGAAAATGATAATCTAAAAAACTTTGTTTCATCAATTTGTTAAGTTTTTCAAGAACACATCATCATCATGAGGATTACTCAATGATTATTATCATCCGTACGAACCAGGTTCCATGCTTGGAGAATCATCTCTAAGCTTATCATCTTAGAATTCACCTAGTCCAGGTTGTGATATAATCAAGTTATTCATTACAAGAACATCACGAAACTATTATCAAGGTGAGCTAAAAATCTCTGCAATTATAACCATATGTTGATATAAACAAGGTTGGACAAAAATCGATGAAGAACCTAAGTTCATTTCGTCCAAAATCCTCCTAAGCATGATGTTCAATTCATATAATGTTAACAATTCCATGATCTCGGTAGCGTGCTTATGAACATTACTACGAACATGAATTACAGAAGGGTAAGACACCACATACCTTACTACGGAAAGAACGATGAAAGAACGATAAAGGAACGATGAAACCACTCGATGCAATTCAACTTCGGATGCTTGAACACCAATCCTCAATGTTCTATGCCTTCAACAATCACGAGTAGAGGTTTATATGGTGTGGAAGTATCATGGGGTAACTTATCCAAGTCGTAGAAGTCGACTAGTGGCTGGAGTTCAAAGTGGGAAATGAAATGAGGTTGAAGTCCTATTTATAGGATATGACCCTTAGAGTGCGCTAACCTTCCAATTTAGCGTGCGCTAACAGGATCACAGTCCACTGTACCTTACTCTTAACCACTATCGGATTTATCGGCCATAGTGGAGCACTTATTCAGTGATTTAATCACATTCCAATTCAGTTAGATTTTGTTGCTTCCAAAGCTTTCTCCATCATTTCTATGGAACGGAAGGGGAACTAAGAATTGGAGGTAAGGGTCTTGTTGGACGGTCTGGCTTTGCGCCTCCGGTGGGGCAGCCGCTGATACAAGGCTCAGGCGGATCCCATCATTTAGCCAAATTCAGATCGGAAGGGATGACCAGTAGGGTGGTGCGCCGGGAAGAGCGATCTCTGAGCTACTGGTTTTTCTTGGAAAAGTCGAGTTCTTTTTTCTTCGGCTAAACAGCCTTAACGTACGTTAATGCCGCAGTTAACATATGCTATTACTCTAACATAGCGTGTGTTAATGAGTTTACGAATCAAACTGACCTCACTGTCCTCGACCTAGCGCGTGCTAGCATCACCTCATAGTGTGCGCTAAACAACATTGACTCCACTTTTCCAAAAGTAGTCCAGATTAATACAAAGGGTTCCGTGATTCCCGCAATCTGGTTCCCCACCTAATGATCGTGTCTCAATCTGGTTGACTAAACATATCGTGCGTGGAGTGTAACATTAGCATGCGCTATCACTCAGTATTAGCGTGCACTACGTAACAAGTTTAGCATGCGCTAATTGCGTATGAGGACATGCAAAACTTAATCTCTATAAAATCATACATTCAACAATACTAGGTTACGAATATGTAGAACATACATCAATCAGAAATACGACATAAAAAGGTTCAATACAGATGAAAATACATATCAAATACCCGGGTATTACAGTGATGAGGAAATGTTTTGTTCCGAATTACTACTATCGGGAACTCTATAACCGATTGCAAACACTACGACAAGGTACTCGAACCGTTGAAGAATACTTTAAAGACATGGAGATAAAAATGATTCGAGACAATATTAAAGAAGATCGAGAGGCTACCATGTCAAGGTTCCTAGCGGGACTAAACCGAGAGATACAAAACATGTTAGAGTTACATCATTATGTCGAAGTGGAGGAGATGGTACACATGGCCACAAAAATAGAAAACTAAATCAAAAGACGAGGTAATGATACCAGTCCCTCAAATGGAAAGACCACTCTATGGAGGGCCAAACCATATATAACTAAACCCATGACCGAAGGAAGTAGTCCGGAAAAACCAGTCCGGCCAAGTCCTAACTTTAATCGAAGTCGAGACGTTCAATGTCATTGTTGCAAAGGAAGAGGACATTATGCCAATAATTGTCCAAATCAACGCGTCATGGTGATAAGGCCTAACGGGGACATCGAGTCTGAAAGTGACACCGAAGAAAATAAACCACGAGAAAAAGGCTCCGAGGATGAAATTCCGACAGCCCTCACCTTAGTCACCCGACGAGCTATAAGTATACAATCTAAGGACGAAATAAATGAATAACGGGAGAATATTTTTCATACGAGATGTTACATTAAAGATAAGGTGTGTAACATGATTATAGACGGAGGATTATGTACGAATGTTTCAAGTACCGTGATGGTGGAAAAACTCGGACTAACCACTTTGAAACATCTGAAATCGTATAAATTGCAATGTTTGAACAATAGTTGCGAAACAAAAGTCACTAGACAAGTGTTAGTGGCATTTCGAATCGGCAAATATCAAGATGAAGTATTATGTGATGTGATGCCGATGCAAGCCGGACATTTGTTGCTAGGTCGACCCTGGCAATTTGATCGAAAAGTATCCCACAATGGATATACTAATAAGTATTCGTTCGAGTTCAAACAGCGCAAAGTTACCATCGCCCCGTTAACTCTGCAACAAGTCTACGAGGATCAACTCAAATTACAAGATGAAAATGTACCAAAAAGGGTAGTCGAGACTGAGGAAAAGAAAAAAGAGAATGCGAAAAACAGCCTCTATGCTAGGGCTGGAGAAATTAAAAGGGAAATAAAAGAAAAATAGCCCATGAGTGTTATCCTATTTAAAGAAACATTACTAACCGATAACGAGCTTGAAAGCTCTTTACCCGATGTTGTTGTTTCTCTTTTACTAGAATACAAGGATGTGTTTACAGAAGAGGTCCCACCCGGTTTACCTCCCGTCTGCGGCATCAAACATCAAATAGACTTTGTTCCCAGTGCACCAATTCCCAATCGGCTAGCTTATCGGAGTAATCCGGATGAAACAAAAGAAATTCAGCGGCAAGTGACCGAACTAATGGAAAAGGGACACGTAAGAGAAAGTCTGAGCCCCTGTGCCGTTCCCGTGTTACTCGTTCCGAAGAAAGACTCAACATGGAGGATGTGTGTTGATTGTCGAGCTATAAACAACATTATGGTAAAGTATTGACATCCTATCCATCGCTTAGATGATATGTTAGATGAATTACATGGTTCTAGCGTGTTTTCTAAAATCGATCTTAAAAGTGGTTACCACCAAATTAGAATGAAAGAAGGAGACGAATGGAAAACTGCATTTAAAAATAAATACGGACTATACGAATGGATGGTAATGCCATTTGGGTTAACTAACGCACCGAGTACCTTTATGCGCTTAATGAACCATATCTTGCGTGCCTATATAGGAAAGTTCGTAGTTATGTATTTTGATGACATACTTATTTATAGCAAGAACCTAGAAGAACATGTTGAACATCTCCGAATGGTAATAATAGTACTTAAGGAAGAAAAGTTACATGCTAATCTAAACAAGTGCACCTTTTGCACGAATAGACTGGTATTTCTAGGATTCGTTATTAGTACCCAGGGAATTCAAGTGGATGAAGAGAAAATTAAGGCCATTCAAGAATGGTCAAGTCCTAAGAATATAGGAGAAGTAAGAAGTTTTCACGGCCTAGAAAGTTTCTACAGGAGGTTTGTACCAAACTTCAGCTCCATAGCTGCGCATATGACTGAAGTAGTGAAAAAGAATGTAGGCTTTCATTGGGGAGAAGCACAAGAAGCGGCTTTTCAACTATTGAAGGAAAAACTGACCAAAGCCCCGGTATTATCCCTCCCTAACTTCTCTAAATCTTTTGAGATTGAATGTGATGCCTCAGTAACAGGGATAGGTGCTGTATTAATGCAAGAAGGAAAGCCTATAGCTTACTTCAGCGAAAAATTGAGTGGTCCTACACTCAACTACCCGACGTACGACAAAGAACTCTATGCATTGGTGAGAGCTTTGAAAACTTGGCAGAATTATCTATGGCCAAAGCAATTTGTGATTCACATGGATCGTGAATCGCTAAAACACCTAAAAGGGCAGCACCGACTCAACAAACGACATGCTAAATAGGTAGAGTTTATTGAAACTTTTCCTTATATCATCCGCTACAAGAAAGGTAAAAAAAATCTGGTCGCTGATGCTCTCTCTCGAAGGTATACACTTATATCCACTCTTAATACTAAACTACTCAGTTTTGAACATATTAAAGAATTGTATGTCAATGATCTTGATTTCGGACAAGTTTACAAATAATGTGAACAAATAGCTCACGGTCAATTCTACAAACATGATGGTTATTTGTTTCGTGGAAATCAGTTATGTATTCCTGCTTGTTCGTTGCGAGAATTATTTATGCATAAAGCACATGGTGGTGGTTTAATGGGACACTTCGGAATAGCAAAAATTTTAGCTATTTTACATGAGCATTTTTATTGGCCGCATATGAAGCGTGATGTTGAACGAATTTGTAATCGATGCATAACATATAAACAAGCTAAATCAAAAGTGTTACCTAATGGACGATATACACCCTTACCTATTTCTACCGAACCATGGGTGGATATATCTATGGACTTCGTCCTAGGACTACCAAGGAGTAAAAATGGAAAAGACTCAATTTTTATGGTGGTTGATAGGTTTTCAAAAATGGCAAACTTTATTTCATGTCACCAAATTGATGATGCTTCACACATTGCTAATCTATTCTTTAAAAAATAGTAAGGTTACATGGAATGCCTCGGACAATTGTGTCTGATAGAGATACGAAATTCTTAAGTTATTTTTGGAAAACCTTGTGGGGAAAGTTGGGCACAATACTATTTTCAACTACTTGTCATCCCCAAACGGACAGTCAAACTGAAGTTGTTAATAGAACCTTATCCACTATATTAAGAACAGTTGTTAAGAAGAATATCAAAACATGGGAGGAAATCCTCCCTCACGTTGAATTTTTGTATAATCGATCGGTGCATTCAGCTACTAAATATTCTCCATTCGAAATTGTGTATGGATTTCACCCCTTAACTCCCTTGGATTTAATTCCTTTGCCTATTTCTGAGTTTGTTAACTTAGACGGTGCTAAGAAGGCTGAGTTCGTGAAGAAAATATATGAACAGACACGCCTAAATATTGAAAGGAGAACTGAACAATACACCAAGCAAGCCAACAAAGGGCGTCGTAAGGTAACATTCGAACCATGGGATTGGGTTTGGCTACATATGAGAAAAAAAGATTTCAAGCAAAACAACGATCGAAGCTACTTCCCTGAGGAGATGATCCTTTTCAAATCATGGAACGCGTCAACGATAATGCCTACAAACTGGATTTACCAGGTGAGTATAATGTTAGTACTACTTTTAATGTGGCTGACTTAAGCTGTTATGATGTAGGGGACAAAACGGATTTGAGGACAAATCCTTCTCAAGAGGAAGGGAATGATGAGAACTCACTAGATTATCCACCGGACCCAATTAAAATACCCGTCGGTCTAGTCACAAGAGCAAGATCTAAACAATTCAAGGAATCAATCAACCGACTCGTACAAATCATTTGGGATAGAGAATTGGCTAAGAAACCAATCGAGATGAACCCTAAAAGCGAAGTGATTGTCAACGTCATAAAGATACAGTAAGATTATGATCCACTTGTTTAATCGACATGCATACATAAAATCTTCCTTAGACACGGACGTATTGTACCCGTATTCTTCATAAAATGATCATTACTTTGAAGGAGATACACGGCCCACCATTTGAAGGAGAATTCAGACCCAAGATTCTACTAGCCGTTTCCTCACTCAAATTGTGTTCTCATTTGTCTTAAAGTGTATCTAGCAAGAAAAATTTGAAAGGAGACTTTGAAGAAAGATAATTCAGCCCCACAATTCTACAAGCCGTTTCCTCACTCAAATTGAGTTCTCATTTGTCTTAAAGTGTATCTAGCAAGAAAGATTTGAAAAGAGACTTTGAAAAAAGATAAATCAGCCTACCATTTCCATATAGCCGTTGCCTAAGATCACAAGTCTTGAAGTGTATTTTACTTTGTTTGATTTTTCTTCCCTCTAAGACTTGTAAGTTTATTTTTTTTTTCTTTTTCTTTGCTTTAGTTGACTAGATAAGGCTCCTATTATCTATTTAAGGGCCATTTTTGAATGTGTAAGGCATCAGATTTTTAATCCATCATAAACATATTATTTTGCTTGAGTTTTATCAACTCTTGTGTTCGGTTTTGTTATTTTACAAGGCAACCTTCGTTCTTCACCCGAAGTGTTGTTTTTCACCCTGATTCTAAAGTTCTACGGACGTATAATTGCCAGGTTCTAGTTTTCTTTTTAGAATTCACATTTTGTGATTCGTAGGTTTGAGGACCGATTATCATCCATCAACTTTACATCCATTGTTGCGTTTCATTTCAGCTCATTACAAATTAACCTACGCTTCCGCACTCATGATCGACTTATTCCAAAGAGGATCATATCACCTCGTAGACCCGACTTCTTTATGTTGATGACGACGAGCACGAATACAATCCGTGAAACTTTTGGAAATCCCAACGTCGAAAGTGCCGAGCGTCTCTACGAAACACGCATCGGAAAAATGCCTGGAATAAACTCCTTCTTTTCGTTCTCCAAGAACATGGCTATAAGAAGATGTAGAGTATGTCAAAACTCTCTAAACAAAGAAGAAAAATAACTTATAGACTTCCTTTCCTTTTCTCCTCTGGTCGTCTCACGTGAGTTTCCTTTGAAAAGTAGTGATGTTATATAAAACAAAACTTGCAACCTTTTCAAAGTCTTATCTGTATACTTATCCATTCACATGCAGGTTATCAACAACCAATGTCAAGTGAGTTGAATACTATATTGGGATGGTCATAATTATTAGGAATATGCCCTCGAATGCCACTCAAGGGATGAGAGAGTAGGGGCATTGTACTTGTAATTATGGAATAATTAATAAATGGCAATATGATTCATTCACTCTTTATTGTATTTCAAATGCATTCTTGATTTGGTAAACATTGAAGTGGAGTCCATGTAAATAAATCGAACATTCCATTCTCGTTATTGGATAAGAGAAAATGCACTGGAAGTGTTTAAAGTTTATTTACGTAAACCGTTCGCAAGTCAATATACTTAAATGGGCATTAATTTTTGAGTAAGACTTGTATAACTGATGCTAGGACATGTGCATGTCTTGATAGCATAGGTATAAGTATATTGATGGGACCAGTTGATGCGACCCCCACACGACACGCTATGGTAATCGACACCGCTAGATGAATTCGTTCCCAGGATGTTTCCAAAATAAGCAAAATGGGGCTTTACTTCCAAACCTCTACGTGACACGCCGTAGCAACTCGGAAGGGGTGGAATATAAATACTAACAAGATTGCACTTGATAAGTATATAAATCACACAAGGGATGTTTTGGAGACACACTCAACAAAACAAGAAAACACTCACAAAGGTTTGTTAATACAAACACTCTCAAATTCATAAAATCTTTGGTGTCCTCTTACAATGAAACTTCAAGGCTATTTATAGCCAAATTCTTACACCTAACTCTAGTGTGAACAAGGAAACAACTAGAAACCTACAAAATAGAAAAATCAACATTCAAAGATCCTAAAATCTGATACAAAGTCAGTCAACATATGTTTAGGTGACAAAATATCAAAGACCAAGATTTTAAGGTGTGAAAACAAGGACAACAAGTCACCATAAATCCGATGCTGTCTGTTTTATCATTTCTGAGCTCCATTTTCTCCGAATTTGGTCCTATGGTCTGAACAATATTTGTAGCTCTCTTTCTTAGTTTTCCATAGACACCTGAATCACCTGAATCGGATTTCGGACGAGTAAGTTATGGCCAAAATACGAGACTGCTGTGTGTCAGTCTTACGCGCGGGAATTTGATCCTTGTTTGTTTGTTCGTCTTTTTCGATCGTCTTCGACATTAATATTACACGACTCGATTATATACAACTCAAAATATAAAAATACAACTCAAGAAATACAATTCAAATTAAAATACACCAAGATAAAATAAACGAAAAACTTATTGTTCGACAACTTCGACACTACTCACGAATTTGTTGTCTTTGATAACATAGTTATTTTTAAACATATCAATGATGAGTGTCGATAAATTATTTTTGAACTTCTTTGATCGAGACCTCGTTATTGGTCCAGTCGGCATGCTCAAGTCCTCATCCGGGTTCTTCATAATATCTTGATTCACATCATTCCCCCGTTCCTCAAAAGGATTCGTCCTCGAAACTTAAATTTCAAAAGGACTTAAGTCAGCAACATTGAAAGTAGTGGAAACATTATACTCACCAGGTAGATCTAATTTATAGGCATTGTCGTTAATCCGCTCTAAGATCTGGAACGGTCCATCTCCCCTTGGCATTAGCTTGGATTTTCTTTGAATGGAAAATCGTTCTTTCCTCAAATGAACCCAAACCCAATCACCTGGTTCAAAGAGTACTTGTTTACGTCCCTTGTTCTTCATTCTTGCATTGTGTTCGTTGCGATTCTCAATTTGTTCACGAACTTTGGCATGTAATTGCTTCACCATCTCCGCCTTTTTCTTGCCATCAAGGTTACTCCTGTCATCTATTGGAATAGGCAACAAGTCTAAAGGAGTTATTGGATTAAAACCATACACGATTTCAAATGGCGAAAATGTCGTAGTAGAATGTACGGTTCGATTATAGGCAAACTCGATAAATGGTAAAGATGTTTCTCAATTTTTCAAATTTTTGTTAACAATAGTTCGCAACAATTGACCAAGCGTTCGGTTAACAACCTCGGTTTGACCATCAGTTTGGGGATGACATGTTGTAGAATAAAGCAATTTCGTCCCCAATTTTGCCCATAAGACTCTCCAAAAATGACTCAAAAATTTGGTATCTCTATCGGATACGATGCTTTTGGGCATACCATGCAAACGAACAATTTCTTTGAAAAATAGATTAGCAATATGTGTGGCGTCGTCCGTTTTATGACATGCAATGAAGTGTGCCATTTTGCTAAATCTATCAACTACAACAAAATGGAGTCACAACCGGATTTCGCAGGTAATCCTAATACAAAGTCCATAGAAAGATCAACCCAAGGTTCGGAAGGTACCGAAGTGGCATATACAAACCATGCGGTAACACTCGCGATTTTGCTTTCCTACAAACAATGCATGAATTTACAACTTTAAAAACATCATGTTTCATTTTTGGCCAAAAGAAATGTTCATGCAATATTTCGTAAGTTTTAGAAATCCCAAAATGTCCCATTAGACCTCCACTATGTGCTTCTCTTACCAATAATTCCGTGTTGAACAAAAAGGAATGCAAAGTTTATTTTCACGGAACAAGAATCCATTATCCCGATAAAATTTTTCTACTCCTTTTTTCTATAGCGACATAAATATCATGGAAATCTTTATCCCCCTCATATGCTTCTTTCAATAAATCAAATCCCAAAAGTTTACAAGAAAGTGTATTGAGTAATACATACCTTCTTGACAAAGCGTCGGCGACAATGTTTTCCTTACCTTGTTTGTATTTGATGATGTAAGGAAAGGATTCAATTTCCTCTAACCACTTGGCATGTCTCTTGCTCAATTTACCTGTCCTTTGAGATGCTTTAAGGATTCATGATCGGTATGAATCACGAACTCCTTAGGCCATAGGTAGTGTTGCCACGTCGTAGGGCTCGAACCAAAGCATACAATTCCTTGTCATAGGTCGGGTAATTCAATGTAGCTCCTCCAAGTTTCTCACTAAAATAGGCTATCGGCCTTTTCCCTGCATTAATCTTGCTCTTATTCCTACTCTGAAGCATCACACTCAATTTCAAAAGTGTTAGAAAAATCGGGTAATGCTAAGACAGTGCGGTGCACAATTTATCTTCAGTGTTAAATGCTTTTTCTTGTTCATTTCCCCAATTAAACTTAGCATGTTTCTTGACAAGTTCGTTTAATGGGGCTGCAATTGTGCTAAAAATTTTTACGAAGCGTCGGTAAAACCCTGCTAGGCCATGAAAACTTCTTACCTCGGACGCGTTCGTTGGTCTAGGCCATTCTCGGATAGCCTTAACCTTTTCTTCATCAACTTTTATGCCGTCAGCACTAACGACATATCCAAGAAAAATAACTTCATTCATGCAAAAAGTACATTTCTTAAGACTAGCATATAATTGTTCCCTTCTCAAGGTAATTAAAGCTAATCTTAAATGTTCAACATGTTCTTCAACATTTTTCTTTGTAAATGAGTATATCATCAAAGTATACAACGTGAATTTTCCGATGTATGCACGTAAAACATGATTCATTAATCTCATAAAAGTACTTGGTGCGTTCGTTAGTCCAAAGGGCATTACCAACCATTCGTATAATCCGTATTTAGTTTTGAAAGCCGTTTTCCATTCATCTCCTTCTTTCATACGAATTTGGTGATATCCTTTCATTAGGTCGATTTTAGTGAAAACACATGAACCATGTAATTCATCTAACATATCATCTAACCTTGGAATAGGGTGTCGATACTTAACCGTGATATTGTTTACCGCTCGGCAATCGGTGCACATTCTCCACGTTCCATCTTTCTTTGCACGACGATCACAGAACGGCACAAGGACTTAGACTCTCCGGATATACCCAAGACTTAACAACTCCTCGACTTGTCTTTGGATTTCATTGGTCTCTTCGGGGTTGTGTCGGTATGCGGTCTATTTAGAATGACCGCTCCGTGCACAAAGTCTATTTGATGTTCAATCCCTCGGATTGGTGGCAACCTCGCAGTAGTTCTTCAGAAAAACATCAACAAATTCCTGCAATAAAGATTCAATAGAACTCAAATTATCCGGTTCAGGGTTAGTAGTAAGCGCAAACTTTTCGGAAAATAATCAAGTATATGGGTGCATTTTCCTTGATATCTTCTTCAAGTTCCTTTGCACTTACAAGCATGCATTTTCTCAAATTTTCTTTTTCTTTCTTTTTTCATTTTTTCATTTTCTCATTTTTTCATTTTCTCATTTTTTTCATTTTTTCATTTTTCTCGCTTTTTCATTTTTTTCATTTTCTCGCTTTTTCATTTTTTTCATTTTTCTTTTTCTTTTCTCGATTTTCCTTCAACTTCCTTTTCAAGACGAAGTTGATCTTCTTGTATTTGTACCTTAGTCATGGGAGCTAAGGTAATTTTCTTTCCGTCCTTCTCGAATGAGTAACGATTTTTCCTTCCGCTCAAAGTAGCATCTCGATCAAAATGCCATGGTGTTCCCAACAAGATATGGCAAGCATGCATCGGAACGACATCACATAGGATTTTGTCTTGATACCTTCCGATGGTGAGAGCCACTAGTACCTGTTTATTAACACGAACTTCCCCACAATCATTTAGCCAATGTAAACGATACGGTTTAGGGTGTCTTCTTGTTGGGAGATCGAGTTCTTCCACTAGCATAGCGCTAATGACATTAGTGCAACTCCCGTTATCTATTATCACACTACAATTTTTATTTTTAATAAAACAACCTGTGTGAAATAGATTTTCTCTTTGTTCGTTAACTTCCTCCTCTTTTGCTTGAGAACTTAACACCCTCCGAACAACAAGTGCGGGTGCATACTCATACGTCTCATCATCACTCTCCACCTCTCTTGTCTCTTCTTCTTCTTCTTTTTCGCTTCCGCTTCAATCTCCCCATCCCGAAGTACCATCACCCGTTTGTTGGTGCATTCGGATGCTATATGTCCACGACCCTGGCACTTATAGCATTGGATGTCCCGGTTTCTCCTTTGGGTGCTTTCGACGGGTTTAGGTTTCCCATCAAATTTTGGTTTGCTAGTGCTCCCAACTTCAAACTTTCCTTTCAAGACACTCCCTTCTCTTTTATCAAAATTTTTAAATTTGTCTGAACTTACTTGAGATTGTTGTTTCCAAGGGGTAGAGTATCCCGTGGAATAGTTGTTATTGCTCCCTCTTCGTAAGCTCCGCTCGATTTTTACCGCCACATATACCATGTCCTCGAATTCAACAAAGTGTTGTTTGTCAACTTCTTTAGCTATATCGGCTCTCATCCCGTGTAAAAACCGCGCCATGGTGGCCTCTCTCGATTCCCGAACATTGGCTCGGATCATCAACATCTCCATTTCCTTTCGAAAATCTTCAATGTTTCTCGAGCCTTGTTTTAAAGTTTGTAAGCGAGAAAATAGTTCCTTAAGATAGTAATTAGGAACAAATCTTTTCCGCATAACAACCTTCAATTCTTCCCAACCGCTAACCGGTCACTCCCGACTCCTCCTTCTCTCCGTCACAAGTTGGTCCCACCAAATGCTTGCATATTCTGAAAATTCGGTTATTGCTAACCTCATTTTCTTCTCATCGGAATAGTTGTGGCAATCGTAAATGGTCTCCAACTTCCTTTCCCAATCGAGATATGTGTCCGGATCACTTCTCCCTTCGAAAGATGGGATTTTCATTTTGATGTTTCCCATATTCCGATCCTCCTCGTTTCGGACATATCTTCCTCGTCTTCCTTCATACTCTCTCCTTCCTCCTCGTCCTTCTCGCCCTCCTCGATGTACAAACCTCGGAGTTTCCTCCTCGGAATTCATCGAATCTTCATCATCATAGCCTCCAAATCGAATGGGTTCCGGTCCCCTTCGTACGGGCTCCTCTTCTCTACCCTTCGTAAGAGTAGCAATTGTTTCCTCTTGTTTATCTAGTCTTCCGACTATTTGAGCAAGTTGTTGTACAATATTTTGAAGGATAAGATTTTGCTCGTTTCCTTCGGTTCCTGACATTTTTTTTTTCTTTTTTTTTTCCTTTTTTTTCCTTTTTTTTTCCCTTTTTTTTCCTTTTTTTTTCCTTTTTTTTCTCTTTTTTTTTCTTTTTTTTTTCTTTTTTTTTTCTCCTTTTTTTTTCTATAAGAAAATTTCCTCACAAGATCCTCACGTGTATCGCTCGATCGCTCACACTCGCGTATCTCTCGTTTGGCTTTTTCTTAATTCCTCACAATTTTTTTTTGCCTTTTTCCACACAACTTACAAGGTGATTTTTGGTGATTCAAATCAAGTTTCTTCTTGAAAGAACTCAAATCCCACGATCCCCCCAACGATTGCGAATGACGATAAGATAAAAAAAAATGGAAAGATGGGAGCAAAAGATTTTGGAATAGTTTAGAATATGGAACGGAACGAAAAGTATGATAATTGTTTGATAAGATCGATCAAAATTAGTTCTTCTCTTCTTCCTTGATAATTTTTTTTTTCTTCTTTTTTTTTTGGTAATGAAATGAATGGATTGATATTTGATATTCGATCCGCAAGCTTAAAATCACCAGACGCCCGAAGGCTAAGGAACAAGTTCTTCCCCTGGCCTCGGCTTGAAGAGTTATCAAAAACAATCAAAACCTTCACGACTTACAATTTTTTTTTTTTTTAGTAATCAAATGAATGGATTGATATTTGATATTCGATCCGCAAGCTTAAAATCACCAGACGCCCGAAGGCTAAGGAACAAGTTCTTTCCCTGGCCTCGACTTGAAGAGTTATCAAAAACAATCAAAACCTTCAACACTTATATATTTTTTTTTTCTTTTTTTTTTCTTTTTTTTTTGTGTGAAGAAGATGGAAGATTTAAAAGATAAAGGAAATAATAGGATGATAAGATAGGAAGATTATGGTAATGAAGGAAAATAGATGATACCACTTAGTTTTGGAATAACCGAGCTCCGAAGCCAACTGATGCGACCCCCACACGACACGATATGGTAACCGACACCGCTAGATGAATTCGTTCCCAGGATGTTTCCAAAATAAGCAAAATGGGGCTTTACTTCCAAACCTCTACGTGACACGCCGTAGCAACTCGGAAGGGGTGGAATATAAATACTAACAAGGTTGCACTTGATAAGTATATAAATCACACAAGGGATGTTTTGGAGACACACTCAACAAAACAAGAAAGCACTCACAAAGGTTTGTTAATACAAACACTCTCAAATTCATAAAATCTTTGGTGTCCTCTTACAATGAAACTTCAAGGCTATTTATAGCCAAAATCTTACACCTAACTCTAGTGTGAACAAGGAAACAACTAGAAACCTACAAAATAGAAAAATCAACATTCAAAGATCCTAAAATCTGATACAAAGTCAGTCAACATATGTTTAGGTGACAAAATATCAAAGACCAAGATTTTAAGGTGTGAAAACAAGGACAACAAGTCACCATAAATCCGATGCTGTCTGTTTTATCATTTCTGAGCTCCAATGTCTCCGAATTTGGTCCTATGGTCTGAACAATATTTGTAGCTCTCTTTCTTAGCTTTCCATAGACACCTGAATCACCTGAATCGGATTTCGGACGAGTAAGTTATGGCCAAAATACGAGACTGCTGCGTGTCAGTCTTACGCGCGGGAATTTGATCCTTGTTTGTTTGTTCGTCTTTTCCGATCGTCTTCGACATTAATATTACACGACTCGATTATATACAACTCAAAATATAAAAATACAACTCAAGAAATACAATTCAAATTAAAATACACCAAGATAAAATAAACGAAAAACTTATTGTTCGACAACTTCGACACTACTCACGAATTTGTTGTCTTTGATAACATAGTTATTTTTAAACATATCAATGATGAGTGTCGATAAATTATTTTTGAACTTCTTTGATCGAGACCTCGTTATTGGTCCAGTCGACATGCTCAAGTCCTCATCCGGGTTCTTCATAATATCTTGATTCACATCACCAGTATACTCGAACACGACTCATACTCAATTGTGTCACACGATATTCACTCTCGGAGAGTCGATGACGAATCGAAAGGGTGTGATAGTATACGTGGACCTTTGACTTGAGGGTTCAGTAGGATATGTGCCTGTGACGTTTAGTTTGTCACTAGAGTAGTTAGACTCATTTGCTTAATTGCTGAGTCAACCTCGAAGTGCGGACTATACAGGCAGGTAGCAGTCTTTACTGTACGCCAAGAAAGAATTCTATACGGTTAATGGCAAATAAGATCATAAGTCTTTGGCCAATGCATTCTGATCTAGTCGTATTAGATACACTAATAATCATTCGGTCTTGATTTGCATTAACACATGTATAGTGTCTAGTCAACAGTTGGGTTTGACTTTACCGTGACCCAAAGACTTGACCGGGACATCTGATTAAGGGTCTATACGTATATGATATTCACGACATAATGGTTCTGGAATGATCCCTTCATTTGTTCTCAGTCGGGATTTACAGTGCGGCCCGCTAGGCTGGCTAAATGATGCCCACACTCATTGGTTCCTCCCAATGTCGGCTGAGACGGACCTACAGAGTCGCGCATCAGGATCGTTGACGGATAAATATGAATTTAACATCTCTCTACCCATATTAGATATTCTATATCTAATTATGATTTATTAGATAAATCAAATAGCAGTCTTATGAATTGAAATTAAATTATCGGGTATTTAATTTAATTCATAAATTATATTATTAGAGAAATATATTTGTATTTGATATAATTAATTAATTGGATTAATTAATTAGTATAAATACATTGGAGATAAAACGAAGTGTATTTAACGGAGTCGTTTGACGAACGTCCGGCACACGAGCCGAGTGACTCGGCCCGTTTCTAAGAATCTTCACATGGGCCGCCCCCTCCCTCTATCATTACTTGGATGATTCCTCTCTTGTTGTCATGTGATGGGTGATCCCACCATGTTATGTCTACATATCATTTTATTTAGATATGATATAATTATATATCTCATAAGATATATTAATGATAAAAGGCATCATTACACAAGCAAGAGAAATCCCTGCTACTTTAGCTACTAGCTGAGAGCTCCAAATGAGTGAGGTGAGAGAAAATTTTTCTTTTGTATTCTTCATTTTGAGGTGAAATAACAACAAGAAAAATAGTGAGAAAATAAATTTCTACGAGTTTCCCTAGCCGTGTTCTTGGAGAACGAAGTCTTGTAGATTTTTTCGGGCAACTACCGACGCGTGGTGACATAGAGACATCGTACTTTCAGTTCTTGGAACGAAGGGAATTCATGTTCGTGATCGGGTTCGTGAACAACATCAACTTACGAAGATATTATCAAAGGCTTCAAGGGTATGGGACTTTGATCCTTTTGTCTTCGTATTTTGTTTTTCGTATATACGTTACTTGAACGATCCTATTTGGGATCATTATTAGTATTCCGCTGCGTATTTCATTTTTGTTTCCAGAATCCCAACAATAATGGACTATTTAAGTGCTCCAACCATTTAGTCCGTGTTCTGGACCCCATGTATCCAGTCCGATAGATAAACCTTGGTCTGTCACTTTGTATTTAAATTAATTAATTAATCTAATTAATTAATTATATCAAATACAATACAATTTATTTCTCCAATAAATATTTATATTTGAATTAAATTTACTACCCGCTAATTGTTTAATTCATCTGATCTATTTAATTTATCCAATAAATTAAACTCAATTAGACATCCCATGTCTAATATTTATAAAGAGAATAGGCGTAATTTAATCCATCATTAATCCTGTATGCGCGACTCTGTAAGTTCGTCTCAATCAGCAATGAGAGGATCCAAAGAGTGTGAGGAACACTTAGCCAGTCCGTGGCTCACACCGCAATCCAACTGAGAACGAATGATGGGAATCATTCCAAAATCTGTTATGAATACCGTATACGTATAAATCCTTCAATTATATGTCCCGATCAAGCTTTAAGGTCACGGTTAAGTCAAAATCTATCTCTACTTGACTCTATGCATGTGTTAGTGTAAATCAAGATCGCAGAACTCTCGTGTACCAAATACTAGTTCAATCGCTTTGGCCAAAGACTTTTGATCTCATTTGCCACTAACCGCATAGGACATTATCCTATTTACTTACAGGAGAAAGAATCCTTTCTTGGCATTCAGTAAAGACTGCTACTTGCCCATTAAGTTGCACTTTGAGGTTGATCCCTACCAACAGGTGAATGGATCGAACTACTCTAATGACTAACTTAATGAAACAAGCACACCTTCTACGGAACCCTCAAATCAAAGGTTCACGCAGACCTATCATAACCTTACGATTCAGTCATTGACTATCCTAGAGTGAAATCCATGTGACCGAATCGAGGTGAGTCATATCCGAGTATATTAATCCAATTAATATACCTATACCGAATGCTCTCACTACTCCTGAGTGAAGACATGCACATGTCCAAGCATACGATATACAAGTCTTCCTAAAATAACTTAATGACCAATTAAGTTTTAACGACTTGCGGATAAGTTTAAACTTTTGTGTTCTAAACACTTCCAGTGCAGGACTCCTTATCTCATAAGGAGTGGAATGCTTCTACTCAAAAGCACGGACATAATTTCTATTTATTTAGCAAATCAAGAACGCCAATTATATACAACAAATAAAGAAATAATCACTGCCTTTATTAATGAATACATAATCACATATAGATGCCCTAAATCTCTCATCCTCAGAGTGACATTCGAGGGCATACGCTAACGACCTCCCACTTGCACTAAATGCCACAAATTATGATATCTAATACCCATGTTATCCAGATGTCTCTCCAAGACAATCTGCGATAGCGGCTTGGTAAGTGGGTCAGCAAGGTTATTTGCAGAGTCTACTCTATGCAGTTCAATGTATCTATTCTTCACCATCTCTCTGACAACGTGATACTTTCTCTTAATATGCTTGGTCTTATGATGAGACCTAGGTTCTTTAGCATGTGCAACAGCTCCTTCATTGTCGCAGTAAAGCGGCACTGGCAGCTTTATGCTTGGGACCACTTGAAGTTCTTCAAGATACTTCTTGATCCAACATGCTTCCCTTGACGCCTCCGAGGCTGCCTGGTACTCGGCCTGGCAGGTGGAATGTGCAACCGTAGTTTGCTTGGAACTCATCCAAGAAATTGCTCCACCATTCAGAGTAAATATACACCCTGAAGTGGACTTTCCTTTGTCCGCATCGCCACTGAAATCCGAGTCCGTGAACCCATCCACTCTTAATTCTCCACCACCGTATGTAAGAACCATTTCTTTAGTCCGTTTAAGGTACTTTAGAACTTTCTTTACGGCTGTCCAATGTTCTTTACCTGGGTTTGCTTGAAACCGACTGACTACGCTCACAGCGTATGCAATGTCCGGTCTCGTGCACAACATTGCATATATGGTTAACCACAACCGATGCATAGGGTACCTGTCTCATATCCATTATGTCTTCCTCATTTTGAGGACACATAGATTTGGAGAGTTTCAAACCATGTCGCATAGGTAAGAACACTCTTTTAGAATCTTCCATCCTAAACTTATTTAGTATCTTTTCTATATAGAGGGCATGGGAAAGTCCTAATATTCTCTTCGCTCTCTCTATAGATGCGAATACCCATAATATAGGAAGCTTCTCCTAAGTCTTTTATGGAAAATGTGTTTGAAAGCCAAGCTTTCACGGAATTGAGCAGTCCAACGTCGTTTCCTATTAGTATAATGTCATCTACATATAGTACTAAGAACGCGATATTGCTCCCACTAACCTTCATGTAAACACAAGGCTCTTCTTTATTTTGCACTAAGTCAAAATCTTTCATTGCTTCGTCAAAACGATGATTCCAACTTCGTGATGCTTGCTTCAGTCCATAAATGACACGCTGAAGTTTGAAAACTTTATGAGTATCAGTAGTGGACACGAAGCCTATAGGCTGTTCCATATAGATTTCCTCTTCGAGGTATCCATTTACAAAATATGTCTTCACATCTATTTGCCATATCTCATAATCATAGTGGGCGGCTATGGCAAGCATCATACGAATAGACTTGATCATGGCAACTGGTGAGAAGGTTTCCTGATAATATATTCCTGGCAATAGGTAAGAACCCTCTTTTAGAATCTTCACTGGTTTCCTACCTCTTCACAATTCATGTGGTGTTGTAGTAACGGACTTGGAAGGACATATGTTTAAGATATGCGCGGCAGTAAGTAGTGCATGTCCCCACAGATAAATTAGTAAATCAGTATAGTTAAGCATGGATCGAACCATGTCCAACAAGGTTCGGTTCCTTCTTTCTGAAACACCATTTAATTGAGGAGTTGTTGGAGGTGTGAATTGTGATACTATTCCATGTTCTTTCAAGAACTCATCAAACTCGGTACTCATGTATTCACCTCCTCGGTCTGACCGAAGTGCCTTAATATGATGACCAGTTTGATTTTCGACTAGAGCCTTAAATTCCTTGAATTTCTCGAAGGCTTCAGATTTATGCTTCATCAAGTATACAAAACCATACCTAGTATGATCATCATTGAACGTGATGAAGTACTGATATCCATCTCGCGCTGCTTCTAAAGCACCGCATATATCGGTATAAATAAATCTAAGTTTTTTAGTAGCTCTTTCAAAAGTCCCTCTGAAGGGGGACTTAGTCATTTTGCCCCTAAGGCAAGATTCACAAGTAGGATAGGGATCCGATCCCGATGGACCCATGAGTCCATCTTTTTCCATCTTATTAATTTTAGTCTGGCCAACGTGACCAAGTCTAAGATGCCACTTTAGTGCTTGGTTATTTTCATATCTACCACGCTTTCGAGTCATAGTATTCACAACTATTTTGTCTTGTAGATTTAGATGATAGAGTCCATTCAATAATGTAGCAGAACCAACAAATTTATTTCTAAAATAAATTTTGCAACTTCCATCGCCAATGAAAAAGTGAAAACCTTTTCGGTCCATGGCTGGAATGGATACAATGTTTTTGTGCCCATTGGGCAAAACCAATATATCATCTAATATTAATACAAAACCGGATTCCAAATCCCAAAGAAGTGATCCTATATCGGTAGTCTCGACACTATGTCCGTTTCCGACTGTTATCATTACTTCCCCAGCTCCAAGTCGCCTACTTCATTGCAGAACTTGATTCACAGTGCAAATGTGAGAACTAGCACCTGAATCCAGAATCCATGGAGTAGAATAAATAGTAGAAGAACAATTTGTTTTTAAAACTAAAATTTCTGTACCTGAAACACCATCAAGATGAGGACAGTCCTTTCTCCAGTGGCCTAACACACCACATTTAAGGCACCTGTCTGTTGGCTTAGCCTTACTTGCCTTGATAACCATTGGGGCCTTGCCCTTTCCGACCACAACTTTGGGCCTCAACTGCGTCTTGTTTTTCTTCTTCTTGTTATTAGACCTCTGAGGCCTAGAAGAGATAACAAGTGTAGCCTCATTCACCCTCGGTGTCTTCATCTAAGACTGAGCGGTTGACAATTTGTTCATCAATCCTGCTAGATTGCAAGCAATCTCATTGCAGTTGAAATTCATGACGAACTGTGAGAAGGAGTTAGGTAGAGATTGCAGGATGAAATCGGTTTGGAGCGAAACATGCATCCGAAAATCGAGAGCTTCCAATCTCTCGATGATAGAGATCATCTTGAGGACATGGTCCCCAACTTTCTCCCCTTCCTTCATCCGAGCTCCAAACAGCTGCTTCGATATCTGATATCTAGTTGTTCGTCTATGCTCCCTATAGAGTTCGGTCAGATGAGCCAGTATCTGCCTAGCATAAGTCATTGTCTCATGTGCTCTCTGCAGCTCATTAGTCATAGAGCCCATCATGAAGCCACAGACTCTCACATCATCTTTGACCCACTTCTTATGGGTTTCAACCTCTTCTTGATTAGCCCTGGTCCGAGTAGGAGCCGGTAGGATATCCACCTCCAAGATGTACCCAACGATTCCATACTGAAGACTATCCTCAAATTTCGGAGCCACTCGACAAAGTTTGGTCCGGTTAGGTTGTTCTTTTCAAGAAGTATTGCAAGTGGATTCATTGTCATATTTGAGATAAAATTATGCATAAAGTAAATCAAATTTAATAGTGTTATGCGAATCATGATCCGAGTAGAATAAAGTACTTTTCTATTCATGACTCGTCTCCCACTAATTTTATCGGAAAAACACACTCCCATGTGAAAAAACCAGAAGTCATTGAGATCGACTTCTTAGTGTGATCAAGTTCTTTATGAAATTAATAGAGGGCAACCCATACGGTTTCTGGTCTATTATCTTCACAAAGTGGTGTCAAACACCAACCCATCTAATGGATGATTTGATCTTTCTTTTACCCCTAGTTCACTTGCCCTCAACCCATACAATTTCTATGGCTCGCTAAACTATCTAAGTTTAAACCATCAACTCCTATCAGTCTGACAATTGAATCTTACCCGACAACGCATACGGCTTCTAGGGGTTCGATTTGTCACAACCGAAGGCATCTAATGCACTCTACACTACTAGAAAAAAACACCTTTTAAATCGGTTAAAATAGGCCTTTTAAATCGGGTCTCGAACCGTTATAGATCCAGCCGATGTAGAAAATCAACGCATTTAACATCGGTTATTTAGCTGATGTAAAAAATACTTTTAACATCGGTTATTTAACCGATTTAGTAAGTTGATATAACCGATTTAGAATGTTTAGTTTCTAAATCGGTTAAAGCAGTAACCGATTTAGAATGTTTAGTTTCTAAATCGGTTACTACTTTAACCGATTTAGAATGTGTAATATTCTAAATAGGTTACTGCTTTAACCAATTTAGAATGTGTAATATTTTAAATAGGTTACTGCTTTAACCGATTTAGAATGTGTAATCTTCTAAATAGGTTACTGCTTTAACTGATTTAGAAAAATTGATATTCTGGTTCAAAAAATGGCAGATTTAGAAAAGCTTTGTTCACAAAAGTGGCAATTTTCAGATCACGGCATTCCTCCTATGAAACTTAACATGAGCAATTAAATCTCCAACAAGACGCCATATATTCTACCCAAATTAGCAAGTTCACACTATTCTATTACAAAACCCTCTTTACATCTTGCAAAAAATGTACAACAACAGTTACTACAAGAGATTTATAAATCTTGCAAAAAAAAGTACAATCACAAAATGATGAATGATCCCTACGCAAAGAAATCCCTACGTACTCCGGTTCCCATATTCCTCTCTTACTACTTCGATAAAGATATAAAATCTAGAAAATATTGAGTCCAACGTCTTAAACGTCATCAATATCATCCTTCGAATAAGGCTCTTCCATATCAAATGTCTGCAAATTAACAAGAGGCCACAAATTGATCAAATATCCATAAATATTTTAATGTCTTTGATTTTGAACAGCTGATATTTTGCCATTTCTCCTTTTATTGTCAACAACTATTTTTATGGTAAAAACACAGAAAAGAAGCGGGATGGGGGGGTTCTATTTTCTAAATATTTATGTCAAACTAAAGTAAATAATACACCAAAACTAAAGTAAATTATCTTCGATGCATTGATCATCGTCTCCAAGACCTAATGGTACAATACGTTTTGTAACCATTTCTAACACTTAAAATTGTTTTGTAATTTATCTTCATTAAACTGCACTGCACTGCACATCAGTTTTTTAGCCTGCACTGCACATCAGTTTTTTAGCCTCTTACTAATCGCTCTGAATGATCCCGCCGCCGTTTCCCAGCAGCAGCCATCATTCAAAATAATATATACTCATTCATTTTTTTTTCTTGCAGATTTTATTTGATGATCAAGCCAATGGAACATAGTGTAGCTTGTCACCTGAATTCTCAAAATGCCTCTGTAATTGCTAGAGTTTCTATCCCACCTTCAGCATGCAATAAAATAAATGACGAGCATACCATGAAAATAAATTGATATGAACAGCACTTTCAATACCTAAAAGTTCATCAAGAGCTTGGCTTCCTGTTGTGATTCGAACTACTGATTTTCTCTGTGCAACCAGCATAAGTTTCATCATATCATATTTTAAGTAACTTTGATACACTGCACAGTAATACTAAAGTTTGCTCCACAAATTACTCAAAGGAACTAAAAAACTGAAAGCTAATGAGGAGCTCGAATGCATTCTATCATCATAACTTAAATGGAATCAGGCAAGTAACAGGAAGTCTGAATAAACCCGGCACCAGCTAAGACATAACATAGGAGCAGATACCTTAGATTGTATTCTGCATTGCGAGCTTGCAATGCTATAGCTTTAAGATCTAATTTGCAATCCAAATTAACTGTTGAAACAATATTCCTGCATTATACTCAAACAGAGCCTATCAATATATGCACACAATTAAGCATCTAAGACAGAAAACTAACATCTAGAATACAATATCATCCCTTCGGTTTTGGCTCAACCCATAACTTCTACCAGGTCTGAAATATAAAAATCAAAATAACAAATAAATGTAGCAACCGGAAATGTCAAAGCCCTGTTAGAATTACATTAGGTTTCGTTTTGGCTTTAATTATCCAAAGAGCAACGGTTTTAACGGTTCAGTTGGCTTTTTGAAATACAAAGCCTGAACTAACCAAACCAGAGCGAACTTCTCACATGATATATAAATCAAAACCCTAATTTTTCTCTCTCTGACTTTTACACTGCCCGGACCAATATTTTAAATGGCGAGGCGAGGCGTGGAGAAAAAGTTCTGAGGCACTGCTTTTTGGGCTGAATCTGAGGCTTACGTCTCTTTAGACCGAGGCGTATGTTTTCAAGGCAGTGCAACATCTCGTGCTGGTGAGTTGCTGAGTTTTCCAATTTCACTCGTTCTTAACTAGTCACTGAAATTTCGTGCAAGCTCTTAAAGGATGGCAAATGGTGGGAGGCATCCAAATCGTATGAGATGTAAAGAAGAGATAAACAAAATCCAGATCTATGGTCATACTTGTAATTGTGTATTGTCTTTCATGTCTTAGGATTGTTATTTTTCCTTTTGACCTTTTTCCGTTTTGTTCCTAAAGATGTATGCTTATAGCAATTTTTTCTTGAACAGTTACGATGTAAGTGATTCATTTTTAGTAGATCATAAAATCTGATTTTTTAACTTTTGTTGGAATGATTTCATGAATGGAGAAGGGTGGGAACCGAATTGCATAATCAAACTGGAATTGTGGTTCAAATGAAGTTCGGTTACTTAATTCGTTTCATTTTGGTTTTCGGTTTTCACTATTCGGTTACTGAGCTAAAATCTTTGCAATCAGAAAGCAATTTTTAACGGAAGACCAAATCCAGTTACAAAAAGCTTACGTAGTCATTAACATGTGAATGTACAGTACTCTAATTAAAACATATGTGATATAAAAATTCAGGTTATCGAACCGACACTGTCTAAAAATGCAGTTCTCCGAACTGCATGTTTGAGCAAAAACATGAGAGGAGTTGGCGAACACATCGATTGCAATTTCGAAATTGTTGGTTTGAATATTTTCACACCCATTTCACTCTTCCCCAAAAGCAACAACGATAATGTCTACTTGTATTTTCACCGGAATGAAAGTGAAATACAAGAATTCAGTCGATTATGTACTAAATAGTATTCAGATTGGCAATTATGATATCTATTCAAAAGGGGCAATTATAATATCTTTTCTATCAAGAAATAAGAGAGTGCGTCTGTGTGTGTGATAAGCATTTTTTCCCACATTATGGAACAAAAATATCCTTCGCATGGCAGCGTAGCAGAGAAAAGACACTCTTAGTGGTCATGGTAAAATCAATGAGGCTATTCTTTGGTTGTGGTCAAAGTTAAAGCAGGCAATTTGCTTGAATCAAAGTGTTAACCTTCCACACTCCCTCCATCCTACTTTAAGTGGGATGTTTTACATTTTTTTACTACCTCGGTATGAAGAGCACCATTAATGACAATAAAAAGATATAGATATTGAACACTTAGAACATGATCTCTTACTGGAGGATTGGAATAATTCCAGAAGGGTGCTTAGAGAGATGTTTTGGTGTATTTACAAAACCATTCCTAGAAAATTAATGTACAAGCTTTGCATATCCGAAATCTTGAATGGCTTTGAATCCAATTTCTCAAAAATACGTACATGGAATGTTAGGCCATTCTAAAAAATATTCCATTTAAGAATTTTATATTTTTATTATATTTATCAAAATAATGACAGGATTTAAAAAATAATAGAAAAACAAAAAACGTATGCATGAGAATGAAATCGATCATAGGTCAATCCATGCTTGGTGCACTGTCAATGCTAAAAATAGAATCGATCCAACCCAACTCCAAAATCTACGTTTACAGATATTCTTTTTATACCTCCGATGACTAGTAAAAAGAAATATAAGATAATTACCTGGATAATTTTGTCAATTGAATTTTGTGGATTTTGAATACCAAACTGGAAAATATGGTTCAGATCTGTCGTCATTGTGTAATTCGATTAAGATCCCCATCGGCTTCACGAACACATACAGTATACAAGCTTTTCTTAGTGGGGTGGATGGAATAATATACAAATGACAGCTAGAATCAATGAAAGTACAAGCTCACACACTCAGAATAATTCATATCATTTTTGCACCAAAAGCAAAATGCAGACTTTGCAAAGTTTGCATCAACAAAATGCGAAAACTACAGCTTTAGTTCTAACTTCTGGAAGTAACAGTACTCTAATTGGTGAACTTTCTGACCCAAATAATAAAAGAAATCAATTAAATAAAATACATATCACATTCAGAACCACAGAAAAATGGGGCGGGGTTGGGGGTAGGGATGGGGGAAATTTACTCAATCAAAAACTATCAATTAATGCATTCTGATATCTAATGCATTTCCTAATTTTACTTGCACAACAAACATAAACTTACAGAAGGAGATGAAATGCCCAGCATCAATGAAACACCACACATTATCAAACCGGGATAACATTTTGTAAAGAAATATAAGATAATTACCTGGATAATTTTGTCAATTGAATTTTGTGGATTTTGAATACCAAACTGGAAAATATGGTTCAGATCTGTCGTCATTGTGTAATTCGATTAAGATCCCCATCGGCTTCACGAACACATACAGTTAACCATTCGTATGAAAACCTAGAAATGTGAGAAATCGAATTAAGTCGCAGCTACCTTCCAACCCTTGGGAATCTGCCATTGAAATCAAATCACCTGTGGTTTCGATTTTTTTATATAAAATATGAAAAAAAAACGAAGTCAATACCATTATACGAATCAATTCAAAGAAAAAAGAAAAAAAGTTCAGATATTTACAGTTAACGAGTTTAGGAGGTGCACTGCTTCGAAGAAGAGTTTCGAAGCTATATTATGCTCTAGAAGGCGCATAAATGCTTTCTTTTTGTTTCATCAGAGATGTATGAAGCCAAAAAGTGGCAGAGAAATATTTCTTCCTTCCGATTGGAACCACTGCTTCGAAGAAGTGTTTCGAAGCTATATTGTGCTCTAGAGGCGCATAAAGGGTGTAGTATGGTGAGGGGAGGAGATGAATCGCGGAGGAGAAGGTTGAAAGCGGAGGAGAAGGTTGAATGAAGGTTGAATGACCTAAATTGGGTAGTGGAGGGCAGTTTAATGTATTGGTATATGAGATCGGTTCTTTATTAACCGATGTGAAACATAGACATATTAAATCGGTTCTCTATTAACCGATGTAAAAGATTGATATATTAAATCGGTTCTCTATTAACCGATGTAAAAGACTGATATATTAAATCAGTTCCCAAATAACCGATGTAAAATGAAACCTAATCACTTTCTAAATCGGTTATACTGCAACCGATCTAGAAAGTGCGATGTAAAATGGTATTTTTCCACTAGTGCTAGGAATTTATCGACCTTCTCCAAAATACTACCCCGACATACTCGAAAGCATAACATTTTAGCTTAGGTTTCAATCTTCCAAGAGTTTGATGGAGGGTAGGATACCTTGCACCTTTTTCAACTTAGTGTTTGTTAAGTGGGAGTATTTCGCGGTTAACATTACTCTTTGCACATTAATACATTTATCGCGATTTGATGTCATACAATATGAATAAAGTAAATAACAACCTAGTTGCTACCAACATGTAGTTCATGGACCTTTCCTAAATATTGGGCCAAGCGAATGACCCAATCAAAATAAGGAAATAAAAGAAATCTTGAATCGTCTTCTTCATGATGGATCGTCTTGGGCCACCATCTTGGAAATACTATCTATTACATTCTAATAATTTGCATCCTATACAAATATTCTAGTAAATAAATAAATAGGCTCAAAACCGGCCTTTACAACCCCATCGAATAATAATTCAAAAACTAAGTCCATGAACTACATCTAGAGGTGGGAAATAATACCGAAGTACCAAAATACCGCTGTTACCGTACCCAAAAATACCGAAAAATACCAAATTATCGATATACCATAAGGTACGGTACGGTATTTGTAATATCCGGATAATTGTTGAGTATTTTCATCTGTATTGGAACCTTGTAATATTCGACTTTGTGGTATCAATAATCGAAGGGTGATTTTTTCCGTATTCATATCAACATTGATGATCATATTAGGATGAGTTCATGCATGCAGTTACGTCATAACATACGCTATAAGGTGAGCATAACGTACGTTCAGACCTATAGATAACGTACGCTATGGACGAATCTTAGCGTACGTAAGGCAGTCAGCGACAGGTAGGCCTGGTCGGCACATGGGCCAGTTCGGGATAAGATCGGGTAGAGATTCCCCGCGTGAACCTGGACGACTTTTTGATAAAGCAAGTCAACGAGACTTAACGTACGCTATACATGGCCGATAACGTACGCTATGTTGATGATATTACGTATGTAAAGGGTGTTTTTAACATATGTAAGAGAGACCAGGATCGAGGCAGTAAGCTATTGACGGACGTAAACGTACGCTAAGGATTTCAGATAGCATACATTAAGACGATAATGTACGTAAGGCTTTGCGATTAACGTACGTAAAGATCAGGATCTTATAAATAAGACATCACCCCATTTCATTTCCCAATCGTGCTCCTTCGTTCCTTGGCCGATTTCTGCAAGTCCAGAGAGCCTTCCCCCACATTACAATCCTTGTTTAGCCTTTCTACTTGGTGGTTGAAGTTGGGAAACATCTTAGTTTGGTGTTCAAGCTCCGGGTGTTGAGTTCCGCCGAGTGTTTCATCTTTCTCTTCCGAAATAAGGTATGTGAAGCTATCCCAGCATAGAATTCGTATTCTTTTACTACTTAGGAGCATGCTAATGGAGTTATTAAGATTTATTTGACAACTTAGCGAATCGTATATCATTCTTTAGGAGAATTGAGGAAATTTATACTAGGATTTTCATGGTTAAGTAGAATTGGAGTTGAGCCTTGATTTTTTTAAACATCGTGATGGAGTTTTCTGAAGATTGTAGCATGCCTTGGCCAGTGAATTCGAAACACTCTTTTGAAGAATAATGTTGTTAAGATTATCACATGTGTTAGATGAATGTAGAGGGTGTTCTTCAAATAAATTCATGACTTGTAGGGATTTCTTAACCTCCATATTGATGATTAGAACGTAGTGATTAGGTTGGTGTTAATGGTTTTGAACTTAATACGTTGGCAAGAAGAATTACTTGCGGAAGAACGAAACCGTGGAGATGAATTAAGTTAGAACTCGATTGAAATGTGTTTTATAACCGAACCAAGTATTGATAATCAGGAATCGAAGTGTGAATTTATGATGATTTGAATATCTTTGAACTCATATACATCGACTTTTCATCTCCGTTATGGTCATTTAATTTGCCTAAGGTATGTCATTAGTTCAACCGATCGTTCGTCGAATAGTTGAGCCATGAACCGGCTAATTTAAAATGTAACTCGGCCGTAGTAGACATTAGATGTTCATACGTTAGGTTTGTTATGAAAGTTGAGTTGCCGTTATTTTCCTATTGTTTAAGGTTCGAGCATTGCGAATGGTTGATCGAAGGGGCGGCCTTCGAATTTGTTGGAGTCGTCGAAGTATTTATCTCTTACCACCTTTCTAAGGCAAGTAACTTAATTATATTTATTCGTATTGATGTAGGTTATGTTGTTGTGTGTCATGCATATGTGTTGTCCATCATGCGTTGGTCCGACAGGATCATCATGGGAATCTATAGCTGTGTGCGCTGTATCGTTGGACAGGTATTTCCACCATGCGTTGGTCCAACGGGATCATCATGGGAATCTTTAGCTGTGTGCGCTGGATCATTGGAGTACCACGAGTATGTTGAGATTGACATGATGTGTTGTGCATTGTTATTATTTCTCGTTGGAGAGACTTGTTGTGATTATTGTTGATATTGTTGACGTTATTATTCAGGGATTGTTGAATAAATCATTGTTGTACAATTATCGTACTTGTACTAGCATCGTTGTGCTAACCCCTTCGGGGGTGAACATTTGTTTTATGTTCAGGATACATGAGGGCGGGAAAACAACCACTAGAGCTGCATGACGATGAGGGTGCAGAGTGATGTTACGGCCGAAATGATTTGTCAGATGTTTGTTTTGTTTTAATAAAGTACTCGAGTATGCTATTGTTTTGTCATATTTGAAGTTTGTATTCGGATGTGGATTGATTTATATGTTTTAGACTGGTGATGTAACAATAATTTCTATAATTGGTATTTAATAAATGTTGTTTTTACATTCTTAGCCTTGTAAATCCTTATATTGAGTATTTACGGCGCTGTAATAATCCTGAATATCTCGGGGTGTTACAGAATATGGTATCAGATATAAGATTATGGATATCTTGGTCGTTGGGTTAAAATAGGGTTCATATATGTCTTTTGAGGTAACCGGCCACATATAACATCACTGTACTGCCTACGTCTTCGTGCGAGCGGTGGTTGTAAGTTTCCTAAACTCTATCTTGTCTTTTACATGTTATATCTTTTTATACTTGAAACGTTAGGACGTGGATGTGGTCGCGGTCGTGGACGCAGACGTAGGAATGCTGAGAGAGAAGCTTCACCTTCTGTCCCTGATTCATTGTCAAATCAGGCTAACAACAGTTCAGAGAAACAACAAGAGTCTGTCAACAACGAGCGAGAGCCAACCGTGGAGATGAATGCTGATCCTATTATTCCAGTCGTACTCCGCCAAGTGGTCAATCACATGACCCAATTTGCGCAGGTAGTGGATAGAATGCAAATGGCAGTGGGTCTACAGCCAGGAGGAGGACAACAAGGCATCCCACATCTGGGAAATAGAGGAGACAGATGGCTCCAGGAGGTGGCGAAAATGCATCCGCCAAAGTTTTACGGTTTCTCCGAGGCGCCGACATGGGATCACTGGCTGAGAGAACTGGAGAAAGTATTTGCAGGTACTAAATGTCCAGACGATCGGAGGGCCCTCATTGCTTAGTATTTTCTAACAGGAGAAGTGTCCGAGTGGTGGGAAGCCATCCGACCTATAGATCATGGTGCCGACTGAGGAGAATTCAAACTGATGATGAAAGCATAATATTTCCCTCCTCCGGTAAGGGAAGCTAAGGTTGGAGAGTTCTTCTCCGAACAACCGACGGACGAAACTTTATCCCAAACGATTAAGTCATTTAATAAACAACTGGCATTTGTTCGACACCTGGTCAGGACTGACGCAGAAATAATGATCAACTTTGATATGAGAATGAAGCCGTAGATACAAAGGTACATGTCAAGTTTCAAATGTACCACTCTCCGCCAGTATCAAGACAAATCCCTGGCGTATGAAATGAAGGAAGCAGCTATGGAGAAATTCTCTAAGTCGAAGAAGCAGAAAGTCTCTAGTGGTTTTGCAGAGCACAAGAACAGTGGGCCTCGTAAGGCACAGTCATCCGATCACTCATTTAAGAGGCCCTCGCACCCATACAAAGGTGGAAAGAACTTCAGATCAGTATCAACACCGACAGATGTGGTCAAGAACTGTTTTAATTGTGGTCGCCCAGGACACCTTTGGCGTGACTGTTTTCATTCGCCAGTGACATGTTATGAATGCGGACATGAAGGGCATCGTGCGATTTTCTGCAAGGATGTCCTAAGTTAATTGGAGCTCGTACTTTGCAGCCGGCCTAAAAGGAGGCAAGTGTTCCGAAAACGCAGCAAAGTGTCCAGCTACCCCATAGTTTTGGTCGAGGATGAGGCAGACGATAGTTCGACCGAAAGGGAGCATCGAGTACTAGATCCGTTCCTCCACGCCTTTATGAGATGAGGAGGGTATATGATCAGAATGCAACTGTCGCATCAGGTACCATTCAGATCCTTTCGCAACCAGTTAGTGTTTTGTTCGATATAGGGGCTACACGCTCATTTATTTCCTTGTCTTGTGTTAATCACTTGAACATTTCTTGTTTTCATAAATGTGAGCCTTACATTATGGGTTTACCAAGTGGGGAAAGAATTTTTGGGAACTTAGAAACTAGAGATTTTACTGTATCAATTGGAGGTAAAGAGTGGCCCTCAAATCTGATTGTGGTAGAGATACAAGGAGATGATCTGATTCTCGTAGACGATTGGCTTAATCGATATAGAGCTATTGTGAACTACCGGAAAAGGAATATCTCGATGATAGCCAAAGATGGTTCCGAATTACTATTCAAGTGATGGAGACCAAGAAGCTCAGAAAAAATGATCAAAGCTATGAAAGCCGTCAAACTGCTAAAACAGGGTTGTACTGGATACTGGTGTTATGCGATGAAGAAAGAGGAAGGAAGTGTAGAGCTTTCATCTATTCCTGTCGTGAATGAATTTCCAGACGTGTTCCCTAATGAATTGCCTGGATTACCTCCACAACGGGATGTAGAGTTTACCATCGAACTAGAACCAGGAGCTACGTTAATTTCTAAGGCGCCGTATCATACGACACCTACCGAGATGTATGAATTGAAGAAGCAACTAGAAGAATTACTGGATAAAGGCTATATTCAGCCAAGTGTTTCGCCATGGGGAGCACCAGTTCTTTTTGTTCAAAAGAAAGATGGATCGCTTCGATTGTGCAGTGACTATCGGGAGCTAAACAAGATGATGATCAAGAATAAGTACCCGTTGCCACAAATTGATGATTTATTTGACCAGTTGCAAGGAGTGACAGTATTTTCCAAGATTGATTTGAGGTCGGGATATTATCAGTTGAGGATTAAGGAATCCGATATCCTAAAGTCAGCATTCAGAACTCGCTACGGACATTATGAGTTTGTGGTGATGCCGTTTAGTCTCACTAATGCGCCCGCTGTGTTTATGAAATTTATGAATCGTGTATTCATAGAGTATTTGGACAAATTCGTAGTTGTGTTCATCGATGATATTTTGGTTTATTCCAAGAGTTCGGAAGAGCATGCACAGTATTTGTAACGCCCCAACCCGGCAAGGGTAGAAGCGTCACTTTACGATGACATATCAGATACAACAGATTCAAATCAAACAGCGGAAGTCTTAATTAAAAATTATCAAAAGAGTATCAAAAGGGGACTAAAACAACACCAAGTGTCCCCGAAACCAAACAAAAGAAAGTACGATACAAATGTACGAAATCCGAAAATAACGATAAGGAAATAAAGTTCATTATTTAAAATAAAGCTATAGGGTAATCCACTCTCTCTCATCCCCAAGCTAATAACCCCGCTCCTAGCTTAAGCACTTGCCGCATGGAGAAGAAAAACGGCTGAGCATAAAAAGCTCAGTGAACAGATATAAAGCAAATAACAAAACAGATCAAACGAGATAAGATAATCAAAGGAATGCGAAGATAGAATATATATGGTGTCAATGGATAATCAAAAGGATATCAAAGTTTAAGTATAAAGTGTATGAATGTGGGTTCAATATTTTACCCCAGGCCCAAACAAATATCCAAACAAATAGTAGCCCAATGGAGTGATCAAATCCCAAATGTGAAGGGACTGCATGCACGCATGCCCAATCACCAAATGAATATAATATATATCCATATCATCATAGTAGCCCAAACAAATAACAAACAAATCTAGGATGCATCCATACGCCCCTGCAAACAATTCATAATCAGAATAATTGCCATAGCAGATAGCAGATAAGGGACGGTGTGGTACATCTCTCCAACCACACTAGAGTCATAACATTGGTGCATCAATGCTACGGTCATGGACCCCCCATAACTGGAAACAGATAATACCTGGGCAAATACTGAAGGGTCAAAAAGTACACGTCCAAATCAAAGTGTAGGTCTCATTCATATAGTCAAAGTTCAATATCAGAGGTTCGAATAATCAAAGGGCTAATATCAAAGGTTCAGTTCACATGTATCAAATCAAAGATGCAATGTCAAGGTTCAAACTAAGAGTTCGAATATCAACAGTCCAAAATAAGATAGGCAAATAATATAGAAGAGAGAGAAAGGTCATGAGAGAGAAAGCAGTTGTACTCTTGCTGAAAGAGTACGGAATATTTGTACCTTATTCAACAGCAAAAGTAAACAAAGATAGATGGATCACAAGATAAAGGATCACTCCCGCTTAACGGAACCTATACGGATCAATAACCAAGTATTACTTTAAGTCCAAATGAATTTGGTTACTCATTTTAGTAATATAATAGACTTTGAGTGTGTAACCACCTTTTTAAGAAAACTCAGCTTTTAATATCAAAACATGTATCACATTTCCGGATTTTTAAAGTATATTTTTGCACCTCCTGGAGCCTTACCAAAAATTACCTCAGGTAGGTACATATGTTTTCTACTTTGTGTAATTTTTGTAGAATTTCCAGGTAGTATAGCTATAGAACAAAAATTCCTTATCAAAACTAGTCCAGATTCGGTGACAGATCTGAGACTCAAAAAGTAAGCAATTAAGAGATCATGATGTGCTACTCAAAAAATTCCACCAAAAATCCCAGAGGCCAAACACATCTTATATTTAAGCCCTGTCCAATTTAAGTTAATGATTCCTTACTGATTTCAAAAAAAAAAATCATAAACCAAGGTTGAAATTCGGATTACTAATTGACAGGTTTGACACTTGAATTTTTAAAATCAGAAAAGACGTTCTCTCGACATCTAAAAATTACAAGACTTATATATTCAGAAAGTACTTTTCCAGAACTTGATTATAGACTCAAGAATCACTCAAAAACACGTTGGTATCATTAAAATAGACCCCTTTCAATATGACCCAAAAACCTGACAGCATACATGGAGATAAATTCAATACAACCCTAACCTTTATTAGCCTTTTAACCTTTTTATCAGCTTTTATCTATGAATAAGTTACAACTTGACGAATTTTTGAACCATATCAGAACTCAAAAGTAAAATTCACAAAAATTCACACAGGTAAGTAAATGTCTTTAGAACCCACACAAATTTTTCCAGAATTTATTAGTTAGTTTAACCCCACACGAAAAATACTCAAACTCAGACTATTCAGAAAACCGACCTATAGTTGTACCCAAAAAGTATCCACCTCAACGACCTACCAAACCATCCAGGGAAAATTTCCAAAAATTCATGGTATTAGTAATCATATATAAGTTATATACTGGAGAGTTTCATGGCCCAACTAATTATAGTTTTTGAATCAAAAATCGATAAAGTGGACTGATTTCAGACTCCTGAATTTCAGATTCAACACTTAATCACACAAAAATAAAAAACACGACCAAAACAACTCGAAATCACTCCAAACCAATTGGAACTAAGACATAAAAATAGGTTTTCATCAAAAGAAACTGAATTGAATCATTATAAATCATGACCTATTTCGTTCACAAATTCAGGTATACAATCTGTCTTAATTCCAGAATTCATTTAAGCCATCATATAACGTGTTTAATCATACCAATGCACCCGAGACCTTCAATCTACCACCAAGACTTCCTTTGTGCATGCCTCGATCGAATGGGAATGGTAGAGAACTAGGTAGCCGCCATTTTTAGTTTTAGGTTTTAGGGTTTTAGTTTTGTGAAGTATGTGTGTGTGATATATATAGGCGAGTAGGGAGGAATTTCAAAAAGGAAAATGCCTAAATTATGGGGATTTGATGGAAGACTTTGCCAAATTTAAAACCCATCACGAACCTTGACATGATTCACGATTCCATATGTTTGTGTACAACATATCATTCGGCTAGGGACAAAAATAGAAAACGTGTGACATTTTTAAATGTGTACAAATTATTTCAGTATAAGTCTTATATTCGTATTACATTAATTTGTTCAAATGTTAGCGATTTAAATACTTAGGTTATAATCGTAATGCAATATTTTAAATAATTAAATGTCTTTTAAAGATTCGAGATTAAAGGGTATTTTAACATGTTCAAAAGTCTGGGTTTTACAACTCTTCCCCTCTAAAAAAAAATTCGTCCGCAAAATTGAAATGAAAACGGAAATGAAGACGTACCAGACTACGAAAAGAAATGAGGGTAACTTGTTTGCATCTATTCCTCGGTTTTCCAGGTAGCTTCTCGCTCTGGGTGATTTTTCCAAAGAATTTTAACAAAGCGAATGACCTTATTTCACATGACTCTCTCCTGCCTATCAAGAATGGCTTCCGGTTCTTCCTGAAGTGACATGTCTGGTTGAATCTGGTCAAAAGGGTATGACACCACATGTAGAGGATGATAGTTGTATCCCTGCAAAAAAGATACGTGGAAGACGTCATGAACATGTGACAACTGCGGAGGTAGAGCCAAACGATAAGAAACCTCCCCAATACGATCAAGAGTCTCAAACGGTCCAATGAATCGTAGCAAAGTAAAAAATAAAGATGAAGTACGAAAGGAATAGATGAAGAAGGAAACCTAGTATGGAATGAGATTCACACTTGCTCCCAAATCGAGCATACCACGAGCAACTTTCTTATCTCCCATAGTGATGTCGACCATAAAACTTCCGGGATCGCCTTTCTTTTGACTCCTTGCTTCTACCTCATAGAGCACCACTTTTTTGTTCCCAAAATATCGTCTCTTGTTGGAGGCCAACTCTTTGAAAAATTTCGTGTAAGCGGGAATGTTCTTCACAACATCCAAGAGAGGTAAGTTGACATGTACCTTCGAAAGCATGTCGTAGATTTCGGAAAATTGTTCATCTTGCTTTGCTTTTCTAAGTCGGCATGGAAAAGGGACCGGTGGATTATATGGTTGAGCAGATTTATGAAGCTTGGAAGTCGAAGTTGCTTCGTCTATTCTCTCTTCTTGATTTCCCGACTCATCTTCTTTATCACCGCCCCTTTCGTTTGCTTTGGAGTTAGCCTCTTTATTAATCACTTTACCACTTTGGAGAGTGGTAATAGCTTGAGCTTTCTCGGGTTGACTGTTGGGAAAAACAATAACCCTGTATCGAATCAGCCGGGATACCCGATCCCTGTATCGATTGTTATTTGTTATTGAGAAGGTTTTGACATATATGCCAAATATACAGTAAGGAAACTGTATCGAGGATTCAAGGCTTTATCCTATATCGAAAACTCCGCTCGAATCAAAGACGGTGAAGCTCACAAGACAAAGCAAGAAGACTTGCAAAAGATCAAGTATGGAAACTGTCTCGATGCCCTAAATACAGTCATCTTCCATACAGTTCACAAAAGGACAAGAAAGAACACAAGTCAAGTCCCGTTGAACAAAGAAGTATTTAAATACTCAAGGATAAAGTATTTAAATACTGTCAGTCTTTAGATCTTCAGAATCCCGCAAAATCCGGATCATGTCATATTCCCGTTGAAGGAAATCTTATTCAAACGGACATCTCAACGGATACTTTCTTCAGAGGCTATATATATATCCTTGAAGACATTGAAGATCAGTTACCAACCAACTGAACGAACCCAAGTAACATAACTCACAAAGCTATCAAAGTTATCATCTGAGCAAACATATCTCGAGAGCATACTGCAAGTTAGAACGAAAGAGATATACAGTGCTTAACATCAAGAACAGCTATCATCAGCTCAAGAACGTGATATTCAAAGCTGCTGTTCTTACTTGGTTACCTACCTTTTACCTCTGTGTAAAAACCGAGCTCTGTGTGAACTCAACAAGTTATTCTGACCTGTGTGGGATGAATAAGGACGAAGCTTTGGAACTGTGTGTGAAGAACCTAGTCAAGAAGGAAGCTTTAACCAATCTGTGTGAACGGTTTAAAGCGACATTCTTTGTATCAATCTGTGTGAACGATACAAGGATAGGTTTGTTTATAATTACGTAGTTGTGTACGCAGTAATTATATAATAAACTTTTACTCTGTGTGGAGGACCGGTGGACGTAGAGGGGTTTACCTCGAACCACTTAAATTACCGTGTTATTTACCTTCTCGCTTTTACCGTTTGAAATAACTGTGATATATTAAGTATACACCTAATACGTCGTTCTTGTATCCACGACAACTAATCGTATCCAAGACTTCCGCTACGCACTCGATTTAGATTCCATACTTTGTTGTTTAAACGATTTCCCAAATCGTATCCAAGATACTTAAGTGGCCAACAAGTGGTATCGAGCGGTTGATTCTAAAAATAATCACGTATTTCTTTTTAACCGAATCGATTCAAATCACTTATTTTCAAAACAGCTTTCTTTCATTCCTATATTATCGGTATGGATACTTCTATGATTAACAAAGTCCCTATGTTCTCTATTAACGAATTTGACGATCGGAGAATTAGAATGGAAGCTCATCTTGCGGAATGCACGAAGAGATGATTTTTGTTATACAGGATGGTCCGATCAAGATCATGAAGGTCAATCCAGCCGCAAGGATTGAGGGCCAAGCCCATGCTGAAATGCTCGAGAAAGAACGCGAGCAATGGACAACCGATGAAAGGAAGCGAGCCAATCTCGACAACGTGGCTAAGAACGCGTTATTTGTCACTCTTGACAAAGGCACGTTCTCAAAAGTAAAGAGCTGTAAAACAGCCAAAGAAATCCTGGATAAACTCAAGTTAATTTGTGAGGGAACTGAGCTCTCAAAAGAAAACAAGATTTCAAAACTTACTCAGCAATTTGAATCTTTTGAAATGAAACCAACGGAAACACTTGAGGAACTTGACCTCAGATTTACTGGTATTGTTGGTGAACTTGAAGCGTTGGGCAAGATTTACACCCAAAAGGAGAAGAACTTAAAAATTTTCAGATCTCTCCCATTGATGGGACATTAAGACCACACTATGCGTGTATCCTGTAATCTTAATGAAATATCCACTTTTGATCTCTTCTCGACCTTAAAGCATTTGAGTATGACATTGACAGAAGAGAGAAAGTCAAGAATCTCCTTCAAAAGTCACAGCTCTACGTCAGACGAACCGTCGACACAGCATGCCTAGCTCGTCGAAGCCCGGTCACAAGAACGCTGATAGTGACGACGACATCCTGTCACAAGATGAAATGGCGCTTCTAATGCATAAATTCAAAAAGTTCATTAAACAGTCTGGAAAGACTCCCTACAGGCCCAAACTCACAACACGGTAAATACCGAAACATCATCTCAGTGATGCTAACTCGTGCTATAATCACAGGAAACTAGGCCATTATGCAAACAAATGTCCTCATCCCAAAGTCCAAAGATTGCCTGAGGCCGAGCAGCAAGAGAGAGATGAAAGAAGACGTGCTTGGAAAGACAAGCTCAAGGCCCTGATTGGAGAATCAGAAGCCTCCCCCACACCATCCAAATCAGCAGAATGTCTTCAGGTGGTCACTGAAAGTGATTCATCTGACGATGAGTTCGATGATAAAGCATACATGTGCTTTATGGCCAAAGATGTTCCAGAAGGTGAAGACAACGACGATGAGGTAAGTTCAACCTCAGTTATTCCACCTAATGCATCTCATACTTTCGAAAATATGATGAATGAATTCAAAAACATTCAAAAGGCCCATGAGACTTTAAAAACTGAGAATATACAGCTTCAATTAACAAATCTAGAGCTGAAAGATGAAAATGACCTGCTGAAAATAAACTATGAAAATATGTCTCTTGACTGTGAAACCAGCAAGGTCGATCTTGAAAAACTCATGGAGAGCAATCATCAACTTGCTCATGAACTAAATGAGGTTAAAACCCATAATGAGAGCAAGACAAATGATTTGGCTCTACTACAAACCAAAATTACAACTCTCGAGAAGCGAGAAACCGAACATGAGACCATTCTGAAGTCTTTTGAAAATTCGTCCAAAAGAATGGAAGAAATTCTGAGCACTGGGCAACATGCTCATGATAAAAGTGGCTTAGGATACAACTCATGTTCGAATAAAGGAAAAACTAGTACTGTGTTCGTCAAGAGTGTGGAACACATTCCTGAATCAGAAGATACTCCTAGTCCCATAAAGGAACTCATTGCATCGAGAAAACCGAAAGCCGCAATTCCGCCCCTCAACTCTACTATTCGAGACAAAGGGAACCATCAACCACTCGAAGGCGTAATCTACGACATGCTCCACAAGCATATCATCAAAGCCGATCATTCAGAAGAAGACAAGATTCAACCACCAAAGGCCCGCACAACAAGACACTCGATGCAGTGCGCCTAGGTATTGGATACAGAGCCCCGTTATCCCTCAAGACAGAGATGCCGTTCAAGATCAACAACAAGATTGGGAATCCAACCGGAGACCCGGAAGACAAGTCATAGCCTAAGAAAATGGCTCCACCTCCTAGACGGCACTCATACGGAATAATAATAATAACCCTGAATTTTACATGCATAATAATTATCGTGATTATAACAACTACGGATATGCCCCGTAGATACCGCAATCTGTACCGAGTACATCCTACAGTAAACCAATTGCTGTCAGGAAAATCTGGGTACCTAAAAGAACTAACATATATGGACCCAAAAATCAAAGGGGACCTAAATCTACCTAATTTCTTTGTTACAGGACATTCTAGAGGAGGATACCTGGTACTTCGATAGTGGATGCTCTCGTCACATGACTGGAGATAAGAGCAAGCTATCTGACTTTGTAGAAGGTCGCGGTCCAAAAGTTCGCTTCGGTGATAAGTCTAAAGGAAGAACAAGAGGGAAAGGAAACCTACTTGTCGGGAAATTCAAGGTCACCGATGTTGCATATGTTGAAGGCTTACAGTATAATCTACTTAGTATTAGCCGCCTGTGATAAACAGCTTCTCGGTGAAGTTCTATATAGATCATTTGTAGAGTCAAGAACACCCAAACCAAGGAAGTTGTGCTTACAGAAGCGATCGTAATATGTACATTCGATGGAAGCCTATGAGCTCCTCAATTCCATGTTTTGTTGCCAAAGGCACTGCAGATCTTAGTGGCTATGGCACAAGAGGATGTATCACGTCAACTTCAAGACGATCAACAAGCTTTCAAGACAGGTATGGTTAGAGGTTTGCCGATGTGTCATTCAAGAAGGATGCGTCTGCGGTCCATGCCAGAAAGGCAAGCAAATCAAGTCAACCCTGAAAAGCAAATCCTACCTTTCAACCCAAAGAGTGTTGGAAATGCTACACATGGATCTCTACGGTCCTGTAGACCCAGTAAGTTTGGGAGGTAAGAAATATTGCATGGTTGTTGTTGATGATTATTCCAGGTATGCTTGGACGATCTTTCTTAGCAAGAAGAAGGAAACAACATTAAGGCTGCCCGAGCTCCTGAGAAAGTTGCAGAATGAAAAAGCATCGAGTATCGTGTGCATTCGTTCCGACAGAGTTACTGAATTTACTAACCGCTTTATAGAGCAATACTGTTCGGAGAATGGAATACAGCACGAATACTCAGCTTCCCGTACACCTCAACAAAATGGTGTTGCCGAGCGAAAGAATAGGACGTTGAAAGAAGCAACAAGGACAATGATTGCCGCAAGCAAATTGCCACAGCGTTTCGGGTGAAGCAACCAATACAGCGTGCTACACTCAAAACTCAGTATCGTCAACAAGCACCACAACAAAACACTTACGAGGTATGGAATAACAAAACTCCATTAGTTTCGTACTTTCACATTTTGGATGCAGGTGTTATGTTTTGAACAATGGGAAGGACCAACTTAGAACCTTTGATGAAAAATCAGATGAAGGAATATTCGTAGGATACTCCTCCGTCAGCAAAGCTTTAATCTTTAATAAAAGGAGGTGACGATCGAGGAATCGATTCATGTAGTGTTCGACGAACCACACCATGACCCTACAGGAGTAGATGATATCACTCAGGACATTCACCATCTATCTATCTTGGATCCACCTACACCCATAGAACCTGTAGTTGATTTAGAAATCAACCCCGCAACTGTAAGAATCGATGTGGATGAAGCTGACGCTATTCAAGCTGAAGCTGTACCCACAGAAACTTTCGATACAGTACGGGATCCTGAACTAGAACCTGACCGAAGATGGTTGAGAGATCACCCACAAGAGCTGATCATTGGAAACATTAATGCCGGTGTTTCTACTCGTAGGAGAATACAGAGTACACAAGGAAATGTACTTTGTGCACAAGAAGAATCTAATGCTGAAGTCTCACAGTTCCCTGAATGGAAATCTCAATCCGAACTTAGGAGACTCAATATGTGCACTATCGCTGTATTCTTAGCCCACCCGAACTGTTTCGACCATAGACGCTCTTAACAACTCTCATTGGATAACATCTATGGAAGAAGAGCTTAACGGTTTGAAAGAAATAATGTGTGGTATCTTGTACCTGCACCGACACACCAATCGGTTATAGGAACCAAATGGGTATTTCGAAACAAAAAGGATGGAAATGGACTTATCATAAGAAACAAATCCAGACTAGTAGCACAAGGCTATTGTCAGGAAGAAGGAATCGACTATGATGAAACCTTCGCCCCTGTAGCGAGACTAGAAGCCATTAGGATATTTTTAGCCTTTGCCGCCCATAAAAGTTTTATCGTATACCAAATGGACGTCAAGAGTGCTTTCCTGAATGGAGAGCTTACAGAAGAAGTCTATGTTGAACAACCACCAGGGTTTGCCAACACAGACGGTATCGATCTAGTTTACAGGCTAAGGAAAGCCCTGTACGGACTTAAACAAGCCCCTAGAGCCTGGTATGAAACCCTGTCCCAATATCTAATCAACAACGGATTTGAGAAAGGTGTCACGACAAAACCTTGTTCAAGATACAGGAAGGTGATGACCTTCTAATGGTACAAATCTATGTCGATGATATTATTTTTGGTTCAACTAACCTTGCTCTATGTCAGAGGTTCTCACATCTCATGCAAAGCAAATTTGAAATGAGTATGATGGGGGAACTTAGTTATTTCCTAGGTTTGCGGTGTAAAGCAGCTTGCCTACATGGTATATTCATCAACCAGAGAAATACAAAGAAGGAGCTTCTCAACAAATTTGGAATGAACAATTCCAAATCTTCGCCAACCCCATGAGCACTTCCGTGCAAATTAGTGCCGATGAAGCCGGAAAGCCGTTTGACCAATCACTCTACAGAAGCTCATCGGTTCGCTCCTGTACCTAACGGCCAGCAGCCCGATATCCGCTTTGTTGGAGTGTGTGCGAGATACCAAGTTGCACCTAAGGAATCACACTTCAATACAAATAAACGAATCCTGAAATACGTTAAAGGAACAATCGATGCAGGACCGTGGTATCTTAAGGAAGGCGGATTCGATTTAGTTGGATACATGACTGGATCTCGGAGGTCGCAAGCTAGATAGGAAGAGTACAAGCGGAACTTGTCACTTTCTGACCTAGACTCGTATCTTGGTTCAAGAAGAAGCAATTGGCAAATTCTCTTTCCACGGCTGAATCGAATACTATGCTCTTGGTAGTCTTTGTATGCGCATCCTTTGGATGCAAAGAACAACTGCCGATTATGGAATCGATGCTAGAGAGACTCCAATCATGTGTGATAGCACGAGTGCAATTGCAATCACGCACAATCCTGTTTTGCACTCGCGCACTAAGCATATCAACATGAAGCATCATTTTATCAGAAATCATGTCAAAAACAAGGATGTTCGCCTGGAAAAGGTTCATACAGACATCCAGCTGGCCGACATTTTCACCAAGCCTCTCGACACAGCAAGATTCAACATGCTAAGAACAGAATTGGGGATACTACGGCGGACTCCTGTAAGTAAATTTCTGCTTTTACTCAACAATTGAGGGGAATCTTTGTAAGACCCGTGAATACAGATTCAACATTAATTATCTGTACACTCGAAACATCAATACAAGATCGTAGTAAACGAAGGCATATGAATCCTACGGTGATGTGTGCAATAATTAAGGGGGAATATCAGACCCATGAATACAAAGATTAATCCAAATATTGCTGTATGGAATTCAAAACCTATTAGTACCTTTTTAAGGGGAACGTCAGATCGACGGAGAACAAAGACATACTATAGGATTTCGATTCAAGATGTAATATAATATTATTTCCTTTTTAAAATAATTTTTGTCCACGTGCCTGCTTTTATGTCAAACGTCATGTTCATTAAATGCCTTACACGACATCCGACAATGAATCTCAAAAGCCGCGATGTTTTTAAATTGTTTATTATTTTTAAACCGCCGTTTTAGGCATTTAGGGTAATCAACCTATGTCAGAAGTGGGACCCGCTGTATTTTAAAACCTTTTAATGGATTAGCGTACCAGTTACACTAAATCCATCCTGACCGTCGATTTCAAAACCGGTTCCCATCCCTTAAAATCTGACCATTCGTACTCTGCAAACCCTATTTCGCCGCCCAAGTATAAAAGGATCAGATTCGCCATTAGAGACTCTTTACGCTTCGCAATTACAATAGATCTCAAGCAAACAAATTACATATTTTCTCGCATAATCACTGCAAATTTCTACTGTTTTCTTCCACCTTCGTTTTAAGAAAACATCCATGGCTAGTCAATCTTCTTCCCCTGTTCTGAAGAAAACCTCCAACATCATTGATGGCCGGATCTTCTCGAAACCTGTCATCATCGAGCGTATTATCTCTGAAATCAACGACACCGAACCAATGGAGTATATTATTACTCGTCTTGAGCAACAAGGTCTTTATCGCTTCGGGAGCAAAACCGCCGACAAATACGACGCCCATCTGGTTGAGGAATTCTACCTCAACGCCGCCGTTCGTTTTCTGTCACTAGCCCAGGGAGGACATGTTGCTGACATCACTGCAACAGTCCAAGGAGTGCAAATCTGCATCAATAGCGACCTACTCCAGAAAATCTACAGGCTGCCCGCCGACGGCCTGACCATGGACCAGCTTGAGACATTCGGGTCTCAAGAACTGATTACCAAGTTTTATGGACTTTTTACAGGGTCCAAAGTGGTTGACATGGTGACAACCACGTGTCACAAGAAAAATTTTCTTCTTTATTTCGTTTATCTGCATGACTTCTGTTCCAGAATCATTGAAAATCGAACCGGTGCGTTCGAAATGTGCACGAATCTAAGGTTCAGAATGATGGTAGCTATTTTGACCTGTGAAAAGGTCAATTGGTGCCAAATCATTTTGAAACGTCTTCAAGAAGAGGTGTGCAAGCCTGCCACCCAAAAGAAATCATTTGGTTTAATGCTGAACTACATACTGACGAAGTGCGGAGTGATGCAATCCGCCGATGCCAAGAAAAATAGCTCACGGATATATTTAGGAGGCGTCAAGCCCACTGCTTATAACCAGAGCACCATGCATGCCAACCATCCGCAAACCGTGCACATGCCTATTTCGACAACCCCAGAGATGTAACCGTGAAGGTCCCGAAATGGAATCTTCAAAGAAGAAGCGCAAGCGTTCTCACGAAGAAGCACTATCTTTGGTGAGAAGTCCAAAAGAGACTCGGAGGCTCTCAAAAATCAAAACCAAGCACTCCGAGGATGTCTCGCCCGTGGCGCAACCCATCAAGAACCCCGTGGCCCAACCCTGCGGAAGAGGTGTCTCCTCTTGCATCGACGGTAGATCCCGAGCCTTTGGCGGCTACGACGGATATAGAGACATCTGCCAACATTCAAGACGTTAGCACGTGCCCATTTGGAGCCAAAAGCTACTTCTCCTCTACGGATTCCACACCCGTGCAGATCCAATTTCCTTCGGGCACCATCCCTGCAAGGAGTCCATCTTCCGTGCGGGATCCCATACTGTCTGGAATCCTCGAAACAAAGATCTCCAGGACGTGATTCAAGTCCCTCCGACTCAATCATAAATCAAACACTTCTTTCGGTTCAAATTGAACAAGCGTACGAAAGATTCTGCAATGGAAAGGCTATAGGCTAGCTCCATACGACACCTTTGTACAACCGGAGCTAATGGAGCCACGAAGAGCGGTTCGTCTCCGAAATGGACTCAACCGAAATTGAGGCCCTGCTACGATGGGACAACGCCTCTTGCAAAGATCTCATTGAAAGCCACCTGCCGCACAAATCCGACGCGAGAAGAAAAGGAAAGAAGAAGTCGAGGACTCTCCCATAAATCCAAAAGCGACGACGATCATGACTCGGACGATGACGACGATGCTCTTCAAGCGTGTCCGAGAATGAGCCGTGAAGAGGCTGAAGCCCGAGCCGCCTCTCCACCGGAAAAGACGAAGGACCTTCTAACCAAGCCAATCCACCTTCGCCACAGCCGGAGAACATTCCCGACCAGGAGGAATCAGTCCCTCCAGTCGAGGAAGATCAAGAAATTTTGGAACAGGCACCCGAGCCTGTTGCGACCGAAGAAGCCATTCCTGCCAGCCAACAGGAGGATTCAGTCCCTCCTGCATCCGCATCTGCCGAAGAACCTTCGCCAGAGGATGCTTCTGAACCAACTATCGCCGTACCACAAGAAGCTACTCCCGCCCCTGCAACCTTGGAATCCGAGGACGGTAACGAACCTGAGGATGTCCAACTTACTTCACGTCCATCCGTGAACGTAAGGAGGTTGAACTGCACTGAAGACTTCGCCCAGCCTGACTCTCCTATCTCTGCTGCACGTAAAGAGCGCCTGCGAGCTCTTGGCCTTCAGACTGTATTTATCCAAGACGCAGTAAACGCTCTATCTTCTGTTGAAAAGGCACTGAATTGGATGCACACCTCTGCCGTAGAAGAAATGACCACTCTTCAACACGAAGTATCTCGAGTACGCATTCATCCTTCTGCCAGAAGTTTTCAAGCAAGCCTTGAAGATCATGGAAGATAAACAAGAGAAACTGCTGAAGGAGGAAGCTTCAAAGACAAGAATTGCTGAAGCCAAGACCGCCTGTGCAATGATTGAGAACAGCTCTCAACTGCGTGCGCACGACAAAAGCATTCAAGAGATGTCGCAGACTCTTTCCTCCCTTGTTGAAAGAATAAACAGCATCGAGACCAAACAGGACGCCGCTCTTGAAATCCTGCAAAGTCTTGATGAAGCCAAAAAGGGTGAAGAGGCAAGAGAAGCTTCAAGGAGAATAAGGCGCAACAGAAAGGGAATTTGAGGTCGCTCGAGCAAGATTGCCGAATTGAACAAGCTAGCACCTCAATCCCAAAGCTTTAGAATTTGTGCTCAGCACTGAATTCCATGACCCAAATGTCCCTTGGCAAAATCTTATCCAAAGACCTTCGGAAATACGTCTGCCGACCAACCGCAACCCAACTGCCGAAGAAGTGAAGCACTGGAGGAAGAATGAACTGATAAGATATTTTGTCAGACTCATCAGGGAATCCGCCATCTTCAAAAATTATAAAACGTTAGCGGAGGCAGCAGACAAGTTTTCAAAGATGCTAGAAGAAGGTAAGCTCCTTCTCCAAGTCGAGATGAAATCAAAACATAGAAGAGGAGATCGGGTCACCCATCCAGAAGATTGGATACTTGCCTTTGATCGTTCATATGAAGGAAGAGCGATTTACCAGGAACGAGGCAATGATTCACTTCAAAACTGGTGGCGCGGCACCGAGAATGAGCCAGGAAAGAGACCTTGGAGGCATGCGGATTATAGATGAGGAGATGAAATTTATGTATATTATTTTTGTCTTTGTAATTTCTATTCAACACAGCAAACTTTGTACTCAATCATTTTGAATATCAATAAAATAGTTTGTTTGTCTTGAAAGATTACAACTCGTAATCTACTGTGTTTATGTATGATTACTTAAAATTGTTTGATAGGAATCTCAAGTTAGATAAACTTGATTGAAAAATAAGCTGTACGAACTAGTCTACGAACAGTTCATAGTTTCAGTTGTAAACTTAGAATACATTGTAAGATTGTGCCTGCGCGCCAATCATAAAGCTTAAGTTGTAGTAAATCTCAAACTGTATCGAACATGCCTGCGAGCAGTTCATTATTGTAGACTAAGTCACTAAGTCAGACCTATTGACAAAAGACCAAGAAATCTGCCAGAAGTCATCGAAGAAGAATGCTTCATGAAGAAGGTTTTGGCATCATCAAGAAGACTCGAAGAGTTGAAGTAAGTTAGTCTTGGCAAATTGTCAAAAAGGGGAAATTGTTGGGAAAAACAATAACCTGTATCGAATCGTACCGATACCCGATCCCTGTATCGATTGTTATTTGTTATTGAGAAGGTTTTGACATATATGCCAAATATACGATGAAGCGTATCGAGGATTCAAGGCTTTATCCTATATCGAAAACTCCGCCTCGAATCGGCATCAATGAAGCTCGTCGAAGACAAAGAAGAAGACTTGCAAAAGATCAAGTATGGAAACTGTCTCGATGCCCTAAATACAGTCATCTTCCATACAGTTCACAAAAGGACAAGAAAGAACACAAGTCAAGTCCCGTTGAACAAAGAAGTATTTAAATACTCAAGGATAAAGTATTTAAATACTGTCAGTCTTCAGATCTTCAGAATCCCGCGAAATCCGGATCATGTCATATTCCCGTTGAAGGAAATCTTATTCAAACGGACATCTCAACGGATACTTTCTTCAGAGGTTATATATATATATATATCCTTGAAGACATTGAAGATCAGTTACCAACCAACTGAACGAACCCAAGTAACATAACTCACAAAGCTATCAAAGTTATCATCTGAGCAAACATATCTCCAGTGCATACTGCAAGTTAGAACGAAAGAGATATACAGTGCTTAACATCGAGAACAGCTATCATCAGCTCAAGAACGTGATATTCAAAGCTGCTGTTCTTACCTGGTTACCTACCTTTTACCTCTGTGTAAAAACCGAGCTCTGTGTGAACTCAACAAGTTATTCTGACCTGTGTGGGACGAATAAGGACGAAGCTTTGGGCTTGGTGTGAAGAAGCTAGTCAAGAAGGAAGCTTTAACCAATCTGTGTGAACGGTTGAAAGCGACATTCTTTGTATCAATCTGTGTGAACGATACAAGGATAGGTTTGTTTATAATTACGTAGTTGTGTACGCAGTAATTATATAATAAACTTTTTACTCCTGTGTGGAGGACCAGTGGACGTAGAGGGGTTTACCTCGAACCACTTAAATTACTGTGTTATTTACCTTCTGCTTTTACTGTTTGAAATAACTGTGAAATATTAAGTATACACCTAATACGTCGTTGCTGTATCCACGGAAACTAACTGTATCCAAGACTTCCGCTACGCACTCAGATTTAGATTCCATACAGTTTGTTGTTTAAACGATTTCCCAAACTGTATCCAGTATACTTAAGTGGCCAACATTGACTTGGTAGTTTACCCCTTTCTTGTCTACGTGCCTCGGTAGCAAGTTGCCAAATTTAAATCTCCATTTTCTTCACTGAAGCTTCTAAAGATTCGAACCTTTTATTGCTTTCCTTAATGAATGCCGCAATACTCTCCTCGAGGGAGTTCCTTTGTTGTGGAGGTGGTTCACTTTGTGTTGTTTGTTGGGCTCGGTTTCCTCTGTTGTATTAAGCTTGGGCGTTTGTGTCGTACAACATCGGGTTGTTGTTTCTCCATGAGTAATTCGGATGGTTTCTTAGCCCAGGATGGTAAGTGTTCGGGAGAGGTGCATTTCTTGCATTTCCGCCATAATTATTTCTCCTCTCCTCCCATTTGGGCCTTCCCGTGCTTTGTCCCATAGCCCAATTCACTTGTTCGGTTTGTTCTTCTGGAAAAGTATGTGGGCAAGAATTAGCATCATGTCCGGGTGCTCCGCAAATCTCGCAAACTCGTGAGCTCGAAGGTTTATTTTGATTCTTGAGTTGTCTTAGTTCCCTTGTTAACTCATCGATTTTAGATTACATCTCGTCCTTCTCGCTTACTTTTAGATTGCATCTCGTCCTTCTCGCTTACTTGGTTCACAGTTTCCCTACGAACACATACACTTTTTTGTTGTGAATTAGCTCCCAATGTTTCATACACATCATAAGATTGTCTCTCCATTAACCCCCAAAACGAACCACCGGCTGCATTATCCACCGCACCTTGGCAATATTGAGTCAATCCGTCGTAGAAGAATTGATTAAGTAGTTGAAGTGGATAGTGATGGTGTGGGCATTGAATGAGGAGCATCTTGAATCGGTCCCCTGCTTCGTGAAATGCCTCTCCCTCTTGTTGTCCAAATGTTGAGATTTGAGTTCTCAATTGTGTAGTCTTCGAATGAGAGAAGTACTTGGTAATGAATTTGTCGTAAACTTCATCCCATGTTCTTAGTGAGCCTGGTGCCAAAGTCATCAACCATTATTTCGCCCCATCCTTGAGTGTATAAGGGAAGCACTTCATTTTTAGTTGATCCTCGCTCAACCCATTTAATGAAAAGTTTTCAATCGCCACATAGAAGTCTCGGATGAATGACAACTGATCCTCACGTACTAATCCATGAAATGAGGGCAATTGCTTGATGTAAAATCCGCTTATGTGGTAGTTCCTTGCTGACGGTGCTAATTGGATGCACGAGATGGCAGTGTTCACCACGGGCTTTGTATCGTCCCGCATTAGATGCTCAACCGGAGGTTGTTGCGGCATATTGTAGTTTGCTTCCATCCCATATTGAGGCCCGGGATAATAATTCGCTCCATATTGCACTCCAACGGGTGGTTGTCTCGGATAGAAGTATCTCCCTTGTTGAGCTTCGGGTATCCCTTGATTGCGCCCAATATTCTCATATCTCGGAAACCTCGGTTGACGAATGTTTTCTTCATCTAAATTTTCTGCAACATTCTCATGCCTCGGTTGACGAGGGTTTTCTTCTTGGAGCAAAAGTCGCTCTTCAAGATCCGAATTCACCTCGTCATTTGTCATTGATGATGTGGCTCTTGTATTTGGTCCTCTAATTCTTTGGACCTCGTCTATGGGTGGAAGAATCGGGTTTCCCAACGATCTCCTACCAAGCATAAACAAGAGAAGTTAAAGCAAATTTTTATAATTTGTCGAAAATAATGAAAACAAAAGCAAAAAAAAAATGATTAAGAAAAATGATTCAACTATTATTAAAACAAGATCAAAAATTAAACGCCAACTCCCCGGCAACGGCGCTAAAAACTTGATGAACAAATTAAAACTAGCAAGCGTACGAATCACTTTTGTAGGAAGCGACAAGTAACTCCGAGATCGATCTCTCGAGGAGTTGGAATCGGTTTGAAGTTCGATTATGTTTAGCAAATAATCGAATTAACAAAAGTAAAGTAAATTAAAACACGGTGAATAATTCGAATGAGATGTAAGATCGTAAAACAAGTGCGGAAAATTAAATTAATGGCTAAGCGTTAAAAACACCGAATTAAAGGATGGATTTCTAGAGAATACAATTATGAGAGTGATATGGGGGTTTAGAATCACCGATACACACATTATCAATTATTAGTTTCGATACTCAAAGAATTTATGGTTTGGAATTACCGATTGCTCACAATTAAAAGAAAATCCGTTTGATGGCGGCGAATTCTAAAAATCGCGATTGTTCTTTTCGAAAACAAGATAAACTCCTTTGATGGGGATGAATATCTACTAACAATCGACTAGCTAATACCTTTGATGAGGTAATTTGTCAAAATATCACGGAAAAAGGTTTAGAACATTCACAATCGCTTCTATCGGGTCGTTTGATGGCGAACACCGACAAAAACCCTCGATTTTGACAATAACAACAACTATGAAAAAGGTTTGATGATCTAAATCATAAGTTCTATTGCGTCTAAATAATATTCGTGCACAAATATCATCAAGAACGCCGATAGATTACGGAGAACAAAAAAAGAGGAACAATCCCAAACTCATACCCGGAAAATCAATCAAAACTAACAACCAAGAACATGTGTATGGTTCAATCTAAACACCCATATGATAAGATTATCTACTCATGATCAATTCAACAATAATAGCAAAAATCATAGAATAAAACATGGTAGAAATCTTCCCTTGGGAAATCGAAATCGAGGCCCGAGGAAGGTTTGATGTTCTTCCTTCAAAAACTCACAAAATCTTCGTACAAGGAATGAAAATCACTCACGAATGAAGTTTTTCCTCCAGAATTTTGGCTCTCCCAAGTTGTGTGTAGGGTTTCCCCTTTTATACCCATCAAAAATGGCAAAAAGTGCAGAAAATCGCATTTTCTGCACAAACAGGGGTTGGATCGCGATCCAGGCATTTGGGATCGCTATCCGGGTGTCCAAAAAAATCTGACTCGCGGTCTGAATTCCGGATCGCGATCCGGGGCGCGGTCTGGACTTGGATCGTGATCCGAGCGCGGTCGGACTGTGAGGTCGTGGTCTAGAAGCCATATCTCCCTCAATACACCTCGGAATTTAGCATATAATATACCGTTGCGAAGATGATTTCACGAGGAATCGATACAAATATAGAACACCTCCTAATTCGAACGAATGTATCTGGAAATTAGAAAATACGACAGGTAGTGCTTCAATCTTCATCGTTTTAGGTCCCGTTCTCGCTCTTGATCGTCATAAACTCCAATATTGGCCATAAAAGCGCATATTTCACCACAATCTTCGTCAGGGTACCTACAAAACAAAAACACAACATACCACGCGTAAAAAGAGTAAAAACACTTAAAAACAAACGAAAGCGCGATTCGATAGAACGGAATGAGACGATCAAAAATCGACTCATCAGTGCTGCTGCTCATATTTTTACTCGAGTTGGTTTTGTTATTGCAAAAGGATTGGTGGCCCAGATAGTGTCACAGCTTCCCACTAATTTCTTGTAAAATGTTATTCATCTAATAAAATATACTTTTTATAAATAATAATAATAATAATAATCAACAACAACAATAAATACTATTATTAATAATAGTAAATATTATTAGTAATAATAATAGTAATCAACAACAGCAACAACAATAATAATAATAGCAATAATAATCATCAAGCTTGTTAATAATAATAATAAATAATAATAATAATAAATGAATCGAATGAATGGACTCGAATCAATCGAATCGAACTAAATTGAATCGAATGGACATGAATCGAATCAACTAAATTGACCTAAAGCCGAATCGAATCGAATCAAAATCGAAAAATAAGTCAAAAGAATACGCCTAACTTCAGGTTCCTCCTTTCAAATCCCAATGTTCTAAATATACGCTTAATGTGTCATATGTGTTGGTTTGTAATATATGAGGGTAAAGTAGTCATAAACAAATAAGAAAAAATTGATTTTGTAATAATTAGTTAGAAAAATAAATATAGTTATTTGTCAAAAATAAGATGAGCTTATTTTAGTGGGCAACGAATGAATTTGATCTGTAGTTATTGATCATGTTCCCTTATAAAAATGATGTTGGGGTATATTCTTTTGTTTTCAAAATACTTTTTAAATATACATGGAAAATGAAATTTAACTAGCTATTTTAGACGTAGTGCTAAAGGATGAGTCAAAGATTCGTCATTACAATGAATGAAATTTAACTATCTATTGGTAGGGGTATATTATATTTAAATATTTTTATTTAATAATTATTGAGATTAGTCATTAATATTAAATAAAGGTATAAAATGATGTTGGGCTATATTCTTATTTTTTTTTCCAAAAATATTTTTTTTGATCTAGATGGAAAATGAAATTTAACTATATATTTTACAGGGAGAAAGTACTAAAGGATAAGTCAAAGATTGCGTAATAAAATGACTTTTGGAAATATAAGTCAAAACCACGTTCTCGAGGTCCGGCTGTTCTGAAAGTTAGTGGGTGTGTGATCTCATACTCTACATGTTACAGAACACGATGGAATAATACTTGTAGACAGACTGGTGTAAGCAAAATGAAATTTACTAACCAAATAAGGGAAATTTTCTTCTATTTAAAGCGTGTAACTGAAGTTCTGCTCAAACAATCCTAAGCCCAAAGCATGAGTAGCATCATACGCGGACCCAGGATCCAAAAACCACTGGTGCACCGACTGTCCACGGAAAAAAAATATCGAAAGATAAAATATATATTAAAATTACATTAAAGATAATAATACATAAAGAAAGTCATAGTAATAACAAAGGATTAGTACATTTATAAAGATAATCGCCTACATTTACCGTCAATTTCCTGAAAATGTGCTAAAATAACATCATTACTAATAGTTTTAAGTACATCTCTTTCTAAGACGATCATTTAACCATTGATCACCCATCTTACTACATAACTCTCTCTTTACATACTTCATAGCTGAGAAGACTCGTTCAACACTTGCAGTTGCTACGGGCAAAATCAACACTAACTTCACAAGTTTATACACCACATGATATGTTGTGCACTTGTTTGTTTCCACAAGTTTTCTACAAAGATCTGAAAGTCCTTTCAACTCTGAAAAATCTAGATCACATCGAACATATTTCATATAATTTTGAAGCTGATTTCGAACTATCACTTCGGGAAATTCCACAAAATCATTAGGATATTATTCAACCATCCTCAACAATTTATCCTCATCAAAAGCTGCAAATGACGATGAAGGACTCAAACATGCAACACAATATAGAAGTTCGGTGTTCTCCACATCAAACCTAGCATTAAGCTCCTGCAACTGCAAATCTAAAACACTAAACAAACAATCATTTTTGTAATGATGCATATTAGAAATACTTGAAGTTCGTATCCTAGATTTCTTTCCTTGGACATATAGTGCATCCATATCAGGCACATCAAACTCATGCTTATTGCAAATTGCCACAACCTTAGAAAGAAGTTTTTCCCACCCATCATCCCTCATCTCCTGAAGTCGTTGCTTGGCAATATTAACAAGTTTCAATGTATTCAAGAGATCTTGATCACATCTTTGCAAAGCAACATTCAAATCATGTGAGTGTAACACCCCCAATCCGTTCAGGGATATTATGTAATATCCGGATAAATTGTTGGGTATTTTCATCTGTATTTGAACCCTGTATTACCTGAAATGGTGCTATCACTAATCGAAGTACGACCGTTTCCGTATTCGTATCCTCATGCATGATAATATCAACCTTTAATCCTTCACATGCAACTACGTCGTAACGCACGCTAACAGGTAAGCGTAACGCGTGCGTTCTGGTGGAAATAGCGTACGCTACGAGCTAGACGTAGCGTCGTAAGGAGGTCAATTATTGAACATCTTTGTCTAGCACATGGGCCGGCTGGTGGTGGGGCTCGGAAAGATTCCCGCGGATGAACCTGGACAGTTTTAGGGTCAACGGGTGTTAACGTACGCTAAGGTTTGTAACTAGCGTACGCTAATATGTGTAGCTTACGTACGTAATGCATAGGGAGTAACGTACGTAAGCTAGTACAGAACGAGACAGTAAGCTATCAGTGAACGATAGCGTACGCTAAGATCGAAGGGTAGCGTGCGCTAAGTCGATTACGTACGTAAATGGCTAAGGCTAACGTACGTAAATCTCAAGATATTATATATATGGACAACACCCCATTTCATTTCTCTTCGTCCCTTTCACTTGTAATTCGTTTTCCTCCATTTCTAGAGGGTCTCCAGCCCTCTAAAACACATATAGAACACGTAGACTCAATCATTTAAGTTACGAAACATCTTGGATTGACATTCAAGCAATCGAAGTTGGATGCTACCTCTTGTCTCTGCGTTTCTTTCATATTAAGGTATGTTAATGCTACCTCAACCTTGAATTCGTGTTCTTAAGGACGTTATGAACATACCACCGGGATTATTAAGCTCCATAGATGATTTTTATCCGAACACCATGTTTTTGGAAGTTGGAATGTTCATGCTTTAGTTACCCGAGTTAAGAACGTTATAGTCCGACTCTTGTTATGATAATCAAGTAAGGTAAAATTCTGAGATTAATAAACCATATTGTATGGTGTTTCCATAATGATCATAGACTTAATGTTGGTAACAACCTCAGATTTTCCGAACTACCTTTGAGGATCTATAATTAATATTTGGAGTGAGTCTTATGATGGGAGGATTAACCGGGAATTCGTAGACATCAACACCATAGGGTTATTCTGATTCACATGAGTGAGATATGTGTGAATATAACGTACGTTAAGCTCTATGCGCTACGTATGTTATACCCTCAGGCAAGGCAGTCGTCTGAACTGAGAAGAACTGTCCAATGCATGCTTAGCGTGCGCTATTCCTTGTAGCTTACGTGCGCTAACGTGCAGACGTAACGTACGTTATGTATGTGTGTAACGTACGTTACGAAGAGAACAGTTAGGGTTCAGCCATCTTTTTATGCTTTTCCTTGTGTGATTGGTTGTTTATTTTATGATAGGATATTAAGGACGAATTTCCTACGATAATCCAGTATTGAGCCTCTCCGATCGTCGTTTTTGTTGGAGTTCTGGATTGTTCCAATCAACTGTATTTCCGGAGTATTCGCGAGAGATTACCAAGGCAAGTACCTTGATATACGAATTATAATTACGTGAAATCATTGTTGCTGAAGTGTATGAATCATGTTATGAATATCTGTATTTATATTATATATATATATATAGATATGTGTGGATAGTTATGTAGTATTAATTGATAGTGTTGAAGGCCTAATGTGCTAAGTCTTGATGAATACCGTGCGAGTTATTGTTTATTTTGCGTAGTTGCGTACTGGCGAATAAATTATGTGGATTGATGAACTTATTTGATAATTGTTGCAACGGTTGACTGTGTGCTTGGTATTTGTAATAATGTGAATACTTGTTATGAGAGACGTCATATCCGCGTACCTCTGAGGGCGGGGCGTGCACTCCGGCCTGTTGTATGCTGCAATGAGTGGCTCCATATGATTGGTGAACACCGGTGTTACTTAATGCGCGAGCAAGGGGCGGCTCCTGTGGGAGTGAACGCCGGCGCGGTGACATGTGCAATGGGCGGCCAATATAGTGGAGTGAACGCCGGTACACAGGTGTGCAAGGGAGGCGCCTGGCAGGCTTATTGGTAACGGATATTTGAGTGATAGCTAAGACCCCGTTATCAAATGATTTTCGAAATTTAAATCTTTGCAACTTGCTTTTAATGTTGGTCTTGATGTAGACCGCGGATTGTGTTTCTGGAGTTCGTTCCAATTTGTTTTAAATGTTGGTATCAGGTTTAATTAACCAAGGATATTTGACGAGATCTCCGAGGGTTAATTAATCAGGGGTCTTGAGCAGGATTTGTCGAATGAGAGGCTGTGCCTTTGATCTTGTGTTGATTATTCTGTGTATTGGGTCGAGGACCCCGTGAGATGTTGAGATTTGATCTCGTGATGATATTATTTGGATTGGGCCGAGAACCCCGTGAGATGTTGTAATGATTCACTTGTGATAGTGTTTTATCATTTGGGTCGAGGACCCCGAATGACGTTGTGATAGTTTTCTGGCAAATTGTTTTCCACATGTTGGGTCAAGGACCCGAGAGCTTTTGAAGTATTTTCTAAAGTATTCCCATTTGATTTTCAAAACCCCTAGATGGCCCGAGTCAATATTAATGTTTTCGAACTTTCTTATCAAAATTTGTTTCCTTTTATAAAAAGGGATTCCTCTGACTCCTTGGGCTCGTTTAAAGTTTTATTGGTGTTATGTTCTGTACGGAGAATATGAAAATGTGATTATCTTTCACCTTGTGTATGTAATACTATTCTGTGTTGACCATTTGAATGTGTGGTTCGTGTTAAGGTTTCACGACTGTTGAGTTTTGTGTTATTATTATTCGTATATCTTGTGTGTTATGTACTTGCACTAGCAAAATTCCAGTTGCTAACCCCGAGTTTTCGGGGTGGGTGCCATATGCGCTCGTGTTTTGGCGGCTCGGGAGCATCACAGGATTGGCCGGGAAGGAGATGGAGGACAATGATACTAATCACACCAGAGTTAGAGTCTTTTCTTTTGTTTCATTTTGGTCGGTATTTCTCTGTCGTTCGAGTATTCACCCTTGCATGGGTGTAATTTTCATTTATTAAATTGAGTTGTCATTCTTTCTCGTGTTCAAGTTTATTTTTGTCATTGAGATGTAAAGTTCATTTGTTTGAATTTTTAACGACCTTGTCGGTCTCGTTGTATTTAGATTGACCCTCGGTCAATCATTTTGGTAGTCTAGTAGAGTTTAGCCTTGTAGATCCTTGTAAGAAGGGCCTACGGCGTGTAACATTTCCGGATGTATTATGGGGTGTTACAAATATGGTATCGAGCTTAGGTTTGCGAAAAACCTAGGCCGTTGGGTCAAGTCCATGTCTTGTGTAAGTCGCGCGCCGAGTTGTGATTAGTATCGTGGTTCCAACATCATCTTCAAGCAATCCGTGATGGTAAGCCTCCCGAATCGTAAGTCCCCTTACATACGTATTTGATTATATTGTGCTTAACGTGAACCTAGGGTTTGAACTTGTTAGAGATTATATTGCTTTACGATATCACCTGCATATACGCGTCGAGTGAGAATGGTTATGTAGTATACTTCGGTAGTCGAACATATTTATCGATTTCTGCATTTCAGTAGGATAAATCTTTGAGTGTTAATTTTATCCGCTGCGTGAGTATTGTGAAATGACTTTTGACATTTTGGCATTTTAGTCTCGCACATTTTCACGGTATTTTTATGACGGTATTTAATATTTTACAAATGATTTTGTAAGTTTTGGAAAATGCTACCGTCATCGGCTTTTTGGCATATTTTGAAATGATTTTTAAATAGTTTTTAGACTGGTAGGTTCCTGCAGAATCCTGCATGTAATATTTAGGGCCGAATTACGAACATTTCAAAGTAGTGTTTTGAAATTTTCCTAGCATTGTAAACCTCATGATTTAATGTAGTCGTGTCGAATGGTCACGTATTTTGGTGAAAAGTTCTTTCGAATAAACATTTTGGTAGAAGAGGAAGGATTTTCAAAATTATGGTATTTGGGACTCAACACTTTTGAAATATTTCAAATTTCGATTTTCAATTTTCTTGTAGGCATTACTCGAAAATAAAATTTTTTTTTTAGAGTCATTGTATAAACTTCCTCTTCCAAAACAAAGGACAGTACTTACAAGTTTTGAGCCCAACGTGATTCGGCTTTTGTTTTAAAATTTTTTAAAAAGCATACGCATAATGATCGTCCTAGACGAGGGACTCGAAGTTGATTTCAGAAAATTTCGTGCTTTACGATATTACCGTTATTCTAAGGATGCTAATTAAACCTTATGTTGATAATTGTGGTATACCGTACAACCGACTATGTGATAACAATAAACGGTACTATCTGCATTAGCATGACGACCCTTGGCGGACGTAGACGTGATATAGGAAGCGGAAGCGGTGAGGTGGTTCGTACGACAACGATTCATATTACGGTGAAGGAATATCAAGATCAGACGATAACCTATGAAACCTCCTCAGTGACCGAGCCAACGAGCGGAGAAAAGAGACCGAGGACATCTGGAAAATTTTTGGGCGATGTGAGACTAAGGTTCTCAAACCCCCACGTCGTTCGAATGCGCTGTCTTCGCGGTCGAGAATAAGCATTGGGAATCCCCAACCAAAGATCGTGACTCCCGAGAAGAAGAGAGTGTGCTTCAACCGCAACCGCACGGACACATCCGTGTAAACCGTCCCTCACCACTCTTGACTTGTCATCGGTGCGGTGTGAAGGCCACCGGGAGAAACATTGTGAGATAATTTCCGAATTGGCAAAGAATGCTACTCTGTCGGTGAGCAGAGCAAGTGGCCGGAGAATGTCCCAAAACCTTATGTCTTCTGCTGAAGAGCCTATCATAGGCGAATGAAGATTTTGTGCTGTGTTCTAGTCGTTGCTGTTTCCAACAATCGCGACTTTGATCGTTTTTCATTTTAATTGCTTTTCGTTTCCAACTCCTGCTGTTTTCAGTTTCGGGGCTGACATGTCTTCTTAGTATGGGGGAACGTAATACCCATACTCTTCTTAGTATTTTCGGTGTTGGGAGACTTTCATTGTTGATGATTCATCTGTGACCCTCTTGACAATTTTAAACTACCATGTTCTACTGAACCTACCATCAGTCGAACAAAATTCAGAACCGATTTGTTAGACTCCGTGAATTATTGTGGTTTATTCACATCTGAACTTAATCTTTGCAAAATTTTGTTCGAAACTATTTGTTCCCACTCGTGCGGTTAATATTTCCAATGTGTTATGAACTTGAATATGGTGGGTCGAGCTCGACACGCGATTTTAGTACGTCTGAGCCGTTTATGAATTTCTTTAATTCTGTGAGCTTTTACTTCTCCACTCTAACTTCTCATGTTCACGTGTAATTTATCGCCTCAATTGACGTGCCTGATACTTCCTAGGTCCAATCATTGTATTTTTTTGAACCTTGTATTCGCGCATCGCTCATGATGTTTTGGGGCTGAGCAAGTAGTTATTTTTTCTTGGTTGTTCCACCACTCTACTTTAAGTTTCGGGATGAAACTTCTTTTAAGAGGGATAGTATGTAATATCCGGATAAATTGTTGGGTATTTTCATCTGTATTTGAACCCTGTATTACCTGAAATGGTGCTATCAATAATCGAAGTACGACCGTTTCCGTATTCGTATCCTCATGCATGATAATATCAACCTTTAATCCTTCACATGCAACTACGTCGTAACGCACACTAACAGGTAAGCGTAACATACGTTACGAACTGGAAATAGCGTACGCTACGAGCTAGACGTAGCGTACGTAAGGAGGTCAATTATTGAACATGCTGGCTAGCACATGGACGGCTGGTGGTGGGGCTCGGAAAGATTCCCGCGGATGAACCTGGACAGTTTTAGGGTCAACGGGTGTTAACGTACGCTAAGGTTTGTAACTAGCGTACGCTAATATGTGTAGCTTACGTACGTAATGCATAGGGAGTAACGTACGTAAGCTAGTATAGAACGAGACAGTAAGCTATCAGTGAACGATAGCGTACGCTAAGATCGAAGGGTAGCGTGCGCTAAGTCGATTACGTACGTAAATGGCTAAGGCTAACGTACGTAAATCTCAAGATATTATATATATATGGACAACACCCCATTTCATTTCTCTTCGTCCCTTTCACTTGTAATTCGTTTTCCTCCATTTCTAGAGGGTATCCAGCCCTATAAAACACATATAGAACACGTAGACTCGATCATTTAAGTTACGAAACATCTTGGATTGACATTCAAGCAATCGAAGTTGGATGCTACCTCTTGTCTCTGCGTTTCTTTCATATTAAGGTATGTTAATGCTACCTCAACCTTGAATTCGTGTTCTTAAGGACGTTATGAACATACCACCGGGATTATTAAGCTCCATAGATGATTTTTATCCGAACACCATGTTTTTGGAAGTTGGAATGTTCATGCTTTAGTTACCCGAGTTAAGAACATTATAGTCCGACTCTTGTTATTGTTGCGATATTTCCTACACGCAAGTGCACGTCATCGTTTACAAGTAATAAAGTGATAAGTAGAGTATCGTTCCCACGAGGATTGAATCTCTAACTACCGACGTTTTCGTATTCCAATTTTATTTGAACAATCGAAGTTGGGTTTTTGGATTAATAACTAAAAGAATTTCTAAAATACTAAGCAGTAGAAAACAATATCTTGGATTAAGGAAATCAAATGATGAATACGTCTAGGGTTCTGAATCCACCTTAGTTTATCCGAATTTACTCTCGATTATCCGTAATAAATAATTTTCCCAATTTACTGAAGGCGGAGATTGCTAATATATTCTACCGCCTCTCCCGAGGTCAATAGATTTATCTAACGGCGACTAACGCACTCTATCCCTAGGTGAATTATCTCGTCGATAGGCAAAAAGCATGAAATCTCCTAAAGGCCACGTAGTTTCTATGAGTATATTCCTATCTCACGAATAAAACGGTCCTCACCAATAGTTCCTCACCAAATCTCCTCTCCCGATTCAAGTGAATGATTAAATCAATACAACTATTGGCCGATAATTGCAAGCATTAAACATAATTGGGAAAACTCAATAAAAAGGTAATAAATGGATAATCTTAATCAATTCAAAACAAAGGTTTCATCAAAACCCTAGATTAGGGCTTTAGCCCGACATACTAAAAGCGAAAATACAGAATAAATAAACGAAAGCATAAAATTCAAACGCAGATGAAGCTCGGATTCCTCCGTTCTTCGACTCCCGCCTTCCGCCCCTTGAATTCTTCTCGCTTCCTCCTCTTCTCTCGTCTCCAAGCTTAAGCTCTCCTAGGTTTAGATTCAATGATTCCGAGATAATTAAATTAGGGTCTTAAGCCCTATTTATAGCTCAAGACCTCCACAAATCGCGTCCGTATTAATCGGTTGAAAATCGCCAAACGCCCAATCCGTGCGGGCGTACCAAACCCGCTAAGTGTGCCGCGGCTCACCGAACTGTGTCGCGCACATCGCCCAAAAGTCAATACAGGCGTTAAATAATTCTTCCGTGCCGGCTCACCTGGCTGTGGCCGCGGCACAGAGTCTGATTACTCGCCCTTCGGCCGGTGTCTTCTGTGCCGCGGCTCCGATTCCTTGCGCCGCGGCTCATCGTCCGCTTTTGCCGCTACCGCTTTGCCTCGTTTTAGCTCCGGACTTCAATTTCCCGTCAATCATACAAAATCAAGGCATTAAAAGCTCATTTAGATGATTTCACTCACCAAAACACTACAAAATAATGATAAATAAGCGTACAAAAATACGCCTAACAAATACCCCAAACTTAAGCCTTTGCTTGTCCTCAAGCAAAAAGAATTAAAGTCAATAAAAGAATGTCGTGAATAATTGTGCAACTCATAGTGTTCAATCTAATCAATACTATCCCGCCATTCTCTCTAAATAATACGAGTGTCATAAAAGCGAGCCGCACTCGAATAATGATTCTCGCAAAGTAATCAAGTTCATCTAATCATTCGTTCATGAAGAAAACTCACCAAAGATTAACAAAACATGAGTCAAATCGACCGTCAATATGAAAGGCTAACATAAACAAGCTAGTTCGTCGCGTTCCACAGTCTAAAGGCACAATTTTCACGAGTCTCATAATAAATAAACCCTGACAAGATCCCCTTATATATATGCTCAAAAATTTGATTCGAGTCGACCACTAGGTTAGGATCTCGGGATGTTTCATCGGGATAATCCTAGGGTGGAACTTCCATTCTCATGTATTAGGAAATCGTTTGACGTAAAAGACACTCATGGGGCACATGGATGCTTCTAGTTACTAAGTTCCCGTCTACAGCGGAGAAACAACTCGAATATATAATTTCCGCATGTCCAAATCAAGGTTGCCGTTTTACGCGAGAGTAAACAGCGGGTCACGCGAATGCCCCCGGTTACTAGGCTTCCTATCATTGGCACATGTGAAATATCTAAATCATTAATCTAATCAGGCTCGTCGTTTTACGCGAGAGTAAACAACGGGTCACGCTAATACCCCCGGTTACTAGACTTCCCATCATAGAACACATTATCTCGACTTTTAGGGAAAAACTGACCGACTCAAAACTCAAACTAAGTGCCAACACGACTAAAGAAACGGTACGACTCACTGTCTGGGAAATGTAGCCAAACGTATTGATGGGTATTTTATACAAGTATGTATCGTCTCTTATCTGCCAAGACCTCTACAATCAGGAAAAATTTCGGACCTAATTGAATACTAAGCAGAACAGAAATAACTGACTCCAACTCGACTAGAACTCGCCCGCTTCTTCAGAGAGAAAGACAAAGGTCGTAACATCGAGATCACACAAATAGAAGCACAAAAATTCACGAATAAGGAGAAACTACGGCAAGCAAGGCTAAAAAAAAATTTCGCAAAGAAAAGAAAAGTGCAACAGAATATAATGTACAGCAAGAAAATAGAGTACAACAATGAATGTAGACTGAATGTAAATCCCCCCCAAACTTAGGACGTACATTGACCTCAATGGACAAAAAAATGAAATGCAAGAAAAGTAAAAGGTCAAGTACTCCCCTCCAATCTGCTCAGGAGCTGGTGCCGGCATCGTCCGGTGAGGAGGGTGGTGTGGCTGGCCGGGCGGGCGCAATAAATGGCCCGTCGGGATGCATGATGTGGGCCGTCCATGCGGCGAGGTGCTCCTGATGATAAGCATCCCTCGCAGCAAGACGCATAGCCGCTCGTCGGCTGGCCCGGCGGGCCTGCTCTCTCATCTCGTCTCTGGCGGCAGCAACAACACTCTCCCTCGCCGCCCGATGCTCCTCCCGCATAGCAGCCATCCAGCTCTCTCTCTCTCTCCTCATCTCATCTCTCTCTCTCCTCAACTCCTCCCTATGCTCGTCTCTCTGTCTCCTCATATCCTCCCGCAGCCCATCAAACAGCTCATCCAACCTCGCTCTGTCGGGCTGCGGGCCGGCCTCTCCGTGCGTCAACAAAAGCGGCTCGGGGGATCCCTCGTGAGCCTCCTCGAGCAAAAATCCTCGCCCCCGAGCGTGTGCCGGCGCTCCGCCCCACTGGTCAAAATGCGATATGATGCGGTGGTCGATCGGGGCCTATGGGGCAAGCATCGGCTCGTCGACTGACCACGTCAGCCCCGACTGCCGGCATATAGCGCAGATGAGGGAGGGGTGCTTCAACCCCGTCTTGGCCCCCCTGGATACTCTGGAAGATAGATCGGACCAGAATGGGGGCCACATCTAAACGCAGCCCGTAGGTGATAGCAAAAAGTATCCGGGCGCGGGAGAGAAAAACTGTACGGATCTGGGAGGTGGGGTCAATGCGTGCGCAAATAAAGTAAAGCTGTGCTCGAGCTGCCCGAGGCGCGAGCTCTGAAGTGAAAAGTGGATGAGCTCGTGCTCGCCGCTCCCGGGCCGTCGGGCCGCAATCGTCTCAAGCGGGGCCTCCTTAGTGAGGCCGGTCATCACGGTCATAGGCTGTCTCGTCAACCGCCGGAAACCCAAAAAGCCTCCGAATAGCAGTCGGGGAGAAATCAACTGTGACCCCTCGGACGTCGACCTGAGTCCGGGACTCTAAAGATGGCAACGAATGCCCTGCCCGGATATGCTGCAGCAGAGCGCTGGCGTAAAACTCCTGGACGATCGAGATGACCGCTGGCTCGGGAGGTGCTGTAAATCTGGCCCATCCCATCTCGTCGATCATGGTGAGCAACTCCCCGTCCTGGGGAGCTGGAGTAAAACCCCTCTCGGGAATAAGTGGTCGTGGACGGATCTTTTCGTTGAATATTTTGTGAATTTCGGGGTCCGAAAATTGGTGCCCCTCCGCCTCGGTTGGACCCCGAGAGGTCTCCCCTCTCGTAGGGGATGACTCGGTCCTAGCACGCTTTGTCAGCTTCTTCGTGCGTGCCATAATCAATCCTGAAAAGTGAAAACACGAGGGTTAATTCACGCAAAAATGATAACAATGATCTATGCACGGCTAAGGACATCAAACCAGAAATTCCGAATTTAAGACACTAGCACATACGAGAGAGAAAGATGAATTTGGACTTAAACATCTAACCTGGATGTAAGGGTTGGGCTTGCTGTAAACTGAAAACGTATACGTTGCACGAAAATTCAAAACGATTGCTTTTTCAAAGAAAACTTTTCATTTGGGCAATTTATCAGACACCTTGAGGGCGCATGTTTACTTGAAGAATAAACATAGTTCTAGCTCGATTCAACCCCCAAAAACAGAAATACAATTCAATCAGTAACAACTTAACACAATCAATTCATTGATATTCCAATTTAATCAAGAAAATTCGATGAAACTAACCTGTTATACTCTAACAATCATGAAACTACTCGAAGGAAAAACTAGGCATGTTCCATCCATTCAAAGCAAAAACAACTTCTAAATATAAACCATAAGCAAGTGAATTCGCAAGATTGAAACGTACCTTTTTGAAGATTGCAAGAAAAAAATCGCAGGGAAGAATTGAAGGAAAACTTCACGGTCTACTGGGAGGGAAGAAGGAAAGTAGAAAACGTACCTGGAAATGCCGGCCGCTCGCGTGTTATATGCTACCTGCCCTTTCGGATTCCGCATATTGTGCCGCGGCACAGCTAAAGTGAGCCGCGGCACAAGGTACAGTCCCTATGACCTGTGTTCTCATTTTTTCGTGTGCCGCGGCTCAAATTCCGTGTGCCGCGGCTCATTGCTCAAGTGTGCCGCGGCTCATTTATGCCGTGCCGCGGCACAAAGTACAGTCGGTTTTGCCTTCCCTGGCGATTGATGTGTGCCGCGGCTCACAATATCTGTGCCGCGGCTCATACTTTCTTCCCTGGGACTTTCCTGCACATAATTTATAGAAGAAGACGTTAAAAACGAGAGGCAGAAGCAATTAGAAGCACAAAAATGATGAAAAATAAGAATCACGAATACAAGAAAAATAAAGAAATGCAAAAATCTACAACTACGAACTCGGGTTGCCTCCCGAGAAGCGCTAAGTTTATAGTCTTCAGCCGGACCTATTGGACAACGTTAGTTCGCTTTTCGCAAACTCCATTTGGCTTCCGCCCCGTTCATCGAACCGTTTATATTTTGGTTAAAATTATGACCATTGGTCATCAGTGGTTCGAGTTTCGGTTCGGTCATCAAATGTTGTTTGTGAAAAGGTTTCGACTTGAAAAATTTTCCGAAACACCCGATTTCTCCATGACTAATTTTTCGCTTGGCTTTTGGCTCACTTTCCTCCTTCACAAACGAACCCACGATTGCAGCAGATTTCTCCTCATGCTCGAGGAACGCCACTTGTTCTACATCCTTCTTAAAACTCGGGCCATTTAACACAACATCTGAATTTTCCCACCGACGATGTTTTCGGTGCTTTCCTCTTTCAACGGCATTCACCCTCTCAATTTGTGATCCTTTATCAACACTTCCTGGACATGGGAATGACTTGAATACTTGAAAAGTAATTTCCTCGTCTTGGACCCTCAGAGTTAGCTCTCCCTTTTCCACGTCTATAAGGGTTCGGCCCGTCGCTAGAAATGGTCGTCCCAAGATGATCGGAATATTGTCATCTTCCTCCATGTCTAGTACGATGAAGTCGGCTGGAAAGATGAACTTGTCAACCTTAACTAATACATCCTCGATCACTCCCCTCGGATACTTTATCGATTGGTCCGCCAATTGTAATGAGACTGTGGTTGGCTTAGCTTCCCCAATATTCAGCTTTTGGAAAATCGACAGAGGCATGAGGTTGATACTCGCACCAAGATCGCATAGTGCCTTATTAAATGAAAAATTCCCCATGGTGCAAGGTATGTTGAAGCTTCAATGATCTTTTAATTGAGGTGGGAGCTTCTTTTGAAGAATTGCACTGCACTCCTCTGTCAAGGTGACCGTTTCAAACTCTTCAAGTTTTCTCTTCTTAGATAATATCTCTTTCATGAATTTGACATAACTCGGTATCTGCTCCAATGCGTCGGCGAACGGAATATTTATGTGAAGCTTTTTGAACACATCAAGGAATTTAGAAAATTGTTTGTCCGCCCTTCTTGCCGTAGTCTCATGAAACGGAACGGGGAACACATGTCTTCAAGTTATCCGGCTTCACATCCTTTGACTCCTCCGGCTTTAAATCCATCTCTTCCTCCATCACTTTCTTCTCTTTACCTGACTCCGGCTGATCCAAAGAATCCTCTCCCGCTTCTCAAGCTAATCGTTTAGACTCTCTCTAGGATTAGTCTCTGTTGTACTGCAATGCTCCTCCGACGAGCCGTCAACACATTAGCGATTTGGCCCACTGACCTCCAAATTCGAATGGAAGTAGAATGATTTTGTAGTGTAGCTTGGTCCGAGTCATAAATTGACTCGTATTTGCCGCCAATTTTGCAAGCGCTTCCTCAAGAGACACTTTGGGAGCCAAGGGGCCGCCGTTGATTCTGAGCGAAAGGGGGCTGGTGTGCGTCATCCGTTTCTCCATGAAAAGTTGGGATGATTGCGCCACCCGGATTATAAGTATTGGAGTACGGGTTATTGGTCGATTCCCATTTCCTACGAATTGAGCCTGCTCCATCGATTTTGCTCGAACGGATTTCCAAATTGACACTCCGCTCGGGTGCGATCCGTTACACCAATTACATGTCTCTATGGTAACGGGAAGTGCGTGCGAAAATGTCTGGAGCTGTTGTGTCAAAGCGGCGACTTGAGCTGTCAAAGTGGAAATCGGGTCATTGCTTGAAACTTCCATGACTCTCTTCGGTGTTAATCTTTCCGATGGCCATTGGTATGCGTTTTCGGCCATATCTTCCAAAAGCACGTGTGCCTCGGCCATAGATTTTGCCATGAATGTCCCACCGGAGGCCGCATCCACTAAAGTGCGTGTAGAAGCACTCAAACCACCATAAAACGTATGAAGCTGAAGCCAATCAGGAATACCGTGATGAGGGCATCTTCGTAGCAATTCTTTATATCGCTCCCACGCCTCGTGGAGCGTTTCCATATCGTACTGGGCAAAAGTGGTTATCTCGTTTCTCAACCTCGCCGTCTTAGCTGGTGGGAAAAATTTGGCAAGGAAGGCTTGCGCTAACCTCTCCCATGTTGTAATCGACCCCGGTGGTAAAGAATTTAACCAGAATTTTGCTTTGTCCCTCAAAGAGAAAGGGAAAAGCCTCAAGCGGATGGCATCGTCGGTGACACCATTAGTTTTGAAAGTGTCGCATATCTCAAGGAAAGACGCAATGTGGGCATTCGGGTCGCCCTTCGGCAATCCACGAGAATGGGCTCTTTGCACCATCCGAATAATGGCGGGCTTGATCTCAAAGTTATTTGCTTGGATAGTGGGACGCCGAATTCGAAAAATTAGCGTTGACTGCGGCATGGCATAATCTCGAAGAGCGAGTTCGTTGAACTTGCCGCACTTGGTTGTCTCCTCCTTGGATTTCAATATTCTCGGCCATGATGACCGCCGTCTGCAACTCTCTTTTCTCCTTTTTGTTCCTTCTTAGCGTGCGCCGAGCTCGGTGTCCAAAGGTAGTAAGCCTTCGTTACGAGTCTTCTCATGCACTAACGAAAGGTCTGAAAGGAAAAGCGAATAAACAAAAATAAATACACAAAAATAAAAATAAAACGCTCAAATTAAGACTGAAATACTTAAATCGATATTAGAAAAATTTCAATCCCCCGGCACAGCGCCAAAAACTTGTTGCGATATTTCCTACACGCAAGTGCACGTCATCGTTTACAAGTAATAAAGTGATAAGTAGAGTATCGTTCCCACGAGGATTCAATCTCTAACTCGACGCTTCGTATTCCAATTTTATTTGAACAATCGAAGTTGGGTTTTTGGATTAATAACTAAAAGAATTTCCAAAATACTAAGCGAGAAAACAATATCTTGGATTAAGGAAATCAAATGATGAATACGTCTAGGGTTCTCAATCCACCTTAGTTTATCCGAATTTACTCTCGATTATCCGTAATAAATAATTTTCCCAATTTATCAAGGCGGAGATTGCTAATATATTCTACCGCCTCTCCCGAGGTCAATAGATTTATCTAACGGCGACTAACGCACTCTATCCCTAGGTGAATTATCTCGTCGATAGGCAAAAAGCATGAAATATCCTAAAGGCCACGTAGTTTCTATGAGTATATTCCTATCTCACAGAATAAAACGGTCCTCACCAATAGTTCCTCACCAAATCTCCTCTCCCGATTCGAAGTGAATGTTTAAATCAATACACCTATTGGCCAGATAATTTCTAGCATTAAACATTTTTTGGAAAACTCAATATTTAGGTAATTTATTGGATAATCTTAATCAATTCGTCAAAACAAAGGTTTCATCAAAACCCTAGATTAGGGCTTTAGCCTGACATACTAAAAACTGAAAATACAGAATAAATAAACGAAAGCATAAAATTCAAACGCAGATGAAGCTCGGATTCCTCCGTTCTTCAGCTCCCGCCTTCTGCCCTTGAATTCTTCTAATTTCCTCCTCTTCTCTGTCTCCAAGCTTAAGCTCTCCTAGGTTTAGATTCAATGATTCCAAGATAATTAAATTAGGGTCTTAAGCCCTATTTATAGCTCAGCACCTCCACAAATCACGTCCGTATTAATCGGTTGAAAACTGGCTTCGAAACGGCCCATAATCCGCGCAGACGTACCAAACCCGCTAAGTGTGCCGCGGCTCACTGAACCTGTGCCGCGGCACATCGCCCAAAAGCTGAATACCTGGGCGTTAAATAATTCTTCTGTGCCGCGGCTCACCTGGGCTGTGCCGCGGCACAGAGTACAAATTACTCTGCCCTTCGGCTGGTGTCTTCCTGTGCCGCGGCTCCGATTCCTTGCGCCGCGGCTCATCGTCCAGTTTTGCCGTTTTCGCCCGTTTTGCCTCGTTTTAGCTCCCGGACTTCAATTTCCTGTCAATCATACAAAATCAAGGCATTAAAAGCTCATTTAGATGATTTCACTCACCAAAACACTACAAAATAATGATAAATAAGCGTACAAAAATACGCCTAACAGTTATGATAATCAAGTAAGGTAAAATTCTGAGATTAATAAACCATATTGTATGGTGTTTCCATAATGATCATAGACTTAATGTTGGTAACAACCTCAGATTTTCCGAACTACCTTTGAGGATCTATAATCAATATTTGGAGTGAGTCTTATGATGGGAGGATTAACCGGGAATTCGTAGACATCAACACCATAGGGTTATTCTAATTCACATGAGTGAGATATGTGTGAATATAACGTACGTTAAGCTCTATGCGCTACATATGTTATACCCTCAGGCAAGGCAGTCGTCTGAACTGAGAAGAACTGTCCAATGCATGCTTAGCGTGCGCTAATCCTTGTATCTTACATGCGCTAACGTGCAGACGTAACGTACGTTACGTATGTGTGTAACGTACGTTACGAAGAGAACAGTTAGGGTTCGGCCATATTTTTATGCTTTTCCTTGTGTGATTGGTTGTTTATTTTATGATAGGATATTAAGGACGAATTTCCTACGATAATCCAGTGTTGAGCCTCTCCGATCGTCGTTTTTGTTGGAGTTCTGGATTGTTCCAATCAACTGTATTTCCGGAGTATTCGCGAGAGATTACCAAGGCAAGTACCTTGATATACGAATTATAATTACGTGAAATCATTGTTGCTGAAGTGTATGAATCATGTTATGAATATCTGTATTTGTATTATATATATATAGATATGTGTGGATAGTTATGTAGTATTAATTGATAGTGTTGAAGGCCTAATGTGCTAAGTCTTGATGAATAACGTGCGAGTTATTGTTTATTTTGCGTAGTTGCGTACTGGCGAATAAATTATGTGGATTGATGAACTTATTTGATAATTGTTGCAACGGTTGACTGTGTGCTTGGTATTTGTAATAATGTGAATACTTGTTATGAGAGACGTCATATCCGCGTACCTCTGAGGGCGGGGCGTGCACTCCGGCCTGTTGTACGCTGCAATGAGCGGCTCCATATGATTGGTGAACACCGGTGTTACTTAATGCGCGAGCAAGGGGCGGCTCCTGTGGGAGTGAACGCCAGCGCGGTGACATGTGCAATGGGCGGCCAATATAGTGGAGTGAACGCCGGTACACAGGTGTGCAAGGGAGGCGCCTGGCAGGCTTATTGGTGACGGATATTTGAGTGATAGCTAAGACCCCATTATCAAATGATTTTTGAAATTTAAATCTTTGCAACTTGCTTTTAATGTTGGTCTTGATGTAGACCGCGGATTGTGTTTCTGGAGTTCGTTCCAATTTGTTTTAAATGTTGGTATCAGGGTTAATTAACCAAGGATATTTGACGAGATCTCCGAGGGTTAATTAATCAGGGTCTTGAGCAGATTTGTCGAATGAGAGGCTGTGCCTTTGATTGTACTGTGTTGATTATTCTGTGTATTGGGTCGAGGACCCCGTGAGATGTTGAGATTTGATCTCGTGATGATATTATTTGGATTGGGCCGAGAACCCCGTGAGATGTTGTAATGATTCACTTGTGATAGTGTTTTATCATTTGGGTCGAGGACCCCGAATGACGTTGTGAGAGTTTTCTGGCAAATTGTTTTCCACATGTTGGGTCAAGGACCCGAGAGCTTTTGAAGTATTTTCTAAAGTATTCCCATTTGATTTTCAAAACCCCTAGATGGCCCGAGTCAATATTAATGTTTTCGAACTTTCTTATCAAAATACTTTTCCTTTTATAAAAAGGGATTCCTCTGACTCCTTGGGCTCGTTTAAAGTTTTATTGGTGTTATGTTCTGTACGGAGAATATGAAAATGTGATTATCTTTCACCTTGTGTATGTAATACTATTCTGTGTTGACCATTTGAATGTGTGGTTCGTGTTAAGGTTTCACGACTGTTGAGTTTTGTGTTATTATTATTCGTATATCTTGTGTGTTATGTACTTGCACTAGCAAAATTCCAGTTTGCTAACCCCCGAGTTTCGGGGGTGGGTGCTGTTATGCGCTCGAGGTTTTGGCGGCTCGGGAGCGATCACGAGGATTAGGCCGGGAAGGAGATGGAGGACAATGATACTAATCACACCAGAGTTAGAGTCTTTTCTTTTGTTTCATTTTGGTCGGTATTTCTCTGTCGTTCGAGTATTCACCCTTGCATGGGTGTAATTTTCATTTATTAAATTGAGTTGTCATTCTTTTCTGTGTTCAAGTTTATTTTTGTCATTGAGATGTAAAGTTCATTTGTTTCTGAATTGTTTAACGACCTTGTCGGTCTGCGTTGTATTTAGATTGACCCCGGTCGGTCAATCATTTTGGTAGTCTAGTAGAGTTTAGCCTTGTAGATCCTTGTAAGAAGGGCCTACGGCGTGTAACATTTTCGGATGTATTATGGGGTGTTACATATTACACGCCGTAGAACCTTTCCTCAAGGATCTACCAGGCTAGTAACAACATGAAACATCTAGACAATGCCTTTAAGGCTAAAATGACTCAGTAGACCGATTTGGCCTTTCAATAAAAACATACAACTCGATTACAACTCATGCCCACACAGGGGTCAAAACACAACCACACCCGTACAACGGGAAAAATATAGCAGCGGAAAATAAAGTACAACTAAACCAATACACGACGTACGGTTCCTCATGTGATTAGTATCGATAATCTTTCATAATCCTTCGTGCCGACCCTGTGTTATGCTCCAAAACCTGAATGCAAAAACAGACATCCACCCCCCGAATACTCGGTGGTTAGCAAAACTCCACTGTTTTGCTAGTGCAAGTACAAGTGCAAAAATACGAGTCATACAATTCACATTCCACGAATAACAATAACCAGGAATCCTCAAAGATCCAAACGAAACAAAAAGTACTTCCCGAGGCTAGAATTTGAGAAAACGTTCCAAAACCGAAAGATCACAGATCAATGGAAATAATTTATAAAACAGTTTAAAATTCCATTGAGAGTTTTAATAGAAAACAATTTAGGATTATCAAATCCTACTTTTCAAAACCCAAAAGACGAAAGGGGTCACCACCCCAAAGTTTACTTTCCGTAAAATGACCTTTACCAAACCGTTGGGATTTTAGCCCCAAATCTCATCAACTCACAGTACACAAGAACGACCAAAAGGTTCGTCTCTCAACATCAAAATCCAAAATTAAAGGATTTAACACAAACAACAAAATACTCTAGTGTCATCCTAGCCAAGTAAGCCAAACGAACAACTTACCTCTTACACACTTAGTCAATGCATGCAATCATGAAAGCCGTTCAAAATACTCGTTTCCGGAAACGCCAATAATCCAAATCACATTGTAAAATGCACCACAATTAACTGCGGACCCACAGCTTCGTGGATCCCTACCGAGACCCCGTCGGATCTAACCCATAGTGGTTAAAAGCAAGCTCGCGGTTCCACAGCTTCGTGGAGCCCTACCGAGATCCCGTCGGATCTAACCCATAGTGAGCATACACACACACACGTTACTCATGCAATACTAATATGCTAAGAATGTAAGTTCATCAAGAATACTTACTAGAGATGGCCACTTATCTGACAACATTATCAAACTCTTCAAAACACAATAACAAGGTTAAACACGGAATACACGATTCCGTAACTTTAAACAATAGGGATATCATCAAAGCCTTCAACGTTCAAAATAATCAATTCCCAAAACACACCATTCACAAAACACACACGTTTTGAAAGAGAGCCTTTAACGAGGCCAAACCGAAATATTTGAAACTTCATTTCAAACAACCAAACAAACACACCAAGATGATCACCGATCATCATATCCACAAAATAAGAAATGTATTGACAAGGTACTTCCCTCGAATACCCACAACGCGGAGAATCGACCGAAGTAGGTTGGCACAAACCGACTACGAACCCGCCGACTCTACCGAACGCCAACTCGCGATAATAAACTACGAAGGACAATAACAACAATGAAAATGAATTCCATAGCACGACTTAATGCCGTTGAATTCAAACAACGAATGACGAAAGTTCAAGTGTTTCCTCCAAAACGGCCAAGAACACGATTCGTCCCGACAAAACACGAAAATGGAATTCCAAGTTGAAATATGGATATACAATCCATAGAATATGTTTAACAACATCATTTAACCACCATCGATCCATCAAAAATGGATGGAAAATGAGATCGAGAACAAATCCCCCAAAAAGTCGATTCGATGGAAATCAAGAAATATACTTCGATTCGATGAAGAACAATGGACTAAATGATGTTAAACACAAGAATACTACCAAGATTAATCATACCCATCATGAATTAATCAACAATACGGAACGAATCGGACAAAAACGCAAAAACCTCCAAATTCAAGAATTTAGGGTTTTAAGAAGAGATTACCTTGATTCGCTGGATCAAAGGATGATATAGGATGATCAATCAATGATATGGACTCAATAACTTTGTGGAATTGTTGTTCAACATCATGGCTTCGCCTCCTCCGAAGCTCCAGCCGCGGATCGAAAAGAAAGGAAATTAAAAACGAGTGAAAATGTGACTGCTCTGCCACATTTATACTGGGCCGGACTAGCGTGCGCTAGGCTGCCGAGCTAGCGTGCGCTATCGACCCAGGCCGCAATCCAGAGCCCCCACTGCCCTATTGACTCGGCCAGGTAGCGTGCGCAGCCTTCCGGCCGTAGCGCGCGCTACCTACCGGTCGTAGCGTGCGCAATGCCCGATAGTAGCGTGCGCTACCTGCCGATCGTCCCCGAGTCCAGAGCCTCACTGCCCCTAATGCCCAGCCCGATAGCGTGCGTCGGCCGGCCGCATACCGTGCGCTACTCCTGCCGGTTAGCGCACGCAGCCGGCGATGGCAGCGCTACGCCCGATTCTGCCGCGTCGGCCGGCGGTGCAGTAACCATCCGGCCAGGACCCGCCACCGTCCGGCCAGCTGCTCAACCGCCATGACCCGACAACTCGATTTCTGAAAACGTACGAAACGAACACGACGAAAAACTCGCGGACAACATCAACAACCCGAGATGAAAACATAATGCAATAATTAATCATACGCGACCAAGAAAAGGTCGAGACAACAAATACAGATACGGATACCCATAACTTTGGGTAAATTACAAAATGGCCCAAAACGCCCGAAAATCACGATACGTGATCGAATAACCAAACCGAAGTTCACAACACGTCTAACAAAGTTAAACGGTCTTACGGGAAACTCGAAACAGCAGTTTCGAACGAGATTCGCAAGAATCGAACTCAAGTGCGGAAAAGTCGCTAAAAAACATGGAACTTAACAAAACGATACCGAAACGAACTCGGATGTCAAAAAGTGTAGAATTAATCATTCTCAGAATGACGAAACGGTCATGAGCGAGTCGTCAAAACGGACTTCCGCAAAAAAAATGAAATTACCGGAAATCGAAATTACGGGTATTACATTCTACCCTCCTTAAAAGAAGTTTTGTCCCGAAACTTAAAACAAGTAGGGAGAAGCAATATCCCCTGCCAGGAAAACTCAACAAGATACACAAGAAACACGTAACTTACGCCCATCGGCAAAACGTTACAAGCAACGCAAAGGAATATACGGCGTGAAAACACGCTCCACGGCGACCAACACAACATCGCCGTTAGGGATATAATAAAACCAACAAATGACAAGCGTCATCAAATGGATAATATAGTCAAGTCAATTATCCGAACAATCCCAAAACACAACGAATGAAAATCAATATGATTGACCAACCCAACGGTACATCAATCAAAACGCGAGCCAATCGCTGAACAAATACGGAATTCCGCCGCCCAAGGGTTGGAAGATCGAAAACGAGACTAATTTTCCGAACTTAAGGGAATTACGAAGGAGCCTGAACGTTCAACAATCACGACACGAGATCAACAAAAACCGAACAATTGAACGATCGAGACAACAAAAATCGAACTATCATGTTCGAATCACGAAGAACAATAAAATTCAAACAACAACTCCCAGGTTCACGTCTCGGCTCGAGACAGTATATGATCCGGTGAAAACAACAAGATATGATTCACATAAGATCCACAGAAAATAGAATAGTAATTGAAAGGTCACAACGACAAACAAGTTATCCCGAAACAATACCACACTCGTTCGATCAATAAAAGCAAGGAACATGGCAAGCTCAGAAAATGTTAACGAGCATAAACGAGTCGATAGAGTCGAAAACACAGGAGTTCCAAATCCGATCCACTTCGAATAAAAGAACTAATATAATCAAATGATGTCATTTCCGAACAAGGTTCACAAGAATCGAACCGAACTCGAAAAAGTCACAACGATAACCAGATCAACCCACAACAAGATCACAGTTCGTTCGGACGATGAAAACCGAAATGCAAAACAAGTTCATAAAGTATCAACGTGTAACACCCCCAAACCACTCGGGAATATTACAGCGCCGTAGACCCTCTCCATGAGGATCTACCAGGCTAAAAACAGAAACACCACAATACAATACATACCAACATGGGTGATTAACAGACCACTAGACCGATTTGGTCATTTGCCACAACATACACATCAACCATACATTACTCTTTCTCGTAACTCATACCCACGCAGGGGTTAACATAAATCAACGTTCCCACATAGGGAAAAATAAACACAACGGAAGGACAAAACAAGACATCACCAAATACTCAACACCGGTCTTCATGTGATTAGTATCGACGTCATCCATCATCCTTCGTAACGATCTTGTGAATTGCTCCCCAGCAACCTGCAAGTACCTGGACGCAAAATAGACATCCACCCCCCGAATACTCGGGGGTTAGCAAAACTCCACTGTTTTGCTAGTGCAAGTATAAATACAAAGACAAGCCATACATATCATACTCCAAGAACATAGAAATCATGAATATACTTCCCGAGATAATTCGCTTGATCAAACGGTTTGAATTATGAAAGATAGGAAATAAAACCATTTTACATCTTACAAAACAATGTACGATCTCGGGAGTTTTGAAGGCATTTGGGGTTTAAGAATTTTAAAGCCTTTCGAAACACTTAGGGACATAGCCCAACAATCATTTATTTCAAAATACAATTCCGATAGCAGATAACAGGGTCCACGACCCAATCATAACATTCCAATCACAACACAGGGGTCCATGACCCAAATCATCCCCATCACATACTCGCAAGAATAACCCGGTGGAAATTACACCGTGTCAAACATTACCATGACAACAGTCTCACTCAACATACCACAGAGCTACAATGCACAGAGCAACCACAGGACTCACGTACCCTTACCAAATTATCACAGTCAAGGGACAAATCATACACAACACATTTATTGGTGCCATTCCAGCTAAGTACCCTACCATTTGGACTGCCATTCTAATCAGATGAAATATGCGCCAAAAATCACAGTTCTCCAACAAAACATTTCAAAGTTAACCTTGGTATGAGACTCACGGCCACCGTACCCCGCAGAGCCCCGTCGGACATCCCTTGGTGGTTAACCATAGTTCGCGATACGCAACTCACGGCAACGTACCCCTAGAGGCCTCGTCAGACCGTCCCTAGGTGAACATACACATATCATCCACAACGCCACGGGAAGCCATAATTCGAATACTAGAATATGCATACAAATGCTAGGTACTTCGCTAGAATGGCCACTTTAGTCGACGTACACTCACAACTAATGTCACACAACCACAAGTAAATACCAATACCAAACAACACCAAGTGTCACAACCTCCTCACGAAGGAATAACAACCAATATTACACACATTACGTTCTTACCGAACAAGTACACATAACATTACGTAATCCCCGGCAAAGGATTACGGTCTATTAAACTCACTCAAAGTGATCATAGCATCTTTCAACATACAAAACCAACACATATATTCCGAGAACACATATATTCCCGAAGTACAAGAATTATCGTTGAAAGACAACATTTATCGAGAACATACCGATTCCTTTTTACGTTCATTAAACATTGGATTTCGCATAAAATCATTTATCAATAATTATGCCTACGAAACATGAAACGTATGGACAAGATACTTGCATCGGTACCGCGAGCAACGAAACAAAGAACGAACACGGTCGGATAGCCCTCGAACTTCCGAAAACGACCAAGAATTCGACAACCTCACGATCGCTACGAAAATAACATCACCACGGATAAATAACGTTAAACGGAATCCGAATCAACTGGAAAAACAACAAGGATCCGAGGGTTCCTTCGAAGAAATCGGAAATCAAGTCCCGGGTGATAAAATCGATATATGAGTTACAAAATCCGAAGATCATGGCCAAGACAACAAGAATACCATAATAAATTCATCCACCACGGATTAAATCGAAGAATCACGAAGAAACCCCCAAAATTACATAACTAGGGTTCTACGGAAGAATTACCTCAATCCGACGAAGAACAAGGATTGGATGATGATATAATTGACAAGGATCTTCCAAAATGTCTTGGAATTGAGTAGAATCGACCAAGAACCCTATTTCCCGTCGCACCCGTCCGATAGCCGCAAGAAAAGTGAAGAAATGAATAAAAACGGGCTGCCAGGCCTTATATAGCCGGACACTGCCGGACGCTTACGGCCGTAACCGGCAGTGCCTTACGGCCGTAACTCGACCCTTACGGCCATACTCGGCAGGCCTTACGGCCGTAACCGGCATTCGTCAAAAAATCTGCCCAGCAACTGTCGGACACTTACAGCCGTAACTGGCACACATTACGGCCGTAACCGGCCTTCGTCCGGAAAATGCCCAGCGCCCGTACGGCCGTACCCGATCACGCCTTACGGCCGTAACTGGCACACATTACGGCCGTAACCGGCACCTTACGGCCATAACTCGGCCAGGCCAGGCCCTGCTCCGGCCGTGACTCGGCCGTGGCCATTCCGACAGCCTGGACGACCTCGAAACCCGAACCTGAGTGAAAACCGGAGATACGGTTACGAAGTACTCGCAATGACGAATCCAAGCGCTAAGAGAACACACGATTCCGACCACCCGAAGTGTCGGAATTCGACGACGGAAGTAATTACCCCAAACTTTGGGAAATTACAAAAATGGCCCAAAACCTCCGAAAATCATGATACGTGATCGAATAACCAAACCGAAGTTCACAACACGTCTAACAAAGTTAAACGGACTTACGGGAAACTCGAAACAGCAGTTTCCAACGAGATTCGCAAGAATCGAACTCAAGTGTGGAAAAGTCTCCAAAAAGCACGGAACTCAACAAAATGACACCGAAACGAACTCGGATGACAAAAAGTGCAGAATTAATCATTCTCGGAATGATGAAACGGTCATGAGAGAGTCGTCAAAACGGACTTTCGCCGAAAAAAAGAAATTACCGGAAATCGAAATTATGGGTATTACATTCTACCCTCCTTAAAAGAAGTTTCGTCCCGAAACTTAAAACAAGTAGGGAGAAGCAATATCCCCACCAGGAAAACTCGACGAGATATACAAAAACCGAGAACTCGCGCCCAACGGCGGAATGTTGCAAGAAACGCAAAGACACATACGGCGTGAAAACACACTCCACGACGACCAACACAACGCCACCGATAGAGACATAATAAAACCAACAAGTGACAAGCGTCATCAAACTGATAATATGGTCAAGTCAATTATCCGAACAATCATAAAACACAACGAACGAAAATCGATATGATTGACCAACCCAACGGTACATCAATCAAAACGCGAGCCAGTCGCTGAACAGATACGGAATTCCACCGCCCAAGGGTTGGAAGATTGTAAACGAGACTAATTTCCCGAACTTAAGGGAATTACGATGGAGTCTGAATATTCAACAATCATGGAACAAGATCAACAGAAACGAACAATCAAACAATTGAATTGCAACGATCGAGACAATGACAGTCGATCAATCATGTATGAATCATAACGAATAACGAAAATCGAATAGCATCCCCATAGTTCAAAACTCGACTCAAGACAATATATACGATCCGGTGAAAACGACAAGATATGAATTCATATAAAATTCACAAGAGCGGAACCAAATTCGGAAAAAGTCACAACGACAATTGGATTAACCCAAAACAACACCGCAACTTATTCAAATAACAAAAAGTGAAGAGTAGAAAAAGTCCAAAAAACACCGACGAACGCAAACGAGTCGATAGAGTCGAATAAAATGAAAGCGAAAAATATGGGTATTACACCATATCACCTTTAAAAGAGGTTTCGTCCCCGAAACCTAAACAACGAGAGCGAAGTTCTAGAATAGCAACCTTCCCGAAAATTCTTCTCTTGGTCCCGCATCTAATCTCCATGACTGCCTGTACCGTGGTCACGACCGCACCCTTTGCCCCTCGGCATATTAAGCGGATACTCTCACAATACAATGGTACAACATCGCAAAATAATGTACCAAATTGCCAACTTGGCTTGATATATCACATAAGACAACTAATAGCAACTCGATAAGAAGGTCCACGAGGTATCCTTTTAAATGATGTCATTTGGAAATCTTTGGATTTGCATGATCATTCAAAATAAAACTTTGAGAGTATTTTTGGTACCTCGGTTTGAAATTAACTTTGTCAAAACTTTATGAATTTTAATTTTCCACAACTTGTTCAAGTTATAAAATTTTCAGAAAAGCGTTTTCGAACACACCCACAACAAATATAATTTATCACTATATCAGAATACGATCCATTACCATCAAATCCAATCACACTTCAACATCATCTGTCCACGTAATTACAGTATCACACAAGCGACCGTCATAAGATAATTAACATCTAAAACTGAAATTCTACCTCTCAGTAATGAGGACTCTCACAACAAGTGCATTTAGGACGACTTAACGTTCACACCACCAACTTAATCACAATTTTGAGCATTATTGACCAAATAATAATGCCGACATCACTACATACCCCTGAACCGACGATCATGAAATCAAAAAGTCGAAAGCAAGAGCCACGTTTCGAGTAAATTTTTGGTAGACCTCATTTGAGTTTTTAAAATCAAATTTTGAAAACTTGCAATGCAAGATGAAAATAAAATATAAGTAGTTAAGTTCTAAAAAAAAAAAAAATCCGGTCTCGAGGTCATCATACGAAATCAAAAATTTTCTTTTCTTGAAAGATGTTTAAAAATAAAATTTACGTGACTCTTCAAAATAATTAAACTTTGAAATATCACATTGACAAACTTTCCTTGCGCGATCACACCAAGCCATTACTTCAATAAAACGATTCACACAATATATACACACATTTATACACCGGTATCACTTTTCATTCTAGCACAATACGAGAACCAAACAAGTATGGAGTACGTATTCACCAGGCACATTTAAACTCCACATAATAACATATAATCACACAAGCTCATATAACACGGGATGCAACAAAGTAGGGAGACTTACATCCACAGATCGCACGAAGATGATGGCTGCACCTCGATACTAATCACGACCGACACGTCAGACGACGCATCGCGACACGACTCAGTCAGACAAAATCTGACAAGACAAGACAAGACAAGACCTGACAACACACAACTTGACCCGACAGCCTAGGTTTCCGCAACCTAAGCTCCGATACCATATTCTGTAACACCCCCAAACCACTCGGGAATATTACAGCGCCGTAGACCCTCTCCATGAGGATCTACCAGGCTAAAAACAGAAACACCACAATACAATACATACCGACATGGGTGATTAACATACCACTAGACCGATTTGGTCTTTTGCCACAACATACACATCAACCATACATTACTCTTTCTCGTAACTCATACCCACGCAGGGGTTAACATAAATCAACGTTCCCACATAGGGAAAAATAAACACAATGGAAGGACAAAACAAGACATCACCAAATACTCAACACCGGTCTTCATGTGATTAGTATCGCCGTCATCCATCATCCTTCGTAACGATCCTGTGAATTGCTCCCCAGCAACCTCCAAGTACCTGGACGCAAAATAGACATCCACCCCCCGAATACTCGGGGGTTAGCAAAACTCCACTGTTTTGCTAGTGCAAGTATAAATACAAAGACAAGCCATACATATCATACTCCAAGAACATAGAAATCATGAATATACTTCCCGAGATAATTCGCTTGATCAAACGGTTTGAATTATGAAAGATAGGAAATAAAACCATTTTACATCTTACAAAACATTGTACGATCTCGGGAGTTTTGAAGGCATTTGGGGTTTAGGAATTTTCAAGCCTTTCGAAACACTTAGGGACAAAGCCCAATAATCGTTTATTTCAAAATACAATTCCGATAGCAGATAACAGGGTCCACGACCCAATCATAACATTCCAATCACAACACATGGGTCCATGACCCAAATCATCCCCATCACATACTCGCAAGAATAACCCGGTGAAAATTACACCGTGTCAAACATTACCATGACAACAGTCTCACTCAACATACCACAGAGCTACAATGCACAGAGCAACCACAGGACTTTCGTACCCTTACCAAATTATCACAGTCAAGGGACAAATCATACACAACACATTTATTGGTGCCATTCCAGCTAAGTACCCTACCATTTGGACTGCCATTCTAATCAGATGAAATATGCGCCAAAAATCACAGTTCTCCAACAAAACATTTCAAAGTTAACCTTGGTACGAGACTCACGGCCACCGTACCCCGCAGAGCCCCGTCGGACATCCCTGGGTGGTTAACCATAGTTCACGATACGCAACTCACGGCAACGTACCCCTAGAGGCCTCGTCAGACCGTCCCTAGGTGAACATACACATATCATCCACAACGCCACGGGAAGCCATAATTCGAATACTAGAATATGCATACAAATGCTAGGTACTTCGCTAGAATGGCCACTTTAGTCGACGTACACTCACAACTAATGTCACACAACCACAAGTAAATACCAATACCAAACAACACCAAGTGTCACAACCTCCTCACGAAGGAATAACAACCAATATCACACACATTACGTTCTTACCGAACAAGTACACATAACATTACGTAATCCCCGGCAAAGGATTACGGTCTATTAAACTCACTCAAAGTGATCATAGCATCTTTCAACATACAAAACCAACACATATATTCCGAGAACACATATATTCCCGAAGTACAAGAATTATCGTTGAAAGACAACATTTATCGAGAACATACCGATTCCTTTTTACGTTCATTAAACATTGGATTTCGCATAAAATCATTTATCAATAATTATGCCTACGAAACATGAAACGTATGGACAAGATACTTGCCTCGGTACCGCGAGCAACGAAACAAAGAACGAACACGGTCGGATAGCCCTCGAACTTCCGAAAACGACCAAGAATTCGACAACCTCATGATCGCTACGAAAATAACATCACCACGGATAAATAACGTTAAACGGAATCCGAATCAACTGGAAAAACAACAAGGATCCGAGGGTTCCTTCGAAGAAATCGGAAATCAAGTCCCGGGTGATAAAATCGATATATGAGTTACAAAATCCGAAGATCATGGCAAAGACAACAAGAATACCATAATAAATTCATCCACCACGGATTAAATCGAAGAATCACGAAAAAACCCCCAAAATTACATAACTAGGGTTCTACGGAAGAATTACCTCGATCCGACGAAGAACAAGGATTGGATGATGATATAATTGACAAGGATCTTCCAAAATGTCTTGGAATTGAGTAGAATCGACCAAGAACCCTATTTCCCGTCGCACCCGTCCGATAGCCGCAAGAAAAGTGAAGAAATGAGTAAAAACGGGCTGCCAGGCCTTATATAGCCGGACACTGCCGGACGCTTACGGCCGTAACCGGCAGTGCCTTACGGCCGTAACTCGACCCTTACGGCCATACTCGGCAGGCCTTACGGCCGTAACCGGCATTCATCAAAAAATCTGCCCAGCAACTGTCGGACACTTACAGCCGTAACTGGCACACATTACGGCCGTAATCGGCCTTCGTCCGGAAGATACCCAGCGCCCGTACGTCCGTACCCGATCATGCCTTACGGCCGTAACTGGAACACATTACGGCCGTAACTGGCACCTTACGGCCGTAACTCGGCCAGGCCAAGCCCTGCTCCGGCCGTGACTCGGCCGTGGCCATTCCGACGGCCCAGACGACCCCGAAACCCGAACCTGAGTAAAAACCGGAGATACGGTTACGAAGTACTCGCAAAGACGAATCCAAGCGCTAAGAGAACACACGATTCCGACCACCCGAAGTGTCGGAATTCGACGACGGAAGTAATTACGCCAAACTTTGGGAAATTACAAAAATGGCCCAAAACGTACGAAAATCACGATACGTGATCGAATAAGCAAACCGAAGTTCACAACACGTCTAACAAAGTTAAACGGACTTACGGGAAACTCGAAACAGCAGTTTCCAACGAGATTCGCAAGAATCGAACTCAAGTGCGGAAAAGTCGCCAAAAAGCACGGAACTCAACAAAACGACACCGAAACGAACTCGGATGACAAAAAGTGCAGAATTAATCATTCTCGGAATGACGAAACGGTCATGAGCGAGTCGCCAAAACGGACTTTTGCCGAAAAAAAGAAATTACTAGAAATCGAAATTATGGGTATTACATTCTACCCTCTTTAAAAGAAGTTTCGTCCCGAAACTTAAAACAAGTAGGGAGAAGCAATATCCCCACCAGGAAAACTCGACGAGATACACAAAAACCGAGAACTCGCGCCCAATGGCGGAATGTTGCATGAAACGCAAAGACACATACGGCGTGAACACGCTCCACGACGACCAACACAACGCCACCGATAGAGACATAATAAAACCAACAAGTGACAAGCGTCATCAAACTGATAATATGGTCAAGTCAATTATCCGAACAATCATAAAACACAACGAACGAAAATCGATATGATTGACCAACCCAACGGTACATCAATCAAAACGCGAGCCAGTCGCTGAACAGATACGGAATTCCACCGCCCAAGGGTTGGAAGATTGTAAACGAGACTAATTTCCCGAACTTAAGGGAATTACGATGGAGTCTGAATATTCAACAATCATGGAACAAGATCAACAGAAACGAACAATCAAACAATTGAATTGCAACGATCGAGACAATGACAGTCGATCAATCATGTATGAATCATAACGAATAACGAAAATCGAATAGCATCCCCATAGTTCAAAACTCGACTCAAGACAATATATACGATCCGGTGAAAACGACAAGATATGAATTCATATAAAATTCACAAGAGCGGAACCAAATTCGGAAAAAGTCACAACGACAATTGGATTAACCCAAAACAACACCGCAACTTATTCAAACAACAAAAAGTGAAGAGTAGAAAAAGTCCAGAAAATACCGACGAACGCAAACGAGTCGATAGAGTCGAATAAAACGAAAGCAAAAAATATGGGTATTACACAACGAACATGAGCGAATCGATAGACTGGAGAAAGAGAAAATACAGAAGTCAAAATAGTACGGGTATTACCTTCGACCTCATCCACGAAATTCACAAAAACGGGAGCAAGGTAACAAGACATTAAACAACCGACACATAACGGAACAATCACCGATGCACACGGTCATACCAAACCAAGCTCTAACCGCTCGCACATGCGCGACAACGCATAAATCACTACGAGGCGGCAACATACAACACCAATGTCTCATCTCTCACAGAGGGCTAACACAACAAATGTGTGGAAAACGACTCAACGCTCACACCGCCAATTCGATCATACTTGGGAGCAAACATCATAATAACAACGCGAACATCATACATACATACTCAGCCCTCAAACAGGAATGGATATGTTTTAAAAAGGAAAACCTCATTTTGAAAATAATTCAGAAGAACACCAGTTGATCTTGAGTATCACATTTCAAAAAAAAGTACAAACGTGAAACATCGTTATCGAGACTTTGGAGAACCATTTCGCATTTGATAAAAATGAGGACACTTTCTCTTAGTGAAAACTTTCAGAATATTCGACCCTCGGGTCTAAGTAAAAGTGTTTCTAAATCATTGAAAATATCTCAAAACACTTTGGTCCTCGAGGTAGAAGAATTTTGAAACATATTGTGGCACCTTGGATGTACCACGAGAAAATAATTCATTTTAAAAGTACGTCTCGAAATTTATTTTCTAAGATACTCAAGGTTTTCAAAGATAATTCAATGGGCTAGATTGCCCAAAAATTTTAGGTAATTACATGAAACATTATAGCGCCGTGGGTCCTGCGCCGGAACTCACCAGGCTAAAAACCATTTACAACGTCAAAAAGGCCAATGACGGTAATATTTCAAAAACTTACAAAAGCCATTTACAAAATACTAAATACCGTCATAAGAATTTCGCCAAAATGATCAAGGCCATAATGCCACAAACTCGGTTAAGGGAATCAGTTTTCGAAATAGAACTCAGTCGGTAAAATACCGAAAGCCATTACAAAAGAACTCACGCAGCGGATAAAAGAAATAAAGTCAAACATGCACAATCCAGCAACACTACTCCTCATATGAACGAAATATGAGGGTCAAATAACCACATATCAAGAAATCAAAATCCATAAGAGGATTCCGTCACTTAACAAATAATCATAAAAATAGCTCAAGTCACACGAGGCACAACACAAGGAAGGGAGACTTGCATCCACAGGTCGCACGAAGATGATGATCGCCCCACGATACTAATCACGACCGACAAACTCAGACGACGCGTCGCGATACGACTTAGTCAGACGAAATACGACGAGACAAAACTCAACAGACACCACTGTCCCGACAGCCTAGGTTTCCACAACCTAAGCTCTGATACCATTTATGTAACACCCCCAATCCGTTCAGGGATATTACACGCCGTAGAACCTTTCCTCAAGGATCTACCAGGCTAGTAACAACATGAAACATCTCGACAATGCCTTTAAGGCTAAAATGACTCAGTAGACCGATTTGGCCTTTCAATAAAAACATACAACTTGATCACAACTCATGCCCACACAGGGGTCAAAACACAACCACACCCCTACAACGGGAAAAATATAGCAGCGGAAAATAAAGTACAACTAAACCAATACATGACGTACGGTTCCTCATGTGATTATTATCGATCATCTTTCATCATCCTTCGTGCCGACCCTGTGTTATGCTCCAAAACCTGAATGCAAAAACAGACATCCACCCCCCGAATACTCGGGGGTTAGCGAAACTCCACTGTTTTGCTAGTGCAAGTACAAGTGCAAAAATACGAGTCATACAATTCACATTCCACGAATAACAATAACCAGGAATCCTCAAAGATCCAAACGAAACGAAAAGTACTTCCCGAGGCGAGAATTTGAGAAAACGTTCCAAAACCGAAAGATCACAGATCAATGGAAATAATTTATAAAACAGTTTAAAATGCCATCGAGAGTTTTAATAGAAAATAATTTAGGATTATCAAATCCTGCTTTTCAAAACCCAAAAGACGAAAGGGGTCACCGCCCCAAAGTTTACTTTCCGTAAAATGACCTTTACCAAACCGTTGGGATTTTAGCCCCAAATCTCATCAACTCACAGTACACAAGAACGACCACAAGGTTCGTCTCTCAACATCAAAATCCACAATTAAAGGATTTAACACAAACAACAAAATACTCTAGTGCCATCCTAGCCAAGTAAGCCAAACGAACAACTTACCTCTTACACACTTAGTCAATGCATGCAATCATGAAAGCCGTTCAAAATACTCGTTTCCGGAAACGCCGATAATCCAAATCACATTGTAAAATGCACCACAATTAACCGCGGACCCACAGCTTCGTGGATCCCTACCGAGACCCCGTCGGATCTAACCCATAGTGGTTAAAAGCAAGCTCGCGGTTCCACAGCTTCTTGGAGCCCTACCGAGACCCCGTCGGATCTAACCCATAGTGAGCATACACACACACACACGTTACTCATGCAATACTAATATGCTAAGAATGTAAGTTCATCAAGAATACTTACTAGAGATGGCCACTTATCCGACAACATTATCAAACTCTTCAAAACACAATAACAAGATTAAACACGGAATACACGATTCCATAACTTTAAACAATAGGGATATCATCAAAGCCTTCAACGTTCAAAATAATCAATTCCCAAAACACACCATTCACAAAACGCACAGGCATTTTGAAAGAGATCCTTTAACGAGGCCAAACCGAAATATTTGAAACTTCATTTCAAACAACCAAACAAACACACCAAGACGATCACTGATCATCATATCCACAAAATAAGAAATGTATGAACAAGGTATTTGCCTCGAATACCCACAACGCGGAGAATCGACCGAAGTAGGTTGGCACGAACCGACTACGAACCCGGCGACTCCACTGAACGCCAACTCGCGATAATAAACTACGAAGGACAATAACAATAATGAAAATGAATTCCATAGCATGACTTAAAGCCGTTGAATTCAAAGAACGAATGACGAAAGTTCAAGTGTTTCCCCCAAAACGGCCAAGAACACGATTCGTCCCGACAAAACACGAAAACGGAATTCCAAGTTGAAATATGGATATACAATCCATAGAATATGTTTAACAACATCATTTAACCACAATCGATCCATCAAAAACGGATGGAAAACGAGATCGAGAACAAATCCCCCAAAAAGTCGATTCGAAGGAAATCAAGAAATATACTTCGATTCGACGAAAAACAATGGATTAAATGATGTTAAACACAAGAATACTACCAAGATTAATCATACCCATCATGAATTAATCAACAATACGGAACGAATCGGACAAAAACGCAAAAACCCCCAAATTCAAGAATTTAGGGTTCTAAGAAGAGATTACCTTGATTCGCTGGCTCAAAGGATGATATAGGATGATCAATCAATGATATGGACTCAATAACTTCGTGGATTTGTTGTTCAACAACATGGCTTCGCCTCCTCCGAAGCTCCAGCCGTGGATCTGTTGTGCGGCATTTAAACACGCCTCGAAGGCGATCGTCATAGCAGTCGGGGAGTCTACCATAAGAGATACTCTGGGCAAACACCCAGAAGTCGGCACCCACGGCGATCGCCAATGAGGTGTACGGCGATCGTCTTTTGTTGATTGGCGATCGTCTTTTGTTGATTGGCGATCGTCTCGTGCCACGTATTAATCCAACATCCGTCAAAAGTCATCAAAGCCCAAATCTCGGGCTGGGACCCACGTGCAGATCTCAAAAGGTGCTGACAGACAAGATTTGTGCCCACAGCCTGTCACCTACCTCACCTACCAACAGGGCCGCAGACCTGCAAAAGGTGCTGACAGACAAGACATGTGATCACAGTCTGTCACCTACCTCACCTACCAACAGGGCCTCCGAAAAGGTGGGTGACAACGACTCAGGACGCATGCAAGTTCCCCGTCAGACCGTACAACCGGCTGTCAGTAACAGCCGCGGACTTTAAGGGAAAAGCCCCACGCGACGGGACGATCGGCCGTCTTATTATAATATAAATAACGACGATCGCCTGCGATCGCGGGAGGGCCCCCAGGGACTTTGTCTCCTATAAATAGGAGGTCCATAACACAGGATAAGGGCCTCGGAAAATACAGAAAGCAAGAGAGAGAAAGAGGAAGACATTTTCATACACAGAACTCCCATAGCAAGAATTCACAGAACTCCATATCTGATTCTTCCGGCATTCTATACGCTCCACAGCTTAGAAAACTAGAAATCTTTACACTCTTTGTGATAGATTCTAACATTAATATTTGTACTCAACAATATACGTATTAATAAAATCTCGCGAGAGCATTCAAGCCCGGGATTAACAACCCCGGCAAATCTTGTGTCATTTAATTTCTCACGGACGTGCTCCCGCTCTTGTTGGTTACTCGATCATTCCAGCAATACTATCTCCGGATAATATTTTGGGTAACAACAATTGACGCTAGAAGGAGGGCTATACCTTCACTTTTATTCCTACCGTCTCGAAGAACACTCATTGTTCTCCGGACACACACTTGAAGAAACACTCACTGTTCTTCAAAAGAAAAAACCTTCAGAAAAAATGACATATGCGACGACCTCCAAGAGAGCCACCCTGAGATCTGCCGGAAATATCATTCCGGCCCGGACCGAATCCCAGCCCACGGCGGAGGGTGACCGCGGCGACGCTAGGTCCTTACTCCCGCCCCCAAGGGACGGCCCTAGCCTCTCACTCGATCAGTTCCAGACCGCGGAACAGATTGAGGAGGCCATAGCCGTCCTCAGGGAGCGACGGATTGCATGCGACTCGCCCACCATCACTCCGTCAACCATCCGCCGAGCTGGCAAGCGGAAGCTCAAAGGGATATATGTTGAGAAATCAACAGAAAACCCTGAGCCGCAGGCAAAGGCTCTCGTAAGGCGGGACGACTCCGTCTTCAGCCGCCTAGGGAGTGATCCCTCGTGGCGACCCGGGCAGTCGGGCCCGAGTCGGGAGGCGTCGGAGTCCGAATCCGTCACCAGGAGTTCGGCATATCCGACTCCCAGAAGACAGGCCGGTCGACAGGCCCCCACTCGCCCAAGAAATGAGTCTGCGGGCAGAGAACTCGTCATCCACCATGGGGTCCGGGGATCGGTACATGATCGCCTCGGCTCGCGATCCGGTAGTCAATCAGCGAGCAGTCAGGCCACCGCGATGGCCGCAATGCAGCGCCAGCTCGACGAAATGAAGGCGCTCCTAGACACTGGGGCAGGCGCCAGGAGATCGATCTCTGGACCAAGCGAACCACTCGCGGTCCAGATCGAGCTCGCCCCGGTTCAACCAACAATCGCTCCCCCAAAGACACCTCTATATGAGGGAAGATCGGATCCGGAGACCCACTTGAGCAAATTCCGGATCTACATGACCGGATGTGGATACTCAGATGCGACGAAGTGTCGAATGTTCCCGCTGACTCTGGGCGACCTCGCCCACAGGTGGTACATCTCACTGCCACCTCGCTCAATCAATTGCTTCGAGAAGCTGGCGAACGACTTTACGTCGTACTTCGCCGCCAAAGTCGCTCGCCCTGAAGGACCCCACCGCATGATGAAAATCAAGCAGGGGAAGGACGAGCCAGATGAAGATTACATCGACCGGGTGGACGATATAGTCCTCACCGGCGAGCCCATTAGCGACGAGCTCGCCCTCTATTGAGTCCTGGGGGGATTCTACGGCCACTCACCCATGTTCAGGCATCTCACAAAGGATATCCCCCCGACCTACTCGGTCTTCCGCGTCAGAGCCGCCGATTTCCTGGCCAGGCAGAGGATGCTCTCCCTCCGCTTAGATGAGGAACCCACCGGAGAGGGGAAGACGCCATCCCATGTCCAGAAGAAGGCGGTCGCCAAGCCCAGAAAGGCGGTCGCAAAGCCGCCTGGCGATTCAAAGCCTTCGGGGATGTAGAGGTTCACCTCCTCCACAACCTCAACTTATCTCCAGCCCACATCTTCAACGCAATTAAGGGGCGCGAGTGGCTTTCCAAACCAAAGCCAATAAGGGACCACGGTCATCTAGACCGTAGCAAATTCTGTGCCTACCACAAAAGTCCCGGCCACAACACCAGCCAATGCCGCGACCTCCTCAGCCAACTCTGGCGACTGTTCGAAGAAGGCAAATTAGACAACTTGGTCACCAAGCCAGAACCTCGAATAGAGAGGACCGGAGGGCGCGAGCGCCGACAAAATGAAAGGACGCCTCCCAATCCGGTCGCCAGGATCGAGCACGAGCCAGAGCATTTAGATGAATCGATTCCTCCGATCAACCCTGGCGGTCGGATTAATATGCTTCAAGCAGGAGGTGGGAACCTCGGGGGCCTTTCCCCGGTTTCCACCGCGTCAAACAGGAAGCGGAAGGCCAAACTAAGGGCATTCGCCGGGGTCCATATTGTGGTACCTCCAGAGCCGACCATCGCTAGAGACGCGCTCATCACCTTCTCCAACAAGGACAGGGAGGGGGTACAATGCCCCAAAGAGGATGCATTGGTGATCTCTGCTTGTATCCTTGGGAAGGCGGTCGACCGCGTGCTGGTTGACAACGGGAGCTTCTGCAATATCATATTCAAATCAGCTCTGGACCAGCTCGGAAACTTAACCAAATTCATCAAGCCCTTCGACACCGTGCTCTAAGGATTCGGCGACAGCACTGTCCAAGCCTACGGGAGGATCAAGCTCTCCGTCGAGATGATATGCTTTTACGATCCTAAGGTTAGGATTACTAGGAACCTAAATTTTGTAATCATAGATAGACCCAGCATCTATAATGGGTTCCTAGGTCGTCCATTCTTAGAAACCTTTGAGGCGGTCGCTTCGTCTTTCTTTTATTGTATCAAATTCCCCACTGCCGATGGGACGGTCGGTACTGTAAAGGGGGATCAGCTAATGGCAAAAAGATGTTTGAATTACTCCTATGTCGTTACTGTTTTCAATACTTCCCGCGATATGTGTAACGTTGAAATGATCGACGATCGACCCATGGAGATCGACGAACCAAACACATCGTACCAACCCAACTCAGAGGATGCCATCTCGGATCAGTTAACGGATGACATCGAGCCAAGGATCGGTTTCGAGCCGAGTCTCGACGTCGATCCAAGGATCGAGTCCGGAAATCGTTCCAGGCAAGAAGCGACCGTCCCCATCGAAGAGTTGGAGAGTATAGCGATAGATCCGGCTCGTCCAGAACGGGAAGTACAGATCGGCGCAAGCATCGACCGCACACTGAAAGGAGATCTGATCAATTTGCTACGTAAGAACATCGGAGTCTTCGCCTGGTCGCATCAAGATATGGTTGGCATAAGTCCCGAGCACGCTTGCCACTATATAAAGATCGACCCGGCGATGAAGCCTGTTCACCAAAAACGTAGGAAATTCGGCCCCGAAAAATACGCGGCGCTCGACATAGAGGTCCAAAAGTTACTCGACAACAAGTTAATCGGGGTATCTACAGACGACCCATAATGGGTCGCCAACGCGGTACTCGTCAAGAAGCCAACTGGTTCCTGGAGGTTATGCATCGACTTCACCGACCTCAACGCGGCTTGTCCAAAAGATCATTTTCCGATGCCTCATATTGATCACTTGGTCGATAGTACTGCAGGCTGCGAAATGATGTCATTTATGGATGCCTTCGCCGGATATCATCAAATCCCAATGGCGGAGAAAGACATAAAACACACATCTTTCCACACGGAAAAAGACATATACTTTTGGGTCCGAATGCCGTTCGGCTTGAAGAATGCGGGGGCAACCTACCAGCGACTAGTCAACAGGATGTTCGCTAATCAGATCGGCAAGACCATGGAGGTCTACATCGACAACATCGTGGTCAAAAGCCTCAAGAAGGAAGATCACCTCAATGATCTCGCCGAGACATTCGCCATCCTCGAAAAATTCAACATGAAGCTAAACCCCAAGAAATGCAACTTTGGGGTGGGCTCCGGGAAATTCCTGGGGCACATTGTCCCACCAAGATACAGGCGATCCTTGACATGCAGGAACCTCGGAACATCAAGCAGGTACAACGCCTCACAGGTTGTCTGGCCGCCCTCAACCGCTTCATATCTCGGCTCGGCGATAAAAGCAAGCCTTTCTTCGCGACCATCAAGAACAAGAAGTTCGCATGGACGAAGGAGAGTCAGATGGCGTTCGCCAAAATAAAGGAATATTTATCCAACCCCCAGATCCTGGCAAAGTCGATCCCCGGTGAGAAATTATTCCTTTACCTAGCGGCCTCAGAGGTCGCGCTGAGTGCGGTCTTGGTGCGAGCGGAGGGACTAGTCCATTTGCCGATCTACTATGTTAGTCAAGCGCTCCACGACGCTGAAACACGATATACACCTTTGGAGAAGATCGCCTACGCTCTAGTCATGAGTGTCCGTAAGCTAAGAGCCTACTTTTTCGACCATCAAGTGGAGGTTTTGACAACTCTCCCTCTAAGGCAAGTTCTACATCGACCGGACACCAACGGGCGACTCCTCAAATGGTCACTAGATATCGCCCAATACGGCATCACATACGCTCCTCGCACGGCGATCAAGGGCCAAGCTCTGGCGGACTTCGTGGTGGAGTTAACATTCCCTCACAGTCCGACCCAGATCGGTCGCCCTGCCTGGAAGCTGTACGTTGATGGTTCGGCGACCAACTCGCGATCAGGGGCAGGGATTGTCCTCATTAGCCCCAACGGACAAAGTTTCACAAATGCCGTGCGTTTCGGGTTTCGTGCGACCAACAATGAAGCCGAATACGAAGCCTTGGTAGGCGGGCTCGACCTAGCTCTCGCCCTAGACGTTCGTCGCCTCCATATCTTCATGGACTCCCTCTTGGTCGTGAACCAAGTCAAAGGAGAATATGAGGCACGCGGCGAACAGATGATCAAATACCAAGAGCTGGTCGCCGAAATGTGCACGAAATTTGAAGAAGTACAAATCGAACAAGTTCCGAGAGAGCACAACTCTCAGGCCGATGCCCTATCCAAGCTAGCGTCGTCAGATGGGGCAGCCGATTTCTCTAATATCCAAATTACAAAGTCAGCAAGGCCGGCAATCGAAAGAAACCTGGTTACCACAGTTGCCTTTGCCGAAGAGAACTGGATGACTCCGTTCATCAAATACTTGAAGGACGGGACGGTCCCTGACGACCGTATCAAAGCTCGCCAACTCCAGCTCCGGGCGACCAGATACACCCTATTGGACGATCGGCTTTACAAGCGAGCTTTCAGCCTTCCCCTCCTCAAGTGTATTACACCGGAGGAAGGACAACTTGTTTTAGCCGAGATCCACGACGGAATCTGTGGAAACCACGCGGGCGGACGAGCTCTCATCCATAAGACAACCAGGCAAGGTTTTTTCTGGCCATCACTTCAGAAGGATGCGATCGCCTATGCCAGGTCGTGTCATAGGTGTCAAGTAATGGGACCAAGTATTAAACTCTCCCCCGAGCAGCTCACCTCAATATACAGCCCATGGCCATTCGCGCAATGGGGCATCGACCTTATAGGTCCCTTACCGACGGCTCCAGGAGGCTGTAAGTTCGCCATCGTAGGGGTCGACTATTTCACCAAATGGGCAGAGGCCGAACCGCTCAACAAGATCGGCCAAGAGCAAGTGATCAAATTTATCTGGAAAAACATCATATGCCGATTCGGTCTACCCCAGGCCATCATCTCTGACAATGGAAAGCAGTTCGACGGATTAGAAGTCATGCAATTCTGTGAGAAGTGGGGAATCAAAAGGTTGTTCTCGGCACCCTATCACCCTCAGACGAACGGGCAGGTAGAGGCAGTGAACAAGATCCTCAAACACACGATTAAAGCGCGACTCGAATCCAGGCTAGGACGATGGGCGAGCGAGCTCCCAGATGTTTTGTGGTCTTACCGAACAACGACCCGTAATTCAACGGGCGAAACCCCATTCGCCCTCGCCTTCGGAACAGAAGCGGTGATTCCTTCGGAGATAGCCGTCCTCAGCCATCAAAACGAGCAAGAGATGACGATCGATAATGATGTGGCCCGGCGGATCGACCTCGACATGCTCGAAGAACGACGACTGACCTCGGAAATGAAGAACACTATCCACAAAAGGAGATCCGAAAAGTTCTTCAATTCGAAGGTCAGGGAAAGGCGGTTTCAAGTGGGCGATCTCGTCCTCAAGAAGATCCAAACCCACACGGGTGTCTTTGGACCAAGTTGGGAAGGCCCCTTCAGAATATCGAAATGGCTAACTAAGGGAGCCTACGAGCTGGAACACCCTGACGGTACTCCGGACCGATATCCCTGGAACGCCGTACATCTGAAGAAATACTATCAATGATAACTTTGTATTCATTTTCAACTGCCAAATGTACAAGGAATATAATGAAATATTTTTGTTCTCTATCCCATCTATTCTGGCGATCGCCCCACTAGCATATTACATACCGTCGAGGATCGTCGTTCAAGAATGACAATCCGAGGTAGAAAACAATACATCCATGGCCCTGGAGGTCGATGGAACCGACAGCTTCGCCCATGCAAGGTTCCTTTGGGCTTAGATCGCCCGCCCTTCGTTTAAATACGAGGCCGGCGTAGCCGAAGGACCCTCCAAAACTAATCAGTGGACACGATCGCCCTCCCTCAATAGTTCATCATCTAACATGGTGAACCCGGACAATGCGACGTGCCACTACCCCCGTCTCAACGTACACCGTCGAGGGTCGCCATCTTCATGGCGGGCCGAGGTGGAAGCAGAGCTGACAAGCCGCGGACGTGGAGTCAAATATACCGACGATGCCCCGCGCAAGGACTCCTCCAGACCAAGATCGCCCACCTTTCGTTTTAACACAAGGCAGGCGTAGCCTAACGGAGGACCCTCACAAAAAGTGAGTCGCGGGATACACAACATCCCTCGCACACAAAGACACGATTAGGGAGGTCGGTCCATCGAACACCCCAACCGTACATAATTCTTCAGAACCGACAAAACTGAAGATAGCCCGCCGGACAAGCTAGTTTTTGTTTCCTTACTTACAATAAGTAAACAAAAACAAGGGGGCAGAGATGGGTCGAGCTAATCCCAAATACGATCGAACAAAAAGGAACCACGCACGATCGGCTTCACTCAAACACATTCGCTCAAACACGCGCAGGACGATCGGAGTCGTCTGACAAAAATTACAAGTAAGAATTCCGATTCAAAACATATCAATGCTTTCAACACTCAGACAATCGATCGGATGAACAAAACGTCGAAAGCAATCATACACGTACTTGTAAAAATTGCACGCAAACATTCAAAGGCGATCGTATGAAAAGAAGAACATTTTATTCATAACGCAAGTTTCGTATATTACGGGGCCCGAAGGCATTACAAAAGGAAAACAAAAAGTACAAAGTTACAGAGGAAAACAAAATGTCTCTCAAGGCCCCCCCGGCTGACCATCGCCCTCAGGTTGCGGATCGGCTTCGGCCTCGGGATGAATGAGTTTACCCGTATACCAACTCAAGTCGATCCCGAAGTCGACTAAGTCAAGGATCGGCAAGGAGAACTCCGGGTGCAGAGGATGCTCGAGGACATAGGATTTGAAGCTCTCCATCAAGGGATCGATCTCGATCCCTGCCATTTTAGCGGCTCGAACAGCGTCAGTATAGGCCAAGTAATAGGCGAACTTGCCGGCGAGCGCCACATTTTGGTAGGGATCGGTCTCGATCGCCTTCAGTTGGACCTTCAACTCCACGGCCGTCTTCTCAGCCTCCGCCAGCTCGACCACCTTGGCGGCATTCTCACCCTTGGCCTTCTCCAGCTCCTTCTTCGCCGCGTCCAGCTCACCACTGAGTCGATCCACCATCGCCTTCAGTCCGGCCGCCTCCTCCTGCGAAGCCGCGTACTTATGGCGGGTCTCATTCTCCTTATCACGGGACCGGTCGGCAGCCTCCTTAGAGCGGCTCAGCTCCTGCTTCAATCGGTCAACGTCCTGTTTAGCCCTTTTGGCCGTCTCCTCAAACTCCTTCTCCATAGACTGGATCCGGTTGGCAGCCTCAATATTTTTGTTCTGGGCGGCCTCGAGGTCGCTATGGAGACGAGCAGTGGAGGGTCGCCCCTCAAAATCCCTAGTGGCTTGGACGGCCATCGTCGCTGTCTGGAGAGCCAGGGCAAGGGTCGCCTGCATGGCATCTCCAGATCGACGACGAGCGATCGCATCAAGATCGGTCGTCCAGGCCTTGGGCAGAGAGGTGATAGCCTGATGGATGTAAGTTGGGACGTCGAGAGATGCTTGCGGAGCCTTGCTCGACAAAAAGTCCAGCACCATGGGAGAGACGTTCGGATCGGCGAGACGAACCCTGAAGCACAAACCACAGAAACCAAGGAGTTAGCCTATAGCTCACTCAGAATGCCTAACTCGGAGAGTTCAAACCAATCTCACCTGTTGACCAGCTCTGGATCACGGCCGAAATAGGGCTTTCCCCGAGAAGTCTCGGCTTCAATGATCGCCGTCCTTTTCAAGTAGCCGGCAGGTGGCCTGGAGCTGGACGCCGATGGCCTGGGACCAGACCCCTACGCCATCGGAACAGAAAAAACGGGGGGAGCGGCGATCGGCGGCTCCAAAATAGCTAAATCCGCCTCAGCCGATGGAAAGGACCCCTCCGGCCTCCGCCTCTTGCGGTTGCGCTGAAGTTGTTCCTCACCTTGAGATTCCGGTTCGGCGACCGGCACCGCAGCGGGCCTCACCACAGGGGCAGGGCGAGACGACGTCGCAGCAACGCGACCCGTTTTCTTTCCCAGATGAAGGCGACCGATAAAACCGGGATTAGACATGGCGATCTCCTGCGGTAGCTCGGCGAAACGGGGAAAATGAATCTCTGCCAAAGAAGAAACTCAAACAAGTTAGACACTTACTTAGACATGGCGACCTCTTCGAGGCGATCGCTACGCAGAAGAGAGTAGATGAAAAGTCATACCAGGGGCCTTCAAGTGTCGAGGGAAGCGAAACAGTCGAGCTCCCAGCCGATGAGATTCATGGCTGACTGATTGAACGTCTTTATAGGAATCCGGCAATGCGTGAATCCGCTCCCAGACGATCGAGAAATCAAAGGGGAGATCGTCGATCGATGGAACAAGGGATCCTGCAAAAAGGGAAATAAATTAGATCAGTCCAAGGAGTATCCAAATAAAGGGAGAATGGAAACCCTTACTTGGATTCCTCTCCCGAAAATTGGTGGGGATATCCAACTCCTCCTCCGGCGATTCGCTCGATGCCGACCTCCATGCACCACCAACCCAACACCACTTTGTCAGGTCGCCCTGAGCCTTGTTCGGCACCCCAATGACCACCCTACCCAGGCGACCTTGGATATGGTAACCGCCGATCGATCCCTTCTGCACAGTCAGCTTAAAAAGATAATTCATCTCCAGTGCAGAAGGCAAGCGAAACAGCCTGTGACCGCCAAACAATGTCAATGTGCTGATAATCTACAGCCAGGCGTTCGGCGTCAACTGAAGAGGCGCCAAATTCCAGGCGATCAGCAGATACGAGACAGCGAATGGCAAGGGAAACCGCAGTCCGGCAGCTAGGGTCATTTCATTGATGGCGACCATACCCTCGGGAGGCTGGTCAGCACGTTCGTTCTCGGCGGGCACGTGCAATGACACATCAGAGGGGATATGATATTTGACCCTCCAGCGGGTCATGTCCTTCCAGGTCGCCGAACTCCGAATCTGACCAAGAGTCCATTGAGACGGCTCAGCAGCCCGAAACTCCGTCCGCTTCACATGTTCGTAGGGATGAGCGGCGGAGTAAGCCTCGAAATCAAACTCCGGACAGGGCCCGGCAATCCCCTCCATAAGTTTAGCAAAAGCCGTATAGACGGGGCCGAAGACGCTATCTTTTTCCCAAGACAAACGCATCAGTTCGTCTTCTTCCACCGGCGATGCATCTCGCTCCTCCGCCGCCGCAGATCCCGCCACTACGGCCTCGTTGAAAAGCTCATCAAGCTCCGCGGGTGCAATCCCCGCACGGATAGCCTCTACGGCCGTTTCCACGGGGATTCCCACAGGAATTCCCTCCCGGTCCGGCGAAGCCGCGGCGGCAGAAGTGCTTCCGGCCTCGAAGATCTTAGATCCTCCCGACATATTCTTAAAAAATTAAGGGAGAAAGAAAATTGGGTTTCTTACCTAAAGAAAGGAAGACGGTCGGCACAACAAGCTTCGGAAATTTCTGCAGAGTTTCAGCAGGAAGGCAAGGACGCGTGAAAAATGAAAATGGAGTTGCCCTAGCCCCTTTTATAGACGGAGGCGGGGGTCTCTGTGCAAATAGGCGAAAGTCCGAGGGCTGGAATACAACCGACAGTTGGGGAACACAATAAATGCGGCCCTCGAATCCCGCGTACGCGTCTTTTCGAGGGCACGCCAAACGACAAAGTCTGACGAACCGTCGGGCTCCCTCAATAGAAACGCGACGCGTGTCCTTGCATTGTTTCGAGAGCCCTCCTTCTTTTCCTGCCGCTCCCAGCGCAAAAGGAGATCGTCCAAATTTGAAATCAGATCGCCCGGTCGTCTAAAACATTGGCGATCGCCAAACAGTGCCACCTCACCCCGTGTTTTCAACATCGAGCCGAGCTGGGGGGCAATTGTTGTGCGGCATTTAAACACGCCTCGAAGGCGATCGTCATAGCAGTCGGGGAGTCTACCATAAGAGATATACTCTGGGCAAACATCCAGAAGTCGGCACCCACGACGATCGCCAATGAGGTGTACGGCGATCGTCTTTTGTTGATTGGCGATCGTCTTTTGTTGATTGGCGATCGTCTCGTGCCACGTATTAATCCAACATCCGTCAAAAGTCATCAAAGCCCAAATCTCGGGCTGGGACCCACGTGCAGATCTCAAAAGGTGCTGACAGACAAGATTTGTGCCCACAGCCTGTCACCTACCTCACCTACCAACAGGGCCGCAGACCTGCAAAAGGTGCTGACAGACAAGACCTGTGATCACAGTCTGTCACCTACGTCACCTACCAATAGGGCCGCCGAAAAGGTGGGTGACAGCGACTCAGGACGCATGCAAGTTCCCCGTCAGGACAAATACGGCCGCATCGATGCTGCATGATTTTAAGGGAAAAGCCCCACGCGACGGGACGATCGACCGTCTTATTATAATATAAATAACGACGATCACCTACGATCGCGGGAGGGCCCCCAGGGACTTTGTCTCCTATAAATAGGAGGTCCATAACACAGGATAAGGGCCTCGGAAAATACAGAAAGCAAGAGAGAGAAAGAGGAAGACATTCTCATACACAGAACTCCCATAGCAAGAATTCACATAACTCCATATCTGATTCTTCCGGCATTCTATACGCTCCACAGCTTAGAAAACTAGAAATCTTTACACTCTTTGTGATAGATTCTAACATTAATATTTGTACTCAACAGTATACGTATTAATAAAATCTCGCGAGAGCATTCAAGCCCGGGATTAACAACCCCGGCAAATCTTGTGTCATTTAATTTCTCACGGACGTGCTCCCGCTCTTGTTGGTTACTCGATCATTCCAGCAATACTATCTCCGGATAATATTTTGGGTAACAACAGGATCGAAAAGAAAGGAAATGAAAAACGAGTGAAAATGTGACTGCTCTGCCACATTTATACTGGGCCGGACTAGCGTGCGCTAGGCTGCCGAGCTAGCGTGCGCTATCGGCCCAGGCCGCAATCCAGAGCCCCCACTGCCCTACTGACTCGGCCAGGTAGCGTGCGCAGCCTTCCGGCCGTAGCGCGCGCTACCTGCCGGTCGTAGCGTGCGCAATGCCCGACAGTAGCGTGCGCTACCTGCCGATCGTCCCCGAGTCCAGAGCCTCACTGCCCCTACTGCCCAGCCCGATAGCGTGCGTCGGCCGGCCGCATAACGTGCGCTACTCCTGCCGGTTAGCGCACGCAGCCTTCCGGCAGTAGCGCGCGCTACGCCGGTTCCTGCCGCGTTAGCCCGACCAGTGCCCGTAACCGTTCAGCCAGGACTCGCCACCATCCAGCCAACTGCTCAGCCGCCATGACCCGACGACTCGATTTCCGAAAACGTACGGAACGAACACGACGAAAAACTCGTGGACAACATAAACGACTCGAGATGAAAACATAATGCAATAATTAATCATACGCGACCAAGAAAAGGGTCGAGACAGATACGGATACCCATAACTTTGGGTAAATTACAAAATGGCCCAAAACGCCCGAAAATCACGATACGTGATAGAATAACCAAACCGAAGTTCAAAACACGTCTAACAAAGTTAAACGGACTTACAGGAAACTCGAAACAGCAGTTTCGAACGAGATTCGCAAGAATCGAACTCAAGTGCGGAAAAGTCTCTAAAAAGCACGGAACTCAACAAAACGACACCGAAACGAACTTGGATGTCAAAAAGTGTAGAGTTAATCATTCTCAGAATGATGAAATGATCATGAGCGAGTCGTCAAAATGGACTTCCGCCCAAAAAAAGAAATTACTGGAAATCAAAATTACGGGTATTACAGTGAGATCCCTATAACTGTTGGAAATATTAGATAAAATGGAGAAAATGAGATGTTTTGAGCAGCCCATTTGAGAGGAAATTTTGAGTTGGCTCGACTGAGTTAAAATTGGGACTTAGCTGGAATACGTAGTACTCCGTACGAGGTTTCCAAAATATGTAAGAACACTCAAAATGATTGAGGTATGAATGAGATATAATGTTTCAAAGTGAACTCTTTAGAAATCGGTTTGGGATGCTATCCCACATTGAAAAAAGAAGGGATAAATTGTGAGTATATAAGGAGATGTGGACAAAGGCATGTTCAAAAAGGTGAGACATGTGCGGATGTGTGACTAGGCACCCCTCGCGCGCCGCCGCCTCCGTCCGTCCGTCCGGCCGGCTCGGCTCGGCTTGGCTTGATCGAAGGGTGATTTGGGCGAAATGTCTTGGCGTCTCGAAGTTATCTTTTTACTGCAATTTTATTCGGTAAAATTTTATTTTACCTCTTTTTACTGCAATTTTATTCGGTAAAATTTTACCGAAAATACCTCAATTGATAAATTCCGAATTTTTCGGATCCGGATAAAATCGAATTAAACAGAGCTGGATAAGTATTGAGATACTAATCCTGATCGGTTTAGAGTTCCTCCAGATACCAATTTCGGTCGGTATAGAGTTCCTCCAGCACACAAAATCCTCCAGCCTTCACCTATAAATACCAGGCTTGAGGGGCTCGTTTTTACACACCAAAAACGTTCCAAAGCCTCGCAGTCAGATAATTTTATTCTTCATTTTTTTTTTGCTTCGGTCGGTGATAGTAGACAGATTTTATTCTAGTTCATTGAGGGTGCAGCGGATCACAGATCCGTTACATCGAGCTGTTGTTTTATCCTGGGAGGCAGACGTCATACACCGTGGTGAGGACGAATTTGATTTAAGGAGACAGATCATCTGGAATCAACAGCGAATCTTCCGTTTTATATACGTGATCGGCGGATTTCGTTTTGCTAACAAATTTTCTGCAGGGCTTATATATTATATATATTCGATACATATATATATATATATATATATATATTCTGTTATTTTTCAAGTAATCGTTTTCATAAATTAAACAACAATCTTAAAGCAAATTCTTTTTACTTGATTAAAACAGATCTATTTTCGAAAAGCTAAGCAATATGGATTCTCAAAACCAAACACTGTCTACGGACGTTTCTGGAGGTGCGCCTCGGAAAATCGGCTCGGGTTCAGCAACTGGAGGTGCGCCTCTGATAACTGGATCGGGTACAGCTTCGATTCCGATTACTAATTCGGTTTCGGTTCCCGTCAACCATGCGAACAAACCAGAGAAATTCAACGGGCAGAATTTCAAGAGATGGCAGCAGAAGATGATGTTCTATCTGACCACTCTAGGCTTGTCTCGATTCCTCAAGGAGGATGCGCCAAAATATGACGAAGACAATGACTAAGAAACTCTGATGGCCATTGACGCTTGGAAAACTTCCGACTATCTGTGTCGGAACTATGTGATGAATGGCCTTGCCGATTCTTTGTACAACATATACAGCAGTGCTAAATCATCTAAGGCGTTATGGGACTCACTAGACCATAAGTACAAGATCGAGGACGCCGGTGCCAAGAAGTGGATTGTTGGACGGTTTCTCGATTACAAGATGATCGACTCCAAGACAGTAGTGAGTCAGGTACAAGAGCTACAAGTGATCATTCACGAAATCCATGCTGAAGGAATGATCATCAGCGAATCCTTCCAAGTGGCTGCTGTGATCGAAAAACTGCCCTCGACTTGGAAAGATTTCAAGAATTATCTCAAGCACAAGCGCAAGGAGATGAGCATGGAAGATCTGATTGTTAGACTTTGCGTAGAAGAAGACAACCGAGGATCAGAGAAGAAGGTAAATGCTGCTGTGGCAAAGGCCAATGTTGTGGAAACTGGACTGACTTCCAAGAAAGGCAACAATGGAAAGGGAACCAAGCTGGGACCTAAAGGAGGAATTGGGAAAAGGAAGGAAAAATTCCTTGGTAAATGCTACAACTGTGAAACGATGGGTCATAGGGCGGCTGACTGCAGGCTGCCAAAGAAACCATAGAAAAAGGAAGGTAATGCAGCACATCTGATTACCGAGCAAGTGGAAAATCTTGACTTATGTGCTATGATCTCCGAAGTGAACTTAGTTGGCTCAAATACCAAAGAGTGGTGGATTGACACTGGAGCAACTAGGCATATATGTGCCAACAAATCAATGTTCTCCTCATTGATAGAAACTGATGCCGGTGAGATACTGTATATGGGAAACTCTGCAACCTCAACTATCTTGTACGAAGGCACGGTGATCTTAAAGATGACGTCTGGAAAGGAAGTGACTCTTAAACGTGTGTTATATGTGCTTGATATTCGAAGGAACCTTATTTCTGGTACCTTTTTGATGAAGCATGGCTTTAGAACAGTTTTCGAGTCCGATAAAGTTATTTTGTCGAAAAATGGTGTGTTTATAGGCAAGGGATATAAATGTGATGGGATAGTTAAGCTCAATGTAATGACTATCAAAAATAATGAAATGAAGAATTCTTATGCTTACTTGCTTGAGTCTCCTAATTTATGGCATGCTAGATTAGGACATATTAATTTTAATGCAATGCGTAGACTAATTGCATTAGAACACATGCCAAAGTTTAAAATTGATTTAAACCACAAGTGTGAAACTTGTGTAGAGGCAAAATTAACTCGATCTCCATTCCGACAAGTGGAAAGAAACACCAAACCTTTAGAATTAATACATAGCGACCTATGTGATTTGAAGTTTGTTCAAACTAGAGGTGGAAACAAAAATTTTATTACTTTCGTGGATGATTGTACTAAATATTGCTATGTATACTTGCTTAAAAGCAAAGATGAAGCCATAGAGAAATTCGTTCTCTATAAAACGGAAGTTGAGAATCAATTGAATGCTAAGATAAAAATCTTGAGAAGCGACCGCGGAGGTGAATATGTGGAACCATTTGGCGAATTTTTCTCGCAACATGGGATTATTCATGAAGTCACTGCCCCATATTCACCACAGTCAAATGGCGTGGCGGAAAGTAAGAATCGCACTCTGAAATAGATGATGAACGCGATATTACTAAATTTAGGTCTGCCGCAAAATATGTGGAGAGAAGCCATCTTAACGGCGAATTATCTCTTAAACAAGATATGCCGTAAGAACAGAGACAAAACTCCTTATGAATTGTGGAAAGAAGTCAAGCCTTCCTACAATTACATGAAAGTGTGGGGGTGTCTAGCAAAGGTGCTGATACCTACTCCTAAGAAAGTTAAAATAGGCCCAAAAACGGTTAACTGCATTTTCATTGGATATGCACAATAGCATGCTTACCGATTTCTTGTGCATGAATCCAAAGTGCCTGAGGTTCACAAGAATACGATTATGGAATCAAGGAATGCGTCATTCTTTGAGAATATCTTTCCTTGCAAGACTGCAAGTGAACCCCTTATCTCATCTGAACAGACTTCTAAACTAATGGATGAAGATAATGAAGACCAAATAATGGCTAATGAGGACGAACCTAGAAGGATCAAGCGACAAAGGACGGAGAAATCTTACGGACCAGATTTCATCACCTACTTGCTCGAAAAAGCTCCTCTATGAAAGGAGGCTATCAAAGAAGAGATTGATTCTATATTACAGAATCATACTTGGGAACTAGTGAATTACCTCCTAAGTGTAAACCATTAGGAAATAAGTTGATTTTTAAGAAGAAATTGAAAGATGGAGCAGTTGATAAATATAAGACTAGGCTCGTAGCGAAGGGATATAACCAACGTGAAGGCCTAGACTATTTTGATACTTACTCTCCTGTGACGAGAATAACTTCCATCAGGATGATACTTTCCATCGCAACATTACGAGGCTTAGAAGTTCATCAAATGGATGTTAAGGCTGCCTTTCTTAATGGGGACTTAGAAGAGGAAATCTACATGGAACAACCTGAGGGGTTCTCTGCTCCTGGACAAGAAAGGAAAGTCTGCAAGCTGGTAAAATCTTTGTACGAATTGAAGCAGGCACCAAAACAGTGGCATGAAAAATTGATCATGTCATGATAAGCGGTGGCTTCAAAATTAATGAATCCGACAAATGTGTATATGTGAAAGACACAGAAGATGGCTATGTCATTTTGTGTCTATATGTAGATGATTTACTCATTACCGGCAATAATGAAAGAATAATCAAATCGACCAAAGACATGCTGAGGTCGAGATTTGATATGAAAGATATGGGACTCGCAGATGTAATTTTAGGGATTAAAATCACACGAACGTCGGAAGGTCTCATGCTGAGTCAAGCCCACTATTTGGACAAAATCCTTAAAAGATTTAATAAGGATGACTCGGGCACAGCCAAAACCCCGGTGGATATGACGTTGAGACTATCCAATAATAAGGGTGAAGGAGTATCTCAACTCGAATACTCACCCATAATAGGAAGTCTGATGTAGTTGATGAGCTGTACAAGACTAGACATAGCCTACTCAGTTAGTAAACTAAGTAGATACACGAGCAACCCCGGAAAGGATCACTGGAAGGCGATCATAAGGGTACTAAGATACTTAAGGGGTACTCGAGAGTATGGGCTGCACTATACCAAATATCCAGCAGTACTTGAAGGATATAGTGATGCAAATTGGATATCTGATATAAAAGACTCCAAGTCTACAAGCGGATATGTATTCACACTAGCCGGTGCAGCAGTGGCATGGAAATATTCAAAACACTTATATCTCGGTCAACGATGGAATCCGAGTTTATAGCCTTAGATAAATGTATAGAAGAGGGAGAATGGCTACACCATTTTCTAGAAGATATTCCAAGATGGGCAAAGCCTGTGACCGCAATATGTATTCATTGCGATAGTCAATCTGCGAATGGCAGGGCACAGAGCATAATGTACAATGGTAAGTCTCGTCACATAAGGAAGAGATATAATACCATTAGACAATTGATATGAACAGGAGTTATCACTATTGATTATGTGTCATCAAAGGATAACATTGTGGATCCGCTAACCAAAGGGTTATCAAGAGACCTTGTTGATAAATCATCGAGAGGAATGGGTCTATTTCCTTGAGCTAATGGTTTTATGGAGGATACCCAACCTAAGCTGACTGGAGATCCCAAGATCTAGGTTCAATGGGACAAACAATCTATAAAACTGGGCACGATCACTGTGGGGGTTACCCCGAACCGACCATTCCTAGGATGAAAACAGTGGTACCCATAGGGAGAGGTTAATCTTATGATTTTAATGATTCTTAAGTCGACAACGTATAGTCGGGTGGAGTAAAATACAGGTTTACTCAAAACACTTAAAGAGAATCACCTATGAGAAGAGGGGCCGCTTCAAAAGAAAATTGCAAAGGCACAATTCTTTAGAAACTCTCGCAGAACTAGGACGGTGTCCACGGCCAAAATAGGCACAATAATGAGAACAGAACAAATCAGGAAGGGCACTTGTGAAGGATATACGATCACTTACACAAGCGGTCGGACAGTTCAAAGGCATCTAGTCACACTGTCTAGCCACTAAGGAGAATATATCTTTTCGAGGGAAGGTTCAAGGATCATACTCTACCTATCATATGCAATGCCTAACCGTAGTAACTATCACCAAGTCAACTCTGTGTCTGACGTGTACTGCTGGACCATCAATCTCATTCATGTGGGGGATTGTTGGAAATATTAGATAAAATGGAGGAAATGGGATGTTTTGAGCAGCCCATTTGAGAGGAAATTTTGAGTTGGCTCGACTACGAGTTAAAGTTGGGACTTAATTGGAATACGTAGTACTCCGTACGAGGTTTCCAAAACATATAAGAACACTCAAAATGATTGAGGTATGAATGGGATATAATGTTCCAAAGTGAACCCTTTAGAAATGGGTTTGGGATGCTATCCCACATTGGAAAAAGAAGGGAGAAATTGTGAGTATATAAGGAGATGTGGACAAAGGCATGTTCAAAAAGGAGAGACATGTGTGGATGTGTGACTAGGTGCCCCTCGCGCACACACACACACATGCGCGCCGCCGCCGCCATCCGTCCGGCCGGCTCGGCTCAACTTGGCTCGGCTCGGTTCGGGCCGGTCTCGGTCGAAGGGCGATTTGGGCGAAATGTCTCAGCGTCTCGAAGTTATCTGTTTACTGCAATTTTATTCGGTAAAATTTTATTTTACCGAAAATACCTCAATTAATAAATTCCGAATTTTTCGGATCCGGATAAAATCGAATTAAACAAATCTGGATAAGTATTGAGATACTAATCCTGATCGGTTTAGAGTTCCCCCAGATACCAATTTCGGTCGGTATAGAGTTCCTCCAGCACACAAACTCCTCCAGCTTTCACCTATAAATACCCGGTTTGAGGGGCTCGTTTTTACACACCAAAAACGTTCCAAAGCCTCGCAGTCAGATAATTTTCTTCTTCGTTTTTTTTTGCTTCGGTCGGTGATAGTAGACAGATTTTGTTCTAGTTCGTTGAGGGTGCAGCGAATCACAGATTCGTTACATCGAGCTGTTGTTTTATCCTGGGAGGCAGACGTCATACACCGTGATGAGGACGAATTTGCTTTAAGGAGACAGATCATCTGGACTCAACAGCGAATCTTCCGTTTTATATACGTGATCGGCAAATTTTGTTTTGCTAACAAATTTTCTGCAGGGCTTATATATATATATATATATATATATATATATATATATATATATATATATTCTGTTATTTTTCAAGTAATCATTTTCATAAATTAGACAATAAGAACCTCAGCCATCAAGTACAACAAGAAGATAAAATCAAAAGACTGGATCAAATCTAACAAGAATACAGCTTCACCATTCCTATCGAAAGAGCTATCATCTCCCACTTCTTCAAGCACTCCAAGTACGGGAGTATATAAAGTCATCAAACTTGTGAGGGTCCTAAAATGAGACCCCCAACGAGTATCACTAGCTTTAACAATAGATGATTCTTGATTCAAGCCACTACCAGTTACTATCGAGCCCTCTTCAATTAAATTTCCATAATGAACCTTTTGTTTGCCCCGAAGCAATTCCATTCTTTTGTTAGAGGATCGAATCAAATTAACAAGCATATTGATCATACCAAAAAAGCCACTAAAACCAATATAACTTTTAGAACAAGCAACAAGTGTCGATTGAAGTTTATGGGCAAAACAGTGCACATAATAAGCATATGGGTTCTCATTTTGAATTAAAGTTTCCAACCCACCATATCGACCTCTCATATTACTTGCTCCATTATACCCTTATCCTCGGATGCTAGATAAACTCAATTTGTGAAGAGAAAACAAATTTTGAAGTGCCTCTTTAAGTGAAATTGCACTTGTTTCTTTAACATGTATAATGCCAAGAAATCTTTCCATAATAAAGCCCGCACTATTAACATAACGCACAACAACAACCATTTGTTCTTTCCCTGAGCAATCACCAGATTCATCAATTAACACACCAAAAACATCATCTCCAATATCACTAATAATTTTTTTACTTATTTCCAATGCACAAGCTGCAGTAAGGTCCTTTTGAATAACAGGAGAAGTCATATAATTGTTTCCGGGTGCACAATTTAAAATCTTGTGTTGGTCCCAAGAATGATGAAGACTATCCTCACTGTACCAACACGAGTCTTTTCTAGTGTGCTTTGTCCTCACTCACGTGCACCTGGGAAGCTTCCCAGGGGGTCACCCATCCCATAACTACTCCAAGCCAAGCACGCTTAACTTTGGAGTTTCTATGAGATGGATACCAGAAAAGAAGATGCATTTTGTTGGTATGAGTAGTCCAAATCAATTCATTTAACCACTTTCTAGTGCAGATCTCACAGGTCGAATCGCAAGCCGCGCCTCGCGCATTTTTAAGCCCATGCAGGCAGGATGCTGGACCGAAGTCCAACATCTTGGTTACTTTCCTTCAATAAATTTATAGTTTTATAAAAAGGACCCCTATATGGAGAATCTTCTGACGTGTCATGTCCTCGAAATGGCGCGCCACCCCGGAAAAGATATTTAGTAGCTAGAAGAGATGTAGACACACGGATTTTATAATCAAGATTTTTTTTATGAGTTTATTTTACTAAAGAAGCCACAATACTTTGATTTGGATTCATAAGATCATGACCCATGTGCACACAATCACCATGAGAATCATTGGTAGAATAAGCATGACTACCAATTCTTGAAGGATTATTTCAGTCATCAAACCCAAGCCCAACAAAGTGATCACCACCATAATTTGACACATTCTTAAACAAATAGCACGACAAACAATATGCACAGCCAGCAGATTCACTATACTCAAGCCAATCATATTAATTAAACCAATTCACATTAAATCGACGCCTCTTATCACCATACTTTGTCCAAGGAAATATAAAATTGCGAGTTTGATTGGGACCTTTTTTAAGTAAGCTTTTCTTACCTCATTTTGAATGTCTGGATGATATTCTGAAATTGGTTTTCTACGTCCGGGGTCGAATATCAAAGTTTTCAATTCAACATTTTTTTCTCTCTCATTAGCAAAGTTTGATGGAACGGCAAGTTGCATATCACTTGAATGTTGAGCTTCCGGTGGATCTTCAATTACCGAATACTTGAACTATATTTGAATTTGGGACGCACTTCAAAGTATCTTTTCATCGTAAATAAATACACAAATAGACAAATATTAATTGAAAAAACATAAGTTCTTATTGAAGTACTCTTAATATCAAGGGGCTTTAAGAGAGAATTAACAAAAGCAGAATATTAGGATTCTGTAAAAGGATCTTTAATACATCAATTTTACCAAAAATCTTATTAAACTTTCACACAGGTCCAAATATAAGTTAAATTAGATAATTTCATATGAAAAAACACAAACCCTAAATTCATATGAAAAAAACACAAACCCTAAATTTTAAGAAACACAAAGAGGAAACATCAAATACAATTACTGAAAAACTACATCTAACTATGATTCACGGGCATAGGTGGCAGCAGCGGGCGGGCGGGTCAAAAATCGCAGGCGGGGCAGCAGCGGATTTATGGGCCTGCGGGCTGTGGTGTCGTGCAGACGCGCAGTGGCGGGCCGTGGGCGGGTCGTACTCATCTGTGGCGGCGGCTGGAGGAGAAAGCGGGCGGGCGGCAGCGGCTGGAGGTTGGCGGGCGAGAAGCGGGCGGGTAGTTTCAGTTTCTGGAGTCTATTGTCTCTCACAGCAGAAGTAAAGTCGGGGAAGAAGAAATGAGAGTTAATGGGTCACGTGACTTTCTAATTTTATTTAATACACATCAAACAAAACGCGGCCCAAATCGACGTCGTTTTGTGTAAAATCAAACGACGCCGTTTTGGCCAAAACGACGTCGTTTTGGTTTTGACCCAAAAAATTTGGTGGTGCAGTTGCACCACCATGCCTCACGTATGTCCGCCCCTGAGTAGCATAGTTGGTGCGGCTCACAACGTCCGAGTCTTGGGCTCCGTCCAGACAACCGTAGTCCTCGGCCACGGTGTTAGCATTGATCATCTGGAGACATTTAGTCCCACACCTCGTCGATCACTATAGGGTCGTACTGTACGATAACATGTGCGCGGCCACAACTAATCCGAACAACTACGATTTCGACCATTATGCAACCCTAGATGGCTATGCCAATGATTTACTCGCCATTTTGGAGGAGTTCAACCTCGGGAAATGTATATACGTCGGCCACTCTTTTTCCGCCATGGTCGGAGCCATGGCCTCGATTTTACAACTGGGCCTTTTTCACAAACTGATCATGATCTCTGGTACCCCGAGGTAATCAGTCAATTTGAATTATTGGAGCTTTTTGTAAATGTGAACTTCTTATGTTCCACCTAATGTCATTTCGAGTAGTTAATGAAATTATTTTTAGAGTTTAGAAAATTTCACGATAACCGCCGTATGTGCCCATGCATATTTTGGAAAAGTAACTAATTAATATTAAGAAATCTCACTTTTTTTAATTAGAAAAATTATTCTTCCATAAATAATGTGAAAAGTACGCAAGCGAAAAAAACACGCAAATAAATGATGAAGATCTTAATATTATTATTATGTTCGTTGTTATTCTTATTGTTGTTGATGGTGGTGGTGGTCGATTAGAATGTTGAACATGGAGGACTACTATGGAGGATTGAATCAGGAAGAACTCGACCAGCTCGTAGTCGGGATGGAAACGAACTTCAACTGAATGGTACACGGAATGGATCCACTGGTGATCGACAGTGACATGGACTCGGAGGTAGTTCAGGAATACAGCCGGATGCTATTTAACATGCAGCCCGACATAGCCTTGAGTGTATGCCGTATGATAAATACGTACGACATGAGACCTTTCTCGGGAGTGAGGTGGTGTCGTGCCATATTATTCACAGCTGTAAGGACCATGCGGTACCCGTGACGGTGGCGGAGTATATTCACCAGAACCTCGGGGGGAAGTCCGTATTGGAGGTGATGTCCACGGAAGGCCACCTGCCGCATCTAAGCGCACCAGATTCCGGTGCTGCTCCGGCATAAAAATTGCGATATTGTCGATGCATGAGAAATGGTGCAGCCGCCACGAGGGTTTATGCTGTAGCTTATGTCGTTTTCCCATAAGTATTTTTTTGGCTTTTCGATATTAACGACTTGAATTATATCATCGTGGTTCGGCTATGTATCTGGTTATTTTAGGTAAATTTCTTTGGTATTTATCGCAGTGTATATTTCAAAATATTATTTTTTATACTTTTTACTAATATATAACTAAAGATATTAAAGTTGTGTACTGAACTCCGTAAAGAAAATGCAATGTTGCAGTTAATAATGAGCTGAAGAAGTATTAGCATGTAAGATGTTGGATTTGTCTCAATATATATTTCCAAAAATATTTTTTATATTTTTTTAATTATCCCTCCGTCCCAGAAAACCATTCACATGTAGTCTCGGAGCATGCAATTTTGACCATTAATATCTTTAATTATATATATAATTAAAAAAACAAATAGTTAATATTTTTGAAAATATAAGTTATGATGAAGCGCATTTTATAAAGTATGATAATATTCTTACTATATCTCAATAGAATATAACAGTCAAATGTAGCCAATTTTGACCAACTATGAATGGTGTTATGGTACGGAGATAGTACTATGTAACTAAATATATTAATAGTCAAAGTTGTACACTGAACTTCGAGAAAACTGCAATGTTGCAGTTATTTATAAACAGAGGAAGTACTAATTTGAGATAAAACCACAAATCGTATAATCACAATAGATAATAAGTTAGGTAACATGTGTATATGATATAATATGATATCTCATATCCATAACTAGTAAAATATAGTGTTACCGCTTATCATACTAGTATTTGTTTGAGGAGAAAAGTAAAGACAGCAATCAATTGTATTGATAACAATGAATAGAGGGGCCTTTATATAGGCTTTACAAAGAGAGTCTTTCCATACATAGGATTCTAGTTAAGGTAAGACATCTAACAGTATCCAACTACTTATGGAAGAGTCTAGAACCTACCATAACTCTTATCCCCCTACAACTAGTATTAGGTAAGACACCAATACGGGAAGGATTTCCCGGAACACTCCCCCTGTGTCGAACACTAATACTAACATGGTGCACAATGTGTTGCCTCGGTAAAAAACCTTTCCAAGTCAAATAAAACCTCGTGGGAAAAACAAAGACTTTGGTGAGGAAAAAGAGCGCAACGCACCAACTACAAATGTCAGAATCATGTGAAGTATACTCCCCCTGAGGTATACATGACGGCTCATTCCATCGAGCCATCTTTAGTTGAGCTCGGATAATCGACACATTCCGATGCTTCTCACATGTTTCTCAAATGTAGATTTCGGCAGAGACTTAGTGAACAAGTCTGCGATGTTCTCATCGGAACTCACTTGTTTCACTTCGATATTCAGCAATTTCTGCTGCTGCTGATTATAGAAGAACTTCGGCGCAATATGCTTGGTATTGTCACCCTTTATGAAACCTAACTTCATCTGCTCAATGCATGCCGCATTGTCCTCAAAGATGCAAGTAGGAGTTGCTGTAGTGGGATCTAATCCACACGTTCCTCGTATATGGTCTATGACTGACCGGAGCCAAATGCACTCCCTTACGGATTCGTGCAATGCAATTATCTCTGCATGGTTCGAGGAAGTAGCAACTAGGGTCTGCTTGGTAGATCGCCAAGATATCGCCGTATTCCCAATGGTGAACACATAACCAGTTTGGGAACGTCCTTTATGCGGGTCAGAGAGATAACCGGCATCAGCAAATCCAACTAACGTGTCGTTAGGATTCTCTGCATAAGGGGTAAGCTTGCTCGCATTAGCACTTCTGGTAGTCAAGCTACCATGCTTAGCAGCAATATCAGAGGAAGATCGACGGTCGGTATGCATCGTCTTCACCTCAACAATTCCTTTCGGAATATCACTCTCTTTTGCGTAGGGAAAGAATAATCCAAGGTCACTGGAGCCTTTCAAGTATCGAAAGATGTGTTTTACTCCATTCCAATGCCTTGTCGTGGGAGCGGAGCTAAATCTCGCTAACAGATTCACAGAGAATGCGATGTCTGGACGAGTACATTGAGCCAGATACAACAACGCACCGATTGCGCTAAGGTACGGTGTTTCTGCTCCAAGGACCTCTTCATCCTACTCTTTAGGACGAAACGGATCCTTGTTCATTTCCAGACTTCGACCAATCATGGGGGTAGCAAGAGGATGTGCCTTGTCCATGCTAAATCGCCTGAGCATTTTGTGGACATAGGCAGACTGATGAATGAGTATACCATCATCTCGATGTTCTAGCTCTATGCCCAAGCGAATCGAGTCCTCCCGCATCTTTCATCTCGAATTCGGATTTAAGGTAGCGGGCCGTTTTATTGACCTCATCTATGGTACCGATGACATTCATGTCATCTACATAGACGGCTACAATCACGAATCCAAAGATCTGCTCTTTTCACGAATATGCATGGACAGATGTCACTGTTCTTGTATCCCTTCCCAATCAAGTATTAACTTATGCTTTTTTACCACATCATTCCTGATTGTTTCAAGCCATAGAGTGAACGACTCTTTGTCACAGCGTACGCGCTGCGTGGTTTAGCGCTACTTGATTTGGGCCATGAAATCCCTTGTGGGACTTTCATATAGATTTCCGTATGTAGATCCCCTTATCTAGACGCTGTAACCACATCCATAAGCCGCATGTTCGCTTTTCGGACACTAACAAACTGACTAAGTAGATGAAAGTGATGATGTCCATAACGGGAGAATACGTCTCCTCGTAGTCAATGCTAGGGCGCCGCGAGAAGCCTTGGGCAACTAGTCTCGCTTTGTAACGCATGACCTCATCCTTATCATTGCGTTTACGAACAAAGACCCATTTATGTCCAATCGGGTTTAACGCCCACGGGTATTAGCTCGATACGGCCAAATACCTCACGTTTAGCCATTGAGTCTAGTTCACCTGCATTGCATCTTTCCATTTCGCCAATCGGCTCGTTGAAGACACTCAGCAACCGACCGCGGCTCAGCGACGTCGTCTTCAATAAATACTTGAGCGACGGAGAAGGCAAAAGCATAGTCGACTAGCGTGGACGACCATCCCAATAATGCGTATTCACTCGTACATTGCATCGAGATTTCTTTATTTTCGACATCAACAAAGTTTCCGACGCGTCGTCGATTGTTCCATTGTTGATTCGAGGACATATCCGTAGTCGAGATAATCTCGTGTGGACGGAGTCACCGTGTCGATGATGAGAGGATTTTGTGCCTCCGTTCCTCTTCTCTTTCGAGGTTCGGTATCCTTTCTACCCACCGGCCTCCCCCTCTTTCGAGCGGGGATAAGAGCACCAAGCAGCCGCCCCACCACTAAGGTTGACGCCGGTGGCATCATTCCTTTGGGCGGCCGAACCTTGCCCTATAACCGGGACTTCCAACCTTGCGGGAACATTCGCGGCGGGAATGGTAGATCTTGTCACTTTCGCAGATCGGTAAAGGCGCCGGGCATCGAATCCGCAACTTTCAAGGCGAGAATACGTTGCACTTCTAGCTCGGATTGAGCTGCGGGGATCTTGATGAGGCAAGGAGGAGCACACCTGCATAATTTCTGGCGTTCAACCGAATCGTTCGATTCCTCTCTCCCCTAACGACGGGAAGTTTGTCTCATCAAAGTGACAATCGCAAATCTTGCGGTGAGCAGATCTCCGTCAAAGGTTCCAAATAGCGGATAATTTTAGGCGATTCATAGCCAACATATATACCTAATCGTCTTTGCGGACCCATTTTAGTACGCTGTGGGCGTAATTGGCACATATACCGCACAACCAAAAATGCGTAAGTGTGAAATATCGCTCATATCCAGCTACCAACCGGTACGCACTAAACGGTTGATTGGCGGTGGGTGGCGAATAAGTATAGCCGCATGCAAAATTGCATAACCCCATGCGTAAATCGGCAAGTTGGTGCGCAATACCAATGCTCGGGCGATAAGTCAGAATCGCTTAATCATAGTCTCGGCAAGGCCATTCGCGAATGAACGTGGGGGCGGGATGTTCAACATCAATCCCAATCGACATGCAATAGTCGTCAAAGACTTTGACGTAAACTCTCCAAAGATTGTCCAATCTTAATGACGAGATTGGGAAGTCGGGGTGGTTAGCCCGTAACTTGATAATTTGTGCTAGGAGTTTAGCAAATGCGGCGTTTCTTGTGGATAGCGAGCGGCGTGTGACCATCGCGTCGATGCATCAACCGTAACCATAAAATATCTGAATGGTCCGCACTCTGGTTGAATAGGTCCACATATGTCCCCTTGAATTCTTTGTAAGAAGCGAATATTCTGTGTTGAGTCTTTAGCAAAGGACGGAGAGGGTATCAACTTTGCTAGTGAACAGGCTTTACAAAACGATTTATGGGCATTAGAAATTGCCACGGAAGCCTCGGGATTTTCGAGGGATGCACCGTCAACCTTATTAGGGCGTTCGATCTTTGGTCCCGGTGATACGGTATCAAGCTCACTCACATCAATGCCGATATCGAGTGGTGCTTCCAATCGTTTTCTGGACTTGAAAAACGGATGACCATGTGAGTTTTTCAAAATGCGAATCATCATGTCGCGTCCAGGGTGACCGAGTCGGTCATGCCATAGTTGGTATGCTTCGAATCACACATTTCGTGACTCACAAAGATAGGATTCAATAACCCTTATTGTAGTCTGGTATAAACCACTACTTAGACTCATAAGTTTCTCGAGAACGCGGCGTCTTCCGCATTCTGCCAGAGTAACACACAAAAATTCTGTCCCATTCTCACAATGCGTATCAAGGTGATAACCGTTGGCACGGATGTCCCTAAAACTTAGCAAGGTTCGGTTTGCTCTTGGGGCATAGAGAGCATTTGTGACATTAATATGCGTACCGTTAGGTAGCAAGAAATGAGCAGGTCCCCTCCCTTGAATTACTTGGGAGGAACCAATCATTGTTGTCACTGAGGATATGTATGGCACAATATCCTTAAATAATTGCCTATTCCGAAGAATAGTGTGGGTTGTTCCACTATCAGCAAGGCACTCAATTTCGCCACGAGACATCTACAATAAGACATGAAACTCAATTAGTCTTATGTTTAGAGACATAGCGAAAACTCATTTACATCGAGTTTGGGGAAATTCGACCAAGTTGGTTAGGATCAAAGTTAGCACAATCGCTGGAAATAATTTCCGCGCAGCTTGACCTTTGTTCACTAAAACAGCAATAACTTCTTCGTTAAGAAGGCTATGGACGAACGGTCAGTTGTTCTGGAAACTAGACTTCCGTATCTTTCTATCCATAGGTCGTGCACTTTCTGGATCATTAAACTCAGATCTCAGTGCTCGTTTTAATTTGCTGTTTTGGTATTTCCCTATTGTTGAGTGAAAGAGCAAGGTTTAAACCCTTTTCAAAGGCATTATTTTTGATACAATACTATGGAAATATGGCCATAGGAGCGTTTAGATACTTTAAAACGCGTCTTGGTTTACGATTTATATCTCTACTAATGATCCTTTCGGTAACTCCAACTTGGTAGACTTGCAGAGAAAGTAGGAATGTCGGTCTGACTAAAGGCCATTTAAAAACCACTGATTCCGTTTGAACTCTCAAAGCATAAACAAATACCAAGGAGGATGCGCCTAGTCTTGATCAAAAGTTTTGATGAAATCTTACCAATGTATCAAATTTTTATTTTAACCAAGCAATTCGTTGCTAGCAATTATTTTTGATAAACCAAACATGCTTTCGAAGGGAAAAATAAAATTCATCTTTGCACAATCACAGCAATTAAAAGAATTTTATTCATCATAGCTAACTTTATTACATTCATGAAAATCCAAAGTAGTTCTCGAAAACTAGAAACAAGACAAAACATAACCAAAGCGTAAAACTAGTCAAAGTCGGCAACATCCATATGTTGGTCTTTGTCCGCAATGGTGAGAGGAGGGATCTCAGTTTGGATCTCAATATGGTTCACCTCCGTATTCTCATTGTCTACTTCCATGTAATTCGACTCTTGAGCCAAATATTGTTTATAGTGCTTGTAGTAAGCTTGGATGTTCTTTGGCGCTTTGCAATTGCGGTAAGTATGCTTCTTCGATCCGCAAGTATAGCAATTCCGGCCTTCCCTTGGAGTGGTTCCATTCCCGGCGGCAGGAGGCGGCCCACGTGGTTGGGTTCCACTAGGTCCCGTGGCCGAGCCACCTTGCCTCTTCCACACATTGGAACGACGACCTCGTCTTTTCCCTTGCTTGCTCGAGTCATGCATCCGTGGTGCTTGCAAAAACTGAGTAGCGTTGCCTTTTCTATTTTGTCGTGGTGCTTTCCGGTAGCCCGATTTACTTCCTAATCGGCTTCGTACCACCGGCGCGCATTGCTATTGAGAATAATCTCATGGTGCCTTTCTTTTTTCGCGAGGTGGGAGATAAGGTCACTAAAGTTCTTAATTCTCCCTTCCTCATAGGCAACACGCAGCTGATGAGCAATTACACTTGCTCCCACGGAAACGTGTTAAGAGTCTTCTCGATCAAATCTTGATCGACTTCTTGACACCACAAAACCAAGATCAGCGCCAAGATCGAGGACACTTGATTATAGGCTTCCACATTCTCATAATCCAAAAATCGGATTTGCTCCCACCGAAGTTGCAATTCGGGAAGCGCCGATCATGCACATTATTAAATCGTTGTTCGAGTGTGTCCCATAGTTCTTTAGGGGTTTGTAAGTTCATATAACACTTTTTCAACAACGGATGTATATGTCTACGCAAGTACATCGGTGCATTAGCCTTGGTTTCCTCGCTCGGTTCTTGAGCGTTAGGCTCGTTAGAGGGAAAGATGGTGGTAGTAAATCTCTTACCGACGAACGCCAAGCGAACGTCGAGACCCACCTATGGTACTCCTTACCAAAGATGGTCAAGGATGTCGAACTCCTGATGAACATTGGAGCTTTGTGCCATCTACAAGATATAAACAAGAGGAAGTTAGTCTTGTGGATTTTCTGACAATGTAAACGGTCACAATCGATGCTTTTAAAAGCGTGTAACATAACCGTTACTCGATTTACTTCCCTTAATTGTTGTTTAGTAAAGTCGACAAAAACGGCGATATCGGATCGCACCTGCATACGTGGTGTACGCAAACAACCACAAGTATCGACTTTTCAACAATTCCGTGACTCCCCGGGACCGTCCACAGTTTTCTTCGACACGCAGAGATACCGACTTCTCTCGCGGTCTCATCCACCGCAAAGTAGCGTGGGAGATAAAGAACCCAAAACCCGTGTCCCCAAAAGAAAATTCCCAAAAAGGAGAGAATTGAAAAGGGACGAGCCGATAGTTACCTCGATTATAAAATTAGGTATGTGTATCTGTCTTGTGCTTCGATCTACCGGCTGGTACTGGCGACGACGTGAAACCGAGGCGCAATTTTGACGGCTTCAAGATAAGTTGATGTTCGGTTTTGGTCCGAGAGTCGGAACCTGGCCTGACTTACCGGGTCGGGCGGCGGTCCGGGCGGCGGTCGGGCGGTGGCGTCAGCGGCGCGCTGGCGGCGCGGGCGAGGCGGCGGCAGTGTGGCGTGGCAGGTCCGGCGGCTCGGCCGTGGCGGTCCGGCGACGAGGCGGTCCGGTGGCGTGGTCCGGCTATGGAGGTGCCGGACGTCCGGTGGCGAATGGCAGCGGCGAGCAGGGCGCGTCAGGAGCTGGCGGCGGAGCAAGGCGGCGGTGCAGCTGAGGTCCGGCGGGAGCTTCTGGGGTCCGGCGGCGGAGCAAGGCGGCGGAGCAGGGCGGCGGAGCTGGGTCCGGCGGCGGAGCTTCGGCGGGCGGAGCAAGGCGGCGGAGCTGGGTCCGGCGGCGGAGCTTCGGCAAGTGAGCGCCGGAGCTTGGGTCCGGCGGAGCCGGCGGTGGCCCAGCGGCTGGCAGGAGCAACAAGGCGGCGGCGATCGGCGGCGGCGGAGTAAGCGGCGATCGCGGCGCGGCGGAGCAATGGCGGCGGCGATCGCGGCGACGGCGGCGGGAGGTCGGCTAGATGATGCTCGGCCGATTTTTTTTCTTCGTTCGAGCTACGTGCCGATAACGTGTTTGAGGAGAAAAGTAAAGACAAAGAATCAATTGTATTGATAACAATGAATAGAGGGGCCTTTATATAGCTTTACAAAGAGTCTTTCCATACATGTGATTCTAGTTAAGGTAAGACATCTAACAGTATCCAACTACTTATGGAAGAGTCTAGAACCTACCATAACTCTTATCCCCCTACAACTAGTATTAGGTAAGACACCAATACGGGAAGGATTTCCCGGAACAGTATTAACATAATTAGGGATATTTTAGAATAAATCATTTTGATGGTTTATCGAGTTTTACTACCAAGTCATGTACTTGATGATTGTAAACAGAATAGTTATTCAACAAATATTATTATACATTATATCATTTGTAATAATAAACGTATAGATTTATAATTTATTATTATTTCCTGGATCATCATTCCATCAATATCTACCAATATCTATCAATGTGTAATTTCTAGCCGCCATATAATCTTCCCAAAAATTTCAACTTCTTTGCTGATGATAGTTAGATTTAATTGCACTCTAAGGGCTGACTTACATGGGGGCGGGGGGATGGATAGAACTTGGCATGTTTTCCGCACTCCTATGTTCGGATATACGTCCTTCATATGTGGACTGTTCAAAAAAACATCCTTCATATGTAGAGTTGTTGGTCACGGAGTCTTTGTAGTCACAAAATTTCATGTTAGGTAAATTTAAATTAAATTTATATTTAGATGGAATTTCATAACATTATTTAGTGTGGTATTCGGATTTGTAATATCCACAATTTTGATTTCTGGTAATTTTCCTTTTTTGGCGGAAGTCCATCTTAGCGACTCTATGTTGACCGATTCGTCACTCCGAGAATAATTAATTCTACACTTTTTGTCATCCGAGTTCGTTTCGGTGTCGTTTTGTTGAGTTCCGTGTTCTTGAGCGACTTTTCCAACTATGAGTTCGACTTTGTAAAATCACCATCAATTCTTGGAAACTCCAAAACTATGAGTTAGTTTTCCAATAGTTCAAACGGTGAGTCAATCGGAGTCCGGACGAAGGAGTTATGGTCGAAATAGCTAAGACTGCACCGTGTGCCTTATGATGCTGGAGCCGGCTGTACCGCGGGCTGCGGCCCTCTGCTGGCCGGGCCGAGGAACTAAGCCATTGGCTGTGCATTTTTTTGGCCGCAGGCCGTGGCACGCGGGTCTTTTCTGCACTATTTCAGCAGGGTTTCGGGAGATGATTTCATTTTCTCTCCCTTCTTCTTCTTCCACTCGTTTTAGACGATTTAGAGGCGGTTTTGGGGCGATTTATCTCAGGGAATTCATCCTCCTCAAGTCCTTGGTGTGGATTATAAATATTAAATCCTTGTTCTTCGTCGGATCGAGGTAATTTCTTCAAATCTCCTAGAATTTGACTTTCGAGGTTTCTTCTTGATCTTCGTTATTCGTCCGATTTTGATGAATCGGTTGATGTTATTGAGCATTAATAATCGTTTTCTATGGGTTGTATGTCTATATTTAGAGTTTATTCAACTCGATTGGTGATTCGAGTGTTCTTGGGAGTTATCGAACGTTGAGTGTTCGATTAAATGTCCCAATGAGTTTCCTTTCGATAGTTTGGTGGAATTTCCGTTTTTTGTCCTTGATTCTCATTGTAATCATATCTTCGTTGTTTTTGGCAGGAGGATTGTAGGTATTCGAGGTTTTCCTGTTTAGACCATATCCGTCGGAGTATTCGCGTGTTGATTCGAGGCAAGTACCTTGATATACGAATTATAACTACGTGAAATCATTGTTGCCGAAATGTGTAAATTATATATATTTATATGTTAAATATATGTGTGTATAACGATATACGTATGTGTGTATATATATATACGGGTGATTAGCACCGATACTAGTTGACGTACTCAACTTGGATTAAAGTACGAACCATATTTATAGAGATAATATAGTAAGGTTTGTGTATTCGGTTGAGTTGCGATATAAGGATATATGTATAGTGTTGGTTGGTTTTGCCGAAGACTTATTGTGTTGAGTCTTGATTGATAACGTGCGTGTTGTTGTTTATTGGTGTGATCGTGGACTGACGGATAAATTGTGTGAATTGGTGTACTGAATTGATAATTATTGCAACGATTGATTGTGTGCTTGATATTTGAAATAATGTGAATACTTGTTGTTAGGAATACTTGTTAGATTTTGATGATGTCATTAATATAAATTCAAATGTTTATTACTTGGCAAAAATGTAAGGAAGAACCAAATGAGTATCTTCCATAGGCCAAATAATGTTAAGTATGAAACTTGGCAAAATGTAAAGAAGAACCAAATGAGTATCTTCTATAGGCCAAAAATAAGTTAGGCTGAAAATCGGCTAAGTACTAAAAATCAGCGGAGTTCATGAGAGAGGTACAACCGAGTCAAGTCAGAGTAGTTATGGTCAACAAAAATCATCAGTAATGTTTGACCAGACTGCAGTTAAGATACCTCACACAAGTCATCTGATCAGACAAGTTCTAAACAGTGAACATCAGAGAGGTCCAGACTGCAGAAACGTTAACTGCACATCAGCCTAGTCGAGATCAGCCAAGTACTCCAAGTCCACGTCAGCATGCGTTGAAAAGTCAAGTATTACGGAAAGTCACATGCAATGTGAAGAGACAAATTGGAGAGATTCCCGCAAGAGAAATGAATTAAATAATTCATCCAGACCCACCTTGAAGACTTTAATCGTTTTATATTCAAAAGATTCGGCGCATCACATGCAGAGTCTTCACAATGGTCGGAAGATAGATTAAAATATGGGAATCCAGCCTTGCAACGTTCAAAAAGAAAACAATGAAGTCTACCTCTCCAACGGACAGATTTGTTGAAAAGATTTGCAACGGCTATGAAGAAAAGCTCAGAGATCGTGACCTATATATATCCGAAGATTTGAAGTTGAGCAAAACTACATAACAACACACGGTGCGAACATACTTTCAAGCGATCAAAGCATTCAAGCAATCTAAAAGCGAAATACAGCATCGTGAAAAGAGCGGTTCTAAAATGTTCATACTTGAAGAAGCTCTTAGTTGGAGACGACGAAAAACTCGTGTCTTAAATCCTGAGTTAGGGGTACTTCACTGGTTGAAGTTCGAGACTGTAAAGGCATCCAAGGATCGAGGATCAAGAGGTGCAAGGCAGTCAAGTGTGTTACAACGGCACGGATTTCCACTGGTTGGAAGCTGTTATAGTTTGGTTGAATCACTGTAATATTTATCACTGGTTGAAAATTATAGTGAATTCATCTCCAAGTGGTTTGGAGAAAAGTGGATTAGTAGAGGATTACCCCACCTCTGAGACCACTATAATTGCCTGCGTACTTTACTGTTTTAGAGCATCATACTTTAACTGCTGCATTCATTGTTAAGTGTTTCATTAGTTGTTTTATATTCGTCATCAGCTGACTTCCGCACGTATTAAGAACAAACGACTCCAAGTCATTTGTTTACCTATCAGCTGAAGAAACTCACTCTTTGAGGAAAAGAGTTTAAGAGTTTCAATAAGTCTATTCACCCCCCCTCTAGACTTATTCCTGGACGACTTGTGACCTACAAGTGGTATCGGAGCGGTTGGTTTATTTATTTCACGAACCAGATCTATATCAGTGATATATCTTTACTCTCAGTTTATAATGGAACACATGCATTCTAGACTCCCTGTGTTTTCAGTTGACGAGTATGATCTTTGGAAGATAAGGATGCAGGCACACTTATCTTCAATCCATGATGACATGTGGTGCATCATAGAGGATGGTCCATTCATCTTCGAGAAGGACAACACTGCAGAGGAGATCGCAGCAGGGAAGCCAGAGAAGATTACAAAGAAGAGGACAGAGCTGACTCCCGAAGAAAGAAAGCTGGCCAATCTTGATAACCGGGCCAGAGATGTGCTATATCAAACTCTTGACAAATCCACCATGGTCAAGATCAAGAATTGCAAGAATGCCAAAGAAATCTGGGACACATTAGCCCTAATGTGTGAAGAAACGGAGCTGATCAAGGAAAACAAGTTGTCAATTGCTATTCAAAAATTTTACAACTTCAAAATGAAGAATGGCGAATCCATAGACCAAGTGGACACAAGATTCACTGAGATTATCAATGAAATCAACTCCCTCGGCAAATCTTATGACAATAGGGATGGCGCTGAAGGTTCTAAGATCTCTCAATCCTGAATGGAGTATGAAGGCAGTGGCCATGAGAGAATCCAAGGATATTAATAAAATAAAGATCCAAGAGCTGTTCTCTGATCTAAAGGCTTATGAGTTCGAGCTTCCAAGCTCATCCTCAACTGAACCTGCAGAGAAGGGAATAGCCTTGGCAGCCGAGTCCCCCGCCAAGAGCTTATCTGATGTAAAGCCTCCAAATCCATTAGATTTTGAGGAAGAAATGGCGTTCATTATGCAAAGGTTCAGCAACTTCCGGAAAAACTACTCCAAATACAAGAAAAATTATAAGGAGAATCCCATAAGGAACCGTAGTTTAAGCTGGAAGGTGGAGTGCTACAATTGTCACAAGACAGGACACATCCAAATCGACTGTCCTGAGCTCAAGAAGGACGAGAGCAAGAAGGAGGTGGGCATAAAAGAAGATAGAAGGAAGACCCTCATCGGAGAAGATCAGGAGCATGTAGAATCAAGCAGCGGATTCTTCTCTGATGATGATGAAGAGTATGACTGCCTGATGGCCAACTTAGCTGATAAAGAGGTAACATCAAAACCCTCTGATTCAAATAACAGTTCAGCCATGTCACAAGATATGGATCTGCACGAATCTGTAAATCAGCTATTTAAAGATTTTGAGACACTTAAATCTGCACACCTAGCTGTATCAGCCGAGAAGACTCAGCTGCAAGATGAGAATAGGCAGCTGAAAAATGATTTTGAAAAACTCAGCCTAGAACTGAATAAGGTTGAGATAACTGCAGCTGACTTTAAAAACCAGGCTGATGTTAATACAGCTGAGATAAATCGAATAACTGTCTTACTTAAAGAAAAATCAGCTGCACTTGCTCATGTCAAAGCTGAATTTACTAAGCTGACTCAGGCAAATAAGACTCAGGCACATGAAATAACCTCCCTGAAGGCGTCTTCAACCCTGGAAGAATTATGTACCAATAAGAAGCCACTATATTCCAGATCAGGCCTTGGATATGATCCTCACACTCCCTCTAGTTCTAAAACCACTTTTATCGACTGCTGAGCCTACATATAATCCGATATTTAAAAATAGGCAACAGCCAAGTCACAAGTCTAGGCTGCAACCAGGGTACACAAGGCAGCCACCTAGACAAGCGACTAGGCAATGGCCCAGGCAAAAGCAGCAGCCCAGACAACATGCCCACTATTATCAACAACTCCCTAAAAACATATTTCAAAATGGGAGGGGCAGATGGAAACCTCAAGGTTATCCTAATTTCCAAAATGAACAAGTGTGGAGACCTCAAAGATTTAATAAATGGTCTCAGCCAAGATTTAGAAATGGCCCACACTATCAATATTTTGAGGAATATCCGGTATACAATCCCAACAGGAGATTCAGACCTCGACCTTACACACCTTATAAGGGTAATAATAATAACAATTTCTATAATCCAAGGAGAAATCAATTCTCCAGGAAACCGACTAACCCTAGAGGACCCACACAGATTTGGGTACCTAAATCTCTGCTTGTTTGATTGCAGAAAAGGTGGAAGGACTACAACCACATCTCCACAAATTCAAACTTTGGAGGTGAAGAATGGTTTGTAGATTCTGGATGCTCAAGGCACATGACCGGGAACAAGAAGATGCTGTCCAAATACACCAAAGAAAGAGGTCCTGATGTAACCTTTGGAGATAGCTCTAGAGGACAAACAAAGGGCTTTGGAGAGCTGCACCGAGGAAATATTTTGATATCCAAAGTCCATTATGTCAAAGGGCTCAAGTACAATCTCCTGAGCATAAGCCAATTTTGCGATGAGAAGAATCTAGTAGTCTTCACCATTTGGAAATGTATGGTGATAGATATTCTTTCTGGAGAAGTGAAGCTACAAGGTTTCAGAAGGAGAGATGTCTACATGATAGATTGGAATACAGGAACACCTAACTCCTATTTTCTATCCAAGACAATAGCTGAGAATGGATGGCTGTGGCACAAAAGATTATGTCACCTGAACTTCAAAGCCATCAACAAGATTAGTTCTCAGAAGCTGGTCAGAGGACTTCCAGACGAAGCATTCAAGAAGGAAGCACTTTGTGATGCCTGTCAGAAAGGAAAGCAGACCAGAGCATCATTCAAGCCAGTCCAGCCTACAACTCTCACAACAAGGATATTAGATCTACTCCACATGGATCTATTTGGTCCTATCAAGCCAAGGACTCTAAGCGGCCGAAAGCATGCACTTGTTGTAGTAGATTATTACTCAAGGTACACTTGGATTATCTTCTTGTATAAGAAAAGTGAAACCTTGACCAAGCTACCTGAGCTGCTGAGAAAGATCCAGAATGAGAAATCCCTATCCATCATCAAGATCAGATCAGATAGAGGAGGAGAGTTTCTCAACAAGGCGATCACTGATTACAGCGATCAGAATGGGATCCAGCATGAACTCTCTGCAGCCAGGACTCTCCAGCAGAATGGCGTTACTGAAAGAAGAAACAGAACCCTGAAAGAAGCAGCAAGGTCCATGATTGCAGAAGCGGACCTGTCCAAGAGGTTCTGGGCTGAAGCTGTCAACACAGCTTGCCATACTCAGAACAGGAGTATGATAGTAGGGAGACATGGCAAAACTCCTTATGAGGTTTGGAATAGAAGAACTCCTACTGTCGCTTACTTTCACGTTTTTGGTTGTAAGTGTTTCATCCACAACAACGGTAAAACACAACTAAATGCCTTTGATGCTAAAACTGATGACGGTCTCTTTATGGGATACTCACAAAGAAGCAAGGCATATAGAGTATTTAACAAAAGAACCTTAGTTGTGGAGGAAACACCCCATGTTTTTTTGATGAATCTACTGTTGAGTACAGGAAACAAGTTGAGCTAATTGAGAACAAGCTCAAATCAGCGACCCTTGAAGAAGTCATTGTACATGACACTAGAATGGTGGACTCACCTGCAGACCGGCCTGAAGATCCAACTGTAGCTGCTGAATACCCAATTGCAGATCAGACAGGATCACCAAACCTATCTGATCCAGTTGCCGCTGATGAAGATCCAGCTGTAGCTGACAAAGACTCATCTGCAGATCAGACCCAGCCTGCAGATGACAAGACGGTAGATGATCCAGCTGCAGACCAAGGAGACCAGAACCCAACTGATGCAGAAATCCACCCGAGCAATTCAACAGGGGGAACAGACCCAGAAGAAGATGATATCCCCAAGTGGCTCAAAGATCATCCAATCCAGCAAATCATCGGTAAGCTGACTGATGGAGTTAAGACAAGACAGTCAACTCTACCCGCAGGAATGGCTATGTTCTCATGCTTCATGTCACAAATAGAACCTAAAACAACAGAACAAGCCTTGGAAGATTATTCATGGATAAATGCCATGCAAGAAGAACTGGAGCAGATGGAAAGGAACAAAGTTTGGGAACTAACAGACAGACCTGATCACAAGAAGGTTATTGGCACCAAATGGGTGTACAAAAATAAGAGTGATGAGGACAGAGCTGTTGTTAGGAATAAAGCCAGACTCATTGCAAAAGGTTATGCACAGTGTGAGGGAATAGATTTTGATGAAACCTATGCACCTGTTGCAAGATTAGAAGCTATCAGACTATTCCTCGCATATGCTGCATTCAAAGGTTTTGAAGTCTATCAGATGGACGTAGAGAGTGCTTTTCTAAATGGCATCCTAGAAGAAGAAGTCTGTGTAGATCAACCCCCAGGTTTTGTCAAAGGAGACAAAGTCTATAAGCTGTTGAAGGCTCTCTATGGACTTAAGCAAGCACCAAGAGCGTGGTATGAAACACTGTCTGTGTTTCTTGAGAAGAATGGTTTTTGCAAAGGAAAGGTGGACAAGACCATATTCAGAGTAGAGCACGAAGGCCAAATATTGATAGTCCAGATATATGTGGATGACATCATATTCGGCTCAACCAATCCAGAGCTATGTGAGAAATTCTCCAACCTCATGCAAGGAGAATTTGAGATGAGTATGATGGGAAAGCTTAACTTCTTTCTCGGACTACAAGTTAAGCAGATGGAAAATGGAATTTTCATCAACCAAGCTAAGTATAGCAAAGATCTAATTAAGAGATTTGGAATGGAATCAGCCAAGCCAGCAAAAATTCCTATGAGCACGAGTACTCACTTAGATGCAGATGAGACAGGCATATCAGTGGACTCAACCCACTACAGAGGACTCATTGGATCATTTCTTTACCTCACTGCAAGCGGGCCAGACATATCCTATGCCGTAGGAGTTTGTGCGCGATTCCAATCTAAGCCTAAGCAGTCACATCTAGATGCAGCAAAAAGGATAATTAAGTACCTTAAGTCTACAGTCAATGTTGGACTATGGTATCCCAAGGATGATAACTTCGAGCTGTCAGGATACTCAGATGCAGATTTCGCAAGGTGAAAAATCAATAGGAAGATCACTAGTGGAACGTGCTGATTCCTAGGAACTAGACTGATATCCTGGTTTAGCAAGAAGCAGGTTTCTAACTCTATATCCACCACAGTCGAATACTAGGCTGCGGTGTAGTCACAGTGCCAGATTTTATGGATCAGACAACAGCTGAGGGATTATAATATCATTGCCAATGAAGTTCCTATCTGGTGTGACAACAATAGTGCTATTGCAATAACCAACAATCCGGTTTTGCATTCAAGAACCAAGCACATTGATGTTAAGCACCACTTCATCAGAGACCACATGCTTAACAAAAGAGTTAGAGTTGAAAGAGTCAGCACAGACTACCAAATAGCTGACATATTTACCAAACCATTGCCAGAAGAAAGGTTTTTGGAGCTGAGCAGAGATCTTGGATTACTAGATTGGGAATCTAGTACAGAAGCAAGCTGAAGCATATCAGAGGAAGGACGGACCCAACTGACTAAAGGAATCAGATCCTAGCTGATGCAGGCAAGTGGACGAAGGACGGACAAAGAAACCTAGCTGATCAAAATCTCAGGCGAGAAGTCCATGAAGTCAACTCACCTGATGCAGAGCAGTCAACAGTCAACAGTCAACAGTCAAACCAGCTAAGTTTTCTAAACATAACCGACCTCTGAATATTTAATTATTATCTGCCATATGTATAATAATTATATATTAATTTTTGGCTCATAAGTGGTTCACAAGTGGCAATTTTAAATACACGTGGCGATCACTTGATAAATCGACCTTCACGGTGGCCAATCAAAACCAACCGTCAAATTTCAAAATTAAAATCTGGACCACCGTTTCAAATTCAAAATTTAAAAAGAATCTCAAAAGGCGTACCACCGTTTCAAATAAATAATATTTTAATCCAACATCTTTTCATATTCTTTATAAGGAAAGAATATCTTCACCTTACCTTTTACGCTTACGAGAAACCCTAGATTTACAGAGCAAAAATTCTTGAACTCCAAATACACTAAAAATCATTTGTTTGCAGAAATGGAATCGTACTTCGAAGGCGTTAACATGAAGGCGGTCATGGACCAGATTATCTTCTTCCTGGTCGTTGATTTCGAAGGTTTATTGGAAGCAAATCTGGAGGATTACGACGTGCTTGACCTAATCCGCACGATGAAGCTAAATGGGATCTACCCATTTCTGGATATCAGCCCTCAACATTTGTACAAGAAAGATGTTATCGCGTTCTACCGCGAAGCCCATTTGATTCAGGATGGAATTCGGAGCACTGTTGGCGGAAGACAAGTCGACATAGCGCGGGAATCGATTCGTACAGTTTTTAGTATGAAACACCGCGGCATAGCTGTCGAGGCACTCAAACAGTCGGCAGCCGAAACCTGGAAGAAGAACAAGGCGGAGAATCAGCCGGAAAAGCTGAAACTCACCGCTAAAAGGAGTGAGATTAAGAAGGTCTATCATTTTGCGTTGGATATAACCAACAAAATCATTATGGGAATGGCCGGCAGTTATGATCAACTGTCGTCGGCGAAGTTCATGGTGCTAGGAGCACTGACTCAAGATAAGGAAATTGATTGGGCTGACTATATTTTTATGCAGCTTGTTCGAGAAGTCAACAAAGCCGAATGGCTTTCTGATGAAAAAAGATTCCGATCCAAGCCGGCGTTTGGAACGCAGCTGAGTTGGATCCTTGAGAAGACAGGTATGGCGAAGGGAAGTACTGACCCCTTCCACACAAATAAAAGACTTGGTCATCTGGACCAAGAAACGTTGAGAAAATTGGGTGGCACAAGGAGAGCAATTCAGATGTTGAAGGATCTACCTGACACAAGGACTTACCCCATATATCATTCATCAGGCGAGTCGGACCGACCTGCAGCAGACAACCCAACTGCAGTCGAGTCAGACTCCGAGTCAGATAACACTCCAATAGCTGTCCAATTCAAGCGAAGGGGATCAGCCCCTGGAGAACCATCCATCATGCAGTCAACTCCAGAACCCTCTCCCAAGAGGCCCAGGAGACTGCAGTTTAGTCAGATTACTATGCCAGTCCTGCAGCCAGGTCACCTACTCACCTGGAAGACCAGCCTGCTCCAGGTAGTCTGGAAACTCAGATCGTGGCTGTCCTCACTCCAGCATACATTCCATAGGAAGAAGCAGGTTTAATCATCTCAATCCCTGAAGCCAATTACACATTTAACCTGCTGGAAAATAATATTTTCAACCTGGCCATTGAACAATTACAACTTGTTAAACCACAAGCCTTAAAACACTCTTTTGTCAATATTTTTGAAGAGTGGAAGTTTTTCAAATCTCTATCATTTACAAATCTTCAGTCTTATATTGAAACCAGTGGTTGGGAATATCCCCAAGCCACAAAGGAGGTACTGATTCATTTTTGTAAAGAATCAGACTTAGTTTTAATCCTCCAGGATAATTGGTTCATATCTCATTTTAAAACCAACATGGACCAATTCATCCATTCCATTATGTTTAGTATTTTTGATGGTTCATTTGGAGAAGAAGAAGAGGAGGAAGAAGAGAGAGAAATTAGAATTGAAGAAGTAAATGGAGAAGGAGATGAAGAAGTCATTATTATAAATGACGAAGAAGAAGGGCAGAAAGAGAGAAAAGAAGAAGAAAACATTTTAGTTGAAAAACAGTCAGAAGAAGTGGAGAAAACAGAGGAGCTGATTGATGAAGGAGAAGAAGAAGGTGAAGAAGTAGAACAGGAAGATGATGAAGGTGAAAAAGATGATGAGGATGAAGGAGAAAAAGATGGGAAAAAGGATGATGATAATAATGATGATGATGAGGATGATGATGAAGGAGGAGATCAAGGAGCTGAAAAAGAAAAAGAAAATATTGATAAAGAAGAAAGGGAGGAAGAGCAGGAGAAATAGCAAGAGAAAGAAGAAGGAGAAAGGGAGCCGGGGCAAGAGCCAATACAAGAGGCTGCAGATAGGACTGGGACGCCTGCCCAGTATACCAGCCTAGACGCCGAGTTGGCTGAAGACTCCAGATCAGGGACCCCAGAAAAGACCCCATCTGGAGTACCAGCTGCAGATAGGAGCCTGCAGTCCAGTGGTTCAATCGCAGAAGGCTCAGGCGAGCACTCTCCACCAGCTCAGATCTCACCTGCGGTGACTGAGCTGATAAGGCGAATAGTGAAGGATACCATTGGAGAGTTGCTGGCATATCAGGTCACTCCTGACCTCCAATACATCAATGCAAAGATTGACACATTGCTGCAGAGGGAAGTACCTCAGCCCCCCCTACGAACAACAGAATACCATTTGGCATGTCTGACTGGATGAGCAGAATAGAGCAGCAGTTGACTACTTTAGTTGATGCTGGCAAAAAGGGGGAAGATAGAATACAAGGGGAAGGAAGTACTCAAGGAGAAATAAGGAAAGAGCTAAGATCAAAGAAGAGGCAAGATAATCTCCAAATTGAAGGTAGACCATCAAGTCTGAAAAGAAAGGAGATATCTGCCCCCAGCCAACCTGAAGAGCAGTTTGTGGAGAAGAAGAGAAGAACAAAAGAGAAAGATGAACAAAGATTCGAATGGGAAGGCAAACAGTTGTGGTATGTTGAAGAATTCTTACCACCAGAATTCATGACCAATTGGGCGGATGCCAAGAGGCAATTCACAGAGCAGTTCTACCTGTGGGAGATTCTCCAAGATAAAGAATGCTCGCCCCAACAGTCATTCATCAACTACATGGATGCTAGATGGCCTACTCTGTGGAAGATCATGCTTAAATATGCAGCCAAATGGCATGCTTATCCTATGATTCCTCCATTCAGAGCAGTGGAAGCGCCGACCTATTTGGATAATGAGCTTGACGAGCTAGAGCTTCAAGAATAAATTAGAAAGCTATGTGAAGAGCACAAGTTCTCTTTAAAAGAAGACCAAGACTTTGTTGCCCTAGTCATAAGGAGGAAATGTGGTCTTGCACCCATCAAAAGTAGACCAATCGGTGCAAAACTATTTAGACCTCCCAAGCAAACTGTTCGCAGAGGAAGGGGCAGATAGTTTTTGGATGTAATTGTAATTTTTTCGTAATTGATTAATTTTTCTGTATTTATTCTATTCAAGCCATGTACTTGTAATCAACAGAAAATTAATTTTATAACAGTCTTTTTGAATGACAATTCCCAGTTGTCTCAAAAATTAGACTGATTTTAGTTTGCGTCTTGCACTTAAGCGCAGACTTGTTCATTTGAATATTTCCTTAAGTTTTGCCATCATCAAAATAGGGGGAATTTATTAGGAATACTTGTTAGATTTTGATGATGTCATTAATATAAATTCAAATGTTTATTACTTGGCAAAAATGTAAGAAAGAACCAAATGAGTATCTTCCATAGGCCAAATAATGTTAAGTATGAAACTTGGCAAAATGTAAAGAAGAACCAAATCAGTATCTTCTATAGGCCAAAAATAAGTTAGGCTGAAAATCGGCTAAGTACTAAAAATCAGCTGAGTTCATCAGAGAGGAACAACCGAGTCAAGTTAGAGTAGTTCTGGTCAACAAAAATCATCAGTAATGTTTGACCAGACTGCAGTTAAGATACCTCAGACAACTCATCTGATCAGACAAGTTCTAAACAGTGAACATCAGAGAGGTCCAGACTGCAGAGACGTTAACTTCACATCAGCCTAGTCGAGATCAGCCAAGTACTCCAAGTCCACGTCAGCATGCGTTGAAAAGTCAAGTATTACGGAAAGTCACATGCAACGTGAAGAGACAAATTGGAGAGATTCCCGCAAGAGAAATGAATTAAATAATTCATCCAGACCCACCTTGAAGACTTTAATCATTTTATATTCAAAAGATTCGGCACATCACATGCAGAGTCTTCACAATGGTCGGAAGATAGATTAAAATATGGGAATCCAGCCTTGCAACGTTCAAAAAGAAAATAATGAAGTCTACCTCTCCAACGGACGGATTTGTTGAAAAGATTTGCAACGGCTATGAAGAAAAGCTCAGAGATCGTGACCTATATATATCCGAAGATTTGAAGCTGAGCAAAACTACATAACAACACACGGTGCGAACATACTTTCAAGTGATCAAAGCATTCAAGCAATCTAAAAGCGAAATACAGCATTGTGAAAAGAGCGGTTCTAAAAGTTCATACTTGAAGAAGCTCTTAGTTGGAGAAGACAAAAAACTCGCGTCTTAAATCCTGAGTGAGGGGTACTTCACTGGTTGAAGTTCGAGACTGTAAATGCATCCAAGGATCGAGGATCAAGAGGTGCAAGGCAATCAAGTGTGTTACAACGGCACGGATTTCCACTGGTTAGAAGCTGTTGTAGTTTGGTTGAATCACTGTAATATTTATCACTGGTTGAAACTTATAGTGAATTCATCTCCAACTGGTTTGGAGAAAAGTGGATTAGTAGAGGATTACCCCACCTATGAGACCACTATAATTGCCTGCGTACTTTACTGTTTTAGAGCATCATACTTTAACTGCTGCATTCATTGTTAAGTGTTTCATTAGTTGTTTTATATTCGTCATCAGCTGACTTCCGCACGTATTAAGAACAAACGACTCCAAGTCATTTGTTTACCTATCATGTGAAGAAACTCACTCTTTGAGGAAAAGAGTTTAAGAGTTTCAATAAGTCTATTCACCCCCCTATAGACTTATTCCTGGACGACTTGTGACCTACACTTGTTGTGAGAGACATCGTATACGGGAGCCTATGAGGGCGGGGCGTGTACTACGGCCTGGTGTACGCTGCAATGAGTGGCTCTATATGGTTGGTGAACACCGGTGTTACCTAATGCATGTGCAAGGGGCGGTTCTTACGGGAGTGATCGCCGGCGCGGTGACATGTTCAAGGGGCGGCCAACATAGTAGAGTGAACGCTGGTACACAGGTGATGCAATAGAGATGCCTGGCAGACTTATTGGTTACGGGTATTTGAGTGACAGCTAAGACCCCATTTCCGAACGATGTTCGTATTTCAAATTCTTTCAACTCGCTTGTCGCTTCAAATGTTGGTCTTGATATAGACCACGATTCATGTTTTTGAATGTTTGTTTCAACTTGTTTTAAACGTTGGTATCAGGGTTAATTAACAAGGATATTTGACGAGATCTTCGAGGATCAATTAATCAGGGGTCTTGAGAAGGATTTGTCGAATGATAGGCTGTGTCTTCGATTGCATTGTGATGATATTCTGTGTATTGGATTGAGGACCCCACGAGATGTCGAGATCTTTGATCTTGTTGTGTTATTCTTTGTATTGGGTCGAGAATCCCGTGAGATGTTGTAATAATTCGCTTGTGATAGTGTTCTATAAATTGGGTTGAGGACCCCGAATATTGTTGAAATGGTTTTCTTGTAAATTGTTTTCCATATGTTGGGTCAAGGACCCGAGAGTTTTTGAAGTTATTTATCCAAAAGTATTCTCATTTGATTTTCAAAACCCCAAGACATCCCGAGTCAATAATAACATTTCCAAACTATCTTACCAAAATATTTTCCTTTTAAAAAAAGGGGTTTTTCAAACTAGATCTTTGGACTCATTAGGCTTGTTTAAAGTTTCATTGGTGTTATGATCCGTAAAGAGAATATGGCTATGTGATTATCTTTCACCTTGTTGTAAGCGAGTGCTTTTCTGTGTTGACTATGAGAATGCGTGGTTTGTGTTAAGGCTTCGCGGCTGTTGAATTTTATGTTGATATTGTTCGTATATCCTGTATATTATGTACTTGCACTAGCAAAATAGTGGAATTTCGCTAACCCCCAAGTAATAGGGGGTGGATGTCTGTATTGCATTCAGGTTTTGGGGAGCATAACATAGAGTTGGAATGAAGGATGATGAAAGATGATCGATACTAATCACATGAGGACCCGTACGTTGTTGTATTGGTTCAGTTGTACTTTATTTTCTGCTGCAGTATTCTTTCCCCGTTGTTACGGGAGTGTGTTGCGACCCTTGCTTGGGCATGTATTTATTGAAAGATCAAATCGGTCTACTGAGTCTTTTTAGCCTTAAAGGCATTGCTGAGTTGTTCGATTTTGTTACCAGCCTGGTAGATCCTTGAGGAAAGGTTCTACGGTGTGTAATATCCCTGAGTGGATTGGGGGTGTTACATAAATGGTATCGGAGCTTAGGTTGTGGATACCTAGGCTGTCGGGTCGAGTTGTGTCTGTTGAGTTTTGTCTCGTCGGATTTTGTCTGACTGAGTTGTGTCGCGATGCATCGTCTGAGTTTGTTGGTCGTGATTAGTATCGTGGGGCGATTATCATCTTCGTGCGACCTGTGGATGTAAGTCTCCATTCTTTGTGATTGTGCCTCGTCTGATGCGAGTTACAGGTATGATTATGTGTTAAGTGACAGAATCCTTATTCAGATTCTTGGTTTCGTGATGCGTTTATGTGACTCTCATATTTCGTCTATATGAGGAGTGTTGTCGTTATTTATGTCCTTTTGACTGTGATATTTGACTGTTTGTTTTCGGTAAAAGACAGGCGTTGTCTTGGTTTTGAACGAGTTGATCCATGTACTATGATGTATGTAAGTGAATGTCGATACGTGTGAGTTTTGGGCATTCTGGCCTATTGGATTTTTGAAAACCTTGAGTATCTTAGAAAATAAAATTCGAGACGTACTTTTAAATGGATTGTATTTTCGAGGCGCCTACTAGCGCAACTATCTGTTTCAAAATTATTCTACTTTGAGGACCAAAATATTTTTTGATATTCGAGTAATTTTGGAAACGCCTTTGCTTAGACCCGAGGGTCGAATATTTGCCAAATGTAAAATGGTTTTTCAAAGTCTCAATAACGATGTTTGTGCTACTTTTTGTAAGGTGATACTCAAGATCAACCGGTGTTTCCCAAATTATTTTCAAAATGTGGTTTTCGTTTTTAAAACCTATCATTCCTGTTTGCAGTCCGGGAATGTATGCATGTTGTTTTGCGATGTTATGTTCCATTGTATCTAGCATTTGTATATTCGGTATGCCGAGCCGAGGTGTTTCAACCGTGATGTGCCGGGGGCATGCACATACAAATTATCCTTCTCGTCAGTAACGCAATTCAAGTGCGTACTCGAGGGACACATAATCTAGTTTTGCGAATTGATTACCGAGTCTTCAAGAAACCTCGTGCGGGCTCTGCTTTTTCTGAGCGACCTCCTGTGACGTCTAAACCCGCGGAATCTCATTCACGAGCGGCCAGTTCGGCCATCACCTGTTTTAACTGTGGGGATCTTGGTCATGTCAGCACCAAGTGTCCGAGACAGTCTGTCACGTGCCATAATTGCGGAATTGTTAGGCATAAGGCCCGTTTTTGCCGTAGGGACTCCAAACCTACTCCGACGTCATCTCAGGCCCCGAAAGAATCAGCTGTTCAAAATCAGGCCACTCAGTCTGCGTCGTTCAAGACGATATGAGCGAACAAAGGTGGAGCCTTTAGCCATCAGACGGGAGCGTCCGGTGCCGGGAATAGCAAGCCCCGGATTTATGAGATGAAGAAGACCGATGATCCAGAGGCCCGAATGATCTCAGGTACACTCGATATTCTATCTCAACCTGTGTGTACCCTTTTGATACTGGTGCATCACATTCATTCATTTCCGAGTCATGTTTGAGTAGACTACGTCTGGGTAGTGCTACTAGTTGTGAGCCTTATATCATTGGTCTACCCGATGGTAGACGAATTATCGGTAATCGTGAGATTCAGGATTGTCCGATTCAGTTTCATGGTCGTGTATGGCCAGCGGACCTAATCGTAGTAGATTTGCCGAGAGACGACGTCATCTTGGGTATTGATTGGATGGATCGTCACGATGCCATCATTAGTGTCCGTAAGCGTATGGTCACTATCATTTCAGACGATGGGGTCGAATGTGTGTTTCAGGGAGGTAATCTCGACTGTTCTGGTAAGGTCATTAATTTGATGAAAGCAGTGAGATTACTCAATCAGGGGTGTGTTGGTTATTGGTGCTATATGACCAAAACCGAGAAATCATCAGTAATGTTGATGGATATTCCGGTAGTGAGGGAATATGCCGATGTTTTTCCAGACGAGTTACCTGGTTTGCCTCCACAGAGATATGTGGAATTCACGATTGAGTTGGAGCCCGGTACGTCCCCGATATCGAAGGCACCGTACCGGATGGCCTCGACCGAAATGCGGGAGTTGAAGAATCAACTTGAGGAATTGTTCCAGAAAGGTTATATCCGACCGAGTGCATCCCCGTGGGGAGCACCAGTGTTGTTTGTCAAGAAGAAGGATGATTCTTTTCGCTTGTGTATTGATTATCAGGAGTTGAACAGGGTGACAATCAAGAATAAGTATCCCTTACCCCGTATTGATGATCTCTTAGATCAACTTCAGGGAGCTTCAGTATTTTCCAAGATCGACTTGAGATCTGGATATCATCAGTTGTGGATTCGAGAGTCGGATATCGCGAGGACGACGTTTCGAACACGCTATGGTCATTATGAGTTTGTGGTTATGCCATTTGGATTGATTAATGCACCTGCGGTATTCATGGAGTTAATGAATCGGGTTTTCATCGACTTTTTGGACCAGTTTGTTGTTGTCTTCATCGATGATATTTTGATTTATTCTCGTAACCGATAGGAACACGAGGTTCATCTTCATCAGGTTCTCGACGTGTTAAGACGAGAGCCACTTTATGGAAAGTTTTCCAAATGCGAGTTCTGGATGTCCGAAGTGACTTTTCTCGGGCATGTAATTTCATCAGATGGAGTGCGTGTCGATCCTCAGAAGACGGAGGCTATCCAAGATTGGTTATCTCCGAAGAATGTTTAGGAAATCCGAAGTTTTCTCAGATTAGCCGGTTATTATCGGCGGTTTGTGGAAGGATTTTCTAAAATCGCTCAACCCTTGACGAACCTTTTGCGAAAGGATAAGAAATACACGTGGTCCGCCGTGTGTCAACGGAGTTTTGAGGAACTCAAGAGCCGGTTAATGTCAGCACCTGTACTTTCCTTGCCGCAAGGGATGGAAGGATTTGTGGTTTATAGTGATGCGTCCGGACAGGGTCTCGGATGTGTACTCATGCAGAATGGGAAGGTTATTGCCTATGTTTCACGGCAATTGAGACCTTACGAGGTTAATTATCCGACCCACGACCTGGAGTTAGCAGCCGTGCTTTTTGCGTTGAAAATTTGGCATCATTACCTTTATGGCGTCACCTGTCATATTTTCACCGATTACAAGAGTTTGAAGTATATATTTACTCAGAAGGGGTTGAATATACGACAGAGATGGTGGTTGGAATTAATCAAAGATTACGATATCGAGATCCTTTACCACCCGGGCAAAGCGAACGTTGTCGCCGACGCCTTGAGTCGTAAGTCCGTTCAGGAGCAGATGCTTGCTCGTTTAACAATTCAGAAGGAGCTCCAACAGGAATTCCTTAGACCCAAGATCGAGGTCTGGTTACAGCGAGTCCAAGGGCAACTTTGCATGTTAGAGATTTCATCGCCACTTGAGGAGGCAATCAGGGAGAATCAGGGTTCAGACCCATCACTGTTGCGCATCCGGGAGGATGTGGCTCAAGGGAAAGCCCCCGGATTTGTGGTCCATGAGGATGGACTTTTGCGTTTTAAGAATCGGTTATGCGTACCGGCGAATGACGAGTTGAAAAACTCGATTTTGAGAGAAACTCATGCTACCCCTTATTCTATTCATCCGGGATCTAGCAAGATGTACAAGGACTTGAAACAAAATTACTGGTGGAGTAATATGAAGCGAGAAGTCACAAAATTTGTTTCGAGATGATTAACCTGTCAACAAGTCAAGATTGAACATCAGCGACCGGCGGGTATGCTGAAACCTCTCCCTATTCCAGAATGGAAGTAGGAAGACATTTCTATGGATTTTATCACGAGTTTGCCGACGAGTCGTCGTGGCATGAATACGATCTGGGTGATCGTGGACCGCTTAACTAAATCAGCTCATTTCCTTGAGATTAAGGATACTTGGGGTCCCGAAAGACTTGCCAGTTATTCATCAAAGAGATAGTGAGACTGCACGGTACTCCTAAAAGTATCGTTTTCGATCGTGACGGACGGTTTGTGTCTCATTTTTGGAAATCAGTTCATCGTGCTATGGGAACTCAGCTTAATCTCAGTACCGCTTTTCATCCTCAGTCCGACGGACAATCAGAGAGAACCATTCAGACATTAGAGGACATGTTGAGGGCATGCGTCCTCGATTGGAAAGAGGATTGGGAAGCCCAATTACCATTGATCGAGTTCACGTATAATAATAGTTGGCATGCTTCGATCAAGATGGCGCCTTACGAGGCCTTGTACGGTCGTCGTTGTCGATCTCTTTTGTGTTGGGACGACTTATCAGAATCAATCGGCACCGAGCCCGATATGCTTATAGCCGCCCTTGAGAAGGTAGCTTTGATCAGGAGTTGTTTGTTGACCGCTCAGAGTCGACAGAAATCTTATGCAGACAATCATCGTCGACCACTAGAGTTCGAGACGGGTGACCACGTTTTGGTCAAGGTTTCCCCGAGTCGGGGTATTTTCCGTTTTGGAAAACGGGGGAAGTTGAGTCCGAGATTTATTGGACCGTTTGAGATTTTGGAACGAGTAGGCGAGCTAGCTTATCGATTGGCGTTACCTCCGGTGTTAAGCCGAATTAATAATATGTTTCACATCTCTCAGCTACGAAAGTATGTTTCCGACCCGAGTCACATACTTCAGTTCGACGAAATCGAGATCACTGATGATCATTCGTATGAGGAGCGTCCCATATGAGTCTTAGAGCGACGAATCAAACAGCTGAGGAATAAGGCGATTCCTTTGGTTAAAATTCAGTGGTCTAGACACGGAGTCGAAGAGGCTACTTGGGAAACCGATGATAGTATGCAGGAGAGTTATCCCGAATTGTTTGACCCTTAGTTTCGGGGACGAAACTCTTTTAAGGGGGGGTGTATGTAATACCCGGTTGTAATTCAGTCATTATCATTCAGTAATTTCATTCGGTCATTGTCTCTGTGTACTTTCTCACTTGTTAATAATCATTCATCCGTGTTCACCGTTCGGAATAATTTTGAGTTGTGTATCGATATTTTTCATTGTTTTCAACCTTATTCGGGAATCGGGACAAGAGTAGTATCTTGATCGTGGTAATTGATTCATTAGTCGTTGTTGACGATGGAATTCATGCCATTTCAAATCTCTTCATTGTTCAAATCGTGTTCTTGTTGGACGAACCCTTGTAATCATGGCTTGGAACCACCGTTTTGGGGTTTTCGTACTTCCATTTCGTGTTATTGGTTCCCTAATATCGATTCCTATTGCTTTATTCCCTTCTCGGGTTATTTTTCATCATTTTAGGACCCAAGGGGGGTGTGTGCCGCGGCACAAGGTGTGTGCGCCGCGGCACACACATTTTCCAGTTTTTTTGGCCGATCATTCTATACTTTGTGCCGCGGCACATGCCGGCAGGGCCGCGGCACACTGCCGAGTCACTGTCGCGGCACACCTGTCCGGGCCGCGGCACACTCGTATTGCATTGTCGGCCAAACCCGTCTGTACCTTGTGCTGCGGCACATGCCGGCAGGGCCGCGGCACACTGCCGAGACACTGCCGCGGCACACTCGTCCGTGCCGCGGCATGCTGCCGACCACTGGGAGGCATTTTTGGCCCTGTGCCGCGGCACACTTCGGCTGAGCCGCGGCACACATGGCAGTCAACTCTATAATTGCATTTGTTGAGCGAGTTCAGCTCATTTTTCTCCACTTCTTCACCTTCATACGGGAGAGAGAGCTTGAGGGAGAGGATCTTCATCATCTATCACTTGAGTGTTGGATTTTCATCATTTTCATTCGGTTGTGAAGCTCGGATTATCGATCGATCGCGTATTTCTCCGGATCATAGTGCTTGGATCTTCAAAGGTAATTTTCATCAAACCTCTTGGATTTTCGATTTGTGTTGAGATATGATGTTTTAGATATTAAGATCATGTTGTATGAAGTGATATACGCATGATTATGGATATGTTTGATTATTCATTGGATTATTGAGGGATTATTCAAGAACACTTTGAATATTGAGTTGGATTTGGGGGTTTTCGATTAATCGTTGTTGTAATCACGAATTTGTATATTCATATTGGATTTTTGATCGTATTGAAGATGTTTTGTTGGTTTGAAACACTTCTTGGGGATTTGATGTTGGTATTATTGAGGTTTGGTTGTAATCAATCGAAGTTGGCCACAAAGTGTTCGATATAATACCCCAATGAACTTGGTTTAATCGTATCGACATTTTGAGTTCGTTATATTCGTGTTTGATTCGTATATTGAACGGATTGTTGGTAATTGTATTTATTCAAGGTTGTTCGAGCGACCGATATCTCAATTAGGACGTTGTTCGTGGAAGGATAATTGTCACCGGTGTTGTGTAAGTTAATTCTTACTCGGTTAAAAGGATATTCATTCCTTTGGTTGTTGATCATTCATAATCATAACTCATTCATCATTGTATTAATCATATTGAGACTTGTAATTGTCGAAGAATCACTTCATTAACGAGGAACGACGGTTCCAATCATTTCATTGAAACTATCAATCACTTCATTATTACTTTCATCTCGGTGAGTCATTCTTGACTTTGTCAGATTATTATTATTCATTGATATTCATTATGGTCATTCTCGTTCATATGACCTTCTGGGTTCATATTGCATAGCCGGGTGCGGATGTGTGGAATTTTTAGTCGGGCACGCGATGACCATGTATTGAGAGTGATACATTGGGCTGTGCACACGGTAAAGATTAACTCCGTGAGACTAATTAAGTACAAGGACGGGTGTGTCCTGTCATCCATCTTGTACACTTGCACAGAAAACTACGGGCGTACTATGATACTCCTCTTCAGCGTAATTCATAATTAAGGATATTTCATAACTTCAGATATATCATGATTGTGTATTTTCAACCCTTGATGATTGTTGTTCTGTATGACTGACCCCGTTAGGGGATTTTGTTTTCAGGTCACGGCAAGGCAAAGGCACGGGAAGAGCATGTTGACGGCGACGAGTCCCAGTGATACTAGTAGGGGGCCCCAGTCTTTCCGGTTATTTCAGTTATTCTAGTCATTCCGGTTATTTCAGTCATTTCAGTCATTTCCGTCATTTGTATTCTCCGCTGGAAATTCCGTTTGAGATGTTTATTTATTCAGGGTGGTGTATTTTATCTTCATATAAAATATACTAGTATTCTGTATTGTCCTGGTGTATTGTACTTAAGCTCCTCATCGGAGTATTTGGTAATATAATGTGGTTCGGTACTACAATTATATTATTTAATTCATCAGTTTTCATTCGCCTGGTGGGTCCCAGTCGGGGGTCCACGGCACTGTAATATCCGCCTAGTTTGGTGTGTTACACCCGCGAGATATCGAGATCTTTGATCTTATTGTGTTATTCTTTGGATTGGGTCGAGAACCCCGTGAGATGTTGTAATGATTCACTTGTGATAGTGTTCTATAAATTGGGTTGAGGACCCCGAATATTGTTGAAATGGTTTTCTTGTAAATTGTTTTCCATATGCTGGGTCAAGGACCCGAGAGTTTTTGAAGTTATTTTTTCAAAAATATTCTCATTCGGTTTTCAAAACCCCAAGACATCCCGAGTCAATAATAACGTTTCCAAACTATCTTACCAAAATATTTTCTTTTTTAAAAAAGGGGTTTTCCAAACTAGATTTTTTGACTCATTGGGCTTGTTTAAAGTTTTATTGGTGTTATGATCCGTAAAGAGAATATGGCTATGTGATTATCTTTCACCTTGTTGTAAGCGAGTGCTTTTCTGTGTTGATTATGGGAATGCGTGGTTTGTGTTAAGGCTTCGCGGCTGTTGAATTTTGTGTTGATATTGTTCGTATATCCTCTATATTATGTACTTGCACTAACAAAATAGTGGAATTTTGCTAACCCCCGAGTAATCGGGGGGTGGATGTCTATATTGCATTCAGGTTTTGGGGAGCATAACACAGGGTTGGTATGAAGGATGATGAAAGATGATCGATACTAATCACATGAGGACCCGTATGTTGTTGTATTGGTTCAGTTGTACTTTATTTTCACTGCAGTATTCTTTTCCCTTGTTACGGGAGTGTGTTTCGACCCCTGCGTGGACATGTATTGAGAGGGAGTTGCATGTATTTATTAAAAGACCAAATCGGTCTACTGAGTCTTTTTAGCCTTAAAGGCTTTGTTGAGTTGTTCGATTTTGTTACCAGCCTGGTAGATCCTTGAGGAAAGATTCTACAGCGTGTAACACCCCAAACTAGGCAGATATTACAGTGCCGTGGACCCCCGACTGGGACCCACCATGCGAATGAAAACTGATGAATTAAATAATATAATTGTGGTACCGAACCACATTATATTACCAAATACTCCGATGAGGAGCTTAAGTACATTACACCAGGACAAAACAGAGTACTAGTATATTTTATATGGAGATAAAATACACCACCCTGAATAAATAACATCTCATACGGAATTTGCAGCGGAAATACAACTAAAGAGAAATAAGAATTTCTGAAATGACTGGAACGACTGAAATGACTGAAATACACGGAATGACTGGGGCCCCCTACTAGTATCACTAGGACTCCTTGCCGTCAGCATGCACTTCCCGTGCCTTTGCCTTGCCGTGACCTGAAAACAAAATCCCCTAACGGGGTTAGTTACACAGAACAACAATCATCAAGGGTTGAAAATACTCAATCAAGATTTAACTGAAGTTATGAAATATCCTTAGTTATGAATTACGCTGAAGAGGAGTATCATAGTACGCCCGTAGTGTTCTGTGCAAGTGTACAAGACGGATGACCGGACACACCCGTCCTTGTACCTAATTAGTCTCACGGAGTTAATCTTTACCGTGTGCACTGCCCAATGTATTACTCCCAATACATGGCCATCACGTGCCCGACTAAAAATTCCACACATCCGCACCCGGCCACGCAATATGAACCCAGAAGGTCATATGAAACGAGAATGACCACAATGAATATCAATGAATAATAATAATCTGACAGAGTCAAGAATGACTCACCGAGATGAAAGTAATAATGTAGTGATTGATAGTTTCAATGAAATGATTGGAACCGCCGTTCCTCATTAATGAAGTGATTTTTCGACACTTACAAGTCTCAATATGATTAATACAATGATGAATGAGTTATGATTATGAATGATCAACAACAAAAGGAATGAAATCCTTTTAACCGAGTAAGAATTAACTTACTCAACACCGGTGACAATTATCCTTCCACGAACAACGTCCTAATTGATATATCGGTCGCTCGAACAACCTCGAATAAATACAATTACCAACAATCCGTTCAATATACGAATCAAATACGAATATAACGAACTCAAACGTCAATACGATTAAACCAAGTTCATTGGGGCATTATATCAAACACTTTGTGGCCAACTTCGATTGATTACAACCAAACCTCAATAATACCAACATCAAATCCCCAAGAAGTGTTTCAAACCAACAAAACATCTTCAATACAATCAATAATCCGTTATGAATATCCAAATACGTGATTATAACAACAATTAATCGAAAATCCCCAAATGCAACTCGATATTCAAAGTGTTCTTGAATAATCCCTCAATAATCCAATGAATCTTTATACAAACTCATAATCATATGCATATCCCTTCATATAACATGATTATCACGTCCAAAACCTCATATCTCAACACAAAATCGAAATCCAAGATGTTGAAGAAATTACCTCTTGAAGATTCAACCACTTCGATCCGATGAACACGCGTTAAATCGAGTTTCCAAGCTTCCCAAACGAATGAAGATGAAGAAAATCAAGTACTCAAGTGATTGATGAAGGAAAATCCCTCCCTCAAGCTCTCTCTCTCGGACAATATGGAAGAAAAGGGTGAAAATGAAGAAAAAGTCTCAGCCGGGTCCTTATATACTGCCGGAAGTTACGGCCGTAACTCGGCCTTCATACGGCCGTAATATCCCAGGTCAACGGCCGTACGGCCGTAACCGGCCAACTCGTACGGCCGTAACTCGGCTTCGTCCAAAAGCCTGCCAACAGACTTACGGCCGTAACCACACCTGAGTTACGGGCGTAACTCGCCTTCATCAAAAACATCTGCGGACATCCTTACGGCCGTACCCGCACACCTTACGGGCGTAACTCGGATGATACGGCCGTATCTGGCCAAACTTACGTACGTAAGCCCCCCTCGTCGAAAATGACCAGGCACCCCGCCTGTGGCGTACGGCCGTATCCGGCCAAGCCTTACGGCCGTACCTTCCTCGTCTTACGGCCGTATGCCGCAACCTTTACGGCCGTAAGTCCCCCTTGCCCGACAAAACCTGAAATTTGTGAATACCACTTACGGTCGTATCCTACCCTTCTTACGGCCGTAACTCGCCTTCAGCCAAAAATGCCTGGGCAGCCTGCTGGACACGTACGGCCGTAACCCGCCAAGGCTTACGGCCGTACCTGCTCAACTTACGGCCGTATTACAAGACTTTACGGCCGTAAGTCCCATTCGTCCAAAATGGCCTGAAAACAACGAACCTTTGTTATGGCTGTAACCTACAATCCTTACGGCCGTAACTCAATGCTGGACAAGGTGAAAAATCCGATAACTCCGATTCCTCGCTACGACTGATGAATGATCCGACATATCATACGAATGTGAAAGTGAACAAGTCCAACACAAGCCAAAGATGATACTCCCAGTACAAGACTACCAAACACGGTGAAAATGATAATACTCCCGTCTCGATCTATAAATGGAGATGAAATGACAATCGGTAGCTGATATACGGTTACAACATGCCAACAGTGAACGCAAATGAATGAATCATGAATGATGAGCGATTATTAATGAGTGAAAATTACTGAATGACAATTACAGAATGATAAATACTGAATGAAAATGAATGAATTACAACCGGGTATTACATACTCCCCCCTTAAAAGATTTTCGTCCCCGAAACTAAGGGCCAAACAACTCGGGATAACTCTCCCGCATACTCTCCTCGGTTTCCCAAGTGGCCTCTTCGACTCCGTGTCTAGACCACTGAATCTTGACCAAAGGGATCGTCTTGTTCCTCAACTGTTTGATTCGCCGCTCTAAAACTCGTACAGGAAGTTCCTCGTATGAATGATCATCCGCGATCTCGATTTCGTCGAACTGAAGTATGTGACTCGGGTCGACAACATACTTTCGCAACTGAGAGACGTGAAACACATTATGAATTTGGCTTAACGCCGGAGGTAAAGCCAAACGATAAGCTAGCTCGCCTATTCGTTCCAAAATCTCAAACGGTCCAATAAATCTTGGACTCAACTTCCCCCATTTTCCGAAGCGGAAAATACCCCGACTCGGGGAAACCTTGACCAAAACGTGGTCCCCCGTCTCGAACTCTAGTGGTCGACGACGATTGTCTGCATAAGATTTCTGTCGACTCTGAGCGGTCAACAAACGACTCTTGATCAAAGCTACCTTCTCACGGGCGGCTATAAGCATATCGGGCTCGGTGCCGATTGATTCTGATAATTCGTCCCAACACAAAGGAGATCGACAATGACGACCGTACAAGGCCTCGTAAGGTGCCATCTTGATCGAAGCATGCCAACTATTATTATATGTGAACTCGATCAATGGTAGTTGGGCTTCCCAATCGTCCTTCCAATCGAGGACGCATGCCCTCAACATGTCCTCTAATGTCTGAATGGTTCTCTCTGATTGTCCGTCGGACTGAGGATGAAAAGCGGTACTGAGATTAAGCTGAGTTCCCATAGCACGATGGACTGATTTCCAAAAATGAGACACAAACCGTCCGTCATGATCGGAAACGATACTCTTAGGAGTACCGTGCAGTCTCACTATCTCTTTGATGAACAGCTGGGCAAGTCTCTCGGGACCCCAAGTATCCTTAATCTCGAGAAAGTGAGCTGATTTAGTTAATCGGTCCACAATCACCCAGATCGTATTCATGCCACGACGACTCATCGGCAAACTCGTGATAAAATCCATAGAAATGTCTTCCCACTTCCATTCTGGAATAGGGAGAGGTTTCAGCATACCCGTCGGTCGCTGACGTTCTATCTTGACTTGCTGACAGGTTAAGCATCTCAAAACAAATTCTGCGACTTCTCGCTCCATATTACTCCACCAGTAATTTTGTTTCAAGTCCTTGTACATCTTGCTAGACCCCGGATGAGCAGAATAAGGGGTAGCATGAGTTTCTCTCAAAATCGAGTTTTTCAACTCGTCATTCGCCGGTACGCACAACCGATTCTTAAATCTCTAAAGTCCATCCTCGTGGACCACGAATCCAGGGGCTTTCCCCTGAGCCACATCCTCACGGATGCGCAACAATGCTGGGTCTGAACCCTGATTCTCCCTGATTTCCTCCTCAAGTGACGATGAAATTTCTAACACGCAAAGCTGTCCCTGAACTCGCTGAAGCCAGACCTCGATCTCGGGTCTAAGGAATTCTTGCTGAAGCTCCTTCTGAACTGTTAAACGAGCAAGCATCTGTTCCTGAATGGACTTACGACTCAAGGCGTCGGCGACAACATTCGCCTTGCCCAGGTGGTAAAGTATCTCAATATCATAATCTTTGATTAGCTCCAACCACCGTCTATGACACATATTTAACTCCTTGTGAGTAAATATATACTTTAAACTCTTATGATCGGTGAATATCTGACAGGTGACGCCATAAAGGTAATGATGCCAGATTTTCAAAGCGAACACCACGGCTGCTAGCTCCAAGTCGTGGGTCGGATAATTAACTTCGTAAGGTCTCAATTTCCGTGAAGCATAGGCAATAACCTTACCATTCTGCATGAGCACACATCCGAGACCCTGTCCGGACGCATCACTATAAACCACAAATCCTTCCGTCCCTTGCGGCAAGGAAAGTACAGGTGCTGAGATTAACCGGCTCTTGAGTTCCTCAAAACTCCGCTGACACGCGTCGGACCACGTGTATTTTTTATCCTTTCGCAAAAGGTTCATCAAGGGTTGAGCGATTTTAGAAAATCCTTCCACAAACCGCCGATAATAACTGGCTAATCCGAGATAGCTTCGAATTTCCTTAACATTCTTCGGAGGTAACCAATCCTGGATAGCCTCCGTCTTCTGAGGATCAACACGCACTCCATCTGATGAAATTACATGTCCGAGAAAAGTCACTTCGCACATCCAGAACTCGCATTTGGAAAACTTCCCATAAAGTTGCTCTCGTCTCAATACGTCGAGAACCTGATGAAGATGAACCTCGTGATCCTCACGGTTACGAGAATAAATCAAAATGTCATCAATGAAAACAATAACAAACTGATCCAAAAAGTCGATGAAAACCCGATTCATTAATTCCATGAATACCGCAGGTGCATTAGTCAATCCAAACGGCATAACCACAAACTCATAATGACCATAGCGTGTTTGAAACGCCGTCCTCGCGATATCCGACTCTCGAATCCGCAACTGATGATATCCAGATCTTAAGTCGATCTTGGAAAATACTGAAGCTCCCTGAAGTTGATCCAAAAGATCATCGATACGGGGTAAATGATACTTATTCTTGATCGTCACCTGGTTCAATTCCCGCTAATCAATACACAAGCGGAACGAACCATCCTTCTTCTTGACAAACAACACTGGTGCTCCCCACGGGGACGCACTCGGTCGAATATAACCTTTCTCGAACAATTCCTCAAGTTGATTCTTCAAATCCTGCATTTCGGTCGGGGCCATCCGGTACGGTGCCTTCGATATCGGGGACGTACCGGGCTCCAACTCAATCGTGAATTCCACATCTTTTTGTGGAGGCAAACCAGGTAACTCGTCCGGAAAAACATCGGCATATTCCCTCACTACCGGAATATCCGTCAACATTACTGATGATTTCTCGGTTTTGGTCATATAGCACCAATAACCAATACATCCCTGACTGAGTAATCTCACTGCTTTCATCAAATTAATAATTCTTCCAGAACATCTAGGATTACCTCCCTGAAACACACATTCGACCCCATCTTCTGAAATGATAATGACCATACGCTTACGGACACTAATGATGGCATCATGACGATCCATCCAATCAATACCCAAGATGACGTCGTCTCTCGGCAAATCTACTACGATTAGGTCCGCTGGCCATACACGACCTTGAAGCTGAATCGGACAATTCTGAATCTCACGATTTCCGATAATTCGTCTACCATCAGGTAGACAAATGATATAAGGTTCACAACTAATAGCACTACCTAGATGCAGTCTACTCGAACATGACTCGGAAATGAATGAATGCGATGTACCAGTATCAAAAAGGGTACACACAGGTTGAGATAGAATATAGAGTGTACCTGAGATCATTCGGGCCTCTGGATCATCGGTCTTCTTCATCTCATAAATCTGGGGCTTGCTAGTCCCGGAACCGGACACTCCCGTCTGCTGGCTATATGCTCCACCTTTAGTCGCTCCTGTCGTTTTAAACGACGCTGATTGAGTGGCCCGATTCTGAACGGATGACTGCTTAGGGGCCTGAGATGACGTCTGAGTAGGTTTGGAGTCCCTACGGCAAAAACGGGCCTTATGCCCAACAATTCCACAGTTATGACACGTGACAGACTGTCTCGGACACTTGGTGCTGACATGACCAAGATCCCCACAGTTATAACAGGTGATGGCCAAACTGGCCGCTCGTGACTGAGATTCCGCGGGTTTAGACGTCACAGGAGGTCGCTCAGAAAGAGCAGAGCCCGCACGAGGTTTCTTGAAAGTGGCCTGACTGCCGTCAGACTGATTACGATTCTTCGATTTCTTGCTAGCAGACGAAGGTTGCTGCTTAGCAATCTCTTTAGCAGTAAGCTCATAGGTAAGAGCTTTCTCAATGAATTCAGCCAACATGGTGCAATTATGATTAAGCAAATGTAATCTCATACGTGGTTTCAGCCTCTTGCTGAAATACTTAATTTTATCCGCCTCGGATTGAATGATAGATGAGGCGAACGGAAGAAGTTCCTGAAATTTCTCGGCAATGGCGAGAACATCCTCGTCTGATGAGGGGTAGGGAGTGAGTAATTCTGACAGCTTGGCCTCTCTGAGTGGGGCCGGATAATACCTCTCCATCATGAGAGTCTTGAACTGATCCCAAGTACACGATCCTTCGGTGGGCTTCAACGATAACCACCAAGAATGAGCGCTCTTACCCCGATAGTAAGCCGCAACTGAAACTTTGTGTCCTTCGGGACACTCTACCATCGCAAATAACTTCTCGAAGTGTTCGAGCCAATGAACAATATCCGCCGGCTCAGATGAGCCTTCAAAAGTAGGTGGCCTTTGGCGAGAGATGTCGCCGATGATACTTCTCACATTCCTCTCTTGCCTCTGAGGTGGCGGCGGAGGAGCCTGTTGATTTTGATTGACTGAGTTATGCATCGTCTCCATCAGCTGTGCCATCTGGGTCATTTGGGCCATCATGCCCTGCATAAAAGCGAGTGGGTCAACCCGGACACCTTCTGACTGAGCCGTGTCCCGGGTACGACTCCCCGATAGTGAATGATCGCGTCCAGGTGAATGAGTGGCAGCGTCGCTGCTCGAAGAATTAGCATTATTTCTCGCGTTCACACGTGTATTCACACGAGATCTCGGGATTCTGCCCGCACCACGACCTCGTCCTCCTCGTCCTCTTCTTGCTCTCTCCATACTGAAGTAGGAAAGTCACATGATGATTATATTTTCCGTATAAATATCACGTTATGATTATGACATGAGATGATGAAAATGAGCATACGCTCTAACGCAGTGATTACATGAATGGTCAACTGAGGTGACATGATTATCTGATGAAATTATTGAAATGATTATCTTGAACAGGTTAACAAGATTAATGATATGATCTTCCTGATCAACAACTGAGTAATGAAATGAATTGAGTGATTAACGAGCTAACATGACCGTCCTGGTCAAAATGAAAATGATGATTGAGGATTGTTAACTGATGAATTTATGAATGAATGATTCTTGTCAGAAATTATACCTTGGCGTTAGAAATCTTACAGTTCTTGGTCTGATTGGCTTGGCATTTGCACAGGTCATACGTGACGCGAAAGTCCAATGATACTAGTCCGATGACGATGATTTCAAATGAGACATGACTCGGAAGGTAGTATTCAAACCACGCTCCAATACCAACTCTGTAACACCCCAAACTAGGCAGATATTACAGTGCCGTGGACCCCGATCAGGACCCACGTGCGAATGAAAACTGATGAATTAAATAATATAATTGTGGTACCGAACCACATTATATTACCAAATACTCCGATGAGGAGCTTAAGTACATTACACCAGGACAAAACAGAATACTAGTATATTTTATATGGAGATAAAATACACCACCCTGAATAAATAACATCTCATACGGAATTTGCAGTGGAAATACAACTAAAGAGAAATAAGAATTTCTGAAATGACTGGAACGACTGAAATGACTGAAATACACGGAATGACTGGGCCCCCCTACTAGTATCACTAGGACTCCTCGCCGTCAGCATGCTCTTCCCGTGCCTTTGCCTTGCCGTGACCTGAAAACAAAATCCCCCAACGGGGTCAGTTACACAGAACAACAATCCTCAAGGGTTGAAAATACTCAATCAAAATTTAACTGAAGTTATGAAATATCCTTAGTTATGAATTACGCTGAAGAGGAGTATCATAGTACGCCCGTAGTGTTCTGTGCAAGTGTACAAGATGGATGACCGGACACACCCGTCCTTGTACCTAATTAGTCTCACGGAGTTAATCTTTACTATGTGCACTGCCCAATGTATTACTCCCAATACATGGCCATCACGTGCCCGACTAAAAATTCCACACATCTGCACCCGGCCACGCAATATGAACCCAGAAGGTCATATGAAACGAGAATGACCACAATGAATATCAATGAATAATAATAATCTGACAGAGTCAAGAATGACTCACCGAGATGAAAGTAATAATGTAGTGATTGATAGTTTCAATGAAATGATTGGAACCGCCGTTCCTCATTAATGAAGTGATTCTTCGACACTTACAAGTCTCAATATGATTAATACAATGATGAATGAGTTATGATTATGAATGATCAACAACAAAAGGAATGAAATCCTTTTAACCGAGTAAGAATTAACTTACTCAACACCGGTGACAATTATCCTTCCACGAACAACGTCCTAATTGATATATCGGTCACTCGAACAACCTTGAATAAATACAATTACCAACAATCCGTTCAATATATGAATCAAATACGAATATAACGAACTCAAAACGTCGATACGATTAAACCAAGTTCATTGGGGCATTATATCGAACACTTTGTGGCCAACTTCGATTGATTACAACCAAACCTCAATAATACCAACATCAAATCCCCAAGAAGTGTTTCAAACCAACAAAACATCTTCAATACGATCAATAATCCGTTATGAATATCCAAATACGTGATTATAACAACAATTAATCGAAAATCCCCAAATCTAACTCAATATTCAAAGTGTTCTTGAATAATCCCTCAATAATCCAATGAATCTTTATACAAACTCATAATCATATGCATATCCCTTCATATAACATGATTATCACGTCCAAAACATCATATCTCAACACAAAATCGAAATCCAAGATGTTGAAGAAATTACCTCTTGAAAATCCAACCACTTCGATCCGATGAACACGCGTTAAATCGAGTATTCAAGCTTCCTAAACGAATGAAGATGAAGAAAATCAAGTACTCAAGTGATTGATGAAGGAAAATCCCTCCCTCAAGCTCTCTCTCTCGGACAAGATGGAAGAAAAGGGTGAAAGTGAAGAAAAAGTCCCAGCCGGGTCCTTATATACTGCCGGAAGTTACGGCCGTAACTCGGCCTTCATACGGCTGTAACATCCCAGGTCAACGGCCTTACGGCCGTAACCGGCCAACTCGTATGGCCGTAACTCGGCTTCGTCCAAAAGCCTGCCGACAGACTTATGGCCGTAACCGCTCCTGAGTTACGGGCGTAACTTGCCTTCGTCAAAAACATCTGCCGACATCCTTACGGCCGTACCCGCACACCTTACGGGCGTAACTCGGATGATACGGCCGTATCCGGCCAAACTTACGGACGTAAGCCCCCCTCGTCAAAAATGACCAGGCACCCCGCATGTGGCGTACGGCCGTATCCGGCCAAGCCTTACGGCCGTACCTTCCTCGTCTTACGGCCGTATGCCGCAACCCTTACGGCCATAACTCCCCCTTGCCCGACAAAACCTGAAATTTACGAATACCACTTATGGCCGTATCCTACCCTTCTTACGGCCGTAACTCGCCTTCGGCCAAAAATGCCTGGGCAGCCTGCTGGACACGTACGGCCGTAACCGGCCAAGCCTTACGGCCGTACCTGCTCAACTTACGGCCGTATTACAAGACCTTACGGCCGTAAGTCCCATTCGTCCAAAATGGCCTGAAAACAGCGAACCCTTGTTACGACCGTAACCTACAATCCTTACGGCCGTAACTCAATGCTGGACAAGTTGAAAAATCCGATAACTCCGATTCCTCGCTACGACTGATGAATGATCCGACATATCATACAAATGTGAAAGTGAACAAGTCCAACACAAGCCAAAGATGATACTCCCAGTACAAGACTACCAAACACGGTGAAAATGATAATACTCCCGTCTCGATCTATAAACGGAGATGAAATGACAATCGGTAGCTGATATACGGTTACAACATGCCAACAGTGAACGCAAATGAATGAATCATGAATGATGAGCGATTATTAATGAGTGAAAATTACTGAGTGACAATTACAGACTGATAAATACTGAATGAAAATGAATGAATTACAACCGGGTATTACACCGACCCTGTGTTATGCTCCCAAAACCTGAATGCAAACACAGACATCCACCCTCCGATTCCTCGAAGGTTAGCAAAATTCCACTATTTTGCTAGTGTAAGTACAAAGTGCAAATTCGAGTCATACAAATCATATTCCAAGAATAATAACAACCAGAAATCCTCAAAGATTAAAACATAACGAAAACATTTCCCGAGGCAAGAGGTTAGGTAAAGCTTTTCCAAAATCGAAAGATCACAAGCCAAGCGAAACAATTTATAAAATGGTTTAAAATGCCATCGGGAGTTTTGATAGAAAACAATTTAGGATTTTCGAATCTTTCTCTTTCCAAAATCAACAGGGGTCACAACCCAAAGGTTTTGTTTTCACAAATAAAACCAACAACAATTCACAGGGTCAAAACCCACGTCACGTGTCCTCGACGGACATAAAATCAACACAACATAATCACCCAAGATACGCTAATCTTGGTCACACAAATACAACACCAACTCGTGAATCCAGAGTGAAGTCATAGATTCCCTCAAGGCCTCGACGGAACCTCCCGAAGTGAGCAAAACACATTCAAAAATCATATACTCAAACTCGTGAATCCAGAGTGAAGTCATAGATTCCCTCGAGGCCTCGATGGACCCTCCCGAGGTGAGCAAAGCACATTCACAAATCATATACTCAAACTCGTGAATCTAGAGTGAAGTCATAGATTCCCTCGAGGCCTCGATGGACCCTCTCGAGGTGAGCAAAGCACATTTCAACAAAGATATCCAAACAATTCACCCAGAGGCATCAAACGATTAGCAAAACACAACGTCAAACCACCACGCACCGAAAGGAGGCAATATACGTACACATGCATTATCAAGCACAACATCAACACCAACCATATCCATAGGATTCACATAATCGTTTACGAAACACAACAATCACAAAATACACACGGTTTTGAAAGAGAGCCTTTAACGAGGCCAACCGAACCTTTTGAAATTTCATTTCAAACAACCAAACAAACACATTTAGACGATCACCGATCATCATATTCACAAAAAAGAAATGTATAGACAAGGTACTTGCCTCAAATCCAAAGCGCGCGAAGCAACGGGAAAGATCGACTTGAAACCCTCGAATCTTCCAAGTAGGTCGAAAACATAAGAACAACTTAATCACTATAAGGTCGATCGCAAGGAAGATGCAAAACACACGAAATTCTTAACAAGAATTCGTAGAATCAAGAGATCGAACACTTGGGGTTCGATATTTCCTAAGAACAACAAGAACATCACTCGAAACCCGGATACGACAAGACACAAGAATCAAATCATAGGGAGAGAATCAACACAACCGATTGATAATATACAACAACACGATTCATGAAGAACAACCCTAATCTTGAAGATTGACGAAATACACCAAGGAGGGTTTCAAGAGAGTTACCTCGAATCGAAGACGAAGAACACGGATTGATGATGTTAATCAACGTCAATAGCTCAAAGGAGATGAAAACTTGGAGTTACAAGACTCCACAATCGCCCTCCAATCGCCCACAAGTTGCCCTAGCTGCAGAGGGATGAAGAAATGGTGAGAAAATGACGAACACGGTCAACTCCTGGGTATATAAACCCGCGCCAGCGTTACGTACGTTATACACGACATATTACGTACGTAATCGATGCCCAGAACTTCCTGTCCGAAATAACGAAGACCATTACGTACGTTAGAGCAAGGCCTTAACGTACGTAATGCGCACAGTTAACGCACGTTAGGGCCAACACATAGCATGCGCTATCGATGGCTAGAATTAACTGACTGAAATGGAATACCCCTTACGTACGTAATGAGAAGGCTTAACGTACATAAGGCTCAGGATAATAACGCCCGTTATGCATATAGCATAGCGTACGTAAGTCACTTAGCAGTCCTAGAATTGCTAAGCTCAGCTCATCGAGTACGAGCGTGACGAAACCGCGAAACGACAACAACAACAACACAAGATGAGGACATGCATACGAAGAGTGCCCAACGACAAACTCAAATGTTAAAAGAAAATATAATTCCGACTACCTGAAGGTTCGGAATAACTACAACGAAAGTAACTACCAAACTTTGGGAAATTACGAAAATGGCCCAAAACGTCCGGAATACACGATACACGATCGAAACACTAAGCCAAAGCTTGCAACACGTATAACAACGTTACATGAACTTACGGGAAACCCGAAACGATAGTTTCGAACGAGATTCGCCAGAATCAAACTCAAGCGCGGAAAAGTCGCCTAAGAACACGGAACTCAACAAAACGAAACCGAAATGAACTCGGACGTCCAAAAGTGCAGAACTAAATACTCTTAGAATGACGAAACGGTCATGATCAAGTCATCAAAACGGACTCCCGCTGAGAAAAAAGAAATTTACCAAAATTTGAAATCGCGGATATTACATACTACCCTCCTTAAAAGAAGTTTCGTCCCGAAACTTAAAATAAGTAGGGGGCAACATGCCACCAGGAAGCACTCAACAAGATACACACGAACCAAAAACTCGCGCCCAACGGCGAAATGTTAGAGCCACGCAAAGAAATATGTGGCGCAAAAACACGCTCCACGACGACCAACACCACGCCATAGGCAGAGACATAATAAAACCAACAAGTGACAAGCATCATCAAACAGATAATACAATCAAGTCAATTATCCGAACAATCACAAAACACGAAACACTTATTACAAGGAAACACGCACAGTCGAGAAAACAAAAAATAAACACAAACGATCCACAAGGACAATCACAAACAATTCGGACTACGCCGAAATCCTCAAAAAACCACACTAGCCATCTCCGTGTCCTTTCGGAGCAGAGACGCAACCTCGATCCCCATATATCTCAGTTACCGTCTCGCAATACACGGATCGGTACCCACCTGGCCACACTCGAAACAACTGACTAACGGTGAATGACAATTCTTCACGGTACGAGATCAGGCAACAACAGTCAGACAACCACGATCGAAGAACAATGATAGAACGAAAATGATCGAACAATAATGATCGAGCAACAATGATCGAAAAAATAATGATCGAATAATAATAGTCGAACAATGACTCCAAAGTTCACACTTCAACTCAAGACATAAAAAGAACTAGTAGAAACTAAAAAATGTTACTTCCGAACAAGGTTCACAAGAATCGAACCAAACTCGGAAAAGTCACAGCGATAACTAGATCGATCCAAAACAAGATCACGGCTCGTTCGAACGATAAAACCGAAATACAGAACAAGTTCAGAAAGTATCAACGAACACGAGCGAGTCGATAGAATTGAGAAGGAGAAAAATGCAGAAGTCCAAAAATAATACGGGTATTACATTCGACCTCTTATAAAATAAGGTCGTCCCCGCAACTCACAATAACGGAAAGAAGGCAACAACACAAAAGCAGCTGACGGAGACATTTCTCATGGGCCTCTTAGAGCCGATTCTGATATCTGTGTTGAAGTTCGTACCCCGAAAGACTCGGAAACCAACTCGCAAAACTGGATCCTGTGTCTCTCGAGTCCACACTTGAAATGCGTTACTGACGAGAAGGACAATTGGTACGTGCATGCCCCCGGCACATCACGGTTGAAACACCTTGGCTCGGCATACCGAATATACAAATGCTAGATACAATGGAACATAACATCGCAAAACAATATACCGGAGATGCCAACTCAGCATAACATATCAACACATACAAAAATCACAACAACCACGGCATCGTTCGATGATTACAACGGCCCGAACGATAACTAGCATATAATTACTAAACATTACGAAACTGTAACACCCCTAAACCACTCGGGAATATTACAGCGCCGCACACCCTCTCCGCGAGGACCTACCAGGCTAAATACAAAACAATGCATCACTTCACATCGCCGACATGGCTACATAAAGGACCATTAGACCGATATGGTCTTATATCACAACACACAGAACAATACATACAAGATCCTTGCTCAGAACACATACCCACGCAGGGGCTAGAATACAATATCACTTCCATAACTCGATAAAATTACACATCGGAGGAAAATCAACACGACTCTACTAAATACTCTATAATTGGTCTTCACGTGATTAGTATCTTCGTTTCCCATCATCCTTCGTATCGATCCTGTGATTCGCTCCCCAGCTACCTGCAAGTACCTGGACGCAATACAGACATCCACCCCCTGAATACTCGGGGGTTAGCAAAACTCCACTGTTTTGCTAGTGCAAGTATAAAACCAAAAGTACAAGCCATACACAACGTGCTTCAAGAATATAAAATCTTGAATATATTTCCCGAGATAAATCACTTAATCAAAACAGTTTGATTTAAAAAGGTAGGAAAAGAACCATGTGTCTCATACAAAATATTTTACGGTCTCGGGGGTTTGAAAACATTTGGAAATAAGGAATTCTCAAGTCTTTCGAAAACACTTGGGGACACGGCCCAAAATCATCTTTCCAAAATACGATTCCAATAATAAAATGCGGTTTCACAACCCAATTCACAACACACGGGGTCCAAGACCCAAATCATAAGCCACAGGGTCCACGACCCGAATCACATAACACATGTTCCTAAGGATTATTCGCGTCCCGTGCTAACAAGCCACGAACCTCAGATGCTCCCGTAGAACATACCCGAGTGAATAACCCAATAGAAAACCATACCAAATCACATGTCCTCGTGACAACAGTCACGGAACCATTCCATACCACAACCACAAGTTATCCCGGCATCGGGCTAACAAGCCACGAACCTCGGAGTCCCCGCAAGACATACCCGATGATAACCCCACAAGTTATCTTGGCATCAGGCTAGCAAGCCCCGAACCTCGGAGTCCCCGCAAGACATACCCGGATTGGATAACCCTACGGTCACGCCCGACCCATACTAGCAAGTATGGATCCCGGAGATTCAACAATCCTACCCGGAGGCACATCACTTTCAGCAATCACATCACAATGAGCAGAACATCAAGCCAAGCAACACTTAAACATCACAACCTCCTTTCAAAGGAGTAACAACTAATATCCCACGTAATACATTCTTAACGAACAAGTACACATAACGTTACGTAATCCCCGGCAAAGGATTACGGTCTAATAAACTCATTCAAAGTGGTCATATCATCTTTTCAACATACAAATCAAACACTCATATTCCGAGAACACATATATTCACGAAGTACATAAATTATCGTTGAAAGACAACATTTATCGAGAATATACCGATCCCTTTTTACGTTCATTAAACATTGGGTTTTCGAATTCCTTTACCATTAATTACGCCTACGAAACATGAAACGATGGACAAGATACTTGCCTCGATATCACGAGCGACGAAACGATTTAACGGGCACGATCGAAACCTTCGAACCTCCAAAAACGATCAAGACTTCGACAGCCCACGAATACTACGAAAATAGCATCACCACAAATCAATAACACTAATCGAAATCCGAAACGATCCTAAAAACGACAAGGATCTAAGTATTCTCAAAGAAATCAAGAATCGTTGATCCGGGCGATAAAAATCGATAAACGGTTAAAAAAATCTGAAGATTACGGTCAAGACAAACAAGAACAAATAACCGATCGGATGAGATCGGTCAAGAATCACAAATCTAAACAAAAACCCCAAATTTAAGAAAATAGGGTTCTAACAAGAGATTACCTTGATTTGGACCAAGAAGACGATTAGATGTTGTTAAACATCTACAAATCCGCTCAAAGATGAAGCTAGAAGAAAAAGATCGGTCCTACTCGCCTCTGGATCTCACTCCCGTCGGAAGGGATGAAGAAAAGTGGGAAATGACGACTTAATCCGCTGTCCAGATTTATATCGATGCTTATTAGCGTGCGCTAATCACCCTTCATTAGCGTGCGCTAACGGGTCAACGCTCCAGAAACCGCATATAACATAGTTAGCGTGCGCTAGCCAACACCGTAGCGCGCGCTAACGGGTCACAAAACCACCGGTAGCCCCTGGACAGAACTGCACCTATCGAGTAGCATGCGCTAGAAGGAAGAGGGAGCGTGCGCTAAGCAGTCGATAGCGTGCGCTAGCTATCGGCCTTAGCGTGCGCTAACAAAGCTCGGTCCCGATCCGGTAGCTACCGGATCGCCTCTCAATCGCCAGCTTAGCGTGCGCTACACATTCGGAGCGTGGCGCTAAACACCATGCAGTAGCGTGCGCTATGCTTCAAGCATTAGCGTGCGCTACACCACGAAATCTCAAAAACTCACAAAGTGATCCGAAATGCCTCCAAAAACATGTCCCAACAAGTCGCAACCAAACATGGCACGAAATTCCTACGATGAGGACCATGACAATCCGATAAAACCCAGAAAACCCAACGAATCCGGAAAAAGATCTCGGGTATTACATTCTACCCCTCTTAAAAGAAGTTTCGTCCTCGAAACTTGAAACATGGAACGAACGACGCAAAACAAACTCAGATAACACACGATATCCGTTGCCGAAATAACAAAACACGACGAACGAAAATCAATACGGTTGAACAATTCAACAGTACAACAGTCAAAACACGAGCTATTCGCTGAACCAATACGAAATTCCACAGCCCAAGGGTTGAAAGATCGAACACAAAACTAATTTCCTGAACTTAAGGAAATTACGAAGGAGTCCTAACGCTCAACAATTACGAAACGAGATCAACAAAAACTGAACCATCAAACGATTGAGTTACAACGATCGAGACAACAACAGTCGATCAATCATGTTCGAATCACGACGAACAATAATACTCAAACAAAAACCCCAAAGTTCACATCTAGACTAGAGATAATATACGATCCGGTGACGGCAACAAGATGTGCATTCACATAAGATCCACAGGAAAGGGAATAGCAATTTGGAGAGTCATAACGACAAACGGGTCATTCTGAAACAATACCACAACTCGTTCGATCAATAAAAGCACAGGACAGGACAAGATCAGAAAATATCAACGAATATAAACGATTCGACAGGGTCGAGAGTACAGAGTTCAAAATCCGATCCACTTCAAATAAAAGAAGTCAATCTCTGAATTTCGAAACAACAAAGCAAGGGAAATAATTCAACATGCAACTGACAGACCACGCCCCTCCGGGACTGCTCGGAGCCGATCCTGATATCAAAGTTCAAGTCCCTGCCTCGGAATGCTCGGTAGCCATCTCGCAAAACTCAACCCGGTGTCCCTCGAGTCCGCACCTGTAACACGTTACTGGCGGAGAAGGACAATGTGCACGAACATGTCCCGCCACATTACAGTTAAAACATCTCCTGGCTTTACCAGGAGTCAGAACAGAAGACTTGGAACTCTCAGTTCCACGCATCGAGCGATGGAGCTTCACAGCGGAAAGGCTACGACATTGAAAACTAGAAATACCAACTCCTGCACCGTCCACACGGTCGTCGGACTTCCTCTGCTTCTTCGAATCGGGCACACGCTCCGACGATAACGAAGCTAGTTCACGGGCTAATGCTCGATCTTGATAGTCCCTCAACGAGGTGCAATTGAATCCCGACATATACACGCGAATATCCGGCTTCATCCGTCTGTCAAAGTGGAGGATTCTCTCTTCCTCGGTTCTCACCCGGTCTACACATAATCGAGTTGTTTGCTATAATCAATGATAGCTTGCGACACCGATATATCTTGCGGTTCTCGCCAAGTAGAATTCGCGAATCCTCTTCTCTCTAATCGGTTTGGACGTAACTCGGCTTCCATAAATGCTTGGAACTCCGCCCAGTGACATCACGATCACGAGGTTTAACAGCCTTCCCACCAATTAGCGGATCCTTGTCGAGAAGGTACTTAGCGATAGGTACCTTCCGCTCTTCGTGACATCCGATACCTCGAAAATCTTTCCCAATGGAAAATCCAACAATCCCACCCAACGCATCCGCGACCGCGAAGCGAGGGGATTCATACGAACTACCTCGCGAAGCCATTGATTTACACCAACGTTCTGACTCGCGTCAAGGCTACGTTGAACCACCTGGGTCAACTGAGTCATCTGAGTCGCTACTTGTTGCAATATAGTAGCAACACCCAAACCAAAATCATTCCCAGCGGCATTCTCTCGATTCCGCATCTGATCCCCGTGGCCATCAGCGCCACGATTACGACCACGACCTCTGCCCCTCGGCATACTAACAAACAACAACCTAAGGTAAAGAAAGATCATAACACATAGCAAGATATTCAAGTCTCTGTCTTTAATCCAACATCATTAAATCATATACACATTACCATTTAATTCCAGCTAGAACACAATATACAAACTATTATACCAACAATCTTCATTTATAATACCATTGTTATGCGATTTATAAATGCAATGAAATTGAAATCATCCATTATATCAAAAATCACTTTACATGCGGTTTCGCGCGGAACTCACCAAGTTGAAAACCATTTTCGAAAACTTTCCAAAATGCCAGAAATTGCGATGACGTTAATACTTTCCAAATACTCCCATCAAGTCATTTTCCAAATTCAAAATACCGTCACCATATACCGTTTGAAATTAGAAGGAGTAGTCGCGAAAAATCAATAGTTTCAAAATATATGTTAAATCGCCCGACAAAAGAGTTAGGAAAAAGGGTCAACGAAATAATTCAAATTTACAAATACAAAAGGTCATTTTGAAACACACACTATTTGGTAAAAGTACCCAAAAAGTCACTTTGAACTTTACACACGCAATGACAAGAACACGGTTCAAATTACACATAACCACACGCAATGCTTGTTATTCATGGACAACACACATGGAGTACCGTCTCAAACGGTCACCTAACAATCGCAAAGTTAGACTTACGGCCGAATGTAGTTTCCGAGCTTCGCCGACCGGTTAGGGTATGATTCAACAGAGACTTAGCATGCGCTAGCCATGCCACGTTAGTGCGCGCTAGTTATACTAATTCAAAGAACACATTCATGAGCATATATCAAATAATGCCAAACGCCAAAGGTTACATATAAACAACAACATACGAATCCAAACGCCAACAATTTACATTCTCACTACATATCGTTTAATCGAAAAGTTGAAGGCGAAAGTCACGTCTCAAGTAAACTATTGGTAGACCTCGTTTAAGCATTTAAAATCAAATTTTGAAAATTTTCAATGCAAGATGAAAATATAATATGTGTAGTTTGAATTCTCAAAATCTTTGGTCTCGAGGTCATCATACGAAAATCAAATTATTTTTCCTTCTCGAAGGATATTTTTAAATAGAATTTACGTGACTTCCCAAAACATTTGAAATTGAAATATCACATTGATAAACTTTTATTGAGTAACCAATCCAAAACATCACTCCCAAAAACGATTTCACACAAGGATGTATACATATATACATGCATACTGGTACTACTCTTTATTCCAACACAATACGAGAATCAAACAAGTATGGAATAAATATTCACGAGGCACAATTAAACTCCACAAAATAACACCGAATTACATAAAGTCGTATAGACGAGACACAACAAAGTAGGAGACTTACATCCACAGATCGCACGAAGATGATGGTTGCACTCGATACTAATCACGACCGGCAACTCGACGACGCGTCGCGACACCACTCGTCGGACCAAACCCGACAAGACAAGATCCGACAACACACAACTCAACTCGACACCTAGGTTTCCTCAACCTAAAGCTCGATACCATATTCGTAAGACCCCAAACCACTCGGGAATATTACAGCGCAGACTCCTCTCCGCGAGGACCTACCAAAGCTAAATACAAAACAATGCATCACTTCACATCGCCGACATGGCTACATAAAGGACCATTAGACCGATATGGTCTTATATCACAACACGTAACAATACATACAAGATCCTTGCTCGTAACACATACCCACGCAGGGGCTAGAATACAATATCACTTCCATAACTCGATAAAATTACACATCGGAGGAAAATCAACACGACTCTACCAAATACTCTATAATTGGTCTTCACGTGATTAGTATCTTCGTTTCCCATCATCCTTCGTATCGATCTCGTGATTCGCTCCCCACTACCTGCAAGTACCTGGACGCACAGACATCCACCCCGAATACTCGGGGTTAGCAAACTCCACTGTTTTGCTAGTGCAAGTATAAAACCAAAAGTACAAGCCATACACAACGTGCTTCAAGAATATAAAATCTTGAATATATTTCCCGAGATAAATCACTTAATCAAAACAGTTTGATTTAAAAAGGTAGGAAAAGAACCATGTGTCTCATACAAAATATTTTACGGTCTCGGGGGTTTGAAAACATTTGGAAATAAGGAATTCTCAAGTCTTTCGAAAACACTTGGGGACACGGCCCAAAATCATCTTTCCAAAATACGATTCCAATAATAAAACGCGGTTTCACAACCCAATTCACAACACACGGGGTCCAAGACCCAAATCATAAGCCACAGGGTCCACGACCCGAATCACATAACACATGTTCCTAAGGATTATTCGCGTCCCGTGCTAACAAGCCACGAACCTCAGATGCTCCCGTAGAACATACCCGAGTGAATAACCCAATAGGAAACCATACCAAATCACATTTCCTCGTGACAACAGTCCCAGAACCATTCCATACCACAACCACAAGTTATCCCGGCATCGGGCTAACAAGCCACGAACCTCGGAGTCCCCGCAAGACATACCCGATGATAACCCCACAAGTTATCTCGGCATCGGGCTAGCAAGCCCCGAACCTCGGAGTCCCCGCAAGACATACCCGGATTGGATAACCCTACGGTCACGCCCGACCCATACTAGCAAGTATGGATCCCGGAGATTCAACAATCCTACCCGGAGGCACATCACTTTCAGCAATCACATCACAATGAGCAGAACATCAAGCCAAGCAACACTTAAACATCACAACCTCCTTTCAAAGGAGTAACAACTAATATCCCACGTAATACATTCTTAACGAACAAGTACACATAACGTTACGTAATCCCCGGCAAAGGATTTCGGTCTAATAAACTCATTCAAAGTGGTCATATCATCTTTTCAACATACAAATCAAACACTCATATTCCGAGAACACATATATTCACGAAGTACATAAATTATCGTTGAAAGACAACATTTATCGAGAATATACCGATCCCTTTTTACGTTCATTAAACATTGGGTTTCACACGAATTCCTTTACCATTAATTACGCCTACGAAACATGAAACGTATGGACAAGATACTTGCCTCGATATCACGAGCGACGAAACGACGAACGGGCACGATCGGGAAACCTTCGAACCTCCAAAAACGATCAAGACTTCGACAGCCCACGAATACTACGAAAATAGCATCACCACAAATCAATAACACTAATCGAAATCCGAAACGATCCTAAAAACGACAAGGATCTAAGTATTCTCAAAGAAATCAAGAATCGTTGATCCGGCGATAAAAATCGATGAACGGTTAACAAAATCAAGATTACGGTCAAGACAAACAAGAACAAATAACCGATCGGATGAGATCGGTCAAGAATCACAAATCCAAACAAAAACCCCAAATTTAAGAAAATAGGGTTCTAACAAGAGATTACCTTGATTTGGACCAAGAAGACGATTAGATGTTGTTAAACATCTACAAATCCGCTCAAAGATGAAGCTAGAAGAAAAAGATTGGTCCTACTTGCCTCTGGATCTCACTCACGTCGGAAGGGATGAAGAAAAGTGGGAAATGACGACTTATCATCTGCCCAAGATTTATCTTTGAGCGATTATTAGCGTGCGCTAATCACCCTTCATTAGCGTGCGCTAACGGGTCAACGCTCCGTAGAAACCGCATATAACATAGTTAGCGTGCGCTAGCCAACAGCCGTAGCGCGCGCTAACGGTCACAAAACCACCCAGTAGCCCCTGGACGAATCGCACCTATCGAGTAGCGTGCGCTAGAAGGAAGAGGAGCGTGCGCTAAGCGACCGATAGCGTGCGCTAGCTATCGGCCTTAGCGTGCGCTAACAAAGCTCGATCCCGATCCGGTAGCTCTTTGGGCGCCTCTGTACCGATTTAGCGTGCGCTACACATTCAGTAGCGTGCGCTAAACACCATGCAGTAGCGTGCGCTATGCTTCAAGCATTAGCGTGCGCTACACCACGAAATCTCAAAAACTCACAAAGTGATCCGAAATGCCTCCAAAAACATGTCCCAACAAGTCGCAACCAAACATGGCACGAAATTCCTACGATGAGGACCATGACAATCCGATAAAACCCAGAAAACCCAACGAATCCGGAATAAAGATCTCGGGTATTACAGAAACAACCACGTATGTACACAATCATACAAACTCAAGTTCTAACCACTCGCATGGGTGCGATAGCACGCAAATCACCAGGAAACGACAACATTAATGATTAACATCACACCTCTCACAGAGGACTAACACAAAAAGTACGTGACGAACGACTCAACGCTCACGCCACCAATTCAACCACAACTTGGGGGTTAACACCCTAACGAAAGTTCGAACATCATACGTACATTCCTGGACCACAAATAGGAATGATAGGTTTTAAAAACGAAAACCACCTTTTTGAAAACAATTTGGAAACACCGGTAGATCTTGAGTATCACCTTACAAAAAGTAGTACAAACACCATTATCGAGACTTTAAAAACCATCTTGTGTTTGAACAAAAATGAGGACACTTTTCTTTTAGTGAAAAAATTTCAAAAATATTCGACCCTCGGGTCTAAGCGAAACATTTCTAAATAATTGAAAATGTAATATCCGCGATTTCGATTTCCAATAATTTTTTTTATTTTTTTCTGGTGTAATTCCATCTTAGCAACTCTATTGTGACCGTTTACTCATTTCGAGAATGATTAATTCTACACTTTTTGTCATCCGAGATCGTCTCGGTGTCGTTCTGTTGAATTCCGTGTTCTTAAGTGACCTTTTCACGTATGAGTTCGACTTTGTAAAATCACCATTAATTCTTGGTAATCCCAAAAATTCTGAATCTTTACAATATTATATAGAATCAAGTTAGCTTTCCAATGGTTCAAACGGTAAGTCAATCGGAGTCCGGACGAAGGAGTTATGGTCGAAATAGCTAAGGCTGCACCATGTGCCTTTTTGTGCTGGAGCGGGCTGTACCGCGGGCCGCGGCCCCTTCTGGCCGGGCTGCGGCACAAAGGCAGTGTGCTGGGCAGATTTTGGCCATGGGCCGCGGCACACTCATCCTGTGCCGCGGCACACAGTACAGTTTTGCCTATATCAGCGTTTTCTTGTGGAATCATCCTCATTTCATCACTTTCCTTCTTCCTCTCCTCCTTGGGCGATTTGTGGGCGATATTTTGGGCGATTTAGCATCATCAAACTCAAATAAATTCATCTTCTTCAAGTTGTGGTTTGGATTAACAACATATTTGTGGATTCTTCATCCTAATCAAGGTAATTTCTTAAAATCTCCTAAAATTTGATTTTTGGGAGTTTTGGCATTGATTTCATTTTCCGTCCGAATTTGATGAATCGGTTGATGTTTGTAAACATTATTAATCATGTTCTATGGATTGTATATCCATATCTTCGATTCGTTCAACCCGATTCATGATTCTTAAGTTCTTGAGGAACTTTGAACATTTAGTGTTCGATTAAATGTCTCAAAGAGTTTCCTTCGATCATTGTGTTGTTTTCGTTCGATATTGTGTTATTGAATGAATTGTATTTCATTCAAGGTTGTTCGAGCGCTTATATTTATCGGAGGACGCCGTTCGTTGTTCGTGGAAGGATTTCATCGCCTTCGGTTGAGGCAAGTTTTATACTTGTACTAGTCAATGAGATTAATGTTATCATATATGTGTATGAATGTGTTGTATCATTCCGAGACTTAGTCTATTCATGAATTCATTGATATTAAGAGATCGTTCGATACGATACCTTTCGGCAATTATGCCAAATGTTTTTATTGTTCGTTAATGGCCGGTTCAATGCATTGTGATACTCGTTGTTAATGTTATTATCGATCACCGATTCGCGGTATCGATGTATCGATCATTGTTGTTGATATTAATGTCAATTTAAGACGTCGTTGTAATCATTGCTATTAATGTTGGAGTTTTGTCCTTGATTTTGTTTTGGCCGATTAAAGGCGTTGACGTATTCATTTCTCTTCTTCGTTGTCGATAACCGATTAAAGGTGCCGAGACATCCTTCGTATCATTGTTATCGATTGGCCGTTCTCAGGCAAATCGAAGTGCTCAATCATTTATTATATCATTGTTATCGATTGGCCATTTTAAGGCAATCGAGGTATTGAATCATCCGCTGCATCATTGTTATCGGTTGGCCATTCTAAGGCAATCGAGGTATTGAATTGGGGCTGTCGAGGATAGTTCTCACCCGTTGTGTCGTTGTTATCGATTGACCACTCTAAGGTAATCGAGGTATTGAATTGGGACTGTCGAGTACAATGCCCATCCGTGAGTCATCATTATCGTGTTGGCCGACTCAAGGTAGCACACTATCAAAATTGTGATACAGCTTTTTGCCGTGGCTTCGGCCCTAATTGTGATACGGCTTCATGCCGTGGCTTCGGCCCTAATTGTGATACGGCTTCGTGCCGTGGCTTCGGCCCTAATTGTGATACGGCTTCGTGCCGTGGCTTCGGCCCTAATTGTGATACGGCTTCGTGCCATGGATTCGGTCTTAATTGTGATACGGCTTCGTTCCGTGGCTTCGGCCCTAATTGTGATACGGCTTCGTGCCGTGGCTTCAGCCCTAATCGATACAGCTTCAGGCTGTTTTGGCTTCATGTAATTGTGATATTTGACAGCTTTGGCTGAGTGGCTTTCAAGCCTTTATTATTGTCCTGGTAATTTCATTGGAGCCTTCAGGCATTGTGATTCATAATTAATTCAGTTCTGATTTGGTTCATGTCGTGTAATTCATTGTGGTACTCTATAATTATGATTCGCCGTTGGGCATTTATTTTCTAACCTGTCGAACAGGTATTAATAGTATGCAGTGGGCATAGTATTTCACGAATGCTCGGTTCTTACATTGGTTTGTGAGCATCGCGTATTATTATTATCATTGTACCGTTTCATTCTGCCTTTGGATGCATATCATGTTATACATGTATTTGATGTTCATTATCTAGATGACTGACCCCGTGGGGGCGGAACATGTTTTCATGTTTTAGGTGCTTGCGAGGAGAGAGTTGAGACACAGGGGCATGACGATGGCGACGAGGCATTCGAGCGATACTAGGCCGAGTTGTTCATGTTGGTCAGTCATTGTCATTATGTATTACCCGAGCAGATGCTCGTGGATGTTGTTGTATTTTATTTTTGGCCATGTAGGCCCATCATTGTCGTTGAAATTCCTTATCGGAATATTGTGTCGGATATCATGGTAGGGACTATGATTTCCCCTTGTTGTTTAATTTAATGTATTTTAGTCATGTTCGCCTGGTGGATCTCCTGGCGTGGGGTCCACGGCACTGTAATAACCCAATAGGATTTGGGGGTGTTACATAAGATGGTATCAGAGATTTTGGGTTGTGAGATACCCTGATATGTGAGTTATGTGGCTCTACCGATGCGATAGTAGTGGGACTGTCAGGTTATGACAATCTGGACAGTCGGGTTTTGTGAGTCGTAATATTAGTACGACTGCACGAGTCATTAATTTATCAAGTCGTCGTCAGTTGGGACTAGTATAGTGAGACCTCTAAGCTTCGTATGACCTGTGTAAGGACTCGATTCTCTTTATGTTCATACATTCATCATGTCATTAATTGTTCATGCTTTGTTGAAACCTATATGTGATATTAGTGTTATGATTGATTCATGACTAATTGTTTTGGAGCACGTGTGACTTGTGTAAGCATTAAGGATCAACTCATTCATCAGTTAATAATCCTCAATCATCATTTTGATCTCATCACTCAGTTAATTCATTCATCACTCAGTCAATATCATTCATCACTCAGTTAATTCATTCATCACTCAGTTAATTCATTCATCACACTCAGTCAATATCATTCATCACTCAGTTAATTCATTCATCACTTAGTTAATTCATTCATCACTCAGTTAATTCATTCATCACTCAGTCAATATCATTTATCACTCAGTTAATTCGTTCATCACTCAGTCAATATCATTCATCACTCAGTTAATTCATTCATCACTTAGTTAATTCATTCATCACTCAGTCAATATCATTCATCACTTAGTTAATTCATTCATCACTTAGTTAATTAATTCATCACTCAGTCAATATCATTCATCACTCAGTTAATTCGTTCATCACTCAGTCAATATCATTACTCAGATAATTCATTCATCACTGGTTAATTCATTCATCACCCAGTCAATATCATTGCTCAGTTAAGTCATTCATCACTTAGTCAATTCCTTCATCACGTAGTCAATCTCATTGTTCAGATTAATTCATTAATCACCAGTCAATCTCATTGTTCAGATTAATTCATTAGTCACTCAGTCAATCTCATTGTTCAGTCAATTTATTCATCACTCAGTCGATCTCATTGCTCAGTTAATTCATTCATCACTCAGTCAATCTCATTGTTCAGTCAATTCATTCATCACTCAGTCAATCTCATTGTTCAGTCAATTTATTCCTCACTCAGTTAATCTCATTGTTCAGTTAATTCATTCATCACTCAGTCAATCTCATTGTTCAGTCAATTCATTCATCACTCAGTCAATATCATTGCTCAGTCAATTCATTCATCACTCAGTTAATCTCATCGCTCAGTTGATTCATTCATCACTCAGTCAATCTCATCGCTCAGTTAATTCATTATCACTCAGTCAATCTCATTGTTCAATTAATTCATTAATCATCCAATCCATCTCACAGTTCAGTTGTTGATCTTGTGAATCAAATTTTCAACCTTGTTAACTTGTTCAAGGTAATCATTTCAGGAATTTCATTAGATAGTCTTGTCACCTCACTTGATCTTTCATGCGATCTTATCATATTCCGGCGTCACGTAGATGATCGTTTTATTGCATTATTAATGCATTCATTGTGTTAGAGCGTGTATGCTCATTGTTATCATTCCATCTCGTAATCATAATGCAATCTTCATACGAGATCTATAATTATCACGTGACTTTCCTGCCTCGGTATGGAAAGAGTTGTCAGAGGGACATCGGACTCCGACGTCCAAGAGATCGTTTTCTAGTCGTCTTCATGCTGGGAGAGCATCTTCATCTCAGACGACGAGTTCGACTGTTGTTTGCTTTAACTGTGATACAATAGGACATTCATCACCGGTTTTGAGCAAGTTAATTCTTGCTCGGTAATAGGATAATCATTCATTTCATCGCCGTTCAATCATTCGCATAAGTCATTCATCATATATCAATCACGTTGAGACTTATAATTATCAAAATAATCATTCACTTCACGGGGAACAATGGTTTCCAATCATTTCATTTGAGTTATCACTCATTGCGTTATTAGTTTACCTCGGTGAGTCATTCTTGATCCTTATCGGATTTCTAATCATTTATCATTCATCATAGTCACTCTTGTTTTTGGTAACCTTTCGGGGTCATATTAAGCGGTGAGTTCAGATTTGAGTCTTCGTTGAATCGTTGGGATCGAGGAGATCGATGATATGGAGGATATCGATGTTGGGTACATTTGAAATGTAGCCTTGTCTTTCGGATGACTGTATATCTCAATCCGTAATAATGTATCGTGGTTGTGGATCATTTATTGTTGATCTATTTTATAATGATCGTATTTGAGAATCTTGAGATTTTGAGATCGTTTGATGCATTCCTTTTGGTGTTGTACCGAGATTTCGTGATAATCTGGGTGATTGTATATTGTGATTCAAGACGTCAAGTCATGGGGACTTGGGCGTGCGATAGATATGGTTCCGAGGACTATATGTGCATTGCTGTTCTTCTTTGGAGGTGAATCAGTGTTTGTATGGGCATCCGATGCCGATGAGAAGCGATCTTTCAGTTTTGGTGTATCTCATTGAGTTTCCTGACGGGATATTGCTTCTCCCAACTTGTTTTAAGTTTCGGGACGAAACTTCTTTTAAGGGGGGTAGCATGTAATATCCGCGATTTCGATTTCCAATAATTTTTTTTATTTTTTTTCTGGTGTAATTCCATATTAGCAACTGTATTGTGACCGTTTCCTCATTCCGAGAATGATTAATTCTACACTTTTTGTCATCCAAGTTCGTATCAGTGTCGTTCTGTTGAATTCCGTGTTCTTAAGTGACTTTTTCACGTATGAGTTCGACTTTGTAAAATCACCATTAATTCTTGGAAACTCCAAAAATTCTGAATCTTTTCAATATTATAGAAAATCAAGTTAGCTTTCCAATGGTTCAAACGGTGAGTCAATCGGGGTCCGGACGAAGGAGTTATGGTCGAAATAGCTAAGGCTGCACCATGTGCCTTTTTGTGCTGGAGCGGGCTGTACCGCGGCCCGCAGCCCCTTCTGGCCGGGCCATGGCACAAAGGCAGTGTGCTGGGCAGTTTTTGGCCGTGGGCCGCGGCACACTCATCCTGTGCCGCGGCACACAGTACAGTTTTGCCTATATCAGCGTTTTCTTGTGGAATCATCCTCATTTCATCACTTTCCTTCTTCCTCTCCTCCTTGGGCGATTTGTGGGCGATACTTTGGGCGATTTAGCATCATCAAACTCAAATAAATTCATCTTCTTCAAGTTGTGGTGTGGATTAACAACATGTTTGTGGATTCTTCATCCTTATCAAGGTAATTTCTTGAAATCTCCTAAAATTTGATTTTTGGGAGTTTTGGCTTTGATTTCATTTTCCGTCCGAATTTGATGAATCGGTTAATGTTTGTAAACATTATTAATCATGTTCTATGGATTGTATATCCATATCTTCGATTCATTCAACCCGATTGATGATTGTTATGTTCTTGAGGAACTTTGAACATTTAGTGTTCGATTAAATGTCTCAAAGAGTTTCCTTCGATCATTGTGTTGTTTTCGTTCGATATTGTGTTATTGAATGAATTGTATTTCATTCAAGGTTGTTCGAGCGCTTATATTTATCGGAGGACGCCGTTCGTTGTTCGTGGAAGGATTTCATCGCCTTCGGTTGAGGCAAGTTTTATACTTGTACTAGTCAATGAGATTAATGTTATCATATATGTGTATGAATGTGTTGTATCATTCCGAGACTTAGTCTCTTCATGAATTCATTGATATTAAGAGATCGTTCGATATGATACCTTTCGGCAATTATGCCAAATGTTTTTATTTTTTCGTTAATGGCCGGTTCAAGGCATTGTGATTCTCGTTGTTAATGTTATTATCGATCACCAGTTCGCGGTATCGATGTATCGATCATTGTTGTTGATATTAATGTCGATTTAAGACGTCGTTGTAATCATTGCTATTAATGTTGGAGTTTTGTCCTTGATGTTGTTTTGGCCGATTAAAGGCGTTGACGTATTCATTTCTCTTCTTCGTTGTCGGTAACTGATTAAAGGTGCCGAGACATCCTTCGTATCATTGTTATCGATTGGCCATTCTCAGGCAAATCGAAGTGTTCAATCATTCATTATATCATTGTTATCGATTGACCGTTTTAAGGCAATCGAGATATTGAATCATCCGCTGCATCATTGTTATCGGTTGGCCATTCTAAGGCAATCGAGGTATTGAATTGGGGCTGTCGAGGATAGTTCTCACCCGTTGTGTCGATGTTATCGATTGACCACTCTAAGGTAATCGAGGTATTGAATTGGGACTGTCGAGTACAATGCCCATCCGTGAGTCATCATTATCGTGTTGGCCGACTCAAGGTAGCACACTATCAAAATTGTAATACGGCTTCGTGCCGTGGCTTCGACCCTAATTGTGATACGGCTTCGTGCCGTGGCTTTGGCCCTAATTGTGATACGGCTTCGTGCCGTGGCTTCGGCCCTAATTGTGATACGGCTTCATGCCGTGGCTTCGGCCCTAATTGTGATACGGCTTCATACCGTGGCTTCGGCCCTAATTGTGATACGGCTTCGTGCCGTGGCTTCGGACCTAATTGTGATACAGCTTCGTGCCGTGGCTTCGGCCCTAATTGTGATACAGCTTCGTGCCGTTGTAACACCCCGAGATATTCGGAATAATTACAGCGCCGTAAACCCTTTAAGTAAGGATTTACAAGGCTAATTTAAAAGAATTGTAAATGTAATCCAATCGTACAACTGAAGTTCAAATACAGATTTGATTCGACCGATCAAATGAGTTAACTTATACAACCATATCGAAATGACATTATTAAAACAGACGTACTCAAGTACTAAATGAACCAAGAAGACAAATCACAATAACAATAAACATCAACCACATCACTGAGCCATTTCATCGTCCTGTCGGTACTGTGGTTGCTTCCCCGCTCCTCGGCTACCTGAACATCAAAACAATGTCCACCCCCGAAGGGGTTAGCAAAACAATGCTAGTACAAGTATCATAATACATAAATCATTAGTGCATCATAAAACATGCAAAACGGACTTCCGTCACCGGAATCCAATGATGCGAATCCTCACGATTCCATCAACACGGTCTGAGGTAATCCAGCGATCCAGCGCCCTTGGTATAGATCCCCATGATGATCCCGTCGGACCAACGCATGGTGGAAAACCCGTCCAGCGATCCAGCGCCCTCAGCATAGATCCCCATGATGATCCCGTCGGACCAACGCATGGTGGACATTCGATCCAGCGCCCTCAGCATAGATCCTCATGATCCCCTCGGATCATTCATACCATAAATCAATCAATTATGCACACATATATGCATTTCAATATGTTCATCAATACGAACAATTAACAACGAATACCACGAGAAATTACAGAAATACATATCATATTCGACAATACGAACAAAACCACAAGCATGATCCAAGTTTCAATATAAATCGAACTCGACATATGATACTTGCCTCGAAAATGGCAAGAATGGAAATACTCCAACAAATGACATGCGTCCGTATGCCGCCGCCCCTCGATCTTCCCCTATGCAAGGCTCGTACCTAAGAAATAATAAAGAATTCCCCTCAAGTCGTACGAACGTCTAATAATCCGGTTAACGACCGCAAGCTCTAAAAATGAATTCTGCCTGAACTACTTAGCGCGCGCTACGTACTATACGTAACGTGCGCTAAGCCTGCCCGTTAACGTACGCAAGTGACCAGGTTTAGCGTGCGCTAGATGTGTACTGACAGTCTTCTCTAAACAGCTGACTGCCCTGCCTGATGATATAACGTACGTTACGTATCCAACGTAGCGCACGTTACTCGTTCCCGATAGCGCACGTTAATATATACATCTTAGCATGCGCTAATCGTGCATGTCAGTCACTACTGGGTAAAACTTGAGCTAAAGGTGATGAAAACTCATGAAATCCTCAGTGTTAATACAAGCCATCTCAGTGTATATCATGCTCATATGGTTTGTTACTGATTAAACGACTACAAGATACAAGGGTACGTATAATCATCACAACACCATAATTCATCTTTGATCTTCAAGAAACATCCTAAGTCCAATCCATTTCATGTCCCAAACGTATGATTCTATCATGTCAAAACATAAGAACTTGATGTTCTCCCCATACCGGTCATAAACAGTTTTGAAGATACATGAATACGTTTAGGAGTCCAACACTAAAAAGGTTCAAAGGATTATACGATGAATAAGTGCCGAAACGTCGAAAATATCCTTCTAACAGATGATGATCGACTATTAACGAATATAACTGACTAGATAAGCATGATCAAACGTCCTTTAGAACACTACTAATATTGGTGAAGAATCAGCTACCTCAAAGTAGTGAAGAACAAGGAGGAAATCGAAGCAATCCAACGTCGAAGGCTTGAACACCAATCCTCAATGATCTAAAATCTTCAACACGATCTAGGATGCTGATAGGAAGTGTTTAGGATGTAGAGAGTAATACTCTAAGTATAAGGATTCGGATGTTGGAAGAGAAAAGACTGAAAATACGAAAAGGATGTTGTCCTATTTATAGAAAATGGTTATTAGCGCGCGCTAGTCCATACTCGTAGCGTGCGCTAACGTCTTACTGACTTCACTGTACTCAGCACTTAGCGTGCGCTATTCACATGCCAGTAGCGTGCGCTAAGGCGTTGACTTGGCTTTTCCCGAAAGCCGTCCAGGTTCATCCCGACACAATCCGACCAAGATCCCCGGCCTGATCTCACCTACCACACGTCTCAATCATATTGACCACGCATAGCGTGCGCTAATGTTCCTTTGTAGCGTGCGCTATGGATCCATGTTAGCGTACGCTACACATAGCCGATAGCGTGCGCTACATGCGCAGAATCACAATTTTATATCACATTCATGAAATCATACACTCAACAACACCGGACTATGAGATACGGAGAATAATACTCAGATTAAAGTGCAACAATTACAATATCACAAGTTCCCAAATACCTATCAGAAATCTCGGGTATTACAGCTGTGGCTTCGGCCCTAATTGTGATACGGCTTCGTGCCGTGGCTTCGGCCCTAATTGTGATACGGCTTCGTGTAGTGGCTTCGGCCCTAATTGTCATACGGCTTCGTGCCGTGGCTTCAGCCCTAATCGATACAGCTTCGGGCTGTTTTGGCTTCATGTGATTGTGATATTTGACAGCTTCGGCTGAGTGGCTTTCAAGCCTTTATTATTGTCCTGGTAATTTCATTGGAGCCTTCAGGCATTGTGATTCATAACTAATTCAGTTCTGGTTTGGCTCATGTCGTGTAATTCATTGTGGTACTCTATAATTATGATTCGCCATTGGGCATTTATGTTCTAACCTGTCGAACAGGTATTAATTGTATGTCGTGGGCATAGTATTTCACGAATGCTCGGTTCTTACATTGGTTTGTGAGCATCTCGTATTATTATTATCATTGTACCGTTTCATTCTGCCTTTGGATGCATATCATGTTATACATGTATTTGATGTTCATTATCTGGATGACTGACCCTGTGGGGGCGGAGCATGTTTTCATGTTTTAGGTGCTTGCGAGGAGAGAGTTGAGACACATGGGCATGACGATGGCGACGAGACATTCGAGCGATACTAGTCCGAGTTGTTCATGTTGGTCAGTCAGTTGGAGTGTTCTTCAGTCTGTCAGTCATTGTCATTATGTATTACCCGAGCAGATGCTCGTGGATGTTGTTGTATTTTATTTTTGGCCATGTAGGCCCATCGTTGTCGTTGAAATTCCTTATCGGAATATTGTGTCGGATATCATGGTAGGGACTATGATTTCCCCTTGTTGTTTAATTTAATGTATTTTAGTCATGTTCGCCTGGTGGATCTCCTGGCGTGGGGTCCACAGCACTGTAATAACCCAATAGGATTTGGGGGTGTTACAGAAAATATCTCAAAAATATTTTGGTCCTCAACTAGAATAGTTTTGAAACATATTGCGGCACTAGAAGGCACCTTGAAAGTACCGCGAGAAAATAATTCATATTAAAAGTACGTCTCGAAATTTATTTTCTAAGATACTTAAGGTTTTCGAAAATTTATTATCCTAGAATGCCTAAAACTCACACATATGGACATTCAATTACATACATCATAATACGCGCATCAACTCATTCAAAACCAAGACAACACCTGTCTTTTACCGGAAACAAATAGTCAAATATTACAGTCAAAAGAACATAAATAACGACAGCACTCCTTATATAAACGAAACATGAGAGTCACATAACCGCATCACGATACCAAGAATCTACATAAAGATTCTGTCACTTAACACATAATCATACCAGTAACTCGCATCAGATGAGGCACAATTACAAAGAAGGGAGACTTACTTCCACAGGTCGCACGAAGATGATGATCGCCCCACGATACTAATCATGACCGACAAACTCAGACGACGCATAGCGACACGACCCAGTCCGACAAAATCCGATGAGACAAAAACTCAACAGACACCACTAAACCCGACAGCCTAGGTTTCCACAACCTAAGCTCCGATACAATTTATGTAACACCCCCAATCCACTCAGGGATATTACACGCCATAGATCCTTTCCTCAAGGATCTACCAGGCTGGTAAATAAAACCAAACATCTAAACATCGCCTTTAAGGCTAAAATGGCTCAGTGGACCGATTTGGTCTTTCAATAAATACATGCAACTCAATCTCAACACATGCCCACACAGGGGCCGAATACAACACACTCCCGTATAATGGGGAAAGAATACTGCAGCGGAATAAAATATAACCAAACCAGTACAACAATGTACGGGTCCTCATGTGATTAGTATCGATCATCTTTCATCATCCTTCGTGCCGACCATGTGTTATACTCCCAAAACCTGAATGCAAACACAAACATCCACCCCCAAATTCCTCGGGGGTTAGCAAAATTCCACTATTTTGCTAGTGCAAGTACAAAGTGCAAATACGAGTCATACAAATCATATTCTAAGAATAATAATAACCAGGAATACTCAAAGATTCAAACATAACGAAAACACTTCCCGAGGCAAGAGTTTAGGTAAAGCTTTTCCAAAATCGAAAGATCACAAGCCAAGCGAAACAATTTATAAAATGGTTTAAATGCCGTCGGGAGTTTTGATAGAAAACAATTCAAGATTTTCGAATCTTTCTCTTTCCAAAATCAACAGGGGTCATAGCCCAAAGATTTTGTTTTCACAAATAAAACCAACAACAATTCACAGGGTCAAAACCCACGTCACGTGTCCTCGACGGACATAAAATCAACACAACATAATCACCCAAGATACATTAATCTTGGTCACACAAATACAACACCAACTCGTGAATCCAGAGTCAAGTCATAGATTCCCTCGAGGCCTCGACGGACCCTCCCGAGGTGCAAAGCACATTCACAAATCATATACTCAAACTCGTGAATCCAGAGTGAAGTCATAGATTCCCTCGAGGCCTCGATGGACCCTCCCGAGGTGAGCAAAACACATTCACAAATCATAAACTCAAACTCGTGAATCTAGAGTGAAGTTATAGATTCCCTCGAGGCCTCGATGGACCCTCCCGAGGTGAGCAAAGAACATTTCAACAAAGATATCCAAACATTTCACCATAGGCATCAAACACTTAGAAAAATACAACGTCAAACCACCACGCATCGAAAGGAGGCAATATACATACACACGCATTATCAAGCGCAACATCAACACCAACCATATCCATAGGTTTCACATAATCATTTACGAAACACAACAATCACAAAATACACACGGTTTTGAAAGAGAGCCTTTAACGAGGCTAACCGAACCTTTTGAAAGTTCATTTCAAACAACCAAACAAACACATTTAGACGATCACCGATAATCATATTCACAAACAAGAAATGTACGGACAAGGTACTTGCCTCAAATCCAAAACGCGCGAAGCAACGGGAAAGCTCGACCGGAAACCCTCGAATCTTCTAACTAGGTCGAAAACACAAGAACAACTTAATCACTCTAAGGTCGATCGCAAGGAAGATGCAAAACACATGAAATTCTTAACAAGAATTCGTAGAATCAAGAGATCGAACACTTGGGGTTCGATATTTCCTAAGAACAACAAGAACATCACTCGAAACCCGGATACGACAAGAGACAAGAATCAAATCATTGGGAGAGAATCAACACAACCGACTGATGATATACAACAACAAGATTCATGAAGAACAACCCCAATCTTGAAGATTCACGAAATACACCAAGGAGGGTTTCAATAGAGTTACCTTAAATCGAAGACGAAGAACACGGATTGATGATGTTAATCAACGTCAATAGCTCAAGGGAGATGAAAACTTGGAGTTACAAGACTCCAAAATCGTCCCCCAATCGCCCACAAGTCGCCCTAGCCGCGAAGGGATGAAGAAATGGTGAGAAAATGACGAACACGGTCAACTCCTGGGTATATAAACCCGCGCCAGCGTTACGTACGTTATACACGACATATTACGTACGTAATAGATGCCCAGAACCACCTGTCCGAAATAACAAAGACCATTACGTACGTTATGGCCAGGCCTTAATGTACGTAATGCGCACAGTTAACGCACGATAGGGCCAACACATAGCGTGCGCTATCGATGGCCAGAATTAACTGACTGAACTGAAATACCCCTTACGTACGTAATGAGAACGCTTAACGTATGTACGGCTCAAGATAATAATGTACGTTATGCATATATCATAGCGTACGTAAGTCACTTAGTAGTCCCAGAATTGCTAAGTTCAGCTCGTCGAGTACGAGCGCGACGAAACCGCGAAACGACAACAACAACACAAGACGAGGACATGCATACGAAGAGTGCACAGCGACAAACTCAAATGTTAAAATAAAATATAATTCCGACTACCCGAAGGTTCGGAATAACGACAACAAAATTAATTACCCTAAACTTTGGTAAATTACGAAAACAGCCCAAAACTTCGGAATACACGATCGAAACACTAAGCCAAAGCTCGCAGCACGTATAACAACGTTACATGAACTTACGGGAAACCCAAAACGACAGTTTCGAACAAGATTCGCAAGAATCAAACTCAAGCGCAGAAAAGTCGCCAAAGAACACGGAACTCAACAAAACGATACCGAAACGAACTCGGACGTCCAAAAGTGCAGAACTAAATACTCTCAGAATGACGAAACAGTCATGAGCGAGTCGTCAAAATAGACTCCCGCCGAAAAAAAGAAATTTACCGAAATTTGAAATTGCGGATATTACATCTATAAAGAGAATAATAGGTCTCCACCGGTGGGTAATCGACATGACGAACACCCTCCGGTAAATCCAACTCAAATCGTCCCAGTCAGCTTAGAGGACGGTTGGTCAAAAGAGGCCGACAGGAGGAAGATCTAAGGGATCGATTGAATCAGCGAAGGGAGCAAGAGGCCGAGTCCCCCCAAATCAAAATAATGGGGGAGAGACGACCAAGAGATGACCCACGATGAACACCTCCTAGGAATGAACCACCCCGTCACATTCCCCTTATTCGGCCCCCTTCGGGACCGGCAGGAAGCCGAAAATCATGGGAGTGAAACACGATGATGAAAAAAACAGAGGTAGAGAAAAACAAAGGAGCTCCTGTAGTAGTTCAGGACTGGAAGCCCGCGTTTTATGGGAATTAAAAGAGAAAATGGATAACATGGAAAACAAGCAGGGACAGAGTAGACCAAGAAACAAGTATAATGCTATGCGCCCTTTTGCTCAGTGGATTATGACACGTCTTTTATGTAACTATCGCAAGTGCACGATATCGTATCAAGTACTAAGTGGACTTTTTGAGTCTGGTTTATCGATCCCACGAGGAAGTTAGGTTATATAATGAATTATACACTATTTATCAGTTTGTTATAAATATTAAGATGAGTGAAACACACAATTTAAAAGTTTGATTTTGAAATTGCAATGAAATGCAATAATAGTTCTAAAATTTAAAGAAGTAAAAGAGTTCACTTAATAATAGAATTATAAGATGTGAAATGAAATAGTTGGGATTACAGACTTAGTTCATCATTAGTTATAGAAGATGTATAGGAGATCATAAGATGTATTTACTTATTATGTTGTGTAGATTCGATTTTCCTTAAAAAGACGGTTCCTCTTTCGAATGTCAAAACGCCCCTTATATATTGAATCAATCCACTATATTTCTATGTTGATTGGCTTCAATACATAGCATTAGTTTTTATGAAAATAACTCAAAGAATCATATAAGGTCTAGAGGTATATTTCTATCCTCTAGAACAACTTAGAGTGAAAATCATTTGATCTAATCAACATATTTTCTTTCAAAATATATGAAGACCATAAATATCATCATTTAATGGCCAAATAAATAAAGATTGATAAAATAATGAAAATCACACACAATAATAAGTAATCCATAATAGATCTTTATACAAACTTAAATAACATGACAAACCTTGTTTATGATTCCAACTAAGGATAACTTAGCCCATGAAGGCTTTATTCAACTTATTACAAGCTTGAGTGGTCATTATTAGTTGAAAAAAAAGGAAAAAATCGATACTAACTCCCTTAGTAGCTAAAGAAGAAAGAAGCAATAAACTCCCTCAACAACATAAGCTAAACCACTATTATATACACTCTCAAGAACACAAGTGTGTTCTTCACACAAAGAAAAATATTACAAAGTGGGAAAAATAAAAGATGAATGATGATAAATGATGGATCTAAGGGGTCTATTTATACACATAAAGTCATATAATATCTCCAAAACTCCAGCATTATTACATTAGATCGGATCAAGGCCAGCCATCCCCTCAATAATAGACCAAAAGTATAAAAGATTTAAAAATGATCATACATCTGTCAAGAGTTACGGCCGTAACTATGAGGACTTACGACCGTAAGCTTTGGATGTTACGACCGTAACATGGCTTCTGTGTGTGTTACGGCCGTAACATTGATTGTACGTCCGTATGGAGTTTCAAACTTTATTTTCAGCCCAGAATTTCTTAGACTCTTGCGTTTTTGCCCCAAATCTTCTTCGGATGATAACTTTTGATATGCAACTCTGATTTTGAATCCGGAAAGACCGCCGAACTTGTCTCGTAAAGCTCTACAACATGAATATATAAAAACTCAATAAAGAGAATATTTTATAAACATGTTATTTCTTAAGTTAATCAGTAATTCAATTCGATTAAAGCTAACTTTACATCATCATCCTATAAAAATAAAATTATTAAAAGCTAATTAATCTAAAGAAAAAATGAGTAGACTAGCTCATAATTATGTGTGAAATATATCAATACCAATCACAGATAAGTGTATAAAACTGACACTTATCACACCCCCAACCTTGAATTCTTGCTAGTCCCGAGCAAGACTCTTTATTATTTACACTCAATGTAAAAATAAAAATAGCACATAAATTAATAAAACACACACAAATTAAGAAAAATACATATATATATATATAAAGAAAAAAAGAGATCAAAATTCCATTTACACAACAACCAGCTTTATACTAATGATTTTGAAGTTGAAACACGGTTTTATTTTTGTAATTCCAATATGCAAGGTTTCACCCCCTCATGACACACACGACTCCCTTTAATGGTTGTTCTCGATCACTCGTTTATTTTTCAACTCAATATGAAAAAGAATTTCATCGGCGTCATCAAATATTGTGATTGTTCACGAAATTGAGTGTATTAAAATTCAACCGCCAATTAATTCAAATCTGCTTATAATCTACATCCCTTTTATTTACGCAATATAAATTAATATAATGTCCCAAATAGTCAAGCTTTCTAATTAGTCCATGTTGTAAGTGTTTAGTCGACGACTCCCAAGCTCTTCACTCAGGGCATCAGGTTAAAAACCCTTATAGACTTAATAACTCAAACTAAAAAGGCACGAAAATGGTGACACTAATAATATTGATAATTTTTTTAGGGAATAGAATTTTTGAAAAAAATCATTTATTAGTTAAGCATGAAAAATCAAAAACTCCTCAAATTAAGTAAATTTCAGTTCTATTTTTCATCAACCAACTGATTCTTCTTTTCGCAAGGTAACGAATGACTCGATTTTAAATGATAATTACAAGGCTTGGAAAGAGAGATTAAGGCTAAAAAATTTTGGAATATACAATTTTTAACCGGTTAAAACGATTTTTAGAAATTTATATATAGCTAACTTATTGGTGTATGGCCACATCTAGAAATCACACAAAACAAAATAAATATATATAAATATATATACTCCAAACCAACCAAACAACACACCACACAAGAAAAACAAAAATTAATTTAAAAAAATAAACTCCACCAATCACACCAAAACCAAAGCAAAACAAAACATTAAACAGAATTTAAACAAACCACACAATTCACACCAATTATTCAATCACACAGTTCAAAATAAAATAAAAACAACTGTTCAAAAACACCCCCAAACTTAAAAATAAAAATGTCCTCAGTTTTTAGAAATGAAAAGCAAGTGAGAGAAGCATAAAACTCCTTGAAATTTTAGCTTTGTGATCCTCCCGGTGTGTCGTCAGGGATGTTTAGAAAACGAAAAATCTTTTCGAAGCACTTCTCCATTCTTATTTGTCGCTCGATTATTTCGTTCTGGCTTCTCACTATTTCTGCCTGTGTTTTGCCATCGGGTTATCAGAAACTGATTCTCAAACCCCATTTTTTTATAACAGGTGAGTTATGGTCGTAACATACCAAAGTTACGGCCGTATGATGCTTACTGATTTTGAAAAAAAATATGTGTTACGGCCACAACAGACCAAAGTTACGGCCGTAAAGGGCTTTCATCAAAACAAACATGGAACCTGGTACGGCCGAAACATGTAGGAGTTACGGCCATAAGAAGCTTTCGTAAAAATCACATGAGACAACTTACGGCCGTATGAATAAGAAGTTACGACCGTAACAAAGCTTCGTAAAAATGCATTTTAACAACAGATGGGATATGGCCGTAACTTAGAGTTGTACGGCCATATGAAAGGTGAGATGTACGGCCGTAATATTGTGCTTACGGTCGTGAATTTTTTTTGTATTTTTTTTTAAAAAAAAAATTTATATTTATTATGTGTAAGAATAATGCAAGAAAGACTCCCTGGATTTTTGAATGATATGATCCTTGCTCCGGAAATTGAATCTCTCTGTGTTACCCCCAAACTTATTTTGCGAAAAAAAGATAAAATAAATTGGGTTGCCTCACAATAAGCACTTTGTTTAACGTCCTTAGCTTGACTTCTCGTCTGATCAATTTGGCATTTCCAGCGCTATGATTGACTTTGCTGTCGAGAATTCTCCTCCTAAATATGGCTTTAACCGTTGGCCATTTAGTTTGAAACTTCCGTTCACTGTGTTATAAATCTCCACAGCTCCATGAGAAAACACCTCTTTGATTGTGTATGTGCCTGTCCACCGTGATCGCAGCTTACCCGGAAATTGACATAGTCGTGCATTAAAAAGGAGAACTTGGTCTCCTACTATAAAATCTCTTCTCAGAATTCGATTGTCATGCCATCTTTTTGTCTTCTCTATGCAGATTTTGGCATTTTCATATGAGTCGAGTCGGATTTCGTCCAACTCATTCAATTGCAGCATCCTTTTCTTCCTAGCCAACTGTTCGTCAAAGTTTAATTTTTTATTAGCCCAGAAGGCTCGATGTTCAAGTACTACTGGCAAGTGACAGGCTTTTCCAAAAATCAAACGAAATGGAGACATGCCTATTGGTGTCTTATAAGCTATTCTGTAAGCCCAGAGTGCATCATCTAGCTTTTTCGACCAATCTTTCCGAGATGAGTCGACTGTCATCTCTAGTAAGCGTTTCAATTCACGATTGGAGATCTCGACTTTTCCACTGGTTTGTGGGTGATAAGAGATAGCAACACGGTGTTTTACTCCAAATTTGGTCAGTACAGCCTTAACTTGGTGATTGCAGAAATGAAATCCGCCATCACTGATGATGACTCTCGGAGTTTCGAAGCGAGTGAATATATTTTTCTTTAGAAAATTTACCACGACTCTAGCTTCATTTGAATGCAACAGCCTCCACCCATTTAGATACGTAGTCCACAGCTACAAGGATGTATTCATTAGAGAACGATGATGGAAAGGGTCCCATGAAATCAATTCCCCAAACATCAAAGATTTCATCTTCTAAGATGAAATTCATTGGCATTTCATTTATTTTTGACATGTTTCCATGTCTTTGGCACCGGTCACACTTAGAGACAAGTGTATGTGCATCTTTAAACAGAGTGGGCCAATAGAATCCTGCTTCAAGAATTTTTGCTGCTGTTTTTGAAGCACCAAAATGTCCTCTATAGTGAGAGGAATGGCATTGTTCCAATACCTTCTCCATTTCTTCTTCCGATATGCATCTCCGGATGATTTGATAAGGTCCTCATCTGAATAATAGAGGGTCTTCCCAGTAATAGTATTTCAACTCGGAGAAGAATTTTTTCTTTTGATGGTGGAAAAATTTGGGTGAATTATTCCACTTGCAAGGAAATTGACGATGTCTGCATACCGTGGTGTATTTTGTTTTTCCTGCACATTAGAGATTTGTAATAGTTGTTCATCCGGAAATACTTCATTTATTTCCTTCTCTTGAGCATTGTTCTGGTCCAATCGTGAGATATGATCCGCCACTTGGTTCTCTGTTCCCTTTCTGTCTCGTATTTCTATGTTGAATTCTTGCATAAGTAGGACCCATCGGATTAGCCTTGACTTAGCATCTTGCTTTGTCATCAAATATTTCAATGCTGAATGATCAATGTAGACAATGAATTTTGATCCCAATAAGTAGGATCGAAATTTATCAAAGGCATAAACCACCGCAAGCATCTCTTTTTCAGTTGTTGTGTAGTTCAGCTGCGCATCACTCATAGTCCGGCTAGCAAAATTGATCAATTGCATCATTTTGTCCTTCTTCTGACCTAGCACGGCCCCCACAGCATAATCACTTGCGTCGCACATCAGAATGAATGTGATAGTCCAATCTGGAGAAATGATGATTGGAGCTGATGTAAGCTTATCCTTCAAAGTTGTAAAGGCCACGTGGCATTCATTTGTGAACACGAATGGTGTATCTTTCTCAAGCAAAGAACAGAGAGATTTTGCTATTTTCGAGAAATCTTTTATGAACCTCCAATAGAATCCTGCATGCCCCAGAAAACTCCTTACTCCCTTCACCGAGATTGGTGGAGGAAGTTTTGCAATCACTTGGATCTTTGCCTTGTCGACTTCAATTCCATTTTGTAAGATTTTATGGCCAAGTACGATTCCTTCCTGGACCATGAAGTGACATTTTTCCCAATTGAGAACTAGATTTGTATCTTCACACCTTTCCAAGACCATGCCTAAGTGATTTAGGCATTTATCAAATGTATCTCCGAAAACGGAGAAATCATCCATGAAATCTTCAATGAATTTTTCAACCATGTCTGAGAAGATTGACATCATGCATCTCTGAAATGTGGCAGGAGCATTGCACAATCCGAATGGGATTCTTCTATAAGCAAATGTTTTGTAAGGGCATGTGAATGTTGTTTTCTCTTGGTCTTCTGGGGCTACGACGATTTGGTTGTATCCTGAATAGCCGTCAAGAAAATAGTAGTAAGAATTGTAATATCCGAGATTTTTATTCTGATTTAATCGAAATTTTCTTTTTCTTAGACCGGAAATTTCTCGGTTTCCGAGCGTTGGTATTATTTTTCTCGACAATCGATTTTGTGTTTATGGCCATATGTGGTGATTTGTTGTATATTATTTTCATTTCGGATCGATGTTGTTGTCCGCGAGCGTTTCGTCGTGTTCGTTCCGTGCGTTTTTAAGAATCGAGTCGTCAGGCCACGGCAGCCGGGCGCTGGCCGGACGGTTGCGGGAGGAACCGGCACGGCAGCCGGGCGCTGGCCGGACGGTTGCGGGAGGAACCGGCACGGTAGCTGGGCTCTGGCCGGACGGGCGCGGCAGGGACCGGCATAGCATACGCTACTGCCGGGAGGCTGCGCGCGCTAACCGGCAGTCGTAGCGCACGCTATGCGGCACCCAGCGCACGCTACCTGGGCCGGGCAGTGAGGCCCCAGAGGTTCTGGACTCCAGAGAGTTGGCCGGTAGCGCACGCTACGGCCGGTCGCTGCGCGCGCTAACCGGCAGACGTAGCGCACGCTGCTCGGCATCTAGCGCGCGCTACCTGGCGAGGATCGATCCAGAGCCTCGATCGACGATGGTCGGCCCGCTAGCGCACGCTGCCGGCACGCTAGCGCACGCTAGGGCGGTCTGCCTATATATTTGACCGAGCAGCCCTGTTTCAACACATTTTTTTCATTTCATTCTTTTCCTTCCACGGCCATAGGTTTTGAGAGCGATAAGGCATGTTGTTGAACAACAAAACCACGAAGATCCTGAGTCCATATCATTGATCGATCAATCCATAACATCCTTCAATCGACCGAATCAAGGTTAGTTTTTCCTAAAATCCAAACTTTGGGAAATTTGGGGATCTTGGTAGATTTCGTCCGTTTGAGCCTTATGAACTTAAATTACTGATGGATAATTGTAGATTAAGTTGTATTCTATCATTTTCACCATTTTTCCATGGTTTTACCATTTCCAATTCGTCGATTATATGAACTTCCGTTTGACGCCTTCAAGGTGTCCGGGGAAATGCCGCAGAGAGGAATTTGGTCGTTTTGTGATGTTTTTCCTCATATGATTGATTGTTTATTCGATGATAGGATATTAGGGATGATTTCCCTACAAAAATCTAGTGTTGAGCCCTTCCGATCGTTGTTTTCGTTGGAGTTCCGGATTTTGCCAACCGACCGTACCTTCGGAGTATCCGCGAGAGATTACCAAGGCAAGTACCTTGATATAGGAATTGTAACTGCGTGAAATCATCGTTGTCGAAGTGTATGAATTTATACGGATATATGTATATATATATATATATGTGTATATATATATATGTGTGTGTGTATATATATATAGATTTATATATATTTATATGTTAAATATATGTATGTATATACGTATATTGATATATATGCCTATGTCGGTGAACGACGAGTGGTGAATGCTAACACTAGTTGGCGTACTCAACTTGGATTGATGGATGAACTATAGTTATTCATATAATATAGTAAGGTTATATGTATATATATATATCTATATATCTACCTATATATATATATGCGGATGAGTCTCAATATAAGGATATATGTGTAGCGTTGGTTGGTTGTGCCGAAGACTTATTGTGTTGGGTCTTGATTGATAACGTGCGTGTTATTGCTTATTGTGTGGTTATGGACTGACGGATAAATTGTGTGAATTGGTGTATTGATTTGATAATTGTTGAAATGATTGATTGTGTACTTGATGTTTGTAATAATGTGAATACTTGTTGTGAGAGACGTCGTATCCGGGAACCTCTGAGGGCGGGGTGTGCACTCCGGCCTGGTGTACGCTGCAATGTGCGGCTCCATATGTTTGGTGAACATCGGTGTTACCTAATGCACGTGCAAGGGGCGGCTCTATCAGGAGTGATCGCCGGCGCGGTGACATGTTCAAGGGGCGGCCAACATAGTGGAGTGAACGCCGGTGCACATGTGTGCAAGGGAGGCGCCTGGCAGGCTTATTGGTAACGGATATTCGAGTGATAGCTAAGACCCCGTTACCGAACAATCCTTGTATTTCAAAGTTCTTTCAACTCTTTTCAAATACTGGTCTCGATATAGACTGTGATTCGTGTTTTTCAAAGCTTGTTTCAAATTGCTTTCAAAACGTTGGTATCAGGGTTAATTAACCAAGGATGTTTGACGAAATCTCCGAGGGTTAATTAATCAAGGGTCTTGAGCAGGAATTGTCGAATGAGAGGCTGTGCCCTTGATTGTACTGTGATGATTATTCTGTGCATTGGGTCGAGGACCCCGAATAACGTTGTAATGGTTTTCTTGTAAATTGTTTTCCACATGTTGGGTCGAGGATCCGAGAGTTTTTGAAGTATTTTCTAAAAGTATTCCCGTTTGATTTTCAAAACCCCATGATGGCCTGAGTCAATAATAATGTTTTCAAACTTTCTTATCAAAATACTTTTCCTTTTATAAAAAGGGATTTTTCTGACTCCTTGGGCTCGTTTAAAGTTTCGTTGGTGGTATGTTCCGTACAGAGAATATGACTATGTGATTATCTTTCACTTGTGTATGTGATGCTATTCTGTGCGGACTATGGGAATGTGTGGTTTGTGTTAAGACTTCACGACTGTTGAGATTTGTGTTGTTATTATTCGTATATCTTGTATATTATGTACTTGCACTAGCAAAATTCCAGTTTGCTAACCCCCGAGTTTTCGGGGTGGGTGCTATTATGCACTCGAGTTTTGGCAATGGGAGCAACACAGGATTGGCTTGGAAGGAGATGGAGGACAATGATACTAATCACGCCAGAGTCAGAGTCTTTTCTTTTGTTTCAGTTGGTCGATATTTCTCTGTCGTTCGAGTTTTCACCCTTGCATGGGTGTAGTTTTCATTTATTAAATTGAGTTGTCATTCTTTTCGGTGTTCAAGTTTATTATTATCATTGTAATGTGAATGTCGTTATTTTCTGAATTGGTTAATGACCTTGTCGGTCTGCTTTGCATTTAATTTTGACCCCGGTCGGTCAATCATTGAGTAGTCTTTTGGAGTTTAGCCTGGTAGATCCTTGTGATAAGGGTCTACGGCGTGTGACATTCCCGGTCGTATTCTGGGGGTATTACATTTATGGTATCAGAGCTTAGGTTTGCGAAAAACCTAGGCCGTTGGGTCAAGTCCATGTCTTGTGTAAGTCGCGCGCATCAGAGTTGTGATTAGTATCGTGGTTCCGACATCATCTTCCGGCAATCTGTGATGGTAAGCCTCCCGATCATAAGTCCCCTTATATACGTATTTGATTATATTGTGCTAACGTGTTTAATGTGAACTAAGGATTGGAACTTGTTGGTGATATTATTGTTTTAGGATATAACATGCGTATGCGGTCCGAGCAAAAAAATGGTTATGTAATATTCTTCGGAAGTCGAGCATATTTATCTGTTTCTGCACTTTATTAGAATAAACTTATGAATGTTAATTTTATCCGCCGCATGAGTATTTTAAGATGGCTTTTGGTATCTTGCAAACCGATTTTTGATATTTTGGTCTTTCACGTTTTGATAGTATTCTTATGACGGTATTTGATATTTTATCAATGACTTTAGTGAGTATTTGAGAATATTACCGTCATCGTCCTTTTTGGCATTTTGAACATTTTTTTTAGATGATTTTTAGTCTGGTGGGTTCCGGCACGGGGCCCACGACACTGTAGTATCACGAATATTTTAAAGTGATGCTTTGAAATTTTCTAACATTGTGAAAAGCCATGATTTAATATCGTCATGTTAAATGGTCACGTATCTCGGTGAAAAAAAAAATTCTTTCGAATAAACATTTTGGAAGAAGAGGAAAGATTTTCAAAATTGTGTTATTTAGGACTCAATACTTTTGAAATATTTCAAATTAGTTACAATTCAATTTTCGATTTTTCTTTTATACATCACTCGAAAATAATTTTTAGAGTCGTTATATAAACTTCCTCTTCCGAAATAAAAGACAGTATTTATGAGTCCTGGGCGCAACGTGACTAGCCCTCTTTTCCAAAAATTTGTTTTCATTAAGTGCATACATATAATGATCGTCCTCGTCGAAGGACTCGAAATTGACTTCATAAAACTTTACGCTTTACGTTATTCTATAGATGTTAACTAAACCTTGTGTTGATAATTGTGGTATATTGTGCAACTGATTATTTGATAACGCTGAACGGTACTATCTGTATTAGTATGTCGAGCCTTGGCGGACGTAAGTGTGATGACGGAAGTGGAAGCGACAAGGTGGTTCGTACGACAACGATTCATGCTACGGTGAAGGAGTATCAAGATCAAACGATATCCTATGAAATCTCCTCAATGGTCGAGCACACGAGCGAAACGAAGAGACCGAGGACATCTGGGAAATTTTTGGGCGATGAAGAGTCTAAGGCTCCCAAACCCCCGCGTCGTTCGGACGCGTCGTCTTTGCGGTCGGGAGTGAGCGCTGGGGATCCCAAGCCAACATCGGTGATTATCGGTAAGAAGAGAAGGTGCTTCAACTGCAATCGTCAGGGACATGATCGTGCAAATTGTCCCTTTCCACTCTTGACTTGTTACCGGTGTGGGTGCGAAGGTCATCGGGAGAAACATTGTGAGACAGTTTCCGAATTGGCAAAGAATGCCGCCCTAAGAGAGAGTAGAGCTAGGGACCGGGAAGTGTCCCGAAATCCTATGTTTCCTTCTGAAGATCCTAGCATGGGAGAGTGAAGATTTTGTACTATGTCTTAATCTTTGCTGTTTCAAACAATCGTGACTTCGATCGTATTTCGTTTCATTGCTTTACGTTTCCAACTCTTGTTGTTCTAAGTTTCGGGATCATAATGCCCTCTTAGTATGGGGGAATATATTACCCGTACTCTTCTTAGTATTTTCGGTATGGGATGACTTTCGTTGTTGGTAATTCATCTGCGCACCTTTCGACCATTTTAAACTGCCTTGTATTTGCTCGGTCAGTTCATCGTATTTCTGGAACCTTGCACTCGCGCTTTGCTCGTGACGATTTGGGGCTGAGCAAGTAGTTATTTCCTTGATTGTTCCGCCGCTCTCTATTTTAAGTTTCGGGACGAAACTTATTTTAAGGGGGGTAGAATGTAATATCCGAGATTTTTATTCTGATTTATTCGAAATTTTCTTTTTCTTAGACCGGAAATTTCTCGGTTTCCGAGCGTTGGTATTATTTTTCTCGACAATCGATTTTGTGTTTATGGCCATATGTGGTGATTTGTTGTATATTATTTTCATTTCGGATCGATGTTGTTGTCCGCGGCGTTTCGTCGTGTTCGTTCCGTGCGTTTTTAAGAATCGAGTCGTCGAGCCACGGCGGGCCGCCGACGGTTATGGAGGAACTGCACGGCACTGGGCGCCAGCCGGACGGTTATGGAGGAACCGGCACGGTAGCTGGGCTCTGGCCGGACGGGCGCGGCAGGGACCGGCATAGCGTACGCTACTGCCGGGAGGCTGCGCGCGCTAACCGGCAGTCGTAGCGCACGCTATGCGGCACCCAGCGCACGCTACCTGGGCCGGGCAGTGAGGCCCCAGAGGTTCTGGACTCCAGAGAGTTGGCCGGTAGCGCACGCTACGGCCGGACGCTGCGCGCGCTAACCGGCAGACGTAGCGCACGCTGCTCGGCATCTAGCGCGCGCTACCTGGGCGAGGGATCAGTCCAGGAGCCTCTGGACTGGACGATGGTCGGCCCGCTAGCGCACGCTGCCGGCACGCTAGCGCACGCTAGGGCGGTCTGCCTATATATTTGACCGAGCAGCCCTGTTTCAACACATTTTTTTCATTTCATTCTTTTCCTTCCACGGCCATAGGTTTTGAGAGCGATAAGGCATGTTGTTGAACAACAAAACCACGAAGATCCTGAGTCCATATCATTGATCGATCAATCCATAACATCCTTCAATCGACCGAATCAAGGTTAGTTTTTCCTAAAATCCAAACTTTGGGAAATTTGGGGATCTTGGTAGATTTCGTCCGTTTGAGCCTTATGAACTTAAATTACTGATGGATAATTGTAGATTAAGTTGTATTCTATCATTTTCACCATCTTTCCACGGTTTTACCATTTCCAATTCGTCGATTATATGAACTTCCGTTTGACGCCTTCAAGGTGTCCGGGGAAATGCCGCAGAGAGGAATTTGGTCGTTTTGTGATGTTTTTCCTCATATGATTGATTGTTTATTCGATGATAGGATATTAGGGACGATTTCCCTACAAAAATCTGGTGTTGAGCCCTTCCGATCGTTGTTTTCGTTGGAGTTCCGGATTTTGCCAACCGACCGTACCTTCGGAGTATCCGCGAGAGATTACCAAGGCAAGTACCTTGATATACGAATTGTAACTGCGTGAAATCATCGTTGTCGAAGTGTATGAATTTATACGGATATATGTATATATATATATATGTGTGTATATATATATGTGTGTGTGTATATATATATATAGATTTATATATATTTATATGTTAAATATATGTATGTATATACGTATATTGATATATATGCCTATGTCGGTGAACGACGAGTGGTGAATGCTAACACTAGTTGGCGTACTCAACTTGGATTGATGGACGAACTATAGTTATTCATATAATATAGTAAGGTTATATGTATATATATATATCTATATATCTACCTATATATATTCGGATGAGTCTCAATATAAGGATATATGTGTAGCGTTGGTTGGTTGTGCCGAAGACTTATTGTGTTGGGTCTTGATTGATAACGTGCGTGTTATTGCTTATTGTGTGGTTATGGGTAGCGGATAAATTGTGAGAATTGGTGTATTTATTTGATAATTGTTGAAATGAATGATTGTGTACTTGAAGTATGAAATAATGTGAATACTTGAAGAGAGAGACGTCGTATCTGGGAACCTCTGAGGGCGGGGTGTGCACTCGCCCGGTGTGTACTGCAATGTGCGGCTCCATATGTTTGGTGAACACCGGTGTTACCTAATGCGCGTGCAAGGCGGCTCTGTCGGGAGTGATCGCGGCGCGGTGACATGTTCAAGGGGCGGCCAACATAGTGGAGTGAACGCCGGTGCACAGGTGTGCAAGGGAGGCGCCTGGCAGGCTTATTGGTAACGGATATTCGAGTGATAGCTAAGACCCCGTTACCGAACAATCCTTGTATTTCAAAGTTCTTTCAACTCTTTTCAAATACTGGTCTCGATATAGACTGTGATTCGTGTTTTTCAAAGCTTGTTTCAAATTGCTTTCAAAACGTTGGTATCAGGGTTAATTAACTAAGGATGTTTGACGAAATCTCCAAGGGTTAATTAATCAAGGGTCTTGAGCAGGAATTGTCGAATGAGAGGCTGTGCCCTTGATTGTACTGTGATGATTATTCTGTGCATTGGGTCGAGGACCCCGAATAACGTTGTAATGGTTTTCTTGTAAATTGTTTTCCACATGTTGGGTCGAGGATCCGAGAGTTTTTGAAGTATTTTCTAAAAGTATTCCCGTTTGATTTTCAAAACCCCATGATGGCCTGAGTCAATAATAATGTTTTCAAACTTTCTTATCAAAATACTTTTCCTTTTATAAAAAGGGATTTTTCTGACTCCTTGGGCTCGTTTAAAGTTTCGTTGGTGGTATGTTCCGTACAGAGAATATGACTATGTGATTATCTTTCACTTGTGTATGTGATGCTATTCTGTGCGGACTATGGGAATGTGTGGTTTGTGTTAAGACTTCACGACTGTTGAGATTTGTGTTGTTATTATTCGTATATCTTGTATATTATGTACTTGCACTAGCAAAATTCCAGTTTGCTAACCCCCGAGTTTTCGGGGGGTGGGTGCCTGTTATGCACTCAGGTTTTGGCAGCTCGGGAGCAGTCACAGGATTGGCTTGGAAGGAGATGGAGGACAATGATACTAATCACGCCAGAGTCAGAGTCTTTTCTTTTGTTTCAGTTGGTCGGTATTTCTCTGTCGTTCGAGTTTTCACCCTTGCATGGGTGTAGTTTTCATTTATTAAATTGAGTAGTCATTCTTTTCGGTGTTCAAGTTTATTATTATCATTGTAATGTGAATGTCGTTATTTTCTGAATTGGTTAATGACCTTGTCGGTCTGCTTTGCATTTAATTTTGACCCCGGTCGGTCAATCATTGAGTAGTCTTTTGGAGTTTAGCCTGGTAGATCCTTGTGATAAGGGTCTACGGCGTGTGACATTCCCGGTCGTATTCCGGGGGTATTACATTTATGGTATCAGAGCTTAGGTTTGCGAAAAACCTAGGCCGTTGGGTCAAGTCCATGTCTTGTGTAAGTCGCGCGCATCAGAGTTGTGATTAGTATCGTGGTTCCGACATCATCTTCCGGCAATCTGTGATGGTAAGCCTCCCGATCGTAAGTCCCCTTATATACGTATTTGATTATATTGTGCTAACGTGTTTAATGTGAACTAAGGATTGGAACTTGTTGGTGATATTATTGTTTTAGGATATAACATGCGTATGCGGTCCGAGCAAAAAAATGGTTATGTAATATTCTTCGGAAGTCGAGCATATTTATCTGTTTCTGCACTTTATTAGAATAAACTTATGAATGTTAATTTTATCCGCCGCATGAGTATTTTAAGATGGCTTTTGGTATCTTGCAAACCGATTTGTGATATTTTGGTCTTTCACGTTTTGATAGTATTCTTATGACGGTATTTGATATTTTATCAATGACTTTAGTGAGTATTTGAGAATATTACCGTCATCGTCCTTTTTGGCATTTTGAACATTTTTTTTAGATGATTTTTAGTCTGGTGGGTTCCGGCACGGGGCCCATGACACTGTAGTATCACGAATATTTTAAAGTGATGCTTTGAAATTTTCTAACATTGTGAAAAGCCATGATTTAATATCGTCATGTTAAATGGTCACGTATCTCGGTGAAAAAAAAAAAATTTCTTTCGAATAAACATTTTGGAAGAAGAGGAAAGATTTTCAAAATTGTGGTATTTAGGACTCAATACTTTTGAAATATTTCGAATTAGTTACAATTCAATTTTCGATTTTTCTTTTATACATCACTCGAAAATAATTTTTAGAGTCGTTATATAAACTTCCTCTTCCGAAATAAAAGACAGTATTTATGAGTCTTGGGCGCAACGTGACTAGCCCCCTTTTCCAAAAATTTGTTTTCATTAAGTGCATACATATAATGATCGTCCTCGTCGAAGGACTCGAAATTGACTTCATAAAACTTTACGCTTTACGTTATTCTATAGATGTTAACTAAACCTTGTGTTGATAATTGTGGTATATTGTGCAACTGATTATTTGATAACGCTGAACGGTACTATCTGTATTAGTATGTCGAGCCTTGGCGGACGGAAGTGGAAGCGACAAGGTGGTTCGTACGACAACGATTCATGCTACGGTGAAGGAGTATCAAGATCAAACGATATCCTATGAAATCTCCTCAATGGTCGAGCCCACGAGCGAAACGAATAGACCGAGGACATCTGGGAAATTTTTGGGCGATGAAGAGTCTAAGGCTCCCAAACCCCCGCGTCGTTCGGACGCGTCGTCTTTGCGGTCGGGAGTGAGCGCTGGGGATCCCAAGCCAACATCGGTGATTATCGGTAAGAAGAGAAGGTGCTTCAACTGCAATCATCAGGGACATGATCGTGCAAATTGTCCCTTTCCACTCTTGACTTGTTACCGGTGTGGGTGCGAAGGTCATCGGGAGAAACATTGTGAGACAGTTTCCGAATTGGCAAAGAATGCCGCCCTAAGAGAGAGCAGAGCTAGGGACCGGGAAGTGTCCCGAAATCCTATGTTTCCTTCTGAAGATCCTAGCATGGGAGAGTGAAGATTTTGTACTATGTCTTAATCGTTGCTGTTTCAAACAATCGTGACTTCGATCGTATTTCGTTTCATTGCTTTACGTTTCCAACTCTTGTTGTTCTAAGTTTCGGGATCATAATGCCCTCTTAGTATGGGGGAATGTATTACCCGTACTCTTCTTAGTATTTTCGGTATGGGATGACTTTCGTTGTTGGTAATTCATCTGCGCACCTTTCGACCATTTTAAACTGCCTTGTATTTGCTCGGTCAGTTCATCGTATTTCTGGAACCTTGCACTCGCGCTTTGCTCGTGACGATTTGGGGCTGAGCAAGTAGTTATTTCCTTGATTGTTCCGCCGCTCTCTATTTTAAGTTTCGGGACGAAACTTATTTTAAGGGGGGTAGAATGTAATATCCGAGATTTTTATTCTGATTTATTCGAAATTTTCTTTTTCTTAGACCGGAAATTTCTCGGTTTCCGAGCGTTGGTATTATTTTTCTCGACAATCGATTTTGTGTTTATGACCATATGTGGTGATTTGTTGTATATTATTTTCATTTCGGATCGATGTTGTTGTCCGCGAGCGTTTCGTCGTGTTCGTTCCGTGCGTTTTTAAGAATCGAGTCGTCAGGCCACGGCAGCCGGGCGCTGGCCGGACGGTTGCGGGAGGAACCGGCACGGCAGCCGGGCGCTGGCCGGACGGTTGCGGGAGGAACCGGCACGGTAGCTGGGCTCTGGCCGGACGGGCGCGGCAGGGACCGGCATAGCGTACGCTACTGCCGGGAGGTTGCGCGCGCTAACCGGCAGTCGTAGCGCATGCTATGCGGCACCCAGCGCACGCTACCTGGGCCGGGCAGTGAGTCCCCAGAGGTTCTGGACTCCAGAGAGTTGGCCGGTAGCGCACGCTACGGCCGGACGCTGCGCGCGCTAACCGGCAGACGTAGCGCACGCTGCTCGGCATCTAGCGCGCGCTACAGGCGAGGATCAGTCCAGAGCCTCGATCGACGATGGTCGGCCCGCTGGCACGCTGCCGGCACGCTAGCGCACGCTAGGGCGGTCTGCCTATATATTTGACCGAGCAGCCCTGTTTCAACACATTTTTTTCATTTCATTCTTTTCCTTCCACGGCCATAGGTTTTGAGAGCGATAAGGCATGTTGTTGAACAACAAAACCACGAAGATCCTGAGTCCATATCATTGATCGATAAATCCATAACATCCTTCAATCGACCGAATCAAGGTTAGTTTTTCCTAAAATCCAAACTTTGGGAAATTTGGGGATCTTGGTAGATTTCGTCCGTTTGAGCCTTATGAACTTAAATTACTGATGGATAATTGTAGATTAAGTTGTATTCTATCATTTTCACCATCTTTCCACGGTTTTACCATTTCCAATTCGTCGATTATATGAACTTCCGTTTGACGCCTTCAAGGTGTCCGGGGAAATGCCGCAGAGAGGAATTTGGTCGTTTTGTGATGTTTTTCCTCATATGATTGATTGTTTATTCGATGATAGGATATTAGGGACGATTTCCCTACAAAAATCTGGTGTTGAGCCCTTCCGATCGTTGTTTTCGTTGGAGTTCCGGATTTTTCCAACCGACCGTACCTTCGGAGTATCCGCGAGAGATTACCAAGGCAAGTACCTTGATATACGAATTGTAACTGCGTGAAATCATCGTTGTCGAAGTGTATGAATTTATACGGATATATGTATATATATATGTGTATATATATATATATGTGTATATATATAGATTTATATATATTTATATGTTAAATATATGTATGTATATACGTATATTGATATATATGCCTATGTCGATGAACGACGAGTGGTGAATGCTAACACTAGTTGGCGTACTCAACTTGGATTGATGGATGAACTATAGTTATTCATATAATATAGTAAGGTTATATGTATATATATCTATATATCTACCTATATATATTCGGATGAGTCTCAATATAAGGATATATGTGTAGCGTTGGTTGGTTGTGCCGAAGACTTATTGTGTTGGGTCTTGATTGATAACGTGCGTGTTATTGCTTATTGTGTGGTTATGGACTGGCGGATAAATTGTGTGAATTGGTGTATTGATTTGATAATTGTTGAAATGATTGATTGTGTACTTGATGTTTGTAATAATGTGAATACTTGTTGTGAGAGACGTCGTATCCGGGAACCTCTGAGGGCGGGGTGTGCACTCCAGCCTGGTGTACGCTGCAATGTGCGGCTCCATATGTTTGGTGAACACCGGTGTTACCTAATGCGCGTGCAAGGGGCGGCTCTGTCAGGATTGATCGCCGGCGCGGTGACATGTTCAAGGGGCGGCCAACATAGTGGAGTGAACGCCGGTGCACAGGTGTGCAAGGGAGGCGCCTGGCAGGCTTATTGGTAACGGATATTCGAGTGAACCCCGTTACCGAACAATCCTCGTATTTCAAAGTTCTTTCAACTCTTTTCAAATACTGGTCTCGATATAGACTGTGATTCGTGTTTTTCAAAGCTTGTTTCAAATTGCTTTCAAAACGTTGGTATCAGGGTTAATTAACCAAGGATGTTTGACGAAATCTCCGAGGGTTAATTAATCAAGGGTCTTGAGTAGGAATTGTCGAATGAGAGGCTGTGCCCTTGATTGTACTATGATGATTATTCTGTGCATTGGGTCGAGGACCCCGAATAACGTTGTAATGGTTTTCTTGTAAATTGTTTTCCACATGTTGGGTCGAGGATCCGAGAGTTTTTGAAGTATTTTCTAAAAGTATTCCCATTTGATTTTCAAAATCCCATGATGGCCTGAGTCAATAATAATGTTTTCAAACTTTCTTATCAAAATACTTTTCCTTTTATAAAAAGGGATTTTTCTGACTCCTTGGGCTCGTTTAAAGTTTCGTTGGTGGTATGTTCCGTACAGAGAATATGACTATGTGATTATCTTTCACTTGTGTATGTGATGCTATTCTGTGCGGACTATGGGAATGTGTGGTTTGTGTTAAGACTTCACGACTGTTGAGATTTGTGTTGTTATTATTCGTATATCTTGTATATTATGTACTTGCACTAGCAAAATTCCGGTTGCTAACCCCCGAGTTTTCGGGGTGGGTGCCTGTTATGCACTCAGTTTTGGCAATGGGAGCGATCCAGGATTGGCTTGGAAGGAGATGGAGGACAATGATACTAATCACGCCAGAGTCAGAGTCTTTTCTTTTGTTTCAGTTGGTCGGTATTTCTCTGTCGTTCGAGTTTTCACCCTTGCATGGGTGTAGTTTTCATTTATTAAATTGAGTTGTCATTCTTTTCGGTGTTCAAGTTTATTATTATCATTGTAATGTGAATGTCGTTATTTTCTGAATTGGTTAATGACCTTGTCGGTCTGCTTTGCATTTAATTTTGACCCCGGTCGGTCAATCATTGAGTAGTCTTTTGGAGTTTAGCCTGGTAGATCCTTGTGATAAGTGTAATACCCGGTTGTAATTCAGTAATTATCATTCAGTAATTATCATTCAGTATTTGATACTCAGTAATTTCATTCATTATTGATCATTTGTCACTCAGATTCTATCATGGTATTCATCATTCAGAGTAATTGTATCGAGTATCGATCGTCATTCATCATTAATCTGATTGGAGTTTCGTGCCGTGTTTATCATCATTGTCATTTTCGTTGCAAGCTGTGCTTGAGGAGTAGCGCACGCTACATACTCCTTTTAGCGTACGCTAATTGGGTATAGGTAGCGCACGCTACCGCTTAGCTTTAGCGCACGCTAAGGCTACCTTGGCTGCGATCCGGAAGGTACCGGACTGCGGTGAGAATAATTGTAGCGCACGCTACGAGTGGTAAGTAGCGCGCGCTAACGGGTCGTAGTAGCGCACGCTATATGTGTGGAGTAGCGCGCGCTAGGGGCGGATCGGGTTGAGTCCGGTGGCTACCGGATCGCACCGGGTTTATTCATAGCGCACGCTATGCATTGTTGTTAGCGTACGCAATCGACATATTAGCGCACGCTAAATAATGGTTGTAGCGCACGCTATCGAGGTTAGATCGAGGGCGATGGTTTTCTCGACTCCAGATCGGGAGTCAATATTTCGCTAGCGCACGCTAACAATGGATATTAGCGCACGCTAGTAGTATGGCCGTAGCGCACGCTACAAATAGGTTCGTAGCGCGCTACCGTGTTCGGACAGTGGGTACCGGACTACCCAAATTACTCGTTAGCGCATGCTATGCACAAGAGGCTAGCGCACGCTAACTGGACCGAGTATAAATTGGACAGTTTAGTCGAGTTCGTCATTTTCATCTCATTTCATTCCTTCGGTATTTAAGGTCGATTCCGAGCTAACCAGACTGGATTCTACGAGGTGAAATCATCAATCATCATCTTCAAGTCTTTGAGTTGAATTTATCATCACTTCATCATCTCCGAAACGTCGAATCAAAGGTATTAATCTCTTGGATCTAGAATTTCGGATTTTTGGGTTTTCCTTCCGATTTCTTCGTGTAAGCTTGGATTATCATTGGGATATGTTAAGTTATGGATTATCTACTTGGATAAATATATTCCTACGGATTTAATGGTTATTTTCGGAATTATTTCAAGAACCCTTGGGGTTGACTTCGGTTAATTGGGGGTTTTCCGATTGATGTTGTTGTAATCATGAGTTATGGATTCCTAATGGATTATTGATATCCTTGAAAGTGTTTTGTTAGTTCGAAATACTCATTTTAGTGTTGGTTTCGACATATTCGGGTTTGGATATTTTCGAAGTCGTGTGGTTGGTTACGTATTCGTTAGAATGCCCCAATGAGTTCGATTATCGTTGTTTCGACCTTTGGGTTAGTCGTGTTTTGTTGTTTGATGCGTGTATTGAACGGTTGTTGGTAATTATTGTTATTCAAGGTTGTTCGACGGCCGGTATTTCACTTAGGACGTTGTTCGTGGACGGACATTCTTCATCGGTATTGTGTAAGTTAAATCTTACTCGGTTAAAAGGATATTCATTCCTTTTGTTGTTGATCATTCATAATCATAACTCATTCATCATTGTATTAATCATTTTGAGACTTGTAATTGTCGGATAATCATTTCATTAGCGAGGAACGGCGGTTCCAATCATTTCATTGAAAACTATCAATCACTTCATTATCACTTTTGTATCGGTGAGTCATTCTTGACTTTGTCGGATTAGTATTATTCATTGATATTCATTATGGTCATTCTTGTTCATATGACCTTCTGGGTTCATATTGCGTGGCCGGGTGCGGATGTGTGGAATTTTTAGTCGGGCACGTGATGGCCATGTATTGGGAGTGATACATTGGTCTGTGCTCTCGGTATCGATTACCTCCGTGAGACTAATTAGGTACAAGGACGGGTGTGTCCGTTCATCCGTCTTGTACACTTGCACATAACACTACGGGCGTACTATGATGCTCCTCTTCAGCGTAATTCATAACTAAGGATATTTCATATCTTCAGTTAAATCTTGTTTGTGTATTTTCAACCCTTGAGGTTTGTTGTTCGTAGAATCGATTCCGTTGGGGATTTTGTTTTCGTGTCACGGCAAGGCAAAGGCACGGAAGAGCATGTTGGCGGCGCGAGTCCCAGTGATACTAGTAGGGGGCCCCATCATTCCGTTTGTTCGATCATTTTCATCATTTCGATTATTTCGTCATTTGTATTTTCCAGCAAATTCCGTTTGTAATGTTTATTTATTCAGGTGGTGTATTTTATCTTCATATAAAATACACTAGTATTCTATTGTCTGGTGTGTTGTACTTAAACTCCTCATCGGAGTGTTTGGTAATATAATGATGTTCGGTTCTACAATTATATTATTTAATTCATCATTTTCATTTGCACGGTGGGTCCTCGGGATTCACCAGACCGTAATATCCGCCTAGTTTGGGGTGTTACAGAGTTGGTATCGGAGCGTGGTTTTGAATACTACCCTCCAAGTCATGTCTCATTTGAAATCATCGTCATCGGACTAGTATCATTGGACTTTCGCGTCACGTGTGACCTGTGCAAATGCCGAGCCAATCAGACCAAGAACTGTAAGATTTCTAATGCCATGGGATAATTTACGGCATTAATCATTCATTCATAATTCATCGATTAACAATCCTCAATCATCATTGTCATTTTGACCAGGACGGTCGAGTTAACTCATTAATCACCAATTCATTTCATTGTTCAGTTGTTGATCAGGAAGATCGAATCATTAATCTTGTTAACTCATTCAAGATAATCATTTCAGTAACTTCATCGGATAATCATGTCACGTCAATTAATCATTCATGTAATCGCTGTATTTGAGCGCGTATGCTCATTTTCGTCATTTCATAATATAATCATAATGTGATACTCATGCAAGATATATAATCATCATATGACTTTCCACTTGATATGGAAAGGGCTGGCAGAGGACGTGGAGGACGAGGCCGTGGAGCGGGCCGAATCCCGAGAGCTCGTGTGAATACACGTGCAAACGCGAGGAATAATGCTAATTCATCGAGCAGCGACGCTGCCACTCATTCACCTGGACGCGATCATTCATTATCGGAGACGTACCCGGGACACGGCTCGGTCGAGGGTGTCCGGTTGATCCACTCGCATTTATGCAGGCATGATGGCCCAAATGACTCAGATGGCTCAGTTGATGGAGACGATGCATAACTCCGTCAATCAGAATCAGCAGGCTCCTCCGCCGCCACCTCAGAGGCAAGAGAGGAATGTGAGTAACATCATCGGCGATATCTCTCGCCAGAGGCCACCTACTTTTGAGGGCTCGTCGGAGCCGGCAGATATCATTCATTGGCTCGAGCATTTCGAGAAGCTGTTTGCTATGGTAGAGTGTCCCGAGGGACACAAAGTTTCGCGGCTTACTACCTTGGTAAGAGCGCACATTCTTGGTGGTTGTCATTGAAGCCCACCGAAGGATCTTGTACTTGGGATCGATTCAAGACTCTCATGATGGAGAGGTATTATCCGGCCCCACTCAGAGAGGCCAAGCCGCCGAATTGCTCACCCCGACCCCTCAACAGACGAGGATGTTCTCGCTATTGCCGAGAAATTTCAGAACTTCTTCCTTTCGCCTCGTCCATCATTCATTCGAGGCGGATAAAATCAAGTATTTCAAAGAAGAGGTGAAACCCCGTATGAGACTTCATTTACTCAACCATAATTGCACCACGTTGGCGAATTCATTGAGAAATCTCTCACCTACGAGCTTCTTGCTAAGGAAATTGCTAAGCGGAACCTTCGTCTGCTAGCAAGAAATCGAAGAACCGTAAGATCCAAGGCGGTCGACAACCTTCAAGAAACCCCGTGCGGCTCGCTTTTCGAGCGACCTCCGGTCGCCTAAACCCGCGGAATCTCGATCACGAGCGCCGGTTCGCCATCACTGTTACAACCGTGGGGATCTTGGTCATGTCGGCACTAAGTGTCCGAGACAAATTCACGTGTCATAATCGTGGAATTGTGGGTAATAAGGACCTTTTTTGCCTTATGGACACCAAACCTACACAGACGTCATCTCGTGCCCCTAAGCAACACTGCTCGTAATCGAGCACTTCAATCGGCGTCGTTTAAAACGACGGAGCGACTAAAGGGGGAGCTTTTAGCCATCGACGGAGCGTCCGGTGCCGGGACTAGCAAGCCCCGGATTTATGAGATGAAGAAGACCGATGATCCAGAGGCCCGAATGATCTCAGGTACACTCGATATTCTATCTCAACCTGTGTGTACTCTTTTCGATACTTGTGCATCGCATTCATTCATTTCCGAGTCATGTTTGAGTAGACTACGTCTGGGTAGTGCTACTAGTTGTGAGCCTTATGTCATTGGCCTACCTGATGGTAGACGAATTATCGGTAATCGGGAGATTCAGAATTGTCCGATTCAGTTTCATGGTCGTGTATGGCCAGCAGACCTAATCGTGGTAGATTTGCCGAGGGACGATGTCATCTTGGGTATTGATTGGATGGATCGTCATGACGCCATCATTAATGTCCGTAAGCGTATGGTCACTATCATTTCAGACGATGGAGTTGAATGTGTGTTTAAGGGAGGTAATCCCGGCTGTTCTGGTAAGGTCATTAATTCAATGAAAGCAGTAAGATTACTCAATCAGGGATGTGTCGGTTATTGGTGCTATATGGCCAAAACCGAGAAGTCATCAGTAATGTTAACGGACATTCCGGTGGTGAGGGAATATGCCGATGTTTTTCCAGACGAGTTACCTGGTTTGCCTCCACAGAGGGATGTGGAATTCACGATTGAGTTGGAACCTGGTACGTCCCCGATATCGAAGGCGCCGTACCGGATGGCCCCGACCGAAATGCAGGAATTAAAGAACCAACTTGAAGAGTTGTTCGAGAAGGGTTATATTCGACCGAGTGCGTCCCCGTGGGGAGCACCAGTGTTATTTGTCAAGAAGAAGGATGGTTCATTCCGCTTATGTATTGATTATCGGGAGCTGAACAGGGTGACGATCAAGAATAAGTACCCCTTACCCCGTATTAATGATCTCTTAGATCAACTTCAGGGAGCTTCAGTATTTTCCAAGAGCGACTTAAGATCTGGATATCATCAGTTGCGGATTCGAGAGTCGGATATCGCGAGGACGGCGCTTCGAACTCGCTATGGTCACTACGAGTTTGTGGTTATGCCGTTTGGATTGACTAATGCACCTGCGGTATTCATGGAGTTAATGAATCGGGTTTTCATCGACTTTTTGGATCGGTTTGTTGTTGTCTTCATCGACGACATTTTGATTTATTCTCGTGACCGGGAGGAACACGAGTTCCACCTTCATCAAGTGCTAGACGTGTTGAGACGAGAACAACTTTATGGGAAGTTTTCCAAATGTGAGTTCTGGATGTCCGAAGTGACGTTTCTCGGACACGTAATTTCATCAGACGGAGTTCGTGTCGACCCTCAGAAGACGGAGGCTATTCGAGATTGGCTACCTCCGAAGAATGTTAAGGAAATCCGAAGCTTCCTCGGATTAGCGGGTTATTATCGGCGATTTGTGGAAGGATTTTCTAAAATCGCTCAACCCTTGACGAACTTATTGCGGAAGGATAAGAAATACACGTGGTCCGACGCGTGTCAACGGAGTTTTGAGGAACTCAAGAGTCGGTTAATGTCAGCACCTGTACTTTCCTTGCCGCAGGGGACGGAAGGATTTGTGGTCTATAGTGATGCGTCCGGACAGGGTCTCGGATGTGTGCTCATGCAGAACGGGAAAGTTATTGCCTATGCTTCACGGCAATTGAGACCTTACGAGGTTAATTATCCGACCCACGACCTGGAGCTAGCAGTCGTGGTGTTCGCTTTGAAGATTTGGCGTCATTACCTTTATGGCGTCACCGCGGATATTCACCGATCATAAGAGGTTAAAGTATATATTTACTCGAAGGAGTTAAATATGCGTCGAGACGGTGGTTGGAATTAATCAAAGATTATGATATTGAGATCCTCTACCACCCGGGCAAGGCGAACGTTGTCGCCGACGCCTTGAGTCGTAAGTCCGTTCGGGAGCGGATGCTTGCCTGCTTAATGATTGAAGGAGCTTCAAATAGGAATTCCTTAGACCCGAGATCGAGGTCTGGCTTCAGCGAGTTCAGGGACAGCTTTGTATGTTAGAGATTTCATCATCACTCGAGGAGGCAATCCGAGAGAATCAGGGTTCGGACCCATCATTGTTACGCATCTGTGAGGATGTGGCTCAGGGGAAAGCCCCTGGATTTGTGGTCCACGAGGATGGACTTTTGAGGTTTAAGAATCGGTTGTGTACTGCGAATGACGAGTTGAAAAACTCGATTTTGAAAGAAGCTCATGCTACCCTTATTCTCGTGCATCCGGTCTAGCAAGATGTACAAGGACTTGAAACAAAATTACCGGTGGAGTAATATGAAGCGAGAAGTCGCAGAATTTGTTTCGAGATGCTTAACTCACAACAAGTTAAGATTGAACATCGCGATCGGGTATGTCAAACCTCTTCCTATTCCCGAATAGAAGTGGGAAGACATTTCTATGGATTTCATCACGAGTTTGCCGACGAGTCGTCGTGGCATGAATACGATCTGGGTGATCGTGGACCGCTTAACTAAATCATCGCATTTCCTTGAGATCAAGGATACGTGGGGTCCCGAGAGACTTGCCCAACTTTTCATCAAAGAGATAGTGAGACTGCACGGTACTCCTAAAAGTATCGTTTCCGATCGTGACGGACGGTTTGTGTCGCATTTTTGGAAATCAGTTCATCGTGCTCTGGGACCTCAGCTTAATCTCGCACTGCTTTTCATCCTCAAACCGACGGACAATCGAGAGGACCATTCAGACATTAGAGGACATGTTGAGGGCATGCGTCCTCGATTGGAAAGACGATTGGGAAGCCCAACTACCATTGATCGAGTTCACGTATAATAATAGTTGGCATGCTGCGATCAAGATGGCACCTTACGAGGCCTTGTATGGTCGTCGTTGTCGATCTCCGTTGTGTTGGGACGACTTATCAGAATCAATCGGCACCGAGCCCGATATGCTTATAGCCGCCCGTGAGAAGGTAGCGTTGATCGAGTCGTTTGTTGACCGCTCGAGTCGGCAAATCATATGCGTATAACCGCCGACCATTAGAGTTCGAGGCTGGTGACCATGTGTTGGTCAAGGTATCCCCGAGTCGTGGTATCTTCCGTTTTGGGAAGAGGGGAAAGTTGAGTCCGAGATTCATTGGACCGTTTGCGATTTTGGATCGGGTGGGCGAGTTAGCTTATCGATTGGCTTTACCTCCGGCGTTGAGCCGAATTCATAATGTGTTTCATGTCTCTCAGTTGCGGAAGTATGTTGCCGACCCGAGTCACATACTTCAGTTCGATGAAATCGAGATTGCCGACGATCATTCATATGAGGAGCGTCCTATACGAGTTTTAGAGCGGCGAATCAAGCAGTTGAGGAATAAGACGATTCCTTTGGTTAAAATTCAGTGGTCTAGACACGGAGTCGAAGAGGCTACTTGGGAAACCGAGGATAGTATGCGGGAGAGTTATCCCGATTTGTTTGACCCTTAGTTTCGGGGACGAAACTCTTTTAAGGGGGGTGTATGTAATACCCGGTTGTAATTCAGTAATTATCATTCAGTAATTATCATTCAGTATTTGATACTCAGTAATTTCATTCATTATTGATCATTTGTCACTCAGATTCTATCATGGTATTCATCATTCAGAGTAATTGTATCGAGTATCGATCGTCATTCATCATTAATCTGATTGGAGTTTCGTGCCGTGTTTATCATCATTGTCATTTTCGTTGCAAGCTGTGCTTGAGGAGTAGCGCACGCTACATACTCCTTTTAGCGTACGCTAATTGGGTATAGGTAGCGCACGCTACCGCTTAGCTTTAGCGCACGCTAAGGCTACCTTGGCTGCAGTCCAGAATGTAACACCCCCAATCCGCTCAGGGATATTACACGCCGTAGACCCTCTCCTCGGGGATCTACCAGGCTGATAACTAAAATCAAACATCTAGACATCGCCTTTCAGGCTAAAACGACACCGTAGACCGATTTGGTCTTTCAATAATAACATACAACTCAATTCCAAACACATACCCACGCAGGGGTCAAAATACAATAAACTCCCGTACAACGGGGAAAAGATACTGCAGCGGAAAAGAAAATACAACTAGACCAGTACGACCTCAACGGATCCTCGTGTGATTAGTATCGTTCATCTTTCATCATTCTTCGTGCCGACTCTGTGCTATGCTCCAAAACCTGAATGCAAAAATAGACATCCACCCCCCCGAATACTCGGGGGTTAGCAAAACTCCACTGTTTCGCTAGTGCAAGTACAAGTGCAAAAATACGAGCCATACAATTCACATTTCACAAATAACAACAACCAGGAATCCTTAAAAATCCAAATGTGACGAAAAGTACTTCCCGAGGCAAGAGTTTGGTAAAACATTCTAAAACCGAAAGGTCACAAATCAAGGGAAAACAATTTATAAAACCGTTTAATGCCATCGAGAGTTTTGATAGAAAACAACTTAGGATTATCAAATCCTTATCTTTCCAAAAATCAACAAGGTCACAGGTTACAGCCCAAAGGTTTTTGTTTTCGCAAACAGAAAACCGACAATAGTACACAGGGTTGAAACCCACGTCACGCGTCCTCGACGGACATAAAATACACACGCACCCGTGAAGTTTCACTCGTGAATCCAGGTCGAAGCCAATGGAATTCCCTCCGTGGTCCCGTCGAACCCTCCCGAGGTGAGCAAACACATTCACAAAACATAAGCAACCGCACTCGTGAATCCAGGTCGAAGCCCATGGAATTCCCTCCGTGATCCCATCGGACCCTCCCGAGGTGAGCGAAAAACAATCACAAAATATACACACGTAGCGGTGAAGTTTCACTCGTGAACCCAGGTCGAAGCCATTGGAATTCCCTCCGTGGTCCCGTCGAACCCTCCCGAGGTGAGCAAACACATTCACAAAACATGTACACGCATCGCCTAGGACCGGGACGAAGCCACAAATCCCACTCCGTGATCCCGTCGGACCCCGAGCCGCTAGCGAAATACTCAAGCACCACACGTCGCCAGACCGGGACGAAGCCACGAATCCCACTCCGTGATCCCGTCGGACCCCCCGAGCTGGCTAGCGAAATAATCTCAAGCACGAATAACATATCACACCAAGGATATCCAAACAATTCACCCATAGGCATCAAACACTCAGTAAAACAACACGTCAAACCACAATGCACCGAAACGAAACAATATACATCCACACGCAAATACCAAGTGCATCACCATCACCAAACATATCCATAAGATTCACATACCCGTTCACGAATCACACCAATCACAAAACACACGGTTTTGAAAGTGGGCCTTTAACAAGGGTAACCAAATCTTTTGAAAACTCATTTCAAACAAACAAATAAACCAAGACGATCACCAATCATCGTATCCACAAAACAAGAAAAGTATGGACAAGGTACTTGCCTCGAAATCGCACGCAAGTATTCCGACGAACACGGCTCAACCGGAAAGCTTCAAACGCCCGATGTTTTCAAAAGGAAAACGACAATGACGGAAGGGTTCAACTTGGTTTCTTCGCAAGAAACTCGACCTAACAACATATAATCCATAAATCAACAATCATACGAGGAAGGATAATCGTAGAACGCCCGAAAACCCTCTATGACATTCTCTAGGACACCTTCAAGGCGTCGGTCAAGAACTCATCTCAAACAACGAATCGATACGATCCAACCATGGAATAACAAGGAAATGATATAATACATCTAAATAATCATCAATCCATCAACAAAACGGAAAGAATCGGACAAAACCCCAAAATCCCCAATTATCCAAAAAGGTAGGGTTTCAAGAGATTACCTTGAGTGATTCAAGTATTTAGATTCGTAGAACACGCGTTGGATTGATTGTCCGGGCTTCACAACCGAAGAAGAATGATGAGAATCGACCCTCCAAATGATAATGATGAGAAGCTCTCCTCCTCTCTCACTCTCTCGCGTCTAAGGAAAAGGAAGGAGGAAATGAGGCTCACGCTCAAAACAACACATTTATAGTGTAACACAACGAGACCTATCGGCCGGCTATCGGCCGATAGGCCCAACCGATACCCTATACAAATGCCGGGTAGAGTCTATCGGCCCTCCTATCGGCCGAAAGGCTCTGGACGGTGCCCGACAGTGACGCCTTTCACTAAAGCGACCATAACTCTCTCGTCAGGACTCAGATTGACTCACCGTTTGAACCATTGGAAAGCTAACTCGATGTTCTATAATATTGCAAAGATTTATAATTTTTGGAGTCATCAAAAATTAATGGTGATCTAACAAAGACGAACTCATACTTAGAAAAGTCGTTTAGTAATCCTGAATTCAACAAAACGACACCGAAACCCGAACCTGAATACGAACCGAAGATACGGTTACGAAGTACTCACAAAGACGAATCTAAGAGCTAGTAGGACACACGATTCCGACCACCCGAAGGCTCGGAATTCAACAACGGAAGTAATTACCCAAAACTTTGGGAAATTACGAAAATGGCCCAAAACGTCCGAAAATCACGATACGCGATCGAAACACCAAACCAAAGCTCGCAACATGAATAATAACATTAAATGAACTTACGAGAAACTCGAAACGACAGTTTCGGACGAGATTCGCAAGAATCGAGCTCAAGTGCGGAAAAGTCGCTAAAAATCACGGAATTCAACAAAACAACACCGAAACGAACTCGGATGACAAAAAGTGAAGAATTAATCATTCTCGAAATGACGAAATGGTCATGAGCGAGTCGTCAAAACGGACTTCCGCCGAAAAAAAGAAAATTACCGAAATTCGAAATTGCGGATATTACATTCTACCCTCCTTAAAAGAAGTTTCGTCCCGAAACTTAAAACATGTAGGGGGAAGCAATATACCCTGCTAGGAAAACTCGACGAGATACGCAAAAACCGAAAACTCGCGCCCGACGGCGAAACGCTGCAAGAAACGCAAAGAGACATACGGCGTGAAAACACGCTCCACGACGACCAATACCACGTCGCCGTTAGGAACATACTAAAGTCAACAAGTGACAAGCGTCAACAAATAGATAGTATAATCCAGTCGATTATCCAGACAATCACAAAACACAACGAACGAAAATCAACAGGATTGACCCACCCAACGGTACATCAATCAAAACGTGGCGGCCGAACAAATACGAGAATTCCACCGCCCAAGGGTTGGAAGATTGAAAACGAGACTAAATTCCAGAACTTAAGGGAATTTAGAAGGAGTCTGAATGTTCAACAATCACGAAACGAGATCAACAAAAACTGAACAATCAAACGATCGAACCACAAAGATCGAGACAACAAAAATCGAACGATCATGTTCGAATCACAAAGAACAATAAAGTTCAAACAACAACTCCCAGGACGATCTGGTGAGAACTACAAGACATGCATTGCCGAAGATCCACAGGAAAGGGAATAGCGATTGAAAAGTCACAACGACAACGAGTTATTCCGAAATAACACCACACTCGTTCGATCAACAAAAGCAAAGAGCAGGGCAAGCTCAGAAATGTCAACGAACATAAATGAGTCGACAGAGTCGAAAACACAAGAGTTCCAAAGCCGATCCACTTCGAATAAAAGAACTTGTAGAACCAGATGATGTCACTCCCAAACAAGGTTCACAAGAATCGAACTGAACTCAAAAAAAAAAAAAAAAAAAAAATCACAGCGATAACCAGATTGACCCAAAACAAGATCACAGCTCGTTCGAACGACGAAACCGAAATACAGAACAAGTTCGGAAAGTATCAACGAACACGAGCGAGTCGATAGACTCGAGAAAGAGAAAATGCAGGAGTCTAAAAACAACACGGGTACTACATTCGACCTCTTATAAAAGAAGGTCGCCCCCGCAACTCGCAACAGCGAAATCAAGGTGACGGCACAACAAGCAACTGACAGAAACATCCTTCAAAGGCCTCTCAAAGCCGATTCCGATGACTGTGCTGAAGCGCGAACTTCGAAAGTCTCGGTAGCTAATTCGCAAAACGGAATTCGGTGTCCCTCGAGTCCACACTTGAAATGTGTCATCGACGAGAAAGACAATTTACACGTGCATGCCCCGGCACATCACGATTGAAACGCCTCGGCTCGGCATACCGAAAATATAAATGCTCGATACAATGGATCAAAACACCGCAAAACAACATACCGAGATGCCAACTCAGCATAACATATCAACGCATACAAAAATCACAACAACAACGGCATCATTCAAGATTACAACATCCCGAACGACCCATCACACAATCACAAACATCATGAAACAATCACCCATGTGTATAACGCATAAAAATCCGTGCTTTAACAACCCACACTAGTGCGACAATACGCAATCACCACGAGGCGATAAGCGGTAAACACCTATTCACACCTCTCACGGAGGGTCAACAAAACATATGCGTGGCGAATGACTCGACGCTCACGCCACCAATTCAATCACAATTCGGGGTTGACACCGCAACGAAAGTTCGAAAACCATACACGCATTTCCGGTCCGCAACAGAATGATAGGTTTTAAAAATGAAAACCACCTTTTGAAAACAGTTTGGAAACAACGGTTGATCTTGAGTATCATTTTACAAAAAGTAGCACAAACACCATTATCGAGACTTTGAAAATCATCTTGCGTTTGAACAAAAATGAGGACACCTTTCCTTTAGTGAAAAACTTTCAAAAATATTCGACCCTTGGGTCTAAGCAATCGCATTTGAAAATATCTCAAAAAAAAAAATATTTTGGTCCTCAACCGGAAAATTTTTGAAATGTATTATGCATTAGAAAACACAATACGCGAGAAAATAATTCGCTTTAAAAGCACGTCTCGAATTTCAATTTTCTAAGATACTCAAGGTTTTCAAAAATAATTCAATGGGTTAGAATGCCCAAAAGGTCGATGACGGTAGTACTTATCAAAACTCACAAAATCATTTGAAAACACCCAACTACCGTCAAAGCGGTCAAGGCCAACAACTCGGTTAAAGGAATCGATTTTCAAATAAAACTCGATCGGTAAAATACCGAAAATCATTACAAAGGAACTCACGCAGCGGATAAAAGGAATAAAGTCAAACATGCACAATCCATCAACACTACTCCTCATATGAACGAAGTATGAGAGTCAAATAGTCGCGTATCAAGAAATCAAAATCCATAAGAGGATTCCGTCACTTAGCAAATAAATCATAAAAATAGCTCGTGTCACACGAGGCACAACACAAAGAAGGGAGACTTACAGCCACAGGTCGCACGAAGATGATGATCGCCCCACGATACTAATCACGACCAACAAACTCAGACGACGCGTCGCGACACGACTCAGTCAGATAAAATCCGACGAGACAAAACTCAACAGACACCACTGACCCGACAGCCTAGGTTTCCACAACCTAAGCTCTGATACCATTTATGTAACACCCCCAATCCGCTCAGGGATATTACACGCCGTAGACCCTCTCCTCGGGGATCTACCAGGCTGATAACTAAAATCAAACATCTAGACATCGCCTTTCAGGCTAAAACGACACAGTAGACCGATTTGGTCTTTCAATAATAACATACAACTCAATTCCAAACACATACCCACGCAGGGGTCAAAATACAATAAACTCCCGTACAACGGGGAAAAGATACTGCAGCGGAAAAGAAAATACAACTAGACCAGTACGACCTCAACGGATCCTCGTGTGATTAGTATCGTTCATCTTTCATCATCCTTCGTGCCGACTCTGTGCTATGCTCCAAAACCTGAATGCAAAAATAGACATCCACCCCCCGAATACTCGGGGGTTAGCAAAACTCCACTGTTTCGCTAGTGCAAGTACAAGTGCAAAAATACGAGCCATACAATTCACATTTCACAAATAACAACAACCAGGAATCCTTAAAAATCCAAATGTGACGAAAAGTACTTCCCGAGGCAAGAGTTTGGTAAAACATTCTAAAACCGAAAGGTCACAAATCAAGGGAAAACAATTTATAAAACCGTTTAATGCCATCGAGAGTTTTGATAGAAAACAACTTAGGATTATCAAATCCTTATCTTTCCAAAAATCAACAAGGTCACAGGTTACAGCCCAAAGGTTTTTGTTTTCGCAAACAGAAAACCGACAATAGTACACAGGGTTGAAACCCACGTCATGCGTCCTCGACGGACATAAAATACACACGCACCCGTGAAGTTTCACTCGTGAATCCAGGTCGAAGCCAATGGAATTCCCTCCGTGGTCCCGTCGAACCCTCCCGAGGTGAGCAAACACATTCACAAAACATAAGCAACCGCACTCGTGAATCCAGGTCGAAGCCCATGGAATTCCCTCCGTGATCCCATCGGACCCTCCCGAGGTGAGCGAAAAACAATCACAAAATATACACACGTAGCGGTGAAGTTTCACTCGTGAACCCAGGTCGAAGCCATTGGAATTCCCTCCGTGGTCCCGTCGAACCCTCCCGAGGTGAGCAAACACATTCACAAAACATGTACACGCATCGCCTAGGACCGGGACGAAGCCACAAATCCCACTCCGTGATCCCGTCGGACCCCCCGAGCTGGCTAGCGAAATACTCAAGCACCACACGTCGCCTAGGACCGGGACGAAGCCACGAATCCCACTCCGTGATCCCGTCGGACCCCCCGAGCTGGCTAGCGAAATAATCTCAAGCACGAATAACATATCACACCAAGGATATCCAAACAATTCACCCATAGGCATCAAACACTCAGTAAAACAACACGTCAAACCACAATGCACCGAAACGAAACAATATACATCCACACGCAAATACCAAGTGCATCACCATCACCAAACATATCCATAAGATTCACATACCCGTTCACGAATCACACCAATCACAAAACACACACGGTTTTGAAAGTGGGCCTTTAACAAGGGTAACCAAATCTTTTGAAAACTCATTTCAAACAAACAAATAAACCAAGACGATCACCAATCATCGTATCCACAAAACAAGAAAAGTATGGACAAGGTACTTGCCTCGAAATCGGCACGCAAGTATTCCGACGAACACGGCTCAACCGGAAAGCTTCGAAACGCCCGATGTTTTCGAAAAGGAAAACGACAGCGAACGGAAGGGTTCAACTTGGTTTCTTCGCAAGAAACTCGACCCTAACAACATATAATCCATAAATCAACAATCATACGAGGAAGGATAATCGTAGAACGCCCGAAAACCCCTCTATGACATTCTACCGGACACCTTCAAGGCGTCGGTCAAGAACTCATCTCAAACAACGAATCGATACGATCCAACCATGGAATAACAAGGGAAATGATATAATACATCTAAATAATCATCAATCCATCAACAAAACGGAAAGAATCGGACAAAACCCCAAAATCCCCAATTATCCAAAAAGGTAGGGTTTCAAGAGATTACCTTGAGTGATTCAAGTATTTAGATTCGTAGAACACGCGTTGGATTGATTGTCCGGGCTTCACAACCGAAGAAGAATGATGAGAATCGACCCTCCAAATGATAATGATGAGAAGCTCTCCTCCTCTCTCACTCTCTCTCGCGTCTAAGGAAAAGGAAGGAGGAAATGAGCCGTTCACGCTCAAAACAACACATTTATAGTGTAACACAAACAGACCTATCGGCCAGCCTATCGGCCGATAGGCCCAACCGATACCCTATACAAATGCCGGCAGAGAGTCTATCGGCCCTCCTATCGGCCGAAAGGCTCTGGACGGTGCCCGACAGCTGACAGTCTTTCACTAAAACGACCATAACTCTCTCGTCCGGACTCCGATTGACTCACCGTTTGAACCATTGGAAAGCTAACTAGATGTTCTATAATATTGCAAAGATTTATAATTTTTGGAGTCATCAAAAATTAATGGTGATCTAACAAAGACGAACTCATACTTAGAAAAGTCGTTTAGTAATCCTGAATTCAACAAAACGACACCGAAACCCGAACTTGAATACGAACCGAAGATACGGTTACGAAGTACTCACAAAGACGAATCTAAGAGCTAGTAGGACACACGATTCCGACCACCCGAAGGCTCGGAATTCAACAATGGAAGTAATTACCCAAAACTTTGGGAAATTACGAAAATGGCCCAAAACGTCCGAAAATCACGATACGCGATCGAAACACCAAACCAAAGCTCGCAACATGAATAATAACATTAAATGAACTTACGAGAAACTCAAACGCAGCTTTGACGAGATTCGCAAGAATCGAGCTCAAGTGCGGAAAAGTCGCTAAAAAGCACGGAATTCAACAAAACAACACCGAAACGAACTCGGATGACAAAAAGTGAAGAATTAATCATTCTCGAAATGATGAAATGGTCATGAGCGAGTCGTCAAAACGGACTTCCGCCGAAAAAAAGAAAATTACCGAAATTCGAAATTGCGGATATTACACAGAAGGTACTGGACTGCAGGTGAGAATAATTGTAGCGCACGCTACGAGTGGTAAGTAGCGCGCGCTAACGGGTCGTAGTAGCGCACGCTATATGTGTGGAGTAGCGCGCGCTAGGGGCGGATCAGGTTGAGTCCAGTGGCTATTGGACTGCACCGGGTTTATTCATAGCGCACGCTATGCATTGTTGTTAGCGTACGCAACCGACATATTAGCACACGCTAAATAATGGTTGTAGCGCACGCTATCGAGGTTAGATCAGAGGGCAGATGGTTTTCTGGACTCTAGTACTGGGCGTCAAATATTTCGCTAGCGCACGCTAACAATGGATATTAGCGCACGCTAGTAGTATGGCCGTAGCGCACGCTACAAATAGGTTCGTAGCGCGCGCTACCGTGTTCGGACAGTGGGTACTGGACTACCCAAATTACTCGTTAGAGCACGCTATGCACAAGGGCTAGCGCACGCTAACCTGGACTGAGTATAAATTGGACAGTTTAGTCAGAGTTCGTCATTTTTCATCTCATTTCATTCCTTCGGTATTTTTGGGCGATTCCGAGCGATCCAGAGGGGATTCTTCGAGGTGTAATCATCAATCATCATCTTCAAGTCTTTGAGTTGAATTTATCATCACTTCATCATCTCCGAAACGTCGAATCAAAGGTATTAATCTCTTGGATCTAGAATTTCGGATTTTTGGGTTTTCCTTCCGATTTCTTCGTGTAAGCTTGGATTATCATTGGGATATGTTAAGTTATGGATTATCTACTTGGATAAATATATTCCTACGGATTTAATGGTTATTTTCGGAATTATTTCAAGAACCCTTGGGGTTGACTTCGGTTAATTGGGGGTTTTCCGATTGATGTTGTTGTAATCATGAGTTATGGATTCCTAATGGATTATTGATATCCTTGAAAGTGTTTTGTTAGTTCGAAATACTCATTTTAGTGTTGGTTTCGACATACTCGGGTTTGGATATTTTCGAAGTCGTGTGGTTGGTTACGTATTCGTTAGAATGCCCCAATGAGTTCGATTATCGTTGTTTCGACCTTTGGGTTAGTCGTGTTTTGTTGTTTGATGCGTGTATTGAACGGTTGTTGGTAATTATTGTTATTCAAGGTTGTTCGAGCGACCGGTATTTCACTTAGGACGTTGTTCGTGGACGGACATTCTTCATCGGTATTGTGTAAGTTAAATCTTACTCGGTTAAAAGGATATTCATTCCTTTTGTTGTTGATCATTCATAATCATAACTCATTCATCATTGTATTAATCATTTTGAGACTTGTAATTGTCGGATAATCATTTCATTAGCGAGCAGCGGTTCCAATCATTTCATTGAAAACTATCAATCACTTCATTATCACTTTTGTATCGGTGAGTCATTCTTGACTTTGTCGGATTAGTATTATTCATTGATATTCATTATGGTCATTCTTGTTCATATGACCTTCTGGGTTCATATTGCGTGGCCGGGTGCGGATGTGTGGAATTTTTAGTCGGGCATGTGATGGCCATGTATTGGGAGTGATACATTGGACTGCGCACACGGTAACGATTACCTCCGTGAGACTAATTAGGTACAAGGACGGGTGTGTCCGGTCATCCGTCTTGTACACTTGCACAGAACACTACGGGCGTACTATGATGCTCCTCTTCAGCGTAATTCATAACTAAGGATATTTCATAACTTCAGTTAAATCATGTTTGTGTATTTTCAACCCTTGAGGATTGTTGTTACGTATGGCGGCCGTTGGGGATTTTGTTTTTAGTCACGGCAAGGCAAAGGCACGGGAAGAGCATGTTGGCGGCGAGTCCCAGTGATACTAGTAGGGGCCCCTACCATTCCGTTTGTTCACCATTTTGATCATTTGATTATTTCGTCATTTGTATTTTCCGCTGCAAATTCCGTTTGTAATGTTTATTTATTCAGGGTGGTGTATTTTATCTTCATATAAAATACACTAGTATTCGGTATTGTCCTGGTGTGTTGTACTTAAACTCCTCATCGGAGTGTTTGGTAATATAATGTGGTTCGGTACTACAATTATATTATTTAATTCATCATTTTCATTTGCCTGGTGGGTCCCAGTCGGGGATTCACGGCACTGTAATATCCGCCTAGTTTGGGGTGTTACAATAAGGGTCTGCGGCGTGTGACATTCCCGGTCGTATTCTGGGGGTGTTACAAGAATGTCCCGCCAATCTTTCGAGCATTTGATCAATAAATGGGAACGGAAAATGATCTTTTTTGGTCGTCTTGTTAAGCTTTCTGTAATCAATGCACATTCTCCATCTGGTTATGGGTCGTGTCGGTATAAGTTCATTGTGCTCATTCTCTATGATTGTGATTCCACTCTTCTTGGACACCATATGCATAGGGCTCACCCATGGACTATCTGAAATTGGATAAATGATTCCTGCGTCAAGTAATTTAAGAACTTCTGCTTTTACAACTTCCTTCATGATTGGATTCAAATGGCATTGATGCTCAATTGAAGGCTTGCAGTCATCTTCCATCAGAATTTTGTGCGTGCATATAGAGGGGCTTATTCCTCTAATGTCTAGAATGGTTCATCCAATTGCTCTTTTGTGATTCCTCAATACCCTTAGTAATTTTCCTTCTTCAAGATCAGTCAATATGTTAGATATAATGACCGGAAGTGTAGAGGAAGTGCCCAAGTAAGCGTATCTCAAATGTGTGGGTAGATGTTTGAGATCAAGTATTGGAGATTCTTGTAAAGAAGGGAGGGGTTTAGCGGAGCTTGTCCCCAATTCTTCAATATGTGAATGTCTTCTTAAGGGTGGTAGTGCTTCTAGATAGTAAACTATTTCGGCCAAGTGATATTCTTCTTCCATGTTGGTCAGAATTTGCAATACATGTCTTAAGAGGATCTTTAGATAGAATCTTCTCTAAAGACTCGTTTACCATGGATTCAATTGCATCAATTATTAGACAATAATCATCTGTGGAGGGATGATTCAAAGTTTTTAGGACATTGAAGGTGACATGTTCGTCTTGCACTCTGAGAATTAGCTTTCCTTCATAGACGTCAATAAAAGCACGTCCGGTTGCAAGAAATGGCCGTCCTAAGATAATGGGAATATCACGATCTTCCTCTGTGTCAAGGATGATAAAATCTGCTGGAAATATGAATTAATCAGCCTTCATTAGCACATCTTCTATTATCCCACGTGGATATTTGATTGACCGATCAGCTAATTGTAGTGAAACTGTTGTTGCTTTTGCTTCTCCCAAGTTTAGTTTGTTGAAAATTGACAAGGGCATCAAATTGGTACTTGACCCTAAATCACAAAGAGCTTTGCTAATATTCACTTCACTAATTGTACATGGGATTGTAAAAGTTCCCGGATCTTATAGCTTGGGCGACAACTTCTTTTGTAGTATTGTGCTACATTCCTCTATTAGCATGACAGTTTCATATTCTTCAAGCCTTCGTTTGTTAGAAAGAATATCTTTCATAAATTTGGCATAGCTTGGCATTTTTGGTAGAGCATCGGCAAAAAGTATGTTGACGTGTAGCTTTTTGAAAATTTCCAAAAATTTACTGAATTGCGCATCGAGCTTGTGATTTTTCAACTGTTGAGGAAACAGGATAGGTGGAACATAAGATTTGGCAGCAACTGGACCTTTTTGAGATGGTCCTGATTCATATTCTTTTTCTGTTTCTGGACTTTGTTAAATTTTTTTGTTTTTCTAAATGTTTCTCCTCGAAATTTTGGGCAACTGCACTCCACTTCTTATTGTGATAGCCTGGACATTCTCCCTTGGATTTACCTCGGTATTGCTAGGTAACATGCCATGGGATCTTTCTGAAAGTAGTTTGGCCATTTGGCCAACTTGTGTCTCCAGATTTTTAATTGAAGCATCACTGCGTTGTTGATACTTCAGTTGTTGTTCGGCTAGCTTCGTGATTACTTCTTCCCACCCGGGCTTCTTTTCTTGATGCGTTGGATTCAACACATTGTTGTTGTTTGCATAAGAAAATTTTGGATAATTTTTGTACCCTGGATTGTATGTTGGCCCGTACGAATTGTATGTTTGTCTTTGGAAATTCTGAGCATAGGCCAATTGTTTTGGTGGTGGGAATGACTGCTCATGTTGCACAAAGGGACACATAGTGCTGTTGTGAGTTGCTCCACAAATTTCACATGAAAGAGCTAAACCTTGTGGAGTTTGCACCGTCTTCATAGATTGAGGAGTTGAAAAAGACATGTCCTCGACTTTCTTTGATAAAGCTTCAACTTTTGCCAACATAAGTGAATAAGAATCCACTTCAAAAACACCATTTGGTTTCTTTTGGATATTTCTGTCTGTCCAGCTTGCACTTTGTTCATTTATAACCTCAAAAAGATTATAAGACTCTCTCATAGTTTTGTTTCCAAGTGAGCCATTTGATGATGAATCGACATTGGCTCGGCATGTAGGTAAGAATCCAGAATAGAAGTAATTGACTTGTGCTCCCAAATTGAAACCATGGTTAGGACATTTTCGTAGCATATCTTTGTATCTCTCCCATGCTTTGTGAAATGACTCTGAATCTTGTTGACGAAATGTAGAGATTTCGTATTTGAGTTTCGCCAATTTAATTGGTGGAAAATATTTAGTGGTGAATTTCTGAACAAATTCGGGCCAATTTGTTATGCTTCGTGGTGGCAAAGTATCTAGCCACTCTCTTGATCTGTCCTTCAAAGTGTGCACAAAAAGTCTCATTTTGACCGCCTCGTTATTTACATGTGGATATTTGAAATTTCCACAAATCTCCACAAAACGGTTAATATGGAGATATGGATTCTCGTCGGTTTTTCCATAGAATTAGTTGTTGTTGGATAAGAGATTGATGACATCCAGGCGAATTTGAAAATTGTCCACTCCAAATGGTGGATAGATCACACTTGCTTGCACGCTCAAAGATGTGGGGTTCATGAATTCCCCAAAGAGCATGTTGTCTTCATGTATTTCTGGCACAATAGGATGTTGTTGATGTTGAGTGTTTTGATCATTGGGTATTCCCCCTACCGGAGGAATTCTTTCGTTATCATTTCCTTGGAGGAGACATGGGTTTGGTTCGTCCGCCATAGATGGTGAAGAAACAGTGCTTGTTTTTTGTTCTCTTCGCCTTCTTCTGAATGTGGCTTCAATCTCCAGATCTAATGAAACTAAATCGTGATTGTACGTCCTTTGCATATACAAGAGAATCTACAACAAAGAAAAAATTGTATTATAACAATAGTTAATAATGTAATATTTCAAAATAACACTTATACTTCCCCGGCAATGGCGCCAAAAACTTGACACGTCTTTTGTGTAACTATCGTAAGTGCATGATATCGTATCAAGTATGTTGGAACGGGATCGGTTATATGCGCTATTGTGCGGAAGCCTATTTAAATGAGCAGAAAATAAATCGACACAGGATTTATAGAGGTTCGGCCAAACGTGCCTACGTCCTCTCTTCAAATCTTTTTCTATAGGCTAAAGATAAACTTCTGCACCTCTTTCTATCGGCTGAGGGATAACCGTTAAAAACTTGTCTTCTATCGCTCCAAGTTAAACCGTTTTCCTTTTCTATCGGTTAAGGAATCAACCTATCTAGATTTCTATGAGTACTAGACAAACCTCACGTGGATATTGATTTCGATTCTAATAATGTCGGGTCCATGATCCTAATAACACTGAATCGAATTGTATTCTTTCTTTTACCTCTCGTGTATGAGATTTCATGTATCACACTCAAACTCTTATCAATATAAGCACAATTACAACAACAAGAATATGTATATCACTATCTGATCAATGAATCGTTTGCTTTGCGTTGTTGTGTGTTCAATACCATCGGAAGTGGTATTTATAGGCTCCAAAGCCTCAAATAGCCGTTAGCTCTTGCACTCTTCATTATTTATGTTATTTCCTCCTCATTACGTACGTTAGTTGTATTACGTATGTTAACATCAACATGTTACGTATGTTAAGCTCTTCACAAATCAGTCCAGTAGCTTCTGTCTTGTTCATTACGTACGTTAAGCTTCTCCCCATTACGTACGTTATCTTCAGTCAAATTATCCATTGCATGCTGATCTATGCCATGACGTCATCTTCAACGGCTCTTAGTTTGAATTCTGAAATACTTCATTACATACGTTAACTCCTCTGCGTTACGTACATTATGTGCCTTCGATAGCGTGCGTTATTCTATGCATATAGTGTACGGTAATACCATCGGTGACATTAGGTAACTTTCACATTACGTACGTTATCTGCTCTACGTTACGTACGTTATGCTTGATCAGGTGACTTTGTCTTCAGGTAACTTTGCACTCGTCTGATCTGCAGATAGCTTTCTTCAGGCGACTTTCCTTCTTGACTGATCAGGTAGGTTTTTGTCTTCTCGTCTGATCAAGTGACTTTTTCCGAGCTTGATTGCCTTTGTTGTTTTGTTTTGCTTCCTTGTTGTTTTCATTTGTTTAACAACTTAATCATCAAAACTCTATTATTGAATATTTGGAATAAAATATTCCAACAATCTCCCCTTTTTTGATGATTACAAAACAACATCTTGAGTGGGATATAACCTGCAAAATTAAATTATATATATATATATTTTACGAAACAAAGTTTTCGGCTTTGATTGTTTCGTTAGTTCTCCCATCTTTTCTTTTTCGACTTTTCGACTTCTTCTTTTTATTTTTCAACTTCTTCGATTTTTCGGGATTTCACCTTTCTTCGACTTTTCTTCGTCTTTTCTTTTCTTTCTACTATTCTCTCCCCTTTTTGTTATTCTTGGGATATATATGTATCCTCGTCATTCTTTCATGATGCTTTTCTATTCTCCCATTCATTTCTCCCATTCAACTACTTTGTCCCCGTATACTATTCTCTATTATCCCATTCTTCTCCCCTTTTTCTTATCAGCATAAAAGTGTAAATAAAATATAAATAACGATAATAAAATCAATAATAAATGCATAAAAGGGTAAACTCCCCCTGACAAAAATCTCCCATTAAAAAATAATACTCCCCCTGAGTGAAATAACAATTTGATGAAAATTACTTTTTGGGGATCCAACCGAAAGTCGGTCGTTTTTCATTGATGTAGACGATATTTGGAATAGTGGATCCTTTAGGAATCCAGATCTTTTTTATTTTAGTCGTCTGTCTTGGGCTATTACAATTTGAAATATGGTGCCCAATTTTTAAACATTTTTTGCAACGGGGTATATTGAAATTTAAGGACTCAGTTTTAAAATTTGGTTTGAATCCTATCCCCTGTTTATTCAAAGTATACTTTTGAACCGAGAGCATTTGTTCAAAAATTTCGTTTCCACACAAAAATTTCTTTGTTAAATTTTTAAGCTTGGTTTGAACTTTCAAAAGATCATCCTTTAAGATATTTTCATTTTCAATGCATTTTGAATGATCGGTCTCGACACTTTTTCCTTTTTCAAGAATTTTGGAAATTTCAATTTCCAATGATTTATTTTTTGATTGAAGGGATCTAATTTCAGATAAAGCATTTTGGAAATCGGTATGCAATAATTCAAATGCTTCAAATAGTTGATCTTGAGATGATGTACTTACCTGACTTTCGATGTCACTATCGTCGAGTGAACTTCTTGCCATGAGAGCGAGGTTATTTTGATTGATGAAATCTTCTTACTCGTCTTCATCATTCCATGTTGCTATTAAAACCTCCTTCTTAGGATTTGCTCGGCAATTCTTCGCGAAGTGGACTGGTTTACCACATAATCGATAGTTGTTGTCGAGTTTCTTCATTCCGCCTGAGATGTCTTTCTTTCTCCAGTTTAATAAGTTTTGAAACTTATTAATATTCTTGGGATAATATGCCGATTCTTCATCGCTTTCGTCCACCGGGATTTCTTCTTTATTTCTCGACATCTTAGCCTTCATCACTATCGATTTTTCTTTCGGCTTCGGTTTGGATTCCGAGATTTTAGGACAATCTCGTAGTTTATAAGTGAACCAACGAGACCACTAAACTCAAGATTGTTTAAATCTTTTGATTCCATTATCGCCGTCACCGTGCCGTCCCATTCTCGAGGTAGTGATCGTAGGATTTTCTTAACTTTTTTACTACTCGAAAGGGGCTTCCCATAACACGCCAATCCGTTTGTGATGACCGAAAATCGATCGAGCATTATTATAATAGATTCATCTTTTTTCATTTGGAATAGCTCGTATTCTTGAAGAAGCATGTTGATCTCCATCTTCTTGACTTGAGACGTTCCTTCATATGTGACTTCAAGCATTTTTCATATTTCTTTCGCACTATCACACGAGGATATCCGGTTGTGTTCTTCCGGATTTAAGGCACAATAAAGGAGTTGTGTTGCCTTACAATTGCGATGGTCATTTTTGTTAGGGATATGCCCTCGAATGCCACTCAGAGGATGAGAGAGTGAGAGCATATGTATTGTAATTATGAATATTTAACAAGCCAATAATTATTTCTATATTATTGTATATCACTGGCATTGTGATTTGGTATATAGGATAATAGTCCTTGCATTTGAGAGCAAACATTCTACTTCTTATGGAGATAAGGAGATATGCACTGGAAGTGTTTAGAGCTCGAATGCTTAACTCGTTCGCAAGTCGATAAAACTTAACTGGGCAATAAGTTTAGACAAGACTTGTATAACGTGTACTTTGACATGTAAAGTGCCGGTATTCACTAAGGGTTAGTGGGAACACATGTTATAGGTAGGGTAGTGATATTAGTATACTCAAACACGACTCACCTCGATTCGGTTACATGGATATCACTCAGGGATTGTCAATGACTGGATCGAAAGGTTGTGATAGGTATACGTGGACCTTTGACTTGAGGTTTCAGTAGGAGATGTGCTTGTGACATTAAGTTAGTCATTAGAGTAGTTCGATCCAATCGCCGGTGTGTGGGGTCAACCTCGAAATGCAACTTAGTGGGCAAGTAGCAGTCTCTACTGAATACCAAGATAGAATTCTTTCTCCTGTAAGTGAGCAGGTAAATGTCCTATGCGGTTAATGGCAAATGAGATTATAAGTCTTTGGCCAAAGCATTTAGAGCGAGTTGTATTTGATACACGAGATCTCGATGATCTCAATTTGCATTAACAGAAAGCATAGAGTCAAGTTACAGTAGGGTTTGACTTTACCGTGACCCTAATACTTGACCAGGACATATGATTGAAGGGTTTATACGTATACGGTATTCACGACATAATGGTTCTGGAATGATCCTTTCATTCGTTCTCAGTCGGGATTTACAGTACTGCCCGCACTCATTGGTTCCTCCCAATACCGGTTGAGACGGACCTATAGAGTCGCGCATCAGGAGCGTTGACGGATAAATGTGAATTTATTATCTCTCAATTAATATTAGATATTGGATATCTAAATTATGATTTATTGGATAAATCAAATAGCGGTCTTATAAATTAAAATTAAGTTATCGGGTAATTAATTTAATTCATAAATTATATTTCTTAGAGAAATATATTTGTATTTGATATAATTAATTAATTAGATTAATTAATTAATATAAATACATTGGTGATTAAATGGAGTGTATTTAACGGAGTCGTTTGACGAACATCCGGGACACGAGCCGAGAAACTCAGCTCATTTCCAAGAAGTTTCCTCCATGGGCCGCCCCCCTTTTGGTTTGATGTGATAATTGCATGTGTGTGGGAACTCACTTGAGTTGAGATTACCACATTATTACACATGATAGTTGTAAAGGAATGATTATTCCTTTATATAATTTATATCATCACATTTGACATAACCACCATATAATACAACTTAGAGTGTAAGTGTGTGTGGTGGGTTGTGTTCATCCGAGAGAGATTTTGAAAGGAAAGAGAGATAATTTTTCTTCAATTTTTATCATCTTAGAGTTGATACAAAATATGAAAAATAAGATATAAATTCCTATAGTAATTCCTAGCCGTGTTCTTGGAGAACAGATTGCTATCGAATTTTTCCAGGAAACTTCCGACACGTGTGAGGTAGAGACATTCGGTATTTTCGGTGTTGGATCATTCAAACAAGCTACAACGAATTGGATTCGTGTTCGTGTCGGTAATCGGGAAAAGGCTTGCTCGGGTTTTTCCTTCGAAGATTATATTATCAAAGGACTACGAGGGTAAGTATTCTTTGTTTTTCATCCTCGTTATTTATATTCGTTTATATGATGCTTGATCGGTCCGTTTTTGGGGTTTGGTTTTATCCGGTTGGACCTGTTTATTTTCCGCTGCGTAATTCGATTTTATCACTGAATCCCAACAGTGGTATCAGAGCAAGGTCTATGCGATCGTATATTCGATATTTGCATTTGGAATGCTTATTTTTTTTATGATTTAGTATCATAATTGTTTTAATTGTTGATGTTTAATTGTTCATCTAAAAATTATTTTTCATGATTTTATGTTACAATATAAATCTATTTTTCTTTTGAAAAACTGATTTAATTGTGTAATATAAAAATTTGAAAAATATTATTTTTGGATTCGGACGAAAAATGAGCCGGAAAATTGGCGGACCCGCACTTGGGGTCATTGGTCAATGGGCACTGCCGGTCGCGGGCTTGGCCCGGGCCTTGTGTTTTCTGACTCCGTGTTTATATTTCGTTCGGTAAATTAATTTTCCGCAAATTAAATTGGATTTAATTTGACTAAAATATAATTATGGTAATTTTATTTTAAGGGAATTAATTTAATGAAATATTTATTTTGTCCGGAGCAAATTAAAATTAACGTTTAAGTGAATTAATTGGATTAATTCTTATTGTTGGATTAATTTTTGTTGATTAGATCAATTTTAGATTAATCCCTATTGCCATTTATTTTAATGTAATAGTTGCATTAATTTTGAATAGGGATGTAGTTCATGGACCTAGTTTTGAATTGTTTGTTTTGTTCGATTGGTTTGTAAAGGCCGTTTTGAGCCTATTTATTTCACTAGAAAATTTGTATAGGATGTAATTTTTCAAATGTAAAATTTATATGTAATGACGAAGACCGGAGGAATATCCACTCGAGTAGACGAAGATTCAAGACCGAAGACATGTAATTAGATTACGATGTTTTTGTTCTAGGAACGGTCCATGAACTGCATGTTGTTAGTTTTAGGTTGTGTATCTTTTCATATTGTATGACAAACAAACAAACCGACAAACCGCGCTTATAAACGGATTAATATGCAAAGTGTAACATATAATCGCGTTAATACTCCCACTTACAAACACTAAGTTATAAAGGTTACGAGGTTTCCTACCCTCTGTGAAACTCATGAAAAATTGAAATCTAAACCGGAATATTATTCTTCCGAGTATGTCGGGGTAATATTTTTGGGGAAAGTTGATAAATTTCTAGAGTGCATTATATGCCTTTGGTTGTGACAAATCAAACCCCTATAAACCGTATGGGTTGCCGGGTAAGATTCAAATGTCAGACTAATAGGAGTTGACGGGTTAAACTTAGATAGTTCAGCGAACCATAGAAACCGAATGGGTTGAGGGCAAGTGAACTAGGGGTAAAAGAAGATCGAATCATCTTATTAGATGGGTTGGTATTAGAAACCACATTATAAAGAATAATATAATAGAAACCGTATGGGTTGCCCTCTATTAAACTTTGTAAAGAAATCGATCACCACTATGAAGTCACCCAAGACTTCCCGATTTAACATGGGAGTGTGTAAATGCCGATAAAATAGTGGGAGCCGAGTTATGAATAAAGAAAGTCCTTAAATTCTTTACTCGGATCATAATTAAATAATCACTAACGAATCTTAAATTATTCTCTGCAGTTAACAAAACTCTCAATATGACAATGAACCCACTCGCTATACTACTTGAAAAGAATGACCTGACTGGTCCGAACTATGTGGACTGGCTTCGGAACTTGAGGATTGTCCTAACTATGGAAATGCTGGGATACGTCTTGGAGGCGGACATCCCAGCGACTCCTACAAGAACCCGAGCCAATCAGGAAGATGTTGATGCCCATGAGAAATGGGTAAAAGACGACATAAGAGTGAGAGGGTACATGTTAGGCTCAATGACCAATGAGCTTCAATGTGCCCATGAAAATATGACGTCTTCGAGAGCCATTTTATCGCACCTGGATGAGCTCTATGGAGAGCATAGCCGAACTGCTAGATATGAGATATCGAAGCAATTATTCGGCGCCAGGATGAAAGAAGGAGAGAGGGTTGGGGACCATGTCCTCAAGATGATCTCGATGATTGAGAGATTGGAAGCTTTTGATTTTCAGATGCATGCATCTCTACAAACTGACCTTATACTGCAGTCACTTCCTGACTCCTTTTCACAATTTGTCATGAACTTCAACTGCAATGAGATTGCATGTAACTTAGCTGGGCTAATGAACAAACTGACAAATGCCCAGTCTTATATAAAGACAAACGGAAAGGAAGCTGCACTTGTGATTTCTTCTGGGACTTGGAAGTCCAAGAATAAGAAGAAAAAGAACAAGAAGCAGTTAGGTCCAATAGCCAAGATCGAAAAGGGAAAGGGCAAGGCCCCAATGGTTCAAAAGAGAAAGGGGGCGAAGAAAATGGATGTATGCCTCAACTGCGGTGAGCTAGGCCACTGGAAGAGGTACTGTCCAAAGCTTGACCGTAATGCGCCTTCAGGTACGGAACTACTGGTTTTAGAAACAAATTGTTCTGTAACTGTATATTCTACTTCTTAGATACTTGATTCTGGTGCGAGTTCTCACATTTGTACAATGAATCAGGATCTGGAATGAAGTAGGAAGCTGGATTCAGGGGAGGTGATGGTCACCGTCGGACGTGGGCATTATGTCGAGGCTTCTGATATCAGATCCCTTATGTTGGATTTAGAATCTGGTTTTATTCTTACTTTAGATGATGTACTTGTTTTGCCCAAGGGGCACAAAAATATTGTATCAATTCCGGTCATGGACCGAAAGGGATTTCACTTCTTTATTGTAGATGGGTCCTGTCGTATTTATTTTAGAAATAAATTGGTTGGTACTGCTACATTATTAAATGGTTTATGCCATTTAAATCTAAAGAATAAAACAACTGTGAACACCATAACTAGGAAGCGTGGTAGGGATGAAACGAACCAAGCACTTAAGTGGCATCTTAGACTTGGTGATATCAGTCAGACCAATGTTCATAAGATGGAGAAATATGGGCTTACGGGTCCATTGGGATCATATCCCTACCAACTTGTGAATCTTGCCTTCAAGGCAAAATGACTAAGTTACCCTTCGCAGGGACTTTTGAAAGAGTTGCTGAAGAACTTGGATTGATCCATACCGACGTCTGTGGCCCTTTTGAAGTGGCACGAGATGGCTTTCAGTATTTCATTACATTCACTGATGACCATACCAGGTATGGATTCGTGTACTTAATGAAACATAAGTCTGAAGCTTTTGATAAACTCAAGGAATTTAAAGCCCTAGTTGAAAATCAAACGGGTAACCGTGTTAAGACTCTTCGGTCAGATCAGGGTGGTGAGTACATGAGTACCGAATTTGATGAGTTCTTAAAATAACTAGGAATAGTGTCACAATTCACTCCTCCAGCTACTCCACAATCAAATGGTGTATCAGAAAGAAGGAACCAAACCTTGTTGGACATGGTTTGCTCCATGCTTAACTATACTGATCTACCGATTTATCTGTGGGGTTACGCGCTCCTTACTGCTGTGCATATCTTGAACATATGTCCTTCCAAATCCGTTCCTAAGACTCCCCATGAGATGTGGAGAGGTAGGAAACCAAGTCTTAATCACATTAGGATTTGGGGATGCCCTGCTTATGTCAAGAAGACTAAAGTAGAGAAATTGGAAACTAGGTCTATGAAAGGTCGTTTCATAGGATATCCAGGGGATTCCATGGGATATATATTCTACATGCACGAAGATCATAGGATCATCGTTGCTATACAAGCACACTTCTTGGAAGATCAATTTTTTCAGAAAGGAGGGGCAGGTAGAAATATTTCTTTGGAAGAAATAAAAGAAACACCAAATGAGACACCTATGCAAGATAATAGAACCCAACCTTCTGAAATACAAACACAACCTCGCAAGTCTAGTAGAATTTCTCAATTACCTGAGAGGTATGTCTATCTGCATCAAGAGGAACTGGGTGTCCATGAGATGACAGAAAGTAGTCAAGAGAATGATCCTTCTACATACGATCAAGCGATGGCGGACGTTGACTCCACAAAGTGGCAAGAAGCTATGGAAGCTGAGATAGACTCAATGCATGCTAATTAGGTCTGGACTTTAGTAGATCGTGCTAAAGGCATAGTGCCTATTGGAAACAAATGGATCTATAAAAGAAAGACTGATGGAGATGGCAAGGTTGATACCTATAAGGCCAGGCTTGTGGCAAAGGGTTATTCCCAAAGAGAAGGAATCGATTACTTCGAGACCTTCTCGCCTGTAGCTATGATTAAGTCTATTCGCATGATGATTGCCATAACAGCCTACTTAGATTATGAAATATGGCAAATGGATGTGAAAACGGCATTCCTAAATGGATTCCTCGAGGAGGAGATTTATGTGGAACAGCCTAAGAGATTCATATCTCATACTAATATTCATAAAGTATCCAAACTTCAGCGTGCCATTTATAGACTGAAGCAAGCTTCACGGAGTTGGAATCTTCGTTTTAACGAGACAGTCAAAGAGTTTGATTTTGTCCAAAACGAAGAGGAGCCCTGTATTTACAAGAAGGTTAGTTGGAGAAAAATTGTGTTCTTAATACTATATGTAGATGACATTCTACTTATAGGAAACGACGTAGGAATGCTCAGTTCTGTGAAAGCTTGGCTTTCTAAAGAGTTCTCAATGAAAGACTTGGGAGAAGCTACCTATATTCTGGGTATTCGTCTCTACCGGGATAGAGCGAAAAGAATGTTAGGTCTTTCCTAAGCCCTCTATATAGAAAAGATCCTGAAGGGATTAAGGACGGAAGATTCTAAAAGAGGCTTCTTTCCTATGCAACATTGTGCAAAACTTTCCTTAGAGATGTGTCCTCAAAGTGAGGAAGACAGAAAAGAAATGAGTAAGGTGCCCTATGCTTCGGCAGTAGGTAGCCTCATGTATGCTATGATTTGCACTAGACCAGACATTGCCTCTGCTGTGAGTGTAGTAAGTCGCCTACCAAATCCAGTATGTGAACATGGACTATCAGAAGAATATTCTTAAGTACCTAAGGAGGACTAAAGACTTGGTTCTTACATACGGCGGTGGAGAAATTAGAGTGATGGGCTATACAGACTCAGATTTTTCGGGGACATGGATGCTCGATGTCCACATGGTATATCTTCACTCGAATGGTGGGGCGCTTGGAGAAGTGCCAAGCAAAGTTCGATCGCTATCTCTACATGTCAAGTCAATATCAAGCGTACGGAGGCTGCTAAAGAAGCTTTTTGGATTAAGAAGTTCACTGAGGAACTTCAAGTGGTTCCTAATGCGGAGAAGCCCGTGACGCTATTTTGTGACAACGACGGAGCTGTTGCACAGGCTAAGGAGCCTAGGGCTCACCATAATACCAAACATATTGCGAGAAAATATCATTTTGTGAGAGAAATGGTTCAGGAAGGAAATATTATACTGCAAAGAGTAGACACAGCAAATAACGTTGCTGATCCGCTTACCAAGCCACTGTCTCAGAAAGTCTTAGAGATACATCTAGAGAGTATGGGTATTAGATACCATAGTTTGTGGCATTGAGTGCAAGTGGGAGATTGTTAGGGATATGCCCTCGAATGCCACTCAGAGGATGAGAGAGTGAGAGCATATGTATTGTAATTATGAATATTTAACAAGGCAATAATTATTTCTATATTATTGTATATCACTGGCATTGTGATTTGGTATATAGGATAATAGTCCTTGCATTTGAGAGCAAACATTCTACTCCTTATGGAGATAAGGAGATAGGCACTGGAAGTGTTTAGAGCTCGAATGCTTAACTCGTTCGCAAATCAATAAAACTTAACTGGGGAATAAGTTTAGACAAGACTTGTATAACGTGTACATTGACATGTAAAGTGCCGGTATTCACTAAGGGTTAGTGGGAGCACACGTTATAGGTGTTAGGAGTATGCCCTCGAATGCCACTCAGAGGTTGTTGAGTGAGGGCATTGTACTTGTAATTATGTAAAACCATTTATATAAGGCAAATGAATGTTTCTTTATTTACTGGTAGTTACTGGCATTCCTAACTCGTAAATAAACATATAGAAACTAGTCCGTGTATTTGAGAGCAAAACATTCCACTCCTTATTGGATAAGGGGGTCGGCACTGGAAAGGTTATAGCTCAAATACTTAATCGTTCGCAAGTCGATGAAACTTGACTGGGTGTTAAGTTTATGTGAAGACTTGTATGACGTGTTCTTTGACATGGAGAGTGCCTGTCGAACACTAATGGTTAGTGGGAGCACACGTTATAGGTATGCTAATTGGATTAGAATACTCGAACCGACTCACCCTCGATTCGTCACATGGATTTCACTCCGGGACAGTCAATGACGGAATCGAAAGATTGTGATAGGTATTCGTGAACCTTCGACTTGAGGATTTAGTAGGGATGTGCTTGTGACGTCAAGATTTTCATTAGAGTAGTTCGACCCTATAAACCGGAAGGCGGGGGTCAACCTCGACGTGCATCTTGACGGGCAAGTAGCAGGTCCTACTGAATACCAAGATAGAATTCTTTCTCCCGTTAGTGAGCGGGTTATGTGTCCTATGCGGTTATTGGCAGATGAGATCATAAGTCTTTGGCCAAAGCATTGGAGCTAGTTGTATTAGATACACGATAGCTCGATGATCTCGATTTGCATTAACGCATGCATAGCGTCAAGCGCATAGGGTTTGACCGACCGTGACCCTATAACTTGATCGGGACATTTGAAAGAAGGGTTTATACGTATCGGTATTCACGACAGAATGGTTCTTGAATGATCCCAATCATTCGTTCTCGATCGGTGCAGTGTAGGCCACCAGTGGCTAGGTGGTGCTACTACTCTTTGGTTCCTCCCATTGCCGATCGAGACGGACCTACCGAGTCGCCAGACAGATTGACGACGGAATGAATCGAGCTAATTCTCTCATTATGAATATTAGATATCGATATCTAATTTTGGAACATCGATGTTTAAATCGATTTATCGATAAATTGATTTACGGCCTAATGAATTACATAAATTACTGGGTGATTAATTTAATTCATGAATATAATTATTTCTTGGAGAAATTAATTATGTTATTTTGTATTTGATATGTTTAATTAATTGGATTAATTAAACGACATAAATACATCGGAACGGAATAGGAGTTTATCTGTTTGGACTCACGGGAGTCCGAAACGAACCGAACTCGTCCGTTTTCTAGCATGGGCCGCCCCCCCACTTATTACCATGTGTGTGTATTGACTTGTCCCCATCATGGTTTTGGAATCTCATGTGATTGAGGGGACAAGTATCATATACATTATATGGGGAATCAATCATGATATATGTATTTGTTTTCATGTGGGTTGAATAAGAATATATAGAAGACTTTGATCTCTCATCCTCACTTCACTCTTGGCATCATACGTATAAGTGAGATAAAGAGAGAGAATTGTTTTCTCATATAGTCTTCCTTTTTCTTCTTCATCTTCATCACAAGTTCTTGGTTCTTCTTGGAGAAAATATCAAGACATAAAAGAGAGATTGTGAGTTATACACTTAGAGTGTTATAATTTCATATTGGAAGCTTCATCACTTAGCTCTAGCCGTATCCTCGGAGGATAGCAAGGTAATTGTTGTTCCGGTCGTTTCTCCGGCGCGTGGCAAGTAGAGACGCGGTGTTTTCGGCGTTGGATCGTTCAAGAGCTTGGGGAATAGCTCAAGAGAAGGTTATCCATTTAATCAACGGACTACGAGGGTATGTTTCTCGTATCTCTTGTATTTCATTTTGATATTCGTATATTCGTAGCTCGATCGATCCTCGTAGGGATTCGGATCGAATTAATTTTCGTTTTACCGCTTCCTCTGGGCCTTCGTTTTAGGCACCGAATCCCAACAGTGGTATCAGAGCGTAGGTCTTGCGATTGTATATACGATATTGGCATTTGGAATGCTTGATTAGATGGTGAATGATTTGGAATCATTTTAGTCATAATCGTGGTATATATTTTTCGTTCGTTGTAGTTATATTTTTCGTAAGTTTATGTCTAAATATAAATCTTAATTTCTTGGAAATATGATTTATATTGAAGATATGAATGTTGAAAAATATTGATATTGGATATCCGGTCGAAAATCGAGCTCCGAATCGTCGTCGGACGACTTTCCAGACAAAGGGCGTGAAGTCGCCAGTGGTGACTCGGCCGTGTCCGGTGACACGGGCCGTGTCAGCGGTCCCAGTGCCACGCCAGTAGACCCGACCGTGTCGAGACACGGGCCGTGCTCGCCAGAGCCGCCGAGCGTGACTCGCCATGCCAGCGATCTGCCGGAAAGATGCCGACAGTGACTCGGCCATGGCAGGCCAATTTCGTCCCGGCTCGTTTTTTCCGCGTATTCTTGAAAATTAATCTCCCGCATGTTAAATTGGATTTAATATGATTAAAATGATTTATGTTATTTCATTTTATAAGGGAAATTTGATTAATTGGGATATTTATGGTCGACCGAATTATTTTGAATGTTATCATATTACCGATTTAGTTAATCGATTTGATCGGTTTGTATTGTTGATTGGATCAATGTATCTCTACGCTTTCCATTTATTTAGTATTTATTGGATGAATTCTTTTGAATGGGGATGTGGTTCGTGGACTTAGTTTTTGAATCGTTCGTTTTATTCGATTGGGTTGTAAAGGCCGTTTTGAGCCTATTTATTTTACTAGAAATGTTTGTATCTAGGATGCAATTTTCGATGTAAAATTTATATGTAATGACGAAGACCGGAGGAAGATCCATTTCTAGAAGACGAAGATTCAAGACGAAGACTTGTAGGAGTTTTTGTTTTCTAGGAACGGTCCATGAACCACATGTTGGTAGCAACTAGGTTGTGAATGGTTGTTTCATATTGTATGAATGCCACAAACGCGCTTAAACGATTAATGTGCAAAGTGCAACGTAAATCGCGAAAATTCTCCTACAATAAATTATTAAGTTTATAAGGTTTCAAGGTTTTCCTTTCCCTCCATCGAGTTTTCGGGAAATTGAAATCCAAACCGGATGTGCTATGCTTCCGAGTTATCGGGTAGTCGTCGGGAGGACGGATAAATTACCGGGAGCGCATTGGATGCCTTCGGTTGGAGCAAATTTTATCCCTAGAAACCTGATAGGTTGCCGGATAAGATTCAATTGTGAAACTGATTTACGTCGATGGTATAAACTTAACTTGTTCACGAACCATAGAAACCGTATAGGTTGAGGGGAATGATCAAGGGGAAAAATAAGATCGAATCATCCATTAGATGGGTTGGTGTTGGACACCACTTTATGAAAATTAATAGACTAGAAACCTGTTCGGTTGCCCTCTATTAAGATTTATAAAGAACTCGATCACCACTATGAAGTAGAGCGACGATACTTCCGGATTTCACATGGGAGTGTGTTATTCCGATAAAAATAGTGGGAGCTGGGTAACAAGAATAGAAAAGACCTTAATTCTATACTCAGAACATAATATAACAAGTCACTAATTAATCTGTTATACTTAATGCAGACAAATCTCAATATGACAATGAATCCACTCGCAATTCTACTCGAAAAGAACACCTTAATGGGACCTAACTTTGTGGATTGGCTCCGCAATATGATGATTGTACTCAGTATAGAGGCACTGGGATACGTCTTGGAGACGGACATTCCGGCGCCTCCTGTGCGGACCCGAGCCAATCAGGAAGAGATTGAAAACCACGAAAAGTGGGTTAAGGATGATGTGAAAGTCCGTGCTTATATGATGGCTTCCATGTCTAATGAGCTTCAAAGAGCTCATGAGAAAATGACTTCTGCTAGGCAGATTCTATCTCACTTAACCGAGCTTTATGGTGAGCACAGCAGAACTGCTAGATATGAGATATCCAAGCAACTGTTTGGTGCAAGGATGAAGAAAGGTGAGAAGGTTGGGGAACACATCCTTAAAATGATATCCATGATCGAGAGATTGGAGGCTCTTGATTTTAAAATGGATAATTCTCTCCAAACCGACCTTATCCTACAGTCTCTCCCTGATTCCTTCTCACAGTTTGTTATGAACTTCAACTGCAATGAGATTGCATGTAACTTAGCTGGGCTAATGAACAAACTGGTGACCGCTCAGTCTCAGATGAAGACCCCGCGGATGAAGGAGTCTGCACTTGTGATTTCTTCTGGACTTCGGAAGTCTAAGAATAAGAAGAAAAAGACCAAGAAGCGGACTGGACCACAAGCTAAGGACCTTAAGGGTAAGGGCAAGGCCCCGATGGTTCCAAAGAACAAGAAGAAGAAGGATGCTTGTCTCAAGTGCGGTGAGCTGGGCCACTGGGCTAGAGACTGTCCGATTCTTCATGGCACTTCGTGCATGTAACTTTTAGTTTTGGAAACAAATTGTTCTCATTGTATTTTCTACTTCGGATACTGGATTCTAGTGCTAGTTCTCATATTTGTACCGTGAATGGATCTGGAACAAAGTAGGAAGCTTGGAGCCGGAGAAGTTATGATCACAATGGAAGCGGGCATAGTGTCGAGGCGACCGACATAGGATCACTTCTTTTGGGTTTAGAATCCGGCTTTGTTTTGACTTTAGAAGATGTACTTGTTTTGCCCAAGGGGCACAAAACATTGTATCCATTCCTGGCCATGGACCGAAAAGGCTTTTCATTTTTCATTGGTGATGGTTCCTGCAAAATTTATTTTAGAAATAAACTAGTGGGTACTGCTACATTGTTGAATGGATTGTATCATCTAAATCTCAGCAACAAAGTAGTTGTGAATACTATGACTAGAAAACGTGGTAGGGATGAAACCAAGCAAGTTTTGAAATGGCATCTTAGACTTGGTCATGTTGGTCAGATCAAGGTTTACAAGATGGAAAAAGATGGACTTATGGGTCCATTGGGATCGGATCCCTTTCTACTTGTGAATCTTGCCTTAAAGGCAAAATGACTAAGTCCCCTTCACAGGACTTTTGAAAGAGCCGATAAATCGGGATTAATCCATACTGACGTTTGTGGTGCTTTGGAAGCAGCACGTGACGGATATCAATATTTCATTACGTTTACAGATGATCATACTAGGTATGGTTATGTATACCTAATGAAACATAAATCCGAGGCCTTTGAGAAATTCCAGGAATTCAAGGCCCTAGTCGAGAAACAAACTGGTAATCATATCAAAGCACTTCGGTCGGACCGAGGTGGCAAGTATATGAGTACGGAGTTTGACGAGATCCTTAAAGAACATGGAATAGTTTCACAACTAACACCTCCAGGTACTCCTCAGTTAAATGGTGTGTCAGAAAGAAGGAACCGAACCCTATTGAACATGGTCCGTTCTGTAATATCCGCAATTTTCGATTTTCGGTAAATTTCTTTTTTCGGCCGGAGTCCGTTTTGACGACTCGCTCATGACCGTTTCGTCATTCTGAGAATGATTAATTCAACACTTTTTGACATCCGAGTTCGTTTCGGTGTCGTTTCGTTGAGTTCTGTGCTTTTTAACGACTTTTCCGCACTTGAGTTCGATTCTTGCGAATCTCGTCCGAAACTGTTGTTTCGAGTTTCCCGCAAGTCCGTTTAACTTTGTTAGACGTGTTGTGAACTTCGGTTTGGTTATTCGATCACGTATCGTGATTTCCTGCTTTGGGCCATTTTGTAATTTCTTGAAAATTACGGTATCCGTATCTGTAATTGTTGTCTCGACCCGTTTCTTGGTCGCGTATGACTAATTATGGTATTACGCTTTCATTTCGAGTCGCTTATGTTGTCCGCGAACTTTTCGCCGTGTTCGCCCGCACGCTGAAATTGGGTCGCCGAGCCGTGGCGGTTGGCGGATCGCCGGACGGCTATGGATCGCCGGACGATTATGGAACCGGGCCGACGGTGCGGCAGAACCGCGAGCGCACGCCACGGCCGGAAGGTCGCGCGCTAACCGGGCAGTGTAGCGCCGCTAACCGGCAGTGTAGCGCACGCCGCCGTGGCCTAGCGACGCTTATCGGGCCCGGGCGATGGTGTTTCGAGGTTCTCGACTCGGTCAGATCGGGCAGTAGCGCACGCTACGCCGAGCGTAGCGCGCTAGTCGGCAGCGTAGCGCACGCCGCCGGCCGGCTAGCGACGTTACTGCCGGGCGATTCGATCCAAAGGCTACCGGGACAGGCCGCGCGGCAGTATCCGGCCGTAGCGCACGCTAGCGGGAGTTGGGTCGGCAAGTTCGGTCGGCAGGGTTGGTCGGTGATGCCGGGTCGTGTGGGCCCTGGCCGAGGGTACTCGGCCGATACCGGCCGATAGCGCACGCTAGTCCGGGAAGGCTAGCGCACGCTAGGCTGGCCCAGTATAAATATGGCTGAGCAGTCACATTTCACTTCGTTTTTCATTTCCTTCCTTCTCCTTCCGCGAGTGGCGATTCATGGGCTACGAAGCCATGTTGTTTAACATCAAATCCATGAAGTACTTTAGTTCATAACATCAATCGATAGTCCGTTATCAACCTTTGATCCAATGAATCAAGGTAATCTTCCTTAGAACCCTAATTTCGTGAATTTGGGGATTTTTGCAATTTCGTCCGATTCGTTCCGTGTTGTTGATTAATTCATGATGGGTGTGATTAATCTTGATAGTATTCTTGTGTTTAACATCATTTAATCCATTGTTCTTCGTCGAATCAAGTATATTTCTTGATTTCCTTCAATTGACTTTTGGGGATTTGTCCCCGATCTCGCTTTTTCATCCGCTTTCGATGGATCGATTATGGTTAAATGATGTTGTTAAACATATTCTATGGATTGTATATCCATATTTCAACTTGGAATTTCGTTGGGTTTTGACGGAACGAATCGTGTTCTTGGCCGCTTGGGAAATCCGTGAACTTTCGTCATTCGTTCTTTGAATTCAACGACTTTGAGTCGTGTTATGGAATTCATTTCATTGTTATTATTTGTCCTTCGTAGTTTATGAACGTGAGTTGGCGTTCGGTGGAGTCGGCGGGTTTGTAGTCGGTTCGGGCCAACCTACTCCGGTCGATTCTCCGCGTTGTTCTTATTTGAGGCAAGTACCTTGCCCATACTTTTCTCGTTTTATGGATATGATGATCGGTGGTCGTCTTGATGTGTTTGTTTGGTTATTTGAAATGAAGTTTCAAAGGATTTCGGTTTGGCCTCGTTAAAGGCTTTCTTTCAAAACGAGTGTGATTTGTGAACGGTGTTTTGAGAATTGGTTATGATTTGGTTATTTTGAACGTTGAAGGATTTTATGATGATACTCCTATTGTTTAAGTTATGGAATCGTGTATTTCCTTATTTAATCTTGTTATCGTAATTTTGAAGAGTTTGATAATGATGTCGAGTTAATGGCCATCTCTAGTGAGTATTCTTAATGAACTTACATTCTTAGCATATTAGTGTTGCATGAGTAACGTGTGTGTGTGTATGCTCACTACGGGTTAGATCCGACGGGGTCTCGGTAGGGGTCCACGGAGGTGTGGATCGACGAGCTTTGCTTTTAACCACTACGGGTTAGATCCGACGGGGTCTCGGTAGGGGTCCACGGAGGTGTGGATCGACGGTTAATTGTGGTGCATTTTACAAATGTGATTTGATATTGGCATTTCCGGAAATGAGTGCTTTCGAACGGTTTTCATGATTGCATGCATTGACTAAGTGTGTAAGAGGTAAGTGTTCGTTTGGCTTACTTGGCTAGGATGGCACTGGAGTATTTTGTTGTTTGTTTTAAATCCTTTATTTGTGGATTTTGATGTTGGGATACGAACCTCCTGGTCGTTCTTGTGTACTGTGAGTTGATGAGATTTGGGGCTAAAATCCCAATGGTTTTGTAAAAGTCGTTTTACGGATATGGGGCTAAAATCCCAACGATTTGGTTAATGTCATTTTCCGGAAAGTAAACCTTTGGGGCGGTGACCCCTTTTGTCTTTTGGTTTTCGAAAAGTAGGATTTGATAATCCTAAATTGTTTTCTATTAAAACTCTCGATGGCATTCTAAACCGTTTTATAAATTATTCCCATTGATTTATGATATTTCGTTTTTGAAATGTTTCTCAAACCCTTGCCTCGGGAAGTACTTTTCGTTTCGTTTGGATCTTTGAGGATCCTCGGTTATTGTTGTTCGTGGAATGTGAGTTGTATGGCCCGTATTTGCACTTTGTATTTGCACTAGCAAAACAGTGGAGTTTTGCTAACCCCCGAGTATTCGGGGGGTGGATGTCTGTTTTTGCATTCAGGTTTTGGAGCATAACACAGGGTCGGCACGAAGGATGATGAAAGATGATCGATACTAATCACATGAGGAACCGTACATCGTGTGTTGGTTCAGTTGTACTTTATTTTCATTTCTTTGTATTGTTCCCGTTATGCAGGTGTAGTTGTATTTTGTCCCCTGCGTGGGCATGAGTTGTATTTGAGTTGTATGTATTTGTGGAAAGACCAAATCGGTCTATTGAGTCATTGTAGCCTCGAAGGCATTGTCGAGATGTTAAATGTCGTTACCAGCCTGGTAGATCCTTGAGGAAAGGTTCTACGGCGTGTAATATCCTGAGCGGATCGGGGTGTTACATAAATGGTATCGAGCTTAGGTTGAGGAAACCTAGGCCGCCGGGTCAAGTCGTGTTGTTTGAGTCTTGTTTCGTTGATTTTTATCCGATCGAGTCGTGTCGCGACGCGTCGCTTGAGTTTGTTGGTCGTGATTGGTATCGTGGGGCGATCATCATCTTCGTGCGACTGTGGAAGTAAGTCTCCTTCTTTGTGTTGTGCCTCGTGTGACACGAGCTATTTTTATGATTATTTGTTAAGTGGTGGAATTTTATGTGAATTTTGATTTCACGATATGTATTTAGTCGACTCGTATTTCATTTATACGAGGAGTGTCGCTGCTTGTGATGTCTTTTATTGTTGTTTTTCTCCGTTGTTGATGATTTTCGAATCGATTTGCACGCTTTACAAGTTCTATTGTGGAAGCTTTGTGCTTACACGCGTTCGACTTGTTCACTAGCTGCCATGGAGGGTATTTTATCGGTGGTTTTGTTCGAATGTGGCATTTTATCGTTTATTTCCTTTTAAAGACATGTATTGTCTTGATTTTAAACGCTTTGATGCGTGTGCTAGGAGTTGTTTTAGTGAACGTCGGTATGTGTGAGTTTTGGGCATTCGCCTATCGATTTTTGAAAACCTTGAGTATCTTAGAAAAATAAACTTGAGACATACTTTTCAAATGACTTATTTTCTTGTGGTACATCCTAGGTGCCACAATGTATTTCAAAAAATTTTCTACCTCGAGGACCAAAATATTTTGAGATATTTTCAACACTTTTATTTAGACCCGAGGGTCGAATATTTTGAAAGTTTTCACTAAGAGAAAATGTCCTCATTTTTATCAAATGTGATATGGTTCTCCAAAGTCTCGATAATGATGTTTCACGTTTGTACTTTTGAAAGGGTGATACTCAAGATCAATCGGTGTTCTTCTAAATTATTTTCAAAATGAGGTTTTCATTTTTTTAAACCTATCCATTCCCGTTTGAGGGCTGGGTATGTACGTGTGATATTCACGTTGTCATTTTGATACTTTCTCCCGAGTATGATCGAATTGGCGGTGTGAGCGTTGAGTCGCTTTCCACACATTTGTTGCGTTAGCCCCCTGTGAGAGGCGGGATGTTGGTGTTGAATATTATCGCCTCGTAGTGATTCCTGCGTTGTCGCGCATGTGCGAGCTGTTAGAGCTTGGTTTGGTATGACCGTGTGCATCGGTGATGGTTCCGTTATGTGTCCGCTGTTTAATGTCTTGTTACCTTGCTCCCGTATTTGTGAATTTCGTGGACGAGGTCGGAGGTAATGCCCGTACTATTTTGACTTCTGTATTTTCTCTTCCCCCAGTCTATCGATTCGCTCATGTTCGTTGGTACTTTATGAACTTGTTCGGTATTTCAGTTTCATCGTCCGAACGAATCGTGATCTTGTTTTGAGTTGATCCGTTATCGATGTTACTTTTTCGGGTTCGATTCGATTCTTGTGAACCTTGTTTGGGAGTGACATCATCTGGTTCTACTAGTTCTTTTATTCGAAGTGGATCGGATTTGGAACTCTTATGTTTTCGACTCTGTCGACTCATTTATGTTTGTTGACATTTCTGAGATTGTCCGCCCCTTGTTTTTGTTTATCGAACGAGTGTGGTATCGTTTCGGAATAACTCGTTCGTCATTGTGACTTTTCAATTGCTATTCTCTTTCCTGTGGATCTTATGTGAATGCACATCCTGTTGTTTTCACCGGATCATATATTGTCTCGAGTCGAGATGTGAACCTTGGAGTTGTTGTTTGAATTCTATTATCCTTCGTGTTTCGGACATGATTGTTCGATTTTTGTTGTCTCGATCGTTTGTTTGTTCGGTTTTTGTTCTCGTTTCGTGATTATTGAGCATTCAGACTCCTTCGTAATTCCCTTTAGTTCGGGAAATTAGTTTCGTTTTCAATCTTCCATCCCTTAGGCGATGGGATTCCGTGTTTGTTCAGCGGTTGACTCGCGTTTTGATTGATGTACCGTTGGGTTGGTCAATCATATTGATTTTCGTTTGTTGTGTTTTGTGATCATCGGATAATTGACTTGGCTATAGTATCCGTTTGATGACGCTTGTCACTTGTCGGTTTTATTATATCCCTAACGGCGACGTTGTGTTGGTCACCGTGGAGCGTGTTTACACGCCGTATATTCCTTTGCGTTGTTTGTAACATTTCGCCGTTGGGCATTAGTTACGCATTCTTGTGTGTCTCGTTGAGTTTTTCCTGGCGGAATATTTCTTCTCCCTACTTGTTTTAAGTTTCGGGACGAAACTTCTTTTAAGGAGGGTAGAATGTAATATCCGCAATTTTCGATTTTCGGTAAATTTCTTTTTTCGGTCGGAGTCCGTTTGACGACTCGCTCATGACCGCTTCGTCATTCCGAGAATGATTAATTCTACACTTTTGACATCCGAGTTCGTTTGGTGTCGTTTCGTTGAGTTCGTGCTTTTAACGACTTTTCCGCACTTGAGTTCGATTCTTGCGAATCTCGTCCAAATGTTGTTTCGAGTTTCCGCAAGTCCGTTTAACTTTGTTAGACGTGTTGTGAACTTCGGTTTGGTTATTCGATCACGTATCGTGATTTCCGGCGTTTTGGGCCATTTTGTAATTTCTTGAAAATTACGGGTATCCGTATCTGTAATTGTTGTCTCGACCCGTTTCTTGGTCGCGTATGACTAATTATGGTATTACGCTTTCATTTCGAGTCGTTTATGTTGTCCGCGAACTTTTCGCCGTGTTCGCCCGCACGTTTTCGAAATCGGTCGCCGAGCCACAGCGGTTGGGATCGCCGACGGCTATGGATCGCCGGACGATTGCGAACCGCCGGACGGTGCGGGCAGAACCGGCGTAGCGCACGCCACGGCCGGAAGGCGCGCGCGCTTAACCGGCAGTGTAGCGCACGCCGCCGTGGCCTAGCGACGCTATCGCCCGGGCAATGGTGTTTCGAGGTTCTCGACTCGGCCAGATCGGCAGTAGCGCACGCTACGCCGAGCGTAGCGCGCTAGTCGGCAGCGTAGCGCACGCTGCCGGGCCGGCTAGCGACGTTACTGCCGGCGATTCGATCCAGTGGCTACCGGCAAAGCCGGCTAGCGCGCGCAGTATCCGGCCGTAGCGCACGCTAGCGGGAGTTGGGTCGGCAGGATCGGTCGGCGGGGTTGGTCGGTGATGCCGGGTCGTGTGGGCCCTGGCCGAGGGTACTCGGCCGATACCGGCCGATAGCGCACGCTAGTCCGGAAGGCTAGCGCACGCTAGTCGGCGATATAAATATGGTTGGCAAATACATTTCACTTCGTTTTTCATTTCCTTCCTTCTCCTTCCGCGAGTGGCGATTCATGGGCGACGAAGCCATGTTGTTTAACAACAAATCCATGAAGTCCTTGAGTTCATAACATCAATCGATCGTCCGTTATCAACCTTTGATCCAAATAATCAAGGTAATCTTCCTTAGAACCCTAATTTCGTGAATTTGGGGATTTTTGCAATTACGTCCGATTCGATCCGTGTTGTTGATTAATTCATGATGGGTGTGATTAATCTTGATAGTATTCTTGTGTTTAACATCATTTAATCCATTGTTCTTCGTCGAATCGAAGTATATTTCTTGATTTCCTTCGAATTGACTTTTTGGGGGATTTGTCCCCGATCTCGTTTTTCATCCGTTTTCGATGGATCGATTATGGTTAAATGATGTTGTTAAACATATTCTATGGATTGTATATCCATATTTCAACTTGGAATTTCGTTTTCGGGTTTTGACGGAACGAATCGTGTTCTTGGCCTTTTTGTTGGAAATCCGTGAACTTTCGTCATTCGTTCTTTGAATTCAACGACTTTGAGTCGTGTTATGGAATTCATTTCATTGTTATTATTTGTCCTTCGTAGTTTATGAACGTGAGTTGGCGTTCGGTGGAGTCGGCGGGTTCGTAGTCGGTTCGGGCCAACCTACTCCGGTCGATTCTCCGCGTTGTTCTTATTCGAGGCAAGTACCTTGCCCATACTTTTCTCGTTTTATGGATATGATGATCGGTGGTCGTCTTGATGTGTTTGTTTGGTTATTTGAAATGAAGTTTCAAAGGATTTCGGTTTGGCCTCGTTAAAGGCTTTCTTTCAAAACGAGTGTGATTTGTGAACGGTGTTTTGAGAATTGGTTATGATTTGGTTATTTTGAACGTTGAAGGATTTTATGATGATACTCCTATTGTTTAAGTTATGGAATCGTGTATTTCCTTATTTAATCTTGTTATCGTAATTTTGAAGAGTTTGATAATGGTGTCGAGTTAATAGCCATCTCTAGTGAGTATTCTTAATGAACTTACATTCTTAGCATATTAGTGTTGCATGAGTAACGTGTGTGTGTATGCTCACTACGGGTTAGATCCGACGGGGTCTCGGTAGGGGTCCACGGAGGTGTGGATCGACGAGCTTTGCTTTTAACCACTACGGGTTAGATCCGACGGGGTCTCGGTAGGGGTCCACGGAGGTGTGGATCGACGGTTAATTGTGGTGCATTTTACAAATGTGATTTGATATTGGCATTTCCGGAAATGAGTGCTTTCGAACGGTTTTCATGATTGCATGCATTGACTAAGTGTGTAAGAGGTAAGTGTTCGTTTGGCTTACTTGGCTAGGATGGCACTGGAGTATTTTGTTGTTTGTTTTAAATCCTTTATTTGTGGATTTTGATGTTGGGATACGAACCTCCTAGTCGTTCTTGTGTACTGTGAGTTGATGAGATTTGGGGCTAAAATCCCAATGGTTTTGTAAAAGTCGTTTTACGGATATGGGGCTAAAATCCCAACGATTTGGTTAATGTCATTTTCCAGAAAGTAAACCTTTGGGGCGGTGACCCCTTTTGTCTTTTGGTTTTCGAAAAGTAGGATTTGATAATCCTAAATTGTTTTCTATTAAAACTCTCGATGGCATTCTAAACCGTTTTATAAATTATTCCCATTGATTTATGATATTTCGTTTTTGAAATGTTTTCTCAAACCCTTGCCTCGGGAAGTACTTTTCGTTTCGTTTGGATCTTTGAGGATCCTCGGTTATTGTTGTTCGTGGAATGTGAATTGTATGGCCCGTATTTGCACTTTGTATTTGCACTAGCAAAACAGTGGAGTTTTGCTAACCCCCGAGTATTCGGGGGGTGGATGTCTGTTTTTGCATTCAGGTTTTGGAGCATAACACAGGGTCGGCACGAAGGATGATGAAAGATGATCGATACTAATCACATGAGGAACCGTACATCGTGTGTTGGTTCAGTTGTACTTTATTTTCATTTCTTTGTATTGTTCCCGTTGTACGGGTGTAGTTGTATTTTGTCCCCTGCGTGGGCATGAGTTGTATTTGAGTTGTATGTATTTGTGGAAAGACCAAATCGGTCTACTGAGTCATTGTAGCCTCGAAGGCATTGTCGAGATGTTAAATGTCGTTACCAGCCTGGTAGATCCTTGAGGAAAGGTTCTACGGCGTGTAATATCCCTGAGCGGATTGGGGGTGTTACACGTTCCATACTGGGCTATACTGACTTGCCGATTTACCTGTGGGGGTATGTACTCCTGACTGCCGCGTATATCTTGAACAAATGTCCTTCCAAATCCGTTCCTAAAACTCCACATGAGATGTGGGAAGGGAGGAAACCAAGTCTTAATCATATTAGGATTTGGGGATGTCCCGCTTATGTCAAGCAGACTAAGGTGGAAGAGTTGGAAGCTAGGTCTGCGAAGGGACGTTTCATTGGATTCCCGTCTGGGATGATGGGATATCTATTATACATGCCCGAAGATCGAAGGATCGTTGTTGCTTTACAAGCACACTTCCTGGAAGATGAGTTCATTCAGGAAGGCGGAGCAGGTAGACGTATTTCTTTAGAAGAATACAATGAAACTCCTAGAGAGACACCTGTGCAAGAAACTGGAACCGAACTTTCTGAAACACAAGTACAACCACCTCGTAGGTCTAGTAGGGTGTCTCATTTACCTGAGAGGTATGGGCTTGTGCACTTGGAGGATCTGGGTCTCCATGAGGTTCCAAGTGATAGCCAAGAGACCGACCCGACGACCTATGACCAAGCGATGGTGGATGTAGACTCCGCGAAATGGCGTGAAGCTATGGAAGCTGAGATAGACTCGATGCATGTAAATCAGGTCTGGACTCTAGTAGACTGCCCCAAGGGCATAGTGCCCATTAGGAATAAGTGGATCTACAAGAGAAAGACTGATGGTGATGGCAAGGTTGACGCCTATAAGGCCAGGCTTGTGGCAAAGGGTTATACCCAAAAGGAAGGGATCGATTATCACGATACCTTCTCGCCCGTAGCCATGATCAAGTCTATTCGCATGATGCTTTCTATAGCTGCCTACCACGATTATGAGATATGGCAAATGGACGTAAAGACGGCTTTCCTTAATGGATTCCTCGAGGAGGAAATCTATATGGAGCAACCTAAAGGCTTTGTGTCCGAATTCGATATTCAGAAAGTGTGCAAGCTTCAGCGTTCCATTTATGGACTGAAGCAAGCGTCGCGTAGTTGGAACCTTCGTTTTGACGAGGCGGTCAAAGAGTTTGACTTCGTGCAAAATGAAGAGGAACCTTGTGTATACAAGAAGGTTAGTGGGAGCAAGATCGCATTCTTAGTACTATATGTAGATGACATTCTACTAATAGGAAATGATGTGGGAATGCTCAGTTCTGTGAAAGCTTGGCTTTCGAGTAATTTCTCCATGAAAGACTTGGGAGAAGCAACCTATATTCTTGGTATTCGGCTCTACCGGGATAGAGCGAAGAGAACAATAGGCCTTTCCCAAGCCCTCTATATAGATAAGATCTTAAAGCGATTTAAGATGGATGATTCTAAAAGAGGGTTCCTACCGATGCAACATGGAATAAAACTCACCTTGAAGATGTGTCCTCAAAGTGAGGAACAACGCAAGGAAATGAGTAATATACCATATGCTTCGGCCGTGGGTAGCCTTATGTATGCTATGTTGTGTACAAGACCTGACATCGCGCATGCTGTAAGCGTGGTGAGTAGGTTTCAGGCAAACCCAGGTAGGGAACATTTGACTGCTGTAAAGAACATTCTCAAGTACTTGAGAAGAACGAGAGATATGGTTCTTATGTATGGCGGTGGAGATTTGGATGTGGTGGGATTCACTGATTCGGACTTCCAAGGACTGAAGGACGACTCGATGTCCACTTCTGGCTACATATTTACTCTTAATGGAGGAGCAGTATCTTGGCGTAGTGCCAAGCAAAGCGAGATCGCCGATTCCACTGTCAGCCGAGTATCAAGCAGCCTCGGAGGCTTCCAAGGAAGGGTTCTGGATTAAGAAGTTTCTGGGAGAACTTCAAATGATACCATGTGCTGAGCTTCCTGTTCCGTTGTACTGTGACAACGACGGAGCTGTAGCGCAGGCCAAGGAGCCGAGGTTTCACAACAGCACCAAACATATTGAGAGGAAGTATCATCTCGTAAGAGAATTTGTTCGCAAGGGATACATTGTGCTGCACAGAGTAGACTCGGCCGACAACATCGCCGATCCACTGACCAAGCCACTTTCTCAGACTAGCTTGGAGCGTCATCTGGAGAACATGGGTATTAGATACCATAGTGTGTGGCATTGAGTGCAAGTGGGAGATTGTTAGGAGTATGCCCTCGAATGCCACTCAGAGGTTGTTGAGTGAGGGCATTGTACTTGTAATTATGTAAAACCATTTATATAAGGCAAATGAATGTTTCTTTATTTACTGGTAGTTACTGGCATTCCTAACTCGTAAATAAACATATAGAAACTAGTCCGTGTATTTGAGAGCAAAACGTTCCACTCCTTATTAGATAAAGGGGTCGGCACTGGAAAGGTTATAGCTCAAATACTTAATCGTTCGCAAGTCGATGAAACTTGACTGGGCGTTAAGTTTATGTGAAGACTTGTATGACGTGTTCTTTGACATGGAGAGTGACTGTCGAACACTAATGGTTAGTGGGAGCACACGTTATAGGTATGCTAATTGGATTAGAATACTCGAACCGACTCACCCTCGATTCGTCACATGGATTTCACTCCGGGACAGTCAATGACGGAATCGAAAGGTTGTGATAGGTATTCGTGAACCTTCGACTTGAGGATTTAGTAGGGATGTGCTTGTGACGTCAAGATTTTCATTAGAGTAGTTCGACCACGTAAACCTAAGGCGGGGGTCAACCTCGACGTGCATCTTGACGGGCAAGTAGCAGGTCCTACTGAATACCAAGATAGAATTCTTTCTCCCGTTAGTGAGCGAGTTATATGTCCTATGCGGTTATTGGCAGATGAGATCATAAGTCTTTGGCCAAAGCATTGGAGCTAGTTGTATTAGATACACAATAGCTCGATGATCTCGATTTGCATTAACGCATGCATAGCGTCAAGTACAGATAGGGTTTGACTGACCGTGACCCTATAACTTGATCGGGACATTTGAAAGAAGGGTTTATACGTATACTTGTATTCACGACAGAATGGTTCTTGAATGATCCCAATAATTCGTTCTCAGTCGGGGTACAGTGTAGGCCACCAGGCTGGCTAGGTGGTGCTACTACTCTTTGGTTCCTCCCATTGCTGACTGAGACGGACCTACCGAGTCGCGCATTAGGATTGACGACGGAATGAATCGAGCTAATTCTCTCATTATGAATATTAGATATTGGATATCTAATTTGGGAACATTGGATGTTTAAATTGATTTATTGGATAAATTGATTTACGGCCTAATGAATTAAATAAATTACTGGGTGATTAATTTAATTCATGAATATAATTATTTCTTGGAGAAATTAATTATGTTATTTTGTATTTGATATGTTTAATTAATTGGATTAATTAAACGACATAAATACATCGGAACGGAATAGGAGTTTATCTGTTTGGACTCACGGGAGTCCGAAACGAACCGAGAACTCGTCCGTTTTCTAGCATGGGCCCCCCCCACTTATTACCATGTGTGTGTATTGACTTGTCCCCATCATGGTTTTGGAATCTCATGTGATTGAGGGGACAAGTATCATATACATTATATGGGGAATCAATCATGATATATGTATTTGTTTTCATGTGGGTTGAATAAGAATATATAGAAGACTTTGATCTCTCATCCTCACTTCACTCTTGGCATCATACGTATAAGTGAGATAAAGAGAGAGAATTGTTTTCTCATATAGTCTTCCTTTTCCTTCTTCATCTTCATCACAAGTTCTTGGTTTTTTTTGGAGAAAACATCAAGACATAAAAGAGAGATTGTGAGTTATACACTTAGAGTGTTATAATTTCATATTGGAAGCTTCATCACTTAGCTCTAGCCATATCCTCGGAGGATAGCAAGGTGATTGTTGTTCCGGTCATTTCTCCGGCGCGTGGCAAGTAGAGACGCGGTGTTTTCGGCGTTGGATCGTTGAAGAGCTTGGGGAATAGCTCAAGATAAGGTTATCCATTTAATCAACGGACTACGAGGGTATGTTTCTCGTATCTCTTGTATTTCATTTTGATATTCGTATATTCGTAGCTCGATCGATCCTCGTAGGGATTTGGATCGAATTAATTTTCGTTTTACCGCTTCCGCTGGGCCTTCGTTTTAGGCACCGAATCCCAACAATAGGTATGCTAATGAAATTAGTATACTCAAACACGACTCACCTCGATTTGGTCACATGGATATCACTCAGGGATTGTCAGTGACTGGATCGAAAGGTTGTGATAGGTATACGTGGACCTTTGACTTGAGGTTTCAGTAGGAGATGTGCTTGTGACATTAAGTTAGTCATTAGAGTAGTTCGATCAAATCGCCGGTGTGTGGGGTCAACCTAGAAATGCAACTTAGTGGTCAAGTAGCAGTCTCTACTGAATACCAAGATAGAATTCTTTCTCCTGTAAGTGAGCAGGTAAATGTCCTATGCGGTTAATGGCAAATGAGATTATAAGTCTTTGGCCAAAGCATTTAGAGCTAGTTATATTTGATACACGAGAGCTCGATGATCTCTGTTTGCATTAACAGAAAGCATAGAGTCAAGTTACAGTAGGGTTTGACTTTACTGTGACCCTAATACTTGACCGGGACATATGATTGAAGGGTTTATACGTATACGGTATTCACGACATAATGGTTCTGGAATGATCCCTTCATTCGTTCTCAGTCGGGGTTTACAGTGCGGCCCGCTAGGCTGGCTAAGTGTTGCCCGCACTCATTGGTTCCTCCTAATGCCGGTTGAGACGGACCTACAGAGTCGCGCATCAGGAGCGTTGACGGATAAATGGGAATTTATTATCTCTCAATTAATATTAGATATTGGATATCTAAATTATGATTTATTGGATAAATCAAATAACGGTCTTATAAATTAAAATTAAGTTACCGGGTAATTAATTTAATTTATAAATTATATTTCTTAGAGAAATATATTTGTATTTGATATAATTAATTAATTAGATTAATTCATTAATATAAATACATTGGTGATTAAATGGAGTGTATTTAACGGAGTCGTTTGACGAACGTCCGGGACACGAGCCGAGTAACTCGGCTCATTTCCAAGAAGTTTCCTCCATGGGCCACCCCCCTTTTGGTTTGATGTGATAATTGCATGTGTGTGGGAACTCACTTGATTTGAGATTCCCACATTATTACACATGATAGTTGTAAAGGAATGATTATTCCTTTATATAATTTATATCATCACATTTGACATAATCACCATATAATACAACTTAGAGTGCAAGTGTGTGTGGTGGGTTGTGTTCAGCCGAGAGAGATTTTGAAAGGAAAGAGAGAGAATTTTTCTTCAATTTTTATCATCTTAGAGTTGATACAAAATATGAAAAATAAGATATAAATTCCTATAGTAATTCCTAGCCGTGTTCTTGGAGAACGGATTGCTATCGAATTTTTCCGGGCAACTTCCGACGCGTGTGAAGTAGAGACATTCGGAATTTTTGGTGTTGGATCATTCAAACAAGCTACAACGAATTGGATTCGTGTTCGTGTCGGTAATCGGGAAAAGGCTTGCTCGGGTTTTTCCTTCGAAGATTATATTATCAAAGGACTACGAGGGTAAGTATTCTTTGTTTTTCATCCTCGTTATTTATATTCGTTTATATGATGCTTGATTGGTCCATTTTTGGGGTTTGGTTTTATCCGGTTGGACCGGTTTATTTTCCGTTGTGTAATTCGATTTTATCACCGAATCCCAATAATTTTTACAATCGGAATCATCATACTCTTCGAAAGTTTTAAGCGTGCCGTTGGAATTCATGGGAATTTTCGGACCAAGGCACATGACTTTCCATAGCTCGATGTCGCAAGCTCGAATGAATATCGACATCTTCTTCTTCCATGTCATGAAGTTATATCCATCAAAAAATGGTGGTCGGTTTAAGGCAAGACCTTCGACCGGTGAAAATTGAAATGCCATTTAGATCAAATTCTTCTCGGATGTTAAGCCGCTTCTAGGAGGTACCTCTCCGATACCAATTGTTGGAACGAGATTGGTTATACGTACTATTGTGCGGAAGCGTATATAAATGAGTAGAAAATAAATCAACACAGAATTTATAGAGGTTCGGTCAAACGTTCCTACGTCCTCTCTTCAGATATTTTTCTATAGCCTAAAGATAAACCTCTACACCTCTCTTCTATCGATCGAGGGATAACCGTTACAAACTTGTCTTCTATCGGTCCAAGTTAAACCGTTTTCCTTTTCTATCGGATAAGGTGTAACACCCCCAAGTTATTCAGGGATATTACAGCGCCGTAAGCCCCGCCGTGGGACCCACAAGGCTATACATACGCGGAACCATAATTTTTGACCGATAAGGTCTACACACAATGGAATGAAAAACGATACAAAGGTATTCGAAATATAACCAATGTATTCACAGACATCACAACTCAATTCAATACTTCGGCAAACACAGGCCGGAACATCAAGGAAAAAGGAAAACAATACTCGAGTATTCAAAAGACAAACCACTACAACAACACTGAACCGGAACTCCAAACATAACTGGAAGAAAGACACAGTATCACACTTTCCCACCATCCTCGTGCCAACCCGATACCTTCCTGTCCGACTTCCTGGAACCTGAAATACATGAAACGTATTTCCCCCGTAAAGGGGTTAGCCGTCGAATAGCTAGTGCAAGTATATCAATATGAAACACAATACTCCTCGACAATAAAGTAAATGTAACCGTCAATTCATCAATTCAAGACTAGTATTCCGGAATAACTAAAATCTCATAAGACGTATGTGAATGCCGTAGAAACAGTTCGTTCACCTCATACGCTGTTACGTATGTGAATGCCGTAGAAACGGTTCGTTCACCTCATACGCCGATACATGTAGGAATGCCGTCAAAACGGTTCGTTCATTACATGCCAACAATATATCTATGAATGCCGTAAAAACGGTTCGTTCATGATATGCCATCAATATTTCTTACTTTCAAAGTCGAGAACGTACAATCATAAATGTATACTTGCCTTTGAGACATCGAGAAATCGAACGGAGGAAAGGTATGAGTTCGGTAGGTCCGAGAACGCGCTTCCGGCACCTAAACGATTCGCAAGGAATATGACAATTAATTATCCACACTCAAATTATACGAAGAGACTCCCGAAACTCGTCTACGATTCAAGAAAATATACGGGTGGATAACTAAAGGTTGGGAAATCGCCCAAACTCCCACAAGTCCGAAAACGGCACAATCCAACCCGTAAAATCGGAAGAAAACACTCATACGGTATAGATATATCAAAATCTCAAGGTTCTCAAGCTTCAATCGGACAAAACGGACGAATTTACGAAAACCCCCAAAAACCAACACAAAATTCAAAGTGTTCTTGAATAATCTTTCAATAATCCGATGAATACCCAAACATGTCCATAATCACGCATATACCACATCGTACACCATGATTTTATCATCCAAAACGTCAATACCCACACAAAATCGAGAAGTCAAGATGTCGAAGAAATTACCTCTTGAATATCCAATCTCTATGATCCAAGGAATACGCGTTAGATCGACTATCCGGGCTTCCCAACCGAGTGAAAGTGGTAAATCTCCAACACACAAGTGATAGATGTGGAAAAAACTCCTCCCTCAACTCTCTCTCGCGGTGGAAGAAGGAAATGGAGGAAAATGGCTGAAATCTCGCTTAAAAAGCCGAATTATGCAGTTGACCGCATTGTGTGCCGCGGCTCAGCCCAGGTGTGCCGCGGCACAGGCCTAAAAATTGCTCCCAGGTTTCGGCAGTGTGCCGCGGCTCAGCTCAGGTGTGCCGCGGCACCGGGTACAGGCGGTTTTTGGCTGAGGATGCAACACCAGTGTGCCGCGGCTCAGCATAGGTGTGCCGCAGCATTGGCTCGGCAGTGTGCCGCGGCACCCGGTACTGTCCGCCCGGCCAAATATACGAAATGTGTGTGCCGCGGCGCACACTCATAGTGCCGCGGCTCACACCCCCTTCGGTTCCTAAAATGATGAAAAATGACCCAGAAAGAGAATAAAAGCAAAATGATTAAATGTCTGGGCAACAATAACACGAAATAGAAGTACGGGAACCCCAAAACGGTGGTTCCAAACAATGATTACAAGAGTTCGCCCAACAAATCATGATTCGAAGAACAAGAAGAGGTTTGAAAAGACATGACTTTCGACCGGGTATTACATTCTCCCCCTGTAAAAAGAAGTTTCGTCCCGAAACTTAAGAAATAAATAGTTCGGGGTATTCCACCCGCATCATCCCTTCCGTCTCCCAAGTCGCCTCTTCGACTCCATGCCTCGACCATTGTACTTTAACCAGTGGAATGGTCTTATGCCGAAGCTGTTTCTCGCGACGCTCAAGGATCTTCACGGATCTCTCCGGAAAGGTAATATCCTCGGCTACGTCAATCTCACTGTAGTCGATAATGTGGCTCGGATCCGGTACGTACTTCCTCAACTGGGACACATGAAAAACACTATGGACGTGACTCAAAGCTGGAGGTAACGCCAAGCGATAAGCTAAGTCTCCAACTCTGTCCAAAATCTCGAAAGGTCCGATAAACCTTGGACTGAGTTTTCCCTTTTTACCGAAGCGGAAAACTCCTCTGGTCGGCGATACTTTGAGCAAGACGTGATCCCCCACTTCAAACTCCAAGGGTCGACGACGAGTATCGGCGTAAGATTTCACGACTGGGTAGTCGATGTCGATCTCGGATAATAGAAATCTTTTCCTTGGTCTCCAACAACATATCTGGTTCCGTCCCAACTAGCTCGAAGCCTCGTCCCAACAGAATGGCGACCTACATAGCCTACCATAGAGTGCCTCGAATGGTGAAATTTTGATCGACGCATGCCAAATATTATTTTAAGCAAACTCGATCAAAGTAAAGTGAAGCTCCCAATCATTACTCCGATCTAAGGCACAAGCCCGTAACATATCCTCCAACGTCGAATCGTCCTCTCTGTCGACCGTCCGACCGAGGATGAAAGGAAGTGCTCAATCTCAACTCGGTACCCGAGCACGATGAACGGCTGCCAAAATGCGATACGAAACGGCCATCTCGATCAGAAACAATGGTCTTGGGGGCACCGTGTAACCTCACGATCTCAGCGATAAAGGTTCGAGCCAATCTATCCGGTCCCCAAGTATCCTTAATACCCAAGAAGTGTGCAGACTTGGTCAATCGATCGACAATTACCCAAATCATATTCATTCCATCAGAGTTCTCGCATGCGATGATAAAATCCATTGAGATATCTTCCCACTTCCACTCGGGAATGGGAAGTGGTTTCAACAACCCCGCCGGTCATTGATGTTCGATCTTGACTTGTTGACACGTCAAGCACCGTAATACAAACTCTGTAACATCCTTCTTCATGTTATTCCACCAAAAAATTCGCTTCAAATCTTTGTACATCTTACTCGTCCCGGGGTGGATTGAGTAAGGCGTAGCATGGGCTTCTCGGAGGATTCTCTGTCTCAACTCTAAATCGTTCGGAACACAAAGTCTGCCCTGAAATCTCAGAATACTATCCTCATGTACCATAAAGCCAGGAGCTTTTCCTTTTATCACATCTTCCTTCAGTTGAGAAATCATCGGGTCACTCCACTGCTTCCCTTTGATGTCGTCAACTAAGGATGAAGTCATTTCGAGAGTACACAACTGTCCCTGTACTCGTTGAAGCCAAACTTCTATCCCTTGCTGAATTAATTCTTGACGAATTTTCGTCTGGGACGTAAAAACCTCGAGCATTTGAAGAGATGCCGATTTGCGGCTCAGAGCATCTGCAACGACATTGGCTTTCCCGGGGTGGTAGAGAATTTCCAAATCATAATCCTTTATCAACTCTAACCAACGCCGCTGTCTCATATTCAGCTCCTTCTGACTGAAAATATACTTCAGGCTCTTGTGATCGGTATAAATCCGGCACGGTGAACCATACAAATAATGCCACCAAATCTTGAGTGCGAAGACAATTGCGGCCAATTCCAAATCGTGAGTAGGATAATTCATCTCATAAGGCTTTAATTGTCGTGACGCAAAAGCTATTGTCTTATCATGCTGCATAAGAACACAGCCCAGGCCTTGACCCGAAGCGTCACTGTAAACTGCAAAGCCTTCGCTACCATGTGGTAAAGTTAGAATCGGCGCTGAAGTCAATCGTCTCTTTAGTTCATCGAAGCTTTTCTGTCTCTCATCCGTCCAAACAAACTTTTCGGTCTTCTGGAGTAATTTCGTAAGCGGTCGAGCGAGTTTCGAGAACCCCTCGACAAACCGACGGTAATACCCAGCAAGGCCCAAAAAGCTACGAACCTCCTTAACAATTTTAGGCGGTGCCCAAACTAGCACTGCCTCGATCTTCTGCGGGTCTACATGAACCCCTTCGGCCGAAATCACATGGCCGAGAAACATAACTTCTTCCAACCAAAACTCACATTTCGAGAATTTCGCATAGAGGTGCTCGGTTCTCAAAATGTCTAAGACCAAACGCAAGTGCCGGGCATGTTCCTCCTTATCTCGAGAATAGATCAAGATGTCGTCAATAAAGACGACTACACACCTGTCGAGGTACTCGATGAATATTTTATTCATTAACTGCATGAATACTGCCGGCGCATTCGTCAACCCAAAAGGCATAACTACAAATTCATAATGCCCATATCTCGTCCGGAACGCCGTCTTCGGAACGTCGGACTCCCTCACCCTGAGTTGATAATACCCGGATCTTAAGTCAATCTTCGAGAAAACCGCAGCTCCTTGCAATTGATCAAATAAATCATCTATACGCGGTAGAGGGTACTTGTTCTTGATGGTTACTTTGTTCAGCTTGCGGTAGTCGATGCACAAACGTACTGAACCATCTTTCTTCCTCACGAAAATAACAGGCGCGCCCCAAGGCGAAGCGCTCGGTCTGATGTACCCTCTTTCTAGAAGTTCTCCCAACTGATTCTTCAATTCTTGCATTTCGGAAGGTGCCATCCGGTAAGGTGCTTTAGAAATCGGAGCCGCGTCTGGCTCTAAGTCTACGGTAAATTCTATCTCTCGATCAGGCGGTAATCCCGGAAGATCGTCCGGAAAAACATCGGGATACTCATTAACAACCGGAATTGAAGAGAAATCGACTTCGCTTCCTTCCGTTTTCAAAGCATAGCACCAATAGCCCGTACAACCTTTATTTAAAAGTCTTACGGCCTTCATGGCACTGATAAGTAACTTGGATTGGCCCGACTTACGTCCCAAAAATGAGTACTCAGATCCGTCTTTAGTCATCATAGTGATAACTTTGGTACGGTAATTCATAATCGCTTGGTGATTATTAAGCCAATCCTCGCCGAGGATTACGTCCTCGCCTTCCATATCAACTACAATTAAATTTGATAACCATTCCATACCGGATATAACCACCGGAAATTCTCTAATCTCCTGATTCCCCACAATCCTATCCCCGCTAGGCAGTCTCACGATAAAGGGATCGCAAGCAGTTAAACAAGTTATATTCAAACGGCGTACACACTCCAAAGAAATAAAAGAATGTGTAGCACCCGAATCAAAAAGTACACGGACTGGATAGGATAGAATATGGATGGTACCTGAATCCACCGCCGCATCGGGTTCGTCTGTTCGACGCATCTCATAAACCCGTGGTTGCACCGAACCGACGCTAGAGTTCCCCCCTCCAGCGTTCTGACCCCGACCCCGACCCCTGCCAAAATTCTGCTGAGGTTGACCGAAAGATTGCCGCTGATTAACACCTTGGTCAAGGGGTGTTGGGGCGGCCCGAGTGTCCAAAGTCCGGTTCGGCTCGGAACAATAAACCGCTCTATGCCCCATCGACCACACGTGTGACACTTTAATAATGGAAAGTAGCATTCGAACTAAAGTGGCCTCGACGGCCACAATTATAGCAAGTCAGCATGCGATTTGAGGTACCGGAGTGGGACGGTAACCCCTCTTCCCTTTATTAGAACGTGACGATCGTCGGCAAAGCAGTTAGTCGTCTGTGACTTCAAAGTTGCCACCCTTAGAGCGAGAAAAATTTCCCCGACTTTACGCTTCTTCGGTTCTTCATGATATCATTGTCGGGGCTCAACATATCATGGGCTAAAGCTCATCACGATACTCTTTCAGTGTGGTACAAGCAAATCCGGCCATGTACCGCCGTAAGTCCAAATTCATCCGCATATCAAAATAACGGATCTTATCACGCTCGTTACGTACTTGATCCTTCACATGGATTAATTGTTGGTTATACTCCACGATCGCCTGCGAAACGGGAATATCTTGTGGTTTAGCCTCGAAGAAGGCTCGGATTCGGCTCTCTCGTACCGGCCAAGGACAAAACTCGACCTCCAAGAGCTCCTTAAATTCATCCCATGAGGCAATACGATACTGTGGCTTGATGACCTTCCACCAAGTAGCGGCCTCCTTCGTGAGGAAATACTGAGCAATCGGTACTTTCCTCACCTCGGGGCAATCAACTGCCTCGAAAATATTCTCCAATTCTGCTAGCCAATCCTCCCAGCCTAACGGGTCTGTGGCACCGCCAAACTGTGGAGGGTGCATACGGATTACGTTTTGAAGCAGGGCATCCGTGTTTGGGTTCGGGTTATTCAGCTGAACAGTTTGGGCCAAAATAGTCATCTGAGTAGCCAATTGTTGAAGTACATTCGCCACTCCAACGTCTGCGTTGTTCCCCTGACCATCGGTGAGTCGTCTTGACTCTCGGTATCGGGATGCACCGAGTTCGACAACCAGGGTTGGTCGACCCGCAATCGAATCGATGGAAACGGCCGCGCCACGACCTCTTCCTCGCCCACGGCCACGACCACGGCCACGGCCCCTACCAGCTGACATACTGAAGAACACACAAGTCACGTAAGCACAATTCAATCACGCATCAACAAAGTGTACGATTCTCAAGAATACCGATAAAAGGAAGCAAAACGAATAAGGAAACACCAGAAGAGTGAGAGGTCTTACAAGTACCGGTCGCACTATGATGATGGCAGAGTAGTGATACTGTGGACAATTAACGACTCGATCGACCCAAAAGACCGACAGCCTAGGTATCCATAGACCTAAGCTCTGATACCATATTCTGTAACACCCCCAAGTTATTCAGGGATATTACAGCGCCGTAAGCCCCGCCGTGGGACCCACAAGGCTATACATACGCGGAACCATAATTTTTGACCGATAAGGTCTACACACAATGGAATGAAAAATGATACAAAGGTATTCGAAATATAACCAATGTATTCACAGACATCACAACTCAATTCAATACTTCGGCAAACACAGGCCGGAACATCAAGGAAAAAGGAAAACAATACTTGAGTATTCAAAAGACAATCCAGTACAACAACACTGAACCGGAACTCCAAACATAACTGGAAGAAAGACACAGTATCACACTTGCCCACCATCCTCGTGCCAACCCGATACCTGCCTGTCCGACCTCCTGGAACCTGAAATACATGAAACGTATTTCCCCCGTAAAGGGGTTAGCCGTCGAATAGCTAGTGCAAGTATATCAATATAAAACACAATACTCCTCGACAATAAAGTAAATGTAACCGTCAATTCATCAATTCAAGACTAGTATTCCGGAATAACTAAAATCTCATAAGACGTATGTGAATGCCGTAGAAACGGTTCGTTCACCTCATACGCCGTTACGTATGTGAATGCCGTAGAAACGGTTCATTCACCTCATACGCCGATACATGTAGGAATGCCGTCAAAACGGGTCGTTCATTACATGCCAACAATATATCTATGAATGCCGTAAAAACGGTTCGTTCATGATATGCCATCAATATTTCTTACTTTCAAAGTCGAGAACGTACAATCATAAATGTATACTTGCCTTTGAGACATCGAGAAATCGAACGGAGGAAAGGTATGAGTTCGGTAGGTCCGAGAACGCGCTTCCGGCACCTAAACGATTCGCAAGGAATATGACAATTAATTATCCACACTCAAATTATACGAAGAGACTCCCGAAACTCGTCTACGATTCAAGAAAATATACGGGTGGATAACTAAAGGTTGGGAAATCGCCCAAACTCCCACAAGTCCGAAAACGGCACAATCCAACCCGTAAAATCGGAAGAAAACACTCATACGGTATAGATATATCAAAATCTCAAGGTTCTCAAGCTTCAATCGGACAAAACGGACGAATTTACGAAAACCCCCAAAAACCAACACAAAATTCAAAGTGTTCTTGAATAATCTTTCAATAATCCGATGAATACCCAAACATGTCCATAATCACGCATATACCACATCGTACACCATGATTTTATCATCCAAAACGTCAATACCCACACAAAATCGAGAAGTCAAGATGTCGAAGAAATTACCTCTTGAATATCCAAGCTCTATGATCCAAGAAATACGCGTTAGATCGACTATCCGGGCTTCCCAACCGAGTGAAAGTGGTAAATCTCCAACACACAAGTGATAGATGTGGAAAAAACTCCTCCCTCAACTCTCTCTCTCGCGGTGGAAGAAGGAAATGGAGGAAAATGGCTGAAATCTCGCTTAAAAAGCCGAATTATGCAGTTGACCGCATTGTGTGCCGTGGCTCAGCCCAGGTGTGCCGCGGCACAGCCTAAAATTGCTCCTGTGTTTCGGCGGTGCCGCTCGGCTTCAAGTGTGCCGGCACCGGCACAGCGGTTTTTGGGCCGAGATGCAACACCAGTGTGCCGCGGCTCAGCATAGGTGTGCCGCGGCATTGGCTCGGCAGTGTGCCGCGGCACTGCCGGAGTGTTCCGTGGAAATCGGTACAGTCCGCCCGGCCAAATATAGGAAATGTGTGCCGCGGCGCACACTCATAGTGCCGCGGCTCACACCCCCTTCGGTTCCTAAAATGATGAAAAATGACCCGGAAAGAGAATAAAAGCAAAATGATTAAATGTCTGGGCAACAATAACACGAAATAGAAGTACGGGAACCCCAAAACGGTGGTTCCAAACAATGATTACAAGGGTTCACCCAACAAATCACGATTCGAAGAACAAGAAGAGGTTTGAAAAGACATGACTTTCGACTGGGTATTACATAAGGAATCTGTAATACCCGGTTGTAATTCAGTCATTATCATTCAGTAATTTCATTCGGTGATTGTCACTCAGTGGATTTTCACTCATTTATAATCATTCATCAATCATGTTCATTCACCCGTGTTCACCGTTCGGAAAAACTTCGAGTTGAGTATCGTTATTGTTCATTGTTTCAACTTTCGTCATATGAGTTCGACTTTGCTAGATCACCATTAATTTTTGGTAACTCCAAAAATTCTAAATCTTTGCAATATTATAGAGCATCGATTTAGCTTTCCAATGGTTCAAACGGTGAGTCAATCGGAGTCCGGACGAGAGAGTTATGGTCGTTTTAACTCACCCGCTCATTTTTTTTAGTTTTGGCCGATCACTGCCGACCGAACTCGGCCGTGTCGTCCGACACGGCCTGTGCCGTACTCGTCCGGAAATGCCGAAGTTTCTGTCTCAGGACCCGACCGTGTCGTCTGGCACGGCCGAGTCAAACTCTCCCGGATAAGCCCGAACAGACTGCCGACACGCCCGACCGTGTTCCAGGACACGGTCGAGTCATGCCGAGTCGCTGTCGGACGGGTCACTATCGGAAGGCCCTCCATGCCGCGACCGTGTCAAGCAGGACACGGTCGAGTCCCTGCCGGCCAGCTGCGCACCGCGACCGTGTCAGGCGGACACGGTCGAGTCTGTCAGCCGAGTCAACCCCTATAAATTCGTTTTTTGAGCATTTCAGCTCATTTCTTCCATCTCTTCCACCTGCAACCGAGAGAGAATAGCTTGAGGGAGAGATTTCTTCATCAATTATCATTTGAGTGTGTATTTTTCATCACCTTCAATCATTTGGGAAGCTTGGATAGTCGATTTTACACGTTTTCATCGGATCGAATTGGTTGGATCTTCAAGAGGTAATTCCTTCAACACCTTGGACTTCGATTTTGTGTTGAGATATGATGTTTTGGACGTTATAATCATGTTATATGAAGGGATATGTATATGATTATGAGTTTGTATAAGGATTCATTGGATTATTGAGGGATTATTCAAGAACATTTTGAATATCGAGTTGAAATTGGGGGTTTTCGATTAATTGTCGTTGTAATTACGTTTTCGGATATTCGTCTTGGATTATTAATCATATTGAAGATATTTTGTTGGTTTGAAACACTTCTTGGGGGATTTGATATTGGTATATTGAGGTTTGATTGTAAACAATCGGAGTTTGGCCGCAACGTGTTTGATTTAATGCCTCAATGGATTTAGTTTAATCGTATCGACGTTTTGAGTTCGTTATATTCGTGTTTGATTCGTATATTGAACGGGTTTTTGGATATTGTATAATTCAAGGTTGTTCGAGCGACCGGTATCTCAATTAGGACGTTGTTCGTGGAAGGATAATTATCACCGGTGTTGAGTAAGTTAATTCTTACTCGGTTAAAAGGATATTCATCCCTTTTGTTGTTGTTCATTCATAATCATAACTCATTCATCATTGTATTAACCGTATCAAAACTTGTTATTGTCAATTAATCACTTCAGTCATAAGGAACGACGGTTCCAATCATTTCATTGAGCTGTCATTTACTTCACTATTATTTTCATCTCGGTGAGTCATTCTTGACCTTGTCGAATTATTATTCATTGATATTCAGTGTGGTCATTCTCGTTCATATGACCTTCTGGGTGCATATTGCGTGGCCGGGTGTGGCTGTGTGGAATTTTTAGTCGGGCACACGATGGTTATGTATTGGGTTCACCGATACATTAGACCGTGCACACGGGAAAGCGTTACACCGTGAGACTAATTAGGTACACGGACGGGTGTTGTACACTTGCACAGAACATTACGGGCGTACTATGATACTCCTCTTCAGCGTAATTCATAACTAAGAATATTTCATAACTTCAGTTAATCATGATTGTGTATTTTTCAACCCTTGAGGATTGTTGTTCTTTGTAACTGACCCCGTTTGGGGATTTTGTTTTTCAGGTCATGGCAAGGCAAACGCACGGGAATAGAATGTTGATGTCGAGGAGTCCTAGTGATACTAGTAGGGGGCCCAAAATCCTTTCAGTCATTCCTATTGTTGTCATTTATTTTCCGCTGCAGATTTTCACTTGGTTATTCTGTTTCATTCAGTGTTGTGTATTTTATCTTCATATAAAATATACATGTATTATGTATTATCCTGGGTGTGTTGTATGAAACTCCTCATCGGAGTAATTAATGTTGTAATGTGGTTCGGTACTACATTCACCCTGTGTAATTCATTCATTTTCATCCGCCTGGTGGGTCCCAGTCGGGGGTCCACGGCACTGTAATATCCGCCTAGTTTGGGGTGTTACAGAGTTGGTATCAGAGCGTGGTTTTGAATACTACCTTCCGAGTCATGTCTCATTTGAAATCATCGTTATCAGACTAGTATCATTGGACTTTCGCGTCACGTGTGACCTGTGCAAATGCCAAGCCAATCAGACCGAAAGAACTGTAAGATTTCTAACGCCATGGTATAATTTCTGGCAATAGTCATTCATTCATCATTCATCAATTAACAATCCTCAAACATCATCATTCATTGTGATTAGGACGATCATGTTAACTCATTAATCACTTAATCCATTCCATTACTCAGTTAATAATCAGGACGATCATGTTAACTCATTAATTACTCAATTCATTTCATTACTCAGTTGTCAATCTGGATGATCATATTATCAATCTTGTTAAGTTATTCAAGTTAATCATTTCAAGAATTTCATCAGATAATCATGTAACTTCAGTAAATCATTCATATAATCACTAAATTAGAGCATGTATACTCATTTTCATCATCTAATGACATAATCATAACGTGCTAATCATGCGGGAAATATAATCATTATGCGACCTTCCTACTTCAGTATGGGGAGAGCCGCTGGATGCACGGGAGAGGTCATGCGGGCCGAAACCCGGGAAATAATCCCTCGCTGTCGGGAAATCGTGCCCAGGATTCGGCTCCATCAGGAGATGTTCAGGTTGATCCACTCAGTTTTATGCAGGCCATGATGACCCATGTGCAGTTGCTCAATCATCATTGCGCCACTCTGACCGGATTAATCGAGCGAACTCTCCCGTATGAGACGGCTGCTAAGGAAAGTGCTGAACAACAACCTTCATCTGTCAGCAAGAAATCAACGAAGCGTAATCAACCCGAAGGCGGTCAGTCAACCTTCAAGAAGCCTCGTGTGGGTCCTATCATTTCTGAGCGACCTCCTTCGGCGCATAATCGTGCGAGATCTCAATCCCGAGCGGCCAGTTCGGCTATCACCTGTTTCAACTGTGGAGAACAGGGTCATGTCAGTGCTAAGTGTCCGAGGCAGACTGTCTCATGCCATAACTGTGGAATTGCGGGGCATAGGGCCCGTTTTTGCCGAAAGGACTCCAAGTCGGCTCCGGCGTCATCTCAGGCCCCGAAGCAACCAAGCTGTAATCGATCGCTTTGTCATCGCTGCTTAAGACAATGGAAGCAAATAGAGTTGGAGCTCCTATTTATCGACGGAGCGTCCGTTCGGGGCCAAGTCCTGATTCATATGATGAGGAGGATCGACGATCCGGTGGCCCGATTGATTTCGGTATACTCGTAATTTTATTTCAACTTGTGTGTACCTTTTGATCTTTGGTACACCGCATTCATTCATTTTCGAATCATGCTTGAATAGACTTATTTCGGGATAGTCCTATTGCTTGTGGACCTCATACCATCGGTCTACCTGACGATGGAAGAATTTTCGGAATCATACCGAATTAAGCTTAACGACCGCGATTGATTGATGGATCTAATCGTGGTGAATTTATCTTAGGACGATTTAATTTTCGGTATTAGTTGGTTTGATCGTATTGATACTATCCTCAGTGTTTGTTAGCGTTTGGTCGCTATCTTTCCGTCGTTAGTTGTCGAATGTGTGCTTCAAGGAAGTAATCCCCGTTGTTCCAGAAGAAGTATTATTATGACGAAAGCAGAGAAATTCCGCAATCGAACTATTCAATCATTCATTGCATCATTTCCATCGATTGGCCTTTCTAAGACAATCGAGTCATTCAATCATTCATTGTGTCATTTTCATCGATTGGCCTTTCTAGGACAATCGAGTTATTCAATCATTCCTAGTATCATTTTCATCGATTGACCTTTCTAGGGCAATTGAGTTATTCAATCATTCATTTCATCATTTCCATCGATTGGCCTTTCCAAGGCAATCGAGTTGTTCAATCATTATTGGTATCTCTTTTTATCGATTGACCATTCTAGGGCAATCGAAATGTTCAATCATTCGTGGTATCATTGTCATCGATTGACGATGTATTTCCAGACGAGTTATCTGGTTGCCTTCACATAGAGTAGGGAATTCGGAGTGAGTTGGAGCCAGTCGCCCCTTTATCGAAGGCACCGTATCGGATGGCCCCGACTGTAATGCGGGAGTTGAAGATTCAACTTGAGGAGTAGTTCGAGAAAGGTTATCTCCGACCGATTGCGTCCGTGAGGAACACCAAGGTGATCTGTCAAGGAGAAGGATGGCTCGTCTCGTGTGTGTATTAATTACCGGGAGTTGAACAGGTGATGATCAAGAGTAGTATCCTTTACCCCGTATTGATGATCTTTTAGATCAACTTCGGAGCCTCGGTATTTTCCAGATCGACTTAAGATCTGGATATCACCAGCCATGGATTCGAGAGTCGGATATCGCGAGGACAGCGTTTCGTACACGCTATGGTCATTATGAGTTCGTAGTTATGCCGTTCGGGCTAACTATTGCACCTGTGGTATTCATGGGGTTAATGAATCGGGTTTTCATCGACTTTTTGGATCAGTTTGTTGTTGTCTCCATCGAAGACATTTTGATTTATTCTCTTAGCCGAGAGGAACACGAGGTTCATCTTCTTCAGGCTCTCGACGTGTTGAGACGAGAGCAACTTTATGGAAAGTTTTCCAAATGTGAGTTCTGGAGGTCCGAAGTGACTTTCTCGGGCATGTAATTTCATCTGACAGAGTTCGTGTCGACCCTCAAAAGACGGAGACTATCCGAGATTGGCAACCTCCGTAAGATATTAAGTAAATCCGATGTTTCCTCGGATTAGCTGGTTAATTATCCAACCCACGACCTGGAGCTAGCAGCCGTGGTTTTCGCGTTGGGGATTTGGCGTCGTTGCCTTTATGGCGTTACCTGTCAGATATTCACCGATCATAAGAGTTTAAAGTATATATTTACCCACAAGGAGTTAAATATGCGACAGAGGCGGTGGTTGGAACTAATCAAAGATTTTGATATCGAGATCCTTTACCACCCGGGCAAGGCGAACGTTGTCGCCGACGCCTTGAGTCGTAAGTCCGTTCAGGAGCAGATGCTTGCTCTTTTAACAGTTTAGAAGGAGCTTCAGCAGGAATTCCTTAGACCCGAGATCGAGGTCTGGCTTCAGCGAGTTCAGGGACAGCTTTATATGTTAGAGATTTCATCATTTCTTAAGGATGCAATCAGGGAGAATCAAGGTTCAGACCCAGCATCGTTGCGCATTCGTGAGGATGTGGTTCAGGGGAAAGCCCCTGGATTCGTGGTCCACGAGGATGGACTTTTGAGATTTAAGAATCGGATGTGTGTACCGGCGAATGATGAGTTTAAAAAAAACTCGATTTTGAGAGAAGCTCATGCTACCCCTTATTCTGTTCATCCAAGGTCCAGCAAGATGTACAAGGACTTGAAACAAAATTACTGGTGGAGTAATATGAAGCGAAAAGTCGCAGAACTTGTTTCGAGATGCTTAACCTGTCAACAAGTCAAGATTGAACATCAGCGACCGGCGGGTATGCTGAAACCTCTCTCTATTCCGGAGTGGAAGTGGGAAGACATTTCTATGGAATTCATCACGAATTGCCGATGAGTCGTCGTGGCATGAATACGATCTGAGCGATCGCGGACTGCTTTACTAATTTAGCTCATTTCCTTGAAATCAAGGATATGTGGAGTCCCAAGAGACTAGCCCAGTTGTTCATCAAGGAGATAGTGAGACTTCACGGTGCCCCTAAGAGTATCGTTTCTGATCGTGACGGACGATTCGTGTCTCATGTTGGAAATCATTTCATCATGCTATGGGGACTCAGCTCAATCTCAGTACCGCCTTTCATCCTCAGTCCGACGGACAATCAGAGAGAACTATTCAGACATTAGAGGACATGTTGAGGGCATGCGTCCTCGATTGGAAGGACGATTGGGAAGCCCAACTACCACTGATCGAGTTCACGTATAATAATAGTTGACATGTCTCCATTAAGATGGCACCTCACGAGGCCTTGTACGGTCGTCGTTGTCGATCTCCTTTGTGTTGGGATGACTTGTCAGAATCAATAGGCACCGAGCCCGATATGCTTATAGCCGCCCGGGAGAAGGTAGCTTTGATCAAGAGTCGTATGTTGACAGCTCAGAGTCGACAGAAATCATATGCAGATAATCGTCGTCGACCACTAGAGTTCGAGACGGGTGACCACATTTTGGTCAAGGTATCCCCGAGTCGAGGTATTTTCCGTTTCGGAAAACGGGGGAAGTTGAGTCCGAGATTCATTGGACCGTTTGAAATTTTGGATCGAGTAGGCGAGTTAGCTTATCGATTGATTTTGCCTCCGGCATTGAGCCGAATTCATAATGTGTTTCATGTCTCTTAGTTGCGGAAGTATGTTGCCGACCCGAGTCACATACTTCAGTTCGACGAAATCGAGCGGATGATCATTCGTACGAGGAGCGTCTGCATTTAGTATTGGAGCGGCGAATCAAACAGTTGAGGGACAAGACGATCCCTTTGGTCAAGATTCAGTGGTCCAGACACGGAGTCGAAGAGGCTACTTGGGAAACCGAGGATAGTATGCGGGAGAGTTATCCCGAGTTGTTTGACCCTTAGTTTCGGGGACGAAACTCTTTTAAGGGGGGTGTATGTAATACCCGGTTGTAATTCAGTCATTATCATTCAGTAATTTCATTCGGTGATTGTCACTCAGTGGATTTTCACTCATTTATATTCATTCATCAATCATGTTCATTCACCCGTGTTCACCGTTCGGAAAAACTTCGAGTTGTGTATCGTTATTGTTCATTGTTTCAACTTTCCTCATATGAGTTCGACTTTGCTAGATCACCATTAATTTTTGGTAACTCCAAAAATTCTAAATCTTTGCAATATTATAGAGCATCGAGTTAGCTTTCCAATGGTTCAAACGGTGAGTCAATCGGAGTCCGGACGAGAGAGTTATGGTCGCTTAACTCAACCGCTCATTTTTTTCGGGCCGATCATCGCCGATCAACTGCCGTGTCGTCCGACACGGACCGTGCCGTACTCGTCCGGAAATGCCGGTTTCGCCTCGGGACCCGACCGTGTCATTCGCACGGCCGAGTCGAACTCTCCGGATAAGCGAGCATCGCCGACACGCCCGACCGTGTTCCGTGACACGGCCGAGTCATGCCGAAGTCAGCCGGACGGGTCACTATCGGAAGGCCCTCCGCGCCGCGACCGTGTCAAGCGGGACACGGTCGAGTCCTCGCTGCCAGTGCGCGCCGCGGCCGTGTCAGCGGACACGGTCGAGTCTCACCGAGTCAACCCCTATAAATTCGTTTTTGAGCATTTCACTCATTTCTTCCATCTCTTCCACCTGCAACCGAGAGAGAATAGCTTGAGGGAGAGATTTCTTCATCAATTATCATTTGAGTGTGTATTTTTCATCACCTTCAATCATTTGGGAAGCTTGGATAGTCGATTTTACACGTTTTCATCGGATCGAATTGGTTGGATCTTCAAGAGGTAATTCCTTCAACACCTTGGACTTCGATTTTGTGTTGAGATATGATGTTTTGGACGTTATAATCATGTTATATGAAGGGATATGTATATGATTATGAGTTTGTATAAGGATTCATTGGATTATTGAGGGATTATTCAAGAACATTTTGAATATCGAGTTGAAATTGGGGGTTTTCGATTAATTGTCGTTGTAATTACGTTTTCGGATATTCGTCTTGGATTATTAATCATATTGAAGATATTTTGTTGGTTTGAAACACTTCTTGGGGGATTTGATATTGGTATATTGAGGTTTGATTGTAAACAATCGGAGTTTGGCCGCAACGTGTTTGATTTAATGCCTCAATGGATTTAGTTTAATCGTATCGACGTTTTGAGTTCGTTATATTCGTGTTTGATTCGTATATTGACCGGGTTTTGGATATTGTATAATTCAAGGTTGTTCGAGCGACCGGTGTCTCAATTAGGACGTTGTTCGTGGAAGGATAATTATCACCGGTGTTGAGTAAGTTAATTCTTACTCGGTTAAAAGGATATTCATCCCTTTTGTTGTTGTTCATTCATAATCATAACTCATTCATCATTGTATTAACCGTATCAAAACTTGTTATTGTCAATTAATCACTTGATCATAAGGAACGACGGTTCCAATCATTTCATTGAGCTGTCATTTACTTCACTATTATTTTCATCTCGGTGAGTCATTCTTGACCTTGTCGAATTATTATTCATTGATATTCAGTGTGGTCATTCTCGTTCATATGACCTTCTGGGTTCATATTGCGTGGCCGGGTGTGGCTGTGTGGAATTTTTAGTCGGGCACACGATGGTTATGTATTGGGTTCACCGATACATTAGACCGTGCACACGGGAAAGCGTTACACCGTGAGACTAATTAGGTACACGGACGGGTGTTGTACACTTGCACAGAACATTACGGGCGTACTATGATACTCCTCTTCAGTGTAATTCATAACTAAGAATATTTCATAACTTCAGTTAATCATGATTGTGTATTTTTCAACCCTTGAGGATTGTTGTTCTTTGTAACTGACCCGGTTTGGGGATTTTGTTTTTCAGGTCATGGCAAGGCAAACGCACGGGAATAGCATGTTGATGTCGAGGAGTCCTAGTGATACTAGTAGGGGGCCCAAAATCCTTTCAGTCATTCCTATTGTTGTCATTTATTTTCCATTGATTTTCACTTGGTTATTCCGTTTCATTCAGTGTTGTGTATTTTATCTTCATATAAAATATACATGTATTCTGTATTATCCTGGGTGTGTTGTATGAAACTCCTCATCGGAGTAATTAATGTTGTAATGTGGTTCGGTACTACATTCACCCTGTGTAATTCATTCATTTTCATCCGCCTGGTGGGTCCCAGTCGGGGGTCCACGGCACTGTAATATCCGCCTAGTTTTGGGTGTTACAGAATCAACCTATCTATCTTTCTATGGGTACTATACAAACCTCATGCGGATATTGATTCCAATTCTAATAATGTCGGATCCTTGATCCTAATAACACCGAATCGAATCGTATCCTTTCTTTTACCTCTCGTGTATCACACTCAAACTCTTATCAATATAAGCACAATTACCACAACAAGAATATGTATATCAATATCAAATCACTGAATCATTTTCTTTGCATTGTTGTGTGTTCAATACCATTGGAAGTGGTATTTATAGGCTCCAAAGCCTCAACTAGCCATTAGCTCTTGCACTCTTCATTACATACCTTATTGCCTCCTCATTACGTACGTTAGATGTATTACGTATGTTAACATCAACATGTTACGTACGTTAAGCTCTTCACAAATCAGTCCAGTAGCTTCTGTCTTGTTCATTACGTACATTAAGCTTCTCCCTATTATGCACGTTATCTTCAGTCAAATTATCCATTGCATGCTGACCTATGACATGACGTCATCTTCAACGGCTCCTTGTTTGAATTCTGAAACACTTAATTACGTATGTTAAGTCCTCTGCGTTACGTACGTTATGTACCTTCGATAGCGTGCGATATTCTATGCATATAGCGCACGTTAATACCATCAGGTAACTTCGATGACATGAGGTAACTTTCACATTACGTACGTTATCTGCTCTACGTTACGTATGTTATGCTTGATCAGGTGACTTTATCTTCAGGTAACTTTGCACTCGTCTGATCTGCAGATATCTTTCTTCAGGCGACTTTCCTTCTTGACTGATCAGGTAGGTTTTGTCTTCTCGTCTGATTAGGTGACTTTTTCCCAACTTGATTGCCTTTGTTGTTTTGTTTTACTTCCTTGTTGTTTTCATTTGTTTAACAACTTAATCATCAAAACTCGATTAATGAATATTTGGAATAAAATATTCCAACAAAGTAGTAAGTGGACTTTTTTAGTCCGGTTTATCGATCCCACAAGGAAGTTAGGTTATATAATCAATTATACACTATTTATCTATTTGTTATAAATATTGAGATGAGTGAAACACATAATTTAAAAGTTTGATTTTGAAATTGCAATGAAATGCAATAATAGTTCTAAAATTTAAAGAAGTAAAAGAGTTCACTTAATAATAGAATTATAAGATGTGAAATGAAATAGTTGGGATTACAAACTTAGTTCATCATTAGTTATAGAAGATGTATAGGAGATCATAAGATGTATTTACTTATTATGTTGTGTAGATTCGATTTTCCTTAAAAAGACGGTTCCTCTTTCGAATGTCAAAACGCCCCTTATATATTGAACCAATCCACTATATTTCTATGTTGATTGGCTTCAATACGTAGCATTGAGTTTTATGAAAATAACTCAAAGAATCATCTAAGGTCTAGAGGTATATTTCTATCCTTTAGAACAACTTAGAGTGAAAATCATTTTACCTAATCAACATATTTTCTTTTAAAATATATGAAGACCATAAATATCATCATTTATTGGACAAATAAATAAAGATTGGTAAAACAATGAAAATCACACACAATAATAAGTAATCCATAATAGATATTTATACAAACTTAAATAACATGACAAACCTTGTTTATAATCCTAATTAAGGATAACTTAGCCCATGAAGGCTTTATTCAACTTATTACAAGCTTGAGTGGTCATTATTAGTTGAAAAAGGGAAAAAATTGATACTAACTCCCCTGGTAGATAAAGGAGAAAGAAGCAATAAATTCCCTCAAAAACATAAGCTAAACCAATATTACATACACTCTCAAGAACACAAGTGTGTTCTTCACACAAAGAAAAATATTAAAAAGTGGGAAAAATATAAGATGAATAATGATAAATGATGGATCTAAGGGGTCTATTTATACACCTAAAGTCATCTAATAGCTCCAAAACTCCAGCATTATTACATTAGATCGGATCAAGGCCAGCCATCCCCTCAATAATAGACCAAAAGTATAAAAGATTTAAAAATGATCATACATCTGTCAAGAGTTACGGCCGTAACTATGAGGACTTACGACCGTAAGCTTTGGATGTTACGACCGTAACATGGCTTCTGTGTGTGTTACGGCCGTAACATTGATTGTACGTCCGTATGGAGTTTCAGACTTTATTTTCAGCCCAGAATTTCTTAGACTCTTGCGTTTTTGCCCCAAATCTTCTTCGGATGATAACTTTTGATATGCAACTCTGATTTTGAAGACAGAAAGACCGCCGAACTTGTCTCGTAAATCTCTACAACATGAATACATAAAAACTCAATAAAGAGAATATTTTATACACATGTTATTTCTTGAGTTAATCAGTAATTCAATCCGATTAAGGCTAACTTTACATCTTCATCCTATAAAAATAAAATTATTAAAAACTAATCAATATCTAAAGCAAAAATGAGTAGATTAGCTCATATTTATGGGTGAAATATATCAATACTAATCACGGATAAGTGTATAAAACTGACACTTATCAGATTATCGACTCACCTCTGAATCCTCATCTTAAGCTCCCCAATATGGACAAATACTCGGGCACTTCTGATGCCAGGGACCACCTTCAATCCTTTGATGGCATGATGGCCTTGATCTCTAATCAAGACGACATCCTTTGTAAATCTTTTGCCAGCACCTTGGCTGGAGCTGCCAGATCCTGGTTCATGGATCTGGATAAAAGGAGTATCAACTCATTCTCGAAATTGAAAAAACTATTCTTAGAATATTTCGCTACTGCAGGAGCAAGAAAGAAACGATTGTATGACTTAGCCAACATCGTCCAAGGGAAGAACGAGTCGACCATGGATTTCTAAAATAGATTCAGAACCTTGGCCGACTCCATAGAAGAGCGGCTCACAGATAGGGAGATCATTGTGTGCTTCACTAACGGACAATGATCTGAAGCCCTTACCCATGAACTGTTCATAAGGGAGCCAGCGACAAAGGCAGACCTATACCACATGGCCTACGCCACAGGCCTTGCCAAAGAAAAGAAGAAGCAGAGGTCAGAGAAAGGGGATCGAGACCGAGATAGGGACGTAGAAAGTAAGTCGAATGATGGCGCCCATCTTCGAGGCTCCAACAGTGGAGGATTTAAAGGCAAAAACAGAACCAGAGGTACAGAGAAAGCCGAGGTCTTCACCCCCATCACAAAGCCGATCTCAGAGATACTCAACTTGGTGGATCTTCCTCCACCCAAGCCCATTAGAGACAACCCGAAGTACCCTAAAGACGCCAACAAATACTGCACCAACCATAAGGATAATGGACACAAAACGGAGAATTGTTACTCCTTGAAAAAAAATGGTGCAAAAATGGATCGACGAAGGGAAGTTAGAGCGGTATGTCATGAATAAAGATAGTAAGAGGTTAAGGGACGATAGGCAAGATGAGAAGGAAGGAGACAGGCCGCCCAGGGCCAAACTGCAAGTCATCAGAGAAGAAATCCCCTCAAATACCAAACTGAAAGAGCATATTCATGAGCTAAGTAAGGTGTATCACATCCCACCATGGATTCATAGGGGCTAGGAGGCAATAAGTTTTTCTCCAAATGAGTTGGCAGGAAACAGATCCACGAGGGAACAACCCCTAGTGATCAAAGGGAGGATAGATAACTACGAATCAAAAAGGCTCCTAATTGACTTAGGGGCCACGAAAGATGTCCTATACTACAGAACCTTCAATGAAATGAGGCTACCTGATAGCATGCTATCTCCTTACAATGGAAGACTAGAAGGATTCACAAACTATAAAGCAGAGGCGAAAGGGACTGTGGACCTAATACTTGAGGTTGGAGATTATCCCTACCGAACCTTAGCCACTATTACGTTTATTGTGGTGGACTTATCATCAGATTATCATGCCATTCTAGGCTCTCCGAGTCAAGGCAAACTCGGCATGGTCGCCTCCCTACCTCATCAGAGGGCGAAGTTTCCCACATCAGCGAGAATATGATGTGTCATAGGGACTCCCAAAAGCTTCTTGGAACATGTCATGAGATCTAGAAAAACGAAACATAAGATGGAGATCGACACCCCATAAAAGAACATCACCATAACCAAATCCACCAAAGTTATAGGGCTGAGCCCCTAAAGAGAAGTCCTCTGAGCAATGGTCGAGACACCCTGGGACTTGCAGTATGTTACAAGGCGCTTGAGAAAGCATGACCAATAGAAGAATTTAAGCCGAGCTATTCTTTTACACCTTTGATGTAATGGCTTTTTATCTATCAAAATCCGTTTCATCATTCTATCAAGTACTTAATTTGTGCATGCTTAGATATTACATAAGAATGTCTGAACATTAAAAACAAGTCTGGAGCACTAACCACTACGCCACAAATGGCCTTCAGCAACGTTTATTTCGATGTTACAAGCAAAAGTGTTAGCATAGATGCCTTAAAATTGATCTACGCTAACACTTTTTTTTATCGTTACAGTTGATAATAACCGGTGTTGCCATAGTATTTATGGTAACACCAAATTAGGTGTTACCGTTGATCTTTAAAAAAAATCGTTACAAGGGAAGAAAAAAATAGGCGGAAAATAAAGAAAAACCTGTAAAAATTGTTACGACCCGATTTTTCTAATAGTATTTTATGAATAAATTTTTATAATAAGGAAAACCTGTAAAAATTTCAAGTCATTACACTAGTAGAATAAACAACAAAGACGTCGGTATGTCTCACTTCGGTAATGTATATTAGTAAAGTAAAAACAAACAACAACTTCGCTTTTCAATTTACAGAAGTAAACAACCCATATACACTTCAGTAAATAGTACCAAACAAAAAAGCAGGCGCTAGTTAGAAATTTTAAGTTACAAAGACTTCGCTAATTTGATAATTACTGAAGTAAAAAGTGTGAAATTTTATTTTTTACCAAAGAAATTTTACAATAGCAAAGTATATGTCTTGAGACAGGGAATTAATATCTTAAGACCGGCAATTAATTTACCCATCACCAATCCAACCCTACCCTAACACTCATTTCTCGTTCTCTCTCCATCTCTCTCACGCTCACGATAGGTAATTCCCCCTAAAAATCTCCAACCGCCAATAGAAGATAACCATGCAACATCACGAAATGGCGGATGCTCCAAGCGAGGTTGAAAGCAGGCCAGAGTTTTGAACATTGAAAGAGGCGGAAGCCGGCGATAGTTGCAGCGGACTGGGGCCGCAATCGGGGCGGATTTCCAATGGGATTGTCAGATGACCCTCGCCGCCCTTCCCTCTGCCGACTCTTCTTCTGCCTAATCGTGACCATATTCTCTTCAATCTGAATCTGGAAAAACTCCTTCTTCTTGCATTCCTATCAATGTCGTTCATTCTTCGCCATTAGGGTTTCAGTTGGTAGAACTACTTATTCTTCAATTTGATTAGGTCAATTTGACTAGGTCTCCTACCGCAAAACAGAAGTAAGAAAACCGTCGACAGTGAACTTTCTCTCCATTGAAACCATCAGTATTCCACCAAATACGATGGCCGTAACTTTCTCTCCATTGATTAGAGTTTTTGTTAAGCATAATTACTCGTAATTTAGTTGTTAATTTTCATGTCTTTGAAATTATATTTTTAGAGAAATTTGTTATTTTTATGACTCTTGATTCATGGTTTCAGTGTTGTTAAGATGTGGGATTGAAGTTTGTGATTTGAGCGTTTAAGCTCTTTTTTAGCAAATATGTGCCAATTATAGTCGATAGTAGATAACATTAGAAGTATCATTATGAGTGAAGAAAGACATAATTGTTTGATGGGGTTATGTTTATTTGCTCTTCTGATTGTAGAAAAAATTACTTTTGTTTTCATTTGTAACAATCTAATTTCAATAAGATAAATAATTGATAAGGCTAGTTGACACCCTACTATACTTCTGCATTGGTAAATTTAATTGTAAATGAATTAGAACATAAACTTTTATTGTACTAATTGCTCTGCTTTTCTGGAATTTTGGTTACTTGATCCAACATATTCATTCTTCCTATTTGGTACATCATCATGGAAATGCTGGGTTATTTAGTTTGTCGACTATGTGTGATGTGCTGGGAAGATTGATTGTCCTACCATGATATATAGGCTGTTTTATTGCATCAATAGATTATGTGAAGTCAGACCCTATATGGTTATGTGAAGGTGCGTTTCTCTTGATATCTAATTCATGATGTGTATGTTGGTGTTTAAGCGTGCATCCACGATCATATTCTTGATGTGTATGTTGGTGTTTAAGTGTGCCAACCATGATCGTATTCTTGATGCATATGTTGGTGTTTAAGTGTGCAGCCGCGATACCTATTAGTATTACATTTTCTGTGTTAATGTTGGAACTTATGGCAATTGTTAGAGGTATGCTAGAGATTAGTGGTGAGAGAAGAGAAGAGATTTGAATTGTTAATTGCACCATGGTAAACTATTGAGAAATACATTGTTAACCCATGGAATTGTTTGACATGTTTATCGATTGAGAAGACTCTGTACTGGAATGCTTGATTCTGGGTAAACTTTTTTTTTTTTATTTTCTGCCTTTTGATTTTAATCACATTATGTTTTTTAATTTTTATTACTTCTACTTTTAATTTATATCTCTTCTTCTCTTTCACTCTTCTGTTATTTCAACAAGTCAGACGAAGGATGAAGTATTATTGAGAAATATTTTGAATCTTGAGAGAAATCTTCTTATCAGTACTAACATGGGTTTCTTAAGTGCTGATCAGTCTTGTTAACCTGATCAGTCTTGCTAACTGTATTTCTCTCAATGTTGCTGATTTCTTTCTCTCTCTCTCTCTCAATGTTACTAATTTTGTGATTTTATCTTTGTAGAAAATGCTTTCTTGATTATATGTAACATATAGTGGTGCAGCAGCATCTACTGAGGCAGCTCCCGCTGAGGAGAATAAGGAAGAGGAGTAGAGTGATGATGACATGGGATTCTCCTTTTTTGATTAGGTTACTTGCATGATTAGGAGTAGAGTGATGATGACATGGGATTCTCACAGGTTAGTCATCTCTTTCTCAGGTTGTTTTCTTTGAGCATTTATTAATACTAGATGAATTGGATAATTAGAGTGTGTTCAAAATATAATATATTCAATAAAGACTTTAGGCGTAGTTATGATTGTCATGACTCGTGATGTGAATGTTGGGTGCCTTTTTACTAAATTTTTCTGAAATTTGTGTACTATTGCTTTTGAAAATATGCATATTACAAACCACACATATGTGCACGGTGGGAATAGTTTGATATAGAATCTTAAAATTTATTTATTTCTGGCAAACTATTCGCCTGCGATCTTGCCAACTACCAAGACAATAGGATTAAGGTGATCTAGTTTAGAACTTGGTATAAGAAGAAAATAACTTTTCGTAAGATGTTATGTGAATAGTTTCTTTTGGTTAAACATGTTCTGTGAATAGTGATGATAACTTGCAACACATAAATTATCACAAGTTCGGTAGCTGTTATATATTTGCCAAGTATACTGATACATGTATGATATTCGATTAAAATTTCGATGAAGCCACTCAATTGCCACACTAGAAGATTATTTTATTGTTGATAAACTTTTTATGTATTAATCATGCATGTAGAAACTTTTAAATAAATCAGGGGATGGTTTTTCTAGTATTTACCAAGTATGAATCTGACTTTCCGTTCTTTTTATAGGCTGATGTAAAGAAAGCTCTAGAAAAGGAAGGTGTTGAGGCTGCTAATAAATTGGTTCATGGTGGCAAGGAACACAACCCCATCTTGTCTAATTGAGAGGCTTATTCAGAACAAGGAATCGAAGTCAAAGTCTTCTTCAACATCATGTACAACGTCCGTTCCAGATCAGTGAATGTCAGACTTAACTGCAAAGATTCGAGCTCAACTTCAACAAGAAATGGATGAGAAACTTGACCAAAAAGTTCGAGAGATGATGAAAAAATTAGCTGGCCAGAATCCCAATTTAAGTCTTTCTTAGTATTTACGTTATCTTTCGCATTGTTTTCGGATTGTGATGGTATTAATGCGGTAGTACTGAAGTTAGCTTTTAGATGGTACTAAGTTAGTTATTCTATGGTACTTAAGTTAGCTTTTGACTGGTTTATTTATGTTGAATGATGATGATGTCATGGTTTATTTGGATGGATTGAAAAGCCTTGCTTATGTAAAACTTTGACAGGTTATTTGATTATGGTTTATTTGAATGGTTTTATTATGGTTTAAACTATTACCAGAACAAAAAAGTATTCACAAAATAAATGTTACAATAATGGAAAAGGGTGTTGCCATAACAAAAATGTGTTTCAGCAGCTGGTGTTACAATAGGGATTAGTGGTATTGCCATTGGTCTACAGTAACACGTTTATGGCTGTTGCCATTGGTCTACAGTAACACTTTTATTGGTGTTGCTACATAGGTAAAAAGTGTAGGCATTGGGGTCTGTAGCAACACATTTTCCCTGTGTTACCATAAAGTTAAAAAGTGTTGACATAAATCTCTATGGTAGCGGCCGTTTTTGTAACACCACCAAATTTTGAAAAAGTGTTACCGTAGCATGTTTTTTTGGTTTCAGCAACACTTTTTACCCCTTTGATCACACTTTTTTGGGTGTTGCTGAAGGCCATTTATGGCGTAGTGAACGCCTGACTTAAACATTTAAGCAAGGCAACTCTTGCAAATTCATATGAAAGCCTAGTTCCTATAAAGACAAGGATACATAACATGATTGGTCACCAACACACCGAGTTAAGAGTAAGACATCGAACACTATAGACAAATTGGGCCTAGTTCTGAAAACTAGTTCGCTCAAAATGAGTACATGACACTCAACACACCGAGTTAAGATTAAGACATCTAACTCAGACAATCTGAGCCTAGTTCTGACAACTAGTCTGCTCAAATTTAAACACGAGTACATGACACTCAACACACCAAGTTAAGATTAAGACATCTAACTCAGACAACTTGAGCCTAGTTCTGACAACTAGTCCGCTCAAATTTAAAAACGAGTTTAAGACACTCAGCATGCCGAGTTGAGATTAAGACATCTAACTCAGACAAGTTGAATCCAGTTCTAAACAACTAGTTCATCAAGTTTGACAAACGAATGCGCCGGCTACAGAATATAGCATGGAAAGTGTTTAAGCAATAAGCTGTGCGTTTTACAAATTAGAGTGCGTAGTGGAAGTCTTGTTAAAGATAGTTTGCACTGTATACTTAAAAATAATCACAGTAATGAAAACAATAAATTACATAAGGTAAATAACACGAGATTTTAAGTGGTTCTAGGTAAACTCCTCTACGTCCACTAGTCCTCCACATAGGATTAAAAATGTTTATTATAAATACTACGTACACAACTATGCATTTATAATCAAACCTATCCTTGTATCGTTCACACAGATTGATACAAAGACCGTCACTTTCAACCGTTCACACAGATTGGTTAAAGCTAACTCTTGACTTGCTTCTTCACATACAGTTCCAAAGCTTCGTCCTATTCGTCCCACACAGGTCGGAATAGCTTCTTTAGTTCACACAGAACTAGGTTTTTACTCAAAGGTAAAAGTAAGGTAACCAGGTAAGAACAACAGCTTGAATATGAAGTTCTTGAGCTGATGATGGTTGTTCTTGATGACTGAGTATATTTATTCTCCTTCAGATATGGATTGATGCTAGGAATAAATATACTTGCTCTTGTAAGCTTGATCTGATGATAATAAATATTCAGTCTTTTGATAGTTTGAATATCGCTTGTAAGCTTGTATGTATTCTTGTATTCTGATCTTCAAACTCTGGGGTATAAATAGCTTCTGAATAGATCCGTTGAGAATAGATCCGTTGAGCTAATAGATCCATTCCAACGTGTTGATGGACAAGATCCAGTTTTTGCTCCTTGATTTGAAGATCTCTGTCGGATGGTATTTAAATACTTTATCCATTCAGTATTTAAATAGTTCTTTTCAAATGGGGCTTGACTTTAGTGAGTAAAGTAGATTCCGTTCCAATGGTCTTCAGTCCTGTTGGATAAGTGTTTGACTATCTTACACTTTACAGCTGGATCATTATATCTAATATGTTGATTGACTAATGTTGTATGGAATGATGCTGTATGAATGATTCAGGATAGCTTCCATACTTGGTGTCTTATCGACATGAGCTTCTTGCTGTATGATAGGCATTTATCTATTTGTTGTATGATGAGGCAACGCAGATGCAGGATAAATTGTACAGCGATATGAACAGCTTCGTAACATCTACTTGTTGTATGATAACTTGCTGTTTGGAACTACTTGCTGTATGAAGCTTGTTGTTTGATAATTATCAAAACAACATTGTTTTTCCCAACAATTTCCCCCTTTTTAATAATTCCCAAAACTTCTTGATGATGCCAAAACTTTGATGCCAAAACCTCTTTGAAACGTCTTAAATGGGAGACTATCTTCTTGGTCTTCTATCGAATGTTCTGGCTTCAGCAATTAGTCTAAAAATATGAACTGCTCGCAGGCAAGTTCTAAAAAGGTGGTATCTAACAACAAAGTGTTTTTACAACTTAAAATTATGATTGGGGCGCAGGCACAATCTTACAGTGAAGTCTAGTGATAAATACAAATTAACATATGAACTGTTCGCAGACAAGTTCTTATAGCTTATATACTTAACAGGTTTTCATACTTGTTTGATTTCAGCAAATGAACTAATTTCGTAATCACACAGTAACACAGTATATTATGAGTTGTAATCTTTCAGGACAAAAATAGATTTTATTGATGACGAGCGAATATTACAAGGTTAGGCAAAAATAAAGATACAGAATTTTTGCTGTTCCGAAAATAAAATACAGGAAGGATCTTATAGGCTAACTCCTATAGTCAGCATGTCTCCAAGGCTTGCTTGGATCATTCTTGGTTCCTTTCCACCAGTTTTGTAAGGCATCCCTGTTTTGATTTAAATAGATTGCTCTACCTTCAGCAGATTTGTCGAAAACAAGGATCCAATCTTCTGGATGGGTAATCAGATCACCTTTCCTATGTTTGGATTTTAACTGGAGCTGTAGGGGGAGCTTTCCTTCATCCAACCTCTTTTTGAATTCCTCGGCATCTTCCTGCAGTTTTAAAAGTGTTGAATATGGCGGATTCCCTGATAAGAACTACAAAGTATCTTAACAGTTCATTTTTCCTTCAATCCTTTATCTCATCGGCTGTTGGCTGTCGATTGGATGGGAGATTTATCACTGATAGATTTTGCATAAGGTTCTTCCAAGGGAATTTTGGATCATGGAATTCAGGACGATCACCCTGTATCCTAACAGTATGAGCAGGAGATGACAATCGGGTAATTGCAGCAGTAATGTTGTCTTCTATTGCAGCTTCAAACTCCTTTTCATGTTCCAGTCTCAATCTCTTTGCAGCTTCTCTAGCTTCTTCCCCCTTTTTGGCATCATCAAGGTACGAGACTTTCTCATCAAGATGTTCCAGGTTCTTCATAGCATTATCATGTTTGGTCTCGAAGCTTGAAAATTTTTCAACAAGGGAGTTAAGCACCTGCAATATATCTTGTATCTTTTTATCATGTCCTCGGAGCTGGGAGCCGGTTTCAATAAGGGCTGATGCAGTTTGGCCTCAGAAATGTGAAGCTTGGCTTGTTCCTACAATAGGATCTGCTCCTATCGCTGTTGGAGTTGGTTGAGAGCTTGCCTTAGGACGGTGGGCACAATGCGGAAGGCTTCTTCCACTTTGGAAACTTCTCTTCTTACGCGTGTCATTTCATCAATGGCAGACTCATGCAACCAAATGATCTCCTTTTCAACAGTATGTGGCGCATTCACAGCATCCTGTATAAAGATAATTTGGAGACCGAGAGCATGGAGTTGCTCATGTTTGGCTGGAGAGATAGGCTTTTCTTCTTCTTCAGCTCTGTTGAGCTGTCTGACGACCACATGGTTTCGCGGTCGTTGCAGTTCATTCTCGGGTAAAGAAACCTTCATCGGATTCCGCTGTTGGATATGCAGGGGCATCAGTTGTTGTTGCAACTTGCGGCTGTTCGACTTGATCGGCTACAGGGGGACTGATTCCTCCTGTTCTGGAATGGTTTGTATAGACATTGGTACAGAAGTGGCTGATTCCTCCTATTGTCTCTCAGCTTCCGCCTGCTCTGGCAGAGGGAATGATTCCTCTAGCGGGATGGCGCGGGCTTCATCTTCGAGTTGGGTGGCGACAGGCTTGGGTGCCTGTTGAGAAACTGTTGGTTCTTTGGTGACAGGAGGGACTGAATCCTTGCTGTCTTGAACATTTCCTTGCTGTTGGGGAGAGGACTGATGTTGGCATGAGGTCCCTTCTCCCTGTTGCTGTTTCATTCTGGAGAATTCCTATATGCTAGCTTCCTCAAGACTCAATCTCAGACCAGCCTAGAAGGCGTCATTGTCGTCATCTGAGTCGCTGTGTGATTTTGGACTGATAGGAATTTTTTCTTTGGATACAGATTTCCCTTTTAATCGAACATCAGCTTTGTCCATGAGATGTCTCGAAATCAGCTCTTTACAGCAAAGGTTGTCCCATTGGATTATGACTTCAATAGGAGAATCTGTCACCTCCTAAACAAACTTTTCTTCCTCTTTCCACTCCTGCGAGTTATACAAAGTTTCATAAGGGGCGACCCTATATGATTTCCACTGTACGAATCGCTCGTAGGCCTGTTCTATTTGAACTGACAACAGAGTCTTGTGAATTATAGTATCGGGGGAGGGGCTCCGTGCAGTATATGGGTCTACTGTAGGAATGGGATTCGCTACATGTATGGGAGCCTGTATCGGAGAGGCATCCCGAACAGGGGTTGGTACCCTGTGGGGAGATGGATCCTTTACGGGCATGGAATCCCGTATAAGAGATGTGGCTGTTGGCTCCAGAGGGACAACCGGCTTGCCAAAGCCTTCAACGTTAGCAAATAACTGTTCATCCGACGTTGCCGCCAATGGCTTGGGATCTACCGTTTGAACAGTAGCAATTATCTCTTCCGCAGGGGTTGTGCCCTGGGGGATGGTTTCAGTGGGATGGGCCGTCGAAGGAGCATCTACTGAGATTGCTATAATATCTGTAGTCTTAACTTTTGTAAGCCTTCTTAGCTTCCTTTTAGGCTTCTCACCAGCAACGGGAGTTTTGCTGTGAGATCTCTTCCTTTTCTTTGAGGGTTCCTCGCTTCCGGACTTCGAAGTTATATCCCTCGGATCAGCGGAAAGGGGCAGAGATCGGACAAATGGCCTTTCACCGATTAGCCTCTCTTTGTTGAACACGGTGGGTCTTCTCCCTCCAATGTATTTACCTTGGTGGATCTTCTTCGCTACTTTGGCTTGCGGCACACCGCATTTGGTCATAATATTAAGGATTAGACCAAAGGATTTCTTCTGAGTGGCAGGTTTAGAGACTTCTTCCTGCAATCTTTTGAGAACAATCTGGCACCAGCTAACTTTTTCCCCAGACATGAGGGCGACCATCATTCTGAATCTCAGATTGGTGCACATCTCAAAAGAACCTGTCCTATTTTCAATCACACGACAACAAAAATCATGTAAATAAATGAAAGGTAGACAAAAAAATTTCTTCTGGGTAGATGCATAAACAGTCACGTTCGATGCAGAGCCAGTGAACAATCCCCAGTAGGAAGTGAGGATTTCTTAAGACCCAAAAGTCTCAAGTTCTTCCATAGATAGGCCATCAGTAGGCAGCCTGTACAAATTCTGCAGCAGGTCCTGGTCAACGCGGATCTCCACTTCGCGGACGGTGGCAGAAATGTCAGATACGTTTCCTCCTTGTGCAAGAGAGAAGAAATGGATAGAGGCGTCGAGGTAGAATTACTCAACCATCTTCTCGTCGTAGCGCTCAGTGGTTTGGCTACCAAGGCGATAGAGGCCTTGTTGACGAATCCTCGAAATGATGAGCTCCATGGATTCAACATCATCTCCTTCAGCGTGAATACATTCAACAACTACAGATCTGGCAAAGACCCGCCCGTCGATGATGGTGGCGGTCTTGTTGAGAGTAGGGGATGAAGTCTGTGAGGATGCCATTGTAAGATCTGAAGGGAAAATAAGAGATATGAAAAGAAAATGCAGAAAAATGTAGTGAAAGATGTAGGCTATTTACTCAAAGACTCGTTCAATTTTCAGAAAGCGTAAAGAGTCAACGGAGAGTCAGAAAAGTCCTTTTATAGTTGGCGGTGGGAAGAATTAGGGTTTCCAGATAGTGAACGGTCAAATTTAAGGGATGGGAACCGTTGTTTTAAATGAACGAACAGGACGTACTGAGCGTAACGGGTACATCTTATCCATCCGATTTTGAAATGAGAGCGGGTACCACATCTGATGTATCAACTTCCATTATTGCCCGAAACGGCGGTGCGAAATTTTTAAATAATTTGAAAACTCACGGCGTTTGAGATAAAATAGTCCATATGTCGTGCAAAGCATTTAATGCAAAAGACTTTTGATATAAAATAGGGCACGTGGACTCAAATCTATTTTGAAATAAATAAAATATTATAATATAATATTAATTGAATTTCATAGTATGTGCTGTATCCGCGTACATACCGCATTCCCCCTTAAAAGGTATTCAATTCCATACAGCAATTTTTGGATTACTATTATATTCATGGGTCATACTGTATTCCCCCTTAATTATTGCACACGTCAGCTGTACGATAATTTCATGTCTCTTTGTTCCTACAGTGCTGTTCGGATTTTATGAGTGTACAGATAATTAATGGTGGATATTGTATTCTTGGGTCTTACAACATTCCCCCTCAATTGCTGAGTAAAAGCATTAAAAACTTCCAGGGAGTCAGGCTGTAACATTCCCAATTCTTGTCTATACATACAGAATCTGGCTGTGCTGAGAGGTTTGGTGAAGATGTTGGCTAACTGGATATCTGTATGAATTTTCTCGATCCGAACATCCGTGTTCTCAACATGATTCCGAATGAAGTGATGCTTCATGTGAATATGCTTAGTACGCGAGTGTAATACAGGATTGTGTGTGCAATTGCACTCGTGCTGTCGCACATCATCGGTGTTTCTTTGGCTTCAATTCCATAATCTGACATCTGTTGTTGCATCCAAAGGATCTGCATACAGCAACTACCAGCAGCATAGTATTCTATTCAGCTGTGGAGAGCGAGTTTGCCAATTGCTTCTTACTGAACCAAGATACAAGTCTAGGTCCAAGAAAGTGACAAGTACCGCTTGTACTCTTCCTATCTAGCTTGCAACCTCTAAGATCCGAGTTGCTATAGCCAACCAAATCGAATCTGCCTTCTTTAGGATACCAAAGTCCTACATCGACTGTTCCTTTGACGTACTCTAGGATTCATTTAGCTGTTGTGAAGTGTGATTCTTTAGGTGCTACTTGATATCGAGCACACACTCCTACAACAAACTGGATATCAGGCTTGCTAGTTGTTAGGTACAAGAGTGAGCCAATAAGCTTCATGTAGAGTGATTGATCAACCGGCTTTCCAGCTTCATCAGCACTAATTTGCACGGAAGTGCTCATGGGAGTTGACGAGGATTTAGAAGTGTTCATTCCAAGCTTGTTCAGAAGTTCTTTGCTGTACTTTTCCTGGTTGATGAAGATTCATGTAGGCAACTGTTTTACCTGCAATCCTAGGAAATAACTAAGTTCTCCCATCATACTCATTTCAAATTTACTTTGCATGAGATGATAGAACCTTTGACATAGAGCAAGGTTAATTGAACCAAATATAATATCATCTACATATATCTGAACCATCAGGAGGTCATCACCTTCCTGTATCTTAAATAAGGTCTTCTCTACCGCACCTTTCTCAAACCCATTATTGGCTAGGTACAGGGACAAGGTTTCATACCACGCTCTAGGTGCTTGCTTAAGTCCATACAAAGCTTTTCTTAGCCTGTATACAAGGTCTCCGCCTTCTGTGTTGACAAACCCTGGTGGTTGTTCAACATAGACTTCTTCGGTAAGGTCTCCATTCACGAATGCGCTCTTGACGTCCATTTTATATAAAATAAAGCTCTTATGGGTGGCTAAGGCTAAAAATATCCTAATGGCTTCTAGTCTGGCAACAGGGGCAAATGTTTCATCATAGTCTCTGCCTTCTTCCTGTCTGTAGCCTTGTGCAACTAGACGGGATTTGTTTCTGATAATAAGTCCATTCCAATCCTTCTTGTTTCTAAGTACCCATTTTGTTCCAATTACAGCTTGATGCGTTGGTCTGGGTACTAGATACCATACATTGTTTCTTTCGAAACCATTAAGCTCTTCTTCCATAGATGTAATCCAGTGAGAATTATCTAGAGCTTCTTTGGTGGAAACAAGTTCGGATTGAGCTAAGAATACAGCGATAGTGCACATATTAAGTCTTCTAAGTTCTGCTTGAGATTTCCATACAGTAAATGGAGATATCTCAGATTCAGGTCCTTCTTGCGCACATAGTACATTTCCTTGTGTACTCTGTATTATTCTACGGGTTGAAACTCCAGCATCAATGTTTTCAATGATCAACTCATGTGGGTGATCTTTCAACCATCTTCTGTCGGGTTCTAATTCGGCGTCCCGTACTGTATCTTGGGTTGCTGTAGTCTCAGCTTCAACTTGTACAGTATCAGCATCAACTACTTCTATTCTTACAGCTGCGGGGTTGATTTCTAAGTCAACGACATGCTCTATAGGAGTTAGAGGGTTATTAATGGTGAGATGTTGGATATTCTGAGTTAGATCTTCTACTCCTATAGGATTATGGCGAGGTTCGTCGAACACTACATGTACTGATTCCTCAATTGTCAACTTCCATTTATTAAAGATCCTATAAGCTTTGGTGACAGGGGAATATCCTACAAATATCCCTTCATCCTATTTCTCATCGAAGGTTCTAAGTTGATCCTTCCCGTTGTTCAAAACGTAACACCTGCATCCAAATATGTGAAAGTACGAAACTAATGGAGTTTTGTTGTTCCATACCTCGTATGCTGTTTTGTTGTGGTGTTTGTTGATGATACAGCGGTTTTGTGTGTAGCACACTGTATTGGTGGCTTCACCCCAAAAACACTGTGGCAACTTTCTTGCGGCAATCATTGTCCTTGTTGCTTCTTTGAGTGTCCTGTTCTTTCGCTCGGCGATACCGTTTTGTTGAGGTTTGCGGGCAGTTGAGTATTCGTGTTGTATCCCATTTTCCGAATAGTATTGTTCTATAAAATTGTTAGTAAATTCAGTACCTCTGTCAGAACGAATGGACACGATACTCAACGCTTTTTCATTTTGAAGCCTTTTCAGGTGCTCAGGCAGCTTTGTTGTTGTTTCCTTCTTCTTGCTTAGGAAGATTGTCCAAGCATACCTGGAATAATCATCAAAAATGACGAGACAGTATTTCTTACCTCCCAAACTTACTAGGTCAACAGGACCATAGAGATCCATGTGTAGCACTTCCAAAACTCTGTGAGTGGAAAGGTAGGATTTGCTTTTCAGGACAGTCTTGATTTGCTTGCCTTTCTGACAGGGTCCACAGATGCTGTCCCTTTTGAATGACACATCGGGCAAACCTCTAACCATTCCCTATTGATCGAGCTTGTTGATCGTCTTGAAATTGACGTGAGACAACCTCTTGTGCCATAGCCAGCTAAGATCTGCAGTTCCGTTGGCAACAAAACAAGGAATTGTGGAGCTCATAGGCATCCAGTCAACAATATACATGTTACCTGATCTGTTTCCTGTGAGCACAACCTCTTTGGTCAGGATGTTCTTGACTATACAGTGATCTATATAGAATTTTACTGAGAACTGTTTGTCATAGAATGTAATATCCTGAATTTTAGGAATACATACCGACTAAATACGGGACTTGTAAATTTATTTGAATGTATTGGAGATACATTTCTGGTCTTGGAACATTTAAAATAAGAAAGGGATACCAGAAATGTTAGTAGAGACAAGATTGGACATTTTCTCGGAGGTGTCGTGGACAACTATCAACTTTGAAAAATCACCACGAATTTTTGGGATGTTCAAAAATTCTGAAAATTTACAGTATTATGTATATTTGAGTTAACTTTCCAAAGATTCAAACGACGAGCCAATCGGAGTTCGGACGAAGAAGTTATGATCGAATTAGTGGGAGACTGTCAGCTGTCGGGCACCGTGCGTCACTGCGTGCGTCAGCGCCCGACAGGCGTCCGAGAATCCCGCGCGACCGAGGCACGGGTCGTCACTCATAATACCTAGTCATGATGTTGTCTTGACCAACTAGGTGACTTTGAACCCGGAAAGAGTGGCCTTACCTTTAAGCCTGTCCCATAAAACTTATCTATACCTGTAGAAAATTTACACTACTTAAAGGACATACGTTTATATACTACATTGGAGATTTTTATATCCTCCAAAATGCTCAAAGACTCAGCGAATCAGAGCAGCCTTTTCCAGGAGACGCCCGGTAGCTGTTTGATGAAACTCTCCAGAGAATCTGTAAATTCCAGTCTGGGTTGCCTCAATTGAACTCGATTATATCTCAATAGGTAAGTTATTTTACGATTAAATCTCGAGCATATTATAAAGAAAATTCATATATCTATAAATCTTATTTGGACCGTAGGTATTGAGTCAGAATACCTTGTTATTATGAACTGTTTTATAGTGAGTCAGCCCTGTTATTTTCAGTCACTTCCAGCAACATTTCTTTTGAAGCTGATCGAGTTGTCTAGTTTGAACATGTATATCTTTGAACCTGCAAGTCTATTTTTGATAAAGTTTCATGAAATTTGTACCAGAGAAACATGTTATCACAAATCAGTTTTTATTTTGATTTTTACGAAATGTTTTGACTCCTGTATTTATCAATACATTACCGAGTCAGCTCTATATTTTTCGTTTGTATCGAACGGGTTGAATACCTTATATTTGTGTTTACGGATGGAAAATTTAATACTATGATTATTAATATTTTTCCATATGAAAATCATGAGTTTTCAAAATTGATGACTTTGGAATATTTGTCGTATTTAAATAGTACGAAGTTTTTATTCGATCAAATAATGGTTATATCATAAATACAACCGAAAAATATTGAATATTATTTTTTATATTTAAAATAATATTCTGGAGTTTTAGTAATGAACTTTTTAAAGTTCGGATCGTCACTTTTGAGAAAGAGGAAAATAAAATTATAAGATTGGGATAGCCGTTGATCGTGGAAATCGAATGTCGTAGTATACTATTATTGATATCGGGATATAAATATTTTGTCAAGGTGTGGGAATCGAACCTCGGGACTGATTTATTTTACCGACCCGGCTATTTGAGGCAAGTGTTTACTTGTTCGGTTGTAATATTTTGATGAGTAATTCTAATTACATTTCATAAGTATTTTATGTTGTATTGCATATTGACGAATGTTCAGTGATGTTCTAAAAGGATTAGAATGCACAGTTGATGATTGTTGAGATACTTGGACAATCTTGGGAAGATTGTAGTATTCGGATATTGTTGATGTCATTTTTGATATTCTTGGTCTATGGTATGCATTTCGGAAGGACGTCCGGATAGAGGTATATTTTATGGTAATCGTACATAGAGGATTATGTACGAGAAAGTATTCGGTATTGAGGTATTATATGGTATTGTTGTGATACTGGGATTTTTATGGTATTATCGTGATATTGGGATTTTGACGAGAATCGTTGGATTACCGGAGGTGGTAAGGTTATTGTTGAGGTTATTATTCTCATGATGCATGGCATGTGAATATTTATGTTTATGTACTTGCGGTTATTTGTCGGACATTATTGCTGACCCCGTTGTGGGACTTGTTTTTCAGGTATTGAGGACTTTGATGGTTGCGGTCGTGAGGCGAGGATTCCGGACGATACTGGCTATGGCATATTGTTGGGGAATCGTGTATTTTGTTGTGTATATCATTATTGATGTATATATATCTTGGACTGTATTTCTATCCGCTGCGTGAGTTCTTTCAAATGGCTTTCGGCATTATGCCAACTGAGTTTGATTTCAAAAACCGATTCCCTTAACCGAGTTTTTGGCCTTGATCGTCTTGACGGTAGTTGGGTGTTTTCAAATGATTTTGTGAGTTTTGGAAAATACTACCGTCATCGGCCTTTTTGGCGTTTTTGTAAATGATTTTTAGCCTGGTGGGTTCCGGCGCGGGGCCCACGGCGTGTAATACTCCCGTAAGGTTTTTGGGGTGTTACAAATATGGTATCGGAGCCCAAGGTTTTGTGATAACCGGGCATGTGTGTTATGTGGCTCTACCGGTGTGGTAGTAGCGTGATGTTTGTGATGTTTTGGAACTGTATGATTTTTGAGTACTGTTGTGGTGATGTGTGGATTTGGGGATTGTTGGTGTTCCCGAGACCGACGAGGCAGGGAGTGAATGCCGGTGCCGTGGTCATGTGCAATGTGCGGCTCCAATCGGGAAGTGAACGCCGGTGCGAGGCACGTGCAATGTGCGGCTTTTGATGTGGAGTGGAACGCCGGTGATACGTGCATGTGACAAGGAGCGGCTCATGCGCTTTAGGTGAGGAGACACAGCGTCACAGATCCCACAAAACTCGACAGTGCTCTAAACTTATTGTGGTCTTGGCGGAGACCAATTGTTTTCAAATTGTGATTGATTCTGTTTTGCACTCTTTTTGTGTCGAGATTTTTGAAATGGTGTCATATGCTAGTATCACGGGAGATCATCGACTTCATAGACCTATAAGTATATTGTTCCAATTGTTCGATAATGATTGTTTACTTTTGGTGATATTGGATTTTCTGATTAAACGGTTGTTTGTAAGAGGATTGCAAGTTTCGAGGACGAAACTTATTTTTAAGGGGGGTAGTATGTAATATCCTGAATTTTAGGAATACATACCGACTAAATACGGGACTTGTAAATTTATTTGAATGTATTGGAGATACATTTCTGGTCTTGGAACATTTAAAATAAGAAAGGGATACCAGAAATGTTAGTAGAGACAAGATTGGACATTTTCTCGGAGGTGTCGTGGACAACTATCAACTTTGAAAAATCACCACGAATTTTTGGGATGTTCAAAAATTCTAAATATTTGCAACATTATAGAGCATCGAGTTAGCTTTCCAATGGTTCAAACGGTGAGTCAATCGGAGTCCGGACAAGAGAGTTATGGTCGTTTTAGCTCACCCGCTCGTTATTGGCCGATCACTGCCGGCCAAACTCGGCCGTGTCGTCCGACACGGCCCGTGCCGTACTCGTCCGGAAATGCCGGAGTCTCTGCCTCAGGACCCGACCGTGTCGTCCAACACGGCCCGTGCCGAACTCTTCCGGATAAGCGAGCCGGCTGCCGCACGCGGCCGTGTTCGGGACACGGTCGAGTCATGCCGAGTCATTTGTCGGACGGGTCACTATCGGAAGGCCCTCGCGCCGCGACCGTGTCAAGCGAGGACACGGTCGAGTCCTGTCGGCCAGGTATGCGACACGGCCGTGCCGATCGGCACGGGCCGTGTCGGCGAGCGATCGACCTATATAAGGCCCTGCAGACGTTTTTCAGGCCATTTTTCACCTTCTTCTTCTCCTCTTCCGCAGCTGGGCGTGTTCTAAGCTTGAAGCCATGTTGTTTAGCAACATATACATGAAGTTTTGAGGTTCATATCATCAATCGTCCGTCCTATAACATCCTCCGATCTACCGAATAAGGTCAGATTTCCTAGAAATCTAGTTTTGGGGAAATTGGGTGTTTTGGTTGTTTTCATCCGTTTAATCCGATTTAACTTAGGATTATGATGTATTGATGAATATTTAGATGTATTATATCATTTCCTTTATTATTCCATGGTTGGATCGTATCGATTTGTTGTTTGAGTCGAGTTCTTGACCGACGCCTTGAAGGTGTCCGGTAAAATGTTATAGAGGGGTTTTCGGGCGTTCTACGATTATTCCTCATCGTATGATCGATGATTTATTGATTATATTGTTGTTAGGGTCGATTTTCTTGTGAAGAAACCGTGTTGAACCCTTCCGTTCGTTGTCGTCTTCCTTTTCGTTAGCATCGGGCGTTCCGAAGCTTCCCGGTTGAGCCGTATCCGTTCGTGGTTCCGTGCTCGTGGTATCGAGGCAAGTATCTTGCCCATACGTTTCATGTTTCATAGGCATAATTGTTGATAAATGATTTTTATACGAAATCCAAATGTTTAATGAACGTAAAAAGGGATCGGTATGTTCTCGATAAATGTTGTCTTTTAATGATAATTCGTATACTTCGTGAATATGTATTCTCGGAATATGTGTGTTGGTTTTGTATGTTGAAAGATAATATGATCATTTCGAGTGAGTTTGATAGATCGTAATCCTTTGTCGGGGATTACGTATTGTTATTATGTACTTGTTCGGTAAGAACGTAATGTGTGTGATATTAGTTGTTACTCCTTGAAAGGAGTTTGTGATGCTTAATGTTGTTTGGATTGATAAGTGATTATTGTTGTGTGCTTGATGTATGTGATGTGCCTCCGGGTAGGATTGTTGAATCTCCGGGATCCATACTTGCTAGTATGGGTCGGGCAAAACCGTAAGGTTATCCAATACGGGTATGTCTTGCGGGGACTCCGAGGTTCGGGGCTTGCTAACCCGATGCCGGGATAACTTGTGGGGTTATCATCGGGTATGTCTTGCGGGGACTCCGAGGTTCGTGGCTTGTTAGCACGATGCCGGGATAACTTATGGTTGTGGTTTGGTTGTGATATTCGTGTCGTGGAGACATGTGATTTGATATGTTTTTCCTATTGGGTTATTCACTCGGGTTTGTTCTTCGGGAGCATCTTAGGTTCGTGGCTTGTTAGCACGGGACACGAATAATCCTTAGGAACATGTGATTTGTGATTTGGGTCACGGACCCCGTGTTTTGTGAAATGGGTTGTGGACCCTGAGTATTGTTACCGGAACTTGGATTTTGGGAGAATGACTTTTGGGCTGTGTCCCTAAATGTTTTGAAAGGTTTGAGAATTCTTAAAATCCCAAGTGTTTTCAAAACTCCCGAGATCGTAAAATGTTTTCACAAGATGTATATCTGGTTTACCCCTATCTTTCGATTTAACCGTTTTGATTAAGTGATTTACCTCGGGAAGTATGTTTATGATTAACATGTTCCGTGGAGTATGATATGTATGGCTCGTATTTTTGCACTTGTACTTGCACTAGCAAAACAGTGGAGTTTTGCTAACCCCCGAGTATTCGGGGGGTGGATGTTTATTTTTGCATTCAGGTTTTGGAGCATGGCACAGGGTCGACACGAAGGATGATGAAAGATGAACGATACTAATCACACGAGGATCCGTTGATGTCGTATTGGTCTAGTTGTATTTTCTTTTCCGCTGCAGTATTTGTTTCCCGTTGTACGGGTGCGGTTGTATTTTGACCCCTGCGTGGGCATGAGTTGTATTTGAGTTGTAAGTAATTATTGAAAGACCAAATCGGTCTACTGAGTCATTTTAGCCTTAAAGGCGATGTTTAGATGTTTGATTTTAGTTATCAGCCTGGTATATCCTCGAGGAGAGGGTCTACGGCGTGTAATATCCCTGAGTGGATTGGGGGTGTTACATAGAACTGGCTAATACTAAGTAGATTATACTTCAAGCCTTCAACATAAGCTACATCAGTGACTTTGAATTTTCCAATAGTCATGGTTCCCTTCCCTCTTGTTAAACCTTTGGATTTATCACCGAAGCGCACTTTTGGACCGCGACCTTCTACAAAATCTGACAGCTTGCTTTTGTCTCCTGTCATGTGCCGAGAACATCCGCTGTTGAAGTACCAGATGTCTTTCTCTAAGATGTCATGTATGTAAATAAATTAAGTAGATTTAGGTCCCCTTTGATTGTTGGGTCCATGGATGTTAGTGCCTTTAAGTACCCAGATTTTCCTAACAGCAATGGGTTTACTGTAGGATGCTTTAGGTCCATAGTTGCGATGTCTACGTGGGGCAAGCATGTAGTCGCTGTAACCTTGATAATGATTATGCCTGTAAAATTCAGGGTTATTATTATTAATCCAGTACGAATGCTGTCTTGGAGGTGGAGCCATTTTCTTCGGCCTTACATCTTACCTTCTAGGTCTCCATTTGGATTCCCAAAGTTGTTGTTGATACTGAGCGGCGACCTGCTTTCGCGATGGATAACGAGGCTCTTGTATCCAATATCTAGGCACGCTGTACTGTTGGAAAAACTGTTGTGCGGGCCGTTGATATTTGGGTACAGCCTTCTATCTGAATAGCTGCTGGCGCTTTTGATATGCTCGGGGCGCATGCTGTTGGTTATGCCTTATAGGTCTGAATGGCTGAGAAATGCGAAGGGCTGATGCAGTTTTGGCCTCAGAAATGCGAAGCTTGTCTTGTTCCTCCAATAGGATCTGCTCCTCGTGCTGTTGGAGTTGGCTGAGAGCTTGCCTTAGGACGGTGGGCACAATGCGGAAGGCTTCTTCCACTTTAGAAACTTCTCTTCTCACCCCAGTCATTTCATCAATGGCAGTCTCATGCAACCAATTGATCTCTTTTCCAACAGTATGCAGTGCATTCACAGCATCTTGTATAAAAGACAGTTTGGAGACCAAGAGCATGGAGTCGCTCATGTCTGGTTGGAGAGCTAGGCTTTTCTTCTTCTTCAGCTCCGTTGAGCTGTCTGACGACCACATGGTTTCGCGGTCATTGCGGTTCATCCTCGGGTAAGAAACCTTCATTGGATTCTGCTGTCTTGAATATGACTGTGGTGGCTGAATGGCAGCCTTGGCTATTCGCGATGCAGCAGGTGCCTTCACAGGACTCGGGATTTCTTCCGATACAGGAATAGGTTCCACACCCCTGGTGAACACATTACTAGTTTTCCCTTTATTGGAGAATGAGTTGTATCCTAAGCCACTTTTATCATTAGCATGTTTCCCGGTGCTTATAATTTCTTCTATCCTTTTTGATGATTTCTCGAAAGATTTCAGGATGGTCTCAAGTTCTCTTTCTTGTTTTTCGAGAGTTTTTATTTTATCTTGGAGCAGAACAAAATCATTTGTCTTAGTTTCACTGTGGGACTTAGCCTTATTTAGTTCGTGAGCAAGTTGATGATTGCTCTTCATGATTTTTTCGTGATCGACTTTGCTGTTTTCACAATCAACAGACATATTTTTGTAATTTACTTTCAGCAAATCGTTTTCTTCCTTCAGCTCTAGGTTAGAAATTTGGAGCTGTATGTTTTCATTTTTCAATATCTTATGGGCCTTTTGAATGTTTTTAAACTCATTCATCATGTTTCTAAAGGTATGAGATGCATTTGCAGGAGCAATTGAGGTTGATCTTACCTCATCATCGCTATCTTCATCTTCCGGTATGTCTTTGGCCATAAAGCACATATAGGCTTTATCTTCAACTTCATCATCTGACGAGTCACTGTCAGTGACTGTCTGAAGACATTTTTCGGACTTTGTTAGTGTTGGGGAGGCTTCTAATTCGCCAATCAGGGCCTTGAGCTTGTTTTTCCAAACACGTCTTCTTTTGTCTTTTTCCTATTGCTCAGCTTCCGGCAACCTTTAAACTTTAGGATGAGGACATTTATTTGCATAATGTCCTGGTTTCCTGCAATTGTAACACAGGTTAGCATCACCAGAGGAAGATTTGGTACTTACTTTATGAACAGGCTTGGGCCTATAGGGAGTCTTTCCGGACTGCGTGATAAATTTCTTGTATTTATGCATAAGGAGCACCATTTCGTCTTGTGACAAGATGTCGTCATCGCTGTCATCATTCTTGTGGGTACGCTTTGATGTGTTGGGCATGCTATGTCTTCTATTGGATACAGCGGATAGCGCTGTAGTCCTTGCAGGTGATTCTTCAGCTTTTTCTCTCCTGTCTATATCATACTCAAATGCTTTGAGGTCAGAAAAGAGGTCAAAAGTAGATATGCCATTAAGATTGCATGACACACGCATAGCTGTTGTCTTAATGTCCCATCGGGCAGGGAGAGATCTGAAAATTTTTAGATTCTTCTCCTTTTGTATGTAAATTTTGCCCAATCCTTCAAGTTCACCAACAATACCAGTAAATCTGAGGTCAAGTTCCTCAAGCGTTTCAGTTGGTTTCATTTCAAAAGATTCGAATTGCTGAGTCAGTTTTGAAATTTTGTTTTTTTTTAGAGCTCAGTACCCTCGCAAATCATCTTGAGTTTTTTCCAGATTTCTTTGGCTCTCTTACAACTCTTTACCTTCGAGAACGTGCCTTTGTCAAGAGTGACAAATAGTGCGTTCTTAGAAACATTGTCGAGGTTGGCGCGTTTTCGATCATCTGTGGTCCATTGTTCGTGCTCTTTCTCGAGCATCTCGACATGAGCTTGGCCTTAAATCCTTGGGGCCGGATTTACCTTCATGATCTTAATGGGGCCTTCTTGGATGACATAAATCATCTCTTCATGCATGGCAGCAAGATGAGCCTTCATCCTGATTCTCCAGTCATCAAACTTGTTAATATAAAACATTGGTACCTTATTAATAAGTGACGTATCCATGTCTAAAATTATGAAAGATAAAGAGGTTTTCAAAAGTAAGTGATTTAAGGATCTGATTCAGTTAAAAATACGACTGATTTTTTTTAGAATCAACCGCTCTGATACCACTTGTTGGCCACTAAGTATACAGAATACATCTTGGAAAGTGTTTAAGCAAAAAGTTGTGCATTTTACAAATTAGAGTGCGTAGCGGAAGTCTTGTTAAAGATAGTTTGCAGTGTATACTTAAAAATAATCACAGTAATGAAAACAATAAATTGCAGAAGGTAAATAACACAAGATTTAAAGTGGTTCTAGGTAAACCTCTCTACGTCCACTGGTCCTCCACACAAGAGTAAAAATGTTTATTATAAATACTGCATACACAACTACGTATTTATAATCAAACCTATCTTTGTATCATTCATACATATTGATACAAAGACTGTCGCTTTCAACCGTTCACACAGATTGGTCAAAGCTAACTCTTGACTTGCTTCTTCACACACAGTTCCAAAGCTTCATCCTATTCGTCCCACACAGGTCGGAATAGCTTCTTTAGTTGTTGCGAATTTCGTTTAACGCAAGTGCACGTTACCGTAGACAAGTAATAAAATGATGAGTAAGATATCGTTCCCACGAGGACTGAATTACTAATTACTGATTTATATGTATTCTAATTTTATTTGAACTATCGAATTTTGAGATGCAAGGAATAATTAAAGAAAAATTAATAAAAGAATAAACAGTAAAAACGATCGCTCGAAAAAAGAAAATCAAATAAGGAATAAATCTAGAATTGTGAATCCATCTCGGTTTATCCGAATTTACTCTCGATTATCTGAAGTTAATAATTTCCCAGTTTATTGAAGGCGAAGGTTGCTAAAGTACGCCTCTCCCGAGGTCAGTAGATTTTTCTAAGGCGAATAATACACTCTATCCCTAGGTGAATTAATTCGACAATAGGCAAAAGGCACGGAATCTTCAAAAAGTCACGTAGTTCCTATGAGTATATTCCTATCTCACAAGATAAAACGATTCTCACCAATATTTCCTCACCAACTCTCCTCTCCCGATTCGAGTTGCGTAATTAAATCAATTCAATTATAGGCCACACAATTGAAAGCATTAAAAACAATTGGGAAAACTCAACAGAAAAGGGAATTATATAGATAATCAAAGTAAATCCGTTAAAACCTCGGTTTCATCAAAATCCTAGAACAGGGTTTTAGCCTGACATGCTAAAGAATAAAAATACAGAAATAATTAAAGAAAGCATTGATATCAAACGCAGATGAAGAACTTGGATTCCTCCGTTCTTCTGCTTCCACTCTTTGCTCCTTGGTGTCTTATGTTTCTTCTTTCTTCGATCCTCTATTCCGCGATGATCCCCCCTTTTCAGACCTTAAACCCTTATTTATAACTATTATCAGCCTCCAAAACGCGTCTGTGTGATTAGGTCGAGAACAGGCTCCAAAACGGCCCAGAAACGCGGCAATTTCTATCAAAACCGCCTCGTGAGCCGTGGCTCACTAAATCTGTGTCGCGGCTCACGGTGTTCAGCGCTTATACCTGGGCATCTTTTTTCCTTCCTTGGCCGCCACTCAGCATCCTTGTGCCGCGGCTCACAGTACAGTTGGTTCGGCACTTTCAGGTCACCTTCGTGTGCCGCGGCCCCAGGCAAAAAATCGCCGTTTTCGCCCGTGTTTCATCGTTCGAGCTTCCGGACTCCAATTTCCTGCAAAACATAAAAGAATAGGGCATTAAAAGCTCATTTATGCAGATTTACACTTCAAATGAATATGAATTAATGATAAATAAGCGTATAAAAATACGCCTAACAAATACCCCCAAACTTGAGCCTTTGCTTGTCCTCAAGCAAAAATCAATTTTTAAAATAAAAAGTATCATGAATGATCGTGCAAATCCATAGTGCTCAACTTAATCAGTACTACCTTGAAAATCTCAAAGAATAATACGAATGTCATAATAGTGAGTCACATCCACGGACACTGATTCCAAGAAGTAATCATTTTCAGTTATAACCAACCGTTCATGAAGAGAATCAAGCTCAAAGATTAACAAGCGTGAATTTAACCTACCGTCAATATGAAGGGTTAGATTAAACAAGCCAATTCGCCCAGTCCCACAGTCTAGTGGCAAAAATTTAAGAGTTTCATCGTCAAAATTAATCCTCGGACAGTATTCCATTATGTATGATCAATAATATAGATTTGAGTTAACCACTAGGTTCGGATCTCAGGATGTTTCATCGGGATAATCCTAGGGTGGATTTCCATTCTCATATATTGGGGAACCGTTTGACGTAAAAGACACTCATGGGGCACATGGATGCTTCTAGTTACTAAGTCCCCCTCTACAGCGGAGAAAAAACTCGAATAGCAATTCCTGCATGTCCGATTCAAGGTCGCTGTTTTACGCGAGAGTAAACAACGGGTCACGCGAATACCCCCGGTTACTAGGCTCCCTATCATTGGCATATGCGAAACCTCTAAACCACTAGTCTAATCAGGGTTGTCGACGGGTCACGTGAATACCCCCGGTTACTAGACTTCCCATCATAGAACATGTATAAATTCTCGGCTTTTTGAAAAAAACTGCCCGACTCTAAACTCACTACAAGTGCCCAAAAAACTCATGTTACTGGACGACTAGCTGCGCGAAAAGTATAACCAAACGTATAGACGGTGGTTTGAAAACACGTATGTCTCCTTTCTTATATGCTAAAATTTCTACAAAAACGAAAAAAAATTCGGACCTAAATGAATACTCAACGGAAACAGAAATCGCTGACTGCAACTCGACCAAAAGTCAACCGTTTCTTCAAAGAGAATTCAGTATCGTAACATCAGTTTAACACATGGAAGCACGAAAAATTCACAAAAAAATCACGTTTTTAACGATCAACAGCATGCAAGAAAAATAAAGCAATGATGAAATCGCAATTCATAACCAAGAAAATTTAAGAAAATATCGCATGCTTCAATTTATTCCACTACACATAAAATCGTCAATAATAAAACTCATGTGAAAATAAAAGAGATAAGGAAAAGTGAATCTTATTCCAAATGTCTTCTTGAACGCCAGCACATGTCTGAGTGGAATCGTCTGTCAATCCATACTTCAAGTAATGCCCAACATCACCAGGAACCCCCAAACTTAGTCTCTAGTCATGAAATAACTGTAGACATTAAGTCAAGAAAGACTAGAATATGAAGAATGATAATTCATTGGGGTTATATAAACAAAATATTAGAGAAATAAGGGCCAACAAGAGTACACGAATCCAAACGAAATAACAAAACAACGAAAAAAATTATTAATGAAAAATCAAATAAAAACAACTAACTAGAAAGCAAGTAAAAATGATGGGTTGCCTCCCATCAAGCGCTCTATTTTACGTCTTGAGCACGACGTGGCAAATAAGAAAAAATAACATGGCTTCTTTCTAGGGAGATTGTCAAATACCCCCTTCTTGCAGTCTATAAGCCTCTTATTCCACAAGGGAGGCTTTGGTTCATGCCTGGTTGCCAAAAATAATGAATAAGAATAATTATGCGGACAACCAAAAAATGATGAGAGAATATAATAATTATAAAGTGTGAAAAAATAAGCAGAGTTCGAATGGGTAAATAATAAAGACATATTATGAACACCCTCATTAGAACTCAAAGAATCAGCCTCAACAAAATCAAAAGTAATGGGGTCAATCTCTCCCATTATGGATTTAGGAAAAATTATGCGTGGCACCGTTAATAAAATTTTAGGCACAAAAGTGTTCTCCTTATTATTCGAAGTTTGATGACAAATTAATGAAATTTCTTTAGAAACATCATCAATGGTAACTTCTTCTACAAGCTCATCACACTTTATGTAATTATTAGGTGCTGGGGGATGGACCCTAAAACTCAGCATGTCTTTCTTCTCAACCTCCCCCTCAACTTCACTACTAAATCGAAGAGTTGGAAAATAACCATAGTGAATCTCAAGACCACGACTTACACATTCTTGCTCAAAAGGGGTACTATCAGGATTTTTGAGAGCATCTACACAATGTTCAAGCATGGTCTTTTGTCTTGGGAGAGGGGGCTGACTGACCCTATTAGGCAAATTATTAAGATCATCGAAATTTATGAAATGCCAAGGGTCACGATAATCAAAGGAAAACATAATGAAAAAATATAGAAACTAAAGAAAAAAAAACTTCAAATTAAAATTAGAGTCGCTTGGTAATGATATTAGCGAAAAATCAGTCCCCGGCAACGGCGCCAAAAACTTGTTGCGAATTTCATTTAACGCAAGTGCACGTTATCATAGACAAGTAATAAAATGATGAGTAAGATATCGTTCCCACGAGGACTGAATTACTAATTACCGATTTATATGTATTCTAATTTTATTTGAACTATCGAATTTTGAGATGCAAGGAATAATTAAAGAAAAATTAATAAAAGAATAAACAGTAAAAACGATCGCTCGAAGAAAGAAAATCAAATAAGAAATAAATCTAGGATTGTGAATCCACCTCGGTTTATCCGAATTTACTCTCGATTATCTGAAGTTAATGATTTCCCAGTTTATTGAAGGCGAAGGTTGCTAAAGTATTCTACCGCCTCTCCCGAGGTTAGTAGAATTTTCTAAGGCGAATAATACACTCTATCCCTAGGTGAATTAATTCGACAATAGGCAAAAGGCACAGAATCTTCAAAAAGCCACGTAGTTCCTACGAGTATATTCCTATCTCACAAGATAAAACGATTCTCACCAATATTTCCTCACCAACTCTCCTCTCCCGATTTGAGTTGCGTAATTAAATCAATTAAATTATAGGCCACACAATTAAAAGCATTAAAAACAATTAGGAAAACTCAACAGAAAATGGAATTATATAGATAATCAAAGTAAATCCGTTAAAACCTCGGTTTCATCAAAATCCTAGAACAGGGTTTTAGCCTGACATCCTAAAGAATAAAAATATAGAAATAATTAAAGAAAGCATTGATATCAAACGCAGATGAAGAACTTGGATTCCTCCGTTCTTCTGCTTCCGCTCTCTGCTCCTTGATGTCTTCTGTTTCTTCTTCCTTCGATCCTCTATTCCGCGATGATCCTCCGATGATCCCCCCTTTTCAGACCTTAAACCCTTATTTATAACTATTATCAGCCTCCAAAACGCGACCGTGTGATTAGGTCGAGAACAGGCTCCAAAACGGCCCAGAAACGCGGCAATTTCTATCAAAACCGCCCCGTGGGCCGCGGCTCACTAAATCTGTGCCGTGGCCCACGGTGTTCAGCGCTTATACCTGGGCGTCTTTTTTCCTTCCTAGGCCGCGGCTCAGCATCCTTGTCCCGCGGCTCACAGTATAGTTGTTTCGGCACTTTCAGGTCACCTTCGTGTGCCGCGGCTCACTTGGTTCGTGCCGCGGCCCGTGCCAAAATCGCCGTTTACTTTGTTTTCATCGTTCGAGCTTCCGGACTCTAATTTCCTGCAAAACATAAAAGAATAGGGCATTAAAAGCTCATTTATGCAGATTTACACTTCAAATGAATATAAATTAATGATAAATAAGCGTATAAAAATACACCTAACATTAGTTCACACAAAACTAGGTTTTTACTCAAAGGTAAAAGTAAGGTAACCAGGTAAGAACAACAACTTGAATATGAAGTTCTTGAGATGATGAAGGCTGATCATGATGACTGAATATATTTCTTCTCCTTCATATATGGATTGATGCTAGGAAGAAATATACTTGCTCTTGTAAGCTTGATCTGATGATAATGAATATTCAGTATTTTGATCGTTTGGATATCGCTTGTAAGCATGTAGGTATTCTTATATTCTGATCTTCAAACTCTGGGGTATAAATAGCTTCTGAATAGATCCATTGAGAATAGATCTGTTGAAATAATAGATCCGTTCCAACATGTTGATGGACAAGATCCGGTTTTTTCTCCTTGATTTGAAGATATCTGTCGGATGGTATTTAAATACTTTATCCCTTCAGTATTTAAATAGTTGTTTTCAAACGGGGCTTGACTTTAGTGAGTAAAGTGGATTCCGTTCCAACGTTCTTCAGTCATGTTGGATAAGTGTTTGAATATCTTACACTTTACAGCTGGATCATTGTATCCAATATGTTGATTGACTAACGCTGTATGGAATGATGTTGTATGAATGATTCAGGACAGCTTCCATACTTGGTGTCATATCGACATGAGCTTCTTGATGTATGATAGGCATTTATCCTTTTTCTGTATGATGAGGCAACGCATGATGCAGGATAAATTGTACAGCGATATGAACAGCTTCGTAATAGCTACTTGCTGTATGATAACTTGCTATTTGGAACTACTTGTTGTATGAAGCTTGTTGTTTGGTAATTATCAAAACAATATTGTTTTTCCCAACATCCACGCTTGGCTCGTCCTGGCTAAGGTGAACATAAATAAACCAAGCTATACATCTCGGTCTTACCCCGATGTAAAGTAGGGATCTCTGAGAGATTTTCAGAAAGGCCGACCTCAACTACTCAACCTGACGTGAAGCCAGTTCACAATTGGTTAACAATGAACGATTACCATCTCAGTAAACGATATATGAAACTTGAACGTAGACTGCACAAGTGAAGTACAGAAACAAACTTGGCAAGAACACCTGAACCGAGTTGAAGATCAGGCCAAACTTAAGAAGAACATGAAAACATAAAGGCCCCGATAAAATGACCAAGGTCAGATATCACAAATATCTAGATTAAAAAAGGGAAAGTACATTGTTCAAGCCAAACCCGTTCTACAACCCATCCAAATACAAAGACAAAAACTGAACTATCCAAGTCCGGCGCCATCCTCATCCTCGGACTGTGCTATCAAGTCGTCGAAGTTATTCTCTTGAGGAGTCGGAGGATCCCATGCCGTCTTCCCATCTTGAGAATACCTAGCCCGTATGTTCTTAAGAGCTTTCTCAGAGTGTGGGATTATAAAGTGAACGCCCTAGCTTCGGCACTGTAAGGATCTTAGACAAAGATTCCGGTGACCTTCTCTAGAGGCACCTCGACTTCAAGGTCAATATAGAGGAGCCGAGACAAATTGGACCAGGCATCACCATAGATACTACCCGCTTCGTCAGCCAAGTCATCCCGATACTGCTTGCTCTTTCGGTATCGATCGACATCGGCCTCCTCTTTACCGGGAATACTCTCCTCAAGAAAGGCCAGCCCTTCATCTGTAGCGTTCTTCTCTAATGCCAAGACCTCGATCCTTTTTCTCTGTGCCTCGGCCTCGGCCTCAGTAATCTTCAGAGCGGACTCAGACTGAAGCAACGCCTCCTTTAACTTTCCCAAGTCCTCAAGCGCGGACTTCCTGGCTGCCTCAGACTGTTCTTTTTTCAGCTCGGCCTCGTTCAGCATGGCGTCATGAGAAGCCTTCTCCTTCTCAAGGGCTCCAACCTTCTCAACGAGTTTAACAGTGGATTCTTGGGATGACTTGGCCGCCGCCTCATTCTTGTGCACCAAGTCCACGACTTGCCTGAACACGGCATATTCATGCTGGGCTATGGAGGCGAGCTACAACAAGAAAACAAACTCAGTTCGAGCAGATTGCAGAAAGGAAATTTGAAGTACGAAAGACCGAGGTGGGAAAACGGTACCTCACTAAGAATTAAACCCTTCTTGTTGAAGAGTTTAAGTGAACTCGGCTTGTCAGCAACGAGCCACTCAATGTAAGATGTATTCATGGCATGCTTGATGACCGTTCCCCCAAGCTTGAGGGCGGCCCCGGAACGAACCATCGAATCAAACCCGGACATGATGGGCGTAGCAGCAAAGGAGTCAACCATGCTCTTGATCTCGGCATCAAAAAGGACGGAATCTGAAACTGAACCCTGTGGTGGGGGAACAGCTCTTTTTTGAAGGCTCTACTCGACCCCGGCCTCTCTCTTCCCACTGCCTCTTCTGACTCGGGCGTTTTTCTACCTCAACTTCTGTCCCTCGGCTTGGTTCTTGAGAGCAACCTTGGCCTCGACTTTAGGCTCGCGTCAGAGAAGGGTAAGCCTCCTCAGCAGGCCCCTCCTCGACCTCGGCCTCAGGCTCGGATGGTACTCCAGCTTGAGCAATGGGCGGCTCCTTGGGAAGCGATGACTCCTTCTTATCTTGCAGCTCTTTTTGCCGAGCCTCCATGTCGGCATGCCTCTTCCCAACTCCCCTCAACCAGGATAACCTCTTCTTATTACGAGCTGCCATGATCGGGCCAACGTGCCCCTCCTCAACCTTCTGGATGTCCTCCATCGAGAGATCTGCACGAAAACAATGTTAATCCCAAAATGAGATGGCGGAAAAAATGATAATGAAGATAAGAAAATTACATCCTATGATGTCCACGGCTTTTAAAAATTTGTCGCCCTCAGACCGGCAGGTCGTGCAATCCTCGTGAAAGATAAAATTGGGGTGGACAAGCCAATCAGGAAACCGAGTCCCTCTTTGGACCTCGACCAAAAGTCTAACCCCAGCTATGAGCCCCCTCATCAGGCCGGCCTGAGCATGTTAGCGAAAGTCTGATTCAAGCTCGGACTGTTGGAATATTTTATTCCAAATATTCATTATCGAGTTTTGATAATTAGTTGTTAAACAAAGAAAAACAACAAGAAAGCAAAACAAAACAAAAAAAGAGTTGAAGACGGTCGGAACGGGAAAAGTTACCTGCCCAGATCAGTCGAGGAACGCTAATTGATCAGATCAGAGAGAAAAGTTACTTGATCAGACGAGTTAGTAAAGTTACCTGATCATACGAGTCAGAAAAGTCGACTGCAGATAACATGCTTAATGCACGCTATATGCATTGTATAGTGCACGCTATCGAAGGTGCGTAACATACGTAACACAAAGTTGTTAACGTACGTAATGAAGTATTTCAGAATTCAAGCAAGACACCTGTTGGAAGATTCCGGGTCAAAGTCAAGCACAACAGACATTTTGACAAAAGAAGGCAACGGATATATTGAATGCTTAACGCACGCTATGTTCCAGGAATAACGTACGCTATTGAACGTAATTAACGTACGTAATGAAGGATGACAACGTACATAATGAAAGAAACGAAAGCTACTGGACTAATCTGCATTGAGATCAACATACGCAATAATGAGTTGTTGACGTACGTAACACACTTAACGCACGCTACAAAAGAAGCGTAATGTATGCTAAAGAGTCAGAAGAGGCTAACGACTAGTTGGAGGAAAATGCCTATAAATACCAAACCATTTGGTATCAATCCACACAACAACCTTGAGCAAATCATCTATACTTATGATATCATTGTAAACATTCTTGTTATTGTATTTGAGCTTATATTGATAAGTGTTCGAGTGTTATACACGAAAACATACACGAGAGGAAAAAAAAGGATAAGATTAGATTCGGTATTATTAGGATCAAGGAACCGTCATTATTAGAATCGCAATCTATATCCACGTGAGGTTTGTCTAGTACCCATAGAAAGCTAGATAGGTTGATTCCGTGTCCGATAGAAAAGAAAAATGGTTTAACTTGGATCGACAAAAATACAAGTATGTGAACGGTTTATCTCGGACCGATAGAAGACGAGAATTGTAATGGTAGTCCCTCGACCGATAGAAGAGAGGTGCAGAGGTTGATCTTTATCCTATAGAAAAAGATACGGAGAGAGGACGTAGGCACGTTTGGCCGAACCTCTATATATCTTGTGTCGATTTCATTTCTGCACTTTATTTACGCTTCCGCACAATAGCGCGTATACCGAATATATACCAACAATTGGTATCGGAGCAAGTATCCATATAAATCGGCTTAACATCCAAGGAGAGAATATCCTATGGCGTTTCAAATTGCACCGGTCGAAGGTCTTGCCTTGAACCGACCACCATTCTTTGATGGATCCAATTTCATGACATGGAAAAAGAAGATATCGATATTCATTCGAGCCTACGACATCGAGCTATGGAAAGTCATATGTGTTAGGAATACTGATTAGATTTTGATGATGTCATCCCTGTATTGATCAATTATTCAATTGTATGTTTAAGTACTTGGCAAAATGTAAAGAAGAACCAAATGAGTATCTTCTATAGGCCTTATTTGTTTAAGCTTAGTATCACTGATCAATTGTAAAATGGCTAAGTATAGAACTGCGTGTATCAGAGCAGTTTACATCAGAAAACTTCATATGATAGAACCTCAGAACATAGAAGTTTATATCAGAAAAGTTCATTATCATTCGAGTCTTGGTCAACTCAACTGATCAGAGAAGGTTGACCACAGATGACTTATCATCAGGCAACTTATTATCAGAGAAGTCCTGGTCAAACAGGAATATCAGAGAAGTTTGACCAAACTGCAGTCATGTGATCAAACGAAGTCTAGTGAAATGAAGTTTCACCATCAGATCAGATAACATTCATCAGGTCAGATAACTTCAGATCAGAGAAGATTCATCAGGACAGAGAACTTCATCTCAGAGAGGATATAAGAGAGAAATCCTACATCATATAGGATTGACTGCACATCAAACAGTTTGACCAAAAGAGATCAGATAAGTGATCAGCCAAGTAACTCAGTCCACGCCAGCAAGCGTTGAAAAGTCAACAATCACGGAAAGCCACATGCGGACGTAGGGAAACAAATTGGAAAGATTCCCGGAAATCAAGGAATTAAATAAATACATCAAGATCCACGTTATGAGGACTTTATACTTATTCTAATCAAGAATTCGGCGCTACAACAATAAAGTCTTCACAATGGTTAGGAATCAAAATGGAATCCAGCCTTGCAACGGAATAATAAAGATAAACAAAGATATCCACTCTCCAACGGACGGATTTGTTACAGTAGTGCAACAGCTATGAAGAAAAGCTCAAGGATCGTACTATAAATATCCGAAGTTATGAATTGAGCAAAGTACAATGCGAACAGCACTCACAAGCGATCAAAGTATTCAAAGGCAATCAAGCTATCAAGCAAACAATAGCATCGTGAAAGAGAGAGCTTAAAAGATCTTATTCGAAGAAGCTCTTTGTTGGAGAAAGACAAACACTCTAGTCTATAAAATCTGAGTACGGGGTTACTTTTTTGAACGAGGTTCTTGAATGTAAAGAGGTTGTAAAGGCATCCAAGGATCGTTGATCAAGAGGTGCATGTTGTGAGGAAATCCCTCACACTATGCCGCAAGTGCACGGTGTCAACAAGTAATAAAGTGATGAATAAGATATCGTTCCCTCGAGGACTGATTTCACTAAGTACCAAAATATAGTCGACTCACAATTTTATTTGAAGAACAATTAGATGGAATTTATATATAAACTAATTGCAGAAAAATAAATAATAATAATAATAAGGGTGTAGGATTATGATTTTTACCTCAAACAATCAGGAATGATTTTTATTCAATTCACTTTTATTCAATTGATTGTAAGCCAGGAATTTCTAAATTATTCTGAAGCCTTTCCCAAGGTCGATAGAAAATACTACGAATTATTAACTCGATATATTCCTATTCGAATTAGATAATTAATAGCTGAAACAGTTCAAGAATCCCTACAATAAATAGGCTTCACAAATTCCCATGAGTATATTCCTATCTCACAAAAATTATGATTCATCTCATAAGAACTATGCCTAAATTTCATCTCCCGAATCCATAAAGACATTCAAAACAATTCAACTGTTGGCCAGACAATTAAAAAGCATTAAGAACAGTAAGAAGAATCCAATTCAATAGAATAATGAATGAATTGAAATAATAATAAATAAATCAAACCGTCATGTAATCGGCTACAATCAAAATCCTACTGGAATAGATCTAGAAAATACGATGCGGAAAAACAAAGAAAAACCGTAGGGATCCGTGGTCTTGTCGTCGCCCACAAATCTCCTCCTTGTGTTCTTCGCCCTAGCTATCGATTCACCTCCGAGTTCCTCCCCCCTTGTTCAGCCCTTCAATGCTTATTTATAGTAGTCCTAAGCCTCCAAAATGCGTACGTGTGATGAGGTCGAGAACAAGCTCCAAAACAGCCCAGAAACGCGGAGTATTCAGCAAAAACCGCCCGGTGGGCCGCGGCTCACTTAATCTGTGCCGCGGCTCACACGTTCAGCGCCCCATGCCTGGGCGCCCTTTTTCCTCCTGGGCCGCGGCTCACTTAGGCTGTGCCGCAGCTCACAGTACAGTGTGCTCAGCGCTTTCTGGACATCTTCGTGTGCCGCGGCTCACTTGGTTCGTGCCGCGGCCCCCGGCCAAAAATTGCCGTTTTCGCCCGTTTTTCATCGTTTTGGCTTCCGGACTCCGATTTCCTGCAAAAGATATAAGAATAGTGCATTAAAAGCTCATTTATGCTGAATTAGGCTCAAGATGGATATAAAATAATGATACATAAGCATATAAAAATACGCCTAACAAATACCTCCAAACTTGAGCCTTTGCTTGTCCTCAAGCAAAAAGAATTGATTACAAATAAAAGAATATCGTGAATGCTCGTGCATGTAATATCCGGGGGTAATTTTTTTTTTCGTGTTACTGTTGAGTTGTATGTATTCATTTGGAATTGTACAAGTGTTGTTGTTTGGACCGATACAATGTATATTGTATTAGAATATTTCGGGATCGAAATATTTTTACTGGTCGTCGGTTTGGTTTCGTCGATTGGTTGTTGCTTGGCGAGATTGGAATTTTGGCTAAGTTTATAGCCATAACGTACGCTACCTATGTAGCATTACGTACGCTAATTTGTTACGATTACGTATGTTACGCCCTGAGGTTACGTACGTAATGCGTGGTAGGTGGTGGGAACCTTCCTCGTGGTCAACTTTCGGGGCAAGGGTATCTTTGGGGTATCATTTATATATATATATATATATATATATAATATTATCACCTCCCTCACGTTACCTACCTTGTGATTCATCCCTCACCTTCCCTCATTATATAGATATATATATATATATCTTATATATCATTCTCTCTCTTGTCCTCTCTCTCTCCTCCCTCTCTCATTTTCTTTTTTTTTCTTTCTTCTTCCTGTATCATCTCTTTCCCTCTCGTCCTCTCTCTCTTCTCTCCATCTCTCCCATTTCTTTTTCCGGCGAGGTAGAGTTAAGGGCAGGCGGCTTCTTCATTCCGCGACGGATCGAGTCAACAACCGGAGTTTGATGACATCTCGGCGGCGACGAGCTCGCGGCGGCTCAGTGAATTTCCGAATCGGAAGGCGCAAATCCGGCCGAAATTACGATTTCCGGCGAGACGGAGCAGCGCAGTTCTTCATGGTTTCCGCCATGGACGCTTCTCCATTGTTTCCGGCCGGAGGTGGTTTTGTCGGAGCAGGCGGCGGAACGGAGGCTTGTGATTTCGAGGCAGGAGTTGCGGGCGGAGTGGTGAAAACCGGCCATAGACGGAAACAGGCTGGAGTTGGACGAGGTCCGTGGTCGATTTTCGGCGGTCGAGTTTTGTTTTCTCACCGGATTCGGCGAGGGTTGCCGGCCGATCGACTCTTTTGGTTAGTTTTTTTTGTGTGTGTTTTGTGAGTTTGTGTGTGTTCTGTGTTATATATATATATATATATATATATATATATATATATATATATATATACTGTTATATATATACAGTGGTGTGTGTGTGTGTTGTATAAGAATATATATATATATATATATGTGTGTGTGTTGTGTATATATATATATAAATTGTGAAGTGTGTGCATGTGCAGTATATATATATATATATATATATATATTATGTAGTGAGTGTGTGTTAGTAATGTGTGTACCGTATGTATTATTATACATATATATATATGTATATTATATATGTGTGTGTATACGGATAAATACGAGTATAGTATGTGTTCGTGTTGGAATCGGAATTTTCTATTGTGTTGTTTTCGGTCGATATCGTGTTATCGAATGAATTGTATTTCATTCAAGGTTGTTCGAGTGCTTGTGATTGTCGGAGGACGCGTTGATCGATTTGTGGTAGGACGTTGATCGTGGAAGGACTTTCTCGCCTTCGATTTGAGGCAAGTTTTATACTTGTACTGGTCAATGAGATTAATGTTATCATGTATGTGTATGAATGTGTGTATCATTTCGAGACTTGGTCTCTTTATGATTTTGTTGATATCAGGGGATTGTTTGATACGATACCCTTCGGCAAATTATGCCAAATATTATTGTTGTTCGTAAATGGCCGATTTAAGGCATTGCGATACTTGTTGGTAATATTGTTGTCGATAGCCGGTTCGCGGTATCGACATATCGATTGTTATTGTTGATTGATGTTTCTTTGAGATATTGTTGTCGATAGCCAGTTCGCGGCATCGACGTATCGATTGTTATTATTGATTGATGTTCCATCAAGATATTTTTGTGATAAATCGTTATTGATATCAGTGTTTTTCTATTGATGTCGTTTTGGCCGATTGAAGGCATTGATGTATTCGATTATCATCTTCGTTATCGGTAACCGATTAAAGGTGCCGAGACATCCGTTTTATAATTATTATCGATTGTCCGCTCTAAAGGTAATCGATATATTGAATTGGGATTATCAAAGATAATTCCCATCCGTTGTCAAAAAGATAATTCCCATCCGTTGTATAATTGTTATCGATTGGCCGTTCTACGGTAATCGAAGTATTGAATTGGGATTATCAACGATAATTCCCATCCGTTGAATTATTATTGTCGTGTTGACCGATTCAAGGCAGCACACTATTATTCTTGTGAACTCGGTAATTTTGTGATCATTGAAGGTTGAGAATTTCCCGAACTGTTTCTTTGTCATCGTTGCTCGTGTTAATCGGTCCTTAGGGATTTTGATCCCAGGATGGTTGTTTTGAATATTGTTGGTCGTGTCGATCTTTCATTATTCGTGTGTCATCGTTCACTTGGTGAGTCGTATGATTTGTATTGGATGTGTTATCCTTTGAGTTTCGTTGTCATGTTGTATCGTGACATATCCGGAATCATATCTGCGTTCCGATTGGTTATTGTGTAGGATTTTTAGCCAGGCACATATATAGTCATTGGTGGATATTATTCCGCATTGGACTGTGCACACGAGACGTAGTTTCGTGAGGCTAATTAGGTACATTGTCCCACGTATATTCTGGATTCCGTATACGGGGCGGACATGTGCACGGACACATTTCCGGATCGGGCGTACTGTGATGTCCATCTTTGAGCCGTACAACTTTGATCGTCCATAGTATTGGATGAGTTTGACGTTTCGTGATTAAGCGTTCATACGCCCGAGGGGTATGTTCGACAGTCAGGTTTGTTTCTTTGAGATCTGTATTGTGATGATTTACGACTTGGTCATTTGGCTTTCAGCCATCTTGATATTTTAGCGGCTTGGCATTCGCTTTCGAGCCATCGTGATATTTTGGCAGCTTCGGCTGAGGGCTTTCAGGCCATTGTGATGTATCGGTATTTCCGTTGGAGCCTTCGGGCATTATGATCCTTATTTCAGCGTTGGTTTGATTTACCTTCGGGTAATATATTGTTCTGTTCTATATTGATGATTCGCCATTGGGCACTTATGTTCTAACCTATTGAGCAGGTATTGATCGTATGCCATGAGCATAGTATTCCACGAATGCTCGATTCTTACTTTGGTTTGTGAGCATATCGTAATACCATTGTTGTACTGTTTATTCTGCCTTTGGATGCATATCATGTTGTGCATGTATTTGATATTCATTATTCTGGATGGCTGACCCCGTGGGGGCAGAACATGTTTTCATGTTTTAGGTACTTGCGAGGAGAGAGTTGAGACACAGGGGCATGACGAGGGCGACGAGGCATTCGAGCGATACTAGTCCGAGATATTTTGGTGTTCATGTTGGTCAGACAGTTGGAGTACTCCATTTTTGTTCAATCGTTGTCGTTTTGTATTATCCGAGCAACGCTCGTGGATGTTGTTGTATTTTTATTTTGGCCATGTAGGCCCATTCTTGTCGTTGAAATTCCATATCGGAATAGTATGTCGGACGTCATAGTAGGGTCTGTGATTTCCCATTTTGGTCAGTTTGTTGTATTTTAGTCGTGTTCGCCTGGTGGATCACCTGATGTGGGGTCCACGGCACTGTAATAACCCAATGGGATTTGGGGGTGTTACAGAAGATGGTATCAGAGAGTTGGGTTGTGAGATACCCTGACTTGTGTGTTATGTGGCTCTACTAAGGCGGTAGTAGCGGGGCTGTCAGGTTATGACAATCTGGACAGTCGGGTTTTGTGAGTTGTGATAGTTGGACGACTGTATGAGTCATTCTTTCATCGAGTCGTCGTCAGTGAAGACTAGTATCGCAAGACCTCGAAGCTTCGTATGACCTGTGTAAGGACTCTATTCTATTTTATGTGCATACATTCATTATGTCATTGATTATACATGTTTTGTTGACCCTTGTATGTGACGATCGGGTGCGATTAATTTATGATTATTTGCTTTGGAGCGTATGGGCTCTGTATCGGCTATGATTAGCGCGATCGATGTGTTCGTTTATCTGTTGAGTATGTATACTCATGTTTGGCGTTGACCTAGCATTCTGGCCGTTGAGGCGTAATTGTGTTGTGGTCATGATTGAACGTTATTCTTTCAGTCTGGAAAGAGGACGTAACAAAGAGGGGTAGAGGCCGCAGAGTGGGCCAAAACCTGAAACCTCGTACCAATATTTGGTGGCTGACGAATCATTTTCGGAGTCGTGCTCGAGAACCCACCGATCGTGATTGTGTTTGGATCGAGTTCAAGACTCTCATGTTAGAGGGGTATTATCCGGCTCCACTTCGTGAAGCCAAGTTGTCGGAGGTTTTGAACCCCGAATCCGTCGAGAACGAGGGTGTTATTGTTATTGCTGAAAAGTTTCAAGGACTTCTTCAGTTTACTTCATCTGTTATCCGTACTGAGGCGGATAAGATCAAGTATTTTAACGAGAGGTTGAACCCGCGGTTGAGAATACAGTTGTTCAATCACAATTGTAGTTCACTTGGCGAGTTCATCGAGAAGGCTCTTGGAGCAGAGCTTTCGATCGAGGAGCTTACTCAAAAGGATCCTTCAGTTTCTTCTGGTGAGAGGACTAGGATGCCGATTCGTTTAGAGGGACATCGAGCTCCGACGTCCAAGAGGTCATTTTCTAGTCGACTTCGTGCTGGGAAAGCATCTTCTTCTCAGGCGACGAGTTCGACTGTTGTTTGTTTTAACTGTGATTCAGCGGGGCATGTGAGTACTTGATGTACGATGCCAGCTGTTATTTATTTTCTGTGTGGGAGGCATGGACATCTTCAGAATACTGCAGGAGTTCTAGTGCCAGTAGATCTCGGGAGAGCTCATGGGCCTCGAGAGATTTTGTTGCTTCAGTCCGTACTTCATCCAAGGGGTCATATCGGGCTTCGGGAGCCAGAGGTATGGACACCCGAGGGGGAGTAGCGAGTTCAGATTTGTGTTTTCCTCGAGTCGATGGGATCGAGGAACTCGATGATCTGGAGGATGTGGATTCCGGGTACATTTGAGATGTAGCCTTGATTTGTATTTTCTTTGTCTTTCGGATTGATATTTGACTTGGTTTGTATTTTAGTATTGTGGTTGCAAACCATTTATGGTTGATCTATCTTGTAATCATTGTATCTGAGAATCTTGACACTTGAGTCATTTGATGTGATTTTCTTTCCTTTTGGTCCTGTACCCGAGATTTTTGTGATGATCTGGGTAATCGTTCATTGTGATTCGAGACGTCAAGTCGTGAGGACTTGGGCGTGCGTTCGATATAGTCCCGAGGACTATGTATGTGTTGTTATTTTCTTTTGTGGTGCGAGTCCGTGATTGCATGGGCGTCCGATGCTGATGAGAACGGGGGAGTGTACACCGATGATCGTAGACATGTACGATGGGCGGTATTCGCGGGGCGTGTACGCCGGTGCTACGAGTCATGCGGTTAGTACGACTTCCTAGCTGGTCTCTAGCAGGAGAGTCATGATTCGGCTAATCTCGCATTTGATTGAGTGTCTTTATCACTTGATTTTTTTCGCCTTGTTCAGGCAGAGGAGACGTGGGGACCCGTGGGGTCGGCCCAGTTGCTTAGGTGGAATTGCTCGTATTGAGGAGTATTCCTGGAGATGTTGTTTTCTTATCCTGATAAATATTCTGTGCCCGACTTGTGCACCCTGAGTTTCGGGGACGAAACTCTTTTTAAGGGGGGGAGTATGTAATATCCGGGGGTAATTTTTTTTTCGTGTTAGTGTTGAGTTGTACGTATTCATTTGGAATTGTACAAGTGTTGTTGTTTGGACCGATACAATGTATATTGTATTAGAATATTTCGGGATCGAAATATTTTTACTGGTCGTCGGTTTGGTTTCGTCGATTGGTTGTTGCTTGGCGAGATTGGAATTTTGGCTAAGTTTATAGACATAACGTACGCTACCTATGTAGCATTACGTACGCTAATTTGTTACGATTACGTACGTTACGCCCTGAGGTTACGTACGTAATGCGTGGTAGGTGGTGGGAACCTTCCTCGTGGTCAACTTTCGGGGCAAGGGTATCTTTGGGGTATCATTTATATATATATATATATATATAATATTATCACCTCCCTCACGTTACCTACCTTGTGATTCATCCCTCAGATTCCCTCATTATATATATATATATATCTTATATATCATTCTCTCTCTTGTCCTCTCTCTCTCTCCTCCCTCTCTCATTTTCTTTTTTTTCTTTCTTCTTCCTGTATCATCTCTTTCCCTCTCGTCCTCTCTCTCTTCTCTCCATCTCTCCCATTTCTTTTTCCGGCGAGGTAGAGTTAAGGACGGGCAGTGGCTTCTTCATTCCCGCCGACGGACTGGAGTCAACAACCGGAGTTTGATGACATCTCCGGCGACGACCAGAGCTCGGCGGCGGCCTGGTCGGAATTTCCGAATCGGAAGGCTGCAAATCCGGTCGAGCTGTTCTGATTTCCGGTGAGACGGAGTAGGCGCCGGTTCTTCATGGTTTCCGGCCATGGACGCTTCTCCATTGTTTCCGGCGACCGGAGGTGGTTTTTGTCTGGAACGAACGGCGGAACGGAGGCTTGACAGATTTCGGGCGAGGAGTTGCAGGCGGAGTGGTGAAAACCGGCCATAGACGGAAACGGGCTGGAGTTGGACGAGGTCCGGCGGGTCAGTTTTTCCGGCGGTCGAGTTTTGTTTTCTGACCGGATTCCGGCGAGGGTTGCCGGCCGATCGACTCTTCTGGTTAGTTTTTTTTGTGTGTGTGTTTTGTGAGTTTGTGTGTGTTCTGTGTTATATATATATATATATATATATATATATATATATATATATATACTGTTATATATATATACAGTGGTGTGTGTGTGTGTTGTATAAGAATATATATATATATGTTGTGTATATATATATAAATTGTGAAGTGTGTGCATGTGCAGTGTATGTATATATATATATATATATATATATTATGTAGTGAGTGTGTGTTAGTAATGTGTGTACCGTATGTATATTATACATATATATATATATATATGTATATTATATATAGGTGTGTGTATACGGATAAATACGAGTATAGTATGTGTTCGTGTTGGAATCGGAATTTTCTATTGTGTTGTTTTCGGTCGATATCGTGTTATCGAATGAATTGTATTTCATTCAAGGTTGTTCGAGTGCTTGTGATTGTCGGAGGACGCGTTGATCGATCGTGGTAGGACGTTGATCGTGGAAGGACTTTCTCGCCTTCGATTTGAGGCAAGTTTTATACTTGTACTGGTCAATGAGATTAATGTTATCATGTATGTGTATGAATGTGTGTATCATTTCGAGACTTGGTCTCTTTATGATTTTGTTGATATCAGGGGATTGTTTGATACGATACCCTTCGGCAAATTATGCCAAATATTATTGTTGTTCGTAAATGGCCGATTTAAGGCATTGCGATACTTGTTGGTAATATTGTTGTCGATAGCCGGTTCACGGTATCGACATATCGATTGTTATTGTTGATTGATATTTCTTTGAGATATTGTTGTCGATAGCCAGTTCGCGGCATCGACGTATCGATTGTTATTATTGATTGATGTTCCATCAAGATATTTTTTGTAGATAAATCGCGTTATTGATATCAGTGTTTTTCTATTGATGTCGTTTTGGCCGATTGAAGGCATTGATGTATTCGATTATCATCTTCGTTATCGGTAACCGATTAAAGGTGCCGAGACATCCGTTGTATAATTATTATCGATTGTCCGCTCTAAAGGTAATCGATATATTGAATTGGGATTATCAAAGATAATTCCCATCCGTTGTCAAAAAGATAATTCCCATTCGTTGTATAATTGTTATCGATTGGGTCATTCTCTGATGTCGAAGTATTGAATTGGGATTATCAACGATAATTCCCATCCGTTGAATTATTATTGTCGTGTTGACCGATTCAAGGCAGCACACTATTATTCTTGTGAACTCGGTAATTTTGTGATCGTTGAAGGTTGAGAATTTCCCGAACTGTTGCTTTGTGATCGTTGCTCGTGTTAATCGGTCCTTAGGGATTTTGATCCCAGGATGGTTGTTTTGAATATTGTTGGTCGTGTCGATCTTTCATTATTCGTGTGTCATCGTTCACTTGGTGAGTCGTATGATTTGTATTGGATGTGTTATCCTTTGAGTTTCGTTGTCATGTTGTATCGTGACATATCCGGAATCATATCTGCGTTCCGATTGGTTATTGTGTAGGATTTTTAGCCAGGCACATATATAGTCATTGGTGGATATTATTCCGCATTGGACTGTGCACACGAGACGTAGTTTCGTGAGGCTAATTAGGTACATTGTCCCACGTATATTCTGCATTCCGTATACGGGGCGTACATGTGCACGGACACATTTCCGGATCGGGCGTACTGTGATGTCCATCTTTGAGCCGTACAACTTTGATCGTCCATAGTATTGGATGAGTTTGACATTTTGTGACTGAGCGTTCATACGCCCGAGGGGTATGTTCGACAGTCAGGTTTGTTTCTTTGAGATCTGTATTGTGATGATTTACAGCTTCGGGCTGTTCAGCTTTCAGGCCATCGTGATATTTTGGCAGCTTCGGGCTGTTCGGCTTTCAGGCCATCGTGATATTTTGGCAGCTTCGGCTGAGGGCTTTCAGGCCATTGTGATGTATCGGTATTTCCGTTGGAGCCTTCGGGCATTATGATCCTTATTTCAGCGTTGGTTTGATTTACCTTCGGGTAATATATTGTTGCGTTCTATATTGATGATTCGCCGTTGGGCACTTATGTTCTAACCTATTGAGCAGGTATTGATCGTATGCCATGGGCATAGTATTCCACGAATGCTCGATTCTTACTTTGGTTTGTGAGCATCTCGTACTACCATTGTTGTACTGTTTATTCTGCCTTTAGATGCATATCATGTTGTGCATGTATTTGATATTCATTATTCTGGATGGCTGACCCCGTGGGGGCAGAACATGTTTTCATGTTTTAGGTACTTGCTAGGAGAGAGTTGAGACACAGGGGCATGACGAGGGCGACGAGGCATTCGAGCGATACTAGTCCGAGATATTTTGGTGTTCATGTTGGTCAGACAGTTGGAGTACTCCATTTTTGTTCAGTCGTTGTCGTTTTGTATTATCCGAGCAAGGCTCGTGGATGTTGTTGTATTTTTATTTTGGCCATGTAGGCCCATTCTTGTTGTTGAAATTCCATATCGGAATAGTATGACGGACGTCATAGTAGGGTCTGTGATTTCCCATTTTGGTCAGTTTGTTGTATTTTAGTCGTGTTCGCCTGGTGGATCACCTGATGTGGGGTCCACGGCACTGTAATAACCCAATGGGATTTGGAGGTGTTACAGTGCAAATCCATAGTGCTCAACTTAATCAATACTACCCTGAAATCCTCAAAGAATAATACAAGTATTGTAATAGTGAGTCACATTCAGGACACTGATTCCACAAAGTAACCAATTTCAGTCTTAATCAATCGTGAATGAAGAAAATCAAGCTCAAAGATTAACAAACGTGAATTTAACCGACCGTCAATATGAAGGGTTAGATTAAACAAGCCAATTCGCCCAGTCTCACAGTCTAGTGGCAAAAATTTAAGAGTTTCATTATCAAAATTACTCCTAGGACAGCATTCCCTTATGTATGATCAATAATATGATTCGAGTTAACCACTAGGTTTTGGCTCTCGGGATATTTCATCGGGATGATCCTAGGGTGGATTTCCATTCTCATGTATCGGGGAACCGTTTGATGTAAAAGACACTCATGGGGCACATGGATGCTTCTAGTTACTAAGCCCCCCTCTACAGCGGAGAAAAAACTCGAATAGCTATTCCCGCATGTCACGGTTGCTGTTTTACGCGAGAGTAAACAACGGATCACGTGAATACCCCCGGTTACTAGGCTTCCCATCATCGGTAATGCGATATGTCTAAATCACTAGTCTAATCAGGGTTGTCGTTTTACGCGAGAGTAAACAATGGGTCACGTGAATACCCCCGGTTACTAAACTTCCCATCATAGAACAATTAATATCTCGACTTTTTCTTGGGAAAAACTGTCCGACTCTAAACTCAATTTAAGTGCCCACAAGACTTATGTTACTGGACGACTAGCTAACCGAAAAGTATAACCAAACGTATAGACGGCGATTTGAAAACACATATGTCTCCTTTCTTATTTGCTAAGATTTCTACAAAAACGATAAAATTTCGCACCTAAATGATTACTCAACAGAAACAGATATCGCTTACTACAACTCAACTAAAACTCAACCGTTTCTTCCAAGAGAAATTAGTATCGTAACATCAGATTTACACATGGAAGCACGAAAAATTCACGAAAAATTCACGTTTTTGAACAAAACCATCAACAGCATGCAAGGACAATAAAGCAACCGCAATTTATACCCAAGCAAAATTAAGAAAATTATCGCATGCTTCAATTTATTCCACTACACATAACATCATCAATAATAAAACTCATGTGAAAATAAAAGAGATAAGAAAAAGTGAAACTTATTCCAAATGTCTTCTTGAAAGCCAGCACATGTCTGAGCGGAATCGACTGTCAATCCATACTTCAAATAATGCTCAACATCACAAGGGACCCCCAAACTTAGTCTCTAGTCATGAAATAACTGTAGACATTAAGTCAAGAAAGACTAGAATATGAAGGATAATAAATCATTGGGGTTAGAAATAAAAATATTAGAGAAATCAGGGCCACACGAATAACGAATCCAAACGAAATAACAAAACAAAGGAAAAATGAAAAATCAAATAAAAACAACTAACTAGAAAGCAAGTGTAACAGCCCAAAAACAGTGGCTATTACAGTGCCGTGGATCCCTCCTGGGACCCACCAGGCAATATCACAATATACACTTAAAATCTGACAACGTGGCACCGTACCACAATATTTATCAAAACCCCGGTGTGGAGTATGAGTTATTCATATTTTTAAATACAAGCAAACATACACAGGATCCAAACACGGAACAGACCATATGACGATGGGCAGTACCTAACGAGTTTTAGTACATTCATCCGACACAAAAATAAAACGAAAATCATGCTTAAAACATAACCGAACAACCAAAAGACTCGGGGCCCCCGAAATAGCATACATCAGAATCCTCCGTCGCCATTGTGCTCCTCCTGTGCCTTGCCCTTCCCTCGCCCTGAAATACAAGTATTTCGCCCCAAACCACAGGGTCAGCTATATATGATAATAATTCTCATGACATTATACAATTCATATATACTGATTCCAAATAAATCCACCGACTACTGAATATACCCCGAAGGCGTATAAACAATCAGTCCCAACTGTCGAAGATAACCAAATATACGAACGACCATATACTATGGCTCAAGACGGACGTCACAGTACGCCCGATCCGGAAATGTGTCCGTGCACATGTCCACCCCGTATACGGAATCCAGAATATACGTGGGACAATGTACCAAATTAGCCTCACGAACTACGTCTCGTGTGCACGATCTAAATGCGGAAAAACCTCCACGCATGATCATCAAGTGCCCGGCTAAAAATCCTACACATAACCAATCGGCGCGCAGATATGACTCCAGAGATGTCACGATACAACATGACAACGAAACTCAACGAATTACACTTTATCCAAGAAATCGAACAACTCACCGAAGTGTCAACAAAGCTCAACGATATCAAGGGTCCAAAAGTACGAATTTGGGTATACAATCCCATGATGAAAACGGGACATCATCAAGAACAACCTCAAGTCACAAGACACAAGTTTATAGGTGTTTCATATACACGAAATGCATAATCATCATAAGAATCCACACATCATTATAACCAAGCAAGATAACTTGCCTCAATTCCGTAGACGAATAATCCTTCCTCGAATGGTCAAACGAACGGTATCCTCGTCTAACAATACTCACGTGAACAAGCAACCTTGAATGAAATATAATTCATTCAACAACACATTCGTACGATAATGGTATTATTGCATAAACAATATTCACAAATCGATTATCCTATCGATCATTTTAATGTTCTTATTACAAATCATCGTATGTTTATCATGATCATTTCATATTCTAACCTTAATGTCAAATTCTTGATGTCTAGTTTATTATTTATGCAATATCGTGAAAATATCTTTTTCAAATCAGCGACACTTCCAATTACGATATAACTTGTGTTTAATTACATTCTTCATTATTTACCAACGATTTCATTCAAAACTTGATTACTATATGAAACATAAGTTTAAGTTTTTAGTGAATTAAGAACATCATCTTAATTTACGCCTCTTGACATGCATGGATTAATGAAATGGAATTCGGCTATTCATCTACCGCATTTGTATCATCACAATTCTCTAAAGAACATTATCAACCTATCAATGTAGCGATTAACGCCCTTTAACGAAATCGATAGATTCGAACATATGAAGATTACAACTTCCTTCTATCAACATTCATTGTTTTACTTTGAAGAATTTATTAAAAGCCTAGTTATATCATTGAATACTTGAGATTTTTGAAGTAACTTCATTCATCTAACAAAGATCATCTACGAAGGATTAATATCATCTTTCCAACAATTTTATTACAAAGGTTTTAGAGGCCAAAAATCATGGTTCCATACTACCTTCAAGAATCAATAGAATGTTCAAGACCAATTTAACATTTCTTACTTTTAATCATTAAGGATATCATCCCTAACATGTTCCTAGTGTTGAGACTAAAATCAACTTCCGATTATCATGCTATACCTCAGGTTTTATGTATATCATTATCAACACAATCACATTATGAAGTTATTTACATCAAGAAGTAACACTAATACCTTCAAAGTTAATCTTCACTTGGTTTGAGTATGATTCAATTAACTTATCATGTTTACACTAGTTTAAACTAACATTATGTGAAGTATTTATCTACTAACATCATCATAAGCATGGAATTGATATGAGTTAAAGAAAGACCAACCTTAAAATGAAGAACAACACCAACACTCCAAGGAATACACTTCAATCTCTAGCTCTCCAAGTCACCAATCAAGTGTTGAAGCTCCAACACAAGTTAGGAAGGCTTAGAAATGAAGTTGGAAGGGAAAGGAATCGTTCCTAAGTTGGGAGATTGAAAGAGGTCGAGTAGGAAGTGAATGGCAAGTCATACATTTATAATCTGAACTTGACATTACGTACGTTAACGAACGTGGTTAACGTACGTTATAGCCTTTACGTACGTAATCTCAGGATCATTACGTACGTAACCAATTTCATCAAATCTCCCTGTCTAAAAACACGCAGTTCATTACGTACGTAACCAGGCAGCTATTACGTACGTAATAGCCGTTGGCTCATCGCGATCGACTCCCGACCACCTACCCTTGCTCGACCCCACCGCCAAAGGCGGATTCTTTGGAGGATCTTCCGCATTACGTGCGTTAACGCATCGACATTACGTACGTAAGGCGGCCTACATAGCGTACGTTAAGAATACATGTTAACGTCGTTAAGTACTATAACAATCATAAATGGAATTCTCGCAATATCACCCAACAACTAATATAGTATGAATGACCATGAATCCAATTTAACATAATTCGTGTCTTGGCTACAACATCACGGATATGGTGCGAAAATACTTAACTTAAATCATGAAATACAATATTAAAGGCGAGGGTATTACATACTCCCCCTTAAAAGGAGTTTCGTCCCGAAACTAAGGGGTAAACAGATTCGGGTATCTCTCTCGCATGCTATCTTGATCTCCCACGTAGCTTCCTCGACTCCATGTCTTGACCACGAATTTTTAATAAGGGAATCGTCTTGTTCCTCACTGCTTAATTCTTCTCTCGAGTATCTCGCACAGTGTTCCTCATACGAATGGTCGTCGGCTATTTCGACCTCGTCGAATTGAATAACGTGACTTGGATCAGCAACATACTTCCTTAACTGAGACACATGGAATACGTTGTGAATCCGACTCAAAGCTGGTGGTAATGCTAAACGATAGGCTAGGTCGCCTACTCGTTCCAGGATCTCAAACGGACCAATATACCTTGGGCTCAATTTGCCTCTCTTCCCGAATCGGAAAACACCTCTAGTAGGAGATACTTTGACCAGTATATGGTCACCAACTTCAAACTCGAGTGGTCGTCGACGATTATCTGCATATGATTTCTGGCGGCTTTGGGCAGTTAATAGACGGCTCTTGATCAGGGAAATCTTCTCGCGGGCTGCCAATAACATATCAGGTTCCGTACCAATGGATTCAGATAATTCGTCCCAGCACAAAGGGGACCCACAACGACGACCATATAATGCCTCATAAGGTTCCATCATGATCGAGGCGTGCCAGCTGTTATTGTATGTGAATTCTACCAACGGCAGTTGGGCTTCCCAGTCAGGCTTCCAATCGAGAGCACATGCCCTCAACATATCCTCTAGAGTTTGAATTGTCCTCTCAGACTGACCGTCGGTCTGAGGATGAAAATCCGTACTGAAGTTCAACTGTGTACCCATAGCACGATGAACCGCCTTCCAGAAGTGCGACACGAACCGTCCGTCCCGATCTGATACAATACTCTTAGGGGTGCCATGCAGTCTCACAATCTCTTTGATGAATAATCGGGCCAATTTCTCAGGGCCCCAAGTATCCTTGATCTCCAAAAATTGGGCTGATTTAGTCAATCGATCCACAACCACCCAAATCGTATTCATGCCTCGACGGCTCGTCGGCAAACTAGTAATAAAGTCCATCGATATGTCTTCCCACTTCCACTCGGGAATCGGAAGCGGTTTCATCATGCCAGCTGGTCGTTGATGCTCAATCTTGACTCACGATGTGTCGACATTTCAAACGAATTCGCAACTTCCGCTTCATGTTACCCCACGAATAATACGTCTTCAACTCCTTCTACATTTTGTTTGATGCCGGGTGTATGGTATTCGGGGTAGCAGGAGCCTCCTTCATTATAGTATTCCTCAATTCATCGTCTGTTTGGTACACACACTCGGTTTTAAAGCGTAATACCATCCTCGTGAACCACAAATCCAGGGCCTTCCCCGATCGATTTCTCCTCGAATTCGGATAAGAATGGGTCCGACATCTGCTTCGTCCCGATCGTCTCATCAATGGATGGTGAAATCTCAAGCATGCACAATTGTCCCCGAATGCGTTGTATCCAGACCTCAATCTCTGGTCTCATGAACTCTAATTGCAACTCCCTCGGGCGGTCAAACGAGCTAGCATCTGCTCCTGCACCGCCTTGCGGCTCAAGGCATCGGCAACCACGTTTGCCTTGCCTGGATGATAAAGGATCTCGATATCATAGTCTTTGATTAGCTCTAACCACCTCCTTTGTCTCATATTCAACTCCTTCAGGTAAAAATATACTTCGTGCTCTTGTGGTCCGTAAAAATCGCGCGAGTAACTCCATACGTATAGTGGCGCCGATTTTTAAAGCAAACACTACGGTGCTAACTCCAAGTCATGAGTCGTAGTTGACCTCGTAAGGACGCAATCGTGCGGACGCATAGGCGATCACTTTCCCGCCCCGCATTAACACGCAGCCAAGGCCCTGCCTCGATGCATCGCCGTATACCGCGAATCCTTCCGTTCCTCTAGGTAGTACCAAAACAGTGCTGAAATTAATCGACCTTTGAGTTCATCAAAACTTTGCCGACATGCTTCCGACCACAAGTACTTCTTATCTTTTCTCAACAGATTAGTCATCGGTTGAGCAATTTTGGAAAATCCTTCCACGAATCGCCTTAATAGCTTGCTAGACCCGTAAAACTACGAACTTCCTTCACGTTCTTCTGGGTAGCCATCTCGGATAGCTTCCGTCTTACGTGGGTCTACTCTTACTCCCTCTGCTGATATCACATGACCCTTAAAAATAACTTCATACATCCGAATTCACACTTAGAAAATTTTCCATAGAGTTGTTCTCGCCTTAACGCATCGAGAACACGCGGAGGTGACACTCATGCTCCTCATGATCACGAGAGTAGACCAAGATATCGTCAATAAAAACGACTACAAAACGATCCAGATAATTAATAAAAACCCGATTCATCAATTCCATGAATACTGCAGTGCATTAGTCATCCGAATGGCATGACAATGAACTCATAATGCCCATAGCGAGTGCGAAAAGCTGTCTTCGGACGCCGACTCTCGAATCCGCAATTGGTGGTACCCGGACCTCAAGTCGATCTTGGAAAATACAATGGCTCCTCGGAGCTGATCCAATAGATCATCGATGCGAGGTAAAGGATACTTGTTCTTAATTGTTACTTTGTTCAGCTCCGTGTCGATACACAAACGCAGCCGATCCGTCCTTCTTCCGCATTTAATAACACGCGCCCCCAAGGGGATGCACTGGGCCGAACATATCCTTTCTCAGTTAATTATTCGAGTTGTCTTTTCAATTCCTGCATCTCAGTCGGGGCCATACGGTACGGTGCTTTCGAAAGCGGGGACGTCCCCGGCTCCAACTCAATGGTGAATTCCACCTCTCGCTGTGGGGGTATTCCTGGAAGCTCGTCTAGGAATACATCCGGATAGTCTCGAACTACTGGAATATCAATCAATTTGACTGGCCGGTCAGCTGTCTTAGTCATGTAACACCAATAACAAATGCATCCCTGGTTCAGTAATCTCATAGCCTTCATAGCGCTGATGACTCTCCCAGAATGATTGGGATTATCACCCCGAAAAATACACTCGACGCCATCATCCGATGTGACGGTCACCATTCGCTTACGGACGCTAAGGAAGGCATCGTGACGATCCATCCAGTCAATACCCAAGATTACATCATCTTTAGGTAAATCCACCACAATCAAGTCAGACAACCACTCACGGTTGTTCATGCTAATCAGACGATTACGTACTTCACGACTCCCAATAATTCTTCTACCTTCGGGTAGACCAATTACATAATGTTCACATTTGATAACACGATTCAAATGCAAACGACTCAAACAAGAACTAGACAAAAAGGAGTGTGAAGCACCCAGTATCAAAAAGAACACAAACGGCCGAGAGTGGATCTCGAGAGTACCGCAATCATCATGCGGCCGGGATCATCGGCTTTCTTCATCTCGTAAACTCGGGTTTTGCAACCCGGAAGCTGTGTACCAACTTGATTCCCACGGCCCATCCCTTTGTTCGCCCGGTAGTCCGGTAAGAAGCGGATGGAGGAGCACGTTCTGAGCAAGACCATCTTGAGCAAGAGATGCTTGGGCACGCCCGAGTCCACCCGGCAATAGCGGCGCGATGACCGTTATTCCCGCAAGTGTGACAGCAACGGCCGGCCGGACACTTGGAGCTGATATGCCTCTGGTCCCCACGGTTATAACACACGGCGATGAGCCGATTGCGAGAGTGCGTTCTGCCGGTTTTGGTGCCATAGGTGGCCGCCGTAAAGATTTGGTACAGTGGGGTTTCTTGAATACCCCGGTTCTTTGTCTCCTTGGGTCTGGTTCCTGGATCTCTTGTTGGAAAACTGAGGCTGCTTCTTAGAAATCTCCTACGCGGTAAGTTCATACTCCAAAGCCTTCTCAATAAACTCTGGTAAGGTCGTACAGTAGTGATTGAGTAATTGCATCCTCATTCGGGGTTTAAGCCTCTTGAGGAAATATTTGATTTTATCAGCTTCCGAACGGACAAGTGTCGTAGCAAAAGGGAGAAGTGCTTGGAATTTTTCAGCAATTACTAACACATCCTCGTCTTCCGATGGGTCGGGGTTTAGTAATTCGGACAGTTTAGCTTCAAGGAGGGGTGCAGGATAGTAACGATCTAGCATAAGATTCTTGAATTCCTCCCAAGTACTTGCGCCTTCGGCAGGCCTGACAGAAAGCCACCAAGTATGGGCACTTTTACTGAGGTAGTAGGCAGCCACAGCAACTCGATTTTCCTCTGGGCACTCCACCATCTCGAACAGTTTCTCAAAATGCTCTATCCAGTGTACAATGTCGGCAGGATCAGATGAGCCTTCAAAAGTCGAAGGTCGCTGACGTGATATGTCGCTAATAATCCGGCTCACGATCCCGCCAGGCACCAAAGGCGGAGGCTGTTGTCCCTGTTGCTGACCAGTAGTATTCCTTTGCATAGTTTCCATCAGCCGACCCATTTGGGTCATCTGGGCCATCATGCCCTGCATCACGGTGTAAGGATCGGCACGTGCATTCTCTCCGATGTGGTACGATTGGTCCCGAGAAGGCGAATCACTGCCTGCGGAACTCTGTTCCACATTCGCGCGTCTGTTAGCTCGTGGTATCGGAATTCGGCCTCTTCCGCGGCCTCGTCCCCCTCTGCCACGGCCTCTAAGGTTCCTTTCCATATTGAAAGAACCAAGTCACAAGTACAGTTTGATTTATCAATCATAATTCATGCTAAGTTAATAACAACAGGGAATTTCCTATCCAACAAAGCAGTTGTAAAGGATCACTGGCACTACAAGTGTTACACACTCAATATCATATCAACATTAAGTCGAAACAATTCCAATCACATAATTAATTTAGGTTCTCTTTAAACAGATGAATTTTGCCTCATGGTAGCAAGATGCCAAGATAAGTAAGGAGACCAATACATCGTCAATATCATGCCAGTAATCAAATTATGGTTCATGAGAACATACCGTATTCGACGGGTCAGGCGCTTGCACAGGTTACACGTGGCACGAAGTTTTATTGATGCTATTTTGATTCTACAATGACTCAAAATAAAAACACACTCTCTGATACCATCTTCCATGTGACCCAAAAAGTGGCTATTACGGTCGTGGATCCCTCCTGGGACCCACCAGGCAATATCACAATATACACTTAAAATCTGACAACGTGGCACCGTACCACAATATTTATCAAAACCCCGGTGTGGAGTATGAGTTATTCATATTTTTAAATACAAGCAAACATACACAGGATCCAAACACGGAACAGACCATATGACGATGGGCAGTACCTAACGAGTTTTAGTACATTCATCCGACACAAAAATAAAACGAAAGTCACGCTTAAAACATAACCGAACAACCAAAAGACTCGGGGCCCCCGAAATAGCATACATCAGAATCCTCCGTCGCCATTGTGCTCCTCCTGTGCCTTGCCCTTTCCTCACCCTGAAATACAAGTATTTCGCCACAAACCACAGGGTCAGCTATACATGATAATAATTCTCATGACATTATACAATTCATATATACTGATTCCAAAGAAATCCACCGACTACTGAATATACCCCGAAGGCGTATAAACAATCAGTCCCAACTGTCGAAGATAACCAAATTTACGAACGACCATATACTATGGCTCAAGACGGACGTCACAGTACGCCCGATCCGGAAATGTGTCCGTGCACATGTCCACCCCGTATACGGAATCCAGAATATACGTGGGACAATGTACCTAATTAGCCTCACGAACTACGTCTCGTGTGCACGATCTAAATGCGGAAAAACCTCCACGCATGATCATCAAGTGCCCGGCTAAAAATCCTACACATAACCAATCGGCGCGCAGATATGACTCCAGAGATGTCACGATACAACATGACAACGAAACTCAACGAATTACACTTTATCCAAGAAATCGAACAACTCACCGAAGTGTCAACAAAGCTCAACGATATCAAGGGTCCAAAAGTACGAATTTGGGTATACAATCCCATGATGAAAACGGGACATCATCAAGAACAACCTCAAGTCACAAGACACAAGTTTATAGGTGTTTCATATACACGAAATGCATAATCATCATAAGAATCCACACATCATTATAACCAAGCAAGATAACTTGCCTCAATTCCGTAGACGAATAATCCTTCCTCGAATGGTCAAACGAACGGTATCCTCGTCTAACAATACTCACGTGAACAAGCAACCTTGAATGAAATATAATTCATTCAACAACACATTCGTACGATAATGGTATTATCGCATAAATAATATTCACAAATCGATTATCCTATCGATCATTTTAATGTTCTTATTACAAATCATCGTATGTTTATCATGATCATTACATATTCTAACCTTAATGTCAAATTCTTGATGTCTAGTTTATTATTTATGCAATATCGTGAAAATATCTTTTCAAATCATCGACACTTCCAATTACGATATAACTTGTGTTTAATTACATTCTTCATTATTTACCAACGATTTCATTCAAAACTTGATTACTATATGAAACATAAGTTTAAGTTTTTAGTGAATTAAGAACATCATCTTAATTTACGCCTCTTGACATGCATGGATTAATGAAATGGAATTCGGCTATTCATCTACCGCATTTGTATCATCACAATTCTCTAAAGAACATTATCAACCTATCAATGTAGCGATTAACGCCCTTTAACGAAATCGATAGATTCGAACATATGAAGATTACAACTTCCTTCTATCAACATTCATTGTTTTACTTTGAAGAATTTATTAAAAGCCTAGTTATATCATTGAATACTTGAGATTTTTGAAGTAACTTCATTCATCTAACAAAGATCATCTACGAAGGATTAATATCATCTTTCCAACAATTTTATTACAAAGGTTTTAGAGGCCAAAAATCATGGTTCCATACTACCTTCAAGAATCAATAGAATGTTCAAGACCAATTTAACATTTCTTACTTTTAATCATTAAGGATATCATCCCTAACATGTTCCTAGTGTTGAGACTAAAATCAACTTCCGATTATCATGCTATACCTCAGTTTTATGTATATCATTATCAACACAATCACATTATGAAGTTATTTACATCAAGAAGTAACACTAATACCTTCAAAGTTAATCTTCACTTGGTTTGAGTATGATTCAATTAACTTATCATGTTTACACTAGTTTAAACTAACATTATGTGAAGTATTTATCTACTAACATCATCATAAGCATGGAATTGATATGAGTTAAAGAAAGACCAACCTTAAAATGAAGAACAACACCAACACTCCAAGGAATACACTTCAATCTCTAGCTCTCCAAGTCACCAATCAAGTGTTGAAGCTCCAACACAAGTTAGGAAGGCTTAGAAATGAAGTTGGAAGGGAAAGGAATCGTTCCTAAGTTGGGAGATTGAAAGAGGTCGAGTAGGAAGTGAATGGCAAGTCATACATTTATAATCGAACTTGACATTACGTGCGTTAACGAACGTGGTTAACGTGCGTTATAGCCTTTACGTCGTAATCTCGTGATCATTAAATGCGTAACCAATTTCATCAAATCTCCTGTCTAAAAACACGCAGCTTCGTTACGTCGTAACCGGCAGCTATTACGTGCGTAATAGCCGTTGGCTGTCGCGATTGACTCCCGACCACCTACCCTTGCTCGACCCCACCCGAAAAGGCGATTCTTTGGAGGATCTTCCGCATTACGTACGTTAACGTACTGATATTACGTACGTAAGGCGGCCTACATAGCGTATGTTAAGAATACATGTTAACGTACGTTAAGTACTATAACAATCATAAATGGAATTCTCGCAATATCACCCAACAACTAATATAGTATGAATGACCATGAATCCAATTTAACATAATTCGTCGGTACTTGCTACAACATCACAGATATGGTGCGAAAATACTTAACTTAAATCATGAAATACGATATTAAAGGCGAGGGTATTACAGCAAGTAAAAATGATGGGTTGCCTCCCATCAAGCGCTCTATTTTACGTCTTGAGCACGACGTGGCAAAAAGAATTTAACGTGGCTTCTTTCTAGGGAGATTGCCAAATGCCCCCTTCTTGCAATCTATAAGCCTCTTATTCCATAAGGGAGGCTTTGGTTCATGCCCGGTTGCCAAAAATAATGAGTAAGAATAATTATGCGGACAACCAAAAAATAATAGAAGAATATAATAATTGTAAGGCACGAAAAAATAAGCAGAGTTCCAATGGGTAAATAATAAATACTTATCATGAACAACCTCATTAGAACTCAAGGAATCAGCCTCAACAAAATCAAAAGTGATAGGATCAATCTCTCCCATTATGGATTTAGGAAAAATTATGCGTGGCACCGTTAATAAAATTTTAGGCACAAAAGTGTTCACTTTATTATTCGAAGTTTGATAATAATTTAATGAAATTTCTTTGGAAATATCATCAATGGTAACTTCTTCTACAAGCTCATCACACTTTATGTAATTATCAGGTGTTGGAGAATCGACCCTAAAACTCAGCATGTCATCATTCTCAACCTCCCCCTCTACTTCACTACTAAAGATATGAACTGGAAAATAACCATAGTGAATTTCAAGACCACGATGTGCACATTCTCGCTCAAGAGGGGTACTATCAGGATTTTGAAGAGCGTCGTTCAAGCATGGTCTTTTGTTTCGGGGGAGGGGGCTGACTGACCCTATTAGGCAAATTATTAAGAACATCGAAATTTATGAAATGCCAAGGGTCACGATAATCAAAGGAAAACATAATGAAAAAAAATAAAAATATAGATACTAAAAAAAAAGAAAAACTTCAAATTAAAATTAGAGTCGCTTGGTATTGATATTAGCGAAAAAAAATCAGTCCCCGGCAACGGCGCCAAAAACTTATTGTGAGGAAATCCCTCACACTATGCCGCAAGTGCACGGTGTCAACAAGTAATAAAGTGATGAATAAGATATCGTTCCCTCGAGGACTGATTTCACTAAGTACCAAAATATAGTCGACTCACAATTTTATTTGAAGAACAATTAGATGGAATTTATATCTAAACTAGTTGCAGAAAAATAAATAATAATAATAATAATAATAAAAAGGGTGTAGGATTATGATTTTCACCTTAAACAATCAGGAATGATTTTTATTCAATTCAATTCACTTTTATTCAATTGATTGTAAGCAGGAATTCCTAAATTATTCTAAAGCCTTTCCCAAGGTCGATAGAAAATACTACGAATTATTAACTCGATATATCTCTATTCGAATTAGATAATTAATAGCTGAAACAGTTCAAGAATCCCTACAATAAATAGGCTTCACAAATTCCCATGAGTATATTCCTATCTCACAAAAATTATGATTCGTCTCACAAGAACTATGCCTAAATTTTATCTCCCGAATCCATAAAGACATTCAAAACAATTCAACTGTTGGCCAGACAATTAAAAAGCATTAAGAACAGTAAGAAGAATCCAATTCAATAGAATGACGAATGAATTGAAATAATAATAAATAAATCAAACCGTCATGTAATCGGCTACAATCAAAATCCCACTCGAATAGATCTAGAAAATATGATGCGGAAAAACAAAGAAAAACCGTAGGGATCCGTGGTCTTGTCGTCGCCCACAAATCTTCTCCTTTTGTTCTTCGCCCTAGCTATCGATTCACCTCCGAGTTCCTCCCCCTTGTTCATCCCTTCAATGCTTATTTATAGTAGTCCTAAGCCTCCAAAACGTGTACGTATGATGAGGTCGAGAACAGGATTCAAAACGACCCAGAAACGCGGAGTATTCAGCAAAAACTGCCCGGTGGGCCGCGACTCACTTAATCTGTGCCGCGGTTCACACGTTCAGCGCCCCATGCCTGGGCGGCCTTTTTCCTCCTGGGCCGCGGCTCACTTAGGCTATGCCGCGGCTCACAGTACAGTGTGCTCAGCGCTTTCTGGACATCTTCGTGTGCCGCGGCTCACTTGGTTCTTGCCGCGGCCCCCGGCAAAAAATTGCCGTTTTCGCCCGTTTTTCATCGTTTTGGCTTCCGGACTCCGATTTCCTGCAAAACATATAAGAATAGTGCATTAAAAGCTCATTTATGCTGAATTAGGCTCAAGATGGATATAAAATAATGATAAACAATCGTATAAAAATACGCCTAACAGTGCAAGGCAGCCAAAGGGAGTTGCAACGGTACGGAATTCCACTGGTTGGAAGCTGTTGTAACTGGTTGAATCATTGTAACATTTATCACTGGTTGAGAGTTATAGTGAATTCATCTCCAACTGGTTTGGAGAAAAGTGGATTAGTAGAGGATTACCCCACCTCTGAGACCACTATAATTGCTTGCATGTTTTACTGCATTAAACATCATTCTTAATTGTTGCATACATATTTACTGTTCCATTAGATAGTTATCTGCAGAGAGCATTTACTTACCTGCATACATCATCAGTTGTATCTTCTGCATAACTTGTCTGCAGACGACTTAAAGTCATCTGTACTTATCACAGCTGAGGAACTCACCTTACTTCAGAATAGAGTTTCAATAAGTCTATTCACCTCCCCTCTAGACTTATTCCTGACGACTTGTAACCTACAAGTGGTATCAGAGAGGTTGTTCAAGTTTTACAGAACCAGATCCATATATCGGAGCATATATATTTTAATCTCACATTTAGAATGGAACACATGCAACACATGCATTCTAGACTTCCTGTATTTTCCGTTGATGAATATGACCTCTAGAAGATAAGAATGCAGGCACACTTATCATCCATCTATGACGACATGTGGTGCATTATTGAAGACGGTCCTTTCATCTTTGAGAAGGACAACTCCCCTGAGGAGATTGCAGCTGGGAAGCCTGAGAAGATCCCAAAGAAGAGAACGGAGATGTCCCCTAAAGAAAGGAAGCTGGCCAACCTTGACAATCGGGCCAGAGATGTGCTGTATCAGACCCTGGATAAGGCAACCATGGTGAAGATCAAAAACTGTAAGAATTCAAATGAAATCCGGGACACATTAGCAGTAATGTGTGAAGGAACGGAGTTGATCAAAGAAAATAAGTTGTCAATAGCTACACAAAAGTTTGACAACTTCAAGATGAAGACCCGAGAATCCATTGACCAGGTGGATGGAAGATTCACAGAGATAATAAATGAAATCAACTCTCTGGGAAAAACCTATGGCAATAGAAAAATGGCTCTAAAAGTTTTGAGATCTCTCAATTCTATATGGAGCATGATGTAATACCCGTAATTTTGTTTCCCGGAAATTTTCTATTTTTGGCGGAAGTCCGTTTTTGACAACTTGCTTGGGACCGTTTCGTCATCCCGAGAATGATTAATTCTACACTTTTTGTCATCCGAGTTCGTTTCGGTATCGTTCTGTTGAATTCCGTGTTCTTTAGCGACTTTTCCACGTATGAGTTCGACTTTGTTAAATCACCATTAATTTTTGGAAACTCCAAAAATTCTGAATCTTGGCAATATTATAAAGCATCGAGTTAGCTTTCCAATGGTTCAAACGGTGAGTCAATCGGAGTCCAGACGAGGGAGTTATGGTCGAAATAGCTAAGTCACTCTCATTTTCCAGATTCGGCCAAAACCGCCTGTAACCGGTGCCGCGGCACACCTGGGCTGAGCCGCGGCACACTGCCAAGCCCTGGGAGCAAATTTTGGGCCTGTGCCACGGCACACCTCTACTGAGCCGCGGCACACATGACAGTTTACCCTATATCTGCGTTTTTTTGTGCGATTCAACCGATACTTTTTCATTTCTTCACCTTCACACGGGAGAGAAGGCTTGAGAGAGGGAAGTTTCTTCATCTATCACTTGAGTGGGTGACTTCCTTCATCTATTTTCGATTGTGAAGCCCGGATCATCGTTCTATCGCGTGCTCTTCGAATCATAGTGCTTGAATCTTCAAGAGGTAATTTCTTCAACATCTTGGATTTTGATTTTGTATTGGGTAATGATGTTTTGGATGTTAAAATCATGGGGTATGAAGTGATATACGCATGATTATGGACTTGTTGGAGTATTCATCGGATTATTGATCTGAGTTTGCTAAACTGACATAGCTAAGTAATATACAAGCTAAGGAAATAACATCCCTCAAGGCATCTATAACCTTGGATGAGTTGTGTATGAACAAAAGGCCACTTTATTCCAGATCAGGCCTAGGTTATGACCCCAACACTCCCTCTAGTTCAAAAACCACTTTTATCAAGGGAGAAACACTTGTCCCGACTGCTGAGCCTACATATAAACCCGTATTTCAAAATAGGCAGCATCCAAGTCAAAGGTTTAAGCAGCAGCCAAGGTTCACAAGGCAGCCACCTAGACAAGAGACTAGGCAATGGCCAAGGCAAAAGCAGCAGCCAAGACATTATGCCAACTATTATCAAAGACTCCTCAAAAACAGATTTCAAAATGGGAGAGGCAAGTGGAAACCTCAAGGTTATCCAAGTTTTCAAAACAACCAGGTGTGGAGACCCCAAAGATTTAACAAATGGTCTCAGCCAAGATTTAGAAATGGCCCACACCACAAATCTTAGGAGGCATATCCACTACATAATCCTAACCGAGGATATAGGCCCAGACAACACACCTTTTAGGGACAATCAACATAACTTTCATAATCCAAGGAGAAATCAATTCTCCAGGAAACCTACTAACCCTCGAGGACCCACACAGATTTGGGTACCTAAATCTCTACTTTATTGATTGCAGAAAAGGTGGAAGGACTACTACCACATCTCTAAAAATTCAAATATGGGAGGTGAAGAATGGTTTGTAGATTCCGGATGCTCAAGGCACATGACAGGGAACAAGAAGGTGCTTTCAAATTATATCAAAGAAATAGGCCCAGATGTAACCTTTGGAGATAGCTCTAGAGGTCGGACAAAAGTATTTGGAGAGCTGCACAAAGGAAATATAACCATATCTAAAGTTCACTATGTCAAAGGGCTCAAATACAATCTATTGAGCATAAGCCAATTTTGTGATGAGAAGAACCTAGTAGTCTTCACCATTTGGAAATGCATGGTGATTTATATCCTATCTGGAAAAGTGAAGCTACAAGGATTCAGAAGGAGAGATGTCTACATGATAGATTGGAACACAGGCACCCCTAACACTTGTTTTCTATCTAAGATAATTGCTGAAAATGGATCGTTGTGGCATAAGAGATTATGTCATCTAAACTTCAAAGCCATCAACAAGATAAGCTCTCAAAAGCTGGTCAGAGTACTTCCAGAAGAAGTATTCAAGAAGGAAGCTCTCTGTGATGCATGTCAGAAATGGAAGCAGACCAGAGCATCATTCAAACCAGTTCAGCCTACCACTCTCACCACAAGAGTTCTAGATCTACTTCATATGGATCTCTTTGGCCCCATCCAATCCAAGGACATTGAGTGGAAGAAAGCATGCTCTAGTAGTGGTAGATGACTACTCAAGATTCATATTGGTTGTTTTTCCCTATAAAAAGAGTGAAACATTATCTAAGTTACCTGAGTTGCTGAGAAAGATTTAGAATGAGAAATCCCTTTCAATCATCAAGATCAGATCAGATAGAGGAGGAGAATTTCTCAACAAGGCAATCACTGAGTACAGTGATCAGAATGGAATCCAGCATGAGGTATCTGCAGCTAGGACTCCACAGCATAATGGTGTTGTTTAAAGAAGAAACAGAACCTTGAAGGAAGCTGCCAAATCCATGATTGCTGAAGCTCGCCTGCCAAAGAAGTTCTGGGCTGAAGCTGTCAACACAGCATGCCATACTCAGAACAGGAGTATGATCGTAGGGAGACATGGCAAAACTCCCTATGAGGTTTGGAATGGCAGAACACCAATTCTTGCATATGTTCATATTTTTGGTTGTAAGTGTTTCATCCACAACAATGGTAAAACCCAACTGAATGCCTTTGATTCTAAAACTGATAATGGTCTCTTTATGGGATACTCCCAAATAAGTAAGGCATTCGGAGTATTTAACAAAAGAACCTTAGTTGTGGAAGAAACACCTCATGTTGTGTTTGATGAGTCTACTGTTGAGTACAGGAAACAAGTGGAATCAATTGAGAATAAGCTCAAATCTGCCACCCTAGAAGAAGTCATTATTCATGACACAGGAATGATGCACTCACCTGCAGATCAGCCTGAAGACCCAACTGCAGATTAGATAGGACCCCAAAACCTACCTGATCCATCTGTAGCTGATGAAGACCCATCTGCAGATCAGACAGGATCCCCACCTGCAGATGACAAGACCGTAGCTGATCCAGTTGCAGATCAAGAAGGCCAAAACCAAGCTGATTCAGAAAGAGGAAGAAGTTCACCAAAGCAACTCAACAGGGGGAACAAACCCTGAAGAAGATATCCCTAAATGGCTCAGATATCATCCCATCCAACAGATCATTGGAAACCTAACTGATGGAGTCAAGACCAGGCAATCCACAGATCCTGCAGGAATGGCAATGTTTTCATGTTTCATGTCTCAGATAGAACCCAAGACAACAGATCAAGCACTGGAGGACTACTCGTGGATCATTGCAATGCAAGACGAGCTGAACCAAATGGAGAGAAAAAATATCTGGGAACTAACAGACAGACCGGATCACAAGAAAGTAATTGGTACCAAATGGGTGTACAAGAACAAGTGTGATGAAGATGGAGCTGTTGTTAGGACTAAAGCCAGATTAGTTGCTAAAGGATATGCATAATGTTAAGGAATAGATTTTGATGAAAGTTATGCACCTGTTGCAAGATTGGAAGCTATCCGACTATTCCTTGCATATGCAGCATACAAGGATTTTGAAGCCTACCAAATTGACATGAAAAGTTCCTTTCTCAATGGAATTCTAGAAGAAGAAGTCTATGTGGAGCAACCCCCTGGATTTGTCAAATGAGACAAAGTGTACAAGCTTCTAAAAGCTCTATATGGACTCAATCAGGCACCAAGAGCATTGTATGAAACACTATCTGTATTTCTAGAGAAGAATGGTTTTAGCAAAGGAAAGGTGGACAAGACTTTATTCAGAGTGGAACATGAAGACCACATATTATTAGTTCAAATATATGTGGATGATATCATATTTGGCTCAACCAACCCGGAGCTATGTGAAAAGTTCCCAAATCTCATGCAAGGAGAATTTGAGATGAGTATGATGGGAAAGCTAAATTTCTTTCTTGGTTTGCAAGTCAAGCAAGTGGAAAATGGAATCTTCATCAATCAAGCTAAATACACAAGGGGTTTAATCAAGAGATTTGGATTGGACTCAGCCAAATCACTAAGAACTCCAATGAGCACAAGCCTACACCTCAATGCAGATTAAGGAGTCATATCAGTGTATCCAACACACTAAAGAGGACTTATTGGATAACTTCTATACCTAACTGCAAGCAGACCAAATATATCATATTCAGTAGGAGTATGTGCAAGATTCCAGTTAAACCCGAAGTAGTCTCACCAGGAAGCAGCTAAGAGTATTATCAGATATCTTAAGTCCACAATCAATGTTGTACTATGGTATCCTTAGGATAAAAATTTTGAGCTATCAGGATACTCGGATGCAGACTTTGCAGGATGTAAGATTGATAGGAAAAGCACTAGTGGAACGTGCCAATTCCTAAGAACCAGACTGATATCATGGTTCAACAAGAAGCATGTATCCAACTCAATATCAACAACAAAGTCAGAATACCTTGCTGCTGGCAGCTGTTGTGCACAAATTCTTTGGATCAGACAACAGCTAAGGGACTACAACATCACTGCAAATGAAGTTCCAATATGGTGTGATAACAATAGTGCAATTACAATAACCAACAATCCAGTATTGCACTCAAGGGCAAAGCACGTTGATGTGAAACATCATTTCATCAGAGACCATGTGCTAAATAAAAGAGTTAGAGTGGAAAGAGTCAGCACGGAGTTCCATATTGCTGACATATTCACCAAACCTTTACCAGAAGAAAGGTTTTTGGAGCTAAGCAGGGAACTTGGACTACTTGATTGGGAATCTAGTACAGATGAGAAAGCTACCTGATACAGACGAGGAAGAGCTACCTGATGCAGTCAAAGAGGATCTACCTGATCAGAGCAGACAAGTAACCCACCTAATCAGAACAGACAAGAAGCTGAAGGACAGACGAAGAAACCTAGCTGATCACAACCACAGGCGATACAACTCACCTCATGCAGACAAGAAGTATGCAGAGTAGACAAGAAGTCAAACAGTCAACCAGCTAAGTTTCTCTATCCTTGACCGACTTATGAATATTATATTATTATGTGTTTACGTGTGGCCAAATACACGTTCACACGACCACCACTATGTCCAATTAAACAAAAAAAAATCAACCGTCATTTTTGTATTCTCAAAAATTGGACCGCCTCTTAACTTAAATTATTATTTAATTCAAAACGTGTTTCAAATGGCTATTTAAGGTGGAGGAAATCACTTACACAAAGCTTTATCGTCTTCAAGCTTGAAAACCCCGAAACTCCTAAAGCAAGAACAATACTCAAATATTCACTGCACTAAATCAAAAAACTTAATTTCTTCGCAGAAATGGAGGCAACTCAATACTTCGAAGGCATCAACCTGAAACTCGTGAAGGACCAGATCATTTTCAGCGCCATTGTCGATTTTGAAAGTATTTTGGAGGCGAATCTGGCGTTGACCGAGATGCACTATATCATCAGGATGATGAATAAGAATGAGATATATCGATTTCTGGATATTAACCCCAAACTCCTTTACAAGGAAGTGGTTATATGTTTCCTCAAAGAAGCTGAAGTTACTGAAGATGGAATCACTAGTTCGATTTTTGGGGAAGAGGTGACGATTACTCCCCAAACTGTTGCGGATGCATTCAAGATGAAAGCTCAGGGCATTGCTGTTGAAGCCCTCAAACAGAGCTCAATGGAAACATGGTACGAGATTAAGCTGCCTGAACAGCCGGCAAAAGTCAAACTGACGACGAAGAGAGGAGATCTAAAGAAGGATTATAGATTCGTCCTGGATATTACCAACAAAGTCGTAATGGGGATGGCAGGCAGCTACGACCAGCTGTCATCAGCTAAATTTATGGTACTGGGAGCCCTTATCCAGGATCAGAGGATTAACTGGCCTGATTATATCTATAGGCAGTTAGTCTGAGAAGTCAACAAGGTCAGTTGGCTTGAAGAGGAAAAGAATTCAAAACAAAGCTAGCGTTCGGAACCCAAATTAGTTGGATCTTGGAGTTCCTGGGAAAGGCGAAGGGAAATGCAGACCCCTTCCATGGGAGCAAAAGGCTTGGTCATTTGGACCAAGAAACATTGAAGAAGTTGGGCGTAGTAAGGAAAGCAGCCCAGTTGTTGAAGGAGATGTCTTCTGGACCTACTCCTTACAGAGGGCCTTTGGACTCAGACGAATTCCGCTCTGATGCTGCAGACCAGACAGCACCTGCAGAGGAGATCGTATCTACCCTGCCTGCGGAGAAGGAATCACCTGTAGATAATTCCGACTCATACAACATTCCCCTGTCCAAGCTTATGAAGAGGAAGTCGCCTGAACCATAGGAGGTTGTCCACGTCATTCCATATTCATCAGAGAAGTCCCCTAAAAGACAGATAGGTTGGACTACTCATATGAAGAGGAAGAAGAGGTGCAGCAGCACAGATCACCTGCACCAATCGAAGACCAATCTGCCTTGAAGCAGATAGTCATCTCCCCTGCACCTGCCCTACCTGAAGATCAGCCCGATCAACCCGAGCTGATGTCAGACAAAATTCCCCTCCCCACACTTCCTAGCATCACTGAGGAAGAAGAATCTGAGGAGACCATTCAAGTCCCTGCCGAAAATTATTCATTCAATCTCAAAGCCAACAACCCTCTTGGACTTTCAGCAGCACAGCTGAAGTTGGTAAGGAAAGAAGTTTCAAAATATTCCTTTGTAAATATGTACGAGGAATGGAGAGAGTTCCGTATGTACAGCTTTCCCCAACTTAAAGCTCTTGTAGATCGGACCTCCTGGGAGCATCCAATAGCAGTAAAACAACTCGTTATGTTATTCTGTCGCGAAACTAACGTGCAGGTTGTACTTGAATAGGATTAGTTCATGCTCCATTTTCAGTAGAACATGGACCAATTCATTCTTAAAGTAATGAAGGGCGTCCAGGAAAAGAGGTTTTTTTGAAGAAGAAGCTGGTAAGAGGGAAGAGGAGGTTGAGGATGTTAGAGTTGTATATGTGATAAAACAGGAAGAGGAAGATGAAAATATTGAAGAAAAGGAAAAAGAAAAGGAGGATGTTGAAGAAGAAGAAGAAGAGGTAGAGGCAGAGGATGTTGTTTAAAAAGATGGAGTTGAAAACATTGAAAAAGAAAAAGAGGAAGAAGTTGAAAAGGAGGCAGAAGTTGCAAAAGGAGATGAAAAATAAGAAAATGAAAAAGAAGATGAATAAAAGGAAGAAGAAGAACAAAAAGAAGAAAGAGAAGACAAATGAGATGAGAAGAGAGATGATGGAGCTGATGGTGCACCTGATCAGGCATCTAGCTTGCATCATCCTGATGAGGATAAATCAGGCACACCTACAAAACCACATCTGATCAGAAGCAGGCTGATCGAAGCATACCTTCAGAAAAATCAACTGCAAAAAGGTTAGCTGACCAAGAGGACTCAGGTGAGAATGCCCCTCAAATGGCACCTGCAGTTCATATCTCACCTAAGCTGACCGAGCTGATCAGACGAATCATCGGAGAGACAATTGCCGAGTTTTTAGCAACTGAGGTGAAGCCCGATCTCAAGTCCCTCAACCTGAAGATGGATGCTCTGCTCAACAAAACTGACCCTTCTCCAACACCCACGAATTCCAGAATTCCTCTTGGCATGTCTGACTTTATGTACCGGGTGGAGGAGCAGCTAGCAGTCATAATTGATGCTGGCAAAAATGGGGAAGGTAATGTAAAAGAGAAAGTCACAGCACCTGAGTTCAGATAAGGGGAAGATAGAGAAGTCAGACAAGATCAAGGAAAAGGCAAAGGCAAGAGCAGAGAAGTTATTTCAGAACAAACCCTACCTCTCATCCAAGCCGGTACATCTCACCTGAAGCGAAAGGAGATGCCTGCACCATCTAAACCTGTAGTTCAACCTGCAGTCAAGAGGAGGAGGACCAGGCAGGAAATGGAGGAGAAATTGGAATGGGAAGGGAAGGAGCTTTGGTGGGTTGAGGAATTTTTACCTGCTGAGATTGCTCCAATATGGGGAGATGTAAGGAAGCAATTCATTGAAAAATATTATCTCCGGGAGTTGCTCCAGGATAAAGATTGCTCCCCACAGCAGACGTTCATAAATTTTATGGACTCAACCTGGCCAAAACTCTGGACTGTTCTGAAGAAATATGCCAAGAAATTTGATGCTTATCCCAGGATTGCAAATTTCAGACCTGAAGAAGCCCCCACTTTGATGAACAATGATCTGGATGAATTGGCTCTTCATGAGGAATTAAGAAACTATGTGTAGAGAATAACTTCACATCTGCTGAAGAACAAGAATTTGCCTATATGATAATTAAGAGGAAGCATGGGTTAGCACCAGTCCCTAAAAGGCCAATTGGTGCAAAACCTTTGAGATCTCTCCCTCCAGCCAAGCAGCAAGTCAGAAGAGGAAGGGGGAGAGGAAGATAGATTTTTACTTATTTACTTGTAATTTTCATTTTAGAATTAATTTTAATTTTTGGAATACTTGTAAAATTTTATTACCTGTATTTTGATCATTCAACTGCACTGTATTGTAATCATCAATAAAATATTTTATAATAGTCATTTGAATTACAACCACTAGTTGTCTCAAAGAAAGGCTGAGTTTGATTTGTGTCTTGCACTGTATCATGTGCAGACTTGCTTACACTTGAATGTTTTAGTTTTGCCATCATCAAAATAGGGGGAATTTGTTAGGAATACTTATTATATTTTGATGATGTCATCCCTGTATTGATCAATTATTCAAATGTATGTTTAAGTACTTGGCAAAATGTAAAGAAGAACCAAATGAGTATCTTCTATAGGCCTTATTTGTTTAGGCTTAGTATCGTTGATCAATTGTAAAACGGCTAAGTATAGAACTGCGTGTATTAGAGCAGTTTACATCAGAAAACTTCATATGATAGAACCTCAGAACAGAGAAGTTTATATTAGAAAAGTTCATTATCAGTCGAGTCTTGGTCAACTCAACTGATCAGAGAAGGTTGACCACAGATGACTTATCATCAGGCAACTTATTGTCAGAGAAGTCCTGGTCAAACAGGAATATCAGAGAAGTTTGACCAAACTGCAGTCAAGTGATCAAACAAAGTCTAGTCAAATGAAGTTTCACCATCAGATCAGATAACATTCATCAGGTCAGATAACTTCAGATCAGAGAAGATTCATCAGGACAGAGAACTTCATCTCAGAGAGGATATATCAGAGAAATCCTACATCATATAGGGTTGACTGCACATCAGACAGTTTGACCAAAAGAGATCAGATAAGTGATCAGCCAAGTAACTCAGTCCACGTCAATAAGCGTTGAAAAGTCAACAATCACGGAAAGCCGCATGCGGACGTATGGAGATAAATTGGAAAGATTCCCATAAAGCAAGGAATTAAATAAATACATCAAGATCCACTTCTGAGGACTTTATACTTATTATAATCAAGAATTCGGCGCTACAACAATAAAGTCTTCACAACGGTCAGGAATCAAAAGGGAATCCAGCCTTGTAACGGAATAATAAAGATAAACAAAGAAGTTCACTCTCCAACGGACGGATTTGTTACAGTAGTGCAACGGCTATGAAGAAAAGCTCAAGGATCGTACTATAAATATCAGAAGATATGAATTGAGCCAAGTACGATGCGAACAACACTCACAAGCGATCAAAGTATTTAAAGGCAATCAAGCTATCAAGCAAACAATAGCATCGTGAAAGAGCAAGCTTAAAAGATCTTATTCGAAGAAGCTCTTTGTTGGAGAAACACAAACACTCTAGTCTATAAAATCTGAGTACAGGGTTACTTTCTTGAATGAGGTTCTTGAAAGTAAAGAGGTTGTAAAGGTATCCAAGGATCGTTGATCAAGAGATACAAGGCAGCCAAATGGAGTTGCAACAGCACGGAATTCCACTGGTTGGAAGCTATTGTAACTGGTTGAATCATTGTAACATTTATCACTAGTTGAGAGTTATAGTGAATTCATCTCCAACTGGTTCGGAGAAAAGTGGATTAGTAGAGGATTACCCCACCTCTGAGACCACTATAATTGCCTGCGTATTTTACAGCATTAAACATCATTCTTAACTGCTGCTTACGTATTTACTGTTCCATAAGATAGTTATCTGCAGAGAGCATTTACTTACATGCATACGTCATCAGCTATGTCTTCCGCATAACTTGTCTGCAGACGACTTAAAGTCATTTGTACTTATCACAGCTGAGGAACTCACCTGATTTTCAGAAAAGAGTTTCAATAAGTCTATTCACCCCCCCTAGACTTATTCCTGATGACTTATGACCTACAATATGCCTTGGTCCAAAAATTCCAATCAAGTCCGACGGTACGCTTAAAACTTTCGAAGAATAATTACAAAGCAACGCAATTATTGTATTGTGTTTTAAATCCGAAAGAACACAACCGGATATCTTCGTGTGAAAGTGCCAAATAGATATGGAAGATATTAAAAGTCACACATGAAGGAACATCTCAAGTCAAGGAGATGAAAATAAATATGCTCCTACACGAATACGAGCTATTCCAAATGAAAGAAGAAGAATCCATTTCAATCACGCTCGACCTATTTTCGGTCATTACGAATGGATTGGCTTGTTTTGGAAAACCCATTTCGAGTAGTGAAAAAGTAAAAAAATGTCTACGATCACTACCTCGAGAATTGGACGGCACGGTGACGGCAATTATGGAATCGAAAGATTTGAATAATCTTGATTTTAGTGCCCTCGTTGGTTCACTAATAAATTACGAGATAGTCCTTAAATCTCAAAATGCAAAGCCAAAACCGAAGGAAAAAATCAAAAGCTTCGAAATCTAAAATGTTGTGCAAAGAAGAAATCCCGGTCGATGAAAGTGATGAATGTAATATCCGAATAATTGTTGATTATTTTCATCTATATTTGAACCTTGTAGTATATGATTCTGTCGTATTAGTAATCGAAGTGTGATTTCTTCCATATTTCTATTCTGATATCATGATCATTGGGTGGAGTTTGTTAATTCATGCATGATTCTGCACGGCATTAACGTACGTTAGGAGTTGTACATAACGTATGCTACGATCTATTGATAACGTACGTTATGTTGTAAGCATAGCGTACGTAAGATGTAACACCCCGAGATATTCGGAATAATTACAGCGCCGTAAACCCTTTAAATAAGGATTTACAAGGCTAATTAAAAAGAAAAGTAAATACAAGACATCAATACCGCGAAAATTCAAGTTTATGAAAACGTATAACTGGTTCAACGGGTAATTAATACAACCATATCGAATTAATATCAAAAGACACGCGTACTCGAGTACAGAAACCAAACCAAGACCACAAATCTCCAATAACAATAAATATCACTGAACCCCATCGTCGTCACGTCGGTACTGTGGCTGTTTCCCTGCTCCTTGGCTACCTGAACATCAAAACAAATGTCCACCCCCGAAGGGGTTAGCAAAACGATGCTAGTACAAGTATCATATTTAAACAATTCGAATATGCATCAACAATACACAACAAGATACATCACACGGACTTCCGCTACCGGAATCCGACAATGCGAATCTACAAGATTCCATTACACACAGGTATTCCAATGATCCAGCGCCCTCAGCATAGATCCCAAGATGATCCCGTCGGACCAACACGAGGTGGAAATAACCCGTCCAATGATCCAGCGCCCTCAGCCTAGATCCCAAGATGATCCCGTCGGACCAACACGAGGTGGACATCCGATCCAGCGCCCTCAGCATAGATCGTACACGTATACAAACACAACTCATGCATACACATATGCCAAATCATTACGTTCATCAACATGAACATATAAACGAATATCATGACAAATCAACGAAGTAAATATCATGTTCAACAACATGCATAATCATACGCATACTCCAAAAATACCGATATTAACATATCACGATACTTGCCTCGAAGATGGCAAGAACGGTATACTTCAATGCTCTCGACGCACTCGAAGGCCGCCCCCTCCGATCAACGTAACAAGCTCGAACCTTAACAAAAGGAACGATATACAAATCATCTCGAGTCGAACAATGGCCTAACATTTCGGCCTACGGCCGAAAAGCTCAAACTAAACAATCTGCCTGGATTGCTTAGCGCGCGCTACGTACTCTACGTAACGTGCGCTAAGCTGGACTGTTAGCGTACGCTATCGTATAAGACTAGCGTGCGCTAGACACGAACTGGCAGTCTGACTCGGCTGTCTCATAACGTACGCTACGTACGTTTTGTGCGAAAACCGAACCTCGATAGCGCACGTTAACTCACACATGTTAGCGTGCGCTAATCTTGCATGGCAGAATACTGCAAACCGAAAACTGGGTTGAATGATGAAGAACTTATGAATCCTATGGTGATGTTACAAGTTATCCTCGGGCATATCATGATAATAAGGTTTCTGGAAGATTTATGATTATGAAATACCAATATACGGATAGTTATCTCGATATCACAATTCCTCTACGATCTTCCAGAAATAATCTAAGTTCCATCGTCTAACGTTCCAAAACACATGATTCCAACGTATACAACGTATCAACTGGGTAATATCCGATTACTTGATCATAAATCGATTTAAACATGCTTAGGTGTCCTTATAATAAGATGGTTCAAAGGTTCATTCGACATCTAGTACCGATACGTCAAAAGTATCCTTCTAACATGTGATGAACGACATACTTGCTATCCAAACATGATTTAAATCTTCCTCATGAACATACTAATCATTGGTGAAGAATCACCTACCTCGAAGTAGTGAAGAACACGGATGAAAAGAAGCAATCCAACACCGAAGTCTTGAACACCAATCTCCAATGATGTATGATCTTCAATCTCGAACTAGGAGGTTGAGGAGGTTGATACGGAGTGTTTAGGACGAAAGTAGTTATGTTCTATGTGTCAAAGTTCGGGTTGTGGGAGGAGAAGGAACTGAAATCACGAATAGGATCTTGTCTATTTATAATAAATGGCTATTAGCGCGCGCTAGACCTGTTCGTAGCGTGCGCTAACGCTCCACGATCTAAAGCGTACTCGGCACTTAGCGTGCGCTACGCATCGACCATAGCGTGCGCTAAGGCGTTGACTCGGCTTTTCCCGAAAGCCGTCCAGTACATCCGACACGATCCGACAGGGTCCCCCGGCCAGATCTCACCTACCGCACGTAACAACCTAAACGACCACGCATAGCGTGCGCTAATCACACTCGGTAGCGTGCGCTATGAAACCACGTTAGCGTCGCTACCCTCGGCTGTAGCGTGCGCTACATGCAATTTCAACCTTTATCACAAATACGAAATTATATGCTCGACAACATCGGATAATGAAATACAGAGAATAGTACTCATACAAAAGTACAATCATTACAATATTACAAGTTCCAATTACATAACGAAATCTCGGGTATTACATCCTTCCTCCCTAAAAGAAAGTTTCGTCCGAAACTTAGGATGAAAACAACTCGGATATTTAGCCTTCATACCGTCCTCCGTTTCCCAAGTGGCCTCTTCGACTCCATGCCGTGACCATTGTACTTTAACCAAATGTATTGGTTTATTCCTCAATTGTTTGATCCGGCTCTCAAGTATCTTGATTGGTCTCTCTTCAAGGTGCCATCATTGGCTATCTCGATCTCGTCGAAATCAATGACGTGGATCGGGTCCGTACATACTTTCGCATTGGGATACGTGAAACACATTGTGAACATGACTCGGCGACGGCGGTAAGGCCAATCTGTATGCTAACTCTCCAACTCTCTCGAGGATCTCGAATGGTCCGATATATCTCGGACTGAGCTTGCCTCTCCTCCCAAAACGGAAAATCCCTCGAGTAGGAGACACCTTCAATAGCACATGATCCCCAACGTCGAACTCTAGAGGACGACGACGTACATCGGCATAAGTTCTGTCGACTCTGGGCAGTCAATAGTCTCTCTCGAATCAAAGCTATCTTCTCTTGAGTCTGAATAATCAATTCCGGTTCCGTCCGATCAAACCCGAAGAATCATCCCAACACAGGGTGATCGGCATCTCCTCCGCATAAAGCTTCAAATGGTGCCATTCTAATAGAAGCATGCCAACTATTATTGTAAGTAAATTCGATCAAGGGCAAGTGAACTTCCCAATCGGTTGACCAATCCAACGCACAAGCTCTAAGCATGTCTTCTACAGTTTGAATAGTCCTTCTGACCGACTGCTGTTTGGGGATGATAAGTCATGCTAAAGTTGAGCTCGATCCCAAAGCCTTATGGACTGCCTTCCAGAAGTGCGACACGAAACGACCATCTCGATCCGAAATAATGGTCTTCGGCGTCCCATGCAATCTGACTATCTCCGCAACAAATACTCGTGCCAATCTCTCGGGTCCCCATGTATCTTTGATTCCTACGAAATGAGCCGACTTGGTTAGTCGATCAACTACGACCCAAATCATGTTCATTCCTACTCTAGTCCTTGGCATACTGGTGATGAAATCCATCGAAATGTCCTCCCACTTCCATTCAGGGATCGGAAGCTGCTTTAACATCCCAGCAGGTCGCTGATGCTCAATCTTGACCTGCTGGCAAGTCAAACACTTCGAAACGTACTCTGCTACGTCCTTCTTCATATTCCCCCACCAGAAGTTTTGTTTAAGATCCTTATACATCTTACTGCTGCCCGGGTGGATAGAATAGGGCGCGCTATGAGCTTCTTTCATAATAGTCCGTCTCAAGTCATCATCGTCGGGAACGCAAAGTCGACTCTGAAATCTCAGAAATCCATCGTCTTGTATCACGAATCCTGGGGCTTTTCCTTTCTTTACTTCATCACATAATCGATGGATCAGAGAATCGTCCAACTGCTTGGACTTGATCTTCTCGACTAGTGATGAAGTCAGTTCCATCACATAAAGTCGCCCTTGGATTCCTGGTGCCCATACTTCAATCCCTTCGCGGATCAGTTCTCGTTGAATGCTGGTCTGGGGCGTAAGAGCTTCCAACACTCGAAGAGAAACAGGTTTGCGGCTCAAAGCATCGGCTACTACATTTGCTTTCCCCGGATGATAGAGAATCTCCAAGTCGTAATCCTTGATCAATTCCAGCCACCTTCTCTGCCTCATGTTTAATTCTTTCTGACTGAAAATGTATTTGAGGCTCTTATGATCTGTAAAGATCTGACAATGAGTGCCGTACAGATAATGTCACCAAATTTTCAAGGCAAAGACCACAGCTGCTAGCTCCAGATCATGAGTCGGATAATTAACCCGCGATTTTAGTTGCCGAGAAGCATAAGCAATCACTTTATCCTTTTGCATCAACACGCAACCCAAACCCTGATTTGAAGCGTCGCTGTATACCATAAATCCGTCAGTTCCTTCTGGCAGCGCTAATATATGTGCTGTCGTCAGTCTCTTCTTAAGTTCGTCAAGACCAGCTTGGCACTTCTCATTCCACGCGAACTTTTGAGTTTTCTGTAACAGCTGAGTGAGTGGACGAGCAATTTTGGAAAATCCCTCTACAAAGCGACGATAATATCCAGCTAGTCCTAAGAAGCTTCGGACTTCCTTCACGTTCTTAGGAGCTTCCCATTCCAAGATTGCTTCGACTTTTTTCGGGTCCACCTGAACTCCATCGGCTGATATCACATGCCCAAGGAAGGTTACTTCCTTAAGCCAGAACTCGCATTTAGAAAATTTTGCATATAGCTGTTCCTTTCTCAAGATGCTCAAAACCACACGTAGATGTTTAGCATGATCCTCTGCGTCCCTCGAATAAATCAAAATGTCGTCAATGAAAACGACCACAAATTTATCCAAGTACTCCAAGAATACCCGATTCATTAATTGCATGAATACTGCAGGAGCATTGGTAAGTCCAAATGGCATCACTACAAATTCATAATGCCCGTACCGGGATCTGAAAGCAGATTTCGGTATATCTGATTCCTTAATCCTCAACTGATGGTATCCTGATCGCAAGTCAATCTTCGAGAATACCCTTGCCCCTTGCAGTTGATCAAACAAGTCGTCGATCCGAGGTATAGGATACTTATTCTTGATCGTCATCTTGTTAAGCTCCCTGTAATCAATACACAATGGAGGGATCCGTCTTTCTTAGGACAAAGAGAACGGGCGCTCCCCAAGGGGAACCGCTCGGTTGAATATAGCCCTTCCGTAGCAGTTCCTCCAGGTTGCTTCTTGAGTTCATACATCTCGGTTGGCGCCATGCGGTATGGTGCCCTGAAATAGGGGTTGCTCCAGTTATAATTCGATGGTGAATTCCACTTCTCTTTGCGGAGGTAACCACAGTAGCTCGTCAGAAAATATCCGAGAACTCATTCACAATGGAATAGACGAGAGCTCTACTCCTTCCTCTTTCCTCATGGCATAACACCAAAGTCCATGACATCCTGCTTCATAATTTTATCGCTTTCATTGCTCCGATCAATTTCCCGAGCTTCGGTCTCCATCCTCGGAATAAGTGTTCGATCCGTCATCGCAATGAAGGAAATGACTCTTTCTCGGTAATTCAAAGACACTCCATAACGGTTGAGCCAATCATCTCCGAGAATTAAATCGTCACCGCAGATGTCAACTACGATAAGATTCGATGGCCAATCTCTCCCTTCTATAGATACCGGGAAATCCCTAGCTTCTAGTGTTCCCACAATTTTCTCTCCGCCTGGTAAGCCCACAACATAAGGTTCACAATTATACAAGCACGAGATGTTCAAACGTTTAACACAGTTCAAAGATATAAAAGAATGCGTAGCTCCCGAATCGAACAAGACACTAATCAAGTTGCAAAAGGATCCAATCGCACTGATGCAACAGCAGTTGTTCAGTCGTCGATCTCCTCATTTCAGACAGCGCGGAGGAACGGACCCAAAGACTGGATGTCTCTCTCTTCCGCTGCTCACTGAAATCCACTCTGCCGTGTCTGGGTTCACACTTATCTCCTTAGGAATCCGTGCCGGGTGCGGGTACCAAAAGATCTAGCAATGCTCCACGAAGGCCGCACGGTGCCCTTCTTGCCTACAATCGTAACAAGTCACGAAGATGCGGCAATCACGCCGAACATGCCCGGCTCGACCACAATTGTAGCATTTCTTTGATGCGTCCGAAGCTGCCGATGTTGCCCGGAACTTCTTTCCGCCTCTAGAAGGATGTGGAGGTTTCCTAGCCGGATAAAAGGAAGACCGGCCCTTGCGGGCCCCACCACACTTGTTCTCTCGCAGCCGCCGGTCACCTTCTCGCTTCTTTGCCTCTACCGATTTCTCCATCGCGCCTCTTTCATGTCGTAGGCCGGCGCTTTGTCTTGATACTGTCGCAACGTAGTACACTCGAATCCGACATGTATCAATCTCCGCTTCATCCGCATATCAAAATAAAAATCTTTTCTCGCCTCCGTTCACCAAGTGTCGCACACAAGTCACCGATGATTAAAAGTTTTGATTACATCTGTCGCGATGCCTCCGAACTCGTGGTGAGAAAACTCTCGGATCTTCGCCTCTCTAACCGGACGAGGACAATCTTGTGCTTCCATCATTTGTTTGAATTCCGTCCAATCCGCATTATGATTCTCGGGTCGAATAGCCTCCCACCAATCAAAGGCCTCCCGGTCGAAAATACCGGGCAATAGGAACCTTCCGGTCCTCGGGACGCTTAAGACCCGCGAATATCTTTTCCAACTCCTTGAGCGGTGATCCCAAGTAAGTGTCTCACAGATCCACAAATTTTGGCGGGTGCAATTTAACCACTTCCGCAAGCCATCTGTCTCCCGGTTATCCTCGTGGTGCCGCTTGTCCCATCGCTGCTCGCATGCGATCAACGACTGGCGAATCGATTTATTTGCGCCACCACCGTTGAAGCACTCGGCATGTTAGGGTTTGCGTCATCATTCGCCGATCCTTGCCGCCTCCGAATGGAAATCGGTTCGACTAGCCGATATTTCGGGGTAATTGCGGAATCCTCATGTCTCATGTTACCACGTCGCGTCCACGACCGCGTCAAGGCCCACGACAAGGCCCGCGTCCACGACCTCCTCTCAGCATACTGTAAACGTAATTTCTCAATATACAGAACAAATTTTTGAAATAAAGTCCGTCAATACTCACAAAACAGTAATACGGTAGTATAAGAGATTAAGAGACTTACAACCACGGTCCACGTGAGGACTTCGGCTGAACAGTGATGTTACAACGACCCGTAAATCAAATAACGTAAACAGACCCAATTAAAACCCGACTGCCAAGATATCCATAAATCTTAGCTCTGATACCATATTCTGTAACACCCCGAGATATTCGGAATAATTACAGCGCCGTAAACCCTTTAAATAAGGATTTACAAGGCTAATTAAAAAGAAAAGTAAATACAAGACATCAATACCGCGAAAATTCAAGTTTATGAAAACGTATAATTGGTTCAACGGGTAATTAATACAACCATATCGAATTAATATCAAAAGACACACGTACTCGAGTACAGAAACCAAACCAAGACCACAAATCTCCAATAACAATAAACATCACTGAACCCCTTCGTCACGCCACGCTTGCATCGGGTCGCTTTCCCTGCTCCTTGGCTACCTGAACATCAAAACAAATGTCCACCCCCGAAGGGGTTAGCAAAACAATGCTAGTACAAGTATCATATTTAAACAATTCGAATATGCATCAACAATACACAACAAGATACATCACACGGACTTCCGCTACCGGAATCCGACAATGCGAATCTACAAGATTCCATTACACAGCCTGGGTATTCCAATGATCCAGCGCCCTCAGCATAGATCCCAAGATGATCCCGTCGGACCAACACGAGGTGGAAATAACCCGTCCAATGATCCAGCGCCCTCAGCCTAGATCCCAAGATGATCCCGTCGGACCAACACGAGGTGGACATCCGATCCAGCGCCCTCAGCATAGATCGTACACGTATACAAACACAACTCATGCATACACATATGCCAAATCATTACGTTCATCAACATGAACATATAAACGAATATCATGACAAATCAACAAAGTAAATATCATGTTCAACAACATGCATAATCATACGCATACTCCAAAAATGCCGATATTAACATATCACGATACTTGCCTCGAAGATGGCAAGAACGGTATACTTCAATGCTCTCGACGCACTCGAAGGCCGCCCCCTCCGATCAACGTAACAAGCTCGAACCTTAACAAAAGGAACGATATACAAATCATCTCGAGTCGAACAATGGCCTAACATTTCGGCCTACGGCCGAAAAGCTCAAACTAAACAATCTGCCTGGATTGCTTAGCGTGCGCTACGTTTCACGTAACGCGGCGCTAAGCCGGATGATAGCGACGCTATCGTATAAGACTAGCGTCGCTAGACACGAATCGGCCGACTCGGCCGTCTCATAACGTACGCTACGACGCTTTGTGCGAAACCGAACCTCGATAGCGCACGTTAACTCACACATGTTAGCGTGCGCTAATCTTGCATGGCGTAATCGCAAACCGAAAACTGGGTTGAATGATGAAGAACTTATGAATCCTATGGTGATGTTACAAGTTATCCTCGGGCATATCATGATAATAAGGTTTCTGGAAGATTTATGATTATGAAATACCAATATACGGATAGTTATCTCGATATCACAATTCCTCTACGATCTTCCAGAAATAATCTAAGTTCCATCGTCTAACGTTCCAAAACACATGATTCCAACGTATACAACGTATCAACTGGGTAATATCCGATTACTTGATCATAAATCGATTTAAACATGCTTAGGTGTCCTTATAATAAGATGGTTCAAAGGTTCATTCGACATCTAGTACCGATACGTCAAAAGTATCCTTCTAACATGTGATGAACGACATACTTGCTATCCAAACATGATTTAAATCTTCCTCATGAACATACTAATCATTGGTGAAGAATCACCTACCTCGAAGTAGTGAAGAACACGGATGAAAAGAAGCAATCCAACACCGAAGTCTTGAACACCAATCTCCAATGATGTATGATCTTCAATCTCGAACTAGGAGGTTGAGGAGGTTGATACGGAGTGTTTAGGACGAAAGTAGTTATGTTCTATGTGTCAAAGTTCGGGTTGTGGGAGGAGAAGGAATCAAATCACGAATAGGATGTCACCTATTTATAATAAATGGCTATTAGCGCGCGCTAGACCCTGTTCGTAGCGTGCGCTAACGGCTCACAGTCTAAACTGTACTCGGCACTTAGCGTGCGCTACGCATCGACCTGTAGCGTGCGCTAAGGCGTTGACTCGGCTTTTCCCGAAAGCCGTCCAGGTACATCCGACACGATCCGACAGGGGTCCCCCGGCCAGATCTCACCTACCGCACGTATCAATCAATCTGACCACGCATAGCGTGCGCTAATCACACTCGGTAGCGTGCGCTATGAAACCACGTTAGCGTACGCTACCCTCAGCCTGTAGCGTGCGCTACATGCACAGAATTTCAACCTTTATCACAAATACGAAATTATATGCTCGACAACATCGGATAATGAAATACAGAGAATAGTACTCATACAAAAGTACAATCATTACAATATTACAAGTTCCAATTACATAACAGAAATCTCGGGTATTACATAAGATGCGGTCAAGACAAGACAAAGGAAGGTCGGCGTATGGAGCCGGGGGGAAATTGTCGGATTTCCCCGTGTGAACCTGGACGGCTTCTTGATAAAGTGAGTCAACGAGCATAGCGTACGTTAATGGTTTATCAAAACACACGCTACGATGACTATATTACGTACGTAAAGGAAGTTGTTAATGTACGTAATGGAGGCCAGGAACGAGGCAGTGAGCTTTTGCCAGACGCTAGCGTACGTAAGGCCTTTGTGGTTAGCATACGTTAGAAGGCTAACGTACGTAATTCTTCCTTGATAACGTACATAATGTCTAAAATTCTATTTATAGACCTCAACCTCCTTTTCATTTCCCCCTCACTCCTTGGCCAATTTCTGCAACCTGAGAACTCCCCAGCCCCATAAATCTCTTATATCAACATCCAAGCTCGTTTTAGAAGATCATAGATCCTTGTGGATTGGTGCTCAAGCTTCCGGTGTTGAGTTTCACCAAGTGTTTCGTCGTTCTTCCCTATATTAAGGTATGTTGATCCTTCACCAACTAGAATACAAATTTCTTAATGACGTTTTGAACCTATTTTTGAGATTACCAAGTTCGTTACTATCATGATGAGTCGAACACCATGTTTTAAGAAGAATATATTCAGTTATACTTCGGTTCTCCTTCATTGTTAAGTGTATTAATCGAACCTTGCTGGGATAGAACCCTAAGATGTAGTTTCCTGAGATTGGTATGGATTTTGAACATGATTTCGAATGAGTTTTCTGAGGTTACTAAGGTATTTCACCGAGGATAGTTCATGTTTTGAAAGAGGTGCTTGAATTAACAATCTTCTTCATATTCATGGTTATAATGAATCGACTATGTTGTTAGAATCAAACCCCGGAACACTATTGTATCGTCTCCTTTTGAAGTACATTTTGGTATGCTTATATCTTGAATCATACCTTTGATATGAATTGTAAAGATTAGCCGAACCATATATATATTGGAAGTTGAAATCAAGATTGAGGTTTGGATAATGATAACATGTATATCCATGAATCCGTAGACGTTGGCATTTCATCTCTGATATGGTCATTCGATTTTATGAAGTATGTCATTAATTCGGCTTAGCATTCGTCGAGTAAATAAACCGTGAATCGTCCGTACGTTAATGTTAACTCGGTTATAACCTAAGGCGTTAGGTGTTCGTACATTAGCTTGTGATGTAAGTTGAACTCTTTGTTATTTCTTTTGAATAAGGTCCGAGCCTTGCAATGTGATTGATCGAAGGGGCGACCTTTCAAGAGTATTGATAGTCGTTGAAGTATTTAAATCTCGCCATCTTCCTAAGCCAAGTACCTTAATTATATTTGTTCGTGTTAATGTCGATTATATTTTTGAGTGTCGTGCCTATGTGTTGTAATTGTTTTGTTCACCATGCGTTGGTCCGACGGGAGCATCATGGGAATCTATAGTTGTGTGCGCTGGATCGTTGAACAGGTATTCAACCATGCGTTGGTCCAACGGGATCATAATGGGAATATATTAGCTGTGTGCGCTGGATCGTTGGAATACTATGAGTATGTTGAGATTGACATGTTGTGTTGTACATTGTTAACGTTTCTCGTTGGAGGGACTTATTGTAATTATTTTTGATATTATTGATATTCAGATATTGCTGAATAGATCATTGTTTCATAATTATCGTACTTGTACTAGCATTGTTGTGCTAACCCCTTCGGGGGTGAACATTTATTTTATGTTCAGGATCCAGGAGAGCGGGAAAACAACCACTAGAGCTGCATGACGACGAGGGCGCAGAGTGATGTTCCGGCTGGAATGATTGTCAAATTTTTATTCTGTTTTAATAAAGTAATCGAGTACGCTGTTGTTTGGTTGTATTTTGAAATTTATATTTGGATGTGGACCACATTGTACCTTTCGAACTGGTGATGTAATAGTTAATTTTTCGGTTGTTATTTTAAATAAGGTTATTTTCAAATTTAGCCTTCTAAATCCTTATATCATGGATTTACGGCGTTGTAGTAATCCTGAATATCTTGGGGTGTTACAAAATATGGTATCGGAGCTAAGATTATGGATATCTTGTCCCTTGGGTTAAAATAGGGTTCATATATGTCTTTTGAGGTAACTGGACATGAATAACCTCACTGTACTGCCTACATCTTCGTATGAGCGGTGGTTGTAAGTTTCCTAAACTTTATCTTGTCTTTTACACGTTATACCTTTTATACTTGAAACGTTTGTTCCCTGTATATTGAGTATTTATGCTTACGGTATGTTGAGAGTAGTACGTGGACGTGGTCGCGGTCGTGGACGCGGACGTAGGAGTGCTGAGAGAGAGGCTTCACTTTCTGTCCCTGATTCATTGTCAAATCAGGCTAACAACAATTCAGAGGAACAACGGGAGTCTGTCAACAACGAGCGAGATCCAACTGTGGAGATGAATGCTGATCCTGTTATTCCTGACGTACTCCGCCAAAATCAGGCTAACAATAATTCGGAGGAACAACAGGAGTCTATCAACAACGATCGAGAGCCAACTGTGGAGATGAATGCTGATCCTGTTATTCCCGACGTACTCCACCAAGTGGTCAATCATATGACCCAATTTGCACAGGTAGTGGACAGAATGCATATGGCGGTAGGTTTACAGCCACGAGGAGGACAACAAGGCATCCCAGATCTAGGAAATAGAGGAGACAGATGGCTCCAGGAGGTGGAAAAAATGCATCCGCCAAAGTTTTATGGTTTCTCGGAGACGCCGACATGGGATCACTGGCTTAGGGATCTGGAGAAAGTGTTTGTCGGGATTAACTACCCAGACAACCGGAGAGCCCCTATTGCCCAGTATTTTCTGACACGAGAAGCGTCCAAGTGGTGGGAAGCCATCCGACCTGTTGATCATGATGCCTGTTAGGAAGAGTTCAAACTTATGATGGAAGCTCAGTATTGCCCTCGTCTGGTGAGAGAAGCAAAGGTTCGAGAATTCTTCTCCCCACAGCTTTCGGATATGCCGGTGGCTCAGGCAATTAAGACATTTAATCAACAACTGGCATTTGTTCGATACCTGGTTAGAACCAAGGCACAAATGATGATTCACTTTGATATGATAATGAAGCCGGAGATACAGAGGTACATGTCAGGTTTTGAATGCATCACTCTACTCCAGTATCAAGATAAAGCTCTGTCATATGAAATGAAAGAAGCAGCTATGGAGAAGTTCTCTGAGTCCAAGAAGCAGAAAGTCTCTGGTGGTTTTGCAGAGCATAAGAACAGTGGGCCTCATAAGGCCCAGTCATCTTATAACTCATTTAAGAGGCCCCCGCACCCATACAAAGGCGGAAAGAACTTCAGATCAGTATCAACACCGACATATGTAGCCAAGAACTGTTTTAATTGTTGTCGCCCAGGACACCTTTGGCATGACTGTTTCCGTTCTCCAGTGACATCTTATGATTGCGGAAAGGAAGGGCATCGTGCGATGTTCTGTAAAGATGCCACTAAATTATTGGGAGCTCGTACTTCACAGCAGGCTCAGAAAGAGGTGAGTGTCCCTCAGACGCAACAGAGTGTTCAGCAGCCCCAGAATTTCGGCTGAGGTAGAGGCAAAGGACAGTATGACCGAAAAGAAGCATCGAGTGCAGGATCCGCTCCTCCACGCCTTTATTAGATGAGAAGGGCATACGATCAGAATGCACCTGTCGCGTCAAGTTCCGTTCAGATCATTTCGCAACCAGTTAGTATTTTGTTCGATACAGGGGATACACATTCGTTTATTTCTTTGTCTTGTGTTAACCACTTGAACATTTCTTGTTTTCATGAATGTGAGCCTTACATTGTGGGTTTACCGGGTGGGGAAAGAATTGTGGGAAATTTAGAAACTAGAGATTTTGCTGTATCAATTAGAGGCAAAGAGTGGCCCTCAAATCTAATTGTAGTAGAAATACAAGGAGACGATCTGGTTCTCGGAGACGATTCTCTTAACCATTATGGATCTATTGTGAACTACCGGAAGAGGAATATCTCGATGATAGCCGAAGATGGATCGAATTTCTATTCGAGGTATGGAGACCAGGAAGCTCAGGGAAAATGATCAAAGCTATGAAGGCTGTCAAACTACTAAAGCAGGGATGTACCGGGTACTGGTGTTATGCGATGAAGAAAGAGGAAGGAGGCGTAGAGCTTTCATCAATTCCTATTGTGAATGAATTTCCAGACGTGTTCCCTAACGAATTACATGGACTACCTCCACGACGAGATGTAGAGTTTACCATCGATCTAGAACCAGGATCTACACTGATTTCTAGGGCGCTGTATCGTATGACACCTACTGAGATGTATGAATTAAAGAAGCAGCTGGAAGACCTACTGGACAAAGGTTATATTCAGACAAGTGTTTCGCCCTGGGGTGCACTGGTTCTTTTTGTCCGAAAGAAAGATAGATCTCTTTGATTGTGTATCGACTACCGGGAGATGAATAAGATGACGATCAAGAACAAGTACCCATTTCCAGGGATTGATAATTTATTTTACCATTTGAAAGGAGCGACAGTATTTTATAAGATCGATTTGAGATCGAGATATCATCAGTTGAGGATTAAGGAATTCGATGTTCCGAAGTCAGCATTCAGAACTCGCTACGGACATTATGAGTTTGTGGTGATGCCGTTTGGTCTCACTAATGCACATGTGGTGTTTATGCAGTTAATGAATCGAGTGTTCATAGATTATTTGGATAAATTCGTAGTTGTGTTTATTGATGATATTCTGGTTTATTCCAAGAGCCCGGAAGAGCATGTGCAGCACTTACGGATCATTTTGGACCTCTTGAGAAGCGAAAAATTGTATGCCAAACTTTCTAAGTGTGAATTCTGGCTTAAGGAAGCGATGTTCCTCGGTCACGTGGTATCAGCGAAAGGAGTCCGAGTAGATCCCCAGAAAGTCGAGGCAATTTTGGATTGGAAGTCTCCTAAGAACGTGAAGGAAGTCAAAAGTTTCTTAAGGCTTGCTGGGTATTATTGTCGGTTCGTGTAAGGATTTTCTAAAATTACCTATCCACTTACTCGACTATTGCAGAAAACCCAAAGGTTTGATTGGAACGATATGTGTCAGGCCAGTTTTGATGAATTGTAGAAGAGATTGACGACGGCACCAATTTTAGCACTACCACAAGGAACTGAAATGGGGACTATTTCAGCAAGTACACCGAAGATCATTATTTCTTGAAAGAGTTGGGTAGTTGGCATACATGTTGGCCTTGCCGCCATCGCTGAGTCATGTTCATAATGTGTTTTACTTGTCTCAATTACGGAAGTACATAATAGATCCCAGTCATGTAATTGATTTTAGCGAGATCGAATTCGCTAAAGATGGCATGTTCGAAGAGAAACCAATCAAGATACTTGAGAGTCAATTCAAACAATTGAGAAATAAACCAATCACCTTGGTCAAAGTTCAATGATCGTGACACAGAGTCAAAGAAGCCACTTGGGAGATGGAGGATAGTATGAAGTCGAGATACACAAAATTATTTCCGTCTTAAGTTTCGGGAAGAAACTTCCTTTTAGAGGGAGAGTATGTAATATCCGGATAATTGTTGATTATTTTCATCTATATTTGAACATTGTAGTATCCGATTCTGTAGTATTAGGTGATTTCTTCCATATTTCTATTCTGATATCATGATCATTGGGTGGAGTTTCTTAATTCATGCATGATTCTGCACTACATTAACGTACGTTAGGAGCTGTACATAACGTACACTACGATCTATTGATAACGTACGTTATGCTGTAAGCGTAGCTTACGTAAGATGCGGTCAAGACAAGACAAAGGAAGGTCGGCGTGTGGAGCTGGGGGGAATATTGTTGGATTTCCCCACGTGAACCTGGACGGCTTCTTGATAAAGTGAGTCAACTAGCATAGCATATGCTAATGGTTTATCATAACGCACGTTACGTCGACTACATTACGTACGTAAAGGAAGTTGTTAACATACGTAATAGAGGCCAGGAACGAGGCACTGAGCTTTTGCCAGACACTAGCGTATGTAAGACCTTTGTGGTTAGCGTACGTTAGAAGGCTAGCGTACGTAATTCTTTCCTGATAATGTACGTAATGTCTAAAATTCTATTTATAGACCTCAACCTCCTTTTCATTTCCCCCTCACTAATTGGCCAATTTATGCAACCTGAGAACTCCCTAGCCCCATAAATCTCTTATATCAACATCCCAGCTCGGTTTAGAAGATCGTAGACCCTTGTGGATTGGTGTTCAAGCTTCCAGTGTTGAGTTTCACCAAGTGTTTCGTCGTTCTTCCTTATATTAAGGTATGTTGATCCTTCACCAACTAGAATACATGTTCTTAATGATGTTTTGAACCTGTTTTTGAGATTACCAAGTTCGTTACTATCATGATGAGTCGAACACCATGTTTTAAGAAGAATAGATTTAGTTATACTTCGGTTCTCCTTCATTGTTAAGTGTATTAATCGAACCTTGTTGGGATAGAACCCTAAGATGTAGTTACCTGGAATTGTTATGGATTTTGAACATGATTTCGAATGAGTTTTATGAGATTACTAAGGTATTTAACCGAGGATAGTTCGTGTTTTGAAAGAGATGCTTGAATTAACAATCTTCTTCATATTCATGGTTATAATGAATTGACTATGTTGTTAGAATCAAACCCCAGAACACCATTGTATCGTCTCCTTTTGAAGTACGTTTTGGTATGCTTATATCTTGAATCATACCTTTGATATCAATTGTAAAGATTAGCCGAACCATATATATATTGGAAGTTGAAATCAAGATTACGGTTTGGATTATGATGAGATGTATATCCATGAATCCGTAGACGTCGGCATTTCATCTCCGATATGATCATTCAATTTGTATGAAGTATGTCATTAATTCGGCTTAGCATTCGTCGAGTAGATAAACCGTGAACCGGCCGTACGTTAATGTTAACTCAGTTACAACCTAAGGCGTTAGGTGTTCGTACGTTAACTTTGTGATGTAAGTTGAACTCTTTGTTATAGCTTTTGAATAAGGTCTGAGTCTTGCAAGGTGATTGATCAAAGGGGTAACCTTTCGGGTGTATTGACAGTCGTTGAAGTATTTAATTCTTGCCATCTTCCTACGGCAAGTACCTTATTATATTTGTTCGTGTTAATGTCGATTATATTGTTGAGTATCGTGCATATGTGTTGTAATTGTTTTGCCCACCATGCGTTGGTCCGACGGGATCATCATGGGAATCTATAGTTGTGTGCGCTGGATCGTTCGACAGGTATTTCCACCATGCATTGGTCCGATGGGATCATCATGGGAATCTGTAGCTGTGTGCGCTGGATCGTTGGAATACCATGAGTATGTTGATATTGACATGTTGTGTTGTACATTGTTAACGTTTCTCGTTGGAGGGACTTGTTTTGATTATTGTTGTGATTATTGATATTTGGAGATTGTTGAATAGATCATTGTTTGATAATTATCGTACTTGTACTAGCATCGTTGTGCTAACTCATTCAGGGGTGTACGTTTGTTTTATGTTCAGGATCCAGGAGAGCGGGAAAACAACCACTAGAGCTGCATGACGACAAGAGCGCAGAGTGATGTTCCGGCCAGAATGATTATCAGATTTTAATTCTGTTTTAATAAAGTACTCGAGTACGCTGTTGTTTGGTTGTATTTTGAAGTTTATATTCGGATGTGAACCGATTTGTATCTTTTGAACTGGTGATGTAATAATTAATTTTTCAGTTGTTATTTTAAATAAGGTTGTTTTCAAATTTTTAGCCTTGTAAATCCTTATATTAGGGATCTACGGTGCTGTAATAATCCTGAATATCTCGGGGTGTTACAATGAAGAATCGGCATATTATGCCAAGAATATTAATAAGTTTCAAAACTTATTGAACTGGAGAAACAAGGACATCAAATCGGGTGAATCTAAGAAATTCGACAACAACTGTCGTATATGTGGTAAACCAGGCCACTTTGTAAAAATTGCCGAGGCGAAAATCCAAAGAAGAAAGTTCTCATTGCAACATGGAGCGATGAGGATGAAGATGATGATTTCAATCAAAATAACCTCGCACTCATGGCAAGGAGTTCATTTGACGCAAGCGACGTCGAAAGTCAGGTTAGTACATCGTCTCAAGACGAATTATTGGAAGCATTAGAATTATTGCATATAGATTTTCAAAATGCTTTATCCGAAATAAAATACCTTCAATCGAAAAATAAAATTTTGGGAGACGAAATCTCTAAGTTTGAAAAGGGGGAAATTATCGAGACCGGTCATTCAAATTGTCTTGATATTGAAAATAAATTAAAGAATGATCTTTTGAAAGTTCAAGATGAACTTAAGTTTAATGAACAAATTTTCTCTCGAAAACGAGAAATTTGAAAATATGCTTTCTGTTCAAAAATATACTTTGAATAAATAAGGGTTAGGATACAAACCAAGTTTTAAAACCGAATCCTTAAATTTGAAAATACCCCGTTGTAATAAATGTTTAAAAATTGGGCATCACATTTTAAATTGCAAAAGCCCACGTCGGACGATAAAAATTAAAAAGATTTGGATTCCAGAAGGAACCTTTATTCCAAATATCGTCTATATTGTTGTAACATTTAGTTCCATACATAAATTAATAATGTTTTGATGATTAAAGCTGCTAAACAAAACAAAACAACGAAGAGACGAAGCAAGCATCGAAGGAAAACGAAGTGCAAAATGCTGGAGAAAAACAAAGCTAATGTACGTAACAAGACATTGTTAACGTACGTAATATGATGAAACTAACATACGTAATGGATGAGAGATAACGTACGTAACACAGTTCAAACAAGTGAACGTTAGAGGAGTCAAAGTCAGAAAAGCATATAACGGATATATGACGTCATCAGTGATGAAATGTTAACGTACGTAACGGAGTCTATGCTAACGTACGTAACTCAAAATGATGAAACTCCCTGGACTGAAACTGAAAGAAGCTTACGTACGTAACCCGTGATGGTTAACGTACGTAACGATGCTTACGTACGTAAAGTGGCGATGATAGCGTACGTAATGAGCAGTCTGGCAGCTAACGGCTAGTTTGATGATGGAGCCTATAAATACCATGCTTATGGTATTGATCAAAAACAACAACCTTGAGCAAATAATCTATTCTTGTGATATTATTACACACATTCTTGTTGTTGATATTGAGCTTAATTGTAAGTGTTTGAGTGAGAATTCACAAAAACATACACGAGTGGTAAAAGAAAAGATACGATTGGATTTGGTGTTATTAGGATCAAGGATCCGGCATTATTAGAATCACAATCGATATCTAAGTGAGGTTTATCTAGTACCCATAGAAAGCTAGAGCGGTTGATTCCTTGTCCGATAGAAAAGGAAAACGGTTTAACTTGGACCGACGCAAAGACAAGTACAAGTGGTTTATCACGGACCAATAGAAGACGTGATTGTAACGGTTGTACCTCGACCGATAGAAGAGAGGAGAAGAGGTTTTTCTTTAGCCTATTGAAAAAGATACTGAGAGAGGACGTAGGCTCATTTATTGCCGAACCTCTATAAATCCCCATGCGTCATTTAATTTCCGCATTTTAATTTACGCTTCCGCAACACGGCGCAATATCCGATCCCGTACCCAACATATATTTTGAAAGAAAAAACAACTATCGGTTGAGTCCCCAAAAATCAAAATTAAATATTTCATCAATTGGTATCTTTATCATTGATATTTTCAAAACTGATAATTAACTCAGGGGGAGTTGTTATATTTTTAAAAGGGAGATATATTTGTCAGGGGGAGTTTACCCATTTTTGCATTTATCTTTATCATTGTTTATACACTTTTTGCCGATAACAAAAAGGGGGAGAAGAATGGAATAAAAGAAGAATGGTATAAGGGGAGAAAAATGACAGAAAGCGTCATGGAAGAATGACGAGAAAAATAAAAAATATATATATACGAATCAAGTCGAAAGTCGAAAAGATGAAAAAGAAAAGAAGAAGTTGAAAAAATGAGAAGAAGTTGAAAAGGAGAAAAGAAAAAATGGGAGTCGGAAACTAATGAAACGGACAAAGTCGAAAACTTTGATCTGTATGTTTGTGTATATATATATATATATATATATATATATTATTTTGCAGGTTTATCCCATTCAAGAGTGTTGTTTTGTAATCATCAAAAGGGGGAGATTGTTGGAATATTTTATTCTAAATATTCAATATCGAGTTTTGATGATTAGTTATTAAACAAACAAAAACAACAAGGAAGCAAAACAAAACAACAAAGAGTCGAAGACACTCGGAACGGGAAAAGTTACCTGACCAGATCAGACGAGGAACGCTATGATCAGATCAGAGAGCAAAGTTACCTGATCAGACGAGTCAGTAAAGTTACCTGATCAGACGAGTCAGAAAAGTCGACTGCAGATAACATGCTTAACGCACGCTATATGAATTGTATAGCGCACGCTATCGAAGGTGCTTAACGTACGTAACACAAAGTTGTTAACGTACGTAATGAAGTATTTCAGAATTCAAACAAGACACCCGTTGGAAGATTCCGGGTCAATGTCAAGCACAACGGACAGTTTGACAAAAGAAGGCAACGTATATATTGACTGCTTAACGCACGCTATGTTCCAGGAATAACATACGCTACTGAACATAGTTAACGTAGGTAACGAAGGATGACAATGTACGTAATGAAAGAAACGAAAGCTACTATAGTCTGCATTGAGCTTAACGTACGCAACAATGAGTTGTTAACGTACGTAACACACTTAACGTACGCTACAGAAGAAGCGTAACGTACGTTAAAGAGTCAGAAGAGGCTAACGGCTAGTTGGAGGAAAATGCCTATAAATACCAAACCATTTGGTATCAATCCACACAACAACCTTGAGCAAATCAACTATACTTATGATATCATTGTATAAACATTCTTGTTGTTGTATTTGAGCTTATATTGATAAGTGTTTGAGTATTATACACGAAAACATACACGAGAGGAAAAAGAAAGGATAAGATTGGATTCGGTGTTATTAGGATCAAGGATCCGGGATTATTAGAATAGCAATCTATATCCACGTGAGGTTTGTCTAGTACCCATAGAAAGCTAGATAGGTTGATTACTTGTTCGATAGAAAAGGAAAATGGTTTAACTTGGACCGACAAAAAGACAAGTGTGTGAACGATTTATCTCGGACCGATAGAAGACGATAATTGTAATGGCAATCCCTCGACCGATAGAAGAGGTGTGCAGAGGTTTATCTTTAGCCTATAGAAAAAGATACGGAGAGAGGACGTAGGTACGTTTGACCGAACCTCTATAAATCTTGTGTCGTTTTCATTTCCACACTTTATTTATGCTTCCGCACAATAGCGCGTATACCGAATATATACCAACACGGCCCAGTTAAGAATGGCGACGGAGGAGACTGCTCGAGCTTTGCAATCAAATCAGTACTCCAGTCCGGCTCATGAACGCGCGAAGGGCGATGCGGTGAGTTAACGGGTGCTGTGAATTCCCAGCCATGCCGGCTCTCAACCTTGATCACGTGCATGTTCCAACCCGTGACCTTATTGACGGTATTTGAAATGGAGGCCATGAGCTTGGGTTTCTTAGGATCGGACTTAATGGTGATGGTTCTAGTTTTGAAGTTGTAGGACGAATTGAAAAAGTGATAGAAGGCAAGCATATATGGCTCGAAGCCGAGACTATGACACAGAATAATAAAGGCGACGATATATCTAACTGCGTTGGCACCGATATGGGCTGGGATAATTTCCCAATCTTCTAGAAATTGATTAATGAAAGGGTCCAAGGGCAGCCTTAGACCGAGGTGGAACTGCTTAAAATAAAATGGAACAAGGGTATCACTATAGTAGAAGGTCTTAGCTTCATGCTCGTCAGCAAAAGGAGTGGCTAAACTGTGGTAAAGCATGTACACACTCCTATCCACCTCATACGTGGTATAAAGTTCCTCAAGCATCTCGCCTCCCCCTTTAGGATGCTTATGCCGGGAGGAGCCTCCCCGGTTTATCTGGCCCTTGCCTCGGCTCTGTCTTGTGCCGGCAACCTCGGAGTCAAACTCCCTGACGGGCCTGTCAGAAGTACTCTCTCCAGCCATACCTGTAGAAGAAGACAAGGGATCAGACTCACCCTGTGAAGATGACGAGGTAATCTTATTTCTCGTCTCAACCACTTGGGTCGAGGAGAAACCTCCCCCAAACTGAAGCCGAGCTTGAGACTTGTCATTGACATAATGCAAAAAGATGCAGTCTAGGACTTCATCCAAACTATCAAGACTCAACACGTCGGCATCACCACCATTTACAGTCATAGGCGCAAAAGACCCAGATGGATATTTAACATCCTTTCTAGGGTTTTGTTCATATACAACATTTCGTCAATGGCCGCAAGGGATAAAAGCTTCCACGACCCATCGTATTTAACATAAATCCTATAGTTCCTAGTGTAGAAACCGTAAGTGGAATTCTTTTCTAAATACCCATGCTTAAACATCTTGAGGATGCGAAGTTTAACAGAGGAGATTTAAAGCTTTGAAAAACTCAACAATGGTGGAAAATATAAGCAGGAAATGAAGCCGAAAAAGTACCTCAAGAAGCAAAGATGAGCGGATGAAAATAAACGGGAAACAACACCGGAGAAATTGGTCAGAGTAAATCTTCAGAAAAATGGCCGGTAATGGTGCGGTATAAAGTGTCGTTGGGCTGCTGCAAACTGTTCTCTGTTAGGAATCCAAAGAATGAAGGAAATGGTTTTAATTTTATAAGTTGGGCACGCGGGTGTCATAATTGCGCCGCGTTAATGGGCGCGATTTTCCAGGAGAGAATATTCCTTCATCTCTCCACGTGCACGCCGTCCAACCACATGACAGGATATGAAGCGATTGGTATGACCAGCCTCTTGAAATTCAGTGAGACGTCCAAGCAAGCCAAGACCGACATAGCACTTAAGTAATGTCGGCTTTATGGAAGCAACCAAAAACCCTAATGGATAAAAGACGGACTTGAGTTCCTACTTGGCACGCCGAGATAGAAACTCGGGGACCACTGAAAGACATAAACTGTAGTGATTACGTGGAGCTAAGGAACTTGGGCATAAGCCTAACAGGGCCCATAAACTAAAACCTTACAAAGCCCAGGAACGAGCTCAGCATCCATCATAATGTTCAGGCCGACTTGAGTCAGGCCTTAACTCAGTCGGACTCGGCTCATATCTAAATCAAGACTGGTTACCAGGTAACCAACTTATCATGTCGACTCGGTTCAGTATACGAAGGTCCTATACCTTCAAGCACGACGCCTAATCTCGTGAAATCCAAGATAGAGACAATAAAGATATCCTTACCTAACAAGGACTCTTTTCCACAAGAAAACTACATACACGATCCTTATCAGGATTCTACTTCCCATATATATGGAGTCAATATCAATACGAACTCGATGACTTCTTCTGCAAGTTAGGGTTGCAACATTCATGCCTATATAAACATGTGTCCTTACACCTATACTCGTACACAGAATTCTTGACTCTCAACAAAGTCAATTAATCTTATTCTTACCATATATTCACCATACTTACTCTCGCGCCGGAGGGCCTTCGCCGGTTAAGCCCCGGCTCAGTTCACGTGTTTTCTTGTGTGTAGGTCCGATCAGGAAGTTCACTCGCCAGAGTTATCCGAACCGCATGAGTTTTAATAAAAATTAGGCGGTGGTGGATTTGAGTCAAGAAATTGTTTCATTGTTTGTTGTATGAGTATGTTAATTATCGTTGATTTATAAGTATAAGAAGTATTTTTTAAAATAGAATGAGCATACTCTTATGGGACGGGCGAAAATGGCAAATTGAGCATATTCTTGTGAAATGGAGGGAATAATCTTTCGAATTTTCAAAGGGTTGGTTTGTTTGGCCGACTCTCAAATTTTAAGTCTATTATATATATATATATATATGGGGGGCTTTATTTTCAGAACTCTCTTAAGTGCGAGAACTGCGAGAACTCCTCTAAATCAATGAGATTTTTTTAAATATTAAAAAATATCATTAATTCAAAAGGGTATTATAGTAAAATATAATTTTTATTACGGGAGATAACCCGTGCTGATGATAAAATAGCCCCTACTGATGATAACCCCTACTATATATATAACTCCTACTATATAGTAGGGGTTATGATCAGTATGGGTTGTATGCATTGACATGATGTACATTATGTATTATTAGGAGTACAAAAGATGGTTCTTGCAGTTCTCGCACTTAACAGGGTTTTGAAAATAAAGTTACAATATATATATATATATATATAGGGATAGGTTCAGGTAGGAAAGCTTTTTTCCGTAAGAAATAAGAATGATTCTGGGCCCTTGATCTTTGGTGATTAATGGCTGCGATTTGTGCACGTTGTGCTAAAGAGTTAGCCTAAGTGTGCTACACGGAATATTTTTGAGGGGATATTTTTGTAATTATACAGATTTTATGTTTGGTATTTCCTACAATCATGGGATTTCATATCCCACTTCTTATCTCTTCCCATATTTTAGCACCTTTGATAATATTGTTTTGATAATTATTGTGATGTCATTTATGTGATAGTTAGCACTTAAATCTGTAAAATTTTGCATTGTTAATACATTTTATTCCTGTTAATGTTTTAATAGTTGAGTTTAGCATTAAAATGTTATTTGTATTAGCACATTTAATAGGTAATACTAGCATATATGGTATGTAATGCTTGCATAGGAGTTTATGGGATTTACAAATAGAGTCTATTGTATTTATTGTATTTTTTTAGTAAATGACGCGAAAATCATTTTGTACCTATACTTGAAAACGAGTATGATTATTTATCTTCCAAAAAAATAAAGCACAACACATTGTATCAAAATTGACTGTATTGTACACAATAAAGCATAACAAAAAAATCACATAATTGGAATATAACCAGAACCGCACTCTGTTTTCCAATTTGCAGCACACACAAAACAAATGGTTAAGATTTACGATTCGATTTTTAAAAATAAAAATCAAATAGAAAAAAAAGACAATGTTAGTTTTTAAAAAAATAAAAATAAATACACCAAAAATATAAAATATTTGAACGACTAAAAAATATGAAATCCCATAAAAATAGATATTAACTTAAAATATGAAATCCCATGAATATAGGAACTTCCCATGATTTTAGTAACTTCCCATAAGATAAATTAATCAAATTACATTGGTATCCCCAATAATTAAATTCGTTAGCACTCCTAGTTTCCCGTGTTAGCACACCAGAACGAAATCTGGGTCATTAATCTTCAAGGATTAATGGCTCACAATCATTCCTATTTCTTACACTTATATCATTTCACTCCATAACCCACCCATATATATATATATATATATTATCACATGTCTCCTCCGAAAGAATAATCAATTTTTAATATATAATTCTCGTATAGTGCATTATATAATTACAAGATAATTTTTATTGAGATAATTATTTTAAAAAAATGTCGGTCTGTGTGTAGTACAATAAGTTTGGGACTTACTTTTTTTTGCAAGTCTTTGTTCCATAAAAAAACTCTGATTTCTTTTTATTTTTATTGTTATAGTACTTCCGTTTTATATTTAATTATTTTTTACCTTTTAAATAATTTTGATTATTTACTTCTTTGTAGGTATTCTAGACACTTCTATTTTCATTTGATGAGTTAATTTTGATTAAAAGTACCATTTTTTAATTGCAGTTACTCTAATGAAGGTACAATTCATTTAGAACAGTCTATTCTTATTTTCTTAATTTTTTTATTTCAAATCGTAATTTATAACAAAATTAAGGTTTCTATTTTGAATGTATATTCTTCTAATGGGATTTATTTATTTGAAAGTTTAATTTTTAATTGAAATGAATGGAATATATTTTTATACTAAATGACTTTTTGTATAAAATATTCAAAATGCAAACCGATCTTTCATGTCTAACTTGTGAAATTGAATCATGTCCATGTTATTTACTCAAATTGAAAGGAACATTGTCCCACATTTTAATCCTTTTGTTTTTTTGAGCAGATAGAGGTAGAGGTGCCCATTCACGGGTTCGAATGCGACTTGCCGAGTCCATGGATAGGCGGATCAGGACCCGGACCCCACCCGAATATACGGATCGGCGGGTTCACGGGCCAGCCACGGGTCCGAGTTCGACCCCTGGATTTTTTTTTTTTGAGAAAGTATTTTTAAAATTTTATTTATTATGATTTTATACACGAAAAATAACTAATGAAGAAAGAAAATAATTGGAAAAATAAGCTTGTATTTATAGAAAAAATTGTTGAGAGGTAAACAGATTAGATTGAGAATTAATGTGAAAAATGAGAGAGGCTGAGGGAGTATTTGTAGATATAATTTCTGATTTTTTTTTTTGAAAATTTTAGTTTTTTTTTTTAAAAAAAAATATTTTCCAGCCGGGTAGGACCCGGACCACACCCGTATATACCACGGGTCTGGATTGGGTTGGTCGGATCCGAACTCTACACGGTTCCTGTGAGTTCGGGTCGATGGGTCAGCCCGTCGGGTCCGGGTTTCCTGGCCACCTTTAGATAGAGGGCCGAAGCCCGTAGCGGAAAGAAAACTACAAGAAAAATTTAAGAGTAGAAACAATGAACCCCAAAACTTTTAATATATCTCATTAGTTATATGCATGCTAAAGAAAAAATAGAACTACTGGTTTGGGCCCAGCAGATGCGATCCGTGTCCACTATTGTAGGGTAATATTTATCGTCTTCATTCAATAATCAACGGCATAAGTAAGTCATCTCCTTCAATGTATTTCTTGGGGAAAAAAAACACTTCATCTTCTCGAAATCGTTGGCCACTTTCCAGAAAAATATTAACAAAGAACTCTTCAACTTACTCTTCTTACGGTTGAATCATGAATATAAATATAAAGAACCACATGAATTCTTTTATACTGTTATAAAATCGAAATATTATAGAGAGATAATTTAGAAAGAAAATAGAGAATGATTCTCAGGTAGTTTTACATTAATAACTGAAGTCCTATTTATAGGAAAACTTTAGATTACACAATCGTAATTACATAATTACATCAGGGGCATAATAGTCATTCACACTATATAGAAACAAATTGGTAATTGAAATGTCACTTTCAAGGTATATTATAACACTCCCCATTGAATGACTATTTACATAAATATCTGTTGAACTAGTTAGAAGAAAAACTCAATGGGAGAAAAACTTTCAAACTGTTTGTATTGGAACTTGTGGCAATCATATCATATTGCATCATAATGTTGCTAGAAAATCTTCGTGGGATAAAACTTTAGCAATCTGTGATCTCGTAAATTTGCCCCCCCTTATCTTGATAATTCTTCTATGAGTATTCTTGTGCCGTCTCAGTAAAACCTCGTGGGATAAAAACTGAGTGAATCTGTCATATATATCATTCATTGTTGGTGGATATCCACGTGTTGCCTCATTAAAACCTTGTCAAGAAAATCCAGTGGGAAAAACTTGATCGAAGGAAAAGGACCTATTTTCAAGCTTTGAGGAATAATCTTGATCTTTGTAGTGTTCCTCATTATGCCATGAATATGCCTCGTTAAAACCTTATTAGGAAAAACCCAATGAGAAAAATCCTAATGAAGGAAAAAGAATACATTATTCATACTAATACGCTATTCCAATTGCATCGTTAAAAACCTTGCTAGAAAAACCCAATGGGACAAAATCTCAGCCAATGAAAAAAGAGTGCAACGCGTGTTTTATAAATATGCCCCAGGCATTTCAATAATCCTCCAAGGATGAGTATCATACTCAGTGAAGTTTGTAATATCGAACTCATATTCTTTGCAATATATTCCAAATCTCTTTTGGAGATTCCATATTAGTTGTGATTAAGCTGCCTCATTAAAAATCTTGCTGGGAAAACCCAGTGGGATAAAACCTCAGTCAAGGAAAAGAGTACATCATATAATTTTCGTTCACAACACGAGTGACTGCATGCACTAATAATATGTTTCATTTTATTATAAGAGCATATATTTCAATCTCGATAGATTTCAATATTCTCATTTTCACAAATCATGGATTTTAATATCCTCATTTCCAATATCCATATTTCAGAGTCATGGATATCCTCATATTTATCAATATCCTCTTTCCAATTATTGATATCCTCATTTTATTTATAGCGCTATATTGTGTCGACACTTTTCAATATTTATTTCCTCATGGCAACATAACTTGACGAGATATCTCATTATCAATCATCCATTGGAATTACACATTGTGGTTATGTCTATATACTTCTCAAAAGTATATGCCTCCTTTTATCATTTACTTTAATTCTATTTGGGGAATTATTATGTATTTATCAAAGCAGTTGTAGTTGGTATCAAAGATTAATAATCTATCATGCATCTTTGAACTTCATGTTCATATAATTGTGAGGATATAATGTGATGCATTTCGCATATTTCCAACTACCAATACTCTCCCTCATGCTGAGAGATTTCTTGAGCACCAAACACATATGCCAGTATCTCAGTATTCATCTCCAGTCATGGGAGTTTATATATTATGTTCTCGATATTGGCTGGAGGACTTGGAATAGTATGCCAATTAATATCCCACTCGTATGCGCATATCTTGATCCTTTATGGGATCTATTCAAGTTTATTTGGGATATATTAGTAGCTTAATCTGATCTGGAATATATGCTCAAATCATGAGCAAATCATCTCGTAAATTTCTGATTACGAGTCATATACACATGTGACTATCTAGTGGATCCATAATATCTAGTAGTTCACATGTAGAGGAAGTGGGCCCATACTCCCCCTTAATATATTCCAAATTTATTAGGGATTCATTCTCAATATTAGGTAGTAGTGTATTAATCGAGAACAAATATTTGAAGACATGATGTGTTTATATCACCATATAGATATTTTACCGGCATATCACATCATCTTTCGGTGCCATTATTGCACATCATTATCAACATGGAGTCGCTGCTCCCACATGTCATATTATGTTCATTATTCAAATATAGAGCCGTAGTTCATACGCTTCAGGACGCGAAATCAAATCTCATACGCGTAATTGCAATCTATAAATAGATTATCATTGTATTCACAAAATTCACCCATATCGAGGGTCTGAATATCATAATGGATTCAATGCTTTCGAATCTTCGTAAATATTATCCATCTCTTCCAGTGAATATCATAAAAAGAATTTATCGAGCTCGACTCGAAAGATTAAGGGTGCTAATGATGAATGGCATCCCAGAAGATATTCGATGGTTGATCGAAGCACAAGTTCGATTATCTGGTGAATTTTCAAATTCATTTAAGTACATGCCAGGTACAGGTAAAAGTAGTTTTGCAAAGAAACGGAGAGCAAAAAGATTAGGTGGGTGCTATAAATGTGCTCGGTGGACATGTGTCACACGATGCAAATCTGTGGGATTTGTATCCAAAAATCGAGAAGATAAAATAGCATTTATCAAGGATGGATTGAGTAAGGAATCTATGGATCATGATATCCAGTAGATTCTTGATGCACATCCAGTGGATACGTTCATCATGAACTAATGGCTTTGTAGATACAATTTAAGGATGAACGGGAACGTTATAGTCATGAAAATTAGTCTCAAAAGATCAAGTTTGTAAATCCGTTATGTCAAAGTTGGTATAAGGTAATAGAAAAATAATGCAAGTTGATGAATATTATTTTCCAATATTTAAATTTCTCATCTAGCAAACGGTAACGTCATTTTCATTGAAAAATATAATATCATATCTTTCATTTTCTTTTGCAATTTTGTCAAAAGTAATTACTTATCTTCCGCTCCTTTTTCAATTAAAATAGTGAAGTCATTTGTCGTTTAGTAAGAAGTTTGTTCTTTAAATTTGGGATCCACAAATCAGAAAATGTATCTCTCATAAAAGTATTTTGAAATTCTAGTGTAGAAAGATGGAGTTCTCAGAATCCTCATATAGATCTCATCCAATTAAAACTATATGTATTTTAGGTGGATCCAAAATGATAGGTCATATCCAGCATATAGATATGGCATATCAATTCGTAAAAGAATTAGGAAAACACAAAATCGATATATTGTATGGTGGGAGTAATTATAGATTTTTGGGTTATCTTTTAGAGGTTGCACAAAATGGGAGAATAAGAGTAACAAGTGCCTTACACTATCCCACAGTTAGAACCAGTAGTATAGGGGGTTCAACTGGGTTGATGCTTCAAGCACAGTCTGTGCATGATAGTTTGATGTATGTGGTGAATAATAGTGATGCCTTTATTGTTCTTCCAGGTGGCTATGGCACACTCAATGAGATATTCAAAATCACATCATGGGCTGAGAGGGACTTCCATACCAAACCTATAGGTTTGTTGAATATTAATAATTTCTTCAGCGATTTGCTTGCCTTTATGGATCAAGGAGTAGATCACAAGTTTATATCTCAGCCATCACGAGATATAATAATATGTGCTGACACTGTTGCTGATCTAATTATAAAGTTTCAGGCATATATTTCACTTAAGAATTTGGAATCAAAGCTCATCAGCCACAGAGAATTGGCGCCAAAATAAAAAGAAGTTTAGATCATTTAGATCTTTCATTATAAACCCTGATGTCAGGGGGTGGCAGAGTTACGGAGTTTTATACTCTCGAGACGCACCCCTTTTCTTTTTATGGGTTTCATATGTATTTTGTTTTTCGCATTTCATATTGTCGAGTGTTTACTGTCTTTCAGTTAGTTTTGATATTTTCACTTCCATTGTTGTGTGCTTCTTCCAGCAATAATAAGATCATCTTTTGCCTTTATACAAATACATTATTATCACAAATATGTGATATATGTTTCTCCGTAAATATTGTCAATCAATATGATTTCAATGATCCCACCATGTGATATAATCAACATGGGATTTATTGAGCAATTATTTTTCAGTGACATCTTTTCATATCAGTTATCAGATGATCCCACCATGCGGTGTATTTGCATGGGATTTTCTTTAATTAATCGGTGATAGCTTTTGGTATCACTTGATCAATTTTCTCCATTCGTGTTTAATAATCATGGAGATCGGATATTTATTTCCATCAACTGCTTCTTCGTCGAGAGTAGGATTTAAATCATTGATCAACTACTTCTTCAGAGTAGGATTTATTTCTTTCAACTGCTTCTTCGGAGCAGGATTTAGATAATCGATTAACTACTTCTTCAGAGTATGATTTATTTTTTATCAACTGCTTCTTCGAGAGCAGAATTTAGATAATCGATCAACTACTTCTCTAGAGTAGGATTTATTTTTTTATCAACTGCTTCTCGGGAGCATGATTTATGAACTATTCATGTGGTATAACCAACCACGATGGTGGTATATAATATATAAATTGCATATGTAAAACCATCCGTCTTGTGATAATTGGACTCATCACATGAAAGGTATTGTAATTACAGATTATAAAAGTCGATAAATGTGTGGTTTGAAGCCCCCACTCTGAGATAAGTAAGAGATATAATTTAAACTGCAAAATAATTAACTGCTTCTACCAAAGCAGGATCGTCCAATCATTTTCTCAAAATATAGTCATGTGGTATTAGGTTGGATCATTAGAAGGTTATCAATCAATGTCAATTGCCGGCGTCAGTGCCGTCTGGCTGTCCCGTAACATCACACATACCATTTCGCAAAATATAAGAATTAAAATCACATGTCAATATTGGTGTCAAATTGAAGCTCTCGTGAAATGGATCACGGTGGTATCAAGAAAAATTAATTCCGATAATATATACTTATTATATGTGAGGAAAACTAAATTCATAATTTAATAAATTATAAGATTATTTTATTCTTTATACTCTAGTTCTATTTTATAATATAGATGTGGTTGATTCATTTTTTGCTTCGTTTTTGCCAAATCTTTTCATTTTTTTGTTTGTTTGTTTTTGTATGCCGACACAATACACACACCCAACCTTATATATATTTATTTTATTTTTCAACTTCAATTATGTCCGTGAGTCCGTGACCATCTTGTCCACCTTATTTCTTTATCCTCTTTGTCACCTCCATCCTTTCTTTTTTAGCTTTCTTCTTTCATCCCTTTTTTTCTCAACTTTCTTCTTCAATTACGTATGTTTTGTTACTAACTTTCTTCTACCTACTTCAACTGGAAATAATTTTAAATAACTACCAAGAGTAATTGAGCTTTGAATTAAAACCTTACTGAAAAAAAAAGAGATACTAGAGGAGTGGAACCTCGCAGTGACGATGATGGACGTGCCAGGGATGCACCACCGAGATCCTCGACGCAGCGGATTTCTTAGCATCGGCCGCAGATCTGGCCTTTTCCGAAGAAGACAATGATGAGGGCAGCGGTGGCCATATCGTATCTGTTCTTCTATAGGTCACCGTAGCCACATGTGTTGTCGACGACATCGAGAAGGTATGCAGTGGTGTAGTACGTCACACGTGCGGACTTCTTGGAAGACTCGGAGGAATGTTTGGGCGAAAGGAGGCCGGAAGAAAATGGTGTGGGCACGTTGGGCATTTGGATCCGACAACCCGAATACACGACGGCATCAGAAACCCCCCCCCCCCCCCCAAGGGAAGCAGCGGTGGCGGCGGCGGAGAACCTTCAACTGTTCTCGGCACGTAGAGATACGAGTTCAGCTTCAACCCGAGAGCCATCTTCACTTTCAGCCATTTGCTCCCCACCATTTCCCCACAAGTTGGTTCAACAGCTATGCTTACACATATAGATACAGAAATCAGATCCAGCTACAAATGTATGATGTATGGTTAATGCATGTATGAATGGGTTTTTATGGAACTATAGAAATGGACCAAATGGGTGGCATGGGGCAACTTTCAATCCAAGGAACAAATCTCCATGCGAGCTTAATTGGTCATTGAGCTTAGAGAGAGAAGGAAAGAGAGAGAAGAGAGAGGCCGAATTGGAGGGGGAGAGATGATTGTAATTTGTACCATCGATGATACGTACTATGTTGGTAAGTTATACAGGCATATAAATTTATATTCACATAATGCACATGACAATTAAACAATTCCATTGCAACAGATGTCATATGCGAACTTAAGAGTTGGGGAAAGATGGAGACGATTATATCGACCAACTTTTCAGGTCGCAAAATGGATGTGATTTTGCATGATATCGAGTAAGCTGCTATTCTGTACTTCAAATTTAATGTAAATGTAATTTCTCTCAACAAGAAAATATATAAATTGAACCTTATATATTTTATGTATAGCGGCTGTCCAATTGAGTGCGTATTATGGGAAGCATATGGTGACGAAATTATTCAATTTATGGAAAATCATGGCGAGTCAACTGATCGTGTGATCCTTATCATACAGTTTGGCAAAGAGACTACATACTTGGGTAAGTGTTTTAAATAATATATATTGTATAATTGTGTGTTGTGATATGAATCCTTTTATTTTTATACTAAAAGTACGATCCGAAACTATTGCAGCTAAGTCGCGTGTAGCAACAGTAAAATATGCAACTAAAATATTCCTGAATGCTGATTTCCCAGAAGTCGAAGATTTCTATCAAAAGTGTGTGCATCTCTAAACCTTTAAAAGAAATATATTTTTTATAAAATGAGTTTAGTCACAAAGTATGTTGTCTAATATACGGCAGAAAACGTGATAAAGGGACTGTTTCTTTTAGCCGTTCCATCACACATCTGTCTAACGATACCAAGAGTAATTCTCATTTTTACGACTTTCATTCATGTATGAATAATTGTTTTAGTTAATCTGTTGGGCTGTTTTGTGATTCTCAAATTTCCTCAGGTTGTCACATGTGATGAACAAGATTCATGTGATAGCACCAGTTCTAAAATTACGCCAATGAAACTTTCAACTTCAGGCACGACCCTATATGACGACTATTGTGATATGCAGATGTCTTGCTCAAAAATCATAAAAAGGGAAAAGTAGCATGCTCATTTCTTTTAATTTGAATATTTCTATAATTTTAAACATTGTAATTCGCGTATTGCTGGATTTGATTTTTTTGCCTTAAAATTATTATTTTCATATTACTACTGTTTGATGTTTCTTATTACTACTATTTTGTTGGATTTCTGGGTTTTTGTCATGAAGTACTTTGATGTTTATTATTACTAATATAGATTTTGTTTAGTTCTCCTAAATTCCGTAAAAAAACAATTACTCATTATTTTTTTCTTAATTAAATTAAAAATGCTTAATATAAGTATATGACATCATATATAGATGAAGCACCTGGAGCTGCATTAGTGTAAAATGTCGTCAATCAAGCTCCATCTAGTTTTATGTAATTCAGCACGGTTGGAACTCCTGTTTAGTGGTCCTGGCGATCAAAATATATCGCAATTGACTTATAAAAATAAGTGACATTAAAAAAATGATATGAATTGAAAGAAAAACTTGTAGTATGTTGTTCGGAACCCCCGTTTATTGGTCTTGCTGCAAGACCGCGTCAACAAAAGCAAAATATATTTGATTTCCATATCAAAAAATTAATTGACTACAGTATAAAAAAACTGACATTGAAAAGAAAATGACGCCCTGAAAAAGCAACTAAGAGACTTTCAATATAATTCATAAATTAAATTTTTATTAACTGAAGTAGTATCAGTAGGAACATTGTTGGATTTTGTTAAATTAATAATTAGCCTATATTAGCAAATAGCCACTAAACCATTTAAATCCTGTCAATTTATCCATAAATAATACCAATTAATTGTATTAACTACCTCGTTGACTTGCTTTATTGAAAAGCTGCCCAGATTACGCGGAATCGTATCTTATCTCATCCTCAAGCTGGCCCATACGCCGACCAAATCTGATCTTTTTGACTACCTGTTACGTACGCTATGCTTTGTCCATAGCGTACGCTATCATCAGCTCATAACGTACGTTAAGCTCATCTGCTAGCATACGTTATGACGTAGCTGCATGCATGAATTTGCAAACTCTTCCTAATATGATCCTGACTATTTGGAATACGAATACGGGAAAAATCACACTTCGATTATAGATACCACAAATTCGAATATTACAAGGTTCAAATAGAGATGAAAATATTCAACAATTATCCGGATATTACAACGATCGTGTGGACGTTTACACAAATATTTTTCAAGTAGAGTTTTACGTCTTTATTTTTACTATCTAGTCAATTTACGTTATGTCAAGTAAAATTAATAGTTGGTTCCTCTTGGCCATGTATTAATTAACATAGATTCTTTTGGGGAGATTATTAATTAATACACCTAAGTGAACACCATAATTTAACATCCTTAAAATATTATCTTTTAAATAATAGTCCTACAGATGGAGAGGTCCTATCATAAAAAATAATATTTACCTTATGTTATCATTTGAAATTTAAAAATAGTGAACCTATAATTAGCACATCCGATATAGAGGAAGATCCTAATGTCAACACGCATGCTAATTACTTCACAATTTAAATTAATTATGGAGGCCAATTTGATTTTATTTTAAAAAATAAATCAATTTAACCACTTAGATATTTTAGCTTTAAGGTTTTTAATTTTCTCGTCCTAACATGCAAGAAACATATCACACATACATCCAAAATAATAAAACCAACAATAAAATAAATTGGATAATTAAATTCAATTATCATGGCTTTATTCCCGTTTTGAATAACGAGAAAATCTTCGGCTCGAAATCTCCCACTGCTTCAAGCATCTCGTCACCTCTTCCCGGTCGGCCCACAAAATTTCCAAATTTGGAGACTTTTTTTCCATGCAAAATTAATTGCAAGAAAATTCCAAATTTAGATATTATGCACCAACGGACGCAACGAACGGCGAAAAACGAATGGGACCCTGTACTGAGCTGTAATATCCGTGTGTTTTATTATTTATGTGTGTTTTTTTTGACGTATTCTGTTGGGAATTGGTTTATGAAATTTACAGGTTGTATTGGTATTTGGAATCATGTGTATATTGGAGTTGGAACTGGTATGTTGATTGTTAGTAATTATCGAGTTTTGTATCTTCCGAGGCGTGTATATATTCTGACCGGAATTCACCACTGTAGTACTGTGTCATAACAGTTAGCCAACTGAGTGACCGCTTTGAGTGAGCGACCGCTGTCTTGAGAATTTCTTCACCATGGGAGAGACCACTCTGAGAGAGACCGCTTTGAGAGAGAGAGAGAGAGAGCTTTGAGAGAGAGACCGCTTTGAGAGAGAGGGACAGAGCTTTGAGAGAGAGATCGCTGTCTTGTGAGTTACTTCACCCTCATCAGCTTGCCTGGCTGTCCCTAACTCATACCCCGGCGGAGCGGTCTCCTGAGAAGAGCGAGCGCTTCACTTTTCACCCAATATATATATATATATTTGATAGCTCCTTATTTTTATTTCATTCTTCTTCCTTCCGCGGCGGCTGAGACGAGGTTGACTAGGGTTGTGATCCTTGGTCGATTTTCTCTCCATCCAAAGTATTTTGAAGAGTCCTAGGTGATTATAACATCATCAAATCCATTGTTCTTCGTCGGATCGAGGTATTTTTCTGGATTTCCCTAAAGTTGAATTTTTGAGAATTATGTTCTTGATCTCATTTTTAATCCGGTTTTTGAAAATCGATCACTATTAAACATTGTTGTTGATCACGTTCTATAGATTGTATATCCATATTTCTGATTCGTTCAACTCGGTTGATGACTTTGATGTTCTTGAGGAACTGTGAACATTTAATGTTCGATTAAATGTTCATGTGAGCTTTCCTTCGTTGTTTGAGGCGATTTCTGTTGTTATTGGTCTTGCTCCTCATTGTGATTGTGTTTTCGTTGTTTCTTGCAGAAGTTTTAGGTTTCGAGGCACTTCGGTCGAGCCGTGTTAGTCGGAGTATTATCGTGCCGATTTCGTGGCAAGTATCTTGTCCATACATTACGTGTTTTGTGGATATAATGGTTGCTAATTATCGATATGTGCTAAATGAATACCTATAACTAATCTTCAAAAGAATCGGTATACTTTTCAATACAAATTTTTTTCCTCAAAGATAACTCGTGTGTTTTGTGGTTAAGTATGCTTATCTAAGTACGTGTACAAGTGTTGAGTATAAGAATGCTTACCTCCGTGTGGTGTCGTTTTGTGTGATTACGTCGTTTCTATATTTAAAGTTCTAACCTTTCGCTAAGGTGTGCGCGTGGAAACATGTGTTTATCGATGATCATGTGACGTTGTCTGATAAAGATTGTAACTCCTTTATGAGGAGGTTGTGCCGTTCGGCATAGTTGTAAAGGTATTCTCTCTCGTTGCTATGTGATTGGTACTAGTTACAATCATTGGATTCTAGTGTTAATTGTATCATTACTTGGTCGTGAGTTTGTGTTGGACAATCTGGCCATTCTAGCAAGGTACCTCGTATATATATATATATTGCGATTGACTTTCGAGGTTGTGGTTTTGCAAACTGTGAATTGTGGGATTGTGATTTTTGTGTGTTGTGAGGATGTTCTCGGGGTATTCTCATCTGGGGATTGCTCAACGGGGCACCCAGGGACTTGTCTGGGTGGCCTTGCGCGAGGGTACCTTCGAGGTAGGGAATTCTCACATGGGGATTGCTCGACGGGGCACACAGGGACTTGATCGGGTGGTCTTGTCATGAGAATTACTAGAGAGTTTTGCTGATGATTATTTGTGATATGTCCGGAATATTACAATGCTCTATTCTCGGGGTCGAGATACATTACACATATAAAGTCTTTGTGTTTGGGTATAATGGCCCAAGAATGAAGTGTTGTGTGTAATTTGTCCTTGGGAGTGAATTGATGTAGATAGTTGGGCCGTGGACCCCGTATTTCGTGATCGGTTGTTATGATTTTCGTTGAAGGCAAGTGCACATTGTCGTAAGCAAGTAATAAAGTGATAAGAGATATCGTTCCCACGAGGACTGACTTACTAACTACCAGTTTGTGTGTATTCTAATTTTATCTGAATGATCGAATATGGTGGTGCAAGGAATATTAAAGAAAATTAATATAATGATAACCTAAGAACAATTAATAAAATCGATTATTAGAAGAAATAAGATCAAATAGGAGAATAATCTAGGACTGAGAATCCGCCTCGATTTATCCGGATTACTCTTGATTTATATGAATTAAGTGATTTCCCTATTTATTGAAGGCGAAGATTTGCTAAGATACTCTAATGCCTCTCCCGAGGTCAGTAGAATTTTCTAAGGCAAATAAAACACTCTATTCCTAGGTGAATTAATTCGACAATAGGTAAAAAGTACAAAATCTTCAGATAGGCCACGTAATTCCTATGAGTATATTCTTATCTCACAAGATAAAACGTTTCTCACCAATTTCCTACTAACTATCCTCTCCCGATTCGAGTTGCGTAATCAAAACAATTCAATCATAGGCCACATAATTGAACGCGTTAAAAACAATTGGGGAAAACTCAATAAGAAAGGAATATATATATATATATATTAATAAAATCAAAAGTTAATTCGTCAAAACCTCGGTTTCATCACAATCCAAGAATAGAGTTCTAGCCCGACATGCTAGAAAATAATACACAAAGAATTAAAAAAAGCATGATAGAAATCAAACAGAGTTGAAGAACTTGAATTCCTCCGTTCTCTAGCTTCTGCTCTCTGCTCGATCGGTGTTTTCTCCTTTTCTTTGATGCTCTATCTTCAGACCATCAATCCCTATTTATAACCTTCATTAGTCTCCAAAACGTGTCCGGGAATTAGGTCGAAAACAGGCTCCAAAAACGGCCCCAAAACACGGCTGACTTAGAAATCCCGCCCTGCGGGCCGCAGTTCAGCATTAGTGTGCCGCGGCCCTAAGTGTTCAGTGCCATATGCCTGGGCGGTATTTTTCACATGGGCCGCGGTTCATCTTAAGTGTGTCGCGGCCCCCGGTACAGTGAGTACCGCGCCTGCTGTGCCGTGCGTGTGCCGCGGCCTGGCCATGGTATGCCGCGGCCCCTGACCAAAAATTGTCGTTTTGGCACATTTTTCGTCGTTTAAGCTTCCGGACTCCAATTTCCTTCAAAACATATACAGATAATGCATTAAAAGCTCATTTACGCCGATTTAAACTAAAAATGGGTATAAAATAATGATGATTAAGCGCATAAAAATACAACTAACAAATACCCCCAAACTTAAGCCTTTGCTTGTCCTCAAGCAAAAATTAATTTCAAATGAGATGACAAGTATCGTGGGTAAACGTGCAATATCCATAATGTTCACCTGATTAATACTACCCTGAAAATCTCAAAGAAAAATACACGTATTGTTTTAGTGAGTCACATCACGGATAAGGGTTCCATAAAGTAATCATTTTTAGTGCTGATCTATCGGTTATGAAGAAAAACAAAGCTCAAAGATTAACAAGCGTGAATTTAGCCGACCGCCAATATGAAGGGTTAGTTTAAACAAGCCAAATCGCCCAGTCCCACACTCTCGTGGCAAAAATGCAAGAGTTTCATGGTTAATAATAATCCTCGGACAACATTCCCTTATGTATAATCATTATAATGATTCGAGTTAACCACTAGGTTCCGACTCTCGGTATTTCCATGAAATGACCCTAGGGTGGAAATCCATTCTCATGTATTGGGAAACCGTTTGACGTAAAAGACACTCATGGGTCTCATGAATGCTTCTAGTTACTAAGTCTCCTTCTAAAATGGAGAAAAAACTCGAATGGTTATTCCCGCATGTCCGATTCAAAGTTGCTATTTTACGCGAATGTAAACGACGGGTCACGTGAATACATCCGGTTACTTGGCTTCTTTTAATCATCATGCGGTTTTTCTGAAGCATTAGTCTATTCAGGGTTGTCGTTTTATGCGAGAGTAAACGACGGGTCGCGTGAATACCCTCGGTTACTAGACTTCCCATCATAGAACATGTATAATTTCTCGAATTTTTGGGAAAGACTGTCCGACTCTAAACTCAAATTAAATGCCAAGAAGACTCATGTTACTGGACGACTAGCTACGTGAAAAGTGTACCCAAATGTACAGATGGCGGTTCGGAAACACGTATGTCTCATTTCTTATATGCTAAGATTTCTACAATAACGCAAAAAAAATTTCAGACCTAAATGAATACTGAAAGGAAACAAATATTGCAGACTGCAAACTCGACCAAAACTCAACCATTTCTTCAAAAAGAAATCAGTATCATATCAGTTTTACACAAGGCTGCACGAAAAATCCACGAATGCAAATAAAGTCAAGACAAACAAGGCTAGTGTCAATAACAACGAATAAGTAGATAACAACTGAAAGTAAACCCCCCCAAACTTAAGACGTACATTGACCTCAATGGATATAGATAGTAATATGCAATATGAGAAAAGGTCAAGTACTCCCCTAATATCAGCTCAGGAACTGGTGCCGGTCTCGTCCGGCGAGGAGGGTGGTGTAGATGGCCTGACTAGTGGAATGAAGGGTGTTGTTGCCCAAAATATTATCCGAAGATAGATATTGCTGGAATGGTCGAGCAACAGCAAATTGCGAGAGCACATCCGTGGGGGTGTGAATAACACAAGATTTGCCGGGTTTGTTAGGCCCGGGCTTGAATACTCTCGCGAGATGTTATTAATAAGAATACGTTTGAGTACAAATATTAATGTAAGGATGCAAATACAATGACTGTAAAAGATCCTAGTTATCTAGCTCTTGAGCGAAGCTCTGTGTGTTCTTGTTCTCGTTTCTGCCGACCGTCTTAGGATTAAGAGGTTCCGAGAGTGAGAGATGAACAAATGTCCGAAGTGTATATCTTTTCCAAGAGTGAAAGCCAAGTCGTGGGAAAAACCAGAGAGAAATCAGAGAGATGTCCAAGTGCAGGCATCCTTCTATTTATAGGAGCTGAGATGCCCTTGTACTGACGGGCGATCGCCTTCCTTGTAATATAAGAAGGGGCAATCATCTTTAAGCACATGGGCTGTCTGCCTTGAAGTCCGCGGATGCTGCTGGTAGCCACCTGTGCGGTCCAATGAGGAGCCTGCACGCGTCCTGAGTCGCTGTCCGGGAGGTCCCACTGTGCACCTTTCGGTGGGTCGGTCGGTAGGTGAAAAAGATGCTAACAGGCTGTGGTCAAAGATCCATGTTCTGCGGCGCCTTTTCCGGATCTGCACGTGGGTCTCTGTCATGAACTTCGGCCTTTGCCGACTAGACGATCGTTGGCTTTGCGTGGCTCGAGGCGGTCGTCCTTGGTGGGCACCAGAGTCGATCGCTAGGTACCGAGAGACGATCGCCTTGGATGTCGATCGCTCGATACCGGGTATTGATCTGGGCCTTTCGGTCGGCCAATATGTCTTGGTCTATTCGGCTATGGCTAGGTTGCCTGGTCTCTGAGGCGATCGCCTGTTGAGCGTATAATTCTCGACACAACAATTGCCCCCCAGCTTGCTCCGATGTTGAAGACATGGGGTGAGCTGGTTCTTGCTGGCGATCGTTGAGGACAAGGACGGGCAATCCTTTGTGCGGACTTTGGTTTCGGACTTGGGCGATCTGTTCGATTGGCGAGCTATCTTCGGTCTTGTACCTGCAATAAACAATTTTGGTCGATCCCTCGTAGAAAGTTGATTGTTTCGTCGCTGAGGAACCGTGCACAGTCGCGGAGTTCGATGGACCGACTCCATAACCGCGTCTTATGCGCGAGCGACATTTTTTGTCTCGTGACTCATTTTATTGTGAGGGTCCTCTGTTAGGCTGCGCCTCGCCTCGTATTTAAACGAAGGGCGTGCGGTCTTGGTCTAGAGGAGTCCTTGCGCGAGGCATCATCGGATTAATCAACTCCACTTCCGCGGCTTGTTAGCTCTGCTTCCACCTCGGCCCGCCATGAAGATGGCGACCCTCGACGGTGTACGTTGAGATGGGGGTAGGGACGTGTCGCATTGTCCGGGCTCACCAAGTTAGATGATGAACCTTTGAGGGTGGGCGAACGCGTCCACTGATTAGTTTTGGAGGGCCCTCAGACTACTCCGGCCTCATATTTAAACGAAGGGTGGGCGATCGTGGCCCAAAGGGACCTTGCATGGCTGAAGCAGTCGGTTCCATTGACTACCAGGACCATGGCTGCACTCTTCTACCTCAGATCGTCATGTAGATGCCGACCTTCGACGGTGTACGTTGTGTGGGGGAGGCGATCTCGTGCCTTAGTCCATCATGTTAGATGGTGAACTGTAGATGGCGAACGAGTCCTCTGGTTTTGATGATGTCGTTTGATAATGGTGATCGGGCTGGAAGACTGGTGATCGTCGTTCGGCTGCCGATCGCGTTACTCATAGGTTGAAAAGTAACCTTTGCCTGGCCAGAAAGTCTGCGGCCTTGGCGCGGAAGATCGCGTAGGTCGGGGGGAGGTCCTTCGTAAGATGCCTGAACATAGGCGAATGACCATCGAATCCCCCTAGGACTGAGTATAGGGCGATCTCGTCGCTTACGTGCTCGCCGTTGAGGATGATCTCATCTACCCGATCGATGTAGTCTGCGTCGGACTCTTCTTCCCCTTGCCTGATCTGCATCATGCGATGGGGACCTTCCGGCCGAGCGACCTTGGCGGCGAAGTACGACGTGAAGTTGTTCACCAGTTGTTCAAAGGAACTGATTGATCGAGGTGGCAATGCGACGTACCATCTATGGGCTAGGTCGCCCAGCGTTAGCGGGAACATTCGGCATCTGGTTGCGTCGGATGCCCCACACCCGTTCATGTAGATCCGGAACTTGATCAGGTGAGTCTCGGGATCCGACCTCCCCTCGTACAAAGGTGTCTTCGGAGGAGCGATCTTACGCTGCACGGGGGCGAGCTCGATGTGGACCGTGAGGGGTTCGCTCGTCCTGGCGATCTTGCTAATGGCACCTGCCCTAGTTTCTAGGAGCGCCTTCATGTCGTCAAGCTGGCGTTGCATCGCGGCCATCGCTGTAGCTTGGTCGCTCGTGGCTCGGCTTTCGGAGCGGGAGCCGAGGCGATCGTGTACTGATCTCCTGACTCCGCGGTCGCCGATCTCGGTTCTTTGGCGAGGAGGAGCCAAATAGTTGGCCTGCCTTCTGGGAGTTGGGTACGCCGAACTCCTCGTGACGGACTTGGGCTCCGTCGTCTCGTGGATGGGGCCAAATTGCCCTGGTCGCCAAGATGGGTCGCTGCCTAGGCAGCTGAAAACGGAGGTGTCCGGCCTTGCGGACGCCTTTTCTTGTGAATCGAGGCCACCTGGTGATCGCTCGGTCAGTAGCCCCTTGAACTTCCGTTTTCTCACGCGGCGGATGGCCGAGGGGGTTATAGCGGGCGGCGCGTCGAAAGCTCTCTGTCGCTCTTGTAGGATGGCCATGGCCTCTTCGATCTGTTCCGCAGTTTGGAACTGATCGAGTGAGAGGCTTGGGCCGTCCCTCGGGGGCGGGATCGAGAGTCTCGTGTTGCCGCGGCTCCCCTCTGCCATAGGTCGGGGCTCGAATTGAGACAGAATGAGGCGTCTGGCAGACCGGCCAACGGCTTTCTTCGATGTGGAAGCAGAAGTCATGATTCTGAAAGCTTTTCTCTGAAGAACAGTGGGTGTTTCTTCAGGTATATGCCCCGGAGAACAGTGAGTGTTCTTCGAGACGGTAGGAATAAAAATTGAGGGTATATCCCCTTCCTTTAGGCCCAATTATTGTTGCCCAAAATATTATCTGAAGATAGATATTGCTGGAATGGTCGAGCAACAGCAAATTGCGAGAGCACGTCCGTGGGGGTGTGAATAACACAAGATTTGCCGGGTTTGTTAGGCCCGGGATTGAATACTCTCGCGAGATGTTATTAATAAGATTACGTATGAGTACAAATATTAATGTAAGGATGCAAATACAATGAGTGTAAAAGATCCTAGTTATCTAGCTCTTGAGCGAAGCTCTGTGTGTTCTTGTTCTCGTTTCTGCCGACCGTCTTAGGATTAAGAGGTTCCGAGAGTGAGAGATGAACAGATGTCCGATGTGTATAGCTTTGCCGAGAGTGAAAGCCAAGTCTTTGGAAAAACCAGAGAGAAATCAGAGAGATGTCCAAGTGCAGGCAGCCTTCTATTTATAGGATCTGAGATGCCCTTGTACTGACGGGCGATCGCCTTCCTTGTAATATAATAAGGGGCGATTCTCTTTAAGCACATGGGCTGTCTGCCTTGAAGTCCGTGGCTACTGCTGGCAGCCAGCTGTGTGGTCCAATGAGGAGCCTGCACGCGTCCTGAGTCGCTGTCCGGGAGGTCCCACTATGCACCTTTCGGCGGGTCTGTCGGTAGGTGAAAAAGATGCTGACAGGCTGTGGTCAAAGATCCATATTCTACGGCACCTTTTCCGGATCTGCACGTGGGTCTCTGTCATGAACTTTGGCCTTTGCCGACTAGACGATTGTTGGCTTTGCGTGGCTCGAGGCGGTCGTCCATGGTGGGCACCAGAGTCAATCGCTAGGTACCGAGAGACGATCGCCTTGGATGTCGATCGCTCGACACCGGGTCTTGATCTGGGCCCTTCTGTCGGCCAATCTGCCTTGGTCTATTCGGCTATGGCTAGGTCGCCTGGTCTCTGAGGCGATCGCCTGTTGAGACATATAATTCTCGACACAACAAAGGGTCCGTCCGGATGGAGTATATGGCTCGTCCACGCAGCAAGAATGTCCTGATGATAAGCATCCCTCGTCGCCAAGCGCCTCTCCTCACGTCGATTGGCCCATCGGGCCTGCTCTCTCATCTCCTCCAGGACAGCTGCGAGGAGGCTGTCTCTCTCAGCCCGCATCTCCTCTCGAACAGCTGCTAGATGGTTGTCTCTCTCTCTCTCTCTCCGGATCTCCTCCCTCAGGCTGTCAAACATCGCCTGATGGTGCTCTCTCGCTGGCGGTGGAGTGGACTCAGTCCAATCATCAGCATCCGCCGTCGGCTCATGTGTCAGGAGTAGTGGCTCGGGAGAGTGCTCGTGTGGCTCATCGATTAGAAATCCTCGCCCTCGCTCGTGTGCCCTCGCGCCTCCCCACTGGTCAAAATGGGAGATAATACGGCGGTCGATCGGACCCTGGGGTGTAATAGACGGCTCGTCGTCGGACCACGTCACGCCCGACTGGTGGCATAGAGCACATATCAGCGAGGGATGTTTTTAATCCCGTCTTCTCCCCTCCCTGAATACACTGAAATATAGAATGGGACAAACGTGGGGCCACATCAAACCGGACTCCCGTCGTGATAGCATACAGTAATCGGGCATGAGGAAGTAAGACCGAGCGGATCTGTGATGTAGGGTCGACTCATGCACAGAGGAAGTAAAGCCAGGCTCGCCCGAGCCGACTGAGGCGAGAACTCTTAAACTAGAAAGTTGTGGAACCCGAGACGCGCGTCTCCCAGACAGAACAAGGCTGAACGAGTGCCTCCAGCAGAGCATCCCTCGTGAGGCTACTCATAATACGTGTGTACTCCGACTCTTCTACCTCCGGTAGCTCGTACAGCCTCTGAATCGTGGCCACCAAAAAGTTCACATTTTGGCCTCGGACGACGAACTCAGTCCTTTTATCTGGTCGCCCCATTATCTGTCCCGCCTGGATATGTCGCAATAGAGCGCTGGCGTAGAACTCCTGGACAATAGAAATCACCGCCGGCTCGAATGGCGCAGTGAATTGAGTCCAACCCATCTCGTTGATCATAGCCAATAGCTCGCCATCCTGGGGTGCGGGAGTGAATCCCACTCCGGAATTATTGGACGAGGCTGGATTCTCCCGTTGAATATTCTATGAATGTCAGGATCAGAGAATTGGTGGGATTCCATATCTGCTCGGTTTTGTGACGTCTCCCCTCTTGTAGGGGATGATCGCGTCCTAGCCCTCGTACTCAACTTCCTTTTCCTAGCCATGACGAAGTTCCTTAAAAATACATGCCGGAAATTACACAACTTTAAGGATCGTTACGAATGATGATGGAGGGCGAATGATAATAATCACATGAAGACCAGTTTTGGGTGTAGTGAGTTGGAGTTCATTGTTTGGTCTCCGTTGTCGTATTTTTTTGTTTGTGAGTGTATTTGACCCTTGCGTGGGTATGAGTCCTGTCAGAGTTATGTATATTTGAGTTGTATGTTATTGTTGAAAGACCAAGTCTGTCTAATGATTCGTAATTTTTCCATGTCGGCAAGATATGTGATGTCATGTTCTGTGTTTAGCCTGGTAGATTCTCACGGAGAGGGTCTGCGGCGTGTAATATTCCCGGATAGTTTCTGGCGGTGTTATATTTATGGTATCAGAGCTTAAGTTGTGGAAACCGAGGCTGTCGGGTCTACTCGTGTATTGTCGAGTCTTGTCTTGTCGGATGGTGTCTGACCGAGTCGTGTCGCGATGCGTCGTCTGTGATGTCGGTCGTGATTAGTATCAAGGTGCAGCCATCATCTTCGTGCGATATGTGGATGTAAGTCACCCTATCATATGTTGTGTCTCATGTTATCCGAGTTTGTGTGGATCTGTGTTATGAGGTGGAGTTTGAATGTGAATTGTGAACACGTGATCTATGCTTGTTTGATTCACGTGTTGTGCTGGAACGAAGAGTGGTGCCAGTGTATATATCTTGTATAAATCGTTTTTTACGGAAATAATGACTTTGGTATTTTAAGGCTTGAATGTTTATGGGGAGATACGTAAGTTCATTTTAAAACATCCCCCAATGGAGGAATTTGATTTTCGCATGATGACCTCAAGGCCGAATTTTTCTGAGAATTCAAACTATTGATATTTCATTTTCATCTTGTACTATAATTTTTCGAAACATAACTTTTAAACTCAAATGAGGTCATACAAATTTACTCAAGACGTGATTCTCGCTTTTAACTTTTCGGTTCATGGTGAACAGTCAGGAAGTATGTGATGTTGATGACATTGTTGTTTGGGTAATAGTGTTCAGAATTGTGATCAAGGTAATGGTGTGAACGTTAAGTCGTTCTGTATGCACTCGTGGTGATAGCCCTCTTTACTGAGATGTGGGATTTCAGTTTTAGATGTTACTTGTCTGATGATGATTGCTTGTGTGATATTTTATATATGTGCGAACCGATGGGGTTTGGATTGGTATATTGTCATTTATTTGTAACCTTTGATTCTAATATCGTTCGGGATGTGTTCACGATTGTGCTACTGAACCGGAGAAGTTAGCGCACGCTAAATATGAAAGTAGCGCGCATTAATATGGCATGAGAAGCGCATTAAGCCATGTTGTAGCGCGTGCTAAGCCAGTTGGGCAGAAGCTTTGGGACTGCATTTTAACCGTGGGGTCTAACTTTCGCAGTCGTAAACCCGACCACCTATGACCTTATTTTAGATGTGTTGTGTGGTGATGATAATTGTTGTGTGAATATGTAATATGTTTTTCGTTGTGCTATGTGGTTATTTGTTTAGTATGCCGAGGGGCAGAGACTGTGGTCGTGACCGATGACTACGGGGATTTATTGCAACAAGTAGCAACACAGGTGACTCTGTTGACCCAGGCAGTTCAGCATAACACCACGGTAATACAGAATATTGGAGCATATCAATGGGCTTGAGAGGTGGTTTGTATGAATTCCCCGTCGATTTGCTGGTGCTGCGGATGAAGCTGGAGATCGCCAGTATATGATAGGATTTCGCTTGCACAACGTTGAGAGAGTATCAAAATTGAGCATTAGCCTTCTAGTTAACTTCGTTTCGAAGAAACATAAGATGACTGATGACCTTGTTGTCAGTTCAGGTGTTGGAGTTTCTAAACTGTAGCACAGTAGTCTTTCTGCCGGGTAGCTCCATCACTCGGTGAGGGGGACTAAGAGTTTATGTCACCAGCTTTAACTCCTGGTAAATCCAGGAGGTGTTTCAACTGTAATACACCGAGGCTTGTACGTGCATATTGTTCTTCACTGCCAGTAATGTGTTACAGTACGTACTTGAGGGCCACAGAATTCGGTTTTGCGAGTTGGTCACTGAGATTTCCGAGGAACGGACTGCAGCATTGATTTCAGGATCGACTCTGGGAGGTCCTTGGAAAGATGTTGTTTGTTGGTTGGTTGGTATGCTAGCACTTCATTCTCGTTGTTTTGGTTTCTAGGACGAAACCTCTTTTAAAGGTGATAGAATGTAGTACCCATATTTTTTTTTCACTTCTGTATTTTTTTCGACTCTATCAACTCATTTGTGTTCGTTGATACTTTTGAACCTATTTTTTTCTTCATTTTTTTCATTCGAGCGAGTTTGATATTGTTCCGGACTGATACGTTTATCGTTGTGTCTTTTCCAGATTCGTTTCGATTTCTTGTGAACCTTGTGCGAAATTGACACCTCGTGGTTTCTACAAGCTCAATTGATGTTTTGAGTTGTGTTACAGACTTCAGAGTTGTTGATCATCCTCGTTTTGTGATTATCGAGTGTTTGCGCTGCTTCGTAGTTTTTCTGGAGTTTCGGCTGATTATCTTTGTATGTGATCTCCTAAACCTTTAGGTTTTCGGAACTACACACTTGTTTAGTGTTAGACTCGTGTTTTGGTTGATGTAATACTTCGTAGTTTTTCCGGAGTTTCGACTGATTGTCTCTGTATGTGATCTCTTAAACCTTTGGGTTTTTGGAATTACATACTTGTTTAGTGTTAGAGTCGTGTTTTGGTTGATGTACTACTTGGATTAATCAACCATAGTGATTCGTGCTCGTTGCTTCTTGTAAACACTCTTGCGTAGCGAATCGGACCGCATCAGGTTTGTACTGTAGGAATCTTTTGTACGTTGTCAATAACGAGTGTTATCTAGGGTTGCCCTGCCTGGATTGTTCCATAATTTAAGTTTCGGGACGAAACTTCTTTTTAGAGTGTAAGGATGTAATATACGTGTATTTTATTATGTATGTGTGTTATTTTTTGACGTATTCTGTTGGGAATTGGTTTATGAAGTTTTCCAGGTTGTATTGTTGGTATCTGGAATCGTGTGTATACTGGAGTTGGAACTGGTATGTTGATTGTTAGTAATTATCGAGTTTTGTATCTTCCGAGGCGTGTATATATTCTGACTGGAATTCACCACTGTAGTACTGTGTCAGAACAGTTAGCCACCTGAGTGACCGCTTGAGTGAGCGACCGCTGTCTTGAGAATTTCTTCACCCTCGGAGACACCACCCTGAGAGAGACCGCTTTGAGAGAGAGATCTTCGAGAGAGAGAGAGAGCTTTGAGAGAGAGACCACTTTCAGAGAGAGAGCTTTGAGAGAGAGATCGCTGTTTTGTGAGTTACTTCACCCTCATCAGCGATAGCTTAGGGTAAGCGACCTCTGTCTTGCCTGGCTATCCCTAACTCATACCCCGGCGGAGCGGTCTCCTGAGAAGAGCGAGCGCTTCACTTTTCACCCAGTATATATATATATGACATCTCCTCATTTTTATTTCATTCTTCTTCCTTCCGCGGCGGCTGAGACTAGGTTGACTAGGGTTGTGATCCTTGGTCGATTTTTGCTCCATCCAAAGTATTTTGAAGAGTCCTAGGTGATTATAGCATCATCTAATTCCTTGTTCTTCATGGGATCGAGGTATTTTTATAGATTTCCCTAAAGTTGAATTTTTGATAATTCTGTTCTTGATCTCATTTTTAATCTGGTTTTTATAAATCGATCATTGTTAAACATTGTTGGTGATCACGTTCTATGGATTATATATCCACATTTCCGATTCGTTCAACTCGGTTGATGACTTTGATGTTCTTGAGGAACAGTGAATATTTAGTGTTCAATTAAATGTTCATGTGAGCTTTCGTTCGTGGTTTGAGGCAATTTTTTTTGTTATGGGTCTTGCTCCCCGTTATGATCGTGTTTTCGTTGTTTCTTGCAGAAGTTGTAGGTTTTGAGGTACTTCGGCTGAGCTGTATCCGTCGGAGTATTTGCGTGCCGATTTCGAGGCAAGTATCTTGCCCATACATTACGTGTGTTGTGGATATATTGGTTGGTAATTGTCTATATATGCTAAATGAATACTTATAACTAATCTTCAAACGAATTGGTATACTTTTCAATAAAGATTTTTTTCCTCAAAGATAACTCGTGTTTTTTGTGGTTAAGTATGCTTATCTAAGTACGTGTACAAGTGTTGAGTATAATAATGCTTACGTCGTTTTGTGTGATTACGTCGTTTCTAGATTTGAAGTTCTAACCTTTCGTTAAGATGTGTGCATGGAAACATGTGTTTATCGGTGATCATGTGACGTTGTGTGATAAAGGTTGTAACTCCTTTATGAGTAGGTTGTTCCATTCGGCGTAGTTGGAAAGGTATTCTCTCTCGTTGCTATGTGATTGGTATTAGTTACACCGTTGAATTCTAGTGTTAATTATATCGTTACTTGGTCGTGAATATGTGTTGGACAATCTGGCCATTCTAGCAAGGTACCTCGACTATATATATATATATATATATATATATATATATTGCGATTGACTTTCGAGGTTGTGGTTTTGCAAACTGTGAATTGTGGGATTATGATTTTTGTGTGTTGTGAGGATGTTCTCGGGGTACTCTGACCTAGGGATTGCTCGATGGGGCACACAGGGACTTGTTCGGGTGGCCTTGCGCGAGGGTTACCTTCGAGGTAGGGTATTCTAACCTGGGGATTGCTCGACTGGGAACATAGGAACTTGACCGGGTGGTCTTGTCACGAGAATTACCAGAGAGTTTTGCTGATGATTAATTGTGGTATATCCGGAATATCATAATGCTCTGTTCTCGGGGTTGAGATACATTATATATATAGAGTCTTGGTGTTTGGCTAGAATGGCACAAGAATGAAATGTTGTGTAATTTGTCCTTGGGAGTGAATTGATGTGGATAGTTGGGTCGTGGACCCCGTATTTCGTGATCGGTTTTTATTTTGGAACAATATGTTTGGGCTGTGACCCTAAGTGGTTTTTGATTAGTTGAGAACTCTTCAATCCCAAATGTTTTCAAAACTCTCGATATCTTGTATTGACTTTCAAAGCGACCACTCGTTTCATTTCTACTTTTACGATTTGAACTATTTTATCCAAATGAGAAATCTCGGGAAGTCCTTCGGTGTGAATGAGCCGTGGATTATTCAAGTTATTGTAATCTCGAAATGTGTTGCGTATGGCTCGTATTTGCACTTTATACTTGTACTAGCAAAATAGTGGAATTTTACTAACCCCCGAGTAATCGGGGGGGTGGATGTCTGTATTGCGTCCAGGTACATACAGGTCCTTGGGGAGATAAACACGGGATCGTTACGAAGGATGATAGAGGGCGAATTATACTAATCACATGAAGACCAGTTTTGGGTGTAGTGAGTTGGAGTTCATTGTTTGTCCTTTTCTGTTGTCGTATTTTTCTGTTTGTGAGTGTATTTGACCCTTGCATGGGTATGAGTCCTATCAGAGTTATGTATATTTGAGTTGTATGTTATTGTTGAAAGACCAAGTCTGTTTAATGATTCGTAATTTAGCCATGTCGGCAAGATATGTGATTTCCTATTCTGTGTTTAGCCTGGTAGATTCTCATCGAGAGGGTCTACGGCATGTAATATTCCCGGATAGTTTCTAGGGGTGTTACAGGAGCGACCCGGACCGACCCAAAAAAACTGCCTGGACCGTGGTCTGGACTGCGATCCCGCGGCCGGACCGCTCGGCTCTGGTCTCGGTCGGTTCGTCCGATCGGGACTCCTTTTTTGGCTCGACTTCTTTTTCCTTTGTACTTTGTGTACTCCAACTCGATTACAATTTTACACGAAATAAAATACATCGATTGTACAATAAAATTACAAGGACAAATAAAATCCTATTCTACCCATGGATTTTCTCCCGGGAAAAATTTATACATGCCTCAAAAGCGGGCCAAATTACCAAAAAAGCGTAAAAATAAATTAAATCATATAGCCCTGATATTTGGATCGTATTCACCTGCAAAAAAATTCTAGCAAAAATATTCCAAAGATCATAATATATGAGAATTTTAAATTGTTAGCAATTAATCACAAAATTAATTAAATTGAACAGAAACTAGGGCTGGGCACTTGAACCCGAAATCCCGATCCCGTCCCGATCCCGTCCCGAAAACTAGCGGGACGGGACGGGATAGTTTATTAAAATGGCAATCCCATCCCGTCCCGTCCCGCTCTGTTACTATTCAAATGGGACGGGATGGGATCAGGACCGTCCCGATCAATCCCGTTCCGTCCCGTAATATTTAATATAATCATTTTTTTATATATCTTTTAAACATGTAAACCCTAAATTGATGTATGATGTATGAAACATCAAAGTTTCGGTTTTAAATTTTCAGTTTTAAGTTGAAGTTTTCTGCACTTTCAATTTGAATTTTATCTTCACGTGTTGATTTTGATGTAATATGCACTATGCATTTGGATTATTGATCTATTGTCCTTTGTGCGTGTTTACGTTACTATCTATTTTGTTGTGTATTTTTTAAGTTTCTAATGGATATTGAGAGTCACTTTTTTTTGGAATGACTAGTTTGGATTTTTTTTTGTATTTCTACCTCATTCATTTGATAATTCTAAAATTTATAGTTGTCTCATTCGTTTTTTCACAGTTTCTGTCAATGTCAATAAATGTGCGGGATATCCCGTCCCGTCCCGATCCCGACCCGAACCCGAACGGGATCGGGACGTGCGGGATGAATTTCAAAATACGCAATCCCGTCCCGTCCCGTCCCAGTAATTTATTTTCGGGACGGGACGGGATTCGCCCAATCCCGACCCATCCCGTCCCATGCCCACCCCTAACAGAAACTAAAGACCGGCTCTGATACCAATTGTTGGAAATAAAATGCGGCGGAATCGTCGGGTTTAGATTTACTAAAATCGGCCCTCATGAACCAGATCTATTTAGGCTCGTCAAATAATTAATTAACAGATTAATAAGCAATTTAAATGAACAAAATTAATCTACGCGTCTAACTATGATAATTCGTAGTATTCTTCCAAGATCTAAGAGATCTAAGGATACGTTACTTTTGAAGCAAAGTCTTCGAATTCTACTCGACCTCCTTTGTATTTCTACATTTAGATCTTCTAGAGTATGATCCCGCCTATATCCGGATGTCTTGTGGGCAACAATCTACCGACTTCCTTGAACAAAACTGGATCGGCTGAACCACCTCCCAAATAAATTACCTCACGATTTTTCTCTCTATTTTTCTTGAATATATTGGTATTTTAGAAAAATATTGTGTTTATCTGATTATGGAATCGAACACAAGTTAAGATCCACAATCAAATACAAAGCAGAAAAATCGTAATTTCTTGGACTTTTAAGAGAGCAATTTCGGCCGATCCCTTATGTCTTATTTATATGTGTTATGGACTACTCTAGGGATGTTAAGGAGGATTAGGAAAAGACTCCTAATAAACCTCAAATTTCTATATTAGGACCTTTCCTAATATATTAAGTCTATTAATATAAACTTTGTCCACTAGAGAGTTAATATTGCACTTCCTACCCAAATCCCAATTTACGAAATCGGGCTCCTTATATAAATATATTATTTTCCGTATTTAAGATATCGAATGTCCATTAATTATTTAAGCTACTGACAGCTTGAATTAATTAATATCTTATCCAAAAGTAGTACCACTCGAATCTTATTATTATATCGGAATCACATCCACCTGCAGGGTTTAATATAATAATCATTATCGAGCTCCTCAAGGGGACATCATCAACCCGCATAAGTCGGGACACGATTTATAGTAATAATAATTGTCATATAAATAATATTATTGCCCAAGATACGAAGCTTATTGAGTGAGACATTTTGACTCTCACCCATGGTAAATCAAATCAATAGATATTATAAATACATAATTAAATATTATATACATAGAATTAAGAAATAATAATTATCCGAGATTTACGTTCTTCTTACAGTCAGTACAGAAGATATTATCTCACTTCAATCCTGTTCAACGTGTAGAAATACTCGAATGCATGCTAATAGTCAAGATCAACTAATCTCAAGCATACACTACAACCTTTCATAGAATTTGTCTAATAATTATAAAGGTTGTGAACTATTATATTATTTTATAAGGTAACGATAATGTGATCTTCCGTGTGACACCAATACACCACATTATCTATAATATAAAATAATTAGACATTTTAATTTGCATAATCATAACGTGAATAAAGTATGCTTTGCAGTATATAACCCTAACAGACCCAACATTGGATCACATACGCACACAGACATACACACGTGCGGGTGTGTATGATCCAATGAGAGGGTGCACAACACCCTCCTCCCCACCCGTAATGGATGAGCCGAATTGTATCAATACTTGGATTGTTTCTTAATTAATAACTGATTCGTATTTGTTAACTCATTATTTAATATATGGAAAAGATCTTTCCTCATTTCATGAATTTAATCCGAGTAATTAAAACTAGTTAAAGTGGATACATAAGAAGAAAATCATGAATAGAAAATATATTGCATGCTGATGTGGATACCGGATAGTCTTAAAAGCTCTGACAATTGTGATCGAAAAATGAGGTGCAAATTGAAAAAATTGAATTTTTTTTAGTATTGGTAAAACTTCTGTTGTTGTAGATGCTGTAGAAAATGACATATGATGCAAAACAAAGGCAAGAGTTGGACTCTCTCTCCGTAAGACAAAATTGCCCTGTACAGTACACACGGTTGAACGGCAAACGTCCCCAAGATACAACAGTTTTTCGACGAACTCGATACCTTGTACTAGGAATCGAATTCCGGGCGAACTACTGGATATTTGGGACTTGTAGTATGAACTTAGGCTAGTATGAGTCTATTATTATCTTGAGTAATTATCTGTGTACAATCATCATCCACAGGGGCTAATTTATAGCCTGTAAAGCACCCTGTCCGAATCGGTGAGTCTTTCTGACTGGATAGACACCTTGTGGTCTGGTGGGAAGGGCTGCATCGGTTCAGAATAGCTAAACCATTGTGCTGGTCCAGATTACATCGAATGGTCCGAACCATTGCACTGGTTCGGTCGTGAACCGCCGCTCGTGTTCCACTCCCACCATGTCACTGCCACGTGTCATCCTAGTTGTAACACCCCCAATCCACTCAGGGATATTACACGCCGTAGACCCTCTCCTCGAGGATCTACCAGGCTGGTAACAACATTTAACATCTCGACAATGCCTTCAAGGCTAAATGACTCAGTAGACCGATTTGGTCTTTCAATAAATACATACAACTCGAATACAACTCATGCCCACGCAGGGGTCAAAATACAACCACACCCGTACAACGGGAAAATAAAGTACAACTAAACCAATACGACATCAACGGGTCCTCGTGTGATTAGTATCGTTCATCTTTCATCATCCTTCATTCCGACCCTGTGCTCTGCTCCAAAACCTGAATGCAATACAGACATCCACCCCCCGAATACTCGGGGGTTCGCAAAACTCCACTGTTTTGCTAGTGCAAGTACAAGTGCAAAAATACGAGCCATACAATTCACATTCCACGAATAACAATAACCAGGAAATCCTCAAAGATTCAAACGTAACGAAAAGTACTTCCCGAGGCATGAGTTTGGGTAAAACACTCCAAAACCGAAAGAGCATAAATCAACGGAAATGATTTATAAAACCGTTTAAAATGCCATCGAGAGTTTTAATAGAAAACAATTTTAGGATTATCGAATCCTTCTCTTTCCAAAAATCAACAGGGTCACAGCACAAAGGTTTTGTTTTCGCAAATAGGAAACCACCAACAATTTACAGGGTCAGAGCCCAACATCACGTGTCCTCAACGGACGTAAAATCAATGAAACATAATCACGCGCGCGCATCGCCTAGGACCGGGACGCTACCACCGACAACCCACCCGAGGCCTCGAAGGACCCTCCCGAGCTGGCTAGCGAAACAAATCACACACATCTCACGGTTGGATCAATCGCTTGTTGCATCCTGGCCACATGATCGCATGCCATGTGCCACCGTAGATTATCTAAGGCTCTCACGGTTGGATCAATCACTTGTTGCATCCTGACCACATGATCACGTGCCATGTGTCACCGTAGACCTTCAACCATATCCACACATTCACACAAATAACATATCACATCAAGGATATTCAAACAATTCGCCCAGAGGCATCAAACACTTAGCAAAACACCACGTCAATCCACAACGCACCGAAATGAAATGACATACGTCCACGCACAATACCAAGTGCAACATTAACACCAAGCATATACATAGAATTCACATAGTTATTCACAAACCACGCCACTCACAAAACACACGCGTTTTGAAAGCAAGCCTTTAACAAGGCTAAACCGAATCTTTTGAAACTTCATTTCAAACAAACAAACAAACACACCAAGACGATCACCGATCATCATATCCATAAAATAAGAAAAGTATGGGCAAGGTACTTGCCTCAAAATCGGCACGCAAGTATCCCGACGAACACGGCTCAACCGGAAAGCTTCGGAACGCCCGATGCTAACGAAAAGGAAGACGACAACGAACGGAAGGGTTCAACACGGTTTCTTCACAAGAAACTCGACCCTAACAACAATATAATCAATAAATCATCGATCATACGAGGAAGGATAATCGTAGAATGCCCGAAAACCCCTCTAAGACATTTTACCGGACACCTTCAAGGCGTCAGTCAAGAACTCGACCCAAACAACGAATCGATACGATCCAACCATGGAATAATAAAGGAAATAATATAAAACATCTAAATAATCATCAATCCATCACAATCCTAAGTTAAATCGGATTAATCGGACGAAAACAACCAAAATACCCAAATTCCCCAAAACTAGATTTCTAGGAAATCTGACCTGGTTCGGTAGATTGGAGGATGTTATAGGATTGATCACTGATGATATGAACTCCAAAACTTCATGGATTGATTGTCCAACAACATCTCTCCATGCTATACACACCCACAGCCGCGTACGGGAAGGAAAAGAAGGAGAAATGGCTGAAGAAAAACGTCCGCAGGCCTTAAATAGGCTGACTGCCGGCCGGGTTACGTACGTAACCGGCCATGGCTTACGTACGTAACCGGCCATGGCCGAACTCACTGACTGGAAAATGCCGGAACGTTACGTACGTTACCGGCCATGGCCTTACGTACATAACCGGCCTTACATACGTAACTGCCGATCACTACCGCACGTTACTCGGCCAGGGTTGGCCTGGCCCGAGCATGCCCGGCCATGACTCGGCCGGGACCAACTCCGACGGCCCGAACGACCCCGAAACCTGAACCTGAGTACGAATCGAAGATACGGTTACGAAGTACTCGCAAAGACGAATCCGAGCACTAAGAGAAAACACGATTCCGACCACCCGAAGGCTCGAAATTCGACAACGGAAAGTTATTACCCCAAACTTTGGGAAATTACGAAAATGGCCCAAAACGCCCGAAAATCACGATACGTGATCGAAACACCGAGCCAAAGCTCGCAACATGAATATTAACATTAAATGAACTTACGAGAAAGTCGAAACAACAGTTTCGGACGAGATTCGCAAGAATCAAACTCAAGTGCGGAAAAATCGCTAAAAAGCACGGAACTCAACAAAACGACACCGAAACGAACTCGGATGACAAAAAGTGAAGAATTAATCATTCTCGGAATGACGAAACGGTCATGAGAGAGTGGTCAAAACGGACTTCCACCAAAAAAAATAAATTACCGGAAATCGAAATTACGGGTATTACACTAGTCACCCTCCACATCATCCGAGCCACTATCTTAGTTGTTAAAACGAAAGGCTCCTCATAGATCCTCGCTCCGAGCGAAGTGCAAAGTGCGCCTACGAAGCGCCTGTTGCGACAAGTGCGACGTGCACGTGCTCGGACTCGGAAGGTGCTTTGCACCTTCCTCGTAGGATTCGGATTTTAGCCTTAAAAATTAATTAAAGCCAACTAGGGTGCACCATAATGGAGCACACTTGATTGATCCTTTATGATGGAAAGTCCTTTATAAATAGCTCAACTTTTCCTTACTTCTCCAATGTGGGATGGGTTTCCACACCACATTCGCAACTATTAAATGGCTTAACTTTGTGCATTAATTACTCATTCATTTCTTAACGAAATTGAACAAGTAAATACACTAAATTAATCTACACAAAATGTAGATTCCAAATATACCATTTAATGTCATTAATTACAATAATTAATTATGGTATTAATTAAGCTATTTTTCCAACAATCCCCCACATGAATGATGATTAATGTAAATGCAATATGCACTAAGTCCCGACGACCTATTATTGCTTCAGGATAGGTGGTAGTTAGCCTTGAACCTTCCTTAGTGTAATGCTATCGGATTTACTCGTTGCTCGGTGAACGTGATGTCTTGAACCGGTCAACTTTTATGTAAACCAAGACAATAACATACACACAATAATAGATTTAATATCTTTCGTTCTCACGTTTTGTCCATTTTGGCCTTGGACCATTTCTTGGATTCATAAGCGTTACTAATTTTATGCAGCAGCCTTACTTCTTCAATTATATAGGTGACCTCCTATGAAGAGTATCCTGCCATACTCCACCTATAGAAGGCTATAGGAATCATTAAAAGCTTTTAAAAATCTTACCCTTTACTACAAACTGCAGGCTTGCACTTGAACAGCTACGAGAATGGATTTTCAAGTGCTTTAACTTGAACTTTCACAACTTAGTTGTCTCATTGAACCAAGTTCTTGGGATCTCCAATCATCCTGGTTGAGTTACCATTATGAAAATTCTCAATGTGTGGATTTCAATCCCATTCCCCTTGCTGCATTATATAATTGATCACGGTTAATACCTTTCGTAAACGGATCCGCTATATTGTCTTTTGACTTTACATAGTCAATGCACATTATTCCTGTAGTGATCAATTGTCTAATGGTATTGTGTCTTCGATGAATATGTCGAGACTTACCATTATATATACTGTTCTTTGCCCTCCTTATGGCTTCCATGCTATCACAATGTATCATAACGGGAGGCAAAGGTTTTTCCCAACAGGGAATATCTTCTAAGAAGTTTCTTAACCATTCGGCTTCTTCTCCGGCTTTGTCTAAAGCAACAAACTCCGATTCCATTGTAGATCGGGCTATGCATGTTTGCTTAGAAGATTTCCATGATATTGCTCCTCCACCAATGGTAAATACATAACCGCTTGTGGATTTAGAGTCTTTAGTATCGGATATCCAGTTGGCATCACAATATCCTTCCAAAACAGTTGGATATCTCGAATAGTGTATACCATGATTGACAGTGTGTTTTAAGTATCTCAACACTCTTGTCAATGCGGTCCATTGATCCTTTCCCGGATTACTCGTAAACCGACTCAGTTTACTAATAGAATATGCTATGTCTGGCCTTGTACAATTTGCTATGTACATTAGGCTTCCAATTATCCTAGCATATTCTGTTTGTGATATGGGTTCTCCTCGATTTTTGGCTAAGTGTAAACTTAAGTCAACAGGTGTCTTAGCCGGAGGTAGATCGTATGCCTTGAATTTCTTAAGCACATTCTCAACATAGTGAGATTGTGATAAGACTATTCCATCGGGTGTTCTGGAGATCTTGATTCCTAGAATCACATCGGCTAATCCCATATCCTTCATGTCGAAGCTCTTCTTTAACATTTCCTTAGTGCCTATGATGATTTTATTGTTGCTACCCATAATTAGCATATCATCAACGTATAGACACACAATGACAATTGTCAGATGTACCTTTGATGTACACACATTTATCGCATTCATTGATCTTGAAACCATTTAACATCATTACTTGGTCAAATTTCTCATGCCATTGTTTGGGTGCTTGCTTAAGTCCATATAAAGACTTAACAAGTTTACAAACTTTGTTTTCTTGGCCGGGAATCACGAACCCTTTGGGTTGTTCCATATAAATTTCATCTTCTAAATCTCCATTTAGAAAGGCCGTTTTTACATCCATTTGGTGTATCTCAAGATTGTACAATGCTGCTATTGCAAGTAGCGTTCTAATGGATGTAATCCGAGTAACTGGTGAGTATGTATCAAAGTAATCATACCCTTCCTTTTGTTTGTATCCTTTGGCTACCAAATGTGCCTTGTATTTGTCAATAGATTTGTCACCTTTGTATTTCTTCTTGAGAATCCACTTGCAACCTAAAGGTTTATTTCCCGGAGGAAGATCAACAATGTGCCAAGTGTGATTTTTCAAGATTGACTCGATTTCACTATTAATAGCTTCTTGCCATAGATCGGCATCGGAACCAGACAATGCTTCCTTGATTGTCTTTGGTTCGTCTTCTAAAGAATAGACTACAAAATCCGGACCAAAGGTTTTTGCAGTTTTTATTCTCTTTCCTCGCCTTGGTTCTGGTGTGGGTCCATTACTATTTGGCGAGATTTCATCATAAGTCCTCTTTTTAGGACTTATTTCATTCTTTTCTTTCTTAGGGAATATAGTTTCAAAAAATATGGCATTTCTTGATTCTATAATCAATCCCTCATTTATATCTGGTACTTCCGATTTGTGTACCAAAAATCGGTACGCACTACTATTATTTGCATATCCTATGAAAATGCAATCAACCGTTTTTGGTCCTATTTTTACTTGCTTGGGTTTCAGTACTTCAACTTTTGCTAAGCACCCCCACACTTTTGAGTATTTATAGGACGGCTTCCTTCCTTTCCATAATTCATATGGAGTTTTATCTTGCTTCTTTTTGGGTAATTTATTCAGAATTTTATTGGCCGAAAGAATAGCTTCTCCCCACATCTTAAGTGATAGGCCCGAGCTTATCAACATAGCATTCATCATTTCCTTCAATGTTCTATTCTTTCGTTCGGCAACACCATTCGATTGAGGTGCGTAAGGTGCAGTCGTTTGGTGAATAATGCCATTTTCACGACAATATTCTTCAAAAGGTGCAACATATTCACCACCTCGATCACTTCGGATCATTTTGATTTTGGTGTTGAGTTGATTTTCAACTTCTGTTTTGTATATTTTGAAAGCTTCGAATGCTTCGTCTTTGCTTCTCAAAAGATACACAACAAAATCTTGTGCAATCATCTATAAAAGTTATAAAATAATTCTTTCCACCTCTTGTTTGCACAAGTTTTAAATCGCACAGATCGGTGTGAATCAATTCAAAAGGTTTTGTCGATCTTTCCACTGAATGAAAAGGAGATTTTGCCATTTTTGCTTCAACACATATTTCACACCTTTTGTGTTGATCGAAAGTCGTTTTTGACAATAAATCTAAATTTACTAAAGGACGTAGTATATTTAGATTTGCATGTCCTAATCTATCATGCCATAAATTAGGAGACTCAACCAAATAAACAATTTTATCATTTATTTCATTTCCGCCACGTACATTGATAGAATTCAATTTGAAAAGGCCGTTATTTATATAGCATTTTCCAATAAAGTGACCATTTTTAGTTATTACAACTTTATCCGCTTCAAACACTAGCCTAAATCTGGCTTTGCTCAATGCTGAGCCAGACACAAGATTCTTACGGATGTCTGGAACATGTAGCACATTATTGAGCGTCAATTTCAATCCCGACGTCATCTTGAGTATAACTTCTCCAGTTTCGACAACATTTGAGGCAGCGGAGTTTCCCATGTACAACGTTCTTTCTTCGGTGACGGGCTCGTATGAGGAGAACATGGTTTTATCGGCACAAATATGTTTAGTAGCGCCGGTGTCCACCCACCATCCGACTGGGATTCCAACCATATTGATTTCATCTACAACTGCACACAGATCAAGACTGGACAAATCGACAGGAACATACTTATTCTCGATAACATTTGCTTGATCTCTCTTCTTGTCCTTATTTGGTTTGCGGCAATTTTTCGCCATATGGCCGAATTTACCGCAGTTGTAGCATTCTCCTTTGATCTTCTTTTGATTCTTCGAGTCTTGCTTCTTCCCGTTAAATTTCTGCTTTTTGTTGTTGCTTGACTCGATGAGATTTGCTTTTGCCTCCATAGATGACTTGTTCATCTTGACATCGGTCTTCCGATTGTCCTCTTCGATCCTCAGTCGCACAATTAGATCTTCAAGGCCCATTTCCTTGCGTTTGTGCTTGAGGTAGTTTTTGAAGTCCTTCCACATCGGGGCAACTTCTCGATTATGGCAGCAACTTGAAAGGATTCAGACAAGCTCATTCCTTCTGCCAAAATATCGTGCAGGATCAACTGTATTTCCTGCACTTGCTCGAGAACAGTTTTTGTGTCCGCCATTTTGAAGTCTAGAAAACGACACACGATGAACTTCTTCAAACCGACATCTTCTGTTTTATATTTTGTTTCCAACGAGTCCCACAACTCTTTGGATGTTTTGATTGTGGAATAAACACTGTAAAGTGTGTCATCCAGCCCATTCAAAATATAGTTCCGACATAAGAAGTCGCTATGATGCCATGCATCCAATGCCGTGCACTTTTGGGTGTCAGTTTCATCATCCCCCACAATAGGAGGGGATTCGGAAAGGAAGCGACAGAGGTTGAGAATAGTAAGGTAGAACAACATTTTTTATTGCCAGCGTTTGAAATCAGTACCTGAGAACTTCTCTGGTTTTTCGGTATGGGCAGGAGCATGAACATTGTTGCTTGACGATGCCATTTTCTACTATAAAAAATTTCGTCTTACGATTGTTGTTGTAGATGCTGTAGAAAATGACAAATGATGCAAAACCGAGGCAAGAGTTGGACTCTCTCTCCGTAATACGAAATTGCCCCACACAGTACACACGGTTGAACGGCAAACGTCCCCGAGATACAATGGTTTTTCGACGAACTCGATACCTTGTACTAGGAATCGAATTCCAGGCGAACTATTGGATATTTGGGACTTGTAGTATGAACTTAGGCTAGTATGAGTCTATTATTATCTTGAGTAATTATCTGTGTACAATCATCATCTGCAGGGGCTTATTTATAGCCTGTAAAGCACCCTGTCCGAATCGGTGTGTCTTTCTGACTGGATAGACACCTTGTGGTCCGGTGGAAAGGGCTGCATCGGTTTAGAATAGCTGAACCATTGTGCTGGTCCAGATTACATCGAATGGTCCGAACCATTGCACTGGTTCAGTTGTGAACCGCCGCTCGTGTTCCACTCCCGCCATGTCACTGCCATGTGTCATCCTAGTCACCCTCCACGTCGGTCGTGAACCGCCGCTCGTGTTTCACTCCCGCTATGTCACTGCCACGTGTCATCCTAGTCACCCTCCACGTCATCCGAGCCACTATCTTAGTTGTCAAAACGAAAGGCTCCTCATAGCTCCGAGCGAAGTGCAAAGTGCGCCTACGAAGCGCCTGTTGCGACAAGTGCGACGTGCACGTGCTCGGACTCGGACTCGGAAGGTGCTTTGCACCTTCCTCGTAGGATTCGGATTTTAGCCTTAAAAATTTATTAAAGCCAACTAGGGTGCACCATAATGGAGCACACTTGATTGCTCCTTTATGATGGAAAGTCTTTTATAAATAGCTCAACTTTTCCTTACTTCTCCAATATGGGATGGGTTTCCACACCACATTCCCAACTATTAAATGGCTTAACTTTGTGCATTAATTACTCATTCATTTCTTAACGAAATTGAACAAGTAAATACACTAAATTAATCTACACAAAATGTAGATTCCAAATATACCATTTAATGTCATTAATTACCATAATTAATTATGGTATTAATTAAGCTATTTTTCCAACAACTTCATAAATAAGGTCAGTGTCATATAAAACTAATAAGTGCGGGTACATGCAATCCTTAGAAAACCAGCATTCTATACTTATAGTTTATAACTCATACTCCCTCTATTTTTCTTTAAATGTCGTTTGACTTTTTGACACATATTTTTAGGTGCTTTGACCGGGTAGTTAAATTTATCATTTTTTAAATTTTATTTTTTGAATAAAACTATACAACCTAAATTTTAATTCATACAAAAAATTATTTAAAGATAATTCTTTTTCTTTTAGCCCAACCATCTTTATTAGATTGCTATGTGATATTCTATTTATGTTTAAAAGTTGATGATACATGTTGCAAATCACGCTTAGCTGTGTATATGTAAAGAGACTATCTTAATATATAGATTGTGGGGGGGCATCTGCACAACAACAAAATTCACATATGTGCTAGATTCATGTCATATGAGATTGTGTAACGACCCGATTTTTCTAAGGTATTTTATGAATATATTTTTAATAATAAGGAAAACTTGATATAAATTTTAAGTCGTTACGAAACATACATTTTCTAAAATATTTTCAGGAATTTAAAACATTTCAAATCTCCAATACAACCATAAAATCAAGTAGCGAAAAATAATAATTGTCCAGAACAAGGTTAATTGTTTCATATTACCTTGAGCGGAATTTAAAAGAAATACGTAACATTAAACATATATATATATATATAGATATATCATATGTCGGCCTGCCCTGGAACCTGTTCTCTTCATTTCGAATTAACCTGGAAATTTTACATAGAAAATGGGATGAACTCTCTATTGCTCGTGGGAACATCACAAGTCAACAATAGTCACACTACATAAGGGAGGCATAGCATGAGTTTTTGTTATATCAACATATAACTTGAGCATGTAAACATGTACTTAGTATGAAAAACATGTGACTGCATGTTAATCATAAATATAACATATCACCTATACAGTCCAAATAAAGAAATTAAAATTGACAAGTAATAATTCACACCTGAAATTGAGATGACGGAAATGATGATGCTTGAATGTGTATGAAATGTCTAAATCGTGATTCTAGTTGTAATATCCGCAATTTCGAATTTCGGTAATTTTCTTTTTTGGCGGAAGTCCATTTTGACGACTCGCTCATGACTGTTTCGTCATTCCGAGAATGATTAATTCTGCACTTTTTGTCATCCGAGTTCGTTTCGGTATCGTTTTGTTGAGTTCCGAGCTTTTTAGCGACTTTTCCGCACTTGAGTTCGATTCTTGCGAATCTCGTTCGAAACTGCTGTTTCGAGTTTCCCGTAAGTTTGTTTAACTTTGTTAGACGTGTTATGAACTTCGGTTTGGTTATTCGATCGCGTATCGTGATTTTCGGACATTTTGGGCTATTTTCGTAATTTCCCAAAGTTTTGGGTAATTACTTCCGTTGTCGAATTCCGAGCCTTCGGGTGGTCGGATTTGTGTGTTCTCTTAGCTCTTAGATTCGTCTTTGCGAGTACGTCGTAACCGTACCTTTGATTTATACTCAGGTTCGGGTTTCGGGGTCGTCCGGGCCGTCGGAGTGGCGACGGCCGAGTCACGGCCGGAGCAGGGCCTGGCCTGGCCTAGTTACGGCCGTAAGGGCCGAGAGTTACGGCCGTATGGCGCCTGGCAGCTTCCGGACGAATGCCAGTTACGGCCGTAAGGCGTGATCGGGTACGGCCGTATGAGCGCTGGGCATCTTCCAGACGAAGGCCGGTTACGGCCGTAATGTGTGCCAGTTACGGCCGTAAGTGTCCGGCAGGCGCTGGGCAGATTTTTTGACGAATGCCGGTTACGGCCGTAAGACCTGCCGAGCACGGCCGTAAGGGCCGAGTTACGGCCGTAAGGCACTGCCGGTTACGGCCGTAACCCTGCCGGCTATATATAGCCTGGGCTCGGCCATACTTCATTTTTACTCGTTTTTCTCCTTTTTTCGGCGACTGGCGACGGGAGGCTCGGGAAATCGAGTTCTTGGCCAATTCTAATCAATTCCAAGATGTTTTGGAAGATTCTTGTTGATCATATCATCATCCAATCCGTGTATTTCGTCGAATCAAGGTATATTTCTTGATTTTCTTTGAAGTTGACTTTTCGGAGAAATTGTTCTTGATTTCGATTCTAGTCCGATTTTGATACATCGGTTGGTGTAGTATGATGTTATTAATCGTGTTCTATGGGTTGTATATCATATTTCAAGTTTGTTCAACTCGATTAGTGATTCGAGTATTCTTGGGAGTTATCGAACATTGAGTGTTCGATTAAATGTCCCAATGAGTTTCCCTTCGATAGTTTGTTGGGATTTCCGTTGTTTTGGCCTTGATTCTCATCATAACCATGTGTTATTGTTCCTTCCGGAGGTTTATAGGTGTTCGAGGATTTCGATGTTGAATCCCGTTTGGTGATTGACGATTCGTGTGGTGTTATTCACGTAGTAATTGCGGTGCTATCGCATTCTTGATAATGTTCGGGAGTTCGGGGCCGTTCGACCGTATTTCATCCGTCGTCTTGTTGCGATTGTGGTTTCGAGGCAAGTACATTGCCCATACAATTCTTGTTTTGTGAATATGATAATTGGTGATCGTCTTTATATGTTTGTTTGATTGTTTGAAGTGAGTTTTCAAAAGATTTAGTTAGCCTTGTTAAAGGCCCTCTTTCAAAATCGTGTGTGTTTTGTGATTGGTGTGTTTCTCGAACGAGTATGTGAATCTTATGGACATGTTTGGTGTTGATGATGCACTTGGTATTTGCGTGTGGACGTATATTGTTTCATTTCGGTGCATTGTGGTTTGACGTGTTGTTTTACTAAGTGTTTGATGCCTCTGGGTGAATTGTTTGGATATACTTGGTGTGATATGTTACTCGTGCTTGAGTTTGATTCGCTAGCCAGCTCGGGAGGGTCCTTAGAGGCCTCGAGTGGGATTCGTGGCTTCGTCCCGGTCCTAGGTGACGTGTGGTGCTTGAGTATTTCACTAGCCAGCTCGGAAGGGTCCGACGGGATCACGGAATGGGATTTGTGGCTTCGTCCCGGTCCTAGGCGATGTGAGTACGTGTTTTGTGTATGTGTTTGCTCACCTCGGGAGGGTTCGACGGGACCACGGAGGGAATTCCAATGGCTTCGACCTGGGTTCACAAGTGAAACTTCACCTCTACGTGTGTATATTTTGTGATTGTTTTTCGCTCACCTCGGGAGGGTCCGATGGGATCACGGAGGGAGTCCAATGGTATAGCCCTGGATTCACGAGTGCGGTTGCTTATGTTTTATGAATGTGTTTTCTCACCTCGGGAGGGTTCGACGGGGCCACGGAGGGAATTCCATTGGCTTCGACCTGGATTCACGAGTGAAACTTCACGGGTGCGTGTGTATTTTACGTCCGTCGAGGACGCATGACATGGGTTTTTAACCTTGTGTATTATGGTTGGTTTTAATTGCGAAAACAAAACCTTTGGGCTGTGACCCTGTTGATTTTTGGAAAGATAAGGATTTGATAATCCTAAGTTGTTTTCTATCAAAACTCTCGATGGCATTTAAACGGTTTTATAAATTGTTTTCCCTTGATTTGTGACCTTTTGGTTTAGAATATTTTACCAAACTCTTGCCTCGGGAAGTGCTTTTCGTTACGTTTGGATTTTTGAGGATTCCTGGTTATTGTTATTCGTGGAATGTGAATTGTATGGCTCGTATTTGCACTTTGTTCTTGCACTAGCAAAACAGTGGAGTTTTGCTAACCCCCGAGTATTCGGGGGGTGGATGTCTGTTTTTGCATTCAGGTTTGGGAGCATAACACAGGGTCGGCACGAAGGATGATGAAAGATGAACGATACTAATCACACGAGGATCCGTATGAGGTCATTGGTTTAGCTATATTTTATTTCCGCTGCAGTATTCTTCCCCATTGTACGGGAGTGTGTTTGTATTCGACCCCTGCGTGGGCATGTAATGAGTTTGAGTTGTATGTATTTATTGAAAGACCAAATTGGTCTACTGAGTCTTTTTAGCCTTAAAGGCATTGTTGAGATGTTCTATGTTGTTATCAGCCTGGTAGATCCTTGAGGAAAGGTTCTACGGCGTGTAATATCCCTGAGCGGATTGGGGGTGTTACATAAATGGTATCGGAGCTTAGGTTGTGGAAACCTAGGCTGTCGGGTCAGGGGTGTCTATTGAGTTTTGTCTCGTCGGATTTTGTTTTACTCAGTCGTGTCTCGACGCGTCGTCTGAGTTCGTTGGTCGTGATTAGTATCGTGGGCGATCATCATCTTCATGCGACCTGTGGATGTAAGTCTCCCTTCTTTGTGTTTGTGCCTCGTCTGATGCGAGTTACAGGTTTGACCATGAGTTAATTGACGGAATCCTCTTATGGATTTTGATTTCTTGATATGTGGTTATTTGACCCTCATATTTCGTTCATATGAGGAGTAGTGTTGCTGGATTGTGCATGTTTGACTTTATTTCTTTTATCCGCTGCGTGAGTTCTTTTGTAATGGCTTTCGATATTTTACCGACTGAGTTTTATTTCGAAAACCGATTTCCTTAACCGAGTTTTTGGCATTATGGGCTTGATCATTTTGGCAAAATTCTTATGACGGTATTTAGTATTTTGTAAATGGCTTTTGTAAGTTTTTGAAATATTACCATCATCGGCCTTTTTGACGTTTTTGTAAATGGTTTTTAGCCTGGTGGGTTCCGGCGTGGGACCCCTGGCGCTATAATGTTTCGTGTAATTACCTGAAATTTTTGGGCATTCTAGCCCATTGAATTATCTTTAAAAACCTTGAGTATCTTAGAAATAAATTTCGAGACGTACATTTAAAATGAATTGTTTTGTCGTGGCACTTCCAAGGTGCCACAATATGTTTCAAAATTCTTTTACCTCGAGGACCAAAATGTTTTGAGATTTTTTCAGTGTTTTATAAACACTTTTACTTAGACCCGAGGGTCGAATATTCTGAAAGTTTTTCACTAAGAGAAAGTGTCCTCATTTTTTTATCGATGTGAAATGGTTCTCCAAAGTCTTGAAAATGATGTTTGTTCAACTTTTTGTAAAATGATACTCAAGATCAACTGGTATTTCCAAACTGTTTTCATAAGGTGGTTTTCGTTTTTAAAACCCATCATTTCTTGCTTGTGGTTGGAGAAGGTGTGTATGATGTTGGTATTGTTGTTAGGGTGTTAGCCCTCCGAATTGTGATTGAATTGGTGGTGTGAACATTGAGTCGTTCGCCACGCATATGTTTTGTTAGCCCTTTGTGGGTGGTGTGATGACGATCTTTAATGTTGCCATTTCGTGGTGATTAGCGTGTTATCGCACCTGTGTGAGCTGTTAAAGCTTGGGTTGTACGTTTGTGTACATGTGTGATTGTTTCGTGATGGTTGTAATTATGTGCTGGTTGTCGTTCGGGCCGTTGAGATCACCGAACGATACCGTCGTTGTTGTAGTGTTTGTGTGTGTATTACTTTACGATGGAAATCGTTGTATATGATATGTGTTATGATTCCTTGTGGTGCTGAGTTGGCATCTCCGGGATGTTGTTTTGCAACGTTACGCCCCATTGTATCTAGCGTTTGTATTTTCGGTATGCCGAGCCGAGTCGTTTCAACCGTGGTGTGCCGGGGGCACGCACGTACAATTTGTCCTTCTCGTCAGTAACACATTTCGAGTGGGGACTCGAGGGATACCGAATTCAGTTATGCGAATTGGCTACCAAGACTTTCGTAGTTCACGCTTCAGCACAGTTATCAGAATCGGATTTGAGAAGCCTTCGAAGGATGTTTCTGTCGGTTGCTTGTTGTGTCGTCACCTTGATTTCGTTGTTGTGAGTTTTGAGGACGACACTTCTTTTAGAAGAGGTCGAATATAATACCCGTATTATTTTTGGCTTCTATATTTTCTCTTTCTCCAGGCTATCGATTCGCTCATGTTCGTTGAGACTTTATGAACTTGTTCTGTATTTTGGTCTCATCGTTCGGACGAGCTGTGATCTTGTTTTGAGTCGATCTGGTTATCGCTGTGACTTTTCCGAGTTCGGTTTGATTCTTGTGAACCTTGGAGTTGTTGTTTGAATTTTATTGTTCTTCGTGATTCGAACATGATTGTTCGCTTTTTGTTGTCTCGACCATTGTGGTTCGATTGTTTGATTGTTCGGTTTTTGTTGATCTCGTCTCGTGATTTTTGAGCATTCAGGCTCCTTCGTAATTCCCTTAAGTTCGGGAAATTAGTCTCGTTTCGATCTTCCAACCCTTGGGCGGTGGAATTCCGTAATTGTTCAGCGCTTGGCTCGCTTTTTGATTGATGAACCGTTGGGTTGGTCAATCGTATTGATTTTTCGTTTGTTGTGTTTTGTGATTGTTCGGATAATCGACTCGATTGTATTGTCCGTTTGATGACGCTTATCAATTGTTGATTTTGTTATGTCTCTATCGGTGGCGTTGTGTTAGTCGCCGTGGAGCGTATTTTCACGTCGTATGTCTCTTTGCGTTTCTTGCAGCGTTTCGCCGTCGGGCGCGAGTTTTCGGTTTTTGTGTATATCGTCGAGTTTTCCTGATGGGTATATTGCTTCCCCCTACTTGTTTTAAGTTTCGGGACGAAACTTCTTTTAAGGAGGGTAGAATGTAATATCCGCAATTTCGAATTTCGGTAATTTTCTTTTTTTTGGCAGAAGTCCGTTTTGACGACTCGCTCATGACCGTTTCGTCATTCCGAGAATTATTAATTCTGCACTTTTTGTCATCCGAGTTCGTTTCGGTATCGTTTTGTTGAGTTCCGAGCTTTTTAGCGACTTTCCCGCACTTGAGTTCGATTCTTGCGAATCTCGTTCGAAACTGCTGTTTCGAGTTTCCCGTAAGTTCGTTTAACTTTGTTAGACGTGTTATGAAGTTCGGTTTGGTTATTCGATCACGTATCGTGATTTTCGGACGTTTTGGGCCATTTTCTTAATTTCCCAAAGTTTTGGGTAATTACTTCCATTGTTGAATTCCGAGCCTTCGGGTGGTCGGAATTGTGTGTTCTCTTAGCTCTTATATTCGTCTTTCCGAGTACGTCGTAACCGTACCTTCTATTTATACTCAGGTTTGGGTTTCGGGGTCTTCCGGGCCGTCGGAGTGGCCACGGCCGAGTCACGGCTGGAGCAGGGCCTGGCGTGGCCGAGTTACGGCCGTAAGGGCCGAGAGTTACGGTCGTATGGCGCCTGGCAGCTTCCGGACGAATGCCAGTTACGGCCGTAAGGCGTGATCGGGTACGGACGTATGAGCGCTGGGCATCTTCCACACGAAGGCCGGTTACGGCCGTAATGTGTGCCAGTTACTCGTTTTTCTCCTTTTTTCGGCGGCTGGCGACGGGAGGCTCGGGAAATCGAGTTCTTGGTCGATTCTAATCAATTACAAGATGTTTTGGAAGATTCTTGTTGATCATATCATCATCCAATCCGTGTATTTCGTCGAATCAAGGTATATTTCTTGATTTTCCTTCAAGTTGACTTTTCGGAGAAATTGTTCTTGATTTCGATTCTAGTCTGATTTTGATACATCGGTTGGTGTAGTATGATGTTATTAATCGTGTTATATGGGTTGTATATCCATATTTCAAGTTTGTTCAACTCGATTAGTGATTCGAGTGTTCTTGGGAGTTATCGAACATTGAGTGTTCGATTAAATGTCCCAATGAGTTTCCCTTCGATAGTTTGTTGGGATTTCCGTTGTTTTGGCCTTGATTCTCGTCGTAACCATGTGTTATTGTTCCTTCTGGAGGTTTATAGGTGTTCGAGGATTCCGATGTTGAATCCCGTTTGGTGATTGACGATTCGTGTGGTGTTATTCACGTAGTAATTGCGGTGCTATCGCGTTCTTGATAATGTTCGGGAGTTCGGGGCCGTTCGACCGTATTTCATCCATCGTCTTGTTGCGATTGTGGTTTTGAGGCAAGTACCTTACCCATACAATTCTTGTTTTGTGAATATGATAATTGGTGATCGTCTTTATATGTTTGTTTGTGTAATATCCGCAATTTCGAATTTCGGTAATTTTCTTTTTTTTCGGCGGAAGTACGTTTTGACGACTCGCTCATGACCGTTTCGTCATTCCAAGAATGATTAATTCTGCACTTTTGGTCATCCGAGTCCGTTTCGGTATCGTTTTGTTGAGTTCCGAGCTTTTTAGCGACTTTTCCGCACTTGAGCTCGATTCTTGCGAATCTCGTACGAAACTGTTGTTTCGAGTTTCTCGTAAGTTCATTTAATGTTATTATTCATGTTGCGAGCTTTGGTTCGGTGTTTCGATCATGTATCGTGTATTTCGGACATTTTGGGCCATTTTTGTAATTTCCCAAAGTTTGGGGTAATTACTTCCGTTGTCGAATTCCGACACTTCGGGTGGTTGGAATCGTGTGTTCTCTTAGTGCTTGGATTCGTCTTTGCGAGTACTTCGTAACCGCATCTCCGATTTTTACTCAGGTTCGGGTTTCAGGGTCATCCGGGCCGTCGGAGTGGCCACGGCCGAGTCACGGTCGGAGCAGGGCCTGGCCTGGCCGAGTTACGGCCGTAAGGTGCCGGTTACGGTCGTAATGTGTGCCAGTTACGGCCGTAAGTGTGATCGGGTACGGCCGTACGGGCGCTGGGCATCTTCCGGACGAAGGCCGGTTACGGCCGTAATGTGTGCCAGTTACGGCCGTAAGTGTCCGACAGTTGCTGGACTGATTTTTTTGACGAATGCCGGTTACGGCTGTAAGGCCTGCCGAGTACGGCCGTAAGGGCTGAGTTACGGCCGTAAGGCACTGCCGGTTACGGCCGTAACCTTGCCGGCTATATATAGCATGGGCTCGGCCAGACTTCGTTTTTTTCATTTTTTCCTCGTTTCTGTGCGGCTGCGGACGGGAGTGACCGGTAGGAGGTGTTCTTGGACGATTCTACTCATTTACAAAGAATTTTGGAATATCCTTGTTGATTATATCAACATCTAATCCGTGTTCTTCGTCGAACCGAGGTAATCTCTTGAAATCTCCTAGGGTTGACTTTCGAGATTTCTTTTTAATCTTTGTTGTTCGTCTGATTTCGATGATTTGGTTGATGTTATTGAACCTTATTAATCGTGTTCTATGGGTTGTATATCCATATTTCAAGTTTGTTCAACTCGATTAGTGATTCGAGTGTTCTTGGGAGTTATCGAACATTGAGTGTTCGATTAAATGTCCCAATGAGTTTCCCTTCGATAGTTTGTTGGGATTTCCATTGTTTTGGCCTTGATTCTCGTCGTAACCATGTGTTATTGTTCCTTCCGGAGGTTTATAGGTGTTCGAGGATTCCGATGTTGAATCCCGTTTGGTGATTGACGATTCGTGTGGTGTTATTCACGTAGTAATTACGGTGCTATCGCGTTCTTGATAATGTTCGGGAGTTCGGGGCCGTTCGACCGTATTTCATCCGTCGTCTTGTTGCGATTGTGGTTTCGAGGCAAGTACCTTGCCCATACAATTCTTGTTTCGTGTATATGATAATTGGTGATCGTCTTTATATGTTTGTTTGATTGTTTGAAGTGAGTTTTCAAAAGAGTTGGTCAGGCTTGTTAAAGGCCCTCTTTCAAAATCGTGTGTGTTTTGTGATTGGTGTGTTTCTCGAACGAGTATTTGAATGTTATGGACATGTTTGGTGTTGATGATGCACTTGGTGTTGCGTGTGGATGTATATTGTTTCATTTCGGTGCATTGTGGTTTGATGTGGTGTTTTGCTAAGTGTTTGATGCCTCTGGGTGAATTGTTTGGATATTCTTGGTGTGATATGTCATTTGTGCATGATTGATTCGCTAGTCAGCTCGGGTGGGTCCGACAGGATCACGGAGTGGGATTCGTGGTTCGTCCCGGTCCTAGGTGACGTGTGGTGCTTGAGTATTTCGCTAGCCAGCTCGGTTGGGTCCGACGGGATCACGGAGTGAGATTTGTGGCTTCGACCCGGTCCTAGGGGATGTGAGTACTGTGTTTTGTGAATGTGTTTGCTCACCTCGGGAGGGTTCGATGGGGCCACGGTGGGAATTCCATTAGCTTCGACCTGGATTCACGAGTGAAACTTCACGGGTGCGTGTGTATTTTATGTCCGTCGAGGACGCATGACGTGGGTTTTTAACCTTGTCTATTATGGTTGGTTTTAATTGCGAAAACAAAACCTTTGGGCTGTGACCCTGTTGATTTTTGAAAAGATAAGGATTTGATAATCCTAAGTTTTTTTCTATCAAAACTTTCGATGGCATTTAAACGGTTTTATAAATTGTTTTCCCTTGATTTGTGACCTTTCGGTTTAGAATATTTTACCAAACTCTTGCCTCGGGAAGTGATTTTATTACGTTTGGATTTTTGAGGATTCCTGGTTATTGTTATTCGTGGAATGTGAATTGTATGGCTCGTATTTGCACTTTGTTCTTGCACTATCAAAACAGTGGAGTTTTGCTAACCCCCGAGTATTCGGGGGGTGGATGTCTATTTTTGCATTCAGGTTTTGGAGCATAGCAGAGGGTCGGCACGAAGGATGATGAAAGATGAACGATACTAATCACACGAGGATCCGTTGATGTCATATTGGTCTAGTTGTATTTTCTTTTCCACTGCAGTATCTATTCCCCGTTGTACGGGAGTTTATTGTATTTTGACCCCTGCGTGGGTATGTGTTTGGAATTGAGTTGTATGTTATTATTGAAAGACCAAGTCGGTCTACTGAGTCATTTTAGCCTTAAAGGCGATGTTTAGATGTTTGATTTTAGTTATCAGGCTGGTAGATCCTCGAGGAGAGGGTCTACGGCGTGTAATATCCGTGAGTGGATTGGGGGTGTTACATAAATGGTATCGGAGCTTAGGTTGTGGAAACCTAGGCTGTCGGGTCAGTGGTGTCTATTGAGTTTTGTCTCGTCGGATTTTGTTTGACTGAGTCGTATCGCGACGTGTCGTCTGAGTTTGTTGGTCGTGATTAGTATCGTGGGCGATCATCATCTTCGTGCGACCTGTGGCTGTAAGTCTCCCTTCTTTGTGTTGTGCCTCGTGTGTCACGAGTTATATTTATGATTATTTGTTCAGTGACGGAGTCCTCTTATGGATTTTGATTTCTTGATATGTGGTTATTTGACCCTCATATTTCGTTCATATGAGGAGTAGTGTTGCTGGATTGTGCATGTTTGACTTTATTTCTTTTATCCGCTGCGTGAGTTCTTTTGTAATGGCTTTCGGTATTTTTCCGACTGAGTTTTATTTCGAAAACCGGTTCCCTAAACTAAGTTTTTGGCATTTTGGCCTTGATCGTTTTGGCCAAATTCTTATGACGGTATTTAGTATTTTGTAAATGGATTTTGTGAGTTTTTGAAATATTACTGTCATCGGCTTTTTTGGCGTTTTTGTAAATGGTTTTTAGCTTGGTGGGTTCCGGCGCGGGACCCACGGCGCTATAATATTTTGTGTAATTACCTGAAATTTTTGGGCATTCTAGCCCATTGAATTATCTTTGAAAACCTTGAGTATCTTAGAAATAAATTTCGAGACGTACATTTAAAATGAATTGTTTTCTCGTGGTACTTCCAAGGTGCCACAATATGTTTCAAAATTCTTTTACCTCGAGGACCAAAATGTTTTGAGATATTTTCCGTGTTTTATAAACACTTTTACTTAGACCCGAGGGTCGAATATTCTGAAAGTTTTTCACTAAGAGAAAGTGTCCTCATTTTTTATCGATGTGAAATGGTTCTCCAAAGTCTCGAAAATGATGTTTGTTCAACTTTTTGTAAAATGATACTCAAGATCAACTTGTGTTTCCAAACTGTTTTCATAAGGTGGTTTTCGTTTTTAAAACCCATCATTTCCTGGTTGTGGTCGGAGAAGGTGTGTATGATGTTGGTATTGTTGTTAGGGTGTTAGCCCTCCGAATTGTGATTGAATTGGTGGTGTGAACGTTGAGTCGTTCGCCACGCATATGTTTTGTTAGCCCTTTGTGGGAGGTGTGATGACGATCTTTAATGTTGCCATTTCGTGGTGATTAGCGTGTTATCGCACCTGTGTGAGCTGTTAAAGCTTGGACTTGTACGTTTGTGTACATGTGTGATTGTTTCGTGATGGTTGTAATTATGTGCTGGTTATCGTTCGGGCCGTTGAGGTCGCCGAACGATACCGTTGTTGTTGTAGTGTTTGAGTGTGTATTACTTTACGATGAAAATCGTTGTATATGATATGTGTTATGATTCCTTGTGGTGCTGAGTTGGCATCTCCGGGATGTTGTTTTGCGAAGTTATGCCCCATTGTATCTAGCATTTGTATTTTCGATATGCCGAGCTGAGTCGTTTCAACCGTGGTGTGCCACCATTTGTCCTTCTCGTCAGTAACACATTTCGAGTGGGGACTCGAGGGATACCGAATTCAGTTTTGCGAATTGGCTACCAAGACTTTCGGAGTTCACGATTCAGCACAGTTATCAGAATCGGCTTTGAGAGGCCTTCGAAGGATGTTTCTGTCGGTTGCCTCTTGTGTCGTCTCCTTGATTTCGTTGTTGTGAGTTTCGGGGATGACACTTCTTTTAGAAGAGGTCGAATATAATACCCGTATTATTTTTGGCTTCTGCATTTTCTCTTTCCCAATTCTATCGACTCGCTCGTGTTCGTTGATACTTTCTGAACTTGTTCTGTATTTCAGTTTCATCGTTCGGACGAGCTGTGATCTTGTTTTGAGTCGATATGGTTATCGCTGTGACTTTTCCGAGTTCGGTTCGATTCTTGTGAACCTTGGAGTTGTTGTTTGAATTTTATTGTTCTTCGTGATTCGAACATGATTGTTCGCTTTTTGTTGTCTCGACCCTTGTGGTTCGATCGTTTGATTGTTCGGTTTTTGTTGATCTCGTCTCGTGATTGTTGAGCATTCAGACTCCTTCGAGAAATTAGTCTCGTTTCGATCTTCCAACCCTTGGGCGGTGGAATTCCATATTTGTTCAGCGTTTGGCTCGCGTTTTGATTGATGAACCGTTGGGTTGGTCAATCGTATTGATTTTCGTTCGTTGTGTTTTGTGATTGTTCGGATAATAGCCTCGATTGTATTGTCTGTTTGATGATGCTTGTCACTTGTTGATTTTATTATGTCTCTATCAGTGGCGTTGTGTTAGTCGCCGTGGAGCGTATTTTCACGCCGTATGTCTCTTTGCGCTTCTTGCAGCGTTTCGCCGTCGGGCGTGATTTTTCGGTTTTTGTGTATCTCGTCGAGTTTTCATGACAGGGGATATTGCTCCTCCCTACTTATTTTAAGTTTCGGGACGAAACTTCTTTTAAGGAGGGTAGAATGTAATATCCGCAATTTCGAAGTTCGGTAATTTTCTTTTTTTCGGCGGAAGTCCGTTTTGACGACTCGTTCATGACCGTTTCGTCATTCCGAGAATGATTAATTCTGCACTTTTTGTCATCTGAGTTCGTTTCGATATCGTTTTGTTGAGTTCCGAGCTTTTTAGCGACTTTTCCGCACTTGAGCTCGATTCTTGCGAATCTCGTCCGAAACTGTTGTTTCGAGTTTCTCGTAAGTTCATTTAATGTTATTATTCATGTTGCGAGCTTTGGTTCGGTGTTTCGATCATATATCGTGTATTTCGGACATTTTGGGCCATTTTTGTAATTTCCCAAAGTTTGGGGTAATTACTTCCGTTGTCGAATTCCGACACTTCGGGTGGTCGGAATCGTGTGTTCTCTTAGCGCTTGGATTCGTCTTTGCGAGTACTTCGTAACCGTATCTCCGATTTTTACTCGTGTTCGGGTTTCGTGGTCGTCCCGGGCCGGAGTGGCTACGGCCGAGTCACGGCCGGGCGGTCTGCTCGCCGAGTTACGGCCGTAAGGTGCGATTACGGCCGTAATGTGTGCCAGTTACGGCCGTAAGGGTGATCGGGTCCGGCCGTACGGGCGCGGGGCCTCGTCCGGACGCAGGCCGGGTACGGCCGACATGGGTGCCAGATACGGCCGTAAGTGCCCGGCGATTCTTTGGATCGATTGTTTTGACGAATGCCGGTTACGGCTGTAAGGCCTGCCGAGTACGGCCGTAAGGGCCGAGTTACGGCCGTAAGGCACTGCCGGTTACGGCCGTAACCTTGCCGGCTATATATAGCCTGGGCTCGGCCAGACTTCGTTTTTTTCATTTTTTTCCTCGTTTCCGTGCGGCTGCGGACGGGACTGACCGGTAGGAGGTGTTCTTGGCCGATTCTACTCATTTCCAAAGCATTTTGGAAGATCCTTGTTGATTATATCAACATCTAATCCGTGTTCTTCGCCGAACCGAGGTAATCTCTTGAAATCTCCTAGGGTTGACTTTCGAGATTTCTTTTTAATCTTTGTTGTTCGTCCGATTTCGATGATTTGGTTGATGTTATTGAACCTTATTAATCGTGTTCTATGGGTTGTGTATCCATATTTCAAGTTTGTTCAACTCGATTAGTGATTCGAGTGTTCTTGGGAGTTATCGAACATTGAGTGTTCGATTAAATGTCCCAATGAGTTTCCCTTCGATAGTTTGTTGGGATTTCCGTTGTTTTGGCCTTGATTCTCGTCGTAACCATGTGTTATTGTTCCTTCCGGAGGTTTATAGGTGTTCGAGGATTCCGATGTTGAATCCCGTTTGGTGATTGACAATTCGTGTGGTGTTATTCACGTAGTAATTGCGGTGCTATCGCGTTCTTGATAATGTTCGGGAGTTCGGGGCCGTTCGACCGTATTTCATCCGTCGTCTTGTTGCGATTGTGGTTTCGAGGCAAGTACCTTGCCCATACAATTCTTGTTTCGTGAATATGATAATTGGTGATCGTCTTTATATGTTTGTTTGATTGTTTGAAGTGAGTTTTCAAAAGATTTGGTTAGCCTTGTTAAAGGCCCTCTTTCAAAATCGTGTGTGTTTTGTGATTGGTGTGTTTCTCGAACGAGTATGTGAATCTTATGGACATGTTTGGTGTTGATGATGCACTTGGTGTTGCGTGTGGATGTATATTGTTTCATTTCGGTGCATTGTGGTTTGACGTGGTGTTTTGCTAAGTGTTTGATGCCTCTGGGTGAATTGTTTGGATATTCTTGGTGTGATATGTTATTTGTGCATGATTGATTCGCTAGCCAGCTCGGGTGGGTCCGATGGGAACACGGAGTGGGATTCATGGCTTCGTCCCGGTCCTAGGCGACGTGTGGTGCTTGAGTATTTCGCTAGCCAGCTCGGGTGGGTCCGACGGGATCACGGAGTGGGATTTGTGGCTTCGACCCGGTCCTAGGCGATGTGAGTACTGTGTTTTGTGAATGTGTTTGCTCACCTCGGGAGGGTTCGACGGGGCCACGGAGGGAATTCCATTGGCTTCGACCTGGATTCACGAGTGAAACTTCACGGGTGCATGTGTATTTTATGTCCGTCGAGGACGCATGACGTGGGTTTTTAACCTTGTCTATTATGGTTGGTTTTAATTGCGAAAACAAAACCTTTGGGCTGTGACCCTGTTGATTTTTGGAAAGATAAGGATTTGATAATCCTAAGTTGTTTTCTATCAAAACTTTCGATGGCATTTAAACGGTTTTATAAATTGTTTTCCCTTGATTTGTGACCTTTCGGTTTAGAATATTTTACCAAACTCTTGCCTCGGGAAGTGCTTTTCATTACGTTTGGATTTTTGAGGATTTCTGGTTATTGTTATTCGTGGAATGTGAATAGTATGGCTCGTATTTGCACTTTGTTCTTGCACTAGTAAAACAGTGGAATTTTGCTAACCCTCGAGTATTCGGGGGGTGGATGTCTATTTTTGCATTCAGGTTTTGGAGCATAGCACAGGGTCGGCACGAAGGATGATGAAAGATGAACGATACTAATCACACGAGGATCCGTTGATGTCGTATTGGTCTAGTTGTATTTTCTTTTCCGCTGCAGTATCTTTTCCCCGTTGTACGGGAGTTTATTGTATTTTGACCCCTGCGTGGGTATGTGTTTGGAATTGAGTTGTATGTTATTATTGAAAGACCAAGTCGGTCTACTGAGTCATTTTAGCCTTAAAGGCGATGTTTAGATGTTTGATTTTAGTTATCAGCCTGGTAGATCCTCGAGGAGAGGGTCTATGGCGTGTAATATCCCTGAGTGGATTGGGGGTGTTACAGTTTGAAGTGAGTTTTCAAAAGATTTGGTTAGCCTTGTTAAAGGCCCTCTTTCAAAATCGTGTGTGTTTTGTGATTGGTGTGTTTCTCGAACGAGTATGTGAATCTTATGGACATGTTTGGTGTTGATGATGCACTTGGTATTTGCGTGTGGATGTATATTGTTTCATTTCGGTGCATTGTGGTTTGACGTGTTGTTTTACTAAGTGTTTGATGCCTCTGGGTGAATTGTTTGGATATACTTGGTGTGATATGTTACTCGTGCTTGAGTTTGATTCGCTAGCCAGCTCGGGAGGGTCCTTAGAGGCCTCGAGTGAGATTCGTGGCTTCGTCCCGGTCCTAGGTGACGTGTGGTGCTTGAGTATTTCACTAGCCAGCTCGGGAGGGTCCGATGGGATCACGGAGTGGGATTTGTGGCTTCGTCCCGGTCCTAGGCGATGTGAGTACGTGTGTTTGCTCACCTCGGGAGGGTTCGATGGGACCACGGAGGGAATTCCAATGGCTTCGACCTCGGTTCACGAGTGAAACTTCACCGCTACGTGTGTATATTTTGTGATTGTTTTTCGCTCACCTCGGGAGGGTCCGATGGGATCACGGAGGGAGTCCAATGGTATAGCCCTGGATTCACGAGTGCGGTTGCTTATGTTTTGTGAATGTGTTTGCTCACCTCGGGAGGGTTCGACGAGGCCACGGAGGGAATTCCATTGGCTTCGACCTGGATTCACGATTGAAACTTCACGGGTGCGTGTGTATTTTATGTCCGTCGAGGACGCATGACGTGGGTTTTTAACCTTGTGTATTATGGTTGGTTTTAATTGCGAAAACAAAACCTTTGGGCTGTGACCCTGTTGATTTTTGGAAAGATAAGGATTTGATAATCCTAAGTTGTTTTCTATCAAAACTCTCGATGGCATTTAAACGGTTTTATAAATTGTTTTCCCTTGATTTGTGACCTTTTGGTTTAGAATATTTTACCAAACTCTTGCCTCGGGAAGTGATTTTTGTTACGTTTGGATTTTTAGGGATTCCTGGTTATTGTTATTCATGGAATGTGAATTGTATGGCTCGTATTTGCACTTTGATCTTGCACTAGCAAAACAGTGGAGTTTTGCTAACCCCGAGTATTCGTGGGGTGGATGTCTGTTTTTGCATTCAGGTTTGGGAGCATAACACAGGGTCGACACGAAGGATGATGAAAGATGAACGATATTAATCACACGAGGATCCGTATGAGGTCATTGGTTTAGCTGTATTTTATTTCATTGCAGATTCTTCCCTATCAGACGGGAGTGTGTTTGTATTCGACCCCTGCGTGGGCATGTAATGAGTTTGAGTTGTATGTATTTATTGAAAGACCAAATCGGTCTACTGAGTCTCTTTAGCCTTAAAGGCATTGTTGAGATGTTCTATGTTGTTATCAGCCTGGTAGATCCTTGAGGAAAGGTTCTACGGCGTGTAATATCCCTGAGCGGATTGGGGGTGTTACACTAGTGACCTACAATTGGAATATAAATATACGTAAATATCTAATTTGATTGGATAATTTTATGAAAATAAAATGATAAAGACTTGATTTAATTTTTTTGAAGGCTAAAGTTTATGGGACCAAATCTGAAAGATTTTAAAATTTGATTGGGCCAAACTGAAAGGATTAGAAATTTGGGGGCTAAAATGGAAATTCTGGGGATATAAAGTCATTATCCCCCGATGAGAAAGTCATTCTCATCCCACACTCTCTCTCTCTCTCTCTCTCTCTCTCTCTTCGTCTCGTCGCCTCATCGCCCCCTTTCTGTTCTCTCTCTCATCGATTGTGCTTTCGGGCGTTCTATCTCCGGCGACTACGGCACGCTCAACTCGGCAGCGTACATGTCTTTAATTGGAGTAAATCGGAGCCACTTCCTACTCTCATCCCGATTCAAGGGTCTGGTTTGGAAACCTGAAATTCCAGATTCGACTATCGGTGGGGAAAAATGTGGAAGCCAAGGTCTCCAATAAGCTTCGACGGCGACTATCCGTGGATGTGACTGAAGGTTCGGCGTGGCGGAGGGCTGGGTTTGTCGCGACTGAAAGAAAATTTCAGGTTTGTTTTCTTACTGTTCCGATTTTAATTCTAAAAGAAATGGGGTTTCATGTGTTATGTGAATTCTGGAAATGGTTGGTTTAATGAAGTGTGTGTGAAGAAGAGAGAAAAAAAAGAACGTGTAAGATTGAAAACATACATAAGTTACCTGTTGTTGGAAAGATGAGAGATTTGCAGTGAGGTTGAGAATTTGTTTCGGGCGACTGGCAGTAATAAGAAATGTATATTTTTTTTTCTTGTTGTGGAGTATGTGAGATTTTGGTGTGGGATTTCTGCAGTATCGTGCCTTCCCCTCTTTTATACTAAATTTATTGTCTGCTGCCATGATGCATAACTGCCCCCCCCCCCCCCCCCCAACTCCACTTCTGTTGACTTCCAACTGAGGAGTGGAGTTCCCCTTAATTCTGATAGTGGGAAAAGATTGCAGGTTGGGCTGGAGATTTGGGCTAGACAATAACATAGGGATTGGGCTTGATTGGAAATTAAATAGGATAATTAGCATTAATGGATTAGGCTTGTTAATTATTATGATTTTAACTAAATGTATGAGATGATTATGAATGGATCTAGACGTAAAATAATCGGTCTTGGGAATTATTTATAGGTGTTGGGCTTGTTAAATAATTATAGGCCCAACTGATAATTAAATTTAAATTATCATTCACCATGTATTAGAATAATTAATAAATTTAGAAATTATTTTCTAAATTTACCGGGTATTACATCCTACCCCTGTTGGAAAAAATTTCATCCTCGAAAATAGTATACATACCGTGAATAAGGAAATCGGGGTAGCGAGTTGGAATTTTCTCTTCACGCTCTCATGTAGCTTCACCATTGGTGTGATTTCGCCATTGAACCTTGACGAGCACTCTCTCTTTATTCTTTAATGGAATAATCTTCCTGTCGATTATCGCAATTGGTTGTTCCACGTAGGTGAGATCTTTGTTCACTTCCATCGTTGAATAGTTGATCATGTGACTAGGATCGTGAACGTACTTTCTCAACTGCGAAACGTGAAAAATATTGTGTACTGCTGAAGATTCCAGTGGTAATACCAAACGGTATACCAAATCTCCAATTCGAACGAGGATCTCGAATGGTCCGACTTATCTTAATCTCAACTTGTTCGTCGATCCAAACCGATTAACTCTATTAGTCGGGGCTACCTTTTGTAATACCCGTAATTTCGATTTCCAGTAATTCGTTTTTTTCGGAGAAAGTTCGTTTTGACGACCTGCGTGTGACCGTTTCGTCATTCTGAGAATATTTAATTTTGCACTTTTCGACGTCCGAGTTCTTTTCAGTGCCGTTTTGTTGAGTTCCGTGCTTTTTAGCGACTTTTCCGCACTTGAGCTCGATTCTTGCGAATCCCGTCTGAAACTGTTGTTTCGAGTTTCTTGTAAGTTCATTTAATATTATTATTCATGTTGCGAGCTTTGATTCGGTGTTTCGATCATGTATCGTGTATTTCGGACATTTTGGGCCATTTTTGTAATTTCCCAAAGTTTGGGGTAATTACTTCCGTTGTCGAATTCCGACACTTCGGGTGGTCAGAATCGTGTGTTCTCTTAGCGCTTGGATTCGTCTTTGCGACTACGTCGTAACCGTACCTTCGATTTATACTCAGGTTCGGGTTTCGGGGCCGTCCGGGCCATTCGAGTGGCCACGGCCGAGTCACGGCCGGAGCAGGGCCTGGCTGGCCGAGTTACGGCCGTAAGGGCCGAGAGTTACGGCCGTATGGTGCCTGGCAGCTTCCGGACGAATACCAGTTACGGCCGTAAGGCGTGATCGGGTACGGCCGTACGAGTGCTGGGCATCTTCCAGACGAAGGCCGCTTACGGCTGTAATGTGTGCCAGTTATGGCCGTAAGTGTCCGGCAGGTGCTGGGCAGATTTTTTGACGAATGCCGGTTATGGCCGTAAGGGCCGAGTTATGGCCGTAACGCACTGCCGGTTACGGCCGTAACCCTGCCAGCTATATATAGCCTGGGCTCGGCCAGACTTCGTTTTTTCACCCTTTTTCTTCTTTTTCGGCGGCTGGCGACGGGAGGCTCAGGAAATCGAGTTCTTGGCCGATTGTAATCAATTCCAAGACGTTTTGGAAGATTCTTGTTGATTATATCATCATCCAATCCGTGTGTTTCGTCGAATCAAGGTATATTTCTTGATTTTCCTTCAAGTTAATTTTTTGGAGAATTTGTTCTTGATTTCGATTCTAATCCGATTTTGATACATCGGTTGGTGTAGTATGATGTTATTAATCGTGTTCTATGGGTTGTATATCCATATTTAGAGTTTCCTCAACTCGATTAGTGATTCGAGTGTTCTTGGGAGTTATCGAACATTGAGTGTTCGATTAAAAGTTCGAATGAGTTCCCTTCGTTAGTTTGTTGGGATTTCCGTTGTTTTGGCCTTGATTCTCATCGTAACCATGTGTTATTGTTCCTTCCGGAGGTTTATAGGTGTTCGAGGATTCCGATGTTGAATCTCATTGGTGATTGACGATTCGTGTGGTGTTAATCACGTAGTAATTGCGGTGCTATCGCGTTCTTGATAGTGTTCGGGAGTTTGGGGCTGTTCGACCGTATTTCATCCATCGTCTTGTGCGATCGTGGTTTTGAGGCAAGTATCTTGCCCATACATTACGTGTTTTTTGGATATAATGGTTGCTAAGTGTCGATATGTGCTAAATAAATATCTATAACCATTTTTCAAAAGAATCGGTATATTTACCGTGTGTGTCGGGAATTAATATGCTTAGTTGGATATGTGTGCTAGTGACGAGTATAGGATCACCTTACTTTCGTGTGATGTCATTATGTATGATTATGGCGTCGGTAAATGTACATTGTAATTCTCTTGTGAAATTATGTGCTTGGAGTCACGTGGTTATGGATGAATATGTGAGTTTGTGTGATATTGGTTGTGTCGTTCGGTGCTGTTGAGATCTTGTGCTCCCTTGTGAATTGATATAGTTCTGGGTCGTGAGTACGTGTTGGATAATGTGGCCATTCTAGCAAGGTACCTCGACTATATATATTTTGTGTGTTTGACCTTTGAGAGTTGTGGTTTTGTAATCTGTGAGTTGTTACTCTTCCACCTGGGGATGGCATGTGGCCTCTGGGGGGCGATACTAATGGGTACGGCCACGGAAGTGGACTTGGGTGTGTGTGTTGATGTTCTTCCACCTGGGGACGGTTCGACGGGACCTCTGGGGGCCGATACTAATGGGTACGGCCGCGGAAGTGGTTTCCCACCTGGGGACTGTCCGACGGGGCCTCTAGGGGCCGATACTAATGGGTACGGCCACGGGTTACCAAGTGTGGTTTCTGTGATATGGATGTTGATGTTTTGATGATTAATTGTGATATATCCGGAGTATCACAATGCTTTACGCTCGGGGTTGAGATACATTATATATCGAGTCTTGGTGTTAGGCTAGAATGGCATAAGAATAACGTGTTATGTGTAATGTGTCCTTGTAAGTGAATTGCAGTGGATGATCGGGTCGTAGGCCCTGTGTTTTGTGATCGAAATGGTCGGGCCATGGACCCCGTGTTTTGTTAACGGATTTGTATTTTGGAAAATGAACTTTGGAGTTGTGACCCTAAATGGCTTTCGAGGAATTAAGAACTTTTCAATTTCCAATGTTTTCAAAACTCCCAAGATTTGGAATTGTTTTCAAAGTGCTTACTTGCTTCGTTTCTACTTTCAAGACTTGAATTTTTTTTTAACTAAATATATCTCGGGAAGTCTTTCGTTGTATTCTCGTAATGTGTTGTGTATGGCTCGTTTTTGCACTTTATACTTGCACTAGCGAAACAGTGGAGTTTTGCTAACCCCCGAGTAATCGGGGGGTGGATATCTGTATTGTGTCCAGGTTGATGCAGGTTTTCGGGAGCAAGACACAGGATCGGTACGAGGGATGATGAAAGACGAATGATACTAATCACACGAAGGCCAGTTTTGGGTTAAGTTAGTCGAAGTCCATTGTAATGTCTTTTTCGCTGACTTATTGTTCGTTGTTGCAAGTATTTTACCCTTGCGTGGGTATGAGTCTGGATGAGTTTATGTATTTTTGATTTGTAAGTCAGTGACGAAAGACCAAATCGGTCTATTGGTTCGTTATTTTGATTCATCAGTATGTAATGTAATGTGTTTTTTTGATGTCTAGTTTGGTGGATCCTCACGGAGAGGGTATGCGGCGTGCAATATTCCCGGTTTGATCTGGGGGTGTTAGATTTATGGTATCAGAGCTTAGGTTGAGGAAACATAGGTTGTCGGGTCGAGTTGTGTGTTGTTGAGTCTTGTATTGTCAGATGTTGTCTGACTGAGTCATGTCACGACGCGTTGTTTAGATTGTCGGCCGTGATTAGTATCAGGGTGCAGCCATCATCTTCGTGCGACCTGTGGATGTAAGTCTCCCTTCTTTGTGTTGTGCCTCGTGTGACACGAGCTATTTTTATGATTATTTGTTAACTGATGGAATCCTCTTATGGATTTTGATTTCGTGAGATGTGGTTATTTGACTCTCATATTTCGTTCATATGAGGAGTATTTCTTTTATCCGCTGCGTGAATTCTTTTGTAATGGCTTTCGGTGTTTTACCGACTGAGTTTTATTTCGAAAACTGATTCCCTTAACCGAGTTTTTGGCATTATGGCCTTGATCGTCTTGGCGAAATTCTTACGACGGTATTTAGTACTTTGTAAATGACTTTTGTAAGTTTTTGAAATATTACCGTCATCAGCCTTTTTGGCGTTTTTGTAAATGGTTTTATCCTGGTGGGTTCCGGCGCGGGACCCACGGCACTATAATCTTCCGTGTAATTATCTGAAATTTTTGGGCATTCTAGCCCATTGAATTATCTTTGAAAACCTTGAGTATCATAGAAAATAAAATTCGAGACGTACTTTTAAATGGATTGTATTTTCAAGGCGCCTACTAACGCAACTATCTGTTTCAAAATTCTTCTACCTTGAGGACCAATATATATTTTTTTTCTTTCCAGTAATTTTGGAAATGCTTTGCTTAGGCCTGAGGGTCGCATATTTTTGAAAGTTTTTCACTAAAATAAAGGTGTCCTCATTTTTGTTCAAATGCAAGATGATTTTCAAAGTCTCGATAATGGTGTTTGTACTACTTTTTGTAAAATGATACTCAAGATCAACTGGTGTTTCCAAACTGTTTTCAAAAGGTGGTTTTCGTTTTTAAAACCCATCATTTCCTGCTTGTGGTCGGAGAAAGTGTGTATGATGTTGGTATTGCTGCTAGGGTGTTAGCCCTCCGAATTGTGACTGAATTGGTGGTGTGAATGTTGAGTCGTTCGCCACGCATATGTTTCGTTAGCCCTTTGTGGGAGGTGTGATGATGATCTTTAATGTTGTCATTTCGTGGTCGCTTGCGTGTTATCGCACCTGTGTGAGCTGTTAAATCTTGGGTTTGTACGTTTGTGTACATGTGTGGTTGTTTCATGATGTTTGTAAGTATGTGCTGGTTATTGTTCGGGCCGTTGAGGTCGTCGAACGATATCGTCATTGCTGTAGTGTTTGCGTGTGTATTACTTTACGATGGTAATCGTTGTATATGATATGTGTTATGATTCTTTGTTGTGTTGAGTTGGCATATCCGCTATGTTGTTTTGCGATGTTATGTTCCATTGTATCTAGCATCTGTATTTTCGGTATGTCGAGGCGAGGCATTTCGAACGTATTGTGCCGGGGGCATGTACGTACAAATTATCCTTCTCGTCAGTAACGCTTTTCAAGTGTGGACCCGAGAGACACAGGATCCAGTTTTACGAGTTGGGTTCCGAGTCTTTCGGGGCGCGAACTTCAGTACAGATATGAGGATCGGCTCTGAGAGGCCCATGGGAGATGTTTCTGTCGTTTGCTTTTTGTGTTGTCACCTTACTCCCGTTGTTGTGAGTTGCGGGAACGACATTTCTTTTATAAGAGGTCGAATGTAATGCCCGTATCATTTTGACTTTCGCATTTTCTCTCTCTCAAATCTATCGACTCGCTCGTGTTCGTTGATACTTTCTGAACTTGTTCTGTATTCCGGTTTCATCGTTCGAACGAGCTGTGATCTTGTTTTGGGTCGATCTGGTTATCGCTGTGACTTTTCTGAGTTCGATTCTTGTGAACCTTGTTCGGAAGTAACACCTCTTGGTTCTACTAGTTCTTTTATTCGAAGTGGATCGGATTTTGAACTTCCGTATTTTCGACTCTATCGACTCGTTTATGTTCGTTAACATTTTCTGAACTTGCCCTGTCCCTTGCTTCTGTTGATCGAACGAGTGTGGTATTGTTTCGGAATAACTTGTTTGTCGTTGTGACTTTTCAATTGCTATTCCCTTTCCTGTGGATTTTATGTGAATGCACATCTTGTTGTTTTCACCGGATCATATATTGTCTCGAATGGAGATGTGAACCTTGGAGTTGTTGTTTGAATTTTATTATTCTTCGTGATTCGAGCATGATTGTTCGATTTTTGTTGTCTCGATCATTGTGGTTCGATCGTTTGATTGTTCAGTTTTTGTTGATCTCGTGTCGTGATTGTTGAACGTTCAGGCTCCTTCGCAATTCCCTTAAGTTCGGGAAATTAGTCTCGTTGCGATCTTCTGACCCTGGGGCGGTGGAATTCCGTATTTGTTCAGCGTTTGGCTCGTGTTTTGATTGATGTACCGTTGGGTCGGTCAATCGTATTGATTTTCGTTCGTTGTGTTTTGTGATTGTTCGGATAATCGATGTGATTGTATTATCCGATTGTTGACGCTTGTCACTTGTGGGTTTTACTATGTCTCTACCGGTGGCGTTATGTTAGTCGTCGTGGAGCGTGTTTTCACGCCGTATATTCTTTTGCATTGCTTGTAACATTTCGCCGATGGGCGTAAGTTACGCGTTTCTTGTGTATCTCGTTGAGTTTTCCTGGCGTGATATTACTACTCCCTACTTGTTTTAAGTTTCGGGACGAAACTTCTTTTAAGGAGGGTAGTGTGTAATACCCGTAATTTCGATTTCCGGTAATTCTTTTTTTTTGGAGAAAGTCCGTTTTGCGACTCGCTTGTGACCGTTTCGTCATTCTGAGAATATTTAGTTCTGCACTTTTCGACGTCCGAGTTCTTTTTGGTGCCGTTTTGTTGAGTTCCGTGTTTTTTAGCGACTTTTCCGCACTTGAGTTCGATTCTTGCGAATCCCGTCCGAAACTGTTGTTTCGAGTTTCTCGTAAGTTCATTTAATATTATTATTCATGTTGCGAGCTTTGGTTCGGTGTTTCGATCATGTATCGTGTATTTCGGACGTTTTGGGCCATTTTTGTAATTTCCCAAAGTTTGGGGTAATTACTTCCGTTGTCGAATTCCGACACTTCGGGTGGTCGGAATCGTGTGTTCTCTTAGCACTTGGATTCGTCTTTGCGAGTACGTCGTAACTGTACCTTCGATTTATACTCAGGTTCGGGTTTCGGGGTCGTCCGGGCTGTCGGAGTGGCCACGGCCGAGTCACGGCCGGAGCAGGGCCTGGCCTGGCCGAGTTACGGCCGTAAGGGCCGAGAGTTACGGCCGTATGGCGCCTGACAGCTTCCGGACGAATACCAGTTACAACCGTAACGCGTGATCGGGTACGGTCGTATGAGCGCTGGGCATCTTCCAGACGAAGGCCGGTTACGGCCGTAATGTGTGCCAATTACGGCCGTAAGTGTCCGGCAGGTGCTGGGCAGATTTTTTGACGAATGCCGGTTACGGACGTAAGGGCCGAGTTACGGCCGTAAGGCACTCCCGGTTACGGCCGTAACCCTGCCGGCTATATATAGCCTGGGCTCGACCAGACTTCGTTTTTTCACCCTTTTTCTTCTTTTTCGGCAGCTGGCGACGGGAGGCTCGGGAAATCGAGTTCTTGGCCGATTCTAATCAATTCCAAGACGTTTTGGAAGATTCTTGTTGATTATATCATCATCTAATCCGTGTATTTCGTCAAATCAAGGTATATTTCTTGATTTTCCTTCAAGTTGACTTTTGGAGAATTTGTTCTTGATTTTGATTAATCCGATTTTGATACATCGGTTGGTGTAGTATGATGTTATTAATCGTGTTCTATGGGTTGTATATCCATATTTTGAGTTTCTTCAACTCGATTAGTGATTCGAGTGTTCTTGGGAGTTATCGAACATTGAATGTTCGATTAAATGTTCGAATGAGTTCCCTTCGTTAGTTTGTTGGGATTTCCGTTGTTTTGGCCTTAATTCTCATCGTAACCATGTGTTATTTTTCCTTCCGGAGGTTTGTAGGTGTTCAAGGATTCCGATGTTGAATCTCGTTGGTGATTGACGATTCGTGTGGTGTTAATCACGTAGTAATTGCGGTGCTATCGCGTTCTTGATAGTGTTCGGGAGTTCGGGGTTGTTCGACCGTATTTCATCCATCGTCTTGTGCGATCGTGGTTTTGAGGCAAGTATCTTGCCCATACATTACGTGTTTTGTGGATATAATGGTTGCTAAGTGTAGATATGTGCTAAATAAATATCTATAACCATTTTTCAAAAGAATCGGTATATTTACCATCATGGTTTTCGTAAAGGTGAACCGTGTGTCGGGAATTAATATGCTTAGTTGGATATGTGTGCTAGTGACGAGTATAGGATCACCTTACTTTCGTGTGATGTCATTATGTATGATTATGGCGTCGGTAAATGTACAGTGTAATTCTCTTGTGAAATTATGTGCTTGGAGTCACGTGGTTATGGATTATTATGTGAGTTTGTGTTATATTGGTTGTGTCGTTTGGTGCTGTTGAGATCTTATGCTCCCTTGTGAATTGATATAGTTCTGGGTCGTGAGTACGTGTTGGTTAATGTGGCCATTCTAGCAAGGTACCTCGACTATATATATTTTGTGTGTTTGACCTTTGAGAGTTGTGTTTTTGTAATATGTGAGTTGTTACTCTTCCACCTGGGGATGGCATGTGGCCTCTGGGGGCCGATACTAATGGGTACGGCCACGGAAGTGGACTTGGGTGTGTGTGTTGATGTTCTTCCACCTGGGGACGGTTCGACGGGACCTCTGGGGGCCGATACTAATGGGTACGGCCGCGGAAGTGGTTTCCCACCTGGGGACGGTCCGACGGGGCCTCTGGGGGCCGATACTAATGGGTACGGCCACGGGTTACCAAGTGTGGTTTCTGTGATATGGATGTTGATGTTTTGATGATTAATTGTGATATGTATGGAGTATCACAATGCTTTACGCTCGGGGTCGAGATACATTATATATCGAGTCTTGGTGTTTGGCTAGAATGGCATAAGAATAACGTGTTATGTGTAATGCGTCCTTGTAAGTTAATTGCAGTGGATGATCGGGTCGTAGTCCCTGTGTTTTGTGATCGAAATGGTCGGGTGTGGACCCCGTATTTTGTTAACGGATTTGTATTTTGGAAAATGAACTTTGGAGCTGTGATCCTAAATGGCTTTCGAGGGATTAAGAACTTTTCAATTTCTAATGTTTTCAAAACTCCCGAGATTTGGAATTGTTTTCAAAGTGCTTACTTGCTTCGTTTCTACTTTCAAGACTTGAATTTTTTTTAACTAAATATATCTCGGGAAGTCTTTCGTTGTATTCTCGGAATGTGTTGTGTATGGCTCGTTTTTGCACTTTATACTTGCACTAGCGAAACAGTGGAGTTTTGCTAACCCCGAGTAATCGGGGGCTGGATATCTGTATTGTGTCCAGGTTCATGCAGGTTTTCGGGAGCAAGACACAGGATCGGTACGAGGGATGATAAAAGACGAATGATAGTAAGCTCACGAAGGCCAGTTTTGGGTTAAGTTAGTTGAAGTCCATTGTAATGTCTTTTCCGCTGACTTATTGTTCGTTGTTGCAAGTATTTTACCCTTGCGTGGGTATGAGTCTGGATGAGTTTATGTATTTTTGATTTGTAAGTCAGTGACGAAAGACCAAATCGGTCTATTGGTTCGTTATTTTGATTCATCGGTATGTAATGTAATGTGTTGTTTTGATGTCTAGTCTGGTGGATCCTCACGGAGAGGGTCTGCAGCGTGTAATATTCCCGGTTTGATCTGGGGGTGTTACACCTTTAAGAAGACCTTTTCTCCAATATTAAACTCAAGATCCTTCCTTCGCTTGTCGGCATAAGACTTTTGGCGATCTTGAGCTGTCTTAATCCTTTCACGGATCTTCTATACTACGCCCACGGTCTCCTCGATCATCTCGGGACCCAAAATTTTCCTTTCACCTACTTCATCCAAATAAACCAACGATCTGCACTTTCTCCCATAAAGTGCCTCATAAGGGGCCATTCCGATCGTTGCTTGAAATTGTTATTGTATGCAAATTCTACCTAGGATAGTAACTGTTCCCAACAATTACCCATGTCTAGCACAAAAGCTCTCAACATGTCTTCAAGTATCTGTATTGTCCTTTCGGATTGGCCGTCAGTTTGTGGGTGATAGGTTGTACTAAAATTTAATTTAGTTCCCAATGCTTCTTGCAAGCTTTCCCAAAAATATGACGTGAAACGAGTATCTCTATCTGATACTATAGACACCGGTACTCCATGCAGCCTTACGATCTCTTTAATATACAACTGTGCATACTGATACATTCTGAAATTCATCTTTGGAATAAAATGAGCCGACTTTGTGAGGCGATCAACCACAACCCAAATCGCCTGATTTTCTCTTCCCGATCGAGGTAAGCTTACCACAAAGTCCATAGTGATGTGTTCCCATTTCCTCTGGGATGTGGAGTGATTTTAACAAACCAAATGGGCGTTGATGTTCGGCTTTCACATGCTGACAAATAATACAACTCCTGACGAATTCAGCCATGTCTCTTCTCAAACCTTCCCACCAAAATTTGCTTTTTAAATCTTGGTACATCTTTGTACTACCAGGATGAGGAGTGTATGGTGTGTTATGTGCCTCCTCCAGAATTACTTTCTTCATATCCATATTGTCGGGCACACACATTATTTCCTTTACTATATTGTACCATTTTCTGATATACTAATTCCTTTATCCTCTCCAGCTATAATACGATCCTTCATTTTGGCCAAGAAATTATCTTGACCCTGACCCGCCTTGATCTTCTCTCCAAAGGTGGGTTGTACTGAAAACACCATTAATATTTCCACCTGCTTTAATGGTGTAGTCATCTCTAGATTCATATTTGAAAATTCTCTGACTAACTTCTCATCAATAGTAAATATACAATTCAATTCTCATCTAACATTACGGCTTAGAGCATCTGCGACCACGTTCGCTTTCCATGGATGATAGTGAATTATACAATCGTAGTCCTTAACTAACTCCAACCATATTTTTTGTCTCATATTCAGTTCCTTTTGATTGAATAGATACTTTAGGATTTTGTGCTCGGTGTAGATCTTACATTTACCTCCGTAAAAGTATTGTCGCCATATCTTCAAGGCGTGAACTACCGCAGCTAGTTCTAAATCATGCGTCGGATAGTTTAACTCGTGCGGCCTTAATTGCCTTGATGCATAAGCGATGACCTTACCTTGCTGCATCAGAACACATCCTAATCCTTGCTTGGATGCGTCACTATAGATAACGAATTCTCTCGACGGATCTGGAATTGTCAATATTGAAGCTGAGGTTAATCTCCGCTTAAGCTCCTGAAATCTTTCTTCGCACTTATCATTCCACAGAACTGTTCTCCTTTCCTCGCTAGTCGAGTCATTGTGCGGCTATCTTATAAAATCCTTCAATAAACCTCCAATAATATCGTGTTAATCCCAAGAAACTGCGAATTTCATTCGCATTAGTTGGTGTTTTCCAACCGTTGATAGCCTCTACCTTTGTCGGATCGACTTCAATCCCTTGAGCAATAACAACATGTCCATGAAATGCTACTCTCTTAATCCAAAATTCACACTTGCTAAACTTCGCGTACAGTTTCTCTCTGCGAAATATTTCCAAAACTGTCTGTAGGTGTTTCTCATGTTCTACTTCATCCTTCGAATAAATTAGTAAGTCATCTATAAACACAATGACAAACTGATCCAAATAAGGTTAGAAAACTCTATTCATCAAGTCCATAAAGACTGCTGGGACATTACTCAACCCAAATGGCAGTATTACGAACTCGTAATGGCCATATATGGTTCGGAATGCAGTCTTCGGAATGTCCTTGTCTTTGATCTTTAATTGATGGTATCCTGACCTCAAATATATCTTAGAGAACGATAATGAACCTCCAAGCTGGTCAAATAAGTCTACGATTCGGGTGGATACTTGTTCTTTATCGTGAGTCAATTCAACTCACGATAATCAATACACATTCTCATGTTTCCATCCTTCTTTTTCACGAGTAACACCGGTGCTCCTCAAGGTGAGATGCTTGGTCGGATATAGCCCATATCGAGTAACTCCTGAATCTGCACCTTCAGTCTTGTAGTTCCTTTGGTGCCATCCTATACGGGGCTTTTGATATAGGGGTTGCTCCAGGAACCAAGTCAATTGTAAACTCCACTTGTATATCCAGTGGAACACCTGGCAAGTTCTCCAGAGAAACATCTGAATAATCCTTAACAATATGGACATCTTCGATCGTCACCTCGGAACTCGACTCCCTCATGATATTCACTAGATATCCTTGACAATTTTCCTTACACAATATCTTTGTTGTTTTCATGGCTGATATCACTGGAGGGGCTTTGCTACGCTTAGCCCCTTGAAAAACATCCTCTACTCCGACTACTAAATGCAAGACCACGTTCCTCCTTGTGCAATGCTAAACGGCATCATACTTATCCAGCCAATCCATACCCAAGACTAGCTCGAAGTTATTCATATCTAATATGTATAGATCAGCTAGTTATTGCTGGGATTTGGCACCCCACTGGAATGGTGCATGATATCCCGGAGTAGAGTTTTCAAACTCTTTTGCGTTTGCGGAAGCGTAATTAAATTGCGGAAGATAAACGACACAAGATTTATAGAGGTTCGGCCAAATATGCCTACGTCCTCTCTCCATTATCTTTTTCTATAGGCTTAAGATCAACCTCTACACCTTGTCTTCTATTGATCCGAGGGATACCGTTATAATCTCATCTTCTATCGGTCCGAGATAAATCATTACACTCTTGTTTTTATGTCGGTCCAAGATAAATCGTTTCCCTTTTCTATTGGACAATGAAGCAACCTATCTAGCTTTCGATGGGTACTATACAAACCTTGTAATACCCGAATTTTCAGTATGAATTTTTCGCGTTATTTTATCTAAGATATACTGGATGGCTTGGTGTCTATACAGTATGGATAAAATAAATTGAGAACTGAAACAACTGTATTTGTACTGATATAATTGTCATAGTGGTTCAACAATTATTTTGAGGATATCGTGTATTAAGTTATCGTACTTTTGATATTGGATATATCGTATGATGATGTTATTGGATTCAGTACATGTATTCAGTATGCCGTATGTTCGTATTTGGTATGTCGAGACGGACGAGGAGAGCTGGAAAATGGCTAAGTATAACCTGATTAGCGCGCGCTAATGTTCAAGTATAGCGCACGCTATCGTTCATGTTAGCGCACACTAGAGGCAGAATGTAGCGCACGCTAAATGCAGTCAGATCGGAAGAAATCTGTGTGTGGACCCGGCTGCTTTCGGCGCAGGTTCTGATAATTCAATGGTTGTTTGTCCTGAAGTATTAGCGCACGCTAAAGCATGAGGCTTAACGCACGCTAATTGTAGATCGATCAAAGGGAATCTTATCCTTGTCAGATCGGCATATGGAGGCATATGCGGTACGTAGACTGTAGCAAGTCAACTGATGTTAGCGCACGCTAAATGCAAGGACTTGCGTACGCTAGACAGTGTAAGTTACGTACGCTAATGCATGGACATTACGTACGTAAGCTCATGTACGAGGCAAGACAGTGGCCTCTGGGCTGCGATAGCGCACGCTAACAAAGTCAGTTAGCGCACGCTAGGGCAATACCGCACGCTATTTTATGAGAGTAGTGCGCGCTAGTAATGTTTATTATATAAGGGGACAGACGGGTTTTGAGATGTATTTAGTCCATTCTTTCTCCTTCAGTCGATATAGAGAGCTTTTGGAGGATCTTTAGGTTCCCAAACACGGTGAGGTGGTGATTTTTAACAAGATTAAGATAGAGAGCATGGATTCAAGCCTTGTTCTTCTAGTTACTCATGATTCTTGGAATGGAGTTCAAGTGTTCTTCTTCTTGGTTCATTAATCCAGGTAATATTCGTATCCCTTGTTAGTTGTTCGTTTTTAAGGATGATTACATGTGAGGAACATGTTGGATAATCATGTGATGATATTATATGAGATTTTATGGGATTATGATAAGAGTTTTCAGATGTTATTTAAGATTCTTCATGTTAATGGTGATTCGTTTAACTTGATGAGGTTGAATCATGGATTTCTGAATCATGATAATTTCAGTGGTCGATTTAGATGAGTTAAATCATGATATGAGGTTGTATTCCAGATTATGTATGAGATGATCCTTGTTATCGGGTTGGTTTGATTATGTAATTTGCATGATGAATAAAATGACAAACATTATAATATATACCCCGGATTATGTTGTCTTGAACGTGATTTCGGATATTTCATGTTCTTGAAGAGCTCTGAAATTATAGGATATGATGATTATGTATAGAAGGTGTTGGTGTTTTGGATATGAATATGGGATATTCGTATATAGAGCCAAGTTATGTGTTTTGATATAATATTCGTATAAGAATACGAATATGATTTCGAGTATGATGATGAGTTTGGATCTGGAAAGTTATTGTTAATCTTGGAGTATGATTTCCTTTTTCATTCGGATTCGTAGTCGCAAGGTGTTAGTCGATGCTTGGAATGCATGCCATTGTACAACATTAGCGCACGCTAAGCTTACTGGCTAGCGCACGCTAACGGGAACAACTTAGCGCACGCTACGTTATGCGTTTAACGCGCGCTAAGTAGGCAGGCAGTGTAGTATTTTTGTGCTGTGATTATGAATTCGTGATGGTTTGAACTGGATTGTTTAAGACTGTGTTTAATCGAGATATTGTGGAACTATTGGGTTTATTGATCGATTATTGATTGATAATTATGATTTATCTGATTTCGGATTGTATCGTGGATATGAGTTCGTATTTGTTTGAGTTGTATTTTTTGGTTTTGTAAATAATCGAGGTATTGTTGAGCTGCTGAGTTTGATTGGTTGGTTATAGCGGTTATTTATTATTATCCAATGTGTTGTCATTTGATTATTGCATTAGGTCGCGTTAATTAAGCGTTGATTATGGCCGTTGTGTTGCGGTCAAGGTTGAAGAGTTCGTAGGTTGCTTTTGGTCAAGGCTGAGAAGCTCGGAGACGAAGGCAAAGGATTCTGGTAACAGCTTCGTGGTATCGGTGTCGAGGCAAGTTTATACTTGTTCAGTTTATAATATTTGATGAATGGTTTCGTTTTGATTTCATTTATAATTCATATAGCAATGATATTATAGATGTAAACTGTCGGGATGACGATTTGTTTATCATGCTGTGGTTTGGGACAAATCAAAATTTATATGGTTTAATTAAGTTTGATTGAGGACAGAGCTGTGAGTTATCTTTGATCTATGATATGGAATGTTGGATAACGAGGATAGTTATCGTGATGGCATGAGTATCGGGATAAAGGTTTATTGGTATTGAACGGACGGTACCTTATTTGAGATTATTCGTATAACTGTGTATTCGTTCAGGGATGTTGTTTGTGGAAAGAATATTGTCTTCGGCTTTGAGGTAATTCCAGTATTGTTCAGTTATGAGGATAATTGTTTTAAGGAATTATTATATATGTTGTATGTTGATTCGTATTGATTATTTCGTTGAGGGATGATGATCCCAGGGCTGATTGTATTGAGATCGTTGATCGTATTGATCATTTGTCGGGGATGATGATCCTAGGATTGTTGTTTTAAATATTGATTAGTCGTGTCGACTTTTCTTTGTCAGTTTGTCATTGTTCACTTCGGTGAGTCTTTTGATCCTTATTGGATATGTAATTCTTGAGTTTCGTTGTCATGTTGCATCGTGACATATCTGGAGTCATATCTGCGTTCCGATTGGTTATTATTTAGGATTTTTAGCCGGACACATGATGGTTATGCTTGGATATTATTTCCGCATTGAACCGTCCACACGAGACGTAGTTCGTGAGGCTAATTAGGTACAAGACCACACGTGTATTTGATCGATACCCGGGGTGGCTTGTGCACGGACATATTTCCGGATCGGGCGTACTGTGACGTCCATCTTTTGAGCCATATTGTTGGGTCGTTCATAGTCCATGTATGATTGGATATGTTCGACGGTTTGCGACTGGTTGTTCATACGCCCGAGGGGTATGTTCGATAGTCAGAGTTAATTCTTTGAGATCCATTATTGTTGATCATTTGGAGTCTACCTTGTTGAGGGTATTCTCGGTTATTGTTGGTCCTTGTTGATCATCTGGAGTCTACCTTGTTGAAGGTATTCTCGGTTATTGTTGGTCCTTTGTTGATCATTTGGAGCCTACCTTGTTGAGGGTATTCTCGGTTATTGTTGGTCCTTTGTTGATCATTTGGAGTCTACCTTGTTGAGGGAATTCTCGGTTATTGTTGATCCTTTGTCGATCGTATTAGAATTCATCATGTTGATGATAATTTCGGTTGTACTTTGACCTTGGGTTGGTCGTATTGGAGCTCATCATATCGATGATATTCTCAGTGATGTGTTGGTTGATCATTGTTATTGATCGTATCAGCATTCGGACTGTACGTCGATGTTTGGGATTTGTTATCATTATCATGTGGTAGTTGATCTACAGATATGTTGTGTATTACTGGCTTATCCTGGTTGAGATTTGATTGTGTAATCCGACGGACAAGATTTGGCACAGATTGGATTATTTCCGCACTTATGAGTCATGAGGACGATTTGAGGGGACTTGGTATTGTTTGAATACAGTACAGATAATTGTTGTTGAGTTCATTTCGTCATTTGAGAATGCGAAATATGGATTATGGTAAGGATTGATTTGTTATGAATTTTCATGGATTGGTAGGGTTATGACGGTAAGATTACTTTGGTAGTATTCTTACTATATTACTACATTGGTATGTAATTACTTATGATGATGTGATCGATATCATTGTTGAGCATTGTGGCTGACCCCGTCGTGGGCTTTATTTTTTAGGTACTCGGAGATCGAGCTATTAGCGGTCGTGAAGGGGTGAGCTTCCCGATGTGATACTGGCCGTGGCACGTTTTTGAGTATCGAGTATTTATTTCTGGTTGTTTTATTTCGGCTGCAAATGTGTATTTTGAACTGTGTTTTTATCCGCTGCGTGTGTATATTTCAAAATAGCTTTTCGGTATTTTTATCAATTCGTGTGCATTTCAAATGGCCTTTTGGCATTTTGCGAACTTGGGTTATTTCGTCAAACCCTTTTTCCTAATTATTTTATCGGTACGTTTAAGGGGTGGCTTAACGTACACTTTGAACTCTCGATATTTGGCATTTCGCCTTATATTTTCAAATGGTATTTTATGACGGTATTTGAGAACTATGTTTTTGAAGATATTTGAGTATTTAAAATATTACCGTCATTGGCCTTTTTGCATTTTTAAACGTTTTTGAAATGGTTTTTATCCTGGTGGGTTCCGGTGCGGGACCTACGGCGCTGTAATATCCCGGATGGTTTTGGGGGTGTTATAAACCTCACTCGAATTTAGATATGATTCTAATAATACCGGATCAACGATCCTAATAACACCGAGTCAATCTACAATCCGTATCTTTCCTCTCGTGTATATTTTCGTGTAAGAATACTCAAACACTTATCAATTAAGCACAAATACAACAACAATGTATATAATGATATCTGATCAATATGTGATTTGCTTGGAGTTGTTGTTTTGAATGATACCAAATGCCTTGGTATTTATAGGCAAATTCTCTCAACTAGCCGTTAGCCCACTGCCTCTCTTTAGCGTGCGTTATGCTTCATGCATAGCGTACGTTATCGCCATTACGTACGTTATAGCCTTCATGTAGCGTACGTTATCTGCTTGTGGTTTCAGTCCAGTGGCTTCTGTCCAACCTTTTAAGTGCGTTAGCTCTTCCATTGCATACGTTAACTGCTTGATGTTGTGTACGTTGATCTTGATTCGTAGCATACATTAACTTCTTAAAGTCATAGATCCGTTGCATGCCTTTTTGACTTTGACTCTGAATCTTCCAATGGTTCATTTGTTTGAATTCGTATTCAAACTACATTACGTATGTTAACCCCTCTATCTTACGTACGTTAAGTGCGTCCGATAGCGTGCGTTAACTTTGTCAGCTGCACTCTCGTCTGCCTTCAGGTGATATGCATTACGTATGTTAATCTTATTGTGATAGCGTACGTTAACTTTGTTAAACATCTCTTGTATGCTTTTTTGTCCGTTTCGATCGTCTTCGACTTCTTTGTTGTTTTGCTTCGTTCTATTATTTCCTTTGTTGTTTTGGTTTGATTGTCATCTCATCATCAAAACCAATTTATGATTATATGGAATAGAATATTCCAACAATCTCCCTCTTTTTGATGTTGACAAAACAACAACCTTCGATGGGATTTTATACCTGCAAAAATATAAAACATTACAGATCAAAGTTTTCGGCTTTGTCCGTTTCATTAGTTTTCTTCTCCCCATCTTCTCTTTTCTCCTTTTCAACTGTTTCTCATTTTTTCTTTTTTAACTTCTTCTTTTATTTTCGACTTTCTTCTTCTTCGTCGTTTCTCCCCCTTTCTTGATTGGTATATTGTTTTTTTTCTCGCCATTATTCCATGACTCTTATTCACCATCTCCCATCATTTTTCTCGACATTCTCCCCCTTTTTATCATAATCAAAAAGTGCAATAATATCAATAAAAAAATCGATAAAATTAAGTATGACAATTAACGGGTAAAACTCCACCTAAAAATAGATTTTCCATTTTAAAATAATGGTAACTCTAGACCCGACAATTTACCACACGACACGAAAATACACGAACACGAAAGTACACGACCGATATTTAGTGTTGGTTTTTTGTTTACCCTTTGGGTGTAACACCCCCAGAGCCATCCAAGAATATTACAGCGTCGTGGGCCCCGAGATGGAACCCACAAGGCTGAAGGAAATTTCCGCAAACATTTACAAACGCCCAAAGGCTAACGATGGTACTGTCTTTTAAAAACATTCGAATACTTTATAAAACTAATTTATCAAAACCGTCGTAAAATCTCATTTGAAACCACAAGGCCCGAAATGCCAATACTCAACAGTTTAAAAACATACGTTAAACTATCGCTTACACGTAACGACAAAATAATTTAGAAAACGATTGCCAAAGTAACCTAAGTTACCAGATGCCAAAAGGCCAATTAAAAATACTCATGCAGCGGACATAGACAAACAATTTAAAATACTCTAGCAGCAGAATACAAGAACTGATCAGGAAACTTAATACACAAATACATGTCCTAGCCAGTATTCTCCGGGAAGCTCATCTCTCCACGACCGCTACAAGCTTGATAATCCAAGAACCTAAAAAGAAAGCCCACGACGGGGTCAGTCATAATATCCAACAATGATAACCATCACATCTCGTCAATAATTACATACCAATGAAAATACTAAGTAAGAATACTACCAATGTAATCATACCGCCATAACTTTACCAACTCGTGATAAGAAATACAAAAGTTCACATCTCGTATTTCTTTCAACAACACGATAAGCTCATACCGAAATATATGTATTGTATCTCAACAATACCCAAGGTTCTCAAAACATCATCATAACTCACTGCTATGAAATCTACTAACTCTGTCCAACCCAATCCGTCGGGTAACATCATCACATCTCAACACGATAATCGATTGTCCATCAAAGAAAAATACCAAAGGAAATACGAAACATACCTCAGGATACGTAATGCCATGACGAATCTCGTCAGTCTAATCCAAGATTAGATCAATACAACATACGGACATGGTCCTAACACAAGACCTACAAATGCATACTCATATGACAACGTCAATATGCTCACAACAATAACAACACTCTATACTTATGGCAATCCCATAATATACATATGCACAATAACAACAACACATATGGTAATCCAATGATCCAGCGCACACAGCTATAGATCCCCATGATGATCCCTTCGGACCAACGCATGGTGGCATTACCTGTCCAACGATCCAGCGCACACAGCTATAGATATCCCATGTTGATCCCGTCGGGCCAACGCATAGTGGACATATGACAACAATGCACAACTGCACAAAACAACAGTACACAATGCACGACAGCAATCGTGCATAAATGCATGACAACAACGATACATGAATGTATCACAACATGATCGACACAAATGACAAAATGATTAAAATACTTGCTCCGAGTCCTTCGAGAGCAATCTCGCTATCTAAACCATCACCAACCATTGTTCTGAATATTCGACGATCCAAAATATCACGGACGGTAGATAATTCACGTCTACGACTACAACACAATGTATCCTCGATACCAAGTATGCCAACAACAAATGTAAATCATATACATTTTGATTTAATTACCAAAACTCGAATACAATTTATAATCTCAAATCTCATGTGATTATGATTATGAACATTAATATACGAATTATAAACGAATGAAACAGAAACCATTCATTAAATATTATAAACTTTGCAAGTAATAAACTTGCCTCGATATTGATGAAGTCGTTACCAATTCCATTTCTGCCATCTACAAGTCTCTCGGCCCTGATCAATGCAATTCACGAACATTCTCGAATATGACTGCAAGGCATGGCTCTAATCACCGATCAATAATCTCAACTTATTATAATAATCGATAGACAACAAGTTCGATAACAATCAACAAACGATAAAACCAATTCACAAACCCAACGGCTCGACAATATCTCAATTAAACACTAGTCTGATCAATTCAACTCAAACCAGAACGAATTCACAACCACAATACAAAAATACTGCACTGTCTGCCTACTTAACGCACGTTAATCACTTAACGTAGCGTGCGCTAAGTTGCTCCCATTAGCGCGCGCTAGGAAGTAATCTTAGCGTGCGCTAATGCTGTACAGATGCATATTTTATGGATACCGATCAACATATGGCGATTATCAAGAATACTAAGTGATTTTAAACCATGTTCATAGCTATCAAAACAAAGAAATCTGATATCCTTTAAAATATAGGTAATCATCCAACCCTTAATCCAATTCATATATTCACATATCATCTTCTTCCTCAAATATCAACATCATGAACACCAAGAACCTTAACAACACTTCCATAATCTATCATTACGGGGAGTAACTATCAACAATAATATCAACATCCGAAACTGAGGAGAAGTGTAGCGACCAATTTTCTAAAATATAATTATTCTAATTTTAAGAAGAGTAAATAAAAATTTTGCAGCGGAAATACATTTTTAAGAAAAATAAACTTAATAATCGCAAGTAATAATCCCAAGTCACCATTAAATAAAAACATAATTTGACGTTAAAATAAAACAAATGGAACAATTGTTCATAAAGCGTAGCTTGGGGAAAATAATAGTAAATAAATAAATAACAACTCATGAAGCTTGATCATCCCACACTCATGCGCATGCCACATCGAGCTCCTCAACCTGAAAGGGGGTAAATAGTGGGGTGAGCTTCCAACTCGCTCAGTGTAGAGAGTACGCAATATGTCTACGTTAATTACTAAATATATTAGCAGGTATAAACAACATGACTGATAAATTCTGAAGCCCGTCGGCTAGCCCGAAGGCTTTATGCACAATTAAGTGCTTCTGACTGATTTGCACAATTAAGTGCTTCTGACTGATTGCACATTTAAGTGCTTCTGACTTATTACACATTTAAGTACTTCTGACTGATTTCACATGCACATACGAGACAATATATAAAGCAATTAAAATAAACAAAAGCGTAATAAATCCCCACACCTGGATAAAATGCAGTTCTTGACTTGAATATGATGAAGATGTTTGACTCGATAATTCTAGGCCCGTAAATCCTTGTTATTATCTACAAATATTAATAATAGTCTATTATTATTATAATTTATAAATAAATAATAACTGGGAATAAAGTACGAGGCAAAGATCAAAATTGAATTATTAATATTAATGAATACAATCATTATTTTAATGGCTCAGATAAAAAAAGGACTGGATTTTAATTATTGAAAAGTTGATTGAAGTAAAATTGAAGGGAATAAATATTTAAGGACTGAAACTGAAGGAATTATAAAGCTAACTGGGGTTAATTCGTAACAATTAAGAATCTGGGGGTCTGAAATTGATAGGCTGAAAAAAAACGGGACTAGATCGAAACATCTAGAAATCTGGGGGTTAAATTGAATAACACTAAGAACTATAGGGTATATAAACCCTCCGGGAAATGTTTCAGTCGACACCCTCATCCTCATTTCCTTTCTCCCGTAAAACCCCTCCCTTCTCTCTCTCTCTCTCTCTCTCTCTCTCTCTCTCTCTCTCTCTCTCTCTCTCTCTCTCTCTCATTTCTTCCCATCTCAGCCTCTCTCTCCCTCTCATAATTCCTCACACACACACACACACAAATTCACCCTCACACACGCACACAAACACACAGTCAGACGCACACACACACGAAGCCACCCACAGAGACACTCGAATCGGCCATCGTGCAGAAATCGGAGCAAAGCGGTGGTGGTGCGGCGGACTGGTGATGGTCGGCGACGGAAGCAGCGCGCGGCGCACGGCGGAACAGGGTTGGGTTCGTACGGCCTGGTTTTGGGTTTTCTGAGGTGGGGGTTCGCCCGACTCGTCGGGAATTGTGAGGCGGCGGCGCGATTTGGATGGGAGGAAATTGGGCGGCGGCGACAGGCTGGGTTGGTCGCGGTCAGGAAATTTATCCCAGGTTTTTTTTTTGAGTTATGATTTGAAAAAGAACATGGTTTGAGTTTTTGATTTGAATTCTGGTTGTAGGATGACTCCCTTGAGATTATTGAGTTTCTGATTTGAGGTTGGAACTGGGTTTTGACGATTTAAACTTTTGCAGTAGGAAGGAACTAAAGCTTTAACATCAATTGTATGAAGAAGAGGCAGAGGTCGAAGGTTTACCTTTCTTGGTGAAGATTTGGCTGCCGAAGGGTTGGAACGGCCTTGAACGATTGCAGGAAAAGAAAAAAAATTCCAAAAAATATTTGTGAACTGGAGTTTGCTGTGACAGAGAATTGTTCCGAGTTTTAATTTATATTGTATTGAAATGATTTCAAAGGATTCTTATTTATTTGTGTTAATTATGACAATTGTTTGAGAATTTATTTTTAATTAAATGTGTTATTTGAGAGGTTACAAATAAATGAATGAAAATGGAACTGCAGCCAAAACGTTTCTCCTGGAGAAACAAATAGTTATTGGACTAAGATGATAATTGGGCTGAAAATAGATATTTGTTAATTGGGCCACTAAATTAATTATAGGATTTGGACTAAATATTAAATAATATTATTACTTTTAATAATATTAAATAATAGAGATAATATTAATAATAATAGTAATAATAAATAATAAATAATATTATTATTTATCTTGTAAAATCTTTTGGGTAACGATTAATATCGCTTAAAATTTGACTTGGGCCTAGAAATGACAACATTAAACACGATGAAATAAAACGAGAAATGACACGACATGAAATACATGACTGGACATGAATTAAATGACAAAATGAATTTGCATGATAATGAATTAAATGATAAATTATTCGGGCATTAATTTAATAAAATCGAATAAAATTTCTATAATTCAAAATAAATGTATATGCGAAATCGGGGCGTTACAACCTACCCCCCTTTAACAAATTTTCGTCCTCGAAAATTAAGTTTCGTACCTTGAAAAATGAATGTTGGGTACTTAGAACGGATCTCCTCTTCACGTTTCCAAGTTGCCTCATTTGGTCCATGACGACTCCATTGAACTTTCACCAATTTAACCTCTTTGTTTCGTAACTGATGTACCCTTCGCTCCAAAATAGCTATAGGTACCTCCTCATAAGTCAAGTTCTTGGCTACATGCAACTCTTTGAAATTTCATATGTGACCAGGATCATGTATGTACTTTCTCAGCATGGAGACGTGATAGACATTGTGCACTCCCGATAACTCTAACGGCAATGCCAAACTATAAGCAAGATCACCAATGCGACCCAAAATCTCAAAAGGTCCGACATAACGAGGCTGTAGCTTTCCCTTTTTACCGAATCGTATTACTCCTTTCATCGGCGCTACCTTCAGGAACTCCTTCTCTCCAATCTCAAATTGTATATCTTTCCATCGTTTATCAGCATAAGACTTCTGTCGATCCTGAGCAGTCTTAATTTTACTTCTGATTTCGGCTATCTTCTCTACAGTCTGCTCGATCAATTCTGGACCCAAAATCTTTCCTTCTCCAACCTCACTCCTATAAAGAGGCGATCGACATTTCCTTCCGTAGAGAGCCTCGTACAGGGCCATTTGTATAGTTGCTTGGTAACTATTGTTATAAGCAAACTCTACTAATGGAAAAATATTCTCCCAATTCTCACCAGTATCAAGAACACACGCCCTCAACAAATCTTCAAGTGTCTTGATTGTAATACCCGAGATTTTTGTTATGTAATTGGAACTTGTGATATTGTTATGATTGTACTTTTGTATGAGTACTATTCTCTGTATTTCATTATCCGATGTTGTCGAGCATATAATTTCGTATATGTGATATAAAGATTGAAATTCTGTGCATGTAGCGCACGCTACAGGCTAAGGGTAGCGTACGCTAACATGGTTTCATAGCGCACGCTACCGAGTGTAATTAGCGCACGCTATGCGTGGTCAGACTGATGGAGACGTGCGGTAGGTGAGATCTGGCCGGGACCCTCGCCGGATCGTGTCGGACGACTGACGGCCGGGAAAAGCCGGGTCAACGCCTTAGCGCACGCTACAGGTATATGCGTAGCGTACGCTAAGTGCCGAGTACAGTTTAGACTGTGAGCCGTTAGCGCACGCTACGAACAGGGTGTAGCGCGCGCTAATAGCCATTTATTATAAATAGGACAGCATCCTATTCGTGATTTCAGTCCTTTCTCCCACATAACCCGAACTCTTGCACTTGAAACATAACTCCATTCGTCCTAAACACTCCATATCAACCTCCTAGTTCGAGATTGAAGATCATATACCATTGGAGATTGGTGTTCAAGCCTTGGGTGTTGGATTGCTTCATTTTCATCCGTGTTCTTCACTACTTTGAGGTAGGTGATTCTTCACCAATGATTAGTAATGTTCATAAGGAAGTTTGAATCATGTTTGGATAGCAAGTATCTCGTTTTTATCGGTCATCACATGTTAGAAGGATGCTTTTGACGTATCGGTACTAGATGTCGAATGAACCTTTGAACCATCTTATTATAAGGACTCCTAAGCATGTTTAAATCGATTTATGATCAAGTAATCGGATATTACCCAGTTGATATGTTGTATACGTTGGAATCATGTGTTTTGGAACGTAAGACGATGGAACTTAGATTTATTTCTTGAAGATCGTAGAGGAATTGTGATATCGAGATAACTATCCGTATATTGGTATTTCATAATCACAAATCTTCCAGAAACCTTATTAGCATGATATGCCCGAGGATAACTTGTAATATCACCATAGGATTCATGAGTTCTTCATCATTCAACCCAGTTTTCGGTTTGCAGTATTCTGCCATGCAAGAGTAGCGCACGCTAACATGTGTGAGTTAACGTGCGCTATCGAGGTTCGGTTTCGACAAAACGCACGTAGCGACGTTATGAGACAGTCGATCAAGCCGATTCGTGGCTAGCGACGCTAGTCTTATACGATAGCGTACGCTAACAGTTCAGCTTAGCGCACGTTACGTATAGTACGTAGCGCGCGCTAAGCAATCCAGGCAGCTTGTTTAAGTTTGAGCTTTTCGGCCGTAGGTCGAATTGTTAGGCCATTGTTCGACTCGAGATGATTTGTATATCGTTCCTTTTGTTAAGGTTCGAGCTTGTTACGTTGATCGGAGGGGGCGGCCTTCGAGTGCGTCGAGAGCATTGAAGTATATCGTTCTTGCCATCTACGAGGCAAGTATCGTGATATGTTAATATCGGTATTTTTGGAGTATGTGTATGATTATGCAAGTTGTTGAACATGATATTTACTTCGTTGATTTGTCATGATATTCGTGATATAGTGTTTATATGTTCATGATGATGAACATAATGATTTGGCATATGTGTATGCATGAGTTGTGTTTGTATACGTTGAACGATCTATGCTGAGGGCGCTGGATCGGATGTCCACCTCGTGTTGATCCGACGGGATCATCTTGGGATCTAGGGGCGCTGGATCATGGGACGGGTTATTTCCACCTCGTGTTGGTCCGACGGGATCATCTTGGGATCTATGCTGAGGGCGCTGGATCATTGGAATACCCATGCTGTGTAATGGAATCTTGTAGATTCGCATTGTCGGATTCCGGTAGCGGAAGTCCGTGTGATGTATCTTGTTATGTATTGTTGATGCATATTCAAATTGTTTAATATGATACTTGTACTAGCATCGTTTTGCTAACCCCTTCGGGGGTGGACATTTGTTTTGATGTTCAGGTAGCCAAGGAGCAGGGAAACAGCCACAGTACCGACGTGACGACGAAGGGGCTCAGTGATGTTTACTGTTATTGGGGATTTGTTGTCTTGGTTTGGTTTCTGTACTCGAGTACGCGTGTCCTTTTGATATTAATTCGATATGGTTGTATTAATTACCCGTTGAACCAGTTGTACGTTGTCATAAACTTGAATTTTCGCAGTATTGATGTCTTATATTTACTTCCCTTTTTAATTAGCCTTGTAAATCCTTACTTAAAGGGTTTACGGCGCTGTAATTATTCCGAATATCTCGGGGTGTTACAGAATATGGTATCAGAGCTAAGATTTATGGATATCTTGGCAGTCGGGTTTTGTTTGGGTCTGTTTACGTTATTTGATTTACTGTCGCTTGTAACATCACCGCTCACCAAGTCGTCATGTGGACCGTGGTTGTAAGTCTCTTAATCTCTTATACTACCGTCTTACTTAATTACTGTTTTGAGAGTATTGACGGACTTTATTCCAAAAATTTTGTTCTGTATATTGAGAAATTGCGTTTACAGTATGTTGAGAGGAGGACGTGGACGCGGACGCGGTCGTGGACGTGGACGTGGTAACTTGAGACACGAGGATTCCGCAACTACTCCCGAAATATCGGCTAGTCGAACCGATTCCCATTCTGGAGGGCAGCAAGGATCAACGAATGATGACGCAAATCCGAACATGCCGGGAGTGCTTCAACAGGTGGTGGCGCAGATAAACCAGTTCGCTCAAGTCGTTGATCGCATGCAGACAGCGATGGGACAGCAGCACCACGAGGATAACCGGGGAGACAGATGGCTTGCGGAAGTGGTTAAATTGCACCCGCCAAAATTTGACGGATCTGCTGAGACACTTACTTGGGATCACTGGCTCAAGGAGTTGGAAAAGATATTCGCGGGTCTTAACTGTCCCGAGGACCGGAAGGTTCCTATTGCCCAGTATTTTCTGACTGGGGAGGCCTTTGATTGGTGGGAAGCTATTCGACCCGAGGATCATAATGCGGATTGGACGGAATTCAAACAAATGATGGAAGCACAGTATTGTCCCCGTCCAGTAAGAGAGGCGAAGATCCGAGAGTTTTTCTCACCACAGAGTTCGGAGGCATCTGTGACAGATGTAATTAAAACCTTTAATCATCAGCTGACTTGTGTGCGACACTTGGTCAGAACGGAGGCAGAAAAGATTTTTCATTTTGATATGCGGATGAAGCCGGAGATTCAGAAGACATGTCCGGATTCGAGTGTACTACGTTGCGACAGTATCAAGACAAGGCGCCGGCCTAGGACATGAAAGAGGCGGCGGTGGAGAAATCGGTAGAGGCAAAGAAGCGAAGGTGACCGGCACTTTGCGAAAACAAGAGTGGTGGGGCCCGCAAGGGCCGCCTTCCTTTTATTCGGCTAGGAAACCTCCACATCCTTCTAGAGGCGGAAAGAAGTTCCGGACATCATCGCCAGCTTGCACGTATCAAAGAAATGCTACAATTGTGGTCGAGCAGGGCATGTTCGACGTGATTGCCCCGCATCTTCTGTGACTTGCTACGACTGTGGGCAAGAAGGGCACCGTGCGGCCTTCTGTGGAGCCGCTACTAGATCTTTTGGTACCCGCACTCCAGCACCAGTTCCTAAGGAGATAAGTGTGAACCAGACACAGCAGAGTGGATTCCAGCAGCAGAACGCTGGGAAGAGAGAGACATCCAGTGCTGGGTCCGTTCCTCCGCGCCTGTACGAAATGAGGAGATCTGACGACCAGAACACTGCTGTTGCATCAGGTACGATCCAGATCCTTTTGCAACCAGTTAGTGTTTTATTCGATTCCGGAGCCACACATTCTTTTATATCTTTGAACTGTGTTAATCGTTTGAAAATCTCGTGCTTAATTGATTGTGAACCGTATGTTGTGGGATTACCAAGCGGAGAGAAAATTGTGGGAACACTAGAAGCTAGGGATTTCCCAGTATCTATAGAAGGAAGAGATTGGCCATCGAATCTTATTGTAGTCGACATCTGCGGTGACGATTTAATTCTCGGAGATGATTGGCTCAACCGTTATGGAGCTGTGCTGAATTACCGAGAGAGAGTCATTTCCATCATTGCTGATGACGGATCTGAACACTTATTTCGAGGATGGAGACCGGGAAGCTCGGGAAAGTGATCAAAGCAATGAAAGCAGAAATTATCAAACAGGATGTCATGGACTTTGGTGTTATGCCATGAGGAAAGAGGAAGGAGTAGAGCTCTCGTCTATTTCAGTTGTGAATGAGTTCTCAGATGTATTTCCTGACGAGCTACCAGGGTTACCTCCGCAAAGAGAAGTGGAATTCACCATCGAATTAGAGCCCGGAGCAACCCCTATTTCCAGGGCACCATACCGCATGGCGCCAACCGAGATGTATGAACTCAAGAAGCAACTGGAGGAATTGTTACAGAAGGGCTACATTCAACCGAGCGTTTCCCCTTGGGGAGCGCCCGTTCTCTTTGTCCGGAATAAAGATGGATCCATCCGACTGTGTATTGATTACAGGGAGCTTAACAAGATGACGATCAAGAATAAGTATCCTATACCTCGGATCGACCACTTGTTTGATCAACTGCAAGGGGCGAGGGTATTCTCGAAGATTGACTTGCGATCAGGATACCACCAATTGAGAATTAAGAAATCGGACATACCGAAATCTACTTTCAGATCCCGGTACGGGCATTATGAATTTGTAGTGATGCCATTTGGACTTACAAATGCTCCTGCGGTATTCATGCAATTGATGAATCGGGTATTCTTGGAGTACTTGGATAAATTTGTGGTTGTCTTCATTGACGACATCTTGATATATTCGAAGGACGCAGAGGAACATACTGAACATTTACGTGTGGTTTTGAGCATCTTGAGAAAGGAACAGCTGTATGCTAAGCTTTCTAAATGCGAATTCTGGCTTAAGGAAGTAACCTTCCTTGGGCACGTGATATCATCCGACGGAGTTCAGGTGGACCCGAAGAAAGTCGAAGCAATCTTGGAATGGGAAGCCCCTAAAAACGTGAAAGAAGTCCGAAGCTTCTTAGGACTTGCTGGATATTATCGCCGCTTTGTAGAGGGATTTTCCAAAATTGCTCGTCCGCTCACCCAGCTGTTACAGAAAACTCAAAAGTTCGCGTGGAATGAGAAGTGCCAGGCTGGTTTTGACGAACTTAAGAAGAGACTGACGACAGCACCTATATTAGCGCTGCCAGAAGGAACTGACGGATTTTTGGTATACAGCGACGCTTCGAATCAGGGTTTGGGTTGTGTGTTGATGCAAAAGGGTAAAGTAATTGCTTATGCTTCTCGGCAATTGAAACCGTATGAAGTTAATTATCCGACTCATGATCTGGAGTTAGCAGCTGTGGTTTTTGCTTTGAAAATTTGGAGACACTATTTGTACGGCACTCATTGTCAGATCTTTACGGATCACAAGAGCCTCAAATACATTTTCAGTCAGAAAGAATTAAACATGAGGCAGAGAAGGTGGCTGGAATTGATCAAGGATTACGACCTAGAGATTCTCTATCATCCGGGGAAAGCAAATGTAGTAGCCGATGCATTGAGCCGTAAACCCGTTTCTCTTCGAGTGTTGGAAGCACTTACGCCCCAGATCAGCCTTCAACGAGAACTGATCCGCGAAGGGATTGAAGTTTGGGCACCAGAAATCCATGGGCGACTTTATGTGATGGAACTGACTTCATCACTAGTCGAGAAGATCAAGTCCAAGCAGTTGGACGATTCTCTGATCCTTCGATTATGTGATGAAGTAAAGAAAGGAAAAGCCCCAGGATTCGTGATACAAGACGATGGAGTTCTGAGATTTCAGAGTCGACTTTGCGTTCCCGACGATGATGACTTGAGACGGACTATTCTGAAAGAAGCTCATAGCGCGCCCTATTCTATTCACCCGGGCAGCAGTAAGATGTATAAGGATCTTAAACAAAACTTCTGGTGGGGGAATATGAAGAAGGACGTAGCAGAGTACGTTTCGAAGTGTTTGACTTGTCAGCAGGTCAAGATTGAGCATCAGCGACCTGCCGGGATGTTAAAGCCGCTTCCGATCCCTGAGTGGAAGTGGGAGGATATCTCGATGGATTTCATCACCAGTATGCCAAGGACTAGAGCGGGAATGAACATGATTTGGGTTATAGTTGATCGACTAACCAAGTCAGCTCATTTCCTAGGGATCAAAGATACATGGGGACCCGAGAGATTGGCACGAGTATTTGTTGCGGAGATAGTCAGATTGCATGGGACGCCGAAGACCATTATTTCGGATCGAGATGGTCGTTTCGTGTCGCACTTCTGGAAAGCAGTTCACAAGGCTTTGGGGACTGAGCTCAATTTTAGCACAGCTTATCATCCCCAAACGGACGGTCAGTCCGAAAGGACTATTCAAACTGTAGAAGACATGCTTAGAGCTTGTGCGTTGGATTGGTCAACTGATTGGGAAGTTCACTTGCCCTTGATCGAATTCACTTACAATAATAGTTGGCATGCTTCTATTAAGATGGCACCATTTGAAGCTTTGTACGGGAGGAGGTGCCGATCACCCCTGTGTTGGGATGATTCTTCGGATTTGATCGGGACGGAACCGGATTTGATTATCCAGACTCAAGAGAAGATAGCGGTGATTCGAGAGAGACTGTTGACTGCCCAGAGTCGACAGAAGTCTTATGCAGATGTACGTCGTCGCCCTCTAGAGTTCGACGTTGGGGACCACGTACTATTGAAGGTGTCTCCTACACGAGGGATTTTCCGTTTTGGGAGAAGAGGCAAGCTTAGTCCAAGATATATCGGACCATTTGAGATCCTAGAGAGAGTTGGGGATTTAGCGTACAGGTTGGCCTTACCGCCATCGCTGAGTCATGTTCACAATGTGTTTCACGTATCCCAACTGCGAAAGTATGTAATGGACCCCAGTCACGTCATTGATTTCGACGAGATCGAGATAGCTAATGATGGCACCTTCGAAGAGAGACCAATCAAGATACTTGAGAGCCGGATCAAACAATTGAGGAATAAACCAATACATTTGGTTAAAGTACAATGGTCACGACATGGAGTCGAAGAGGCCACTTGGGAAACGGAGGACGGTATGAAGGCTAAATATCCGGAGTTGTTTTCATCCTAAGTTTCGGGACGAAACTTCTTTTTAGGGAGGAAGGATGTAATACCCGAGATTTTTGTTATGTAATTGGAACTTGTGATATTGTTATGATTGTACTTTTGTATGAGTACTATTCTCTGTATTTCATTATCCGATGTTGTCGAGCATATAATTTCGTATATGTGATATAAAGATTGAAATTCTGTGCATGTAGCGCACGCTACAGGCTAAGGGTAGCGTACGCTAACATGGTTTCATAGCGCACGCTACCGAGTGTAATTAGCGCACGCTATGCGTGGTCAGACTGATGGAGACGTGCGGTAGGTGAGATCTGGCCGGGGGACCCCTGTCGGATCGTGTCGGACGTACCTGGACGGCTTTCGGGAAAAGCCGGGTCAACGCCTTAGCGCACGCTACAGGTATATGCGTAGCGTACGCTAAGTGCCGAGTACAGTTTAGACTGTGAGCCGTTAGCGCACGCTACGAACAGGGTGTAGCGCGCGCTAATAGCCATTTATTATAAATAGACACAGATCCTATTCGTGATTTCAGTCCTTTCTCCCACATAACCCGAACTCTTGCACTTGAAACATAACTCCATTCGTCCTAAACACTCCATATCAACCTCCTAGTTCGAGATTGAAGATCATATACCATTGGAGATTGGTGTTCAAGCCTTGGGTGTTGGATTGCTTCATTTTCATCCGTGTTCTTCACTACTTTGAGGTAGGTGATTCTTCACCAATGATTAGTAATGTTCATAAGGAAGTTTGAATCATGTTTGGATAGCAAGTATCTCGTTTTTATCGGTCATCACATGTTAGAAGGATGCTTTTGACATATCGGTACTAGATGTCGAATGAACCTTTGAACCATCTTATTATAAGGACTCCTAAGCATGTTTAAATCGATTTATGATCAAGTAATCGGATATTACCCAGTTGATACGTTGTATACGTTGGAATCATGTGTTTTGGAACGTAAGACGATGGAACTTAGATTTATTTCTTGAAGATCGTAGAGGAATTGTGATATCGAGATAACTATCCGTATATTGGTATTTCATAATCATAAATCTTCCAGAAACCTTATTAGCATGATATGCCCGAGGATAACTTGTAATATCACCATAGGATTCATGAGTTCTTCATCATTCAACCCAGTTTTCGGTTTGCAGTATTCTGCCATGCAAGAGTAGCGCACGCTAACATGTGTGAGTTAACGTGCGCTATCGAGGTTCGGTTTTCGCACAAAACGTACGTAGCGTACGTTATGAGACAGCCGAGTCAGACTGCCAGTTCGTGGCTAGCGCACGCTAGTCTTATACGATAGCGTACGCTAACAGTTCAGCTTAGCGCACGTTACGTATAGTACGTAGCGCGCGCTAAGCAATCCAGGCAGCTTGTTTAAGTTTGAGCTTTTCGGCCGTAGGTCGAATTGTTAGGCCATTGTTCGACTCGAGATGATTTGTATATCGTTCCTTTTGTTAAGGTTCGAGCTTGTTACGTTGATCGGAGGGGGCGGCCTTCGAGTGCGTCGAGAGCATTGAAGTATATCGTTCTTGCCATCTACGAGGCAAGTATCGTGATATGTTAATATCGGTATTTTTGGAGTATGTGTATGATTATGCAAGTTGTTGAACATGATATTTACTTCGTTGATTTGTCATGATATTCGTGATATAGTGTTTATATGTTCATGATGATGAACATAATGATTTGGCATATGTGTATGCATGAGTTGTGTTTGTATACGTTGAACGATCTATGCTGAGGGCGCTGGATCGGATGTCCACCTCGTGTTGATCCGACGGGATCATCTTGGGATCTAGGCTGAGGGCGCTGGATCATGGGATGGGTTATTTCCACCTCGTGTTGGTCCGACGGGATCATCTTGGGATCTATGCTGAGGGCGCTGGATCATTGGAATACCCATGCTGTGTAATGGAATCTTGTAGATTCGCATTGTTGGATTCCGGTAGCGGAAGTCCGTGTGATGTATCTTGTTATGTATTGTTGATGCATATTCAAATTGTTTAATATGATACTTGTACTAGCATCGTTTTGCTAACCCCTTCGGGGGTGGACATTTGTTTTGATGTTCAGGTAGCCAAGGAGCAGGGAAACAGCCACAGTACCGACGTGACGACGAAGGGGCTCAGTGATGTTTACTGTTATTGGGGATTTGTTGTCTTGGTTTGGTTTCTGTACTCGAGTACGCGTGTCCTTTTGATATTAATTCGATATGGTTGTATTAATTACCCGTTGAACCAGTTGTACGTTGTCATAAACTTGAATTTTCGCAGTATTGATGTCTTATATTTACTTCCCTTTTTAATTAGCCTTGTAAATCCTTACTTAAAGGGTTTACGGCGCTGTAATTATTCCGAATATCTCGGGGTGTTACATTGATAGTCCGCTCAAATTGACCATCGGTTTGCGGGTGATATGCAGTACTGAAATTTAACTTAGTGCCCAACGCACTCTGAAGACTCTTACAAAATTTTGACATAAATCGCGAATCTCTATCCGATACGATTGACACTGGAACACCATGTAACCTCACAATCTCCCGAATATAAATCTTCGCATATTGTTCCATACTGTAAGTCATCCTCACAGGTAGAAAATGAGATGACTTTGTCAAACGATCTACTATCACCCAGATAGCATCGTTCTTCCTCACGGTTAGTGGCAGACCAACTATGAAATCCATTGTGATATGCTCCCATTTCCATTCTGTAATTTCCAACGGTTGAAGTAAACCTCCTGGCCGTTGGTGTTCTGCCTTCACCTGCTAGCATATCATACACCTCTCCACAAATACACCAATGTCCCGTTTCATTCCTCTCCACCAAAAGAACTTCTTTAGGTCGTGGTACATCTTTGTACCTCCCGGGTGAGCGGAGTATGGTGCATTGTGAGATTCTTCAAGAATTTGTTTCCTAAGGGATGGGTCCTTAAGAACACACAACCTCCCATCGTAAGTCAAAACGTCATCTGCGGCAATGATAAATCTCTCAATACTCCCATCTTGTGCTCGATCTTTCATCTTACACAAGAACTTATCACGTGGTTGAGCCTCCTTAATCTTATCTCTCAAGTTTGGTTGCAAGACCAAAGATGATAAGATTGCTTTCGAACGGTTTGAAGACTCAACTACCTCAATCCTTAACTGGGAGAACTCCTTTATCAAACTCTCTTGATCGGTCAAGCAAGCTAACTCGCCTCTAGTTTTCCGACTCAAGGCATCAGCTAATACATTCGCCTTACCCGGATGGTAATGGATGGTACAATCATAGTCCTTTACCAATTCTAACCATCTCCTTTGTCTCATGTTAAGATCCTTCTGTGTGAAAAGATACTTCAAACTTTTATGGTCCGTGTATATCTCACACTTCCCTCCGTAGAGATAGTGACGCCAAATCTTCAGCGCATGTACTACAGCAGCCAACTCCAAATCATGTGTTGGATAGTTCAACTCATGTGGTTTAAGCCGTCTCAATGCATAGGCTACTACTTTACCATGTTGCATCAGAACACAACCCAACCCGTGCTTTGAGGCATCACTATAAATAACAAAGTCTTCCGTCGGATCAGGAATCGTTAATCCTGGTGCCGAGGTTAGTCTCCTTTTAAACTCTTGAAAACATTCCTCACAATTGTCACTCCATTCAAACCTCACGCCTTTCCTTGTTAGATGGGTCATAGGAGTGGCGATTTTTGAAAATCCTTCGATAAATCTTCTATAATAGCCAGCTAAGCCAAGAAAGATGCGAACTTCGCTCGCATTCTTGGGTACTCCCCAACTACTCACTGCTAAAACTTTATCGGGATCTACCTCAATCCCTTTTGAAGTCACCACATGTCCAAGGAATCCAACTCTGTTCAACCAAAACTCACATTTCTTGAACTTGGCATACAACTTCTCCTTGCGAAGTGTCTCCAATGTAATTCTCAAATGCTCTTAGTGTTGTTCCTTGTCCTTAGAATACACCAAAATGTCATATATGAAAACGATCACGAACTTATCCAAGTAAGGTTGGAACACCTTGTTCATCAAATCCATAAAGAATGCTAGTGCATTACTCAGACCAAATGGCATCACTACAAATTCAAAATGTCCATAACGAGTCCTGAAGGCCGTCTTGGGAATGTCACACTCCCTAATCTTCAGTTGGTGGTATCCCGACTGCAAATTGATCTTCGAAAAGGTTCCGGCTCCTCTCAATTGATCGAATAGATCCTCGATTCTCGGTAGTGGGTACTTGTTCTTCACCGTGAGTCGATTCAACTCTCTGTAATCTATACACATCCGAAGTGACCCATCATTCTTTCTTACAAATAGTACTGGTGCACCCCATGGTGACACACTAGGACGAACAAATCCGAGCTCCAGCAGCTCTTGAATTTGGACCTTCAATTCTTGAAGTTCCCTCGGAGCCATTCTATATGGCGCTTTGGACGTTGGGGCCGCCCCAGGGACTAAATCAATACTAAACTCCACTTGCCGGTCGGGTGGAACTCCCGGCAAATCTTCTGGAAACACATCCAAAAACTCCCGTACTATAGGTACGTCTATATGGGACACCTCATTAGTACTAGTGTCGACCAAACCCACCAAGTAACCCTGACATTGCTCCTTCCTTAGGCTTTTTAGTGCTTTCATGACTGTGATTACTCTGGGTACCGTCCTACTCTTAGTACCATAAAAAGTGATCGACTCGCCTTCAGAACACCTTAATGTCACCTTCTTCTCACGACACCTTATATCGGCATCATGTTTATCGAGCCAGTCCATACCAAGGATCACGTCAAAATCCATTAAGCTAATCAAATACAGGCTAGCATCAAATTCTCTACCTCCTATCTCAATATTCTCGTCAATCATTGTATTAGTGAGGATCGTATTTCCTGACGGTAAGCTAACCTCGAGAGACTCAACAGTTCTAACGCTTTTATGACCAATGGAATGATAAAACTTTGCAGATATAAAAGTATGTGTGGCACCAGTGTCAAATAAAGCGAAAGCAGGCACATTATAGATCATAAGCATACCTGACACCGTGCCGGGATTCTCATCTGCGTCCCTTTGGGTCAAAGTATAAATGCGATCTTTTCCTCCAGAACCTTGACCTTTGTCCCTTTGGAGATGACAATTCGAAGATGAATGTCCTGGCTCCTTGCATCTATAGCAGACACCTTTTCCATACAAACACTCTCCGCCATGATTTTTACCACACTTTGGGCATGCAGGCCTAGTGATCGGTGCACCGGGTCCAGGTTTCTCATCTACCTTCTTCTGTTTATTAGAAGCCACAACCTTATTTTGGTTCCCACCAATGCCTCTTACCGGTATTAGGCTTAGTTGACTGTTGTTGATCCAGACTATGGCTAGCCTCAACCTCTTGAGCTCGAAACACTGTCTCGGTATATGGTAGCACCCCATGACCAGCCACGATGTGACGAATACTCGGGCGTAAACCACTCTGAAACTTAAGGGCCCTCTTGCGGTCTGTATCCACCATATGCTCCACAAAGAAGCTGATTTGGTTGAATTTCCTCTCATATTCTTCAACCGTCATCCCTCCTTGTTCGAGATTCCAAAACTCTCTATCCATCTTCTCTCGGCAATGCTGTGGGTAGTACTGTTCCATCACTATTTCCTTGAATCGATCCCAAGTTAATGCACCACGCTCGGCCGCCGGCCTCAAATGCCAATAGCTTATCCACCAGCGTCCAGCATCCTCCACCATTTGATATTGGCCACAGAGAATTCTTTGCGCATCAGTACACCCAATGAGCTCAAAGGTGCGCTCGAGTGACATGAAACATTCATCAACACAAGCTGGCCCTTCTCGACTGTTGAATGTTGGTGGGGTGAAACGCCGGAACTGTTGTACAACTTGTGCCTGAGTAGGAGCTGGCACGTTATTGTTGTGGTTATCCTGACCTCCGTCACCACCACCACCAGCACCAAGGTTGGCATTCTGACCACCGAGATTATCTGCACCTCGGTTAGCTAGGCATCCACGTCCACGAGTTGCCATTATCCTAAGGCATGCCACACGCAATGACCCTTCAGTACTTACCCAACGACAAGGAGAAAATAAAATGGAGAGTTATATTGCGTCTCTAGCACTGATGATTTACGCATGTCACACATATACTTATGAATTTATAAGAAAACAATTTCATGCCCAAATACTTTATCATAAAATTATTATGTACAAATATAATGAATATGCATCTTTAATGCATGAATCATGGTTGATCTGGGAAACTGCATTCATCACATAATTAATAATAATAACTTAATGTACCTTGGAGTCGACGTGGAGCAGCAGAGGTGGATGATCATAATTGCTAAAAAAGATATTTGACTACTTGCAAAAAAATGAAATTTTAGTTTAGAAAAAGAAACTATTTTTAACGAGTCTACAGAACCGTAGACCCGCTCCGATACCACTTATGTAGTGACCACTTTTCTAAAATATAATTCTTCTAATTTTAAGAAGAGTAAATAAAAATTTTGCAGCGGAAATACATTTTTAAGAAAAATAAACTTAATAATCGCAAGTAATAATCCCAAGTCACCATTAAATAAAAACATAATTTGATGTTAAAATAAAATAAATGGAACAATTGTTCATAAAGCGTAGCTTGGGGAAAATAATAGTAAATAAATAAATAACAACTCATAAAGCTTGATCATCCCACACTCATGCGCATGCCACATCGAGCTTCTCAACGTGAAAGGGGGTAAATAGTGGGGTGAGCTTCCAACTCGCTCAGTGTGGAGAGTACGCAATATGTCTATATTAATTACTAAATATATTAGCAAGTATAAACAACATGACTAATAAATTCTGAAGCCCGTCGGCTAGCCCGAAGGCTTTATGCACAATTAAGTGCTTCTGACTGATTTGCACATTTAAGTGTTTCTGACTGATTGCACATTTAAGTGCTTCTGACTTATTACACATTTAAGTGCTTCTGACTGATTTCACATGCACATACGAGACAATATATAAAGCAATTAAAATAAACAAAAGCGTAATAAATCCCCACACCTGGATAAAATGCAGTTCTTGACTTGAATATGATGAAGATGTTTGACTCGATACTAGGTCCGTAAATCCTTGTTATTATCTACAAATATTAATAATAATCTATTATTATAATTTATAAATAAATAATAACTGGGAATAAAGTACGAGGCAAAGATCAAAATTGAATTATTAATATTAATGAATACAATCATTATTTTAATGGCTCGGATAAAAAAAGGACTGGATTTTAATTATTGAAAAGTTAATTGAAGTAAAATTGAAGGGAATAAATATTTTAGGACTGAAACTGAAGGAATTATAAAGCTAATTGGGGTTAATTCGTAACAATTAAGTATCTGGGGGTCTGAAATTGATAGGCTGAAAAAAAAACGGGACTAGATCGAAACATCTAGAAATCTAGGTGTTAAATTGAATAACCCTAAGAACTATAGGGTATATAAACCCTCCTGGAAATGTTTCATCTGACACCCTCACCCTCATTTCCTTTCTCCCGTAAAACCCCTCCTCTCTCTCTCTCTCTCTCTCTCTCTCTCTCTCTCTCATTTCTTCCCATCCCAACCTCTCTCTCCCTCTCATAATTCCTCACACACACACACACAAATTCACCATCACACACGCACACAAACACACAGTCAGACGCACACACACACGAAGCCACCCACAGAGACACTCGAATCGGCCATCGTGCAGAAATCGGAGCAAAGCGGTGGTGGTGCGGCGGACTAGTGATGGTCGGCGACGGAAGCAGCGCACGGCAGAATAGGGCTGGGTTCGTACGGCCTGGTTTTGGGTTTTCTGAGGTGGGGGTTCGCCCGACTCGTCGGGAATTGTGAGGCGGCGGCGCGATTTGGAAAGGAGGAAATTGGGCGGCGGCGACAGGCTGGGTTGGTCGCGGTCAGGAAATTTATCCTAGGTTTTTTTTTTGAGTTATGATTTGAAAAAGAACATGGTTTGAGTTTTTGATTTGAATTCTGGTTGTAGGATGACTCCCTTGAGATTATTGAGTTTCTGATTTGAGGTTAGAACTGGGTTTTGACGATTTAAACTTTTGCAGTAGGAAGGAACTAAAGCTTTAACATCAATTGTATGCAGAAGAGGCAGAGGTCGAAGGTTTACCTTTCCTGGTGAAGATTTGGCTGCCGAAGGGTTGGAACAGCATTGAACGATTGCAGGAAAAGAAAAAAAATCCGAAAAATATTTGTGAACTGGAGTTTGCTGTGACAGAGAATTGTTCCGAGTTTTAATTTATATTGTATTGAAATGATTTCAAAGGATTCTTATTTATTTGTGTTAATTATGACAATTGTTTGAGAATTTATTTTCAATTAAATATGTTATTTGAGAGGTTACAAATAAATGAATGAAAATAGAACTGCAGCCAAAACGTTTCTCCTGGAAAAACAAATAGTTATTGAACTAAGATGATAATTGGGCTGAAAATAGATATTTGTTAATTGGGCCACTAAATTAATTATAGGATTTGGACTGAATATTAAATAATAATAATAATAATAATAATATTACTTTTAATAATAAATAATAGAGATAATATTAATAATAAATAATAAATAATATTATTATTTATCTTGTAAAATCTTTTGGGTAGCGATTAATATCGCTTAAAATTTGACTTGGGCCTAGAAATGACAACATGAAACACGATGAAATAAAACGTGAAATGACACGGCATGAAATACATGACTGGACATGAATTAAATGACAAAATGAATTTGCATGATAATGAATTAAATGATAAATTATTCGGGCATTAATTTAATAAAATCGTATATAATTTCTATAATTCACAATAAATGTATATGCGAAATCGGGGCGTTACAAGAAGAATTAACCACCTTATCTCAAGAAGACGAACAACACAATTCAAACCATACGAATCACATTAATATCATCATACTCCGATAATCCATCTCATAATCATGCTTATCAACTTGTTTATATGATAATCATTAACTCAAGAACATCAATCTTCAATTCAAAACGAAATCCAAAGGTGAAGAACTATTACCTTGTATAGATGAACCATGAAGGAGAACAATCAACTTCATTCCAAGAATCATCAATAACTTCAAGAACAAGACTTTAATCCATGTTCCTCAGCTTTAATCTTGTTAAAGATCATATATATACTGACCGTAATTAGCGTGCGCTACTTTTCCTTAGTAGCGTGCGCTATCGTGGTCCAGAGACGACTGTTTTGCTTAGAACATTGATTTACGTACGTAATGCCCATGTAATTGTAACACCCCCAAATCCTATTGGGTTATTACAGTGCCGTGGACCCCACACCAGGAGATCCATCAGGCTAACACGACCAAAAATACAACTAACTGACCAAAAGGGGAATCACAATCCCTACACTGACATCCAACATAATATTCCGATATGGAATTTCAATGACAACAGTGGGCCTACATGGCCCAAATACAATACAACGACATCCACGAGCCTTGCTCGGATAATACAAAATGACAACAACTGACAAAACTGGAGTACTCCAACTGCCTGACTGACATGAACACCAAAACATCTCGGACTAGTATCGCTTGAATGCCTCGTCGCCACCGTCATGCCCCTGTGTCTCAACTCTCTCCTCGCAAACACCTAAAACATGAAAACATGTTCCGCCCACGGGTCGATCATCCAGATAATGATTATCAAATACATGTACAACATGATATGCATCCAGAGGGCAGAATGAATAGTATAGTAATGGTAATACGAGATGCTCACAAACCAAAGTAAGAATCGAGCATTCGTGGAATACTATGCCCAAAGCATCCGATCAATACCTGCTCAACAGGTTAGAACACAAGTGCCCAACGGCGAATCATCAATACAGAGCACAGCAATACATAACCCGAAGGTAACCCAAGCCAAACACTGAAATAGATACGAATCACAATGCCCGAAGGCTCCGACAGGAATACCGATACATCACAATGGCCTTAACAGCCGAACAACCCGAAGCTGTTTATCATCATAATACCCTGAATGTCACTCTGCCGAAGCTGTCAATCACCACAATGGCCCGAAGCCAAAACAGCCCGAAGCTGTATCAATGAGGGCCGAAGCCACGGCATGAAGCCGTATCACAATGAGGGCCGAAGCCACGGCACGAAGCCATATCACAATGAGGGCCGAAGCCACGGCACGAAGCCGTATCACAATGAGGGCCGAAGCCACGGCATGAAGCCGTATCACAATGAGGGCCGAAGCCACGGCATGAAGCTGTATCACAATGAGGGCCGAAGCCACGGCATGAAGCCATATCACAATGAGGGCCGAAGCCACGGCACGAAGCCGTATCACAATGAGGGCCGAAGCCACGACACGAAGTCGTATCACAATGAGGTCATCCAATGACCGTGACCTGCTGAATTGCAGGTGCTGGGAAACCAACCGCGAAGGTTCAAGCCCCAGACTTACCCATAATGAGATCACCCAGTGACCGTGACTCATCAATCAGTAGGTGTTGGGAAACCAACCGCGAAGGTTCAAGCCCCAAACTTACCCATCGAGCACTAGCCGAGACTAGCCTCCAAAACACAATCAATCACAATAGTAACGATCCCAAGACTACCAAATTCACAAGAATAATAGCGTGCTGCCTTGAGTCGGCCAACACGACAACAACAACTCATGGATGGGCACCATCCACGGCGGTCCCAATTCAAATACCTCGACTGCCTTGGAATGGCCAATCGATCACAATGATACAACGGATGGGAACTATCTTCGATAATCCCAATTAAATACATAGATTACCTTAGAATGGGTAATCGGTAACCAATGATACAACGGATGGGAATTATCTTCGATAATCCCAATTAAATACATTGATTACCTTAGAACGGTTAATCGATAACCAATGATACAACGGATGGGAATTATCTTCGATAATCCCAATTAAATACATCGATTACCTTAGAATGGTTAATCGATAACCAATGATACAACGGATGGGAATTATCTCCGTTAATCCCAATTAAATACATCGATTACCTTAGAACGGTCAATCGATAACCAATGATACAACGGATGGGAATTATCTCCGATAATCCCAAATAAATACATCGATTGCCTTAGAACAGTCAACCGATAACCAATGATACAACAGATGGGAATTATCTTCGATAATCCCAATTAAATACATCGATTACCTTAGGACGGTTAATCGATAACCAATGATACAACGGATGGGAATTATCTTCGATAATCCCAATTAAATACATCGATTAACTTAGAACGGTTAATCGATAACCAATGATACGGTAGAATAGATATCCCGGCGTTTTAAACCGACCACCGAAACAGATATGATAACGAATATATCAAACGCCTTCAATCGGCCAATGCAACATCATAGTAATATTTCCAATTCGATGATAACGATTCAACGATGCCTCAGAACGACATTAGCGTCAACAATAATAATCGATACATCGATACCGTGAACCGGCTATCGACAACAAGAATCTCAATGCCTTAAACCGGCCGTTAACGAATAACAATCACATCTGGCATAATCACCGAAGGGTATCGCATCAAACAATTCCCGAATATCAACAAATCACGAAGAGACTAAGTCTCGAAATGATACAATACATTCATACACATATATGATAACATTAATCTCATTGACCAGTACAAGTATAAAACTTGCCTCAAACCGAAGGCGAGTAAGTCCTTCCACGATCAACGTCCTGGCACGAAACGACGAACGGTGCCTCCCGACGATCACAAACACTCGAACAACCTTGAATGAAAACGATTCATTCAAAAACACAAAATCAATAGAAAACAACGACAAAGACAAAGCCCGATTCAAACACGAATCGATCACACCGCGCGAACTGATATCATAGTTCTTCAACTATGAATTCTAACATCTTCTAACACCTCGATGATCGATTAACATGATCGTAACGTTCTTAACACTTGTGAAATCCATTCAACAAGATTCACTTAAGAACAATCATCAAAACAAACATCTCAAAGTGATAATATCACCAACATCATCAAATTGATCCTCCTACAATGATAATATTATCAATATTATCATTATCACCACAAGAACATCATCAACTCAATAACCATGATGTTTGAAATAAAAAAATCCTTCATCATAACCTCATGAATTCGAATTAAACCACAAGATTCACTCAACCATTTCCAAATTATGATAATCATCTCCTAAATCATCATAAATCCTTACTAAAATGGTTAAAATCTTTCAAGAACACCACCACCAACAATAATCATCTCAAGGCTATGTTAATCATATAACAATCTTAACATAATCCTTCCTAGACATGATTAAAAGCCTCCAAACAATCTAAAACATCAAGAACATGATCCAACTCAAGTAATAATATCATGTTCTTCATCAAAAGTTTATCAAAACCATGAAGAATCATGATATACTCCATGAATCAAACAATACCCGAAGAAAACAACAACAACTCGAAAATCACTTGAAGAACAAGAGATTGAGGGAACTTACCAAAGAAGAACAAGAAGAAGCCTCCAAACACCAAAGGGGCACCAACAAGCTTCCAACTTCAAGCTTCAATCCAAGCTAGGATGATCAAGATCGAGTTGGAAGAGGCTAAACATCAATAACAAGTCCAAACGGACGATTCTGGGGAGAGAAAATGTGTTTTGGTTCGTGAGGAAATGAAAGACGAAACCAAGATAAATAGACTGACCAATTCATTACGTACGTTATACACTAAGGTTAACGTACGTAAGAGGCATTACGTACGCTATGCTAAGACATTAACGTACGTAATGAAAAATCCAGAACTAACTGGACTAAAATACGAAGGCCTTAACGTACGTAAACAAGAACTTATTACGTACGTTAACAAGACCTGCATTACGTACGTAGAACTCACCTCTTAACGTACGTAAGGGTCCGTTGACTGCAATAGTGAGATCCGATCGGAAGATGCTCGGGACCCACCGGCCGAAAGTGACTACGAGGAAGGTTCCTGTCACCTACCAAGCATTACGTACGTAACCTTACAGGCATAACGTACGTAATACTCAGCCCATAACGTACGTAAGTCTACCCATGTAGCGTACGTTAAGGCTAGTGTACTTAGCCAAAAATCCAAACTCTCCAACCATCATTCAAAGCAGTGAAACTAACCCGACGACAAGTATAATATTTCGATCCCGAAATATTCCAATACAATATACATTGTATCAGTCCAAAACAACAACACTTGTACAATTCCAAATGAATATGTACAACTCAACAGTAACACGAAAAAAATTATCCCCGGATATTACATACTCCCCCCATTAAAAAGAGTTTCATCCCCGAAACTCAGGGTGCAAAAACACGGGGTACGAACTATCCATCAGGATAAGAAAACAACATCTCCAGGAATACTCCTCACTGCGAACCACTTCGCCTGAGTAAACGGGCCAACCCCACGGGTTCCCGTGTCTCCTCTACCTGAACACGTCGAAAAACAAGGGATAAAATACTCAATCAAGTGCGAGATCAATCGAATCATAACTCCTCCGTCAGAGACCAGCCAGGAAGTCGCACCACCCGCAAGACTCGTAACACTGGCGTACACACCCCGTGGGTGCCGCCCATTGTACATGTCTACAATCATCGGTGTACACTCCCCCGTTCTCATCAGCATCGGACGCCAAAGAAATCACTGACTCATGCCACAAAAGGAAAATAACAACGCATATGTGGTCCTCAGGACCATATCAACTGCACACCTAAGTCCTCACGACTCGGCGTCTCGGATTGAAATGAACAATTACCCAGATTATTACAAAATCTCGGGTATAACACCAAAAAGGAAGGAAAAACACATCACACGACCTCAAATCCCAAGATTCTCAGATACAATCATTACAAGATAGATCAACCATAAATGGTTCGCAACCACAGTACTAAAGTACAGACCGAGTCAAACATCAATCCGAAAAATAAAGAAAGAAATTAAGGCTACATCTCAAATGTATCCAAAATCAACATCCTCCAGGTCATCGAACTCCTCAATCTGATCGACTCGAGGAAGATCCAAATCTGAGCTCTCCGCTCCTCCTCGAGTGTCCATACTTCTGGCTCCCGAAGCCCGATACGACCCCTTGGATGGAGTACGGACTGAAGCAACAAAATCTCTCGAGGCCCGTGAGCTTCCTTGAGATCTACTGGCACTAGAACTCCTACAGTATTTCTGAAGGTTTCCCGGCTTCCCACACAGAAAACAAACAATAGCTGGCACAGTACAACGGGTGCTAACGTGCCCCACTGAATCACAATTAAAGCAAACAACAGTCGAACTCGTCGTCGGAGAAGAAGATGATTTCCCAGCACGAAGACGACTAGAAGACGACCTCTTGGACGTCGGATCCCGATGTCCTTCTGAACGAACCGGCATCCTAGTCCTCTCACCTAAGAAATCAAGGGTTCTTCCGAGCAAGCTCCTTGATCAAAAGCTCTGCTCTAAGAGCCTTCTCGATGAATTCACCAAGTGAATTGCAATTATGGTTGAACAACTGCATCCTCAACTGCGGGTTCAGCCTCTTGCTAAAATACTTGATCTTATCCGCCTCAGTACGGATAACAGATGAAGCAAACTGAAGGAGTCCCTGAAACTTCTCCGCAATAACAATAGCACCCTCTTCCTTGATGGATTCGGGGTTCAAAACCTCTGACAGCTTGGCTTCACGAAGTGGAGCCGGATAATATCTCTCTAACATGAGAGTCTGAAACTCGCTCCAAGCACAATCACGATCGGTGGGTTTCACATAAAGCCACCAAGAATAAGCACCTTTACTCAAATAGTAAGCCGCTACTGCCACCTTACTCTCTTCCGGACACATGACCATGTCGAAGAGTTTATCAAAATGTTCAAGCCAATGAACAATATCAGCTGGTTCCGACGAACCCTCAAAAATAGGCGGCCTCTGACGAGAGATGTCGCCGATAATCTGACTCACTCTCCTGGACTGTCCATAAAACGGCACCTGGGATCCCTGTTGCGGTGGACCACGAACCACTGAGGTCTGTATGGTTTCCATTATCTGCGTCATCTGAGTCATCTGGGTCATCATGCCCTTCATAAGCAAGAAAGGGTCGATGTCAGTCTGATCGACTCCTCGAGTATGACGTTCCGAAGGGGAACCGGTCGCATAAGTCACATCTCCGGCTGAATTCTGATCCATATCGGCACCTGTACGCGTATAAACATGAGATTCTGGGTTTTGGCCTGCTCTGCAGCCTTTACCCCCTCTGCTACGTCCTCGGATTCCTCTTTCCATACTGAAAGAATAACGTTCGATCATGAACAAAGCTCAAATATTCCTCAACGGCCAATCCACAATACTAAGTCATTAGCCAAACATGAATATACATACTCAACAAATAAACAATCACTTTATATATGCTAATTATAGCCAATACTGGGCCGACACGCTCCAAAGCAATTAATCATGAATGGGTCGTAACACAATGTTACATACAGATTTCAACAAAACATGCATAATCAATGGCATATTGAATGTATGAACATACAAGAGAATCGAGTCCTTACACAGGTCATACGAAGCTTCGAGGTCTTGCGATACTAGTCTTCACCGACGACGACTCGATGAAAGAATGACTCATACAGTCGTTCAACTACCACGACTCACAAGGCTCGATCGTCCGAGTTGTCATAACCTCGACAGTCCACTACTACCGCGTCGGTAGAACCACATAACTCACATATCGGGTATATCACAACCCAATTCTTCGATACCATCTTCTCGTAACACCCCAAATCCTATCGTTATTACAAGGCCGTGGACCCCACACCAGAGATCCACCAAAGCTAACACGACCAAAAATACAACTAATCGACCAAAAGGGGAATCACAATCCCTACACTGACATCCAACATAATATTCCGATATGGAATTTCAATGACAACAGTGGGCCTACATGGCCCAAATACAATACAACGATATCCACGAGCCTTGCTCGGATAATACAAAATGACAATAATCGACAAAACTGGAGTACTCCAACCGCTGGCGACATGAACACCAAAACATCTCGGACTAGTATCGCTTGAATGCCTCGCCGCCACCGTCATGCCCCCGTGTCTCAACTCTCCTCGCAAACACCTAAAACATGAAAACATGTTCCGCCCCCACTGGTCAGTCATCCAGATAATGATTATCAAATACATGTACAACATGATATGCATCCAAAGGGCGTAATGAATAGTATAGTAATGGTAATACGAGATGCTCACAAACCAAAGTAAGAATCGAGCATTCGTGGAATACTATGCCCACGGCATCCGATCAATACCGCTCAACAGTTAGAACACAAGTGCCCAACGGCGAATCATCAATACTGAGACACAAGAATACATCACCCGAAGGTAACCCAAGCCAAACACCGAAATAGATACGAATCACAATGCCCGAAGGCTCCGGCAGAATACCGATACATCACAATGGCCTTAACATCCGAATGTACCAAGTTTATCATCATAATACCCTCAATGTCACTCACCGGTAGCCAATCACCACAATGGCCCGAAGCCAAAACATTTAAGTCAGATCAATGAGGGCCGCCATGTCATGAAGCCGTATCACAATGAGGGCCGAAGCCACGGCACGAAGCCGTATCACAATGAGGGCCGAAGCCACGGCACGAAGCCGTATCACAATGAGGGCCGAAGCCACGGCATGAAGCCGTATCACAATGAGGGCCGAAGCCACGGCATGAAGCCGTATCACAATGAGGGCCGAAGCCACAGCATGAAGCCGTATCACAATGAGGGCCGAAGCCACGGCACGAAGCCGTATCACAATGAGGGCCGAAGCCACGGCACGAAGCCGTATCACAATGAGGTCATCCAATGACCGTGACCTGAATTGCAGTCTTTGGAAACCAACCGCGAAGGTTCAAGCCCCAGACTTACCCATAATGAGATCACCTAGTGACCGTGACCTACTGAACTGTAGGTGTCGGGAAACCAACCGCGAAGGTTCAAGCCCCAAACATACCCATCGAGCACTAGCCGAGACTAGCCTCCAAAACACAATCAATCACAATAGTAACGATCCCAAGACTACCAAATTCACAAGAATAATAGCGTGCTGCCTTGAGTCGGCCAACACGACAACAACAACTCATGGATGGGCACCGTCCACGGCGGTCCCAATTCAAATACCTCGACTGCCTTGGAATGGCCAATCGATCAAAATGATACAACGGATGGGAACTATCTTCGATAATCCCAATTAAATACATAGATTACCTTAGAACGGTTAATCGGTAACCAATGATACAACGGATGGGAATTATCTTCGATAATCCCAATAAAATACATCGATTACCTTAGAACGGTTAATCGATAACCAATGATACAACGGATGGGAATTATCTTCGATAATCCCAATTAAATACATCGATTACCTTAGAACGGTTAATCGATAACCAATGATACAACGGATGGGAATTATCTCCGTTAATCCCAATTAAATACATCGATTACCTTAGAACGGTCAATCGATAACCAATGATACAACGGATGGGAATTATCTCCGATAATCCCAAATAAATACATCGATTGCCTTAGAACGGTCAACCGATAACCAATGATACAACAGATGGGAATTATCTTCGATAATCCCAATTAAATACATCGATTACCTTAGGACGGTTAATCGATAACCAATGATACGGTAGAATAGATATCCCGGCGTTTTAAACCGACCACCGAAACAGATATGATAACGAATATATCAAACGCCTTCAATCGGCCAATGCAACATCATAGTAATATTTCCAATTCGATGATAACGATTCAACGATGCCTCAGAACGACATTAGCGTCAACAATAATAATCGATACATCGATACCGCGAACCGGCTATCGACAACAAGAATCTCAATGCCTTAAACCGGCCGTTAACGAATAACAATCACATCTGGCATAATCACCGAAGGGTATCGCATTAAACAATTCCCGAATATCAACAAATCACGAAGAGACTAAGTCTCGAAATGATACAATACATTCATACACATATATGATAACATTAATCTCATTGACCAGTACAAGTATAAAACTTGCCTCAAACCGAAGGCGAGCAAGTCCTTCCACGATCAACGTCCTGGCACGAAACGACGAACGGCGCCTCCCGACGATCACAAACACTCGAACAACCTTGAATGAAAACGATTCATTCAAAAACACAAAATCAATAGAAAACAACGACAAAGACAAAGCCCGATTCAAACACGAATCGATCACACCGCGCGAACTGATATCATAGTTCTTCAACTATGAATTCTAACATCTTCTAACACCTCGATGATCGATTAACATGATCGTAACGTTCTTAACACTTGTGAAATCCATTCAACAAGATTCACTTAAGAACAATCATCAAAACAAACATCTCAAAGTGATAATATCACCAACATCATCAAATTGATCCTCCTACAATGATAATATTATCAATATTATCATTATCACCCCAAGAACATCATCAACTCAATAACCATGATGTTTGAAATAAAAAAATCCTTCATCATAACCTCATGAATTTGAATTAAACCACAAGATTCACTCAACCATTTCCAAATTATGATAATCATCTCCTAAATCATCATAAATCCTTACTAAAATGGTTAAAATCTTTCAAGAACACCACCACCAACAATAATCATCTCAAGGCTATGTTAATCATATAACAATCTTAACATAATCCTTCCTAGACATGATTAAAAGCCTCCAAACAATCTAAAACATCAAGAACATGATCCAACTCAAGTAATACTATCATGTTCTTCATCAAAAGTTTATCAAAACCATGAAGAATCATGATATACTCCATGAATCAAACAATACCCGAAGAAAACAACAACAACAACTCGAAAATCACTTGAAGAACAAGAGATTGAGGGAACTTACCAAAGAAGAACAAGAAGAAGCCTCCAAACACCAAAGGGGCACCAACAAGCTTCCAACTTCAAGCTTCAATCCAAGCTAGGATGATCAAGATCGAGTTGGAAAAGGCTAAACATCAATAACAAGTCCAAACGGACGATTTTGGGGAGAGAAAATGTGTTTTGGTTCGTGAGGAAATGAAAGACGAAACCAAGATAAATAGACTGACTAATTCATTACATACTTTATACACTAAGGTTAACGTACGTAAGAGGCATTACGTACGCTATGCTAAGACATTAACGTACGTAATGAAAAATCCAGAACTAACTGGACTAAAATACGAAGGCCTTAACGTACGTAAACAAGAACTTATTACGTATGTTAACAAGACCTGCATTACGTACGTAGAACTCAGCTCTTAACGTACGTAAGGGTCCGTTGACTGCAATAGTGAGATCCGATCGGAAGATGCTCGGGACCCACCGGCCGAAAGTGACTACGAGGAAGGTTCCTGTCACCTACCAAGCATTACGTACGTAACCTTACAGGCATAACGTACATAATACTCAGCCCATAACATACGTAAGTCTACCCATGTAGCGTACGTTAAGGCTAGTGTACTTAGCCAAAAATCCAAACTCTCCAACCATCATTCAAACGACGAAACTAACCCGACGACAAGTATAATATTTCGATCCCGAAATATTCCAATACAATATACATTGTATCAGTCCAAAACAACAACACTTGTACAATTCCAAATGAATATGTACAACTCAACAGTAACACGAAAAAAATTATCCCCGGATATTACAGTAATAGCGTACGTAAATGCCTATACTTAGCGTGCGCAAGTGTTAGACCATAGCGTGCGCTAATCATAATTGACTCGTTTGTCTGTATGCTCCGAAGACGAGTCCACACGCCGAAAGCACTCACGAGGATAAGATTCCTTTTTGTCCGATCTACAGTTAAGGTGCGCTAGCCTTAGGGTTTAGCGTGCGCTAGTACTACATTACAACATCCGTTGACTTATCAGAACATGCGCCGAAAATGGCCTGGTCCACACATAGATTCCTTCTTATCTGTTTTGCACTAGCGTGTGCTGCCTTTTACATTTAGCGTGCGCTAAACCTGTGCGATAGCGTACGCTACTCATGAATATTAGCGTGCGCTAATAATGTTACACTTAGCCATTTTCAGCTATTCTTGTCCAACATCTCGACATGCAAAATACGAACATACGGCATACTGAATACACATACTCCGTCCAATAATATTCTCATACGATACATAATATTCTCAACTGCAATTGTCGACCAAGTACAGTAATTACACCAATACATATGTCTCAGTCCTTCAATTATTTTATCCATACTGTACAGATTCCACATTGTACTACATAACTCAGATAAAATAATATTAAACAATAGTAGTAGAAATTCCGGATATTACATACTATACCACTTAAAATAAGTTTCGTCTTCGAAACTTGCAATCCGTCATAAAAAACAAACAAACCGTTCAACCAAAATATCCCGAAACCATCACAACAACGGTCAATCATCATTATTATCGAATACCCACAACAGTACACTTACATATGCGCAAAGTCGACGATCTCCTGTGATCCTATCAATCACAATTCCATGAGTCTCAACAAATATATCATCTTCGGATGAAATAATCTATCCGTGTCAAATCATGTCTGCCTGATTACACAGTCAAGTCCCAATCTGCTAAAAACCAATAATGTACGATACATCTGTGAAACAATTGCCCATCACAATAGCAACAAATCCCGAAATATCGACACAAGATCTGAACACTCAGATGATCACCAGCAATGATCAATCAATAAATTAACCGAGAATATCATCGACATGATAAACTCTAATACGACCAATCCAAAGGTCAAAACACAGCCGAGAATATCATCATCATGATAAACTCCAATATTACTAATGAAAGAGCAACAAAAATCTAGAATACCCTCACATGGTGAGCTCCAACATGATCAACACAGATTCACAGAAATGATATACGAACGAATAAAGTTCTCAAAACGACACGCCAATCACATACAGTGGATCTCAATAAACATACCCGACTAGTGAACATACTCCTAGGCATACGAACAACCAATCACAAACCGACGAACATATCCAATCATACATGGAGTGTGAACAACCACTCAATATCTAAAAAAACTAGCATGGGGTCACCATCCCCAAATCTACACTTACAAAGAAATCATTCAAAAACTATTACGGTAAAATCGTGCTACTACAATACCAATGAAATCACATAGCACATTTGTCCCGGTTTTACAAAATTCAAAGTTCCAAAATTACATCTTGTGCATGAATCTACAACACGCAGCATATTTCTCTTATCCGATAAATCTATCGATCATCCCTGGATAACCAAACTACCATACTAAAGCTCGAATCTCTTTTCCTCGTACCATCGATATGATATCCAGTTTGTGAGTCACACTCATAACTTCACCATCATATGCACTATGCACTAAATGCGTATGTATATCAATCACATTTTCAAAACTAGTTTGAAATCATATAGTCTCATCAAGAAGACAAATTTTCGAAAGTTATTTCAAAAATTTCAAAACTCAAAACATAATTTTTGGTAAGACCACAAAATCAATTTTCGAAAAATTAAATCGGCTCTCTAGCGCCAAGTATTCGATAATAGTTTCCTTCGAATCTACACGATTTAGATGTTTTAAAATGAAAACTATGCAAATGATTGACCACATCCATGCTCCTGTATACCAATTCAGTTCGTCACCAATATCCACTGATATTCCATCGGAAGACCATACGATAGAGTTCTAAAATCTCAATATATAAACTCCTACCAAAAACTCCTTTTCCACATATGACTCGCAACGTCAATCATTAATCCATCCTGGATCACCTTAAATATGCCATGACAAAACATTGAAACAAATCAACACAGCGAAAGACTTCCCGAGAAGTTTCATTTGAACAAATAAATTAAAACCGCGAAAGGCAGAAACGAAATAGATAAACGATTGATAAAGTGTTTTACAAATCTCGGGAGTTTTAGAAAGCATGAAAAAAAACTTTTGAAACATTAGGGTCTCAGTTTCGCATTACAAGAAATTTAAAAGTAGAAAACCCTTTTCGGACTCCAAGTCCTGAGTTATAAAACTATTTCAAGATCGATTAGTCTCGGCCCAAAAATCATTTATGGTAAAACATCCGTAAGACATTCATTTTGAAAAGTATCATTTCAAATGCTCAAAAACAGTTCATATATCTCAAAATGAACTAACATGACTACATGTTCTTCTCAACAATCCACAACATTCCTCCCAAATGCACAACTCCGTGTTAAAATTTAACCGACATATTGATTTCCCAAAATCCTAACTTCTCAATATCATAAATCCTGTCCCAACTCTGTCACCTTATACTGCAACACATAATATTCTGCTGAATCTTAAAACATATCAACTTAGAACGACAATAAATCTCAGTGCAATTCAAAAATCCAAATACTTACAGATCATGAAGCCGACGATTCCCCGTGATACTGGCACATGTCTCGACTCAAGAAAATACTCGACACAAATATTTTTAAAACACACATTTTGCAAACTCAATTCAACTTGATAACACAACACAGCTCTATCCCAAGAAACACGTTAACACGATTTAGAAAAGTTACAACAACCTCAGTACCACATTGGTAAATCACATAACGCACACGCCCGAGTAAACAACAAAAACTCACATCCCTAATATTTGTCAATCGACAACTCGAATGACACGACAAAAGAACGACCCAACTCGACCCGACTGCCTAGGTTTTCTCAACCTAATCTCTGATACCATATTCTATAACACCCCCAGAGCCATCCAGGAACATTACAGTGCCGTGGGCCCTGAGATGGAACCCACAAGGCTGAAGGAAATTTCCGCAAACATTTACAAACGCCCAAAAGGCTAACGACAGTATTGTCTTTAAAAACATTTGAAGACTTTATAAAATTCGTTTATCAAAACCCTCGTAAAATCTCATTTAAAACCACAAGGCCCGAAATGCCAATACTCAATAGTTTAAAAACATACGTTAAACTATCGCTTACACATACCGACAAAATAATTTAGAAAACGATTGTCAAAGTAACCTAAGTTACCAAATGCCAAAAGGCCAATTAAAAATACTCACGCAGCGGAAATAGACAAACAATTTAAAATACTCTAGCACCGGAATACAAGAACTGATCAGGAAACTTAATACACAAATACATGTCCTAGCCAGTATCCTCCGGGAAGCTCATCTCTCCACGACCGCTACAAGCTTGATAATCCAAGAACCTAAAAAGAAAACCCACGACGGGGTCAGTCATAATATCCAACAATGATAACCATCACATCTCGTCAATAATTACATACCAATGAAAATACTAAGTAAGAATACCACCAATGTAATCTTACTGCCATAACTTTACCAACTCGTGACAATAAATAAAAAAGTTCACATCTCGTATTTCTTTCAACAACACGATAAGCTCATACCAAAATACCTGTATTGTATCTCAACAATATCCAAGGTTCTCAAAACATCATCATAACTCACTACTACGAAATCTACTAACTCTGTCCAACCCAATCCGTCGGGTAACATCATCACATCTCAACACGATAATCGATTGTCCATCAAAGACAAAGACCAAAGGAAATACGGAACATACCTCAGGATACGCAATCCTATGACGAATCTCGTCAGTCTAATCCAAGATCAGATCAATACAACATACGGACATGGTCCTAACACAAGATTTACAAATGCATACTCATATGACAACGTCAATATGCTCACAACAATAACAACACTGTATACTTATGGCAATCCCATAATATACATATGCACAATAACAACAACACATATGGTAATCCAACGATCCAGCGCACATAGCTATAGATCCCCATGATGATCCCGTCGGACCAACGCATGGTGGCATTACCTGTCCAACGATCCAGCGCACATAGCTATAGATATTCCATGTTGATCCCGTCGGGCCAACGCATGGTGGACATATGCCAAAAATGCACAACTGCACAAAACAACAGTAGACAATGCACGACAACAACCGTGCATAAATGCATGAGAACAACGATACATGAATGTATCACAACATGATCGACACAAATGACAAAATGATTAAAATACTTGCTCCGAGTCCTTCGAGAGCAATCTCGTTATCTAAACCATCACCAACCATTGTTCTGAATATTCAACGATCCAAAATATCACGAATGGTAGATAATTCACGTCTACGACTATAACACAATTTATCCTCGATACCAATTATGCCAACAACAAATGTAAATCATATACATTATGATTTAATTCCCAAAACTCGAATACAATTTATAATCTCAAATCTCCTATGATTACGATTATAAACATTGATATATGAATTATAAACGAATGAAACAGAAACCATTCATTAAATATTATAAACTGTGCAAGTAATAAACTTGCCTCGATACTGATGAAGCCGTTACCAATTCCATTGCTGCCATCTACAAGTCTCTCGGCCATGATCAATGCAATTCACGAGCATTCTCGAATACGACCGCAAAGCATGGTTCTAATCACCGATCAATAATCTCAACCTATTACAATAATCGATAGACAACAAGTTCGATAACAATCAACAATCGATAAAACCAATTCACAAACCCAATGGCTCGACAATATCTCTATTAAACACTAGTCTGATCAATCCAACTCAAACCAGCACGAATTCACAACCACAACACGAAAATACTAAACTATCTGCCTACTTAGGGCACATTAATCACTTAACATAGCGTGCGCTAAATTGCTCCCGTTAGTGCGCGCTAGGCAGTAAGCTTAGCGTGCGCTAATGCTATACAGATGCATGTTTTTCGGATACCGATCAACATATGGCGATTATCAAGAACACTAAGTGATTCTAAACCATGTTCATAACTATCAAAACAACGAAATCGGATATCCTTTAACATATAGGTAATCATCCAACCCTTAATCCAATACATATATTCACATATCATCTTCTTCCTCAAATATCGATATCATGAACACCAAGAACCTTAACAACACTTCCATAATCTATCATTGCAGGGAGTAATTATCAACAATAACATCAACATACGAAACTAAGGAGAAGAATTAACCAACTTATCTCAAGAAGACGAACAACACGATTCAAATCATATGAATCACATTAATATCATCATACTCCGGTAATCCATATCATAATCATGCTTATCAACTTGTTTATATGATAATCATTAACTCAAGAACATCAATCTTCAATTCAAAGCGAAATCCAAAGGTGAAGAACTATTACCTTGTATAGACGAACGTGGAGAACAATCAACTTCATTCCAAGAATCATCAATAACTTCAAGAAGAAGACTTTAATCCATGTTCCTCAGTTTTAATCTTGTTAAAGATCATCATCTCTCAGTGTTTGGAACCTCAAACTTCTCTCTAAAAACTCTCTCTCTCTCGAAATAAAGGAAGGAATAGCCATATGAACATAATTCACATCTGCAATCATATATATACTGAACGTAATTAGCGTGCACTACTTTTCCTTAGTAGCATGCGCTATCGTGGTCCAGAGACGACTGTTTTGATTCGTACACTGATTTACGTACATAATGCCCATGCAATAACGTACGTAAATAGCGTGCGCAAGTGTTAGACCATAGCGTGCGCTAATCATAGATGACTCGTTTGTCTGTATGCTGCGAAGACGGGTCCACACGCCGAAAGCACTGACGAGGATAAGATTCCTTTTTGTCTGATCTACAGTTAGCTGCGCTAGCCTTAGGGTTTAGCGTGCGCTAGTTTTACATTACAACATTCGTTGACTTATCATAACATGCGCCGAAAGTGGCCTGGTCCACACATAGATTCCTTCTGACCTGTTCTGCACTAGCGTGCGCTGCCTTTTACATTTAGCGTGCGCTAAACCTGTGCGATAGCATGCGCTACTCATCAATATTAGCGTGCACTAATAATGTTACACTTAGCCATTTCATCTATTCTTGTCCAATGTCTCGACATGCAAAATACGAACATAGTGCATACTGAATACACATACTCCTTCCAATAATATTCTCATACGATACACAATATTCTCAACTGCAATTGTCGACCAAGTACAGTAATTACACCAATACAGATGCCGCACTCCTTCAATTATTTTATCCATACTGTACAGATTCCACATTGTACAACATAACTCGGGTAAAATAACATTAAACAATAGTAGTAGAAATTCTGGATATTACATTGGGTACACGACAGACACGAGGTACACAAAATAAATAAATAAATATAATATTTTATATTTAATTTTATAAAATATATATTTTATGAATTATGTTTATACTAAACTTTAAAATTTGAAAATATAATGTGAACTTTCATAAATTTCGTGTAAACATTCGTGTTTTTATTGCCATTCGTTTCATTTCATCACTTAAACCTATAAAAATAATATTAAAATATTAAAATTATTATTTTTTACGATATTTTAATATTTATTTTATATTATGTGCCTGACACGAAAACACGACACGAAACGACACGAATTTGCGCGGTACACGACACGACATGACATGAATTCATTTCGTATCGTGTATGGATTTGGACTTTTGGTTCACGAAAAATGAAAGTACACGACACGAAAATACGCGGCACGAACGAATTGCCACGTCTAGGTAACTCCCCCTGAGTTAAATACCAATTTAATAAAAATATCACTTATGATATTTGGAGATCCAACCGAGAGTTGGTTTATCTTTAGAAACGTAGATGATATTCGGTATTGTGGTTCCTTTAGGAATTCAAACTTTGTTAATTTTTATCGTCCGTCGTGGGCTTTTGCAAATCAAAATATGATGCCCAATTTTCCAACATTTATCACACCGGGGTATTTTAAAATTTAAGGATTCGGTTTTATTACTTGGTTTGAATCGTAACCAATGTTTTTTTAATGAAAATTTTTGAACGGAAAACATTTGTCAAATTTGTCGTTTCCACAAGAAAATTTATTCGTTAAATTCTTAAGTTCGTTTGAACTTTTAAAAGATCATCTTTCAATTTATTCTTTTTTTCAATACATAGAGAATGGTCGGTTTCAATAAATTTTCCTCTTTCGTTTATTTTGGAAATTCGATTTCCAACATTTTAATTTTCGATTTGAGGGATTTATTATCAATTAAAGCATTTTGAAAATCGGTATGTAAAAGTTCGAATGCTTCAAATAATTCGTCGTGAGACGAGGTACTAACCTGGCTTTCAACGTCACTATCGTCGTATGAACTCCTTGCCATGAGTCCGAGGTTATTTTGATTATAATCATCATCATCCTCTTCCCTCCATGTAGCTATGAGAACTTCCTTCTTGGAAGACGAAGCTCGATAATTTTTAGCAAAGTGGCCTGGTTTACCACAATTTCGACAGTTATTGTCGAATTTCTTTGACTCGCTCGAGTTAATGTCTTTTCTTCGCCGATTTAATAAGTTTTGGTACTTATTTATATTTTTGGCATAATATGCCAATTCTTCATCATCTTCATCTACCGGGATTTCTTCTTTCTTTGACATCTTAGCTTTCAAAGCCATCGATCTTTCCTTCGGTTTTGGTTTGGTATTTCGAGATTTAAGAACTATCTCGTAATTTATTAGCGATCCGGCGAGGGCGCTAGAATAAAGATTATTGAGATCCTTTGATTCCATTATAGCCGTAACTGTCCCATCCCATTCAACAGGTAGTGATCGTAGGATTTTATTTACTTTTTCACTATTTGTCAACGGTTTTCCAAAACAAGCCAGTCCATTAGTAATGACGAAAATCGATCGAGCATGTTTGTTATGGACTCGTCACTCTTCATCATAAATAACTCATATTCATGGAGGAGCATATTTATTTTTATCTACTTGACTTGAGATGTTCCTTCATGAGTTACCTCAAGCATTTTCCAAATTTCTTTGGCACTTTCGACGAGGATATCCGGTTGTGTTCTTTCAGATTTAAAGCACAATATAATAATTGCGTTGCGTTGCAATTATAATGGTCGTTCTTCCAATCTTCATCATTATAATCTTTGAAGCTTTTTAGAGAGCCGTCCGGTTTTGTAGGAATTTTCGGACCTAGGCAAATAACTCCCAAAGCTTGATGTCGTAGGCTCGGATGAAAATACACATTTTCTTCTACCACGTCAAGAAGTTAGATCCATCAAAGAATGGAGGTCGATTTAAAGCAAGACCTTCGACCGGTGCAAATTGGAACGCCATTGGATCTTTTTATCTCCTAGGATGTTAAGCCGATTTTTATGGATACCTGCTCCGATACCAATTGTTGGGAATTGGCACCCACTGGAATGGTGGATGATATCCCGGAGTAGAGTTTTCAAACTCTTTTGCGTTTTTGGAAGCGTAATTAAATTGCGGAAGATAAACGATACAAGATTTATAGAGGTTCGGCCAAACGTGCCTACGTCCTCTCTCTGTTATATTTTTCTATAGGCTTAAGATCAACCTCTACACCTCATCTTCTATCGGTCCAAGAGATACCGTCGTCAACAGAAATTATTTCTCCTACTGGCATACTAACTTCAAGGCATTCTGAAGATTTTCTACTTCTAAATCCAGTCATGCTAAACAACTTCTTAGAGATAAATGAATGGGATGCGCCAGTATCAAATAACACCAAAGCAGGAATTCCAGCGAAAGATAACATAACTGACATTATCCCAGGATTCTCCTTGTCAATCTCAGATAGACTGTACATACGAGCATTCCCCCCGAAACCTTGATTCTGGAACCTCATGTCAGGACCATTATTCTTCTATGGGCACTGGGAGACCATGTGTCCTTCTTCATGGCCCCGATAACATTGATTCTGTCCTTTCATGCAAACTCCCTGGCGCCCTTTTACACACTTAGAGCAGGTTGGGTAGTCGTATTGTGCCTTTGACCTAGATGGTCCTTCCTTACCACCCTTCTTGTTGCTATTAATATTACTCCATCCCTGCCACTTCCTTTTGTTAGAATTCACAACTGGTAGAGCCCTAGCCTTTTCCATCTCCAAGCTAGCTGATATATCCTCGGCTCTGGAAACAGCTTCCTTATATGTCATCTTCCCATGACTATCCAGATGATGTGGAATTCTGTCTTGAAGTCCATCACGAAATTTTTGCACCTTCATGTTGTCAGTCTCAACCATGAATGGTGCAAATGGGCACATGTGATTAAATTTCCTTTCATACTCGGTGACCATCATGCCTCCTTGAGTTAAGTATAAAAACTCTTTTTGCATTTTGGCCTTGTGCGCCCTTGAATAATACTTATCCATCATCATTTCCTTGAATTCCTCCCAAGACGGCGTTCTACGTTATTCTTCGGTTCGGAATCTCCAGGATCTATTCCACCAAGTCCTGTCGTCCCCTTTGAGTTGGAAGACTGCACATGAAACCTTCTGAGCATCCGTACAGGCTATGTAATCGAAGATACTTTCCAAGTTCAGGAGCCACTCCTCGATGACAGCTGGCCCTTCCCTCCCGAGGACCGTTGGAGGTTTGAATTTATTGAACTGGTTTATCACTCTGGCCTGGACTTGTCCTTGAGTGGCTGGAGGCACTATAGTCGCTCCTTAGAGAAGAGTGGTTAAGCCTGAGAGCAACTGCTGATTAGGGGCATCATTCTCGCTTGAAGATGTATTAAGTGCGCCTTGAGCTTGGTTTCGAGAATCAATATTGGGGGTAGTTTCGCGGGGAGCCAGGTTCTGCCAACGAATTATTGTTCTCGTAAGTTCTTGAGTGCGAAAAATGAGGTAGAGATAGAGATATTTATATGTGTAACATAAAATAAAATAATACGTTACATATTGGAATTAATTACTGCATGAAATTAAATATTTCATTAATTATAACTTTTATTGTCAACATATATTCTTGAATAATACTAAAATGGAAGTTGGAACTAATACAGTAGAAACTCTCTAAGATAATACTTTTGGCCGGTCCCGACTCAGGGATAGGGTGCTAAATTAATAATTTCCTAAAATTATAAGATAATACATTTTTGATAATTTCTATAGGTCCCGTATAAAATATAAATTAATAATTCCTTATATATTGTACATATTATAGGAATAATTTATGAAGGTTTCTTAAAAAATTACTCAATTGTATTTCTTTTTTGTTGGAATCAATTTCATCTTAAATCGCATCTCTAATTTTCCTTATCACCGTAAGAACTTCTAGTGTTGTATTCTCATATAGGCTCAGCAATAAATTATTCAATATGATGGCCGCTTTAATGTTCGCATATTTTGATTTTGTATTTATAGAAAAAATATACACTGATATATTCAACACAGGACGCATAATAAGATGAGAGATTGAAGGGTTATTTTAAATTGGACCCTTCATTTGATATGTACATGCATTGTACAATAATTAAGTGAAAGTTTGAAAGTTGTTTGTAAATTAAGTATTTCATTATAAATTAATAAAATATTAATTAATATATAAATTAATAATTATTAATTTGTCGATTAATTAATAACTCTTTTAATTAATAAATTTTTGTTGTCCCAACAGTATTAATTTATAGAGTTTCTACTGTAGTTACTACTAAAATAATAAAATCACGACATCTCAAACTACAAACTAATCCTCGTCATCACTGCTAAGGATCTCTATGACAGAAATAAGGTGTGGGGGCTCAGCCCAGGAGATGATATCCTCATCATCCGAGTCAACCATCTGCTCGAGCTCTGGGTCCTCCTCTTCCTCTGGATCCTCCTCAAAATCCTCCTCGAAATCCTACTCGCTGTGATGGGGTATCGTGCATCTCAAATATCCTGAGAATCTCGCCCCTCGAATACAAGTCGAGAATCCTTACAGCAGTGTACTGAAAGTCATCCACGACTATTTTTTCCTCGGGGGTCCTGCGGTTACCCTCCTGCCAAAGACGGTATATGGAGTAACTCCAATCATTAGGCAGAGTTATGATCGGGTGCTCGACTTCCTCAACCGGATCTCTGGTCTTCCTAGACATGAATCATTTATGTACCCTATCGACCACGTAGTGTGGGTTATTCTCGGGTAACCTTGGGTTTCCCCAAGAGTCTCTATGTATCAAAGGGCGCGTGCTGGACCCAGTCTCAACCCTCTTACGTGGAGTCACTGTGAATTCGGCCATACTAACAGGATACATGTACAATTAGATAATATTATTAAATTTTATGATGTTAGTCTAAATGTATGTATAATATGAACATGACTTGAAGCTGATTACCTTGGAATGGAGTAACAAAGTAGCGGCAGTCGAACATATGATATTCCCTTGAAGAAAAATATTTTTATAACTTTAAAAAAATCTTCCGGCGTACCAGGAAAGTAGATCGGATTTTTCTCTGATACCATACTGTAACGACCCGATTTTTCTAAGGTATTTTATGAATATATTTTTAATAATAATAAAAACTTGATAGAAATTTTAAGTCGTTACGAAACATATATTTTCTAAAATATTTGCGGAATTTAAAACGATTTCAAATCTCCAATACAACCGAAAAATCAAGCAGCGGAAAATAATAATTGTCAAGAACAAGGTTAATTGTTTCATATTAACTTGAGCGGAATTTAAAAGAAATACGTAACATTATATATATATATATATATATATATATATATATGTATATATATATCATATCATATGTCGGTCTGCCCTGGAACCTGTTCTCTTCATTTCGAATTAACCTGGAAATTTTACATAGAAAATGGGATGAGCTTTCTATTGTTCGTGGGAACATCACAAGTCAACAATAATCACAATACATAACGGAGACATAGCATGAATATTTGTTATATCAACATATAACTTGAGCATGTAAACGTGTGACTGCATGTAAACATATACTGATATTTGGTATGAAAAACATGTGACTGCATGTTAATCATAAATATAACATATCACCTATACAGTCCAAATAAAGCAATTAAAATCAATAAGTAATAATTCCCACCTGAAATTGAGATCACGTAAATGATGATGCTTGAATGCGTATGAATTGTCCTAATCGTGCTCTTGATTCTAGTGACCTACAATCAGAATGTAAATATACGTAAATATTTAATTTGATTGAGAAAATATAATTTTATGAAAATAAAATGATAAAGACTTGATTTAATTTTTTGAAGGCTAAAGTTTTTGGGATCAGATCTGAAAGGTTTTAAAATTTGATTGGGCAAAACTGAAAGGATTAGAAATTTGGGGGCTAAAATAGAAATTCTGGGGATATAAAGTCATTATCCCCGATGAGAAGGTCATTCTCATCTCACACTCTCTATCTTCGTCTCGTCGCCTCATCGCCCCCTTCCTGTTCTCTCTCTCATCAATTGTGCTTTTGGGCGTTCTATCTCTGGCCACCACGACCCACTCGACTCGGCAGCGTACATGTCCTTAATTGGAGTAAATCGGAGCGACAACCTCCTCTCAGTCCGATTCAAGGGCCTGGTTTGGAAACCCGAAATTCCAGATCCAACTATCGGGGGAAAAAGGTGGAGACCAATCTTCGATAAGCTTCGACGACGACTATCCGTGGATGCGACTGAAGGTGTTGGCGCGGCGGAGGGCTGGGTTTGTCGCGACTGAAAGAAAATTTCAGGTTTGTTCTCTTACTGTTCCGATTTTAATTCTAAAATAAATGGGGTTTCATATGTTATGTGAATTCTGTAAATGGTTGGTTTAATGATGTGTGTGTATGTGTGAGTGCGAAATTTTTCTGTACCAACGAAGGAACTCGGCGGCCAGATCGGTTATGGCTGAGGTTTCAGACTAATGGAGATGGCTAGAATTGGGGTGGTTTAGGTTGGTGATTCCGAGAAGAGTAAAAAAAGAACGTGTAAGATTGAAGGAATTAACAGACATAATTTATCCGCTGTTACAGTGAGGTTGAGAATTTGTTTCGGGCGACTGGCAGTAATAAGAACTGTATTTTTTTTTTGAACTTCTTGTCGTGGAGTATGTGAGATTTTGGTGTGGGATTTCCGCAGTATCGTGCCTTCCCCTCTTTCATACTGAATTTATTGTCTGCTCCCATGATGCATAACTGCTCCCCCCTCCCCCCCAACTCCACTTCTATTAACTTCCAACTGAGGAGTGGAGTTCCCACTAATTCTTATCGTGGGGAAAGATTGCAGGTTGGGCTGGAGATTTGGGCTAGACAATAATATAGGGATTCAGCTTGGATGAAAATTAAATATGATAATTAGTGTTAATGGATTGGGCCTCGATAAAATTAAATAGGATAATTAGTGTTAGTGGATTGGGCTTGTTAATTATTATGACATTTAACTAAATGTATGAGATGATTATGAACGGGCCTAGACTTGGAATAATGGGACTTGGCAATTAATTATAGGAATTGAGCTTGATAAATAATTATAGGCCCAACTGATAATTAAATTTAAATTATCATTCACTATGATTATAAGAACAGTTAATAAATTTAAAAATAATTTTCTAAATTTACCGGGTATTACATATTGTTTGTATGTATATATTGATAGAATGATTATTTAATGCTTTTCATAAGTTTGTATATCACTGTGATGTGTGATTTTCACGAACTGAATGAAGCTCACCTCCATCTAAATTGATCCCCCAAGTTAATCGAGACTGGATGGACGAATGAGCGAGCCTAGCGAGCATATGATAACTCATTGTTTAATTTTCTTGTGCTTTGAAATGTTTAATTTGGGGAAACTCGTTTGTATTAATATTACTTCAATTTCTTCCGCCGCAATTATGACTTCTTGATTTTATTATGTCGTTGTCTTAATTAATAAATATTTTTTATTTTAAGTTAGTGTAGCGACTCGACTATGTAGATGGGAATTTTATTATTCTCTAAGAATTTTTTTTTTTTTGGAATTACTTTTTTTATTTCTTTTTTCCTCTACAAATATTCCTAGAAAGTCGTCGTGTCACATATTCAATATATTCATAATACCAATCTAACAAGTCTACCAACCGACTTAAGTATGCATGATGAATACTTCTAGATGTTCTTAGTTTTACTTCATCATTTCCGATTAAATTTATTAGATTATGAGCAAGTAAGTATATTAAGTTGTGATGGGTTTTAATGACTATTATTATATTTGCCTACTTAATAATGATATTGATTAATTGTGATCAATTTTTATATCTTGAACTTTTTGTAATTTAGGGGGTGTATTTAATTAAGATTTTAATGGAATTTGATAGATTTTAAGGGTAGTGACAGTCGCATCGGTATGGCCAGCGGTTTGGGCCATTCCGGCGGTGAACACCGCCACCACATAGGCGGTATGGCTCGGCGGCATGGCTGGGCGGCATTTAATGATTCAACGGCATGGAGCATTTATCATTCGAACGTTGGAAAAATTGTACCGTTGGGGGCATAAAATGGACCGTTGGGAGCATAAAACAAAACAAAAAGAAAATTCCTATATATACTAGACTTTAACATTACAATTGTATACTTCCAATTCAAATATACTAAAATTCTTCTATATCTCATACTTGTGAAAAAAAGTGTAGCATGGATCAAAGAAAATCAAGAGGTGTTTCATCGTCAAAAAGAGGTCGTGGTCGGGGCTTTCGTCAATCGGCCTACTATCCCCAACCTCCACCACCGATGAATCCACAATACCTTCAACAATAATATTATACCCAACCTCCACCACCGATGAATCCAAGCCAATATAATATATCAATGACAAGTGAGTTCGACCCGTTTAGTGACTATCGTGAACAAGGTCCTTTGCGTCGTGAACCAAGTGTTGAACGCGAACTACATCTATATGGTGACGATGATGATGATGATGATGTTGAGTTTGTTCCCGAAACGCAACCCGAAACTCAATTCGGTATTAATTTTTAATTTTTTATGTTATTATTTTATTTGTTCTAATTTTATACGTTATTACTTTATATGTTATTATTTTATATGTTCTAATTTTATACATTATTATTTGATATACTAGATGAAGATGTTCAAGTTGTTAAAGGGAAAACAAAAACTAAAGCGGATAAAAAGTCTTGGACGTCCGCCGAAGAGGTTGCTTTGGCTAAAGCGTGGGTTCATATCTCGACATGTAAAAAAGTCGGGAATGAACAAGGTAGAGATAAGTTTTGGGGTAGAATTTTGGAATATTTCAAGGATACCGATACTCCGCGAACTCATCATGGTTTGAACACAAAGTGGCAAAATATGAATGCCACCATGGGTGTCTATAACGGGCTATACATCTAATAAGTAATTTTTAAACTATATACTTGTATTAATTTATATGTTTGTATTAATTTATATATTCTTACTTTTATAATTGTAGACTCGTATTCGTGAGAGTGGGTGTGACGATGTTAACGTCATGACTAATGCCATGGCCGATTATGATAAGAAAAATAAGGGCAAGTCGTTTACTCATATTGAAGCATGGAAGGTTGTTAGGGGAGAAGACAAATGGTTGAAACAACCATGTTTTGTTCAAGCATCTTCGGAATCTCATTCCGACAAACGAAGAAAGTCGTTGGAATCTACCTACTACGAGTCGGGAAGCAATGACAATGTCGAAACTGTTATTCTCGATCTAAATGACGACACAACTCCTACACGTAAAAGAAAAGGGAAAAAGACCGTTAGTGAGGTGTCGACAAAGAATAGTGTTGTTGAGAACTTCGAGAGCTACACAGCAAAGAAAGCACAAATGATGGAGGAGGCGATGAAAAAAAAATGTGCAAAGGATGAATTGACCGAAAAGGTGATGGCGACACAACTCGCTAATGCTGAAGAAAAGGCTATGATTCGGGCGATGAAGTTCTATAACGAACCTCACGATCACATAACCAATCCGGTTATGCGAGAAATCACTCTTGCCAATAAACGTCAGTACGCGGAGAAATATGGATGGCCTATCGATTTTTAGATATAATTATGTTTTTTTTCAAGTATTATGTAATGTTCTTTTAATTATTAATGAAATATTTATGTTTTTATTAAATTGTTTAATATAATTTATGAAATAAAAAATAAAAAAATAAAATTAGCTGGTGGGTTGGGAGGTATGAAAAAAATATGGTTGCCACTAAAAAAGGGTTGAGAGGTATGAAAAAAGCATGAATGAGGTGGAATGATATTATTGGTGGGTTGGGATGTATGGGGTTTTTTGGGAGGCATGATTGCCACCACCCTAATGGAATTCAACGGACTTTCATAAATTCTCTTTGATTTCATGAACTTCTATCTATTAGAATTCTATAGACTTTTATGGATTTTTATGAATTTCTAATGACTTTATTTTTCTCAAAAGATAGTAACCACATGAATTACATTTATTACCGTTCTATCTTAATAGATAGTTGTTCTATATGTGATTTTCATTGTTATGTATAATAGATTTTTTAATTAAAAAATTCTATTACAAATAGAAATTTTACAACAAATTGATATAATTTGACGAAAAAAACTAAAGAAGTATCTCATATAAAAAAGATAAAAATATATACAACTTATTAAAGCAATGAGCAGATATAAAATATTTAATTATAAATAGATTTTTTTTACATATTTTTGTAAATAATTATTTTTTCATAAAAAGTTGAAGAACAGAAGATAAAAATATTATAAGAACTTCTTTACTGTTCCGGATTATGGTGGTAGGGTTGTTTAAATGGTTCTCGGTTAGAACCGGAACCGCGCGGTTCCGGTTGACCGGGAACCGTAATTTCAATTATCGGTCCGGTTTTTGATTCCATTGTGTATCATTTGTTCGGTTTTCGGTATAACCGATAACCGTTTGGTTCCGAACAAACCGATTTTATAAAATATATTTATTAAGTATTATTTTTTATTTTATAATTATATTATATTATTTTAATTATTGTAAATTAAAATTTGAAATTAGACTTTTTTAATGAAATTATATTTTGTAATTATATTATATAATTATAAAATAAAAAATAATATTTAATAAATATATTTTATAAACCGAACCGGAAGAAGATTTTATTTATGAAATTATATTCTTATATTATATAATTATTTTATATTATTTCAATTTTTTTAAAATGAAATTAAAAAAAAAGGTTTTTGTGGTTAATCGAACCGGAACCGAAAATAATCGGTCCGGTTTCGGTTAACCGAAAATTTATACGATCCGGTTTTCGGTTCTTATTTTAGGACATTTATGGCTCCGGTTAACCGAAAATTTCGATCTGGTTATCCGGAACCGAACCGTTTGACTGCCCTATATGGTGGTAGTGGCAGTGGTGGTGGCAACATGGTGACAGCGGAAATTGTGTTGGTGGTGGGATGGGACAGTGACAATGTTGGTGTGGAGGCGGTTGCGTCAGTGGTGGTGGGTGATGGTAACGAATAAAAATCCATCAAAATCTTAGGGGTGTAGAAAAGATTTTAAAAGACAAATTATATTTGTACTTTGTGCTTAAAGAGGAGTACCTAGATGATTCAATTAAAATCCTTATAATCCAAATTTGAATACCTCATAATTTTCTAAGATTTATAAAAGTTTTCATTTAATACCTCATAATTTTAATGGACTTTTAAGAACTCTATTAAATTCTATATTGAATACCACAAAAATTTAATTGACTTTTAAAAGTCTCAATTAAATACACCCAAACTTTTTCAAATCCATCAAATTCTATAAAAATCTTTAAAACTCATTTCAAGTCTCAATTAAATACGGTCCTTAGATAGTCCAATTTTTATACATCCCATTTTATTTCATTATTCTGTTGTTCTATTTTTCTACGTCCAACACTTCTTGGTAAATATAAAATTATAATTACTAAATGAATGAAAATATAAATAAAAAATGTAGGGTTTATTAACGTATATGGACAAAGATGCTTTAGAAAATATCTTGGCAGTATCAACATTTCTGCTCTCTATCGCTCGCTTTTTCCTTTTTTTTTTTTCACCCACCCTCACCGATCAACCATGTGCACGTTAGAGAAGCGCGGCGACTTTTTTATCCTAACGCTAACAGGCGACACCAAGAAAGATCAGGAGCACCGACTGAACCCACCGCTCATCGCATCCATCCGCGCGGCTCTAGCCGAGGCCAAATCCCAAGCCGTCAGCGGCTCCGTTCTGATCACGCAGTCCGAAGGCAGATTCTTCTCCAACGGCTTCGATTTGAGGCACGCGCAAGCCGTCGGCGCCAGGGCCGGCTCGGCCGACGCCGCTAAGGCGGAGCTCCGTCGTATGGTTTATCTGTTCCGGGGAGTCGTCGCCGATCTCCTCTCCCTCCCGATGCCGACCGTCGCCGCCGTCACCGGGCACGCTGCGGCCGCGGGGCTTATTCTAGCGATGAGCCACGACTACGTCGTGATGACGTCGTCGAGAGGGGTTATGTATATGAGCGAGCTGGACATAGGCATGACCCTGCCTGATTACTTCACGGCTCTGATTCGGGGGAAGATCGCCTCGGCCGCGGATCGGCGGGATCTGGTGCTGAGTGCGGCGAAGGTCGGGGGTGCTGCGGCGGCGAGGATGGGGATTGTGGAATCGGCGCATGAGAGCGCGGAGGAGGTGGCGGCCGCCGCGATGCGCGCGGCGGAGGATCTGGGGAAGAGGCGATGGAGCGGGGATGCCTATGCCGGGATAAGGATGTCTTTGTATCCGGAGGTTTGTGGGTTGTTGGGGTTAAAGGAATTGGTTGTTTTGCCTTCTAAACTTTGAGAAATGAATAAAATAAAATGTGGAAATAAATCTATCAAATGGATTTAATAAAATCCCTTCTGTTTAATTTATTTTGTGATTTTGGGATCCCTTCTGTTTAATTTGGTGATCATATCGTCTGAACTTATATTTAATTTGAAATGCATAATAATTCGTATTGATATTTATCATATCTTCGATCTATTTATTATTATTCACAGAGAGACTAAATTGCAATTTTGTCAATTTTTTTTAATAATTTTTTTATCAGTATGTGTGTTTTTCAGTTTTATTTTATTTTTAGAGTTTTCAATTTTAGGATATTTTTTAAAAAAAGTTTATGTTTTTGTTTGTTCTGATATTTTGTGCTTTTTTTAGTTACTTAAAGGAATACATATGTTAACTGTTAACATGTTACTTGTCTTCTGCAAGGTAAGAGCATGAGTTGTGTTGGGGTTGAAATACAACCAATCAATCTACTTGATATTCAATTTGGTTCGAATCAATCTACTTGATATTCGATTTGAGTTCGATTGGTAAAAGTTCGCTCGAACTTAGTTTGTTAATATAACGAATCATGTTTGAAATAATTTCAGTGTATGATAAGATGACTCGAACTTGGATCGACTTGAATAAAAATTATAAAATGCATATAAGAATATCAAACTACTCAATCTTGATTCGTGTTCGGCTCGATTAAAGTTTATTCGAGCTCGGCTCGATTATTAATTATCAAGTTTCTATATAATATTTAAAACTTGATAAAATCTCAAACAAATTTGAATAGATATATGTTCGGCTCGTTTGGATTGATTTACACCTCTAATTGTGGATAGAGATGGCAAAATACTTACGCCTGTTTGGTTTATAAGATTGAGCCTGATAATAATTAAGATTAGATTCAATCTCATGTTTGGTTGTTGAGATACATAATCGCAGAAGCCCGAGATTTAATCTTACAATAACTCGGCCCGGTATTATATGCCCGATAGCAATCGCTGCCTCCCCAGTGATAAGAATAATCTTGAAGGAAATCACCACCATAATACTACTTTGCCCTTCACTTTTTTAGCCCTTTGTTTCTTTTCTTTGTGTGTGCTGGCGACGATGAATTGAGTGCTGAAGAAGAAGATCAGCCGAATTTTACATCATCTTTGTGGGTCTTCTCTCATTCTTCAAACTGCGTATCTTAATTGAGTGAATAAACAGGTATGTTTCTACACTAAAAATATAAAAGAAAAAAAAAATGGGGCTTTTGTTATTTTGGATCTTTGCGTATGGAGGTTCTCTGCAGAATAAGCCAAATGAGAGAAGCATTTGGTGCAGGAAGTACAACACAAATTATTGTTGCAAATTATAACCTATCATTTCACATTTTTATAGATTTTTTTAAAAAAATAATAACGAAGAAAAAAAGGCAAGGATTAATCAACTACAGTATAATATTCATAAACAATTTTTTTTTCATTTATGTGGAATTCACAAAATAAAATTCAAGTTAAACTAACAAATACAATTATAAATTCATATTTATTAATTTTAGGGGTATATTAGTAAATGAGACTCAATCTAGCATTATACAATGTTGCAAACCAAACATGATACTATATTTATCATGTCAATCGAACAGATTTTTGTTAGTCAAGATTCAATCATGCTTTATCCCTCACTATATCTCATTGCAATCTCATCTAATAAACCAAACAGGCACTTAGTCGACGTGGGTATCCGTCCGCCCCTAAGGGGATAAGGGAATAAGATGCCCAAATCTGGGTCCGATCGTCGGGTCCACTAGTCTGCCAACATAGACTCGTACCCCTAATTCCGGGTCTTCAGGGTTCGGCCATAGGTCTGAGTCCCGGGTCCGACCCATGAATTTTTTTTCTGAAAATATATTTTTAAGATTTTATTTGATACACAAAAAACAACTAATGAACAAAGTAAATAATTATAAAAAATGAAATTGTATTTAATTTTAAGTTTTCACTTAAAATTAAACAACGCATCCGCATAGGGAATCAAAGTCTACGTAGTTCTTTTTGTTAAAAAAGAATAAAAAAGGGATGCGTAGTTCGATTTGCCTCAAAGAGCCATTCGTTCTAATTTGGACATTTTAGATTTTTTGCGAGATATTGCAATGCCCTGTCCTTGTCAGAGTTCGACATAGTGATGAAATGCCAATAGAAAGAGGGTGATATTAGATTATAGAAATGAGAACCGAGAGATAAATATATTAGATTGAGAATGAGTGTGAGAAATGAAGAAAATTGGTGGTATTTTTAAGTATAATTTTTATATTTTTTTATATATTTTTTTGTTGGACCTGTCGAGTCCCGGGCTTGACCCGTCAGGTTCAAATGGTCATTTAAAAAAAAATTGTGAACTGACCCGATGGGTCGGCGGATTGGGTTAGCCAGGGCCCGGACCCCGCCCGTGAAGACTACGGGTCTGAATCCATGAGTCTGATGGATAGTCCGGATCCTACACGATTCCGATGGATTCGGGTAGTTGGGTCCACCCTCCAGATCCGGGTCCTGTGGCACCTCTACGAGGGGAGGATTTATAAATGTAAATTGGTGTTTATCGATTTATTTAGTTTGATTGTTTGGTTCTATTTTATCTAATTGAAATAAAATGTTATGTTCTTAAAAATGTATTGGGGTGGGGGGAACGTTGTGCAATATAATAAGACTATGATGGGTCGAGGGCAGTGGCGACCAAATTTTTGGATAAGATCATAGTAATGCAAAAAAGTATACTGCCAACCAACTGCCTTGGCGCAGTTGGCCACTTAACCTTCAATTTAGTTGGAGGTGAGGGGTTCAATTTCTAATGGCAACACTTTGAAATTGAATTTCTCAAGGCCTAGTGATCTCTTAGTCTTTGACTAAGGGTTAGGTCCTAGTCTTCCGGGGTACGCTGGTGGAATAATTAAATATTGAGGGCTTCAAGCGGCAGTGTGGGAGGCCAGATCTCGGTGGGACCCTGCGGTTGGATTTGAGGGGGTCCAGCATGGAGCAATCACTTGGGGACGACTTCTTGTGCACGGTAGTTGAGGATATTTAAGAACCTGAGAGCCAGATACACATCTCGCGATTTAACTGGTAGCAGTACTGTGGGGTCGGGGCTATTATCCCGAGAACTAGTCATGTGTAAGTTTGGAACCTCGGTATCAAAAAAAAAAACTTTACTCCCAAGATAAAATTGGGTCGAGGTCATTGTATGGCTCAACTTCTCAACTGGGATCGGGTCAATAGAAATCTATATTAATTTTTGGGTAAATTGTATAAAACTCCCAACCTTTGGGCTGTGTTCGACTTATCCCTGACTTTTAGTTTTTTTAGCCGTATCCCCTAACGTTTCATGAATTGTGCGAAGTATCCCAAAATCGGATGCCTATTTACAAACTAACGGCGGACTGTTAGTACGTGATTTTGACGTGATTTTAGAGGGATGTTATGTATTTTTTGCTAACACATCTCTCGCTCAAAAATCTCACCACCATTAACATTCCCTCTTTCTATATCATTTGAAGCCCTAATTTGAGTAAATTTCACCTCCCAATTTCACCCATTTTGAATGAAAAATCAAAGATGAGAAAGACAATATTGTGCGAGTGTGGTAATGAAGTGGCTGAATACACGTCAAACACCCATCGGAATCTGGGCCGAAAGTTTTGCAAGTGTAGATATGGTGGCAATGGTGTGATGCTGTAAATTTTAAGTTTTTTTGTTTTTCTTAATTGACATATGTTTGAGTATGATATTTGTTGTTTTAGGAGGTTGTAATTTCGGGAATGGATTGATCCACCAACTTGCCAAAGGTCATGCCAAATTCAAAGGCTTCAAGATGGAATCACTGTTGGAAATATTAGATAAAACGGAGGAAATGGGATGTTTTGAGCAGCCCATTTGAGATGAAATTTTGAGTTGGCTCGACTACGAGTTAAAGTCGGGACTTAGTTGGAATACGTAGTACTCCGTACGAGGTTTCCAAAACATGTAAGAACACTTAAAATGATTGAGGTATGAATGAGATATAATGTTCCAAAGTGAACCCTTTAGAAATGGATTTGGGATGCTATCCCACATTGGAAAAACAAGGGAGAAATTGTGAGTATATAAGGAGATGTGGACAAAGGCATGTTCAAAAAGTGAGACATGTGTGGATGTGTGACTAGGCGCCCCTCGCGCACATACACACTCGCGCGCGCCGCCGCCGTCCGTTCGTCCGTTCGTCCGGCTCGGTCGGGGTTGAAGGGCGATTTGGGCGAAATGTCTCGACGTCTCGAAGTTATGTTTTACTGCAATTTTATTTGGTAAAATTTTATTTTACCGAAAATACCTCAATTAATAAATTCCGAATTTTTCAGATCCGGATAAAATCGAATTAAACAAATCTGGATAAGTATTGAGATACTAATCCTGATCGGTTTAGAGTTCCTTCAGATACCAATTTCGATCGGTTTAGCCTCCAGATACCAATTTCGGTTGGTATAGAGTTCCTCCAGCACATGTCTCTCTCTCATCTTCACCTATAAATACAGATGTGAGGGTCTTATTTTTACACAGAAAAATTTTCGTCCGTTTTTTCTCAGCCAAAAAATCCAACTTTATTTTTTTTTCGAAAATAATTTCTTTTCATAATTTGGGTCGCGTCGGTGGTAGTTCAGGTTTAATTCTAGTTCGCTGAGGGTGCGATGATCGATTTATCAACGCATCGAGATGTTGTTTTATCCTGGGAGGCAGACGCTACACACTGCGGTGGGGGCGAATTTGCTTTAAGGGGACAGAAATTCTGGACTCAACATCGCCTATATTCGATTTGCTTCTTTCGATTACTTACATATATACATATATAAATATTATATATATATATATATATATATTATTCAATGTTTTCGTTATTAACGAATCTGTTTCTTACTTTGTTCTTCTCAGATTTGCAGCTCATGCGGGAGATTCAAAATATGGTAAATATACCAACAATCTTAAAACAAATTAATTATTTTGTAGCATAAATTTCGAAATTATTAATATCGGATCTCTGCAAATTTTCCATCTATGGGAAAATAACTTATTGTTTTCGAAATTTAATTTTAATGATGCTTGGATCTGCCATGAAAAATATGCGGCTGTTCTTGCTGTGACACACTGCTCAAAACGATCTTGTGAAGGTTCTTCAAACTTTGATCGAGATGTGATCCAAATAAACGGACTAAGAAAATATTACGAGCAAACAAAAAATCAAATGAATATCCATTTCTCACGATCAGCTTCGGGATGTGCTCTTCTATTTCTTATTCTATTTATGGTTTTGCAATTGCCTTGGCTTAGAGTGAGGGCTTGAGCACCTACTGAAGTGCCGATTCTTCCAATCTTCCTTTGCCTCTAAAATCGATTTGCCCTATGGTTGCTTTATAACTGCACGTATATATTATAAACATATTATGTTTATTTTGTTGTATAAGGATGACTTGAATTAGCTGGCATGTCATGTAAGAAAGTATTTATGTTTACATTAGTTCATTGTTTATTAATGGTAAAATCTGCGTAAACATATTTGTGTGACTTGTTGTGTTGATCCATGAATGGTAGGATCGACAATGCTTATTCGACTCTAATTCATTTATCCGGCATATGTGGCATTGCAATATATAGTTTGGATTTTTTTTTGAGTTATGCTACTGTCAGCAAACGTAGTTGCTAATAGCTGATTAGAATAAAAAAAATTATGGATTACACGTCGATCATTATTTAGAAAGTGTTTGTGGTTAATATAAATGAGAAGAATTTATATTATTTGTTGCCATGCGTTTTTCTAAATAAGATTGTGATTATATTTGCTATTATATAATCATGCATACGATGATAAGGTATAGCATTGCTTGATAAGAGATGAATCAATTATTAATTGATTATTCGATTAATATGTTAAGATTATTTAGTTTAATTAAGATATTAACTAAATAGTATTTGTTGATTGATTTTAATCTTTTTATGTGATGGAATATCAATCTTGGTCGGATGCTCGGACGTTAAAAACCTAACGGGCCTGGTACCTAGAGAGTACAAGTTGTGGGTCGGCTTGAGAAATATAATTTTTGGTTGGATTTGCTCTTCCGGTTAAATTATATATATTCTCGTGTTGGTGCCGGTCTGCTACGGCAGTGACACACGAGCCTATTACGGTGATCCATGTGATATCAAACACGGCAAATATTGATATTAGCTCTATACGCTGAAAATTCGGAGAAATTCGAGATCTTGTTAACCCTAACGCATCGATTGATCGAGGATCACCGAATGTGGGTTTAAGGTGGTGTATCAGCGTTTGTGCTAAGAATTTTTGGTTCTACTTGGAACCATGCTGAAATTCGGAGAAATTCAATAATTGAATTTTAGTGCTAAAAATATATAAGTTCTTTTATCGAATATTAAAACCAGAGAGGTTTTAAATGATGATGAAACCTGCTCTTATGAGAGGTTGTAATAAGAAATGTGATTACTCTATAAATATAGTGATACATTTGTTACGTGTACTCGATAATGAGTAAGGATGAAGCTAAAAAGAGAAATTTACACTCTAAAAGCTTGAGATACAAAACTAACTTAATCCGGAAATTAAGATGGTTGAATTGTGTTCTAACGGAAACGCAAAAATGATGTTAATCAGTTCAAACTAGCTCTGAATATGAGGATATCAATCATGTGGAGACTAGTTAACTTAAAACAAGATCCCATGCTAGGAAATAATTGAAATTTCCTATTAGCTCTGAAATGTAGTAAAACAATTTTGGAAATACTAAAAATATGGGGGGTGTATGGCTAAGGCAAAAGTTCCTAAGCCAAAGCAAGTGAAGGTCTGACACAAGACGGTCGATTGCATCTTCACTGGATGATGCGTATAAATTCGTAGTGCAAAAATCTGATAGTCTGACATGTCAGTATATACTAATCGAGTTAAGGAAAAGCGTGTATCAAACGCATAACTGATTTAAAAACTAAATCAATTATGAGATACCGTGGATTTATCAATGTGAAATGAATCACCAAGTGGTTTTAAAGGTTGAAGCAAAAAGGCTTGAACTTGGAAAATCACTACGTGTGAAATTTATAGCATGCGTGCTAGAAAATAACTTACAATGCCATATACACTCTTCATATGGTCATATAAGAGAAAGAATAATTCTGTTGTGCAGAATTTTATTTAATGTTCGGTAGATCTTCCTCTGAAACAGATACCGCTAGGATCCAACGTAAATTCGAAAATAAAATTAAGTGGATCCATGGATAAATAAGAGGCGAAACTACTAACTGAGGTTGTAGTAACATGAGAGCCTAAAGTACTTTGAGATATATTCTCTAGTAACGAGAAGAAAGTTCATTATTATGATATACATGTAGAAGTATATCAAATGAACATACTTGCAGTCTTTCTAAATGGCGTCTCTGAGAAAAGCCAACTTGGAAGAACCAGAGGCATATGTGCCTAACACAATGATTGAAAGTCTGCAACTTAGTGAAAGTATTATGAATCTAAATTGACACTAAAGTAGTGGCATAAAATCTTTGACACTGTGGTGTCAAGCAATGACTTCAAATGATGTGATAAAATCTCCAATTTGACAAGGCTCAAATATGGTAATTAAATGACCGAAAAAAGTACCAATTTGGGGACGCTCAAATTTGGTAATGTAGTTAATGAAAAATTGCTAATTTTGGGGATGCCTAAAATTAGTAATTTGATCTTGAGAAATTGAAGTCTCGGTTAATAGTTGGTAACGTAATTTCAAAACATTAAAAATGCCAATTTATAATGTCAAAAAGATTCAAGACAATGAATATGTCAAGTGTGTATGTGTCGAATACACATGACGACTATGTCACTTTAAGAATGAATTTGAATGATCGAGTCATTGATGTGAGTAATGACAAGGGGATCAATTCAACAAAGTCTGGAAAGATAAATATATGAGACTAAAGAGATGACTTTAAGATGTGAAATCTCAAGTAGTTCACAATGTCTCATATGAGATCAGTCATACTATGATGACATGAATCTTGGAAAGATCAACAGAATCAATTCTAGTATAATTGGAATGTCAATGGATATGTTGCATCTATCCAAGCACAAATGTAACTAATCTTTCAAGAGTAACCAAAAGTCTAATGTACTAAGTGAATTGTACAAAACTAAACACAGTCTATATCATGAGTAGACTATGTGGATACACCAGTAATCAGGAAACTAATCATCAATTGGTGATTACAATGATATAAAGATTACTTGTGTGTATATGCTGCCTGATATGAGATATTCAAAAACTATAAAATGATACAGTAATGCAAATTGGATATCTGACATTATGAATTTAAGGTCTAAATGGTGAACATGTTTCACACTAGCTAGTGCAGCAGTGGAATGGAAATCTTTAGAATAGATGGTTATAGCTCGATAAGATGCATAATGCAATACCAATTTCTAGAAGATATTCCAAAATAGGCAATGATGTGACCGCAATATGTATTTATTGTGATAGTCAATCTATGATTGACAGGGCACAGAGCAAAAGAATAATGGTAAGTCTCGTCCTATGAGGCAAAGACATAATACCATTTTGCTATCAACATTGGTTATCACTATTCGTCAAGAGATAACATCGAGGATCCGCTAACCAAAGGGTTATCAAAAGACCTTGTTGATAAATCATCAAGAAGAATGAGTCTATTGCCATGAGCTAATGGTTTTATCGAGGATACCCAACCTAAGCTGACTGGAGATCCCAAGATCTAGGTTCAATAGGACAACCAATTCATAAAACTGGGCATGATCACTGTGGGGTTACCCCGAACCGACCATTCCTAGGATGAAAACAGTGATACCCATAGGGAGAGGTTAAGCTTATGCTTTTAATGATTCTTAAGTCGACAACGTATAGTCGGGTGGAGTAAAATACGGGTTTACTCAAAACACTTAACGAGAATCACCTATGTTGGAGTGAAGAGGGGCCGCTTCAAAGGAGAATTGCAAGGCACAATTCTCTAGAAACTCCCGCAGAACCAGGACAGTGTCCACGGCCAAAACGGGCACAATAATGAGAACAGAATAAATCAGGGAGGGCATTTGTGAAGGATATACAATCACTTACACAAACGGTTGGACAGTTCAAAGGCATCTAGTCACACTGTCTAGCCAGTAAGGAGAATATATCTTTTCGAGGGAAGGTTCAAGGAGCATACTCTACCTATCCTATGCAATGCCTAACCGTAGTAACTATCACCAAGTCAACTCCGTGTCTGACGTGTGCTGCCGGACCATCAATCTCATTCATGTGGGGGATTGCTGGACATATTAGATAAAATGGAGGAAATGGGATGTTTTGAGCATCCCATTTGAGAGGAAATTCTGAGTTGGCTCGACTACGAGTTAAAGTCAGGACTTAGTTGGAATACGTAGTACTCCGTACAAGGTTTCCAAAACATGTAAGAACACACAAAATGATTGAGGTATGAATGAGATATAATGTTCCAAAGTGAACCCTTTAGAAATGGGTTTGGGATGCTATCCCACATTGGAAAAAGATGGGAGAAATTGTGAGTATATAAGGAGATGTGGATAAAGACATGTTCAAAAAGTGAGACATGTGTGGATGTGTGACTAGGCGCCCCTCGCGCATACACACACGCGCGCGCCGCCGCGGCCATCCGTCCGGCTCGGCTCGGGTCGGGTCGGGTCGGGGTCGAAGGGCGATTTGGGCGAAATGTCTCGGCATCTCGAAGTTATGTTTTTACTGCAATTTTATTCGGTAAAATTTTATTTTACCAAAAATACCTCAATTAATAAATTCCGAATTTTTCGGATCCGGATAAAATCGAATTAAACAAATATGGATAAGTATTGAGATACTAATCCTGATCGGTTTAGAGTTCCCCCAAATACCAATTTCGATCGGTTTAGAGTTCCTCCAGATACCAATTTCGGTTGGTATAGAGTTCCTCCAGCACATGTCTCTCTCATCTTCACCTATAAATACAGATGTGAGGGGTCTTATTTTTACACAGAAAAATTTTCGTCCGTTTTTTCTGAGCCAAAAAATCCAACTTCATTTTTTTTCGAAAATAATTTCTTTTCAGAATTTGGGTCGCGTCGTTGGTAGTTCAGGTTTAATTATAGTTCGCTGAGGGTGCGATGATCGATTTATCAACGCATCGAGATGTTGTTTTATCCTGGGAGGCAGACGCTACACACTGCGGTGGGGGCGAATTTGCTTTAAGGAGATAGAAATTCTGGACTCAACATCGCCCATATTCGATTTGCTTCCACTACTACGGAATACCTTGCAATGACGTTGAAAAAACATCATAAAATGGTTTTCATGACGTTTTATCCCCGTCATCTACACTGTCGTCTATACTGGTGTCATGGATAGTGTTTGAATCAATGACGTCTAAAAAACGTCGTATATACCTTTTAATGACAGTCATTTGGCGTCATAAATATATGACGCATGACGTCCGTAAATTTTTATGAAATATTTTCAATGACGCTTGTATTTCGTCATTACAAGTCGCTATTATAATGTTAATGAAACGTCATTGAATGTTTAGTATGACAGTTTTCAATTATCATCTATTTATTATTTCATGACAGTTATATATCATCATCAATTGTGGAATCAACGACGTTGGGAAACTGTCGTTATAAACCTTTAAATGACAGTATATAATCGTCATAAATATATTAAGCATGACGTTTCGAAACTGTCATAAAATGTTTTCAATGATGCTTGAATTTTGTCATTCTAAGTTGCTATTACCATGTTTAAAAGGTGTCATAAAATGTTTTTATGACGTTGTCGAACATTGATTATAATGCTTTTAATGACACTTTTCCATTGTCATATATGTTTTGATGATGGCTTTCTAACATCGTGCTAACATATTCAATGTCATTTGATTATTGTCATAAAACAAAAAAAAATTTGAAAAAAAATTTACCATTTCCTGGATTTTAATTATATTTCAAACTAATATAGAATAAATTCATCATCACATATGAAGTCAACATCCGAACTACCAAACTTAAGAACAGACAATAACAACTACCAAACTAAGTACATCCAACCAATTTAAATAGACCTTAACAAGCCAATAACAACCAAATACAAAGTTCTACACTTGCAATGTTAACAAAAGAAATGCAACAACATCCATATCATACACGCACTATCACATAAGTTTATAAGGAGAAGAGAACATAAGTTTATAAATACTCAAGTGTGAGGGATAATGTATTTGATTGGCCACATAATGGTGCTTCCAACTGCATCTTCCATAGAAGAAAATTCGGGCTGGGAACGATAGAATTCAGCTCTAGGATTGACTGCTTCCTCAATGTCGACTCTGTAACAGTCAGGTCCAAGCTTGTATCCATGCACTTTGCTTGTTGGATCCACTGCTGATATTTTGCCTCTAGCCACAATTTCATCTGTGCCCTCCCAATCGAGTAACATGCCCGAGATACGCCGAGGGTGCTCCCTTGTACCGACTACAACAACCAAAAACACACCACAACTCAAATGGTACCCCTTTCAAACAAAATGAGATATAACATCTAGAAAATAATTAAAGGGGATATAAGGAAAACTTATCTCAAGTAAATTTACATTTGAAAATAAAACAAAATTTGCACTTTGTCATGAAAGAGTCGACACACCAAGGAATGCATCCAAGCACCAACAAATGCCCCTACTAAATATAGTTACTCAATGATTTATGAAGTATATGAAATGCGAAAATATCATGTTGATAACAAAGTAGAAAAAATAAGTTTCTACAACTGCGTAAGTTTTAATGAGAAAAGGCTAGCAGTATTCTAGAATTTCAGAATCAATACATATTCCATCAACATCAACAGCGGAGCTAAGATCCATGACCCATAGTTTTTGCAATAGAGAATAAAGTTAGATTAAAAACTAATGGATTTTATAGGATAATCAGCGCTTCAGAAACATTAAAAATCTCAAAAAGTAAAAACTGTAATAAAAAAGGAAGAGAAGATTTGAGAGGCTGTAAAAACTGTCTCAATGCATTTTATATATGGACTGTCTCAGCGTACTATCCAAAACTGTAAAAACTGTCTCAGCGCTTCAAGACATTTTATATATGGACAGCGTACTAATGGACTTTCTCAATGAAAGTTTGAGACAGTTTTTACAGCCTCTCAAGACTTTAGTACGCTGTCCATATAGCGCTGAGTACTCAGTTTTATTACAGTTTTTACAGCCTCTCAAGCCAAAAATGCAATTTCGGTTGGCGACAGCGTACTAATGGACTTTATAGGATAATCATCATATGTCTCAAGCCTGAAAGTTGTCGCCAGGCTGTAAAAACTGTAATAAAAATCAATCGTAAAGTTATCGCCATCTTCGATCTCAATGTCTCAAGCCTGAAAGGCTGAAACCAGTTGGTATGATTTGAGAAGAGATCATCTAAGGAATATCAGAGTACTAGAGAACAAGAGCTGGAACATGACACTAGAGATTTTTTAACTCTTATATTTATATCTGATACTACCAGGTGAACATCAACATGCCTTCTTCTAACTACTCACAACGGACAGTTGACATAAAGTTCAATATAAGGAAAGATTTCTCGACCGTCAAAGTGCTTTCTGAACATGCAACGCTGAGATACACCAAGGGTGCTCCCTTGTATCGACTAAAACAACCAAAATCACAGTCACAACTCACAGGCCTCAATATGTTTATTGTAATATCCGCATTTTTCTTTCCCTTGTATTTTTCTTTTTCGGCGTATTTCCCGATAGTAGTGACCCTCGTGTATCTTTCAGTGTATCTTTCCTATTATCTATGGATTTTATCCCCGTTATTGTTGTGCGGAACCGCCGTTTCGGGGTTGCCGTGGATCCATTCCATGTTATGATGCCCGTTGAGATGTTCCGTTTGATGTTTCGTTCACCTTCCGGTGTTTTGGACCGTTCATATTTCATACCTAGCGCACGCTATTTTTTCTTCATAGCGCACGCTAGGGGTCCCTTAGTAGCGCACGCTACGTTTGTTTTGTAGCGCGCGCTAGCGAGTTAGCCCTGGGAGTGGTAGTGCTGTTTTTCCAGCCTTCTGGACTAGCGTATTAGCGTACGCTACGTATACTAGCGCACGCTAATGCCGAGAGGCTAGCGCACGCTGATGATGCCCGGTAGCATGCGCTAGCGTGAGTGTCCAGTACTGGACAGTTTATTACTGGAACCGGTCAGGTGCCAGTTAGCGCACGCTACGCTTGTATGGTAGCGCACGCTAACGGATCAAGTGAGTTCTGGACAATTTGTCACTGGACTCGACTGATGCCCAGGTAGCGCACGCTATTGGTCGATAGCGCGCGCTACCGATAGGATGTTAGCGCACGCTACATTTGGAGTAGCGCACGCTAACGGCCAGAAGTCTGGCTACTGGACTGGACGCTAACTGTTTTGGCCGATAATTTTATCCCGTTAGCGCACGCTAACCTTGAGGGTTAGCGCGCGCTAACACTCCCTGGCTATATAAACCAGGGAGTTGACCCGGATGAGCAGATTATTTCATTTCTTCTCCTCTCCGCGACGCAGAGCTCCTCCGGGCGATTTCCGAGCGATTCTTCCCTTCGATTATTTCCGGCATCCTCTACCTTGAGTTTTTGTAGTAGATTAACAACACCTACTTGTGTTCTTCATCATCAATCCAAGGTAAATCTCTTAAAACCCTACTTTTCGATAAATTGGGGGTTTTGGGATTTTCTTCCGATCCGTTCCGTTTTGTTGATGGATTCATGATGAATATGATTAATCTTGTTGGTATTCTTAGTTTCCCTATGGATTCATGATATATTTTCATAGTTTTGCGAAATCGAGAGGGTTTGGTTGTGGTCCGCCCTCGTTGTTATTTTTGTGCAAATATACATGAATCGTAGGCGGGTTTTCGGGTGGATTCCATTTTCCGTATTCGTCTAGAGTTAGTTTTAATTATGTTCTTCGAATCGTTAGGTTCGGTTCCGTTGATTTCCTAACGTTCGTCGGTGGTTACCCTTTCCGTTCGTTGCGTCGTCAATTATTCAAGGCAAGTAATTCTTGGAAACCTTTATGCTTAACGTGAAATGGTAATGTATATTGTGTGTGCTTTACTCACCTCGGGAGGGTCCGACGGGGCCTCGAGGGAATCTATGGCTTCGTCCTGGATTCATGAGTTTGTTTCGCTAGCCAGCTCGGGAGGGTCCTTAGAGGCCTCGAGTGGGATTCGTGGCTTCATCCCGGTCCTAGGTGACGTGTGGTGCTTGATTTGTTTTATGAATTTGGCCAGCTCGGGAGGGTCCTTAGAGGCCTCGAGTGGGATTCGTGGCTTCGTCCCGGTCCTAGGCAAATTAATTGTGACTGTTTGTTTCCGGAAAAGACATGTCTGGTTTTGGTTTATGAAATGATATTGGTGCATGTACTATGAAACGTGTAAGCGATTGGTTTGCCTTGATTACTTGTACTAGCGTAATTGCTAACCCCTTTGGGGACCCGTTTTGGGGAAATTCTTGTTATGGATTTCAGGTTATGATTATCCGGACGAGCGAGCACCGGGACAGTACGAAGATGTTGGCCAGGGTCGTTGACATGTGCATTTGGGTCTTCTTATTTCTTATGTTCATTTCAATTTGGTTGTTTCCATGGTCATAAACTTATAGATTGTACTCGCGAGTACGTAGGCTTTTCATTTCAAACTCCGTATTGTATTACTTTAAAATTGTTACATTGTCGGTTGATACTTATTTCGCCGGTTGCTCCGTGTGTATCTTTTTATGTCATATCATTAAAATGTGTGTCCACGCTAACCGAAATGGTTAGTCGAGTGGAGTTTCCTTGTTTGTAGCCTGGTGGGTCCCATGTGGGGGTCCACGGCACTGTAATATACTCCGAATATCTTGGGGTGTTACAAAAATGGTATCAGAGCTCTAGGTTTATGGATACCTAGGCTTGTCGGTTATTTGGGTCTAGTCGTGTTTTGTTTTGCACATTGTCACACCGCTGCTGGCATCTCAGTACTTCCAGTGTTCGTAAGTTTCCTTACTCGATTCTTTACTTTCTCGTACTGTATACCATTTCTTGGACTGTGATTATTCTCCCTCTTTTACTTATTATCGAGTTGCTTTTGCCACCTCTTATCACCAGCATGGATGCTGGAAGGGGACGTGGTCGTGGTCGTGGCCGTGGACGCGGCCGAGGACGTGGGGAAGCCGGTGGGGCGGCCACGTCGCACTCTTCAGGAGCCGGCAGTACCGGCGACCGTCACAGTCATGCTTCTTCTCAGGAGCGCGCCGATCTTGGTATTGCGGCTGTTATGCAGCAAATGGTTAACCAAATGGCGGCTATAGCTCAGGTGGTCCAGAACCCCGATCGGGCCCATGCTAATCGGGGCGGATCGGATCGCTGGCTTCAGGATGTCATCAAGATGCATCCTCCTCAGTTTTCGGGAGCTTCGGACCCGATCGGCTGGGAAGGGTGGATCAAGGAGATATCCAAAGTTTTCACTGCTACCAACTGCCCCGAGGACCGTAAGGTCCCTATTGCTCAATATTTTCTCACGGGAGATGCTACAGATTGGTGGGAGGCCGTTTGTCCCAAAGATCACGTTGCTTCGTGGACCGAATTCCAAGAATTTATGGAGACCGAATATTGTCCGTGGCCGGTCAGACAGGCTCGATTGCATGCTTTCTATGATGCTCAACCACGGGATATTCCCGTATCCCAAGCTATTGCCTATTTTAACAAGGAGTTGGGTTATGTGAAGACCCAAGTTGTCGCTGAGAGCGACAAAATTTTCCATTTTTCCAGGAGGATGAAACTGTCCATTCGGGACTATATGTCTGGACTCGTCTGTACTACCCTGAAGGATTATCAGAGTCGAGCTCTTGCCTATGATATGTCGGTGACGGCTAGCGATTTGGCTCGTGAGAGCAAGAAGCAGAAGTCGGTCGGAAATTTTTCTGGTCCCAAGAGTGGAGGCGAGCAGAAATCTCAGGCTGCAAATATTTCTATGGGCGGTTCAGCTCGTTTTTCTGAGAGCTTTCGGAGTGCCGCCGGAACCGTCGTCCGGGACCCCAGATGCTTTAACTGTGGCAAGCCAGGCCACGTGAACCGGGATTGTCCTCGTCCACCTTTGACTTGTCATACTTGTGGTCAGTCGGGCCACAAAGCTTCTTTTTGCGAGAAGCTCAGACGCCATGGGCGCCCGTTCTTCTCACCCAGCACCTATGGAGCCGAGTGTGAACCAGGGCTCATTTGCTCCGCCGCCTCCACCGAGTGCCGGCCGAGGTAGGGGTCGGGGACAACCCGCTAGAGGAGGAGCTTCCAGTGTCGGCTCCGCCTAGCCGCGTATATACGAGATGAGGAGGGCCGATGACCCAGCAGCTACTGTGGCGACAGGTACCGTTCATATCCATTCTCATCCTGTCGGTGTACTTTTTGATTTGGGTGCCACATATTCATTCATTTCTCTAGAGTGTGTACGCCGTTTGAGTCTCGACTGCTTGTCACCTTGCGAGCCTTTCATCGTTAAACTTCCTAGTGGTGATAGAATTGTCGGTGATCGAGAAGTCCGGGACTGTTCTGTGATTATTTGTGAGAGGGCTTGGCTCTCTAATCTTATTGTCGTGGGTATCGAGGGTGAGGATTTGATTCTCGGGGATGATTGGCTCGAGCGGCATGGCGCGATCATGAGCTACCGCACGAGAATCATCACTATGTTAGCCGAGGACGACACCGAACACTCTTTCGCAGGGCGAAAGAGGGGAAACCAGAAGTTTGTTATTAATGCCTTAAAGGCGATGAGTCTCCTGCGAAAGGGGTGTACTGGTTATTGATGCTATGCCTTGAAGATGGAGAATGGTGGAGTCGAGTTTTCATCGATTCCAGTCGTTAGTGAGTTTTCGGATGTATTTCCTGACGAGTTGCCGGGATTGCCGCCGGATCGTGAGGTTGAGTTTGTTATAGAATTAGAGCCGAGCGCGGCTCCGATTTCGAAGGCGCCGTATCGCATGGCACCTTCATAGATGTCAGAGTTAAAGAAGCAGTTGAGTGAGCTTCTTGAGTCAGGGTATGTTCGACCGAGCGCCTCGCCTTGGGGTGCACCGGTCCTGTTTGTGCGGAAGAAGGATGGTTCACTACGTTTGTGTATCGACTATCGCGAACTAAACAAAGTGACCATCAAGAACAAGTATCCTTTGCCGAGGATTGATGACTTGTTCGATCAGTTGCAGGGAGCTGCGGTATTCTCGAAGATTGATTTGAAATCGGGGTACTATCAGCTCCGGGTGAGGGAGTCCGACGTGCCGAAAACGGCTTTTCGGACGAGATACGGACATTATGAGTTTGTAGTTATGCCTTTCGGGTTAACTAATGCGCCGGTGGTGTTCATGCAGTTGATGAACAAAGTCTTTATCGAGTATTTGGATAAGTGTGTCGTCGTCTTCATTGACAATATTCTTATCTATTCGAGGAACGAGGAAGAGCATGCCCATCATTTGCGGGTAGTGTTAGACATTTTGAGGACCGAGCAACTCTATGCAAAGTTCTCGAAATGTGAGTTCTGGCTGAAAGAAGTGATGTTTTTAGGTCACGTGATTTCAGCCGAGGGGGTTCGTGTGGATCCGCAGAAAATTGAGGCAGTGTTGGATTGGGCATCGCCCACAAATGTGAAGGAGGTCCGTAGTTTCTTGGGTTTGGCTGGCTACTACCGTAGGTTCGTCGAGGGTTTCTCAAAACTAGCTCGGCCACTTACACAGTTGCTCCAGAAATCCGAGAAGTTCGTCTGGACCAATGAGAGACAGTCGAGTTTTGAGGAGCTGAAGAAGCGTTTGACTTCAGCCCCGGTTTTGGCTTTGCCATGTGGCAACGAGGGATTCGCCGTTTATAGCGATGCTTCGGGTCAGGGTCTTGGGTGCGTATTGATGCAGCATGGCAAGACCATTGCCTATGCGTCGAGACAGTTGAGGCCGTATGAGCTTAACTACCCTACTCACGATTTGGAGTTAGCGGCGGTTGTCTTTGCACTCAAGATTTGGCGTCACTATCTTTTCGGCTCTGCATGTCAGATTTTTACCGATCATAAAAGTCTGAAATACATATTTACTCAGCGGGAGTTGAATATGAGGCAGAGGAGGTGGTTAGAGCTGATTAAGGATTACGACCTCGAAATCCTTTATCATCCGGGCAAGGCGAACGTCGTGGCCGGCGCCTTGAGTCGAAAACCGATTGCGTTGCGAACGCTTGAGGTCCTTACGTCTCAGTCTGAGCTTCGGCGGGCTTTGATTGAGGTTGATATTGAGGTTTTGTTGCCTGGAGCTGTCGGGCAACTTTGTGCTTTAGAGATTTCGTCGTCTTTGATCGATGAAATTAAGCTGAAGCAATTAGAGGACCCGATGATTACTCAAATCCGAGAGAACGTTCTTAAGGGAAAGTCTCCTGGATTTGTGATTCACGAGGATGGTGTTTTGAGATTCCAGAGTCGGCTTTGTGTGCCGAACGACCCAGAGTTGCGGCAGAGTATTTTGCGTGAGGCCCATGCTACACCTTATTCCGTTCATCCTGGTTCGAGTAAGATGTACAAGGAGCTGAGGAGGAATTTCTGGTGGAATGATATGAAGGAGGAGGTCGCACAGTTTGTAGCGAGATGTTTGACTTGCCAGCAGGTCAAAATCGAGCATCGACCGGGTCAAGTTATTCTGATACTTCCCATTCCAGAATGGAAATGGGAAGATATATCGATGGATTTTGTTACGAATTTGCCGAGATCGAGATCGGGCATGAATATGATATGGGTGATTGTTGATCGTCTGACCAAGTCGGCACATTTTCTGGGCATCAAGGACACTTGGGGTCCAGAAAAGTTGGCTCGTGTATTTATCGCTAGATTGTGAGGCTTCACGGTTCGAAGTCTATTGTTTCGGATCGTGATGGCCGCTTTGTATCGCACTTTTGGCAAAGCGGTGCATAAGGCATTGGGTACCCGTTTGCATTTGAGTACCTCTTTTCATCCCGATCGGATGGGATCAGAACGCACTATCCAGACATTCGAGGACATGTTGCGTGCTTGTGCCCTCGATTGGAGCAGCGACTGGGAGGAGCATTTGCCATTGATCGAATTCACGTACAACAATAGTTGGCACGCGTCGATTCGGATGGCACCGTACGAGGCACTTTATGGGCGGCGATGTCGATCACCGATTTGTTGGGATGAGGCGTCCGATTTGGTCGGGACCGAGCCGGATGTCGTTTTAGAGACGAGGCGGAAGATAGAATTAATTCGGGAACGGGTGTTGACTGCCCAGAGTCGACAGAAGTCCTATGCCGATGTCCGTCGTCGACCTTTAGAATTCGAGGTGGGAGACCACGTTTTGCTGAAGGTGTCGCCAACGAGGGGAATTTTCCGTTTCGGGAAAAAGGGGAAGTTGAGTCCGAGATTTATTGGACCCTTCGAGATTCTCGAGCGAGTCGGTGGTTGGCATACCGTTTGGCATTGCCCCCGGCCCTGAGTCATGTTCATAGCGTTTTTCATATTTCTTAGCTGAGGAAATATGTCCCGGACCCTAGTCACATCATCGATTATGATGAGATTGACGTCGCCGAGGATATTACTTTTGAGGAGCATCCTTTGAAGATTTTGGAACATCGGAAGAAACGACTGAGGCATAAGACCATCCCGTTGGTCAAGGTGCAGTGGTCGAGACACGGTGTCGAGGAGGCAACTTGGGAAACCGAGGATAGCATGCGTGCTAGGTACCCTGAGTAGTTAGTTTCTTAAGTTTCGGGACGAAACTTGTTTTTAGAGGGGTAGAATGTAATATCCACATTTTTCTTTCCCTTGTATTTTTCTTTTTCGGCGTATTTCCCGATAGTAGTGACCCTCGTGTATCTTTCAGTGTATCTTTCCTATTATCTATGGATTTTATCCCCGTTATTGTTGTGCGGAACCGCCGTTTCGGGGTTGCCGTGGATCCATTCTATGTTATGATGCCCGTTGAGATGTTCCGTTTGATGTTTCGTTCACCTTCCGGTGTTTTGGACCGTTCATATTTCATACCTAGCGCACGCTATTTTTTCTGCATAGCGCACGCTAGGGGTCCCTTAGTAGCGCACGCTACGTTTGTTTCGTAGCGCGCGCTAGCGAGTTAGCCCTGGGAGTGGCAGTGCTGTTTTTCCAGCCTTCTGGACTAGCGTATTAGCGTACGCTACGTATACTAGCGCACGCTAATGTCGAGAGGCTAGCGCACGCTGATGATGCCCGGTAGCGTGCGCTAGCGTGAGTGTCGATCTTCGACGCTTTATTACCGGAACCGGTCAAAGCCGGTTAGCGCACGCTACGCTTGTATGGTAGCGCACGCTAACGGATCAAGTGAGTTCTGGACAGTTTGTCACTGGACTCGACTGATGCCCAGGTAGCGCACGCTATTGGTCGATAGCGCGCGCTACCGATAGGATGTTAGCGCACGCTACATTCGGAGTAGCGCACGCTAACGGCCAGAAGTCTGGCTACTGGACTGGACGCTAACTCTTTTGGCCGATAATTTTATCCCGTTAGCGCACGCTAACCTTGAGGGTTAGCGCGCGCTAACACTCCCTGGCTATATAAACCAGGGAGTTGACCCGGATGAGCAGATTATTTCATTTCTTCTCCTCTCCGCGACGCAGAGCTCCTCCGGGCGATTTCCGAGCGATTCTTCCCTTCGATTATTTCAGGCATCCTCTACCTTGAGTTTTTGTAGTAGATTAACAACACCTACTTGTGTTCTTCATCATCAATCCAAGGTAAATCTCTTAGAACCCTACTTTTCGATAAATTGGGGTTTTTGGGATTTTCTTCCGATCCGTTCCGTTTTGTTGCTGGATTCATGATGAATATGATTAATCTTGTTGGTATTCGTAGTTTCCCTATGGATTCATGATATATTTTCATAGTTTTGCGAAATCGAGAGGGTTTGGTTGTGGTTCGCCCTCGTTGTTATTTTTGTGCAAATATACATGAATCGTAGGCGGGTTTTCGGGTGGATTCCATTTTCCGTATTCGTCTAGAGTTAGTTGTAATTATGTTCTTCGAATCGTTAGGTTCGGTTCCGTTGATTTCCTAGCGTTCGTGGGTGGTTACCCTTTCCGTTCGTTGCGTCGTCAATTATTCAAGGCAAGTAATTCTTGGAAACCTTTATGCTTAACGTGAAATGGTAATGTATATTGTGTGTGCTTTACTCACCTCGGGAGGGTCCGACGGGGCCTCGAGGGAATCTATGGCTTCGTCCTGGATTCATGAGTTTGTTTCGCTAGCCAGCTCGGGAGGGTCCTTAGAGGCCTCGAGTGGGATTCGTGGCTTCGTCCCGGTCCTAGGTGACGTGTGGTGCTTGATTTGTTTTATGAATGTGGCCAGCTCGGGAGGGTCCTTAGAGGCCTCGAGTGGGATTCTTGGCTTCGTCCCGATCCTAGGCAAATTAATTGTGACTGTTTGTTTCCGGAAAAGACATGTCTGGTTTTGGTTTATGAAATGATATTGGTGCATGTACTATGAAACATGTAAGCGATTGGTTTGCCTTGATTACTTGTACTAGCGTAATTGCTAACCCCTTTGGGGACCCGTTTTGGGGAAATTCTTGTTATGGATTTCAGGTTATGATTATCCGGACGAGCGAGCACCGGGACAGTACGAAGATGTTGGCCAGGGTCGTTGACATGTGCATTTGGGTCTTCTTATTTCTTATGTTCATTTCGATTTGGTTGTTTCCATGGTCATAAACTTATAGCTTGTACTCGCGAGTACGTAGGCTTTTCATTTCAAACTCCGTATTGTATTACTTTAAAATTGTTACATTGTCGGTTGATACTTATTTCGCCGGTTGCTCTGTGTGTATCTTTTTATGTCATATCATTAAAATGTGTGTCCACGCTAACCGAGATGGTTAGTCGAGTGGAGTTTCCTTGTTTGTAGCCTGGTGGGTCCCATGTGGGGGTCCACGGTGCTGTAATATACTCCGAATATCTTGGGGTGTTACATTTATAAACTAACCCCAAGTTATACACAACAAAACTTACGTTATTCATAAGAAATTTCAAGGAAATACTACCAAAGCAAAATAAACCTTAGTCATAGCAACACACTATCTTTCCATACATAGCAAAACAGATCTCAGATATAATTATAAACTTACCTTAGAATTTCCAGTCATAGGGCTATGGTTAATTCTTTCTTCACCATTAACAGGTACATCCTAAATTGTAAATACACAAGCAAGTAAGTATTTATAGATTAACAAATAATTAAGTTTTCAATGATCTGGAATAATAATGCACCAGTAATTTAGTAACTTACTTGTGCTTTATCAGGACTGCTTGTGCGCTTACTTCTGTAATACCCGTAATTTCGATTTCCGGTAATTTCTTTTATTTTTCGGCGAAAGTCCGTTTTGACGACTTGCTCATGACCGTTTCGTCATTCCGAGAATGATTAATTCTGCACTTTTTGTCATCCGAGTTCGTTTCGGTGTCGTTTTGTTGAGTTCCGTGCTTTTTGGCGACTTTTCCGCACTTGAGTTCGATTCTTGCGAATCTCGTTCGAAACTGCTGTTTCGAGTTTCACGTAAGTCCGTTTAACCTTGTTAGACGTGTTGTGAACTTCGGTTTGGTTATTCAATCACGTATCGTGATTTTCGGACGTTTTGGGCCATTTTTGTAATTTCCCAAAGTTTGGGGTAATTACTTCCGTCGTCGAATTCCGACACTTCGGGTGGTCGGAATCGTGTGTTCTCTTAGCGCTTGGATTCGTCTTTGCGAGTACTTCGTAACCGTATCTCCGGTTTTTACTCAGGTTCGGGTTTCGGGGTCGTTCGGACCGTCGGAGTGGCCACGACCGAGACGGCCGCAAAGAAATGTCCGCGGAGTTACGGCCGTAAGGTGCCGGTTACGGCCGTAAGTGATCGGCAGGCATGGCCTGACGAATGCCGGTTACGGCCGTAAGAGTCGAGAGTTACGGCCGTACGGGTGCCAGGCAGCTTCCGGACGAATGCCGGTTACGGCCGTAAGAGTCGAGAGTTACGGCCGTACGGGTGCCAGGCAGCTTCCGGACGAATGCCGGTTACGGCCGTAAGGGCCTGCCGGGTACGGCCGTAAGTGCCGAGTTACGGCCGTAAGGCCCGCCGGTTACGGCCGTAAGTGTCCGGCAGTGACCGGCTATATAAGGCCTGGGCAGCCCGTTTTTACTCATTTCTTCACTTTTCTTGCGGCTATCGGACGGGTGCGACGGGAAATTGGGTTCTTGGTCGATTCTACTCAATTCCAAGACATTTTGGAAGATCCTTGTTGATTATATCAACATCTAATCCGTGTGTTTCGTCGAATCAAGGTATATTTCTTGATTTTCCTTCAAGTTGACTTTTCGGAGAATTGTTCTTGATTTCGTTTCTAACCCGATTTTGATACATCGGTTGGTGTAGTATGATGTTATTAATCGTGTTCTATGGGTTGTATATCCATATTTCGAGTTTGTTCAATTCGATTAGCGATTCGAGTGTTCTTGGGAATTATTGAATATTTAGTGTTCGATTAAATGTCCCAATGAGTTTCCCTTCGATAGTTTGTTGGGATTTCCGTTGTTTTGGCTTTGATTCTTGTCGTAACCATGTGTTATTGTTCCTTCCGGAGGTTTATAGGTGTTCGAGGATTCCGATGTTGAATCTCGTTGGTGATTGATGATTCGTGTGGTGTTATTCTCGTAATACTCGTGGTGCTATCGCGTTCTTGATGGTGTTCGGGCGTTCGGGGCTATTCGACCGCGTCCTATCCGTCGTCTCGTTGCGATCGTGATTTCGAGGCAAGTACCTTGTCCATACAATTCTTGTTTTATGGATATGATGATTTGAGATCGTCTTGGTGTGTTTGTTTGTTTGTTTGAAATGAGTTTTCAAAAGATTTGGTTAGCCTTGTTAAAGGCCCTCTTTCAAAACCGCGTATGCTTTGTGATTGGTGTGTTTCATGAACGAGTATGTGACTCCTGTGGATATGTTTGGTGTTGATGATGCACTTGGTGTTGCGTGTGGATGTATATTGTTTCATTTCGGTGCATTGTGGTTTGACGTGGTGTTTTGCTAAGTATTTGATGCCTCTGGGTGGATTGTTTGGATATCCTTGGTGTGATATGTTATTTGTGCATGATTGTTTCGCTCACCGTGGGTTGGTTCGACGGGGCCACGGCGGGAATCCAATGGTAGAGCCCTGGATTCATGAGTGGTGAATGTATTTTACTCACCGTGGGTTGGTTCGACGGGGCCACGACGGGAGTCCAATGGTAGAGCCCTGGATTCACGAGTAAAAACTTCACAGGTTGGTGTATATTTAGTGAATGTATTTTACTCACCGTGGGTTGGTTCGACGGGGCCACGGCGGGAGTCCAATGGTAGAGCCCTGGATTCACGAGTAAAACTTCACGAGTTGATATTGATTTTTATGTCTGTCGAGGACACGTGACGTGGGTTTTAACCCTGTGAATTCTTGTCGGTTTTCTATTTGCGAAAACAAAACCTTTTGGGCTGTGACCCCTGTTGATTTTTGGAAAGAGAAGGATTCGGAAAATCCTAAATTGTTTTCTATTAAAACTCTCGATGGCATTTTAAACTGTTTTATAAATTGTTTCCCTTGATTTGTGATCTTTCAGTTTTGGAATGTTTTACCAAACTCATGCCTCGGGAAGTGCTTTTTGTTACGTTTGGAACTTTGAGGATTCCTGATTATTATTGTTCTTGGAACTTGTATTGTATGGCTCGTATTTTTGCACTTGTACTTGCACTAGCAAAACAGTGGAGTTTTGCTAACCCCCGAGTATTCGGGGGGTGGATGTCTATTTTTGCATTCAGGTTTTGGAGCATAGCACAGGGTCGGCACGAAGGATGATGAAAGATGAACGATACTAATCACACGAGGACCCGTTGATGTCGTATTGGTCTAGTTGTATTTTCTTTTCCGCTGCAGTATCTTTTCCCCGTTGTACGGGAGTTTATTGTATTTTGACCCCTGCGTGGGTATGTGTTTGGAATTGATTTGTATGTTATTATTGAAAGACCAAGTCGGTCTACTGAGTCATTTTAGCCTTAAAGGCGATGTTTAGATGTTTGATTTTAGTTATCAGCCTGGTAGATCCTCGAGGAGAGGGTCTACGGCGTGTAATATCCCTGAGTGGATTGGGGGTGTTACATAAATGGTATCGGAGCTTAGGTTGAGAAAAACCTAGGCTGTCGGGTCAAGTCGTGTTGTTTGAGTCTTGTTTCGTCGGATTTTATCTGACTGAGTCGTGTCGCGACGCGTCGTTTGAGTTTGTTGGTCGTGATTAGTATCGTGGGGCGATCATCATCTTCGTGCGACCTGTGGAAGTAAGTCTCCCTTCTTTGTGTTGTGCCTCATGTGACACGAGCTATTTTTATGATTATTTGTTAAGTGATGGAATCCTTATGTGGATTTTGATTTCACGATATGTATTTAATCGACTCTCGTATTTGATTTATACGAGGAGTGTCGTCGCTTGTGATGTCTTTTTATTGTTGTTTTTGTCCGTTGCTGATAATTTTCGAACCGATTTGCACGTTTTACAAGTTCTCTTGTGGAAGCTTTGTGCTTATACACGTTCGACTTGTTCACTAGCCAGTGCGGTAGGGTCTTTAGAGGCCTCGAATGGGGCCAGTGGTTTTGTTCTGAATGTGGTTATTTGACTCTAATATTTCGTTCTTATGAGGAGTAGTGTTGCTGGATTGTGCATGTTGAACTGTATTTATTTTATCCGCTGTGTGAGTTCTTTTGTAATGACTTTCGGTACTTTACCGACCGAGTTTTATTTCGAAAACCGATTCCCTTAACCGAGTTTTTGGAATTATGGCCTTGATCATTTTGGCGAAATTCTTATGACGGTATTTAGCATTTTGTAAATGGCTTCTGTGAGTTTTTGAAATATTACCGTCATCGGCCTTTTTGGCATTTTTGTAAATGGTTTTTAGCCTGGGGTTCCGACGCGGGACCCACAGCGCTATGATGTTCCATGTGATTACCTGAAATTTTTGGGCATTCTAGACTTTTTGGCATCGTCCTTTTTGGTATTGAATTATTTTCGAAAACTTGAGTATCTTAGAAATAAATTTCGAGACGTACGTTTCAAATGAATTGTTTCTCGTGGTACTTCTACGGTGCCACAATCTGTTTCAAAATTCTTCTACCTCGAGGACCAAAATGTTTTGAGATATTTTCATTGTTTTAGAAACACTTTTACTTAGACCCGAGGGTCGAATATTTGGAAAGTTTTCACTAAAAGAAAGGTGTCCTCATTTTTGTTCAAACGCAAGATGATTTTCAAAGTCTCGAAAATGATGTTTGTTCAACTTTTTTTAAAATGATACTCAAGATCAACTGGTGTTTCCAAACTGTCTTCAAAAGGTGGTTTTCGTTTTAAAACCCATCATTTCCTGCTTTTGGTCGGAGAAAGTGTGTATGATGTTTGTATTGTTGTTAGGGTGTTAGCCTCCGAATTGTGATTGAATTGGTGGTGTGAACGTTGAGTCGTTCGCCACGCGTATGTTTTGTTAGCCCTTTGTGGGAGATGTGATGACGATCTTTAATGTTGACATTTCGTGGTGGCTTGCGTGTTATCGCACCTGTGCGAGCTGTTAAAGCTTGGGTTTGTACGTTTGTGTACATGTGTGATTGTTTCATGATGTTTGTAATTATGTGCTGGTTATTGTTCGGACCTTTGAGGTCGCCGAACGATACCGTCGTTGCTGTAGTGTTTGTGTGTGTGTATTACTTTACGATGGTAATCGTTGTATACGGTATGTATTATGATTCTTCGTTGTGCTGAGTTGGCATCTCCGGTATGTTGTTTTGCGGTGTTATGTTCCATTGTATCTAGCATTTGCATTTTCGGTATGCCGAGCCGAGGCATTTCAACCGTGATGTGCCGGGGGAATGTGCGTGCAATTTGTCCTTCTCGTCAGTAACACATTTCGAGTGTGGACTCGAGGGACATCGAATTCAGTTTTGCGAATTGGCTACCGAGACTTTCGGAGTTCGCGCTTCAGCACAGATATCAGAATCGGTTTGAGAGGCCTTTGAAGGATGTTTCTGTCGATTGCCTATTGTGTCGTCTCCTTGATTTCGTTATTGTGAGTAGCGGGGATGACCTTCTTTTACAAGAGGTCGAATGTAATACCCGTATTGTTTTTGGACTTCTTCATTTTCTCTTTCTCCAGTCTATCGATTCGCTCGTGTTCGTTGATACTGTCTGAACTTGTTCTGTATTTTGGTTTCATCGTCCGAACGAGCTGTGATCTTGTTGTGGGTCGATCTGGTTATCGCTGTAACTTTTTCAAGTTCGGTTCGATTCTTGTGAACCTTGTTCGGAAGTGACATCATTTGGTTCTATTAGTTCTTTTATTCGAAGTGGATCGGATTTGGAACTCCTGTGTTTTCGACTCTGTCGACTCGTTTATGTTCGTTGACATTTTCTGAGCTTATCCTGCCCCTTGCTTTTGTTGATCGAACGAGCGTGGTATTGTTTCGGAATAACTCGTTTGTCGTTGTGACTATTCAATTTCTATTTCCTCTCATGTGGATCTTATGTGAATGCATATGTTGTTGTTTTCACCGGATCATATATTGTCTCGAGTCGATATGTGAACCTTGGAGTTGTTGTTTGAATTTTATTATCCTTCGTGTTTCGGACATGATTGTTCGATCTTTATTGTCTCGATTGTTTACTTATTCGGTTTTTGTTGATCTCGTTCCGTGATTGGTGAACGTTCAGGCTCCTTCGTAATTCCCTTCAGTTCGGGAAATTAGTCTCGTTTTCGATTTTCCAACCCTTGGGCGGTGGGATTCCGTATTTGTTCAGCGGTTGGCTCGCGTTTTGATTGATGTACCGTTGGGTTGGTCAATCATATTGATTTTCGTTCGTTGTGTTTTGTGATTGTTCGGATAATTGACTTGACTATATTATCCGTTTGATGACGCTTGTCATTTGTTGGTTTGATTATATCCCTAACGGCGACGTTGTGTTGGTCGTCGTGGAGCGTGTTTTCACGCCGTATGTCTCTTTGCGTTTCTTGCAGCGTTTCGCCGTTGGGCGCGAGTTTTCTGTTTTTGTGTATCTCGTCGAGTTTTCCTGGTGGGGATATTGCTTCTCCCTACTTGTTTTAAGTTTCGGGACGAAACTTCTTTTAAGGAGGGTAGAATGTAATACCCGTAATTTCGATTTCCGGTAATTTCTTTTTTTTTTTCGGCGAAAGTCCGTTTTGACGACTCGCTCATGACCGTTTTGTCATTCCGAGAATGATTAATTCTGCACTTTTTGTCATCCAAGTTCGTTTCGGTGTCGTTTTGTTGAGTTCCGTGCTTTTTGGCGACTTTTCCGCACTTGAGTTCGATTCTTGCGAATCTCGCTCAAATCATTGTTTCGAGTTTCACGTAAGTCCGTTTAACCTTGTTAGACGTGTTGTGAACTTCGGTTTGGTTATTCAATCACGTATCGTGATTTTCGGACGTTTTGGGCCATTTTTGTAATTTCCCAAAGTTTGGGGTAATTACTTCCGTCGTCGAATTCCGACACTTCGGGTGGTCGGAATCGTGTGTTCTCTTAGCGCTTGAATTCGTCTTTGTGAGTACTTCGTAACTGTATCTCCGGTTTTTACTCAGGTTCGGGTTTCGGGGTCGTTCGGACCGTCGGAGTGGCCACGACCGAGGCGGCCGCAGCAGGTACTGGTCTGGCCGAGTTACGGCCGTAAGGTGCCGGTTACGGCCGTAAGTGATCGGCAGGCATGACCTGACGAATGCCGGTTACGGACGTAAGAGTCGAGAGTTACGGCGTGACGGTGCTGTGCAACGGACGAATGCCGGTTACGGCCGTAAGAGTCGAGAGTTACGGCCGTACGGGTGCCAGGCAGCTTCCGGACGAATGCCGGTTACGACCGTAAGGGCCTGCCGGGTACGGCCGTAAGTGCCGAGTTACGGCCGTAAGGCCCGCCGGTTACGGTCGTAAGTGTCCGGCAGTGACCGGCTATATAAGGCCTGGGCAGCCCGTTTTTACTCATTTCTTCACTTTTCTTGCGGCTATCGGACGGGTGCGACGGGAAATTGGGTTCTTGGTCGATTCTACTCAATTCCAAGACATTTTGGAAGATCCTTGTTGATTATATCAACATCTAATCCGTGTGTTTCGTCGAATCAAGGTATATTTCTTGATTTTCCTTCAAGTTGACTTTTCGGAGAATTGTTCTTGATTTCGTTTCTAACCCGATTTTGATACATCGGTTGGTGTAGTATGATGTTATTAATCGTGTTCTATGGGTTGTATATCCATATTTCGAGTTTGTTCAATTCGATTAGCGATTCGAGTGTTCTTGGGAATTATTGAACATTTAGTGTTCGATTAAATGTCCCAATGAGTTTCCCTTCGATAGTTTGTTGGGATTTCCGTTGTTTTGGCCTTGATTCTCGTCGTAACCATGTGTTATTGTTCCTTCCGGAGGTTTATAGGTGTTCGAGGATTCCGATGTTGAATCTCGTTGGTGATTGATGATTCGTGTGGTGTTATTCTCGTAATACTCGTGGTGCTATCGCGTTCTTGATGGTGTTCGGGCGTTCGGGGCTATTCGACCGCGTCCTATCCGTCGTCTCGTTGCGATCGTGATTTCGAGGCAAGTACCTTGTCCATACAATTCTTGTTTTATGGATATGATGATTTGAGATCGTCTTGGTGTGTTTGTTTGTTTGTTTGAAATGAGTTTTCAAAAGATTTGGTTAGCCTTGTTAAAGGCCCTCTTTCAAAACCGCGTATGTTTTGTGATTGGTGTGTTTCATGAATGAGTATGTGACTCCTGTGGATATGTTTGGTGTTGATGATGCACTTGGTGTTGCGTGTGGATGTATATTATTTCATTTCGGTGCATTGTGGTTTGACGTGGTGTTTTGCTAAGTATTTGATGCCTCTAGTTGGATTGTTTGGATATCCTTGGTGTGATATGTTATTTGTGCATGATTGTTTCGCTCACCGTGGGTTGGTTCGACGGGGCCACGGCGGGAATCCAATGGTAGAGCCCTGGATTCATGAGTGGTGAATGTATTTTACTCACCGTGGGTTGGTTCGACGGGGCCACGGCGGGAGTCCAATGGTAGAGCCCTGGATTCACGAGTAAAAACTTCACAGGTTGGTGTATATTTAGTGAATATATTTTACTCACCGTGGGTTGGTTCGACGGGGCCACGGCGGGAGTCCAATGGTAGAGCCCTGGATTCACGAGTAAAACTTCACGAGTTGATATTGATTTTTATGTCCGCCGAGGACACGTGACGGGTTTTAACCTGTGAATTCTTGTCGGTTTTCTATTTGCGAAAACAAAACCTTTGGGTGTGATCCCCGTTGATTTTGGAAAGAGAAGGATTCGAAAATCCTAAATTGTTTTCTATTAAAACTCTCGATGGCATTTTAAACTGCTTTATAAATTGTTTCCCTTGATTTGTGATCTTTCGCTTTGGAATGTTTTACCAAACTCATGCCTCGGGAAGTGCTTTTCGTTACGTTTGGAACTTTGAGGATTCCCGATTATTATTGTTCTTGGAACTATTAATGTATGGCTCGTATTTTTGCACTTGTACTTGCACTAGCAAAACAAAGGAGTTTGCTAACCCCGAGTATTCGGGGTGGATGTCTATTTTTGCATTCAGGTTTTGGAGCATAGCACAGGGTCGGCACGAAGGATGATGAAAGATGAACGATACTAATCACACGAGGACCCGTTGATGTCGTATTGGTCTAGTTGTATTTTCTTTTCCGCTGCAGTATCTTTTCCCCGTTGTACGGGAGTTTATTGTATTTTGACCCCTGCGTGGGTATGTGTTTGGAATTGATTTGTATGTTATTATTGAAAGACCAAGTCGGTCTACTGAGTCATTTTAGCCTTAAAGGCGATGTTTAGATGTTTGATTTTAGTTATCAGCCTGGTAGATCCTCGAGGAGAGGGTCTACGGCGTGTAATATCCCTGAGTGGATTGGGGGTGTTACATGTTGACTAATTTTTGTAACATGGTAGAGAATATATCTGAAAAAAGGCCTACACGCATTAGAAAGGATAATGAAAATGAATTTCAGTCCCGTGAAATATTAGAATCCTATGCCGTTCTTGGAAACGGGCCAACAAACATCTCAAGCGCCTTGAGGACTTCGACATAGATGTGCCAGCATCATTAAATCATTATGAGCCCTACCGATTTGGGAACATCGGTACTACATCCATAATCTAATTATAGTCATATAATAATTTTTCTAACGCTATAAGGCTTATCTTTCGGCCATCACTTCATGGGATGAGCCAAACTATTTTTACCCAGCTGACAGATCTCTATAAAATTGTGAAACCACAAAACTTACCAAGTTAAAAATGAACTCCTCTAGAATCTTAGTCCGCACGCTTCTCCTCAAGTTTCTCTTCTAATACTGCTTTCCAAGAGCTACTTTGTAGTTGAGCATCTATCCTTGAAGGAGTAACACCTGCTCCTAGACCCCTAACACGACCATTTTTTTCCTTACCAAGAACTTGAGTTAATACATCCCACTTTACAGTGCAGTGCCCTTCACTAGAGGTTGCTCGTCAAGTTTAGTTTGCATCTCAGCCTAGTACATATGCATGTCAGGAAGCAACAATTAGCAATATCACAATATAAACAATATTTATATTGACAAACCAACAGCTGAATGAGAACGCTTACACATTTGGCCTTCACATGCTCATTTTTGGACTTCTCGTGGCCTTTAGTAAACAACCTTGTTCTACACAATGATTCTCCAGTTTCCATTTTCTTTAATGAACACAAGCGATTATGTTAGTTCACAGATTAGTATTTTATCTAGAATATAGATACATCAAACAATTTGAACTTACATGTTCATATTCCTTTCTGGCATAACCTTTCCGACTTAGAGTGTGAGGAAGAAGTTGTCTGGCCCTTATTGCCTTCATTTTGCCACTCTTTTCCTGCCAATCATATATGCAATCAACTATTATTTGTAATATACATGACATAGTATGAAGTATTTCCCTTTTTTCAATTAATTAAACTTTTCAGATTTTGTATATTTTCCAAAAAAAAAAAATCACCTTTTAAAATTTCATATTGTCCCGGAAACTTTATAAATTTTTGAAATTATAATTTTAACCCCAAATATTTTATTAATTGTGTTAAGAGACTTACTTTCCATCTCTCTGAAGAACGTTCAACTACAAACGCATCCCACTCTTTTTGTGGCACATAAGCGGGTCTAAGGAGACCGAGTAGCCGTGTAGTTTCTGTCTTAGCGCGTCGAGCCTCTACAACATTTACAATACTACCCGAGAGTTCAAATTTATATGCTCTCCATAGCCTTCCCATTTGTTGCAAGACGCATGTCTTATAAATAAGATCCACATGATATTTTTGCTGCAACACAACATATCAAACTATAATCATTTTCATACTTAAGGAGAATTAATTACTACAATAGGAAACAAACTGCTGAATTAATATACTAAAATTAAAAGGAAGTTATTAGTGACAAAATATATTACCAACAACAGACTCCAGACATTATTTTTGGTCTGATCTTCCACCTTATGCCAATTCCCTATGTTGATCGGCACCTGCTCTCTCACTAAAACCCCAACAGTTGAGCTAAACCGTATTGATACTAGTCCAATAGGTTGTCCTTTTTCATTCCATTCAACCATTTGACGCGCTGATTCTCCTGTTGGGATGACTTGTAAGGTAGTTTTACCTATCACCTTTTTTTCCCTTGTCGGTGGGAGTAAGCTCAAAATCAACACGTGGTTGTGTAATTTCATCTGAGGGTTGATTTGGTGTGTCAATATCAGCCCCTTCTGCTCTACCTCTTTTCTTTCCTATTGCCATAGCCTGTTCTTTCCTACTTCATATAATCATATAAAGTCAGTTTGGGACAGTACATTTAATCATATAAAGTCAGATCATTATATCGATTTAAACAAAATGTGATTACATAACACCAAGACATTATTTGTTCAAAATATCAAGATAAAAATATAATAAAGTGACATGGTTACAGAAAATGATAACTATGCTACATTACAATCAGGTTTCAACACCATCTCCATGGTCTATATCAAGTGCAGATGTCTCTTGAATAACAAAAGATGTATAAAAACTTTCATCAAATTGTTCGAGATCATTAAAACCTCTTGGTGGTGCCTTCAACACCACATACCAGCTAGATTTTTTATTATCTCTAGAATAAAATACTTGTTGGGCATGTGATGCTAAAATAAATGGGTCTTTATTACTCAAACCCTCGTGAAGGTTAACTAAGGTGAATCCATCCACTTTCTTTACTCCAGAAGCCATGTTGGCCAAATCGCAAAGGAAAACAGCCAACCGAAATTTGTAGAAATCCAAGACAAAAATGTGTCTAATAATCCCATAATAATTAGATAAAGTATCTGCTTCTATATGCACTCCGTAGTCTTGTGTAGAAATATTAGCATCCATAGTGTGAAATCTTTTTCCATTTATAACAAAACCCGTGTGAGACATTGCACAATGCCTTGGCCCTTTTACAAGACAAGAGAGTGTTTCACGACTCGAGACAAGTACTACCAAACTTGAACTTTAATCAAAATAATTATTAAGCAAATTTTATAGTTAGGTTCATTAAAGTTTAATCAATACACTTAAACATGTAAGCCTCTTATTAATAAATCAAACCTTGGCTTGTAGCCATTCAACAAATTTCTCCGAATGCACTTTCTCTAGCAATTTAGAATTGGTCACCAAACGATGATCGAGCACTTTAGCTCTTCCTTATGAACCCTAAAGAAGCATAACATTATCATGACTCTTAACTTTAAGAAAGGCTTTCAAAATTGAATGTATATTTTTACTTACTCAATGTAAGGTACAATTTCTTGACTATTATTAAGCACAGAGATGAACAACCTTATGCAATTCATCGACAATTTAACCGATCGACCTTTCAAGAGTGTCGATCCTTCAATTATTGTGTCATCATCAACAACATCATTCCGTTTTCGTTTACTACTAAACACGGATGAGTGTTTCATGTATCGACCACGTAATCTAACACACTCATCTGCTAAGTAGTTTTTACGCAATACTTCCTTCAGAGTCACGATTCTTAACATACCTTTAAGGATCTTCATGTATCTAAGAGTTTAAGAAATATAGACACTAGGTTAACAAGAACACAACACATCAGGAAAAGACAAAAGATTAGAAAAAAGATAAAAATTAGCAAGATCAAGTACCTTTCAAAAGGGTACATCCACCTATAATGGACTGGACCACATAATTTTGCTTCTCTTCCTATGTGGATCGTGAGGTGAATCATTATATCGAAAAATGATGGAGGAAAGTATCTCTAGAACAAACACAATGTCTCAATAATCTCGTCTTCCATCTCTTCCAATCTTTTTTTGTCAAGTACTCTTTGACATAACTCATGAAAAAATGAAGACAAGCGAAATATTGCTTTTCTAATACCTACTGGTAAAAGCCCCTTCACAAAGAATAAATGAAGTTGCCGCATCAAGACATGATGGTCATGGGATTTCACCAAGAATTTTAGATTCATTAATCTTGATACAGTTCCCAATATTGGAGCAATATCCATCAGAAAGGTCTGCATCCATAGCCTCCAAAGAAATTTTCTCTTCTCGTGTTTTGTTAAAGTGTAAGGTTGAGAAACATCCAACATATTTTTTTCTTCTACTGAAACATCTTCTAGAAGTTCTTGCAACTCTAGATCTCTACGACAAGCAGCCCCAATTTTAGATTTTCCCTTCACATCTAAGATAGTTTCTAAAACACTCCCACATACATTTTTTTCAATGTGCATGACATCTAAATTATGACGCACAGGTAGTTCCTACATAAAGCAGCAAATACAACATATAATTCATAATCAAAATCATTAAACATTTTATTTTGCAATGACTAATACCAAGTTTTTGAAATGCTGACCTCCCAATACGGCAAGTTAAAAAATATTGACTTCTTCTTTAATAACTTGGCTGGATCACCTCTTTTTAGTTTCTTCAGTGTCCCTTTTTTTCCCCACTTATTTATGAACCCAACCAAAGCATGAACAATAGCTCTCCCTGTAAATATTTTAGGTCTCACTCTTCTCTCCTTTCTCCCATCGAACCACTTATGTTTAAACCGAAACCTATGGTTAGATGAAAGAAAACGTCTAGTATCCATATAAATAGTCTTCTTTGCAAGTGGCAGCCAACGAGAGCAAGTATCAGGACCACATATAGGACAAGCGAACTCACCTTTTGTAGTTAAACTAGATAAATTTCCATAGGCTGGAAAATCATTAATAGTCCACAATAGCATACCTCTAAGGTTAAATGTGGCTTTAGTGAAGGCATCATACATAAGAACACCTTCCCACAACTTAACCAGATCATCAATTAATGGCTGCAAATATATGTCGATGTCATTTCCAGGTTGTTTAGGGCCTGGAATGAGTAAACTTAACATTAAGTATTCAGAAGACATACATATGTTTGGTGGAAGATTATAGACGACTAGAATCACTGGCCAAAGACTATGTTTTGAGCTAAGATTACCGAACGGATTGAACCCATCGGTTGCCAGTCCAAATCTCAAATTTCTCGGATCAGATGCGAAAGAAGGCCATTTTGTATCCACTGTACTCCAACAAATTGAGTCTACGGGATGACGCATTTTACCGTCTTGACTGTGATGAGTAGAGTGCCATGTTAACTTCTCTGCAACGGTTGCTGAAAGGAACATCCGTTGAAGTCTCGGAAGTATAGGAAAGTACCGCAAAACTTTTGCAGCGACCCCTTCTTTTATTTTTCCAGTACGTGGATTTACTTTATACCTCGAAGCAAAACATTTAGGACATTTTTGTAAGTTCTCATACTCGCTTCCCCTGTATAAGCAACAATCATTTATGCATGCATCAATCTTCTCATACCCTAAATCAAAATCTTTAAGTGTCTTTTTTACTGTGGATAGTGACTCGGGAAAACTATTTTCATCGGGTAGCATATTACGGAAAACCCTCATAAAGTTATCAAAACCTATATTGGATAGACCAAATTCAGCTTTCATCTTGTACATTTCTATGGTGGCTGATAGTTTTGTATACTTCGTACAACCAGGGTAAAGAGGAACTTCAGCCTCAGTGATTTTTTTTTTTGTACTTGTCTTCTGCATTTATTAAACATGGAGTTTCACCTCCAACAATTAACTGAAAACAAACATCTTCATACATCTGATCTATTTCTAGCTTCTCATGATCCTCATCAGCATGTGGTAACGTTGCACAATCATTGAATTGTGCAACTCTTGTTGGTATGATAGGCTCACCATGAGCGACCCAGACTTTATAAGAAGGATCAAAACCATACTTAGTCAAATGAAATAGTATTGTTTCATCATTTTGTGGGCTACAGTTTCTACAAACAACGCAAGGACATATGACCGTATCAGGATTCCTTGCAAACCTCTTAGAGTTTAAGATAAACTCCTTAACTTTTCCTTGATACTCCTCACTTCTTGGATCCAAATTTAACCAGCTCTTATCCATGCTAAAGCTAGAATTATGTAATACACCTAAACATTGATAAATCCACACAAATTATAATATGGTGTACCAAAGAGTAATTAACATAATCAGTATTGAATAATATTGTTCATAAATAATTCCAACATATGCATAATTGTATTTGAAGTATATATCACAAGATAAAAAGCAAATTGAAGGAAAATGTCCAAATTTTTAGCAACTAGCATAACACATATGAAAAGAAAGATGCACCAGATTCAAAATCCATGTGTTAAAACACCTCACAATACTCAGGTTGATATTTTAACTAAAAGTTAGCATGTGTGGGAAGTTTGAAATACTGACCAATAATTTTTTTCTGATTATTGGCTGATTAGCTTACTAAAATAAATTTTGTTTATTTTATAGGCGCATTAACAACTGTACTTATTTTGTAGGCGCATTTACAACTAACGTGGTTGCAGCTGCACCTGTGTTGTATTGTAAGGAGGCGCTTGAGAAGCCGGCTATGGTATGTTACGTAAATAGAAGAGCAAGCAGGAAAACTAGTTTAATAACTTAAAAGGTTAAAAAATGAAAAAGTGTTGACTAATCATTTGAATTGCATGACAAATTGTCAAGATAATCATATCTAGCTAATAATGTGCGAATTATATGGAATAGAAGACACGGAAAGAAATAACTTCTGAATAAAGTTGGAAAGGTATTTTCATATATACGGGAATTATGTGATCAGTTTCATATGTTTTCTTCATCTTGCTAATCAAGTGTTTGTTAACTTTATGAGAATAGTGTAGTGTATCCATACATGTGGTCTTGGTCATCTGTGTTCGCTTTTAACTCAAAATTCTTAAATTCAATGCATACCATATTTGGTATACAACTAGACAAGACACAAATAAACAGCTTTCGTCTTTAGACCAACTTGAAATTAGGTCTTTAACCCCTTCAAAACAACTCTACAAAACAGATCAATAAATCTAAAAATGTAAAATACTACTGCGCATACTATACTTAAACATTTTTAATAAATAGAATAATGCTTCTTAAATCACAAAATTTGGCAGATTTCAACTTCAATATCAACTCAATCTCTCATAAAAATTTAATCTCCAAAACCATTTTATAACATATAAAACGAATTGAAATAACTCAAGCAAAAGCTGCTGCAACTAGAAACCAAATTCTACAACTTATCTCACGGAATCATAGTCAAAACAAGGGATTAACAGTCTCGAAACACTGCTGCAACAACAGTTAAAATGCAAAAAGGATTCAAACTACAGCGATCTGAAGTTGAAGCATTTGGAGTGTCTGCATAATCATGCGGCGGCGACGGCAAGCAACGTGAACTGCAGGAGCGGTGGGACTGTCCCGACTAGGAGAAGCGGTGGTGGTTCCCTTTTTTCTGCTCGAATTGGCAGTGAATTTTTTTTTGTTTCGTGAGGATTGAGGAGGAGATAGGGTAGGGTTTTGGTTGCGCGATGACAGAGAGCCCTTTTTGCACACTACTTTTTGTTTTTTATTATGTATACATATATTGTATAATTATATTGTGTAAATAGACCACAAGTCTTAAAAAATAAAAAATAAATAGACACTAATTTGGTATGGGCTTAAAATTGATAAAATAAATATTAAGTTTAAAATTTTAATTTTTTTGACAATGATATTTATTGTTAAAATTTTTTTGGATATATTCATGTGTTAGCATTAAAAGATAAAATTAATCAGACTTATTTTGATGTTCAATCCACCAATTTCATAAAAAAAAATCAACCATCCAGAAATATTAACGATCCAGAAATCATAATCAACCAGAAATTTAAGTCATTCAGATATTTTGGTTCAGATTTAGCAAATGGCCCCTTGTTTTTTTTATGAAGGAAATAAATTGTCATCACCCAAATAGTATTTCATGACAGTTGAAAATTGTCATTGAAACTTATTACATAACAGTTGTAAAACGTCATGATATAACGAAATGACGACGTTTCTAAAACATTATTGATAACTTATACAATTGATGACAAAACTAAAACGTCATGAAAACCCGAATCAAGCATGACGTTGGTAAAACGTCATACAATTAGATCCATGACGTTTGTTGTCCTAAACGTCATGGAAGCCCCCTACAATGACGTTTATCTCAAAACGTCATAAAATTAGTGTCATTAAAGTGTATATCTCTAGTAGTGTTCTTTCGATTACTTACATATATACATATATACATATTATATATATATATATTATTCAATGTTTTCGTTATTAACGAATCTGTTTCTTACTTTGTTCTTCTCAGATTTGCAGCTCATGCGGGAGATTCAAAACATGGTAAATATACCAACAATCACACTCGTGGTTAATGGAGGTGAAATTTTGGAGCAGGAGATGTGTCGGCAAAAAGACATAACAGCTCTCTAAAATCACGTGAAAATCAGTTGGCAGTTTGTAAACGAACATCTGGTTTTGAGATACTTCGCACAGTTCATGAAACGTTATGAGTTACGGTTAAAAAAATTAAAGGTCAGGGGCAATTCACCCAAAGCCCAAAGGTCGGGGTTTCTATACAATTTACCCTTAATTTTTTATTAAAAAGTTGACGAAACAAGGCTGGTAGAGCATCTCCAACTGTATGACTAGCTAGTATTTCATGTGTCTCGCACGACTTATAATATTTTTATAATATATTATGAAATTATTATTATATGTATGTATTATTATTTTTTAATTAGTTGGAGAAGCAATTAATGCGTACAAAAAAAATCCACAAAATAAAGTATATTTTGGACGGACAAATTGAATTTATTATCAATCAGTTTTACCATTATATATTTATAGATAACGAGGCATTCAGACCCGTACGTTGCACATAATTTGGATCTGATTGCTCCTCGCTTAATGTGCGGCACTAATTTTGATTATGTTTGAAGGTAAGCGTGTTTGTTGAATAAATAACTAAATTCTCATGTGGTTCACACAACTTTTAGTACCATGGCATGCAAAGACAATAAGTTGTAGGTATTGTTGCGTAAATATGATGTTATTTTTATTGAATTACTCTCTTTATAAATTTCTTGCTAAATTGATAAGTCTTTCACGTACATATGATTTTTGGATGTGATAATATATGTGTTGACTACTTGAGGGGTGTTTTATGATAAAATGTATAACTTTACGATTTCTTTCATAGCGTAATTTTTAATTATAGTTTCATTAACTGTTAATTATAACTTGTTAATTGATTGGATCGGGTCGGTTCGAGTCGCACCAACTCGGTGTTTACTAAGAGTTTGTGGTACAATTTTCTTTTCAATAATGCGTACGTTGCCCACTAAACTTTATGTGGTTTAATAGCAATACCTTTACAATCGATGGACGACGACAATCCAAAAACACTTTCAACATAACCCAAGATTATTAACTGATCACAAAACCAATTAGAATCGCTATAAAGATTTAAGAATCTCGATTAAGGGTTGTATTATACTTGACAACTTAGACAAAAAAAATTCATGATTTTTGAAACGTATTTTGACATTGATATTTTGGCATTGTTAATAAGTATTTTTAACATGGTACTAAAAATCCAAGACATTAAAAACTTTCACCCACCAAAATAAAAGTTTTAAGACTAAAGCTGAGTTATTGATTCAAAATTTGCATTTTATACTTTTGATTGTGTTAGTACGTAGTCAATTCAAATTGTAAATCTGTTAGCATTACAAATTAGATGCTTGACTCGACAATTCTAGGCCCGTAAATCTTGATTATTACCTACAAATAAAAATAATAACTTAATATTTAATTAATAATCTATAACATAAAATAAGTGAAAGAATTAAATTGGGTATTTGGAAAAAATCAATAATTTTATGGCTAAACTTATGGGATCGAATTTGAAAAATATTTAAATTAATTGGGTGAAACGGGAGGAGTTGGAAACTTAGGGCTAAAATTGAAACTGAAAAGTTGATTTGGGATCAAACAAAAAGGTCTGGAATTCTGGGGTGTTAAATTGAATATCCTAAAAAAATAGGGTACAAAACCCTTAGCCCTAAGAAGTTAGCCGACATTACTCGCTCTTCCCTGCCTCTTCCCTTTCTCTCTCCCTCCTGATTCTCCCTCTTTCTCACTTCTTCTTCTCGGTTCACTCTCTCTCTCTGTGACACACACACACACACACGCGCAACAATCGCACTGACCGCGGCGGACAAAACGCAAAGGAGCGGCGGGTCGCGACTAAGTTAATTCAGCGGAGCTTTCCAGATTACGAACCCAAAATCACGGCGGCTCGCAAAGGACTGATGAAGGGTCTACGATGGCGAGCCCGAAATAGGACCTGGGTTTCAGATTTGATGGTTATTTGAGATTCGATCTAGAAAGGGTTCCACTCGGTGGCGGGTTGGCTACTGGCTTGGTGATGATGAATGGAGATGAAGATTTGGTTTGATGGGTGCCAGATTTGGGCCGATTAGACCAGGTTCGGGTTGAAAGTTTCTTCGAGCGGTATGGTTCGGGCTTGGTGATGAACATGATGAGTAAATATAGTTCGGGCTTGGTGATGGTTGCTGGGTCTGGTTCAGAGGTGTATTAAGGTGATGTATGGTTTGGATTTTTTTTCTAAATTTGAATTCGTGTTTCGTTCGTTGATTTACGATTGTGTTCAAGCACAAAACTACGAAACGAACTACTGCAGAAAAATTGAGAACTGAAAAAAAATGATAGAAGGCTTTACTTATTTGGGAAAAGTAGGGCGTTATTTATAGGCTACCTCCTCAACTATTGTTGATTTAATGCTAGAGTTATTGGAATTGAAGGGCTAAAGGGAAAGGGGAAAAGAATGCGAAGAAAACTTGATATTAATGGCCGTGTGCATTAAGTGCAGAATGATTTACATTCCTGAAACTGCACGAACACTTCGTATTACCCTGCTGGATGTATTGAGTTCGTTGAACCCCTCTGTGTTCCTAAAACCATAATTGAGGCAATTGAATTGAACCATGATTATTTTGCACATTAACACTTGTAAATTAAATTAGTGTACCGAATCTTTATAGATTATAGATGTTGGCATTTCCACAATCACATTTCGACACAATTTATGAGAAAAATATTAATATATTCACTGAGACATTCTCATTTTTCATGTCCTTCGATATCTGAAAACACAACAATGTCTTTCTCGTTATGCTTGTATTTGTTTATTCATGCCACGAAATAACAAAGAATAAATCTAATTGCAAATTTGGTTAATCAAATATAACATGAATAATAACTATATAATTAGGCAATAAAGTAATAAGATTAGATTTAATCAAGTAAATATTACCAATATTTTATAAGATTATTAAATAAATTTAATTTGCTATATATATATATATAATATGACTTTAAGTTTAATTAATTACACAAATATAGTAAAGTTCATAATTTAAAATAAACTTTGTAAAATAATAAAAATTATTCAACGTTAACATTTATATTACTACACCAAATTAAGTCAATGATACTTTCTTTATATTGACAATTCAATATATAAAATGTATTTTAATATTAAAATTCAACCCTAATAATGTAAGTCTAATGAAAATTTTAGAATTATTTTTAGTTATGATTAATAATTATATATTAAATATTGTAAAATAAATATTAATTTTAATATATTTTGTGAGATAAACGAATAAAAATAATAATATTATAAATCTTTATTTCAACAAAAAAATAAAACACAACGAAAAAGACTGCAACCTAAATGCTAGACCGCGCAAACGGGCTGGGCCAGCCCAAATGGGTTGGGCTCCCAACAGGGGGCTAATTTTGGGTTGGGCCAAAAAGGCCTATGATTTTTTGGGCCGAAATATTGAGGCCCATTGTAATACCCGGTTGTAATTCATTCATTATCATTCAGTAATTATTAGTCAGTAATTGTCACTCAGTAAATTTCACTCATTAATAATCACTCATCATTCACGATTCATTCATTGTATTCTTCGTTGGCGTATTTTAGCCGTGTATCAGTTACGGATCGTCATTCATCTCCGTTTAAGAATCGAGATGAGAGTATTATCATAATCATCGTGATTGGTAGTCTTGTGTTGGAGGTATCACCTATTGCATGTTATCGGACTCAATTATAATCATACAAGTATGGTATATCGGATCATTCAGCGATGTGTGTCGAGTAGACAATTGTCGCTTCGTTGGCATCCAACAATGAGTTACGGCCGTAACATTCGTTCGTTGTTTTCTGGTCATGTCGGACGAAGGGGACTTACGGTCGTAAGGGTTGCGGCATACGGCTGTAAGGCTTGGCCATTCTTGTTGCGATTCAGCAGGATGTCCGGTCAGTTTCGACGGAGGCTTCATACGCCCGTAAGTTTTGCCGAGTACGGCCGTATCAGTCGAGTTACGCCCGTAAGGCATGTGTGGTTACGGCCGTATGGCTGTCGGCAGACTTTCGACGAAGTCGAGTTACGCCCGTACGATATGGCTGGTTACGGCCGTAAGGCCGTTGACTTGGAGATGTTACGGCCGTAAGAAGGCCAAGTTACGGCCGTAACAATGGCAGTACTTAAGTACCTGGTCAGGATTTTGAGCTCATTTTTCTCATTTCTTCACTTGAGTTCCGAGAGAAGTTCTTGGGGGAGATTTTCTTCATCACATCACTTGGGTAGGAGTGTTCTAAGCATATATCTTGGATTGGGAAGCTTGGATAGTCGATTTAACACGATTTCACCAGATCGAAGTGTTTGAATTTTCAAAGGTAAATTCTTCAACATCTTAGATTTCGATTTTGAGTTGGGTTATGATGTTTTGGATGTGATAATCATGATATATGAAGTGATATACTTGTGATTATGAATTATTGAGGATTATCATCGGATTATTTGGGTTTATTCAAGAACACTTTGAATATTGATTTGGATTTGGGGGTTTTCGATTAGATGTTGTTGAAATCTCGAATTGGGTATTCATTTTGGATTATTGATTGTGTTGAAGATGTTTTGTTGGATTGAAACACTCCTTGGAGGTTTGATATAGATATAATTAAGGATTGGTTGTAAATAATCAAAGATTGGTTACAACGTGTTTGTTATAATGCCCCCAATGAACTTGAATTTGTCATATCGACGTTTTGAGTTAGTTATCATCGTGCTTGATACGTATATTGAGTGGATTGTTTGGTAATTGTGTTATTCAAGGTTGTTCGAGCGACCGATATCTCCATTAGAGACGTTTGTTCGTGAAAAGACATTTCATCACCGGTGTTGTGTAAGTTAATTCTTACTCGGTTAAAGGGATATTCATTCCTTACGTTTTTGTTCATTCAGACATGTAATTCACTCATAATATATCATTCATGTCGAGACTTGTAATTATCAATTAATCATTCAATTCACGAGGAACGACGGTTCCAATCATTTCAATGAGTTATCATTCATTGCACCATTATTTCCTCTCAGTAAGTCATTCTTTATCCTTGTCGGATTTTATTCATTATCTCTCATCTTGGTCGCTTTTGTTCTTGGGACTTTCCGGGATTGTATTGCGTGGTCGGGTGGCGTATGTGTGGAATTTTTAGTCGGGCAAACTATGGTCATGTGTATATGCGGGAATCTGGACACATTGAACTGTGCACACGGTGAAGTATCTCCGTGAGACTAATTAGGCCATGTTGCATGTGTATATGCGGGACTCCAGACACTCGGCTACTTGTGCACTTACACTTTCCATTCGGGCGTACTATGATGCCCATCATTCAACCCTATTTCTTAATTCATTCATGTGATTGTTGTATATTGTTCAACTCTTGAGGATTGTTGTTCTGTGTAACTGACCCCGTTGGGGATATTGTTTTTAGGTCATGGCAAGGCAAAAACACGGGAAGAGAACGTTGACGGCGAGGAGTCCGAGTGATACTAGTAGGGCCCCCCAGTCCTTTCAGTCTTTCATGTCTTCTTCATTTTATTTCCGCTGCAGATTTCCGTTTGGATGTTCATTTTATTTCAGTGTTTTATATTTTATCTTCATATAAAATATACATGTATTCTGTACTTCCTGGGTGTATTGTACTTAAAACTCCTCATTGGAGTAATTGATGTTGTAATGTGGTTCGGTACTACATTTATACTTTGTAATTCATTAATTTTCATCCGCCTGGTGGGTCCCAGTCGGGAGTCCACGACACTGTAATACCCGCCTAGTTTGGAGTGTTACACCCATGACCCATACCGGGCGGGCTTAGCCCAGCCCACGGGCCATGCATTTTTCCAACTACAATTCTTGTGAAGTTCCAACAGCATTCATCAATAACATAAATCGAATTAACACAATTTACACCGCTAGCATTCAACATTTACATAAATTTTGAATATCTACTGCCGTTTAAACATATTCTGCTTTCATTCCAGATCCAGAAGCCATGAAAGGAGTTATGCCAAAATAAGTCGCAATATAGCGGCCATGAAAGGAGTTATGCCAAAATTGTAATACCCACATTTTTTTCTTTCTTTCTCTTCTGTTTCGTCCAACCGAATCGACTCGACTGTGTTCGTTGACGCTTCTGACCTGGTGTTGTTTCCCACCTTTGTCATTCGAACGAGTTCTGATATTGTCCCAAATTGATCTATATATCGTTGTGACCTTTCCAAGTTCGGGAAATTAGTCTTGTTTTCGATCTTCCAACCCTTGGGCGGTGGAATTCCGTATCTGTTCAGCGATTGGCTTGCGTTTTGATTGATGTACCGTTGGGTTGGTCAATCGTATTGATTTTCGTTCGTTGTGTTTTGTGATTGTTCAGATAATTGACTTGATTGTATTATCCATTTGATGACGCTTGTCACTTGTTGGTTTTATTATATCCCTAACGGCGGCGTTGTGTTGGTCGTCGTGGAGCGTGTTTTCACGCCGTATATTCCTTTGCGTTGCTTGTAACGTTTCGCCGATGGGCGTAAGTTACGCGTTTCCTTGCGTATCTCGTTGAGTTTTCCTGGCGGGATATTGCTTCTCCCTACTTGTTTTAAGTTTCGGGACGAAACTTCTTTTAAGGAGGGTAGAATGTAATATCCGTAATTTCGAATTTCGGTAATTTTATTTTTTCGGCGGAAGTCCGTTTTGACGACTCGCTCATGACCGTTTCGTCATTTCGAGAATGATTAATTCTGCACTTTTGGTCATCCGAGTTCGTTTCGGTATCGTTTTGTTGAGTTCCGAGCTTTTTAGCGACTTTTCCGCACTTGAGCTCGATTCTTGCGAATCTCGTCCGAAACTGTTGTTTCGAGTTTCTCGTAAGTTCATTTGATGTTATTATTCATGTTGCGAGCTTTCGTTTGGTGTTTCGATCGCGTATCGTGATTTTCGGACGTTTTGGGCCATTTTCGTAATTTCCCAAAGTTTTGGGTAATTACTTCCGTTGTTGAATTTCAAGCCTTCGGGTGGTCGGAATTGTGTGTTCTCTTAGCTCTTAGATTCGTCTTTGCGAGTACGTCGTAACCGTATCATCGATTCGTATTCGAGTTCGGGTTTGGGGTCGTTCGGGCCGTCGGAGTTGGCCCGGCCGAGTCATGGCCGGCAACACAGGCCGGCCGGCGAGTCACGGCCGGTAGTGCTCGGCAACTTCGCCGAGTCACGGCCGCGGTGCTCAGCGGCTCTGGCCGAAAGTCAGTGGGCCGCGGCACATCTTTGGCGTGGCCGCGGCACACTCTGTGGCATTTTTCGCCAAACCGATCGTACAGTGCCGCGGCATACTCCGGCCGAGCCGCGGCACACCGCCGACCACCAGGAGCCATTTTTGGCCACGTGCCGCGGCACACTCCCACGCGGCACACTTTGTGCGACTATTTATGGTCCTGCACACGGGTTTTCGCCATTTTCTCCTTCTTCTCCTTCTCTTCCGAGCCGAGGTGATTTTACCATGGAGCCATGTTGTTTATCAACAAATACATGAAGTTCTTGAGTTCATATCATCAATCAATCATCCGTTATCATCCTTTGATCCAGCGAATCAAGGTAATCTTCCTTAGAACCCTAATTTCGTGAATTTGGGGGTTTTTGCGTTTTTGTCCGATTTGTTCCGTATTATTGATTAATTCATGATGGATATGATTAATCTTGGTAGTATTCTTGTGTTTAACATCATTTAATCCATTGTTCTTCGTCGAATCGAAGTATATTTATTGATTTCCTTCAAATCGACTTTTTGGGGGATTTGTTCTCGATCTCGTTTTCCATCCGTTTTTGTTAGATAAATTGTGGTTAAATGATGTTGTTAAACATATTCTATAGATTGTATATCCATATTTCGACTTAGAATTCCGTTTTCGTGTTTTGTCGGGACAAATCGTGTTCTTGGCCGTTTTGGGGGAAAACACTTGAACTTTCGTCATTCGTTCTTTGAATTCAACGGCTTTAAGTCATGTTATGAAATTCATTTCATCGTTGTTATTGTACTTCGTAGTTTATGAACGTGAGTTGGCGATCGGTGGAGTCGGCGGATTCGTAGTCGGTTCGTGTCAACCTACTTCGATCGTTTCTCCGCGTTGTTCTTATTTGAGGCAAGTATCATGCCCATACATTACGTGTTTTGTGGATATTACGGTTGTTAATCGTCGATATGTGCTAAATAAATATTAATAACCATTTTTCAAAAGAATCGGAATATTTATCATCATGGTTTTTGTAAAGGTGACCCGTGTATGTCGGGAATTAATGTGCTTAGTTGAATATGTGTGCTAGTGTCGAGTATAGAATCACCTTACTTTCTTGTGATGTCATTGCGTATGATTATGTCGTTAGTAAATGTAAAGTGTAATTCTTTTGTCAAATTATGTGCTTGGAGTCACGTGTTTATGGATGAATATGTGAGTTTGTGTGATATTAGTTGTGTCGTTCGGTGCTGTTGAAATCTTGTGCTTCCTTGTGAATCGTATCATTACTTGGTCGTGAGTATATGTTGGATGAACTGGCCATTCTAGTAGGGTTTAGGGTTATTATTGAAAGACCAAGTCGGTCTACTGAGTCATTTTAGCCTTAAAGGCGATGTTTAGATGTTTGATTTTAGTTATCAGCCTGGTAGATCCTCGAGGAGAGGGTCTACGGCGTGTAATATCCCTGAGTGGATTGGGGGTGTTACATGTTGACTAATTTTTGTAACATGGTAGAGAATATATCTGAAAAAAGGCCTACACGCATTAGAAAGGATAATGAAAATGAATTTCAGTCCCGTGAAATATTAGAATCCTATGCCGTTCTTGGAAACGGGCCAACAAACATCTCAAGCGCCTTGAGGACTTCGACATAGATGTGCCAGCATCATTAAATCATTATGAGCCCTACCGATTTGGGAACATCGGTACTACATCCATAATCTAATTATAGTCATATAATAATTTTTCTAACGCTATAAGGCTTATCTTTCGGCCATCACTTCATGGGATGAGCCAAACTATTTTTACCCAGCTGTCAGATCTCTATAAAATTGTGAAACCACAAAACTTACCAAGTTAAAAATGAACTCCTCTAGAATCTTAGTCCGCGCACAGTTCTCCTCAAGTTTCTCTTCTAATACTCGTTTCCAAGAGCTACTTTGTAGTTGAGCATCTATCCTTGAAGGAGTAACACCTGCTCCTAGACCCCTAACACGACCATTTTTTTCCTTACCAAGAACTTGAGTTAATACATCCCACTTTACAGGTACAGGCCCTTCACTAGGAGGTTGCTCGTCAAGTTTAGTTTGCATCTCAGCCTAGTACATATGCATGTCAGGAAGCAACAATTAGCAATATCACAATATAAACAATATTTATATTGACAAACCAACAGCTGAATGAGAACGCTTACACATTTGGCCTTCACATGCTCATTTTTGGACTTCTCGTGGCCTTTAATAAACAACCTTGTTCTACACAATGATTCTCCAGTTTCCATTTTCTTTAATGAACACAAGCGATTATGTTAGTTCACAGATTAGTATTTTATCTAGAATATAGATACATCAAACAATTTGAACTTACATGTTCATATTCCTTTCTGGCATAACCTTTCCGACTTAGAGTGTGAGGAAGAAGTTGTCTGGCCCTTATTGCCTTCATTTTGCCACTCTTTTCCTGCCAATCATATATGCAATCGACTATTATTTGTAATATACATGACATAGTATGAAGTATTTCCCTTTTTTCAATTAATTAAACTTTTCAGATTTTGTATATTTTCCAAAAAAAAAATCACCTTTTAAAATTTCATATTGTCCCGGAAACTTTATAAATTTCTGAAATTATAATTTTAACCCCAAATATTTTATTAATTGTGTTAAGAGACTTACTTTCCATCTCTCTGAAGAACGTTCAACTACAAATGCATCCCACTCTTTTTGTGGCACATAAGCGGGTCTAAGGAGACCGAGTAGCCGTGTAGTTTCTGTCTTAGCGCGTCGAGCCTCTACAACATTTACAATACTACCCGAGAGTTCAAATTTATATGCTCTCCATAGCCTTCCCATTTGTTGCAAGACGCATGTCTTATAAATAAGATCCACATGATATTTTTGCTGCAACACAACATATCAAACTATAATCATTTTCATACTTAAGGAGAATTAATTACTACAATAGGAAACAAACTGCTGAATTAATATACTAAAATTAAAAGGAAGTTATTAGTGACAAAATATATTACCAACAACAGACTCCAGATATTATTTTTGGTCTGATCTTCCACCTTATGCCAATTCCCTATGTTGATCGGCACCTGCTCTCTCACTAAAACCCCAACAGTTGAGCTAAACCGTATTGATACTAGTCCAATAGGTTGTCCTTTTTCATTCCATTCAACCATTTGACGCGCTGATTCTCCTGTTGGGATGACTTGTAAGGTAGTTTTACCTATCACCTTTTTTTCCCTTGTCGGTGGGAGTAAGCTCAAAATCAACACGTGGTTGTGTAATTTCATCTGAGGGTTGATTTGGTGTGTCAATATCAGCCCCTTCTGCTCTACCTCTTTTCTTTCCTATTGCCATAGCCTGTTCTTTCCTACTTCATATAATCATATAAAGTCGATTTGGGACAAGACATTTAATCATATAAAGTCGATCATTATATCGTATTTAAACAAAATGTGATTACATAACACCGAAGACATTATTTGTTCAAAATATCGACAAAAATATAATAAAGTGACATGGTTACAGAAAATGATAACTATGCTACATTACAATCAGGTTTCAACACCATCTCCATGGTCTATATCAAGTGCAGATGTCTCTTGAATAACAAAAGATGTATAAAAACTTTCATCAAATTGTTCTAGATCATTAAAACCTCTTGGTGGTGCCTTCAACACCACATACCAGCTAGATTTTTTATTATCTCTAGAATAAAATACTTGTTGGGCATGTGATGCTAAAATAAATGGGTCTTTATTACTAAAACCCTCGTGAAGGTTAACTAAGGTGAATCCATCCACTTTCTTTACTCCAGAAGCCATGTTGGCCAAATCGCAAAGGAAAACAGCCAACCGAAATTTGTAGAAATCCAAGACAAAAATGTGTCTAATAATCCCATAATAATTAGATAAAGTATCTGCTTCTATATGCACTCCGTAGTCTTGTGTAGAAATATTAGCATCCATAGTGTGAAATCTTTTTCCATTTATAACAAAACCCGTGTGAGACATTGCACAATGCCTTGGCCCTTTTACAAGACAAGAGAGTGTTTCGTCAGACTCGAGACAAGTACTACCAGCTTGAACTTTAATCTGAAAATAATTATTAAGCAAATTTTATAGTTAGGTTCATTAAAGTTTAATCAATACACTTAAACATGTAAGCCTCTTATTAATAAATCAAACCTTGGCTTGTAGCCATTCAACAAATTTCTCCGAATGCACTTTCTCTAGCAATTTAGAATTGGTCACCAAACGATGATCAGAGCACTTTAGCTCTTCCTTATGAACCCTAAAGAAGCATAACATTATCATGACTCTTAACTTTAAGAAAGGCTTTCAAAATTGAACAGATATTTTTACTTACTCAATGTAAGGTACAATTTCTTGACTATTATTAAGCACACAGAGATGAACAGCCTTATGCAATTCATCAGACAATTTAACCGATCGACCTTTCAAGAGTGTCGATCCTTCAATTATTGTGTCATCATCAACAACATCATTCCGTTTTCGTTTACTACTAAACACAGATGAGTGTTTCATGTATCGACCACAGAATCTAACACACTCATCTGCTAAGTAGTTTTCTGCAATACTTCCTTCAGGAGCTGCACGATTCTTAACATAACCTTTAAGGACCTTCATGTATCTAAGAGTTTAAGAAATATAGACACTAGGTTAACAAGAACACAACACATCAGGAAAAGACAAAAGATTAGAAAAAAGATAAAAAATTAGCAAGACCTCAAGTACCTTTCAAAAGGGTACATCCACCTATAATGGACTGGACCACATAATTTTGCTTCTCTTCCTATGTGGATCGTGCGGTGAATCATTATATCGAAAAATGATGGAGGAAAGTATCTCTCGAACAAACACAATGTCTCAATAATCTCGTCTTCCATCTCTTCCAATCTTTTTTTGTCAAGTACTCTTTGACATAACTCATGAAAAAATGAAGACAAGCGAAATATTGCTTTTCTAATACCTACCGTAAAAGCCCCTTCACAGAATAGACGAAGTTGCTGCATCAAGACATGATGGTCATGGGATTTCAGTCCAAGAATTTTAGATTCATTAATCTTGATACAGTTCCCAATATTGGAGCAATATCCATCAGGAAAGGTCTGCATCCATAGCCTCCAAAGAAATTTTCTCTTCTCAGGTTTTGTTAAAGTGTAAGGTTGAGAAACATCCAACATATTTTTTTTCTTCTACTGAAACATCTTCTAGAAGTTCTTGCAACTCTAGATCTCTACGACAAGCAGCCCCAATTTTAGATTTTCCCTTCACATCTAAGATAGTTTCTAAAACACTCCCACATACATTTTTTTCAATGTGCATGACATCTAAATTATGACGCACAGGTAGTTCCTACATAAAGCAGCAAATACAACATATAATTCATAATCAAAATCATTAAACATTTTATTTTGCAATGACTAATACCAAGTTTTTAAAATGCTGACCTCCCAATACGGCAAGTTAAAAAATATTGACTTCTTCTTTAATAACTTGGCTGGATCACCTCTTTTTAGTTTCTTCAGTGTCCCTTTTTTTTCCCCACTTATTTATGAACCCAACCAAAGCATGAACAATAGCTCTCCCTGTAAATATTTTAGGTCTCACTCTTCTCTCCTTTCTCCCATCGAACCACTTATGTTTAAACCGAAACCTATGGTTAGATGAAAGAAAACGTCTAGTATCCATATAAATAGTCTTCTTTGCAAGTGGCAGCCAACGAGAGCAAGTATCAGGACCACATATAGGACAAGCGAACTCACCTTTTGTAGTTAAACCAGATAAATTTCCATAGGTGGAAAATCATTAATAGTCCACAATAGCATACCTCTAAGGTTAAATGTGGCTTTAGTGAAGGCATCATACATAAGAACACCTTCCCACAACTTAACCGGATCATCAATTAATGGTCAAATATATATGTCGATGTCATTTCCGGGTTGTTTAGGGCTGGAATGAGTAAACTTAACATTAAGTATTCAAGACATACATATGTTTGGTGGAAGATTATAGACGACTAGAATCATCGCCAAAGACTATGTTTTGAGCTAAGATTACCGAACGGATTGAACCCATCGGTTTCGGTCAAATCTCAAATTTATCGGATCGGATGCGAAAGAAGGCCATTTTGTATCCACGTACTCCAACAAATTGAGTCTACGGGATGACGCATTTTACCGTCTTGGTGTGATGAGTAGAGTGCCATGTTAACTTCTCTGCAACGGTTGCTGAAAGGAACATCCGTTGAAGTCTCGGAAGTATAGGAAAGTACCGCAAAACTTTTGCAGCGACCCCTTCTTTTATTTTTCCAGTACGTGGATTTACTTTATACCTCGAAGCAAAACATTTAGGACATTTTTGTAAGTTCTCATACTCGCTTCCCCTGTATAAGCAACAATCATTTATGCATGCATCAATCTTCTCATACCCTAAATCAAAATCTTTAAGTGTCTTTTTTACTGTGGATAGTGACTCGGGAAAACTATTTTCATCGGGTAGCATATTACGGAAAACCCTCATAAAGTTATCAAAACCAATATTGGATAGACCAAATTCAGCTTTCATCTTGTACATTTCTATGGTGGCTGATAGTTTTGTATACTTCGTGTTACTACCCAAAATATTATCCGGAGATAGATATTGCTGGAATGGATGGGATAGCAAACAAATGCAAGAGCACTTCCGTGAGAAAGATAAATAACACAAGATTTGCCGGGGTTGTTAGTCCCGGGCTTGAATGCTCTCGCGAGATATTATTAATACCGATATTCGGGGATACAAGTACTAATGTAAGAATATAATTACAATGAGTGTAAAGTTTCTTGTTATCTTAGCTAGTGAGCGTGTAGATTGCCGGAAGAACCAGATTTGATGCTCTGTGAGTTCTTGTAACAAAGGTGATGAACAGTCGCGGCGGTGAGAGATCGACCGCCTCTCACGGCGAGTATTTAGCTGGATGTTTGGGCTTGGGCTTATGAATCCCTTGGAATCATCTAGTGGAGACTTGCCGCTTCGCGATCGTCTTCGGACGAGAGATTTGGAGAGAGAAGTCCTGAGATGGATTAGGTGAGATAGCCGGAGCTTGATGATATGTGTGTTCTTGATATTTAGTGGATGTATCGGAATGTGAGAGAATGTGAACTTTTGGTGGAATGTATTTGGACGTAAGTCAAATGAATTCGAACCGTATATTCAGTGAACTGGGAACCTTTTTCCAGTAGGAGGAGGTTCTCTATTTATAGGGCTTGGATACGCCGGGCGATCGCCTTTACTGCAATATAATAATCGGGCGATCGTCTTTTAGCACATGGGCATGTCCCCTCAAAGTCTGCAGGAGTTGCTGGCAGTCAACTGTGCGGTCCAATGGGGACCTTACACGCGTCCTGAGTTGCTGTCGCGGGTGGTCCCACTGACAACTTTCGGCGCGCATGCTGGTAGGTGAGGTAGGTGACAGGCTGTGGTCTTTTGGTCTTGTCTGTCAGCAAAAGATCTTTATCTGCTGGCGAAGATCTTGTCAGCGCCTCTGGTGGATCTGCACGTGGGTGCTTTTCTGAGATCCAGTCCTTGATGACTTTGGCGGACGATCGTCTCTGCTCGGGGCGTAGGTCGATTGCCCTTAGCCGGTCACTAGAGCAGATCGCCAGCTGCCAAAGGCGATCGCCCAGGAGTCGATCGCTAGGTACTGATGGTGGTTTGATATCTTCGACTTGGCGAGCTAGTCATGGTTTGGTGGAGTTGTCTTGGTCGCTCGGCCTTATAGTCGATCGCTGTCGGGATGAATAAATCGTGACACAACAATTGCCCCCGGCTCGCTCATACGTTGGAAACGTGGGGTGAGGTGGCTTTCTTGGCGATCATTGAATTTTTGACGAGCGACTAAGTGTTTTGTTGATCGCGATCGTCTTTGGTGATATATCTGAGTTTCGGACGACTGGTTGGCCGAATCACGAGGAAAAACAACGGGCGTTGAAAAGTCTCCGCGCACATGTCGGGCTTCTATGGAGGACGCCAACGGTCATTAATGACTCGGCCGACGCGTCCTCGAAAAGACGCGTACGCGGGTCTCAAGGGGGTCAACTGGTGCGCCGTTTGAGATCCGACCCCTGAGGTTTTCTCTTATTGCAATCGGGTCCCTGCCTTCTCCTATAAAAGGGGGCGCGGGGCTGCAGTCTCACTCACGCGTGCTTTTTTTTGGAGAAAGAAGGACCTGCTGCCGAATTTTCTGAAGATCTAAGTGCCGATCGTCGATCGATTTCACTTTAGGGTAAGAAAAATCCTTCTCTTCCTTTCTAACTCTGAAAATGGCCGGAACCTTATCATCGTTTGGAGCGGGAACTGCTCGCCACGGACATCGGCCGCCCGGAGAAACTTCTTCCGTCTTCCACCTGGAGACGGCGGCTGAAGCAATTCGAGCCGGAATCGACCCGGCTGAAGTTGAGGCTTTGTTCAATGAGGCCGATGTTGCTAGGGAGTCGGCTGCTGAGGAGAGACGATCGCAGATCGAGAGAGATCTGGCGACCAGGGCTTACTAGGAGCAACATAGCGATTTTGGACGGGCCTATAGGGCCTTTGCTGAAATAATGGAGAGATTGGCCGGTCCTACTCCGCGATTCGATTTCCGGGGATACTCGGTCGCTTATCCATATGTGCTCCCCAAGCGGTCGCAGTATCGTGCCGCGCAGCGATCGTTGTGGTCGCTCGGCCAAATACGGAGGTCGACGTCCAGGAGAGATCTGGCCGTTTGGAGGACAAGATTCCATGTTCCTTCAGATGTGGACATGTTCGCGCCCGCGGAGAATGAACGAGCCGACCAGCCTCCGATGGGTATGGTCGCAGTGAGTGAGGCCGTTATGGAGGCCGGGCTACGCTTCCCTCTGTCCTTTGCGGTCTCCCATCTGTTGGCCGCTTGGAATGTGGCGCCACTTCAGCTGACGCCGAACGCCTGGCTCCAAATCATCTGCACTTTCACCCTATTCGGCGGTCACCGCCTGTACCGCCTCCCGTCGCCATTGGAGATGAATCATTTGTTTAAACTGACGGCTCACAGAGGGTTGGTCGGCGGTTACCATATTCAAGGCCGATCTGGTCGGGTGATTCATGGAGTCCCAAATAAGATACGGGGCGATCAGACGAAGTGGTTCTGGGTCGCCGGCAAGTGGAGAGCTTCGGCGAGCGACAATCCCAGTGCGAACCGAGATCCCCACTGAATTTCGGGAGAGGAATCCCGGTAAGGGTTTAGACTCTCCCTTCACTTGGATACGTTTTGGACTGATCTAATTTGATTTCTGTTTTGCAGGCTTTCATATTCCGGCGATCGAGGAGCTGCCTTTCGACTTCCTCGTTGTTTGGGAGCGAATTAGGAGCTTGTCGGACGACGACCTAGACGCCACTCGGATTAACAAGGAGAGTCGCTGGTTGTCGGCTCCACTATTCCGCTTCCCGAGACATCTCGCGGTGCCAGGTATGTGGTCCTGCGATCTTCACTTACTAGGCGATCGCCTTATTTTAAGGACAGTGTCTGACCGTTAGTCGATCGTCTTTAACTGCAGAGGTTCGTTTCTCGCTTTTTGGAGCCTCCGTGAGATCGCTATGTCGAACCCAGAGTCCTAGGCCGTCTTCACGCGAAGAGGTCGACTCGGGTTCCACCGTCGCATTGCCTATAGTTCCGGAGGCGAGCCTCGTGCGGAGCCGGAGCCTCGCGTAGAGCAGTCGTGGTTGAGGAGGAAATTCGGAGGAGGGGCTTCGGGCGACCGCAAGAGGCCGAGGCCGGAAGCAACCGTTTCGCCCCGGCGATGAAGTGCCGATCGCGCGCCTCCGATCACCATCGTTGCTCGAGCGCGAGCCGCCTCTCGCGGCTTTTCGCGTGAGACGGCGATCGCGGATGCAGAGATTCCTCGAGGGAAGCCGTTTTTTGGTCGGGATCCCGAGAAGGCTGAGAGGTAGATAGCATTTCTGTGTTTGACAATTGCATCTGCGTAGGAGTTGTACTAACTTAGCTGTTTTGATGCAGGATCCGTCGCGCAGATCCTTCTTGTCCACCGATGGTCGTGGATTTCCTGGCGAGCCGATCTCCTCGCCATTCCTGTGATATTCCTCCCTATGTTAGCAAGGCTGCTTCCGCCCTGCCGAAGGCGTGGACAACTGATCTGGATGCGATCGCTCGGCAGCGATCGTCGAGTTCGATGCATGCTGTTGTCGCCCTTTCTCTTCAGACGGCGACCATGGCCTTCCAGGCTGCTCAGGAGTTTGAGGGGAGGCCCTCCACTATTCGCCTTCAGGAGGATCTGGAGGCGGCTCGGAAAGAGAACGCCGAGTTTGCTGACAAGATCGTGGCGATGGAGAAGGACTCCTTGAGGCGGCTGCGGGCGAGCCATGAGCTTGAGCCGAGAAGAAGGAGACCGAGAAATTCCGAATGGCGGTCGACCGATTTCGGGACCAGATGCAGAGTGCCGTCTGTGCGAGGAATGTTGCCGAGGAGGAGGCCGATCGCGGTAAGGTGACGATCGCTCGGGCCGATCAGTGGCGAGGCGAAAAGAAGGTTGCCGCGAGGGAGGCCGAGCTCCGTGGATCGCAATGTGCGATGGCCGAGCCGAGAGGAGAGGTTGAGGCGACCAAGGCCGATCCCTTCCAAAATTTGGAGTATGTCGGCGAGTTCGCCTATTACTTGGCGTTCGCCGACTCGATCCGAGCGGCTAAGAAGGGAGGCTTGGAGGTCGGTCCTCTAGCCGAGAAGTTCAAGTCATATGCATTGGAGCATCCTCTCCATTCGGCTTTCTCCTTGCCGATCTTGGACTGGCGGACATCGGCGTGGATTTGAGCCGGTATCCGTCTCTGCATGGGCCTTGCTTATCCCGATGCTCCTAAGATGAGGGACCGCGCCGAATGCCGATGGCGAAGGCCGGCAGGGGCCTCGAGGCGCTTCCTTTTTACGCTTTTAGCTTACTTTCTTTGTAGTTTGTAGCTTTCTTTTTGTAGTACTTAGGCCTTCGCGACCGTGTACTCTATTTTTCAAGTAATAAAATGAGCATTTGGATTTCGACTTATCACTTGAATGAATGGTTATTTTTGAGTCTTTGTTTGACTTTGTACAAATGCGTGAGGAGAGATCGTTGCAGGGTAGTTCCAAATGAATTGATAAACTCATAAGACAACTTTTACAACAAGTTCGATCACGCACTACATCCGAAAAATGACGATCTCCGTATGTGGTTGAATAGCGACGATCGTCGTGTAGGTAGTCCGCACTCTTCTTGCCCCTTGTTTTTATTCACTTAGTGGAAGTAAGGGGATGAAAATAATTCCTCGAGTGAGCGGTCTTTAACTTTGTCGAATCCTCGGGACGGTCGTCCATCTTGAGGAACCGTGCACGATCGCGGAGTTCAATGGGCCTACTCCTTGATCATGTCTTGATGCGCGAAGACATTGAGTGTCTCGTGACTCACTTTATTATGAGGGTCCTCCGTTGTGCCGCGCTCGCCTCGTATTTAAACGAAAGGCGTGCGGTCTTGGTCTAGAGGAGTCCTTGCGCGGCGCGGCTTGATGAATCAACTCCACGCCCGCGGCTTGTTAGCTCTGCTTCCACCTCGGCCACCATGGAGATGGCCGACCTCGACGGTGTATGTTGAGACGGTTGTGGTACGTCGCATTGTCCGGGTTCACCATGTCGATGATGAACCTTTGAGGGCGAGCGATCGTGTCCACCGATTTGTTTTGGAGGGCCTCGGACTACGCCGGCCTCGTATTTAAACGAAGGGGGCGATCTTGGCCTAAAGGGACCTTGCATGGCCTAAGCAATGGAATTATCGACCACCAGACCATGGTCGCACTCTTCCACCTTGGATCGTCATGTAGATGCCGACCTTCGACGGTGTACGTTGTGCGGGGAGGCGATCTCGTGCCTTAGTCCATCGTGTTAGACGGTGAACCGCAGATGGCGATCGAGTCCTCCGGTTTCTTAAATAAGGAGGGAGATCGGGATGACTTCCGTGGTCTCCTTCTCTTGATTGAAGCATATAGAGACGGTCGCCGAGGTTGATCCAGTGGGTCGGCTCGTATGAGCTTCCCACTGCTTTGCGTTCGACTCGGACGATCGTCTATAGAGATAGGCGGGGCTTCGGCTAAACCAATAAGTCGTCTAACTTGCCCTCCTCGAGCAGTCTCAGAGCCGTTTGAGGAGGTCGCGGCAATTGTTGGTGCCGTGGCCGGACTCTTGTGGTAGGCACAATATTGATTGTTGTCCAGTGACCGTGGTCCCTTATCGCCTTTGGCTTTTGAGCTCTTCGTGCCCCTTGATGGCATAGAAAATATGTGCCGGAGTTCATTGAACGTATGGAGGAGATGGGCTTCCATGTCCTCGAAAGCCTTGAGATCTCCGGTGTCTTGGCGATCGCCTTCTTTGCTTTGGCGATCGCTATCTTCCGGGCAAGAGGTGGCGTTTCCTCGTCTAAGCGGAGGGTGAGTAGCCTTCGCTGGCCAGAAGTTGGCGGCTTTAGCGCGGAAGATCGTGTAAGTTGGGGAATATCCTTGGAGAGATGTCTCGAACATGGGAGAGTGACCGTGGAATCCCCCATGACCGAATAGAGAGCGAGCTCATCACCGACGGGTTCGGCCGGTGAGGATGATTTCGTCTACCCGGCCGATGTAATCTGCTGCTTTCGTCCTTCCCCGCTTGATTTTTATCATGCGCTGGGGCCTTCTCGGTCTGGCGACCTTGCCGGGCGAAGTATGACGTGAAGTCATCCGCCGCTTTCTTAAAAGAGGTGACCGATCGTGGTGGTAGTGAGACGTACCACTTATGGGCCGCCCGCCAATGTCACGGGAAGATCCGGCACTTGGTTGCATCGATGCCCCACACTACCATGTAAATTCGGAATTTACTCAGTGGGTTTCTGGTCCGATCTCCTTATACAGAGGTGTTTTAGGAGGAGCGATCGTTGGTTGTATGGGGGCAAGCTCGATGTGGACCGCGAGTGGCTCGGCCGGCGGCGATCTTCTTGCCGGTGCTTGCCCCGGTCCAAGAGTGCTCTCATCTCGTCGAGCCGACGTTGCATGGCGGCCATCGCCGTGGCTCGATCGTTAGCGGCTCGGCGATCGGAGCGGAGCCGAGGCGATTGAGTACCGAGTCCCCCGCGATCGGGCGGGAGTCGGATGGCCGACATGCGTCGGCCGTGAGGTGAGTAGGCCGAACTCCCCGTGACGGATTCGGATTCCGCTTTTTCAAGGTTGGAAATGAGTGCCCTTGGCCGCCGGATGGGTCGCGTCCCAAGCGATCGAATATGGATCCGTCCCGGCCGTGCGAGAGCCTTTCTCGCGAATCGGGGCTTTTGACGATCGCTCGTTCGAGCCCATTGAATTTCCGTTTTCCCATGCGGCGGATGATCGAGGGAGTTATCGCGGGTGGCGCGCATGCTCTCCGTCGCTCCTCCAGGATGGCCATAGCCTCCTCGATCTGTTCCTCGGTTTGGAATTGATCGAGTGAGAGGTTGGGGCCATCTCTCGGATGCGGGATCGAGAGTCTCGCCGCGGCTTCCCGTCGTCGGGGGGTTCGGATTGAGCCGGGATATGGTGTCCGGCGGTTCGGAGAGCAGCTTGCTTCGATGTACCAGCGGATGTCATGATTCTGAAGGTTTTCTTTGAAGCGCAGTGAGTGTCACTTCAAGTATATGCCCCGAGAACAGTGAGTGTTCTTCGGGACGGTAGAAGTAAAAGTTTGGAGGTTCACCCCCTTCCTCTAGCGCCAATTGTTACTACCCAAAATATTATCCGGAGATAGATATTGCTGGAATGGATGGGATAGCAAACAAATGCAAGAGCACTTCCGTGAGAAAGATAAATAACACAAGATTTGCCGGGGTTGTTAGTCCCGGGCTTGAATGCTCTCGCGAGATATTATTAATACCGATATTCGGGGATACAAGTACTAATGTAAGAATACAATTACAATGAGTGTAAAGTTTCTTGTTATCTTAGCTAGTGAGCGTGTAGATTGCCGGAGGAACCAGATTTGATGCTCTGTGAGTTCTTGTAACAAAGGTGATGAACAGTCGCGGCGGTGAGAGATCGACCGCCTCTCACGGCGAGTATTTAGCTGGATGTTTGGGCTTCTGGGCTTATGAATCCCTTGGAATCTGTCTAGTGGAGACTTGCCGCTTCTGCCGATCGTCTTCTGGACGAGAGATTTGGAGAGAGAAGTCCTGAGATGGATTCCGGTGAGATAGCCGGGAGCTTGATGATATGTGTGTTCTTCAGTATTTCCGTGGATGTATCGGAATGTGAGAGAATGTGAACTTTTGGTGGAATGTATTTCGGACGTAAGTCAAATGAATTCGAACCGTATATTCATGAATCGGGAACCTTTTTCCAAGTAGGAGGAGGTTCTCTATTTATGTGGCTTGATACGCCGGCGATCGCTTTACCGCAATATAATAATCGGGCGATCGTCTTTTAGCACATGGGCCTGTCCTCAAAGTCTGCAGGAGTTGCCGGTCAATCATGCGGTCCAATAGGGAGCTTACACGCGTCCTGAGTTGCTGTCGCGGGTGGTCCCACTGACAACTTTCGGCGCGCATGCTGGTAGGTGAGGTAGGTGACAGGCTGTGGTCTTTTGGTCTTGTCTGTCAGCAAAAGATCTTTATCTGCTGGCGAAGATCTTGTCAGCGCCTCTGGTGGATCTGCACGTGGGTGTGATGGATTCAAATTAAATACTCGCAAGTGTACGAATCGCTCTTGTAGTGAGCGGCAAGTAACTCCGAGGTCGATCCCACGAGGAATTGGAAACGGTTTAAAATTCGATGATGTTCGGCAAATAGTCGAATGAACAAAAATAAATTAAATTAAAATACATCATTCGTTGATTATGATTGCAATTACTAATGCACAAAATTTAAATTGAACTAAGTGATAGCAACACCAATTTGATGGTTGGATAAATGAGAGATAACAATAATGAGATTAATATGGGAATTTAGAGTCACCGACACACATGTAATCAATTATTAGTTCCGATACTCAAATAAATAAGGTTAGGAATTATCGATTGCTCACGATTAAAAGAAATCCGTTTGATGGCGGAAATTCTAAAATCACGATTGTTCTCAACGAAAATTAAGGGATACTCTTTTGATGGGGACGAAACCCTAGCTAACAATCAATTAACCGACTACTTTTGATGAGGTAAATCGTTAAAAGATCGCGAAAAAGCCCGAGAACATTCACAATCGTTTCTTTCGGTCGTTTGATGGCGAACACCGATAAAAACCCTCGATTCGAATAATAATAACAATGAAAAAGGTTTGATGATCTAATTCAAAAGTTCTTAAACGAAGAACGAACAAGAGGAATAATCCCAAACTTTATCCGAAAATCAAAAGGAACTAACAATCAAAAACATGTGTGTGGCTATATCTAAAAACCCATATGAAGTGTTTAGCCACACATGATTAATTCAACAATAATAATGGAAATTGAAGAACAAAACATGGTAAAACTTCCCTTGTAAATGCCGAAATCGAATTCCCGATGAAGGTTTGATGATCTTCTTACAAGAACTCACAACAAATTTATACAAGGAATTATTATATCTCACTCAAGTATTTTTCTCACTCCAAGAACACACAAGGAAGATGATGAAAATCTCTTTCTTTCCCACTCTTTTGGTGTTTTCCTCCCCTAATCTTGTGTTTTTCCACAAAATATCTTCTTCACAAGACAAGTACATCTCTCAAGGGGTCACTCCCCTTTGTTTTATAGCCAAAAAATCAAGACAAAAGGCTTAAAATATGCAAAAGATGTCAAGGAAAGTGACATGAAATAAAAGTGGCACGGCCCGTGTCTGGGACACGGCCGTGGTACTACGCTGAAAAATGAAAAAGGTAACTGTTTTGAGACCCGGCCGTGTCCGATGACACGGCCGTGTTGTAAAGCGCCCGGGAGAGTAAATGGCCGATTGTGAAAAGGCCGTGTCACAAAAGGCACCGTCGAGTCGTTCCTTTCCTAAAATGAATTTCTTGTCGAATGAGACCCGGCCGTGTCCTCGTGGCACGGCCGAGTTACTGATGTGGCTCGAGTCGCCTGCGGCACCTAGTTGAGTCGTCTGCAGTGCGGCTAGTCCGGTATTGTCAGTGCACTTAGTCCGCTTTTGGTCTTCTTCGCATGATCCTTCGTTCTTGTATCAATTCACCTCGGATTTTAGCATATGATATACCGTTTCGAAGCTAATTTCACGAGGAATTTATATCAAAGGAGAATACATCTCAATTCGGAGTGGAGATTCTGGTATTTAGGAGATTCAACCGATATTGCTTAAATCTTTCGTCGTTTTAGGCCCCGTTCGCGCTCTTGATCGTCATAAACTCCAACATTGGCCATAAAAGCGCATATTTCACCACAATCTTCGTCCGGATACCTTCAAAACAAAAACACAACATACCACGCGTAAAAAGGGCAAAAACACTCGAAAACAAATGAAAGTGCGACTCGATATAACATAATGAGACGATCAAAAATCGACTCATCAAATCCCCCCAAACCTAAACTTTGCTTGCCCTCAAGCAAAAAGAAATAAAACACATGACAAATAAACGAGAAGGATTGAATAATCAAGTTAATCATCGGGTATACATACAATCAACCGAGAATGTAAAAGTATCGTAAAGTCTCGTAATTCATCATGGAAGCCTAAACTCACAAATGAGTGGAAAGCAATGGCACTAGATCGAACATGAAAGAAAACAAGTCTTAATAGTCCCTCACTGAATTATATCGATTCACTCATCTCTCAAGTGTTTAGATAGGTCAATACGCTCAACTCGATTCAAATGGAAAGTTCTACTATATGCTTGCACTTCTTCTCTTCATCAAACGCATCAATATTCACAAAACATGAGTCATAGGGTCTTACTTTTGGTTGTAACAGGTGTGGCTCGGGTTGGGAAAATTTGGCTAGTAGTTACAAGTTCACCAAGTAGAGCATATACGATCATCATATATATGAAATAAAAACACAAAGCAAGATCGATCATTCTACTTCAATTCTCCCGTATATATATCTCCCTCTTTTTTTTTCTCTAGGCCTTGTTAAGTGTAATTATTATGATATTGGCCTTTTTCTCCCAACCCAACGACTTCCCTTTGTTTTTCTCGGGCTCACTCCTCTCCTCCCCTATTTTTTTCTATCCCACTATTATTATTAGGATGGGGCTTATTATTTTCGAGGGAACGGAGAGAAGATTTTTGCCTCTATACACCACAAACTTTGCACACCTTCGTTTTCAAATATACCCTCTCATGCTCTTACGTGGATCAATACTTGGGTAAGTTATGGATTTTGGATATGGAGCAATAAGATGCGGGTTTTTCGAACAAAATTACGGCTAAAGGCTCAACGAGGCTAGCAAAGGATATTGATATGAATTGGTAGATATTTTTAGAGAAGTAGGTTCAAGACAAAAATGGGCAGCCCTAATCATTCCTCGTGTATGTAAATATCAACACGTCATCCGAGAATCATGCAAGTTCTAAATAATACAATCCACAAGAAGAGAAATCACTCATGAAAGAATTTCACCGCTAAAAGTGAACGGTTTAATTAGGCACAAGGACTCACGGCTTTTGGACTACCATACTCATTCCTTACACGTCAAATCAAGTAACCAAAAACTATACATTCACACGCAAGGTCAAGCAAACAATTAGATTTATTAAACTCTACGAGCCAAACACAAACACGATTAATCATCCATATACCCAACAGCTAACAAGGTTATTGCAATCCAACTACGACATCACGCAAGAAAAAAATAAAGAAAGGAAACAAACATCACGCAAACTAAAAACAAATAAAAATCAAAGAAGTTGCACCCCCAAACCTAAACCTTTGCTTATCCCTGCGAAAGATTAAGTCAGAAAATGCGAAAATACAAATTAAAAAGAAAGAAAATAAAACTACCGGATTAAGAAGTGTGGTTTTTGATCGCGGCACCATCCTTTGTGCTCGGTCTCAACTTTCAATAAGCTAGGCTTCTTCCTCCCATAAATACCTCCTTTATTAGATTACCTACACACGCCATAGACAAAAACAAAATTAATGCAATAATAATAATAATAAAAGCGATAAAAATTAAAACTCCCTTGGGTTGCCTCCCAAGCGGCGCTTTTTATAGTCTTTAGCTCGACTTCTTCGGGTTCTTCTATCCTGGATTAAATGGAAATGTGATAGGTCCAACCATATAGCTCGTCATTTTTCGCTCGTTTTCCTTTGTAAGGATGTGGAGAGTGGTTCCATGGATTTTAATTGTGAGCGCTTTTGTCACCATTTCAATTTTCGATCATCGTAAGTGACGTGATTTTTGTTGGTGATGTTTCTTCTATGTTTGGTATCACAAAATCCATCGGGCTATCACCTCCCCAAATCTAGTGGCGAGTATATTGATGTTTGTGTTAAATTAATACTCGCTCCTAAGTTCACAACGGGAACTTCTTTCTCCACGAAAAGGACTTCCATATCAAAGCTTTCTAGGTCCTCCTTTTGATGCATTGAGTTGACTGGTTTGCTCTTATTCTCTTCAATTGGCTTCTCGATTGGATCTTTAGATTTGTCCCAAGGAATTTGAGTCTCGCAAGATTGGGTAGCAATTACTCGGATTTCTTCATCGTTCGACTCATCCTCTTCAATCACCATAGATTTCTCCGATTGACTCGGAAATTCTTCTTTCTCACCGCCCTTCTCTTTCGCTTCGAAATTATCTCTTTATTTATCACTTTACCACTTCGGATGGTGGTAATAGCTTGAACTTGCTCGGGTTCACTTGGTAGTTTACCCGTTTCTTGTTTGCATGCCTCGGTAGCAAGTTGCCCAATTTGAATCTCCATTTTCTTCATCGAAACTTCTAAAGATTCAAACCTTTTATTGTTCTCCTCTCGGTTTTCCTTGCCCTCCTTAATGAATGCCGCAATACTCTCCGCAAGAGAGTCCCTTTGTTGTGGAGGTGGTTCACTTCGCGTTGGTTGTTGGGCTCGGTTTCCTCCGTTGTATTGAGTTTGGACATTTGCGTCGTATGCCATCGGGTGATAAGTATTTGGGAGAGGTGCATTTCTTGCGTTTCCGCCATAATTATTCCTCCTCTCCTCCCACTCGGGCCTTCCGTGCTTTGTCCCATAGCCCAATTAACTTGTTCGGTTTGTTCTCCGGAAAAATATAAGGGCAAGAATTAGCATGATGTCCGGTCCCCAACAAATTTTGCAAACTCGTGAGCTCGAAGATTTATTTTGAATCTTGAGTTGTCTTAGTTCCTTCATTAACTCATCGATTTTAGATTGCATCTCGTCCTTCTCGCTTACTTGGTTCACAACTCCTCTATGAACACGCACATTTTTTGTTGAGAATTAGCCCCCAATAATTCAAATACGTCATAAGCTTGTCTCTCCGTTAACCCCAAAACGAACCACCGTGGCGTTATCCACCGCTCCTTGGCAATATTGAGTCAATCCGTCATAGAAGAATTGATTGAGTAGTTGAAGCGGATAGTGATGGTGTGGGCATTGAATGAGGAGCATCTTGAATCGGTCCCATGCTTCATGAAATGCCTCTCCTTCTTGTTGTCCGAATGTTGATATTTGGGCTCTCAATTGTGTAGTCTTCGAATGAGAGAAGTACTTGGTAATGAATTTGTCGTAAACTTCATCCCATGTTCTTAACGATCCGGCGCCAAAGTCATCAACCATTGTTTCGCCCCGTCCTTGAGTGTATTAGGAAACACTTCATTCGTAGTTGATCCTCGCTCAACCCGCTCAATGGGAAGTTATCAATCGCCACATAGAAATCTCGAATGAATGATAACGGATCCTCTCGTGCTAATCCGTGAAATGAGGGCAATTGCTCGATGTGAAATCCGCTTATGTGGTAGTTCCTTGCGGCGGTGCTAATAGGATGCATGAAATGGCGGTGTTCACTACGGGCTTTGCATAGTCCCTCATAAGATGTTCGACCGAGGTTGTTGCGGCATGTTATAGTTCGCCTCCATCCCATATCGAGGTCCGGGATAATAATTCGCTCCATATTGCACTCCAACGGGTGGTTGTCTCGGATAGAAGTACCTCCCTTGTTGAGCTTCCGGTATCCCTTGATTGCGCCCAACATTATCATATCTCGGAAACCTTGGTTGACGAATTTCTTCCTCATCTATATTTTGTGCAACATTCTCAACCCTTGGTTGACGAGTGTTTTCTTCTTGGATCAAAAGTCGCTCTTCAAAGTCCGGATTCACCTCGTCGTTTGCCATTGATGTTGTGGCCATTATTTTTGGTGCTCTAATTCTTTGAACTTCGTCTATCGGTGGAAGAATCGGGTTACCCAACGATCTCCTACCAAACATAAACAAAGGAAGTAAGAGCAAATTTTATCGAAAAGTATTGATCAAGAATAGCAATTCAACTATCATTAAAACAAGATTAAAAATTAAACGCCAATTCCCAAGAACGGCGCCAAAAACTTGATGGATTCAAATTAAATACTCGCAAGTGTACGAATCGCTCTTGTAGTGAGCGGCAAGTAACTCCGAGGTCGATCTCACGAGGAATTGGAAACGGTTTAAAATTCGATGATGTTCGGCAAATAGTCGAATGAACAAAAATAAATTAAATTAAAATACATCATTCGTTGATTATGATTGCAATTACTAATGCACAAAATTTAAATTGAACTAAGTGATAGCAACACCAATTTGATGGTTGGATAAATGAGAGATAACAATAATGAGATTAATATGGGAATTTAGAGTCACCGACACACATGTAATCAATTATTAGTTCCGATACTCAAATAAATAAGGTTAGGAATTATCGATTGCTCACGATTAAAAGAAATCCGTTTGATGGCGGAAATTCTAAAATCACGATTGTTTTCAACGAAAATTAAGGGATACTCTTTTGATGGGGACGAAACCCTAGCTAACAATCAATTAACCGACTACTTTTGATGAGGTAAATCGTTAAAAGATCGCGCGAAAAAGCCCGAGAACATTCACAATCGTTTCTTCGGTCGTTTGATGGCGAACACCGATAAAAACCTCGATTCGAATAATAATAACAACAATGAAAAAGGTTTGATGATCTAATTCAAAAGTTCTTAAACGAAGAACGAACAAGAGGAATAATCCCAAACTTTATCCGAAAATCAAAAGGAACTAACAATCAAAAACATGTGTGTGGCTATATCTAAAAACCCATATGAAGTGTTTAGCCACACATGATTAATTCAACAATAATAATGGAAATTGAAGAACAAAACATGGTAAAAACTTCCCTTGTAAATGCCGAAATCGAATTCCCGATGAAGGTTTGATGATCTTCTTACAAGAACTCACAACAAATTTATACAAGGAATTATTATATCTCACTCAAGTATTTTTCTCACTCCAAGAACACACAAGGAAGATGATGAAAATCTCTTTCTTTCCCACTCTTTTGGTGTTTTCCTCCCTAATCTTGTGTTTTTCCACAAAATATCTTCTTCACAAGACAAGTACATCTCTCAAGGGGTCACTCCCCTTTGTTTTATAGCCAAAAAATCAAGACAAAAGGCTTAAAATATGCAAAAGATGTCAAGGAAAGTGACATGAAATAAAAAGTGGCACGGCCCGTGTCCTGGGACACGGCCGTGCGGTACTACGCTGAAAAATGAAAAAGGTAACTGTCTTGAGACCCGGCCGTGTCCTATGACACGGCCGTGTTATCTTGCGCCGGGAGTGTAAATGGCCGATAGTGACTCGGCCGTGTCCCAAAAGGCACGGTCGAGTCGTTCCTTTCCGGAAAATGAATTTCTTGTCGGAATGAGACCGGCCGTGTCTGTGGCACGGCCGAGTTACCTGATGTGGCTCGAGTCGCTGTGCGGCCTAGTTGAGTCGTGCAGTGCGCCTAGTCCGTCGTGCAGTGCGGCTAGTCGGTTTTGGTCTTCTTCGGCATGATCCTTCGTTCTTGTATCAATTCACCTCGGATTTTAGCATATGATATACCGTTTCGAAGCTAATTTCACGAGGAATTTATATCAAAGGAGAATACATCTCAATTCGGAGTGGAGATTCTGGTATTTAGGAGATTCGACCGATATTGCTTAAATCTTTCGTCGTTTTAGGCCCCGTTCGCGCTCTTGATCGTCATAAACTCCAACATTGGCCATAAAAGCGCATATTTCACCACAATCTTCGTCCGGATACCTTCAAAACAAAAACACAACATACCACGCGTAAAAAGGGCAAAAACACTCGAAAACAAATGAAAGTGCGACTCGATAGAACAGAATGAGACGATCAAAAATCGACTCATCAGGGTGCTTTTCTGAGATCCAGTCCTTGATGACTTTAGCGGACGATCGTCTCTGCTCGGGGCGTAGTTCGATTGCCCTTAGCCGGTCACTAGAGCAGATCGCCAGCTGCCAAAGGGCGATCGCCCTGGGAGTCGATCGCTAGGTACCTGATGGTGGTTTGATATCTTCGACTTGGCGAGCTAGTCATGATTTGACTGGAGTTGTCTTGGTCGCTCGGCCTTATAGTCGATCGCCTGTCGGGATGAATAAATCGTGACACAACACTTCGTACAACCAGGGTAAAGAGGAACTTCAGCCTCAGTGATTTTTTTTTTGTACTTGTCTTCTGCATTTATTAAACATGGAGTTTCACCTCCAACAATTAACTGAAAACAAACATCTTCATACATCTGATCTATTTCTAGCTTCTCATGATCCTCATCAGCATGTGGTAACGTTGCACAATCATTGAATTGTGCAACTCTTGTTGGTATGATAGGCTCACCATGAGCGACCCAGACTTTATAAGAAGGATCAAAACCATACTTAGTCAAATGAAATAGTATTGTTTCATCATTTTGTGGGCTACAGTTTCTACAAACAACGCAAGGACATATGACCGTATCAGGATTCCTTGCAAACCTCTTAGAGTTTAAGATAAACTCCTTAACTTTTCCTTGATACTCCTCACTTCTTGGATCCAAATTTAACCAGCTCTTATCCATGCTAAAGCTAGAATTATGTAATACACCTAAACATTGATAAATCCACACAAATTATAATATGGTGTACCAAAGAGTAATTAACATAATCAGTATTGAATAATATTGTTCATAAATAATTCCAACATATGCATAATTGTATTTGAAGTATATATCACAAGATAAAAAGCAAATTGAAGGAAAATGTCCAAATTTTTAGCAACTAGCATAACACATATGAAAAGAAAGATGCACCAGATTCAAAATCCATGTGTTAAAACACCTCACAATACTCAGGTTGATATTTTAACTAAAAGTTAGCATGTGTGGGAAGTTTGAAATACTGACCAATAATTTTTTTCTGATTATTGGCTGATTAGATTACTAAAATAAATTTTGTTTATTTTATAGGCGCATTAACAACTGTACTTATTTTGTAGGCGCATTTACAACTAACGTGGTTGCAGCTGCACCTGTGTTGTATTGTAAGGAGGCGCTTGAGAAGCCGGCTACGGTATGTTACGTAAATAGAAGAGCAAGCAGGAAAACTAGTTTAATAACTTAAAAGGTTAAAAAATGAAAAAGTGTTGACTAATCATTTGAATTGCATGACAAAGTGTCAAGATAATCATATCTAGCTAATAATGTGCGAATTATATGGAATAGAAGACACGGAAAGAAATAACTTCTGAATAAAGTTGGAAAGGTATTTTCATATATACGGGAATTATGTGATCTGTTTCATATGTTTTCTTCATCTTGCTAATCAAGTGTTTGTTAACTTTATGAGAATAGTGTAGTGTATCCATACATGTGGTCTTGGTCATCTGTGTTCGCTTTTAACTCAAAATTCTTAAATTCAATGCATACCATATTTGGTATACAACTAGACAAGACACAAATAAACAGCTTTCGTCTTTAGACCAACTTGAAATTAGGTCTTTAACCCCTTCAAAACAACTCTACAAAACAGATCAATAAATCTAAAAATGTAAAATACTACTGCGCATACTATACTTAAACATTTTTAATAAATAGAATAATGCTTCTTAAATCACAAAATTTGGCAGATTTCAACTTCAATATCAAGTCAATCTCTCATAAAAATTTAATCTCCAAAACCATTTTATAACATATAAAACGAATTGAAAAAACTCAAGCAAAAGCTGCTGCAACTAGAAACCAAATTCTACAACTTATCTCACGGAATCATAGTCAAAACAAGGGATTAACAGTCTCGAAACACTGCTGCAACAACAGTTAAAATTCAAAAAGGATTCAAACTACCTGGCCGATCTGAAGTTGAAGCATTTGGAGTGTGTTGTACAACTGCGGTGCGGCGACGGCAAGCAATGTGAACTGCAGGAGCGGTGGGACTGTCCCGACTAGGAGAAGCGGTGGTGGTTCCCTTTTTTCTGCCCGAATTGGCAGTGAATTTTTTTTTGTTTCGTGAGGATTGAGGAGGAGATAGGGTAGGGTTTTGGTTGCGCGATGACAGAGAGCCCTTTTTGCACACTCCTTTTTGTTTTTTATTATGTATACATATATTGTATAATTATATTGTGTAAATAGACCACAAGTCTTAAAAAATAAAAAATAAATAGACACTAATTTGGTATGGGCTTAAAATTGATAAAATAAATAATAAGTTTAAAATTTTAATTTTTTTGACAATGATATTTATTGTTAAATTTTTTTTTGGATATATTCATGTGTTAGCATTAAAAGATAAAATTAATCAGACTTATTTTGATGTTCAATCCACCAATTTCATAAAAAAAAATCAACCATCCAGAAATATTAACGATCCAGAAATCATAATCAACCAGAAATTTAAGTCATCCAGATATTTTGGTTCAGATTTAGCAAATGGCCCCTTGTTTTTTTATGAAGGAAATAAATTGTCATCACCCAAATAGTATTTCATGACAGTTGAAAATTGTCATTGAAACTTATTACATAACAGTTGTAAAACGTCATGATATAACGAAATGACGACGTTTCTAAAACATTATTGATAACTTATACAATTGATGACAAAACTAAAACGTCATGAAAACCCGAATCAAGCATGACGTTGGTAAAACGTCATACAATTAGATCCATGACGTTTGTTGTCCTAAACGTCATGGAAGCCCCCTACAATGACGTTTATCTCAAAACGTCATAAAATTAGTTTCATTAAAGTGTATATCTCTAGTAGTGTTCTTTCGATTACTTACATATATACATATATAAATATTATATATATATATTATTCAATGTTTTCGTTATTAACGAATCTGTTTCTTACTTTGTTCTTCTCAGATTTGCAGCTCATGCGGGAGATTCAAACCATGGTAAATATACCAACAATCACACTCGTGGTTAATGGAGGTGAAATTTTGGAGCAGGAGATGTGTCGGCAAAAAGACATAACAGCTCTCTAAAATCACGTGAAAATCAGTTGGCAGTTTGTAAACGAACATCTGGTTTTGAGATACTTCGCACAGTTCATGAAACGTTATGAGTTACGGTTAAAAAAATTAAAGGTCAGGGGCAATTCACCCAAAGCCCAAAGGTCGGGGTTTCTATACAATTTACCCTTAATTTTTTATTAAAAAGTTGACGAAACAAGGCTGGTAGAGCATCTCCAACTGTATGACTAGCTAGTATTTCATGTGTCTCGCACGACTTATAATATTTTTATAATATATTATGAAATTATTATTATATGTATGTATTATTATTTTTTAATTAGTTGGAGAAGCAATTAATGCGTACAAAAAAAATCCACAAAATAAAGTATATTTTGGACGGACAAATTGAATTTATTATCAATCAGTTTTACCGTTATATATTTATAGATAACGAGGCATTCAGACCCGTACATTGCACATAATTTGGATCTGATTGCTCCTCGCTTAATGTGCGGCACTAATTTTGATTATGTTTGAAGGTAAGCGTGTTTGTTGAATAAATAACTAAATTCTCATGTGGTTCACACAACTTTTAGTACCATGGCATGCAAAGACAATAAGTTGTAGGTATTGTTGCGTAAATATGATGTTATTTTTATTGAATTACTCTCTTTATAAATTTCTTGCTAAATTGATAAGTCTTTCACGTACATATGATTTTTGGATGTGATAATGTATGTGTTGACTACTTGAGGGGTGTTTTATGATAAAATGTATAACTTTACGATTTCTTTCATAGCGTAATTTTTAATTATAGTTTCATTAACTGTTAATTATAACTTGTTAATTGAGTGGATCGGGTCGGTTCGAGTCGCACCAACTCGGTGTTTACTAAGAGTTTGTGGTACAATTTTCTTTTCAATAATGCGTACTGTTAGGAAAAACAAACACCCTGTATCGATTCAGCCTGGATACCCGATCCCTGTATCGATTGTTATTTGTTATTAAGAAGGTTTTGACATATATGCCAAATACGATGGAAAATCAGACGAGGATTCAAGGATTTATCATGTATCGAAGATCAGCCTCGAATCGGCATAAGTGAAGCTCACAAGACAAGAAGAAGACTTGTAAAAGATCAAGTATGGAAAAGCTGTCTCGATGCCCTAAATACAATCACCTTCCATACGATTCACAAAAGGACAAGAAAGAACACAAGTCAAGTCCCGTTGAACAAAGAAGTATTTAAATACTCAAGGATAAAGTATTTAAATACCATCGTCTTCGATCTTCAGAATCCCGCGAAATCCGGATCATGTCATATTCCCGTTGAAGGAAATCTTATTCAAACGGACATCTCAACGGATACTTTCTTCAGAGGCTATATATATCCTTGAAGACATTGAAGATCAAACACACACGAAATCTATTGAAGTAACCCAACTCTCAAAGCTATCAAAGTTATCATCTGAGCAAACATATCTCCAGAGCAAACTGCAAGTTAGAACGAAAGAGATATACAGTGCTCATACATCAAGAACAGCTATCATCAGATCTTGATATTCAAAGCTGTTGTTCTTACTTGGTTACCTAACATTTTACCTCTGTGTAAAAACCGAGCTCTGTGTGAACTCAACAAGTTATTCTGACCTGCGTGGGACGAATAAGGACGAAGCTTTGGAACTGTGTGTGAAGAAGCTAGTCAAGAAGGAAGCTTTAACCAATCTGTGTGAACGGTTGAAAGTGATATTCTTTGTATCAATCTGTGTGAACGATACAAGGATAGGTTTGTTTATAATTACGTAGTTGTGTACGCAGTAATTATATAATAAACTTTTTACTCCTGTGTGGAGGACCAGTGGACGTAGAGGGGTTTACCTCGAACCACTTAAATTACTGTGTCATTTACCTTCAGCTTTTACTGTTTGAAATTACTGTGATATATTAAGTATACACCTAATACGTCGTTGCTGTATCCACGGCAACTAACTGTATCCAAGACTTCCGCTACGCACTCAGATTTAGATTCCATACAGTTTGTTGTTTAAACTACTTTTCCAAACTGTATCCAGTATACTTAAGTGGCCAACAAGTGGTATCGGAGCGGTTGATTCTAAAAAGAATCAGTCGTATTTCTTTTAACCGAATCAGATTCAAATCACTTATTTTCAAAACAGTTTCTTTCATTTCTATATTATCAGTATGGATACCTCTATGATTAACAAAGTCCCTATGTTCTCTATTAACGAATTTGACGACTGGAAGAATGGAAGCTCATCTTGCAGCAATGCACGAAGAGATGATCTTTGTTATACAGGATGGTCCGATCAAGATTATGAAGGTCAATCCAGCCGCAAGGATTGAGGGCCAATCTTTGAAATGCTCGAGAAGGAACGCGAGCAATGGACAACCGATGAGAGGAAGCGAGCCAACCTAGACAATGTGGCTAAGAACGCGTTATTTGTCACTCTTGACAAAGGCACGTTCTCAAGGTAAAAAGTCGCAAAAACCCAAAGAAATGCAGGATAAACTCAAGTTAATTTGTGAGGAACCGAGCTCTCAAAAGAAAACAAAATTTCAAAACTCACTCGGAATTGAATCTTTCAAATGAAACCAACGGAAACACTTGAGGAACTTGACCTCAGTTCTTGGTATTGTTGGTGAACTTGAAGCGTTGGGCAAGATTTACACCCAAAAGGAGAAGAACTTAAAAATTTTCGGATCTCTCCCAGATGGGACATTAAGACCACACTATGCGTGTATCATGTAATCTTAATGAAATATCCACTTTTGATCTCTTCTCGACCTTAAAGCTTTTGAGTATGACATAGACAAGAGAGAAAGTGAAGAATCTCCCTCAAAGGTCACGACTCGCTGCTTGTATCGAACCGTCGACACAAAGATGCCTAGCCTGCCGAAGCCCGGTCACAAGAGTGCCGGCAACGACGACATCCTGTCACAAGATGAAATGGCGCTTCTAATGCATAAGTTCAAAAAGTTCATCAAACGATGCTGAAAGACTCCTACAAAGCCCAAACACATCAACAAGGTAAGCACCAAACATCATCCGATGCTAACTTGTGTTATAATCAGGAAACCAGTCATTATGCAAACAAATGTCCTCATCCACATGACCAAAGGATGCCGGAGGCCGAGCAACAAAATCGACATGAAAGAAGAAGAGCTTCGAAAGACACGCTCAAGGCCCCGATTGGAGAATCGAAGCCTCCCCACACCATCCAAATCGCAGAATGTCTTCAGTGGTCATCGAGAGTGATTCATCGACGATGAGTTCGATGATAAAGCATACATGTGCTTTATGGCTAAAGATGTTCCGTAAGGTGAAGACAATGACGATGAGGTAAGTTCAACCTCGGTTATTCCACCTAATGCATCTCATACTTTCAAAATATGATGAATGAATTCAAAACATTCAAAAGCCCATGAGAGTCTAAAAGCGAGAATATACGGCTTCAATTAACAAATCTAGAGCTGAAAGATGAGAATGACTTGTGAAGATAAACTATGATAATATGTCTCTTGATTGTGAAACCAGAAAGTCGATTTTGAAAAACTCATGGAGAGCAATCATCAACTTGCTCATGAACTAAATGAGGTTAAAACCCATAATGAGAGCAAGACAAATGATTTGGTTCTACTACAAACCAAAATTACAACTCTCGAGAAGCGAAATCGAACTTGAGACCATTCTCAAGTCTTTTGAAAAATCGTCCAAAAGAATGGAAGAAATTCTCGAGCACGGGCAACATGCTCATGATAAAAGTGGCTTAGGATACGGCTCATGTTCGAATAAAGGTAAAACTAGTCTTGTGTTCGTCAAGAGTGTGGAACACATTCCAATCGAAAGATACTCCGACCCTATAAAGGAACTGCTTTGAGAAAACCAAAAGCTGCCATTCCGCCCCCGCAAACCTATACCAGACAGCGGAATCATAAGCCATTTCAACCTGTGAGGCGCACTCAACAGCATGCTCCCAGAGCATATCAACAGCGTCAACAGCCGTTCAGAAGGAAGGCTGTATCCAACCACCAAAGGCCCGCACGGCAGTACTATCAGTACAGTGCACCTAGGTATTGGATACAGGAGCCCCGTTATCCCTCAAGACAGCAGATGCCAGTCCAGTATCAACAACAGCATTGGGAATCCAACTGGAGACCCAGAAGACAAGCTGTTAGGCCGAGGAAAATGGCTCCACCTCCCAGACGGCACTCGTACTGGAATAATAATAATAATCCTGAATTTTACATGCATAGTAATTATCATGATTATAACAACTACGGGTATGCCCCCCGTAGATACCGCAATACTGTACCGAGTACATCCTACAGTAAACCAATTGCTGTCAGGAAAATCTGGGTACCTAAAGGAACTAACATACATGGACCCAAAAATCAAAGGGGACCTAAATCTACTTAATTTCTTTCTTACAGGACATTCTAGAGGAGGATACCTGGTACTTCGATAGTGGATGCTCTCGTCATATGACTGGAGACAGGAGCAAGCTATCAGATTTTGTAGAGGGTCGCGGTCCAAAAGTTCGCTTCGGTGATAAATCTAAAGGAAGAACAAGAGGGAAAGGAAACCTACTTGTCGGGAAATTCAAAGTCACCGATGTCGCATATGTTGAAGGCTTACAGTATAATCTACTTAGTATTAGCCGATTACGTGATAAACAGATTCTCGGTGAAGTTCTATATAGATCATTTGTATAGTCAAGAACACCCAAACCAAGGAAGTTGTGCTTACGGAAGCGGATCGTAATATGTACATTCCGATGGAAGCCTATGAGCTCCTCAATTCCATGTTTTGTTGCCAAAGGCACTGCAGATCTTAGTGGCTATGGCACAAGAGGATGTCTCACGTCAACTTCAAGACGATCAACAAGCTTTCAAGACAGGTATGGTAAGAGGTTTGCGGATGTGTCATTCAAGAAGGACGGCGTCTGCGGACCATGCCAGAAAGGCAAGCAAATCAAGTCAACCCTGAAGAGCAAATCCTACCTTTCAACCCAAAGAATATTGGAAATGCTACACATGGATCTCTACGGTCCTGTAGACCCGATAAGTTTGGGAGGTAAGAAATATTGTATGGTTGTTGTTGATGATTATTCCGGGTATGCTTGGACGATCTTTCTTAGCAAGAAGAAGGAAACAACATCAAGGCCGCCCGAGCTCCTGAGAAAGTTGCGAGAATGAAAAAGCATCGAGTATCGTGTGCATTCGTTAAAGAGGTACTGAATTCACTAACCGCTTTGTAGAGCAATACTGTTCGGAGAATGGCATACGGACGAGTACTCATTTGCCCGTACACCTCAACAAAATGGTGTTGCCGAGCGAAAGAATAGGACGTTGAAAGATGCAACTAGGACAATGATTGCCGAAAGCAAATTGCCGCAGCGTTTCTAGGGTGAAGCAACCAATACTGACATGCTACACTCAAAACCGTGTATCGTCAACAAGCATCACAACAAAACGACTTACGAGGTATGGAACAACAAAACTCCATTAGTTTCGTATTTTCACATTTTGGATGCGGGTGCTACGTATTGAACAATGGGAAGGACCAACTTAGAACATTTGATGAAAAATCGGATGAAGGAATATTCGTAGGATACTCCTCCGTCGGCAAAGCTTTGAATCTTTAATAAAAGGAGGTGACGATCGAGGAATCAGTTCATGTAGTGTTCGACGAACCACACCATGACCCTACTGGAGTAGATAATATCACTCAGGACATTCACCATCTATCTATCTTGGATCCACCTACACCAATAGAACCTGTAGTTGATTTAGAAATCAACCCCGCAGCTGTAAGAATCGATGTGGATGAAGGCCGACTGTACAAGTGAAGTGTACCCACGAAACTTTCGATCTGACGGGACCCTGAACTAGAACCCGACCGAAGATGGTTGAGAGATCACCCGCAAGAGCTGATCATTGGAAACATTAATGCAGGTGTTTCTACTCGTAGAAGAATTTAGAGTACACAAGGAAATGTACTTTGTGCACAGGAAGAATCTAATGCTGAAGTCTCACAATTTCCTGAATGGAAATCTCAATCCGAGCTTAGAAGACTCAATATGTGCACTATTGCTGTATTCTTAGCCCAGTCCGAACCTGTTTCGACCATAGACGCTCTTAACAACTCTCATTGGATCACATCTATGGAAGAAGAGCTTAACGGTTTCGAAAGAAACAATGTATGGTATCTTGTACCTAGACCGACACACCAATCGGTTATAGGAACCAAATGGGTATTTCGAAACAAAAAGGATGGAAATGGACTTATCATAAGAAACAAATCCAGACTAGTAGCACAAGGCTATTGTCAGGAAGAAGGAATCGACTATGATGAAACCTTCGCCCCTGTAGCGAGACTAGAAGCCATCAGGATATTTTTAGCCTTTGCCGCCCATAAGAATTTTATCGTATACCAAATGGACGTCAAGAGTGCTTTCCTGAATGGAGAGCTTTCAGAAGAAGTTTATGTTGAACAACCACCAGGGTTTGCCAACACAGACGGTATCGATCTAGTTTACGAGCTAAGGAAAGCGCACGGACTTAAACAAGCCCCTAGAGCACAGTACGAAACCTGTCCCGATATCTAACCAATAACGGATTTGAGAAAGGTGTCATCGACAAAACATTGTTCAAAATACGGAAGGAGATGACCTTCTAATGGTACAAATTTATGTCGATGATATTATTTTTGGTTCAACTAACCTTGCTCTATGTCAAAGGTTCTCACATCTCATGCAAAGCAAATTTGAAATGAGTATGATGGGGAACTTAGTTATTTCCTAGGTTTGCGGATAAAGCGGATGCCTACGGGTATATTTATCAACCAGAGAAATACAAAGAAGGAGCTTCTCAACAAATTTGGAATGAACACTTCCAAATCCTCGCCAACCCCATGAGCACTTCCGTGCAAATTAGTCTTGATGAAGCCGAAAGCCGTTTGACCAATCACTCTACAGAAGCTCATTGGTTCGCTCCTGTACCTAACGGCTAGCGAGCCCGATATCCGATATCTTTGTTGGAGTGTGTGCGAGATACCAAGTTGCACCTAAGGAATCACACTTCAATACGACTAAACGAATCTGAAATACGTTAAAGGAACAACGATGCAGGATCGTGGTACCCTAAGGAAGGCGGATTCGATTTAGTTGGATCTGACGACTCGGATCTCGGAGGTCGCAAGCTAGATAGGAAGAGTACAAGTGGAACTTGTCACTTTCTTGGACCTAGGCTCGTTTCTTGGTTCGAAGAAGCAATTGGCTAACTCCTTTCCACGGCTGAATCGAGAATACTATCTTCTTTGGTAGGCTCTTGTATGCGAGATCCTTTGGATGCGGCAACAACTGTCGGACTATGGAATCGATGCTAGAGAGACTCGATCATGTGTGATAGCACGAGTGCAATTGCAATCACGCACAATCTGTTTTGCACTCGCGCACTAAACATATCAACATGAAGCATCATTTCATCGGGAATCATGTCGAGAACAAGGATGTTCGCACGGAAAAAGTCCATCTGAGACATCCGGTGGCCGACATTTTCACCAAGCCTCTCGACACGGCAAGATTCAACATGCTAAGAACAGATTGGGAATACTGCGGCGGACTCCTGTAAGTAAATTTCTGCTTTTACTCAACAATTGAGGGGAATCTTTGTAAGACCCGTGAATACAGTATCCAACATTAATTATCTGTACACTCAGAAACATCAATACAGTACTGTAGCAAACGAAGGTATATAAATCTTACAGCTGATGTGTGCAATAATTAAGGGGGAATACTGTAGGACCCATGAATACAGCATAAATCCAAATATTGCTGTATGGAATTTAAAACCTATTAGTACCTTTTTAAGGGGGAACGCTGTATCGACGCGGAGAAAAGCACATACTATAGGATTTCGATTCAGTATATAATATAATATTATTTCCTTTTTAAAATAATTTTTGTCCACGTGCCCTGTTTTATGTCAAACATCATGTTCATTAAATGCCTTACACGACATCTGGAAAACTGAATCTCAAAAGCCGCGATGTTTTTTAAAATTGTTTATTATTTTTAAACCGCCGTTTTAGGCATTTAGGGTATTCAACCTATGTCAGAAGTGGGACCCGCTGTATTTTAAAACCTTTTAATGGATTAGCGTACCAGTTACACTAAATTCATCCTGACCGTCGATTTCAAAAACGGTTCCCATCCCTTAAAATCTGACCATTCGTACTCTGTAAACCCTATTTCGCCGCCCAAGTATAAAAGGACTGTATCTGCCATTGGAGACTCTTTACGCTTACTGCAATTACAAGAGATCTCAAGCAAACAGCCTACATATTCTCTGCATATCCACTGCGAATTTCTACTGTTTTCTTACACCTTCACTTTAAGAAAACATCCATGGCTACTCAATCTTCATCCCCCGTTCTGAAGAAAACTTCCAGCATCATTGATGGACGGATCTTCTCGAAAACCGTCATCATCGAGCGTATCATCTCTGAAACCAACGACACTGAACCGATGGAGTATATCATTACTCGTCTGGAACAACAAGGTCTTTATCGCTTCGGAAGCAAAACCGCCGAAAAATACGACGCTCATCTGGTTGAGGAATTCTACCTCAACGCTGCCGTTCGTTTTCTCTCACTAGCCCAGGGAGGACATGTTGCTGACATCACCGCAACAGTCCAAGGAGTGCAAATCTGCATAGATACCGACTTACTTCAGAAAATCTACAGGCTGCCCGCCGACGGCCTGACCATGGACCAGCTTGAGACGTTTGGGTCTCAAGGGCTGATTACCAAGTTTTATGGACTATTTACCGGGTCCAAAGTGGTTGACATGGTGACAACCACCTGCCACAAGAAAAATTTTCTTCTTCATTTCGTTTATCTCCACGATTTCTGTTCCAGAATTATTGAAAATCGAACCGGTGCGTTCGAGATGTGCACAAATCTTAGGTTCAGAATGATGGTCGCCATCTTGACCTGTGAAAAGGTAAACTGGTGCCAAATCATTTTGAAACGACTTCAGGAAGAGGTGTGCAAACCGGCCACCCAAAAGAAATCATTCGGTTTAATGCTAAACTACATCCTGACAAAGTGCGGAGTCAAGCAATCCGCCGATGCCAAGAAAAACAGCTCTCGAATATATTTAGGAGGCGTCAAACCCTCTGCCTATAACCAGAGCACAATGCAAGCCAACCACCCGAGAACACGTCACATGCCTATTTCTGACAATCCCAGAGACGAAACAGTGAAGGTCCCTGAATTGGAATCTTCGAAGAAGAAGCGCAAGCGTTCTCACAGCAAGAAGCACTCTGATGAGAAGTCGAAGAAGAGACTCAGGAGGCTCTCAAAAATCAAAGCCAAACACTCCGAGGATGTCTCGCCCGTGGCGCAACCCATCGATATAGCACCCCGGGGCCCAACCTCGCGGAAGAGATGTCTCCTATTGCTTGACGGTAGATCCCGAGCCCTTGGCGGCTACGACGGATTTAGAGACATCTCGCAACATTCAAGACGTTAGCACGTCGGCCGCCCATTCGAGCCAAAGCTACTTCTCCTCTACGGGATTCCACACCCGTACAGATCCAATTTCCTTCGGCACCATCCCCGCAAGGAGTCCATCTTCCGTGCAGATCCCATACTGTCTGGAATCCTCAAACAGCAGCGTCTCCACGTGATTCAAGTCCCTCCCAGACTCAATTATAAATCAAACACTTCTTTCGGTACAAATTGAACAGCGTACGAGCGATTTCGCAATGGAAAAGCTTTAGGCTAGCTCAAATGCGACACCTTGCATAACCGGAGCGAATGGAGCCACGAAGAGCGATTTGTCTCAAGTAATCGACTCAATCGAAATTGAGGCACTGCTTGATGGGACAACGCTTCTTGCAAAGATCTCATTGAAAGCCACCGTTGCACAAATCCGGCGCTTAAGAAAAGGAAAGAAGAAGTCGGAGGACTCTCCCGTTAATCCAAAAGACGGCGACGACCACGACTCGGGCGGCGAAGACGATGCTCTTCAAGCAGGTCTGAGAATGAGCCGCGAAGAGGCTGAAACCCAAGCCACCTCCCCACCCAGAACCGACGAAGGGCCATCTAATCAGGCCAATCCACCTTCGCCACAGCAGGAGGAATCAGTCCCTCCCGTCGAGGAAGATCAAGAAATTTTGGAACAGGCACCCGAGCCTGTTGCGACCAAAGAAGCCAGTCCTACAACCCAACAGGAGGATTCAGTCCCGCCTGCATCCTCATCTGCCGAAGAACCTTCGCCACAGGACGCTTCTGAACCAGCTGTCGCCATTCCACAAGAAGCTACTCCCGCCCCTGCAACCTTGGAATCCGAGGACGGTAACGAACCTGAGGATGTCCAACTTACTTCACGTCCATCCGTGAACGTAAGAAGGTTAAATGGTGCTGAAGACTTCGCCCAGCCTGACTCTCCTATCTCTGCTGCACGCAAAGAGCGCCTGCAAGCTCTTGGCCTTCAGACTGTATTTATCCAAGATGCAGTTAACGCTCTCTCTTCCGTAGAAAAAGCTCTGAACTGGATGCACACCTCTGCAGTTGAAGAAATGACAACTCTTCAACACGAAGTATCTCGAGTTGTTGATGCATTCATTCTTCTGCCAGAAGTGTTCAAGCAAGCCTTGAAGATTATGGAGGACAAACAAGCGCAACTGTTGAAGGAGGAAGCTTCGAAGACAAGAATTGCTGAAGCCAAGACAGCCTGTGCTATGATAGAGAACAGCTCTCAGCTGCGTGCGCATGACAAATCCATTCAAGAGATGTCGCAGACTCTTTCCTCCCTCGTTGAAAGAATAACCAGCATCGAGACCAAACAGGACGCCGCTCTTGAAATCCTGCAAAGTCTTGATGAGGCCAAAAAGGGGGAAGAAGCTCGAGAAGCTGCAAGGAGATTAAGACTTCAACAGGAAAGGGAATTTGAGGCTGCTCAAAGCAGTATAGCTGCCGAATTGAACAAGCTAGCACCTCAACCCCAAAGCTTTAGAATTTCAGGCTCAGACTGAATTCCATGACCCAAATGTCCCTTGGCAAAATCTTGTTCAAAGACCTTCGGAAATACGTCTGCCAACCAACCGCAATCCAACTGCCGAAGAGGTGAAGCACTGGAGGAAGAATGAACTGATGAGATATTTTGTCAAACTCATCAGGGAATCCGCCATCTTCAAAAATTATAAGACATTGGCGGAAGCAGAAGACAAATTTTCGAAGATGCTAGAAGAAGGTAAGCTCCCTCTCCAAATCGAGATGAAATCAAAACATAGAAGAGGAGATCGGGTCACCCATCCAGAGGATTGGATACTTGCCTTTGATCGTTCTTATGAAGGAAGAGCAATTTACCAAGAACGAGGCAATGATTCACTTCAAAACTGGTGGCGCGGCACCGAGAATGAGCCAGGAAGAAGACCTTGGAGGCATGCGGATCAAAGATGAAGAGCTGAAATTTATGTACATTATTTTTGTTTTTTTTTGTAATTTCTATTCAACACAGCAAACCTTGTACTCAATCTTTTTAATATCAATAAAACAGTTTGTTTGTCTTGAAAGATTACAACTCGTAATCTACTGTGTTTATGTATGATTACTTAAATTGTTTGATAGAAATCTCAAGTTAGATAAACTTGATTGAAAAATTAAGGTATGCGAACTAGTCTACGAACAGTTCATAGTTTCAGTTGTAAATTTAGAATACATTGTAAGATTGTGCCTACGCGCCAATCATAGGCTTAAGTTGTAATAAATCTCAAACTGTATCGAACGTGCCTGCGAGCAGTTCATTATTGTAGACTAAAGTCACTAAGTCAGACCTATTGACAAGAGACCAAGAAACCTGCCAGAAGTCATCAAAGAAGAATGCTTCATGAAGAAGGTTTTGGCATCATCAAGAAGACTCGAAGAGTTTAAGTTAAGACTTGGCAAATTGTCAAAAAGGGGGAAATTGTTAGGAAAAACAAACACCCTGTATCGATTCAGCCTGGATACCCGATCCCTGTATCGATTGTTATTTGTTATTAAGAAGGTTTTGACATATATGCCAAATACGGTATGGAAAAGCGTATCGAGGATTCAAGGATTTATCATGTATCGAAGATCACTCGAATCGGCATAAGTGAAGCTCGTCAAGATGACAAGAAGACTTGTAAAAGATCAAGTATGGAAAAGCTGTCTCGATGCCCTAAATACGATCACCTTCCATACGGTTCACAAAAGGACAAGAAAGAACACAAGTCAAGTCCCGTTGAACAAAGAAGTATTTAAATACTCAAGGATAAAGTATTTAAATATCACACTTCGATCTTCAGAATCCCGCGAAATCCGGATCATGTCATATTCCCGTTGAAGGAAATCTTATTCAAACGGACATCTCAACGGATACTTTCTTCAGAGGCTATATATCCTTGAAGACATTGAAGATCAAACACACACGAAATCTATTGAAGTAACCCAACTCTCAAAGCTATCAAAGTTATCATCTGAGCAAACATATCTCCAGAGCAAACTGCAAGTTAGAACGAAAGAGATATACAGTGCTCATACATCAAGAACAGCTATCATCAGATCTTGATATTCAAAGCTGCTGTTCTTACTTGGTTACCTAACATTTTACCTCTGTGTAAAAACCGAGCTCTGTGTGAACTCAACAAGTTATTCTGACCTGTGTGGGACGAATAAGGACGAAGCTTTGGAACTGTGTGTGAAGAAGCTAGTCAAGAAGGAAGCTTTAACCAATCTGTGTGAACGGTTGAAAGTGATATTCTTTGTATCAATCTGTGTGAACGATACAAGGATAGGTTTGTTTATAATTACGTAGTTGTGTACGCAGTAATTATATAATAAACTTTTACTCCCTGTGTGGAGGACCGGTGGACGTAGAGGGTTTACCTCGAACCACTTAAATTATCGTGTCATTTACCTTCACTTTTACTTGTTTGAAATTACCGTGATATATTAAGTATACACCTAATACGTCGTTGCTGTATCCACGGCAACTAACTGTATCCAAGACTTCCGCTACGCACTCAGATTTAGATTCCATACAGTTTGTTGTTTAAACTACTTTTCCAAACTGTATCCAGTATACTTAAGTGGCCAACACGTACGCCGCCCACTAAACTTTATGTGGTTTAATAGCAATACCTTTACAATCGATGGACGACGACAATCCAAAAACACTTTCAACATAACCCAAGATTATTAACTGATCACAAAACCAATTAGAATCGCTATAAAGATTTAAGAATCTCGATTAAGGGTTGTATTATACTTGACAACTTAGACAAAAAAAATTCATGATTTTTGAAACGTATTTTGACATTGATATTTTGGCATTGTTAATAAGTATTTTTAACATGGTACTAAAAATCCAAGACATTAAAAACTTTCACCCACCAAAATAAAAGTTTTAAGACTAAAGCTGAGTTATTGATTCAAAATTTGCATTTTATACTTTTGATTGTGTTAGTACGTAGTCAATTCAAATTGTAAATCATTAGCATTACAAATTAGATGCTTGACTCGACAATTCTAGGCCCGTAAATCTTGATTATTACCTACAAATAAAAATAATAACTTAATATTTAATTAATAATCTATAACATAAAATAAGTGAAAGAATTAAATTGGGTATTTGAAAAAAATCAATAATTTTATGGCTAAACTTATGGGATCGAATTTGAAAAATATTTAAATTAATTGGGTGAAACGGGAGGAGTTGGAAACTTAGGGCTAAAATTGAAACTGAAAAGTTGATTTGGGATCAAACAAAAAGGCCTGGAATTCTGGGGTGTTAAATTGAATATCCTAAAAAAATAGGGTACAAAACCCTTAGCCCTAAGAAGTTAGCCGACATTACTCGCTCTTCCCTGCCTCTTCCCTTTCTCTCTCCCTCCTGATTCTCCCTCTTTCTCACTTCTTCTTCTCGGTTCACTCTCTCTCTCTGACACACACACACACACACACACACGCGCAACAATCGCACTGACCGCGGCGGACAAAACGCAAAGGAGCGGCGGGTCGCGACTAAGTTAATTCAGCGGAGCTTTCCAGATTACGAACCCAAAATCACGGCGGCTCGCAAAGGACTGATGAAGGGTCTACGATGGCGAGCCCGAAATAGGACCTGGGTTTCAGATTTGATGGTTATTTGAGATTCGATCTAGAAAGGGTTCCACTCGGTGGCGGGTTGGCTACTGGCTTGGTGATGATGAATGGAGATGAAGATTTGGTTTGATGGGTGCCAGATTTGGGCCGATTAGACCAGGTTCGGGTTGAAAGTTTCTTCGAGCGGTATGGTTCGGGCTTGGTGATGAACATGATGAGTAAATATAGTTCGGGCTTGGTGATGGTTGCTGGGTCTGGTTCAGAGGTGTATTAAGGTGATGTATGGTTTGGATTTTTTTTCTAAATTTGAATTCGTGTTTCGTTCGTTGATTTACGATTGTGTTCAAGCACAAAACTACGAAACGAACTACTGCAGAAAAATTGAGAACTGAAAAAAAATGATAGAAGGCTTTACTTGCGCTGGGAAAAGTAGGGCGTTATTTATAGGCTACCTCCTCAACTATTGTTGATTTAATGCTAGAGTTATTGGAATTGAAGGGCTAAAGGGAAAGGGGAAAAGAATGCGAAGAAAACTTGATATTAATGGCCGTGTGCATTAAGTGCAGAATGATTTACATTCCTGAAACTGCACGAATACTTCGTATTACCCTGCTGGATGTATTGAGTTCGTTGAACCCCTCTGTGTTCCTAAAACCATAATTGAGGCAATTGAATTGAACCATAATTATTTTGCACATTAACACTTGTAAATTAAATTAGTGTACCGAATCTTTATAGATTATAGATGTTGGCATTTCCACAATCACATTTCGACACAATTTATGAGAAAAATATTAATATATTCACTGAGACATTCTCATTTTTCATGTCCTTCGATATCTGAAAACACAACAATGTCTTTCTCGTTATGCTTGTATTTGTTTATTCATGCCACGAAATAACAAAGAATAAATCTAATTGCAAATTTGGTTAATCAAATATAACATGAATAATAACTATATAATTAGGCAATAAAGTAATAAGATTAGATTTAATCAAGTAAATATTACCAATATTTTATAAGATTATTAAATAAATTTAATTTGCTATATATATATAATATGACTTTAAGTTTAATTAATTACACAAATATAGTAAAGTTCATAATTTAAAATAAACTTTGTAAAATAATAAAAATTATTCAACGTTAACATTTATATTACTACACCAAATTAAGTCAATGATACTTTCTTTATATTGACAATTCAATATATAAAATGTATTTTAATATTAAAATTCAACCCTAATAATGTAAGTCTAATGAAAATTTTAGAATTATTTTTAGTTATGATTAATAATTATATATTAAATATTGTAAAATAAATATTAATTTTAATATATTTTGTGAGATAAACGAATAAAAATAATAATATTATAAATCTTTATTTCAACAAAAAAATAAAACACAACGAAAAAGACTGCAACCTAAATGCTAGACCTCGCAAACGGGCTGGGCCAGCCCAAATGGGTTGGGCTCCCAACGGGGGGCTAATTTTGGGTTGGGCCAAAAAGGCCTATGATTTTTTGGGCCGAAATATTGAGGCCCATTGTAATACCCGGTTGTAATTCATTCATTATCATTCAGTAATTATTAGTCAGTAATTGTCACTCAGTAAATTTCACTCATTAATAATCACTCATCATTCACGATTCATTCATTGTATTCTTCGTTGGCGTATTTTAGCCGTGTATCAGTTACGGATCGTCATTCATCTCCGTTTAAGAATCGAGATGAGAGTATTATCATAATCATCGTGATTGGTAGTCTTGTGTTGGAGGTATCACCTATTGCATGTTATCGGACTCAATTATAATCATACAAGTATGGTATATCGGATCATTCAGCGATGTGTGTCGAGTAGACAGAATTGTCGTTTCGTTGGCATCCAACAGCGAGTTACGGCCGTAACATTCGTTCGTTGTTTTCGGGACATGTCGGACGAAGGGGACTTACGGTCGTAAGGGTTGCGGCATACGGCTGTAAGGCTTGGCCGGTTGCGGCTGTACGATTCAAGCAGGATGTCCGGTCAGTTTCGACGGAGGCTTCATACGCCCGTAAGTTTTGCCGAGTACGGCCGTATCAGTCGAGTTACGCCCGTAAGGCATGTGCGGTTACGGCCGTATGGCTGTCGGCAGACTTTCGACGAAGTCGAGTTACGCCCGTACGATATGGCTGGTTACGGCCGTAAGGCCGTTGACTTGGAGATGTTACGGCCGTAAGAAGGCCAAGTTACGGCCGTAACAATGGCAGTACTTAAGTACCTGGTCAGGATTTTGAGCTCATTTTTCTCATTTCTTCACTTGAGTTCCGAGAGAAGTTCTTGGGGGAGATTTTCTTCATCACATCACTTGGGTAGGAGTGTTCTAAGCATATATCTTGGATTGGGAAGCTTGGATAGTCGATTTAACACGATTTCACCAGATCGAAGTGTTTGAATTTTCAAAGGTAAATTCTTCAACATCTTAGATTTCGATTTTGAGTTGGGTTATGATGTTTTGGATGTGATAATCATGATATATGAAGTGATATACTTGTGATTATGAATTATTGAGGATTATCATCGGATTATTTGGGTTTATTCAAGAACACTTTGAATATTGATTTGGATTTGGGGGTTTTCGATTAGATGTTGTTGAAATCTCGAATTGGGTATTCATTTTGGATTATTGATTGTGTTGAAGATGTTTTGTTGGATTGAAACACTCCTTGGAGGTTTGATATCGATATAATTAAGGATTGGTTGTAAACAATCAAAGATTGGTTACAACGTGTTTGTTATAATGCCCCAATGAACTTGAATTTGTCATATCGACGTTTTGAGTTAGTTATCATCGTGCTTGATACGTATATTGAGTGGATTGTTTGGTAATTGTGTTATTCAAGGTTGTTCGAGCGACCGATATCTCCATTAGAGACGTTTGTTCGTGAAAAGACATTTCATCACCGGTGTTGTGTAAGTTAATTCTTACTCGGTTAAAGGGATATTCATTCCTTACGTTTTTGTTCATTCAGACATGTAATTCACTCATAATATATCATTCATGTCGAGACTTGTAATTATCAATTAATCATTCAATTCACGAGGAACGACGGTTCCAATCATTTCAATGAGTTATCATTCATTGCACCATTATTTCCTCTCAGTAAGTCATTCTTTATCCTTGTCGGATTTTATTCATTATCTCTCATCTTGGTCGCTTTTGTTCTTGGGACTTTCCGGGATTGTATTGCGTGGTCGGGTGGCGTATGTGTGGATTTTTTAGTCGGGCACACTATGGTCATGTGTATATGCGGGACTCTGGACACATTGAACTGTGCACACGGTGAAGTATCTTCGTGAGACTAATTAGGCCATGTTGCAGGTGTATATGCGGGACTCCAGACACTCGGCTACTTGTGCACTTACACTTTCCATTCGGGCGTACTATGATGCCCATCATTCAACCCTATTTCTTAATTCATTCATGTGATTGTTGTATATTGTTCAACTCTTGAGGATTGTTGTTCTGTGTAACTGACCCCGTTGGGGATATTGTTTTTAGGTCATGGCAAGGCAAAAACACGGGAAGAGAACGTTGACGGCGAGAAGTCCCAGTGATACTAGTAGGGCCCCCCAGTCCTTTCAGTCTTTCATGTCTTCTTCATTTTATTTCCGCTGCAGATTTCCGTTTGGATGTTCATTTTATTTCAGTGTTTTATATTTTATCTTCATATAAAATATACATGTATTCTGTACTTCCTGGGTGTATTGTACTTAAAACTCCTCATTGGAGTAATTGATGTTGTAATGTGGTTCGGTACTACATTTATACTTTGTAATTCATTAATTTTCATCCGCCTGGTGGGTCCCAGTCGGGGGTCCACGACACTGTAATACCCGCCTAGTTTGGAGTGTTACACTCATGACCCATACCGGGCGGGCTTAGCCCAGCCCACGGGCCATGCATTTTTCCAACTACAATTCTAGTGAAGTTCCAACAGCATTCATCAATAACATAAATCGAATTAACACAATTTACACCGCTAGCATTCAACATTTACATAAATTTTGAATATCTACTGCCGTTTAAACATATTCTGCTTTCATTCCAGATCCAGAAGCCATGAAAGGAGTTATGCCAAAATAAGTCGCAATATAGCGGCCATGAAAGGAGTTATGCCAAAATTGTAATACCCACATTTTTTTCTTTCTTTCTCTTCTGTTTCGTCCAACCGTATCGACTCGACTGTGTTCGTTGATGCTTCTGACCTGGTGTTGTTTCCCACCTTTGTCATTCGAACGAGTTCTGATATTGTCCCAAATTGATCTATATATCGTTGTGACCTTTCCAAGTTCGGGAAATTAGTCTTATTTTCGATCTTCCAACCCTTGGGCGGTGGAATTCCGTATCTGTTCAGCGATTGGCTTGCGTTTTGATTGATGTACCGTTGGGTTGGTCAATCGTATTGATTTTCGTTCGTTGTGTTTTGTGATTGTTCAGATAATTGACTTGATGGTATTATCCATTTGATGACGCTTGTCACTTGTTGGTTTTATTATATCCCTAACGGCGGCGTTGTGTTGGTCGTCGTGGAGCGTGTTTTCACGCCGTATATTCCTTTGCGTTGCTTGTAACGTTTCGCCAATGGGCGTAAGTTACGCGTTTCCTTGCGTATCTCGTTGAGTTTTCCTGGCGGGATATTGCTTCTCCCTACTTGTTTTAAGTTTCGGGACGAAACTTCTTTTAAGGAGGGTAGAATGTAATATCCGTAATTTCGAATTTCGGTAATTTTATTTTTTCGGCGGAAGTCCGTTTTGACGACTCGATCATGACCGTTTCGTCATTTCGAGAATGATTAATTCTGCACTTTTGGTCATCCGAGTTCGTTTCGGTATCGTTTTGTTGAGTTCCGAGCTTTTTAGCGACTTTTCCGCACTTGAGCTCGATTCTTGCGAATCTCGTCCGAAAATGTTGTTTCGAGTTTCTCGTAAGTTCATTTGATGTTATTATTCATGTTGCGAGCTTTCGTTTGGTGTTTCGATCGCGTATCGTGATTTTCGGACGTTTTGGGCCATTTTCGTAATTTCCCAAAGTTTTGGGTAATTACTTCCGTTGTTGAATTTCGAGCCTTCGGGTGGTCGGAATTGTGTGTTCTCTTAGCTCTTAGATTCGTCTTTGCGAGTACGTCGTAACCGTATCATCGATTCGTATTCAGGTTCGGGTTTCGGTCGTTGGCCGTCGGAGTTGGCCGGCCGAGTCATGGCCGGGCAACTGGCCAGGCCGGCATCGCCGAGTCACGGCCGGTAGTGCTCGGCAACTTCTGGCCGATTCATGGCCGACAGTGCTCGGCAGTTTATGGCCGAGCAGTCCGTGGGCCGCGGCACATGCTGGCAGGGCCGCGGCACACTCTGTGGCATTTTTTCGGCCAAACCGACTGTACCGGGTGCCGCGGCACACTCCGGCCGAGCCGCGGCACACTGCCGACCACTGGGAGCCATTTTTGGCCCTGTGCCGCGGCACACTCCCGCTGGGCCGCGGCACACTGTGCAACCTATTTATGGTCCTGCACACGGGTTTTTGGCCATTTTTCTCCTTCTTCTCCTTCTCTTCCGCGGCTGAGGGTGATTTTACCATGGAGCCATGTTGTTTATCAACAAATACGTGAAGTTCTTGAGTTCATATCATCAATCAATCATCCGTTATCATCCTTTGATCCAGCGAATCAAGGTAACCTTCCTTAGAACCCTAATTTCGTGAATTTGGGGGTTTTTGCGTTTTTGTCCGATTTGTTCCGTATTATTGATTAATTCATGATGGATATGATTAATCTTGGTAGTATTCTTGTGTTTAACATCATTTAATCCATTGTTCTTCGTCGAATCGAAGTATATTTCTTGATTTCCTTCAAATCGACTTTTTGGGGGATTTGTTCTCGATCTCGTTTTCCATCCGTTTTTGTTAGATAAATTGTGGTTAAATGATGTTGTTAAACATATTCTATGGATTGTATATCCATATTTCGACTTAGAATTCCGTTTTCGTGTTTTGTCGGGACAAATCGTGTTCTTGGCCGTTTTGGGGGAAAACACTTGAACTTTCGTCATTCGTTCTTTGAATTCAACGGCTTTAATTCGTGTTATGAAATTCATTTCATCGTTGTTATTGTCCTTCGTAGTTTATGAACGTGAGTTGGCAATCGGTGGAGTCGGCGGATTCGTAGTCGGTTCGTGTCAACCTACTTCGGTCGTTTCTCCGCGTTGTTCTTATTTGAGGCAAGTATCTTACCCATACATTACGTGTTTTGTGGATATTACGGTTGTTAATCGTCGATATGTGCTAAATAAATATTAATAACCATTTTTCAAAAGAATCGGAATATTTATCATCATGGTTTTTGTAAAGGTGACCCGTGTATGTCGGGAATTAATGTGCTTAGTTGAATATGTGTGCTAGTGTCGAGTATAGAATCACCTTACTTTCTTGTGATGTCATTGCGTATGATTATGTCGTTGGTAAATGTAAAGTGTAATTCTTTTGTCAAATTATGTGCTTGGAGTCACGTGTTTATGGATGAATATGTGAGTTTGTGTGATATTAGTTGTGTCGTTCGGTCATTGAAATCTTGTGCTTCCTTGTGAATCGTATCATTACTTGGTCGTGAGTATATGTTGGATGAACTGCCATTCTAGTAAGGTACCTCGACTATATATCCGTGATTGACCTTCGAGGCTTGTGGTTTGCAATTGTGATTTTGGAACGTGTGTGTGTGTTGTTCCTTCCACCCGGAGTGTCCGACGGGATGTCTGGGGGTCGATACTAAGGGGTACGGCCACGGAAGTGGACTTGGGTGCGTGTGTGGATGAACTTCCACCCGGAGTGTCCGACGGGATGTCTGGGGGTCGATACTAAGGGGTACGGCCGCGGGTTACCAGTTGTGGTTTTTCATCTTGAGGATGACGATGTTTTCGTTAATTGTGATATTGTCCGGAGTATCACAATGCTTTGTGCTCGGGGTTGAGAGACATTGTATATCGAGTCTTGGTGCTTGGCTAGAATGGCATAAGAATAATGTGTTATGTGTAATGTGTCCTTGTAAGTGAATTGAAGTGGATGATCGGGTCGTGGACCCTGTGTTTTGTGACCGGAACGGTTGGGGCGTGGACCCCGTGTTTTGTTAAACGGATTTGTATTTTGGAAATTGAACTTTGGGGCTGTGACCCTAAATGGCTTTCGAGGAATTAAGAACTTTTCAATTTCTGATGTTTTCAAAACTCCCGAGATTTGGAAATGTTTTCAAGATGCTTACTTGCTTCGTTTCTGCTTTCAAGACTTGAACTATTTTTTAACTAAATATATCTCGGGAAGTCTTTCGTTATATTCTCGGAATGTGTTGTGTATGGCTCGTATTTGCACTTTATACTTGCACTAGCGAAACAGTGGAGTTTTGCTAACCCCCGAGTAATCGGGGGGTGGATATCTGTATTGTGTCCAGGTACACGCAGGTTTTCGGGAGCAAGACAGGATCGGTACGAGGGATGATGAAAGACGAATGATACTAATCACACGAAGGCCAGTGTTGGGTTCAGTTAGTTGGAGTCCATTGTATTGTCTTTTCCGCTGTCTTATTGTTTGTGGTGGTAATTATCTTACCCTTGCGTGGGTATGAGTCTGGATTAATTTATGTACTTTTATTTGTAAGTCAGTGTCGAAAGACCAAATCGGTCTATTGATTCGTTATTTTGATTCGTCAGTATGTGATGTAATGTGTTGTGTTGATGTCTAGCCTGGTGGATCCTCACGGAGAGGGTTTGCGGCGTGTAATATTCCCGGTTTGATCTGGGGGTGTTACATTTATGGTATCAGAGCTTAGGTTGCGGAAACCTAGGCTGTCGGGTCCAGTCGTGTATTGTTGGGTCTTGTCTTTTCAGATTGAGTCTGACTGATGTCGTGTCGCGACGCGTCGTTTGGAATGTCGGTCGTGATTAGTATCAGGGTGCAACCATCATCTTCGTGCGATCTGTGGATGTAAGTCTCCCTACTGCAGGTTGTACCACGAGCTATACGAACCTGTGTGATTCTGTGTTATGTAGTTAGTATTTGAAGGTGCATCATGAGTAAGTGACATATATTTGTTGATTCCTGTCTTACGCTAAAATGTAGAATGATATTGCTGAATGTATCTTTGTATAAACCGTTTTTCTTGCAAGAGTATAAACCTTGGAATTTTAAGTTTTCGAATCCTTTCGGGGAGTCACGTAAAATTTTTAAAATGTCCTCCAAGGGAGGAAAAAGTTGATTTTCGTATGTTGACCTCAAGGCTGTAAGTTCTGAAAACTCGAATTATTGATAATTCTTTTCCACTGTGTATTATAAGTTTTCAAAACACGAGTTTTGAACTCAAATGAGTTCTACAAAATATACTCAAGATGTGGCCCTTGCTTTTAACTTTTCGGTTTTGAATGACAATTGCCTTTTGATGGTTGCTCATGATGTGTTGTAATTATGTGAATCGATGGCTTTGAGATTCGAATATCGTTGTTGTTTATTTGTGACCTTCGATTCCACTGGTGTCGAATATATGTTCGCAATCATGTTGCTAAAATAGAACTGTTAGCACACGCTAAGAGTAAGGCTAGCGCGCGCTAATGCAGCATGGGTAGCGCACGCTAAATATGTGTTGTAGCGCGCGTTAGTCAGTCTAGACAGGGGCTAGGGAACTACATTTCTTTTAGCCATTAGGCCTAACCTTAGCAGTCAATCAGATGGGACTGTATTCAATGTGTGTTGTCAAGTAATGACAACTGTATTGTATGAATGTGCGTTATGATTTTTTTTTTCGTTGCGCTAAGTGATAATTGATTGGGTTCGGTAAATTGATAAATTATGTCTGTTGCGAGTGTGTTCGAACACGCTTTTCTAAAACTTTCATAAGTTTGTACAAGTGCGATTAGCCGGCGGCTTCGTATGAACTTTGGAAATTGTTTGAAATTTGCGAGCCGGCCTAAAATTCTCAATTAAAACCTCGACGGTATTTGAAAGAGTTGTTTTAAAGGACCTTGAACATTTTGTAAAATATTACCGTCGTTGATGTTTGTGAAGTGTTGGGAGAATTTTCGAAAATGATTTTAACGTATTGTTGTATTTTCAAATAATTCGAGTGAATGATTTTCAAAAATCTTTCACACCATAAAAAAATATTTTATTTCAAAAACCAATACGATTTTTATTTTCAAAAATATATAGTGAAAGATGAAAAATCTCACTCGATGTAAAGATCAAACTCGGATTTGGAAATGTTAGAGTATGTAAGAATGATTTGATGATCTTGCATGGTTAACTTGTTAGTTGTTAACGGTGATGATGATACGTAGAGGTATGATGACTTCAAATGATTTCAAATGAGACGGTTAAAGTATGTTGTTTACAAGTTTTGATGAAACAACCCGAGGTATCAAAAGTACTTTTAAAGTTTATTTTAAATAGCATACAAATCCAAGGATTTTCAAAAGATTTCCTTTAAAAGGATACCTCGTGGATTTTCTTTTCGAGTTGTTATTGGTTACCTTATGTGATATGTCATGCTGAGTTGGTACTTTAGTATAATATTTTGCGAAGTTGTGCAATCGTATTGAGTGGGAATCCGCTTAGTATGCCGTTGGGCAGAGGACACAGTCGTGACCACGATACTAATGGCCATGAAGATCGGATGTGGACCAAGAGGGTATAGTCAGGGAGGTTGCTATTCCAGCACTTCGTTCTCGTTGTTTAGGTTTCGGGACGAAACCTCTTTTAAATGTGATATGATGTAATACACACATTTTTTTTCTTTCTTTCTCTTCTGTTTCGTCCAACCGTATCGACTCGACTGTGTTCGTTGATGCTTCTGACCTGGTGTTGTTTCCCACCTTTGTCATTCGAACGAGTTCTGATATTGTCCCAAATTGATCTATATATCGTTGTGACCTTTCCAAGTTCGGGAAATTAGTCTTGTTTTCGATCTTCCAACCCTTGGGCGGTGGAATTCCGTATCTGTTCAGCGATTGGCTTGCGTTTTGATTGATGTACCGTTGGGTTGGTCAATCGTATTGATTTTAGTTCGTTGTGTTTTGTGATTGTTCAGATAATTGACTTGATTGTATTATCCATTTGATGACGCTTGTCACTTGTTGGTTTTATTATATCCCTAACGGCGGCGTTGTGTTGGTCGTCGTGGAGCGTGTTTTCACGCCGTATATTCCTTTGCGTTGCTTGTAACGTTTCGCCGATGGGCGTAAGTTACGCGTTTCCTTGCGTATCTCGTTGAGTTTTCCTGGCGGGATATTGCTTCTCCCTACTTGTTTTAAGTTTCGGGACGAAACTTCTTTTAAGGAGGGTAGAATGTAATATCCGTAATTTCGAATTTCGGTAATTTTATTTTTTCGGCGGAAGTCCGTTTTGTCGACTCGCTCATGACCGTTTCGTCATTTCGAGAATGATTAATTCTGCACTTTTGGTCATCCGAGTTCGTTTCGGTATCGTTTTGTTGAGTTAGAGCTTTTAGCGACTTTTCCGCTTGAGCTCGATTCTTGCGAATCTCGTCCGAAGCTGTTGTTTGAGTTTCGTAAGTTCATTTGATGTTATTATTCATGTTGCGAGCTTTCGTTTGGTGTTTCGATCGCGTATCGTGATTTTCGGACGTTTTGGGCCATTTTCGTAATTTCCCAAAGTTTTGGGTAATTACTTCCGTTGTTGAATTTCGAGCCTTCGGGTGGTCGGAATTGTGTGTTCTCTTAGCTCTTAGATTCGTCTTTGCGAGTACGTCGTAACCGTATCATCGATTCGTATTCAGGTTCGGGTTTCGGGGTCGTTCGGGCCGTCGGAGTTGGCCCCGGCCGAGTCATGGCCGGGCAACACAGGCCCAGCCGGCTTGGCGAGTCACGGCGGTAGTGCTCGGCAGCTTCTGGCGAGTCACGGCCGGCGGTGCTCGGCGGCTTACGGCCGAGCGATCGTGGGCGCGGCACATCTTTGCGGCGCGGCACACTCTGTGGCATTTTTCACCTAAACTGATCAGCAGGGTGCGCGGCACACTCGGCCGAGCCGCGGCACACTCCGGCCGAACCGCGGCACACCGCGACCACCAGGAGCCATTTTTGCCCCGTGCGCGGCACACTCCATTGCCGCGGCACACTGTGCAGCCTATTTATGGTCCTGCACACGGGTTTTTGGCCATTTTTCTCCTTCTTCTCCTTCTCTTCCGCGGCTGAGGGTGATTTTACCATGGAGCCATGTTATTTATCAACAAATACATGAAGTTCTTGAGTTCATATCATCAATCAATCATCCGTTATCATCCTTTGATCCAGCGAATCAAGGTAATCTTCCTTAGAACCCTAATTTCGTGAATTTGGGGGTTTTTGCGTTTTTGTCCGATTTGTTCCGTATTATTGATTAATTCATGATGGATATGATTAATCTTGGTAGTATTCTTGTGTTTAACATCATTTAATTCATTGTTCTTCGTCGAATCGAAGTATATTTCTTGATTTTCTTCAAATCGACTTTTTGGGGGATTTGTTCTCGATCTCGTTTTCCATCCGTTTTTGTTAGATAAATTGTGGTTAAATGATGTTGTTAAACATATTCTATGGATTGTATATCCATATTTCGACTTAGAATTCCGTTTTCGTGTTTTGTCGGGACAAATCGTGTTCTTGGCCGTTTTGGGGGAAAACACTTGAACTTTCGTCATTCGTTCTTTGAATTCAACGGCTTTAAGTCATGTTATGAAATTCATTTCATCGTTGTTATTGTCCTTCGTAGTTTATGAACGTGAGTTGGCGATCGGTGGAGTCGGCGGATTCGTAGTCGGTTCGTGTCAACCTACTTCGATCGTTTCTCCGCGTTGTTCTTATTTGAGGCAAGTATCATGCCCATACATTACGTGTTTTGTGGATATTACGGTTGTTAATCGTCGATATGTGCTAAATAAATATTAATAACCATTTTTCAAAAGAATCGGAATATTTATCATCATGGTTTTTGTAAAGGTGACCCGTGTATGTCGGGAATTAATGTGCTTAGTTGAATATGTGTGCTAGTGTCGAGTATAGAATCACCTTACTTTCTTGTGATGTCATTGCGTATGATTATGTCGTTGGTAAATGTAAAGTGTAATTCTTTTGTCAAATTATGTGCTTGGAGTCACGTGTTTATGGATGAATATGTGAGTTTGTGTGATATTAGTTGTGTCGTTCGGTGCTGTTGAAATCTTGTGCTTCCTTGTGAATCGTATCATTACTTGGTCGTGAGTATATGTTGGATGAACTGGCCATTCTAGTAAGGTACCTCGACTATATATCCGTGATTGACCTTCGAGGCTTGTGGTTTGCAAGCGTGATTTTGGAACGTGTGTGTGTGTTGTTCCTTCCACCGGAGTGTCCGACGGGATGTCCGGGGTCGATACTAAGGGGTACGGCCACGGAAGTGGACTTGGGTGCGTGTGTGGATGAACTTCCACCCGGAGTGTCCGACGGGATGTCTGGGGGTCGATACTAAGGGGTACGGCCGCGGAAGTGGTTTCCCACCCGGAGTGTCCGACGGGATGTCTGGGGGTCGATACTAAGGGGTACGGTCGCGGGTTACCAGTTGTGGTTTTTCATCTTGAGGATGACGATGTTTTCGTTAATTGTGATATTGTCCGGAGTATCACAATGCTTTGTGCTCGGGGTTGAGACATTGTATATCGAGTCTTGGTGCTTGGCTAGAATGGCATAAGAATAATGTGTTATGTGTAATGTGTCCTTGTAAGTGAATTGAAGTGGATGACCGGGTCGTGGACCCTGTGTTTTGTGACCAAGGCAGTTGGGTCGTGGACCCCGTGTTTTGTTAAACGGATTTGTATTTTGGAAATTGAACTTTGGGGCTGTGACCCTAAATGGCTTTCGAGGAATTAAGAACTTTTCAATTTCTGATATTTTCAATACTCCCGAGATTTGGAAATGTTTTCAAGATGCTTACTTGCTTCGTTTCTGCTTTCAAGACTTGAACTATTTTTTAACTAAATATATCTCGGGAAGTCTTTCGTTATATTCTCGGAATGTGTTGTGTATGGCTCGTATTTGCACTTTATACTTGCACTAGCGAAACAGTGGAGTTTGCTAACCCCAGTAATGTCGGGGTGGATATCTGTATTGTGTCCAGTACACGCAGGTTTTCGGGAGCAAGACAGATCGGTACGAGGATGATGAAAGACGAATGATACTAATCACACGAAGGCGGTGTTGGGTTCGATTAGTGAGTCCATTGTATTGTCTTTTCCGCTGTCTTATTGTTTGTGGTGGTAATTATCTTACCCTTGCGTGGGTATGAGTCTGGATGAATTTATGTACTTTTATTTGTAAGTCAGTGTCGAAAGACCAAATCGGTCTATTGATTCGTTATTTTGATTCGTCAGTATGTGATGTAATGTGTTGTGTTGATGTCTAGCCTAGTGGATCCTCACGGAGAGGGTCTGCGGCGTGTAATATTCCCGGTTTGATCTGGGGGTGTTACATTTATGGTATCAGAGCTTAGGTTGCGGAAACCTAGGCTGTCGGGTCCAGTCGTGTATTGTTGGGTCTTGTCTTTTCAGATTGAGTCTGACTGATGTCGTGTCGCGATGCGTCGTTTTAAATGTCGGCCGTGATTAGTATCAGGGTGCAGCCATCATCTTCGTGCGATCTGTGGATGTAAGTCTCCCTACTGCAGGTTGTACCACGAGCTATACGAGCCTGTGTGATTCTGTGTTATGTAGTTAGTATTTGAAGGTGCATCGTGAGTAAGTGACATATATTTGTTGATTCCCGTCTTACGCTAAAATGTAGAATGATATTGCTGAATGTATCTTTGTATAAACCGTTTTTCTTGCAAGAGTATAAACCTTGGAATTTTAAGTTTTCGAATCCTTTCGGGGAGTCACGTAAAATTTTTAAAATGTCCTCCAAGGGAGGAAAAAGTTGATTTTCGTATGTTGACCTCAAGGCTGTAAGTTCTGAAAACTCGAATTATTGATAATTCTTTTCCACTGTGTACTATAAGTTTTCAAAACACGAGTTTTGAACTCAAATGAGTTCTACAAAATATACTCAAGATGTGGCCCTTGCTTTTAACTTTTCGGTTTTGAATGACAATTGCCTTTTGATGGTTGCTCATGATGTGTTGTAATTATGTGAATCGATGGCTTTGAGATTCGAATATCGTTGTTGTTTATTTGTGACCTTCGATTCCAGTGATGTCGAATATATGTTCGCAATCATGTTGCTAAAATAGAACTGTTAGCACACGCTAAGAACTGTTATCGTTGTTGTTCAACTCTTGAGGATTGTTGTTCTGTGTAACTGACCCCGTTGGGGATATTGTTTTTAGGTCATGGCAAGGCAAAAAACGGGAAGAGAACGTTGACGGCGAGGATTCCCAGTGATACTAGTAGGGCCCCCCAGTCCTTTCAGTCTTTCATGTCTTCTTCATTTTATTTCCGCTGCAGATTTCCGTTTGGATGTTCATTTTATTTCAGTGTTTTATATTTTATCTTCATATAAAATATACATGTATTCTGTACTTCCTGGGTGTATTGTACTTAAAACTCCTCATTGGAGTAATTGATGTTGTAATGTGGTTCGGTACTACATTTATACTTTGTAATTCATTAATTTTCATCCTTTGGTGGGTCCCGATGGAGTCCACGACACTGTAATACCCGCCTAGTTTGGAGTGTTACACCCATGACCCATACCGGGCGGGCTTAGCCCAGCCCACGGGCCATGCATTTTTCCAACTACAATTCTTGTGAAGTTCCAACAGCATTCATCAATAACATAAATCGAATTAACACAATTTACACCGCTAGCATTCAACATTTACATAAATTTTGAATATCTACTGCCGTTTAAACATATTCTGCTTTCATTCCAGATCCAGAAGCCATGAAAGGAGTTATGCCAAAATATGTCGCAATATAGCGGCCATGAAAGGAGTTATGCCAAAATAAGTCACAATACAGCATGTGAAAGCTTCACAAAATAAGTCATTATACAACATGTCAAAATATTTCTACAGTCACATTAACAATTCTTGTGAAAGTTTCTTCCTTTTTCTCTCCAAACCAACAACGCTACAACAAATCCATTTCAATACTATTAGAACCATTTGATTCTTGCACCGCAATAAGGGTCACAGAGAGTAGTTCATCACTCGGTCCATCATCTGTATTCAATAGTAAAATATCAATACAAATATCTAAACAAACAATCAACTTTAAATTGAAATAAGTTATAAATATAGCAAACCTTGAATTTCATAACCACAAATACAATTACGCCCACAAATTAATGCTTGTGCATTGTCGGATAGAAACGAACTATGATATTTTGTGAGAACTTTTGCTCCATTGCTAAATGCCGATTCCGAAGCAACCATTGTAATTGGAATAAATAAAATATCATATGCCATCCTAGCTAGTATTGGATATCTGTAATAACATTCAATTTGAAAGGACTATGTAAACATTACCAATATTTTAAAATCAAGTACATATTAGAGATAACAACAAAGTGTACCGGTAAGTTTTTTCCACTCATGGAGAATGTTGAAAGGACATTTGTTAGAGATCATCTTCTCCTATAAGTATAGTTCCAATTCCGTTCTTGTTGATGCATTTCCTTGAACTTCCCTCACAAAATCCTACAAAAAAATCATATAAAGTTACATCCACAAACAACGAACAAGTAACAAAATATATATAAAAATAAATATGACTAAAACTAATCTAACATAAAGATTTTACTTACATCGAACTCATCATCACTCTGTTTGCTCGTCTTAGCGTCAATAGTTTAAGTCCCAACACCGTCTTCCGATTGTGAACCATCTTTTGTAAACTCCGTCACGTACTCCATGAACAAAGATTTCATCGCATTTAAAATTTGGCCTATTTTTCTATCCATTACTTCCTCAGTCGGCTCAAATTTTTTCAATTTAAATTTAACAAATTGCACCTTATACCTCGGATCTAGAATAGTAGCTATGGACAAGATATCAATATAGTCGTTCCAATATTTTTCAAGCTTCAGCAACATTTCATTTGCCATGTTTTAATGAGCTCAATCTCAGAAGACTTGTTGCACATCAAAGGTTATTTAATTCTCAAAATATGTAAGAAATACATATTTGTTGTTGGGTATTTGGTGCCCGAAAAAAGTTCAGTAATCTTTGCGAATGGTTTCAAAAATATAGTGATAGCTTGAGCTAGTTCCCACTCTTCGGTTTATGGACAAGTAGTGAAACCAGATTCAACCATGGCATATTGAGATAATACTTACTTAAAATTTAGAACACAATCAAGCATCATCCATGTAGAATTCCACCTAGTTACACAATCCAAACGCAATCCCGATTGTGCCGACACATTCAATTGTTCACAACATGCTACAAACTTTATTCGTCTACTTTCAGACCCCTTAATATACTTCACACTCACCCTAATTTTGCGTAAGGTTTCACTTGCAATTCTCAAACTATCTTGAACAATAAGGTTTAATATGTGTGCCGAACATCAAATATGAAATAAATTACCTTTACAAAGCAAGTTACCTCTCAAATGAGCCTTCAAGAAGTTTTGCATGTTAAAATTATTTGACGCATTATCTAATGTGATAGAAAAAACTTTTTTTCAATTCCTCAATCCTTTAAAAACTCGAAAACTTTTTCTGAAAGAAGAGTACCATTATGTGGCAGAGGGAAGTGAGAAAAATTTATGATTCTGCTATGCAACACAAAATCATGATCAATAAAATGAGCAGTCAAGCAAATATAACCCTCACTAGTACCAGAAGAGCATAAATCGGAAGTGAGACAAATTCTACCGTGAATATTCTGAAATGCATTCTTCAATTTTACCTTTTCAAGCTTATAAATTTTAATGCAATCCGCTTTTGCAGTATTCCTAGTATAAGATTTAACATCCCGATTCAAATAATTATGGACTCTTTACAATTCTAAATGTTCAACAATCAAGAAGGGGTAGTTATGCATCATGATTGCTTCAGCTATTTTATCCCTGTAAATTAACTGATTAAACTTCCTACCACGCATTTTTCCTTCATGGTCTATAAGCATTTGAGACACATTTTGATTAACTAAACCAGGACATGACTTTTCATGTGCGTGTAAATTTCTAGTCCCATGAGAACAAGTACCATCTCCAACAGCATAACTCTTTGTGCATGTTTTACAATATGCTCTAAACTTTTTAGTCACCGAATCTTGTTTTTTTTTCATATCGAAGCCAAATTGCACTTTCCTCTCTTTTTACTTTTCTCGACGAGCTATCCGGTAATTATGTGATATTGTCTGAACATTGCACTTCTGGATCAACCAAATCGATTGTTATATGATCCATAATGAATCTAAATACACAAAAATATAAAAATTTAGATGAATAAACAGAAAAGTAAGCAGAAGTGTCTTATAAATTTATAAACTGATGATTAAAGGACTGAAAGATAAATAAAAAACTAAAAACTCAACTTACAGGAATGAAAAACTATATATATGTATAGCTAGACTGTAACACCCCGAGATATTCGGAATAATTACAGCGCCGTAAACCCTTTAGGTAAGGATGTACAAGGCTAAATTTAAAAAGAGTGTAAATATAATCCAATCGTACAACTGAAGTTCAAATACAGATTTGATTCAACCGATCAAATCAGTTAACTTATACAACCATATCGAAAAGACGTTATTAAAAACAGACGTAATCGAGTACTAAATAGACCAAGAAGACAAATCACAATAACAATAAACATCAACCACATCACTGAGCCATTTCATCGTCACAGCCGATCGTGGTTGCTTCCCCACTCCTCGGCTACCTGAACATCAAAACAATGTCCACCCCCGAAGGGGTTAGCAAAACAATGCTAGTACAAGTAACGTAATACATAAATCATCAATGCATCATAAAACATGCAAAATGGACTTCCGCCACCGGAATCCAACGATGCGAATCCTCACGATTCCATCAACACAGTACAGGGTAATCCAGCGATCCAGCGCCCTTGGTATAGATCCCCATGATGATCCCGTCGGACCAACGCATGGTGGAAAACCCATCCAGCGATCCAGCGCCCTCAGCATAGATCCCCATGATGATCCCGTCGGACCAACGCATGGTGGACATTCGATCCAGCGCACTCAGCATAGATCCTCATGATCCCCTCGGATCATTTATATCATAAATCAATCAACTATGCATACATATATGCATTTCACAACTGAAATAGACGAGAGCTCTACTGCGGAGGTAACCCAGGTAGTTCGTCAGGAAATACATCTGAGAACTCATTCACAACTGAAATAGACGAGAGCTCTACTCCTTCCTCTTTCCTCATGGCATAGCACCAAAGTCCGTGACATCCTGTGATAATTTCACGGCTTTCATTGCTTTGATCAATTTTCCCGAGCTTCCTGGTCTCCATCCTCGGAATAAGTGTTCAGATCCGTCATCAGCAATGATGGAAATGACTCTCTCTCGGTAGTTCAGAATAGCTCCATAACGGTTGAGCCAATCGTCTCCGAGAATTAAATCGTCACCGTAGATGTCAACCACAATAAGGTTCGATAGCCAATCTCTCCCTCCTATAGTTACTGGAAAATCTCTAGCCTCTAGGGTTCCCACAATTTTCTCTCCGCTCGGCAAACCCACAACATATGGTTCACAATCAAATAAGCAAGAGATTTTCAAACGATTTACGCAATTCAATGATACAAAAGAATGTGTAGCTCCGGAATCGAATAAAACACTAACTGGTTGCAAAAGGATCTGAATTGTACCTGATGCAACAGCAGTTTTCTGATCATCAGATTTCCTCATTTCGTACAGGCGCGAAGGAACAGACCCAACACTGGATGTCTCTTTCTTCCCAACGTTCTGCTGCTGAAATCCACTCTGCTGCGTCTGGTTCACACTCGTCTCCTTCGGAACTGGAGCTGGAGTGCGAGTACCAAAAGATCGGGTCGCATTCCCACAAAATGTTGCGCGATGTCCTTCCTGTACACACTCGAAGCAGTCACAAGTAGCGAAACAATCACGTCGAACATGTCCCGCTTTGCCACAGTTATAACACTTCTTCCCTGCGTCTGAAACAGTTGGTGCTGCCCGGAACTTCTTTCCACCTCGAGAAGGATGCAGAGGTCTCCTGGATGAGTGAAAAGAGGACTGACCCCGGCGAGGCCCGCTACTCTTATTCTCCGTGAAGTTGCCAGACACCTTCTGTTTCTTTGCTTCCGTCGATTTCTCTACTGCTGCCTCCTTCATATCATAGGCCAACGCCTTGTCCTGATACTGTCGCAAGGTGGTACAATCAAATCCGGACATATATTGCTGAATTTACGGCTTCATTCGCATGTCAAAATGGAAAATCCTTTCCGCCTCGGTCCTGAACAAGTGGCGCACATAAGTCAGCTGGTGGTTAAAGGTCTTAATCACGTCCGTCACAGATGCTTCCGAATTTTGTGGTGAGAAAAACCCCGAACTCGGGCCTCTCTAACTGGGCGAGGACAATACTGCACCTCCATCATCAATTTGAATTCCGTCCAGTCAACATTGTGCTCCTCCGGTCGAATGGCCTCCCACCAGTCGAAAGCCTCCCCGGTCAGAAGATACTGGGCGACCGGAACCTTCCTATCGTTGGGACAGTTAATCCCTGCAAAAATCTTTTCTAATTCCTTCAGCCAGTGATCCCAAGAAAGCGTCTCGGCAGAACCGTCAAATTTCGGAGGATGCAATTTGATCACCTCCGTAAGCCATCTATCTCTTCGATTATCCACGTTATGCTGCTGTCCCATCGCCGTCTGCATGCGATCCACAACTTGAGCAAACTGGTTTATCTGGGCAACCACCTGCTGAAGCACTCCCGGCACATTAGGATCTGCATTATTATTTGCCGATCCCTGTTGTCCCCCGGAATGGGAATCCGTTCGACTAGCGGTTATCTCTGGGGTAGATACCGACTCTTCTTGTCTCGCATTTCCACGTCCGCGTCCATGACCGCGTCCGCGTCCACGACCTCCTCTCAACATACTGTAAACATAAATACTCAAAATCCAGGGCAAACTTTCTAAAAGTACATCCATCAATGTTCACAAAACATGAATAAAATAAAACGGTAGTATTTGAGATTTAGGAACTTACAACCACGGTCCACACGACGATCTTTGGCTCGAGAGTGATGTTACGAGCGACCAATAATCAAATAACGTAATGCACCCAACTAACTGTTGCCAAGATATCCATGAATCTAAGCTCGATACCATATTACGTAACACCCCGAGATATTCGGAATAATTACGTGCCGTAAACCGTTAGGTAAGGATTAAAAATGATAAATTTAAAATTAGTGTAAATATTATCAAATCGTACAAATGAAGTTCAAATACAGATTTGATTCAACCGATCAAATCGATTAACTTATACAACCATATCGAAAAGACGTTATTAAAAGCAGGCGTGCTCGAGTACTAAATAGACCAAGAAGACAAATCACAATAACAATAAACATCAACCACATCATCGAGCCATTTCATCGTCCTGTCGTCTTGTGGTTGCTTCCCGCTCCTCGGCTACGAACATCAAAACAATGTCCACCCCCGAAGGGGTTAGCAAAACAATGCTAGTACAAGTATCGTAATACATAAATCATCAATGCATCATAAAACATGCAAAATGGACTTCCGCCACCGGAATCCAACGATGCGAATCCTCACGATTCCATCAACACAGTACAGGGTAATCCAGCGATCCAGCGCCCTTGGTATAGATCCCCATGATGATCCCGTCGGACCAACGCATGGTGGAAAACCCGTCCAGCGATTCAGCGCCCTCAGCATAGATCCCCATGATGATCCCGTCGGACCAACGCATGGTGGACATTCGATCCAGCGCCCTCAGCATAGATCCTCATGATCCCCTCGGATCATTTATATCATAAATCAATCAACTATGCATACATATATGCATTTCAATATGTTCATCAATACGAACAAATAACAATGAATACCACGAGAAATCTCATAAATACATCTCATATTCAACAACATGAACAATACCACAAGCATGATCAAAGTTTCAATATAAATCGAACTCGACATATGATACTTGCCTCGAAAATGGCAAGAATGGAATACTTCAATGATCTCAACACACTCGAAGGCCGCCTCCTTCGATCAACGTAACAAGCTCGAACCTTAACAAAAGGAATGATATACAAATCATCTCAAGTCGAACGATGGCCTAACAATTCGGTCTATGGCCCAAAAGCTCAATTTAAACAATTCTGCCTGGACTGCTTAGCGTGCGCTACGTACTCTACGTAATGTGCGCTAAGCCTGCCTGTTAGCATACGCTATCGTATAAGACTAGCGTGCGCTAGCCATGGACTGACAGTTTGACTCGGCTGGTCTCATAACGTACGTTACGTACGTATCGTGCGTTAACTGAACCCCGATAGCGCACGTTAACTCACATATGTTAGCGTGCGCTAATCTTGCATGGCAGAATACTGCTAACGGAAAACTGGGTTGAATGGTGGTGAATTCATGAATTCTATGGTGATAATACAAGTTATCCTCGGGCATATCATGCTAATAAGGTTTGTGGAAGTTCTATGATTATGAGATGCAAATATACGGATAATCATCTCAACATCATCATTCATCTTAGATCTTCAAGAAATATTCTAAGTTCCGTTCGTCCTACGTTCCAAAACCCATGATTCCAACGTGTAAAACGTAACAATCTAGGTAATATCCGATTAGTGATCATAAATCGATTTGAAAAATGCTTAGGAGTCCATAAACTAAGGTGGTTCAAAGGTTCATACGATAAATAGTGCCGATACGTCAAAAGTATCCTTCTAACATGTGATGACCAATTATAACGAAATAACTGGCTATCAAAACATGATCAGACGTCCTTAAGAACATTACTAACATCGGTGAAGAATCACCTACCTCAAAGTAGTGAAGAACATGGAGGAAATCGAAGCAATCCAACACCGAAAGCTTGAACACCAATCTCCAACGATATACGATCTTCAATCACGAGCTAGGATGTTGATATGAAGTGTTTAGGATGAAGGAAGTTATGTTCTAAGTGTAAGAATTCGGGTAATGGGAGAAGAAAGAACTGAAATCACGAATAGGATGCTGTCCTATTTATAAGAAATGGCTATTAGCGCGCGCTAGTCCCTGCTCGTAGCGTGCGCTAACGGCTCACTGACTTAACTGTATTCAGCACTTAGCGTGCGCTACGCATATACCTGTAGCGTGCGCTAAGGCGTTGACAACTTTTCGAAAGCCGTCGTGTTCATCCCGACACGATCCGACAGGGGTCCCCCGGCCAGATCTCACCTACCGCACGTCTCAATCAAATTGACCACGCATAGCGTGCGTTAATAATCCTTTGTAGCGTGCGCTATTGAGTCTATGTTAGCGTACGCTACACATAGCCGATAGCGTGCGCTACATGCGCAGAATTACAATTTGTAAATCACATACATGAAATCATACGCTCGACAACACCGGATTATGAAATACGGAGAATAATACTCAGATCAAGTACAACGATTACAATATCACAAGTTCCAAATACAAGTCAGAAATCTCGGGTATTACATAGACAATCCAGACAATTAGTGAGAGATAAAAATTGATTAAGTCTTGTTATAAAGCCAAAATAAAGCTGGGTGAAGGAGCAGATCTGTGTTTTGTAGGAGCAGATCTAATAAAACTAGTTAGTGAAGTTTAGAAATCATTATGCATTCAACAAACGGATACTAACTTTATCATTCCAGCTCGTACTCATAATTATTGAGCAAAAAATTATGTCGAAACATACAACTTCTTCAACTAACCAACAAAGTACATGAATCTTTGTAATAACAGGGTTTAAACAAAAAACTAAATGAGTTTATAAAAGTAAAAATCACAAACCGAGCGCCGCCGAGAGCAGTGAGTGAGCCCAGAAGTCATAAGCAAGAGAAGACGCGTTATCCAATTTCCCAATAGAAAAAGACGACATGTTAGCCGCTGTGAAACTACAAGCGGAAAAGGAGTTGAACACTGCAGACGGATCAGGAACAGAGATATGACCCTCACCCGAACCCGAACCGACGTTGAATCATTGATTGGTATATGCCGCCGCAAAAGGATGTTGGCGCGTGAGGGAAGTCGACGAAGACGGCGATGAAGAAGAACGGAGGATAATTTGCTGGAGAAAAAGGGAGATTTCATCGGGTTTGAGGTGGACACTGGACAAGACGATGAATTGTTCTGGGTGGAGGGTGGTGTTACTACTTAGTACTTACTATAGTGAGTCTGTGGAGGCGGAGCGGCTATTACAAAATAAAAAGAAAACTCTAGTCTCAGTCTAATTAAAAATAAAATACAATATAAATTATTCACGGGCTGTTGGGTGCCCGTGGGCCGGGCCTTCCTGGGCTGGGCCAAAATATGGGCGGGCCAAAAAGGCCCAGGTTTAATGAGCTAAAAAACTAAAACCCAAAGCCCAATTTTTAATGAACGGGCTGGATCAGCCCATGGGCCTGGGACACTTTTACCAGGTCTACTAAATGCCTCATCTTCCCCATGGCCCCTGCCCCCATACACACACCAAACCCGCTCTATTATGTAGTAGTATTTTTATTTCCTCGAGCTGTCCCATGTATTTATTGTCCTTTTTTTGTAGAGGAGAGACAAGAAACTCTCGCCACTTGTATCAGAGATTTCTTGATTAGGTGGGTTGTTAATCGAGGGATACCCAACAATGTTGTTTATTATTTATTGAGTAAGAAATAAGAATTAATCTGAATTATTGATCTTTGTGTGATGTACGGTTCAGATTGGCTTATGCATGCAATATATGCATTTTGTGCATCAAACTTGCAATGCATTAAAACTATGCATTATGTGCATCAAAATATCGATGCACTACAATATTACATCCTATGCATACATTTTTGTGAGAATAAATCTAGGTCATCCATTTAGTCAAAATTTATTGATCAAATTCATTCTTATTTCTTAACTTAAATATCATTATCACACACACACACACACACACACACACATATATATATATATATATATATATATATATATATATATATATATATATATATATATATGGGCGATTTACATCTGACTACCTTTTTAGATGGTCTAATTACAGTTTGGTCCCTATTGTTTCAGATATTACAATGAAGGACAAACTTTGCACTGTCCAGAAACTATATTTACAACGAAGGACAAAAGTCAAATTTTCAGATGATGTCACTAGAGAGAGAGTACTGATATTCCGAATTTGCCCTTTTATTTTTCCTTTTCTTGTTTACCCATTTATTTTTCGCCTCACGTGGGTGGCACATGCTGGACCTCATTGTAATATATATAACACTTTTGGACTTCAGTGTAATAAATTTTCAAGCTTTCTAGAAAAAAATATTTTTTCCAAAAAAGAAAGTATTTTCTGGAAAAAAAAATATTATTTTTCGAAAAAATAAAAAAAAAATCTGGGGAAAAAATTATCTTTTCGAAAAAAATATTATTTTATGGAATTTTGATTTTTTTCGAAAAATTAAAAAATATTTTCTGGAGAAAAAATTATTTTTGGGCAAAATAATATTTTTTCGAAATAAAATTATTTTCTGGAAAAAAATATTATTTTCTGAAAAAAATATTATTTTTTCGAAAAAATAAAACTATTTTCTGGGAAAAAAATAAAAAAAATATTTTTTCGAAAAAATTTAAAAAATATTTTCTGGAGAAAAATGTAATTTTTGGCAAAATAATATTTTTTTTCTAAATTAAATTATTTTCTGGAAAAAAATATTATTTTTTCAAAAAAATAAAATTATTTTCTGGAAAAAATATTATTTTTTTCTAAAAAATAAAATTATTTACTGGGAAAAAAATAAAAAAATATTTTTACGAAAAAATTAAAAAAAATTCTGGAGGAAAAAATATTTTTTGGCAAAATAATATTTTTTCGAAATAAAATTATTTTCTTGAAAAAATATTATTTTTTCGAAAAAATAAAATTATTTTCTGGAAAAAATAAAATAAAATATTTTTGCGAAAAAAAAAATATTTTCTGGAAAAAATTATTTTCTGAAAATAGAATATTTTTAAAAGAAATGTATTAGCCAAACGCTTTAATAACTTATAAGCTATTTGTTTAATATGAAATGTATTTTAAAAGAAATGTTTTATTCAAGTAAATAGAGGGACATTTTTGTCTTTTTAATAGAAGTCAACACCAATTCAGATTTTTGTCCTTCGCTGTAATTTATGAAACAATAGGGACTAAAGTGTAAAGAGGCCATCTAATAGGGTAGTTGGCTGTAATTTCCCCTATATATATATATATATATATATATATATATATATATATATAAGTGTTTCAGGAGAAAGTAAAAGACTGTAAATACGAGTCAATCAATTGTATTCATAACACTGATAGAGGGGCCTTTATATAGGTATTACAATGAGAGTCCTTCCATACATAGGATTCCTAGATAAGGTAACACATCTAATAGGATCCTACTACCTCTAGAATGATCTAGAACCTTCCATCTATGTATCCCCCTACAACCAATATTAGGTAAGACACCAATAAGAGAAGAATATCCCGGAACACTCCCCCTGTGTCGAGTACTAATACTATCATGGTGCATAAGATGTTGCCTCGGTAAAAAACCTTTCCAAGTCAAACAAAACCCCGTGGGAAAAACAAAGACTTGGTGAGGAAAAAGAGCACAACGCACCAACTACAAATGCCAGAATCGTGTGAAGTATACTCCCACTGAAGTACACATAACAGCTCATTCCAACGAGCTATCATTAGTTGAGCTCAGATAATCGACACATGCCGATGTTTCTCACATGTTTCTCAAATGTAGATTTTGGCAGAGACTTAGTGAACAGGTCTGCGATATTCTCATCGAAACTCACTTGTTTCACTTCGATATTCAGCAATTTCTGCTGTTGCTGATTGTAAAAGTACTTCGGCACGATATGTTTGGTATTGTCACCCTTAATGAAACCTAACTTCATCTGCTCAATGCATGCCGCATTGTCCTCAAAGATGCAAGTAGGGGTTGTTGTAGTGGACTCTAATCCACAAGTTCCTCGCATATGGTCTATGACTGACCGAAGCCAAATGCACTCCCTTACGGACTCGTGCAATGCAATTATCTCTGCATGGTTCGAGGAAGTAGCAACCAGGGTCTGCTTGGTAGATCGCCAGGATATCGTCGTATTCCCAACGGTGAACACATAACCAGTTTGGGAACTTCCTTTATGCGGGTCAAAGAGATAACCGGCATCAGCAAATCCAACTAACATATTGTTAGGATTCTCTGCATAAGGGGTAAGTTTGCTTGCATTAGCACTTCTGGTAGTCAAGCTGCCATGCTTAGCTGCAATATCAGAGAAAGATCGACGGTCGATATGCATCGTATTATCCTCAACAATGCCTTTCGGAATATTGCTCTCTCTTACATAGGGAAAGAACAATCCAAGATCACTGAAACCTTTCAAGTATCGAAAGATGTGTTTTACTCCATTCCAATGCCTTATCGCGGGAGAGGAGCTAAATCTCGCTAACAAATTTACAGAGAATGCGATGTCTGGGCGAGTACATTGAGCCAGATACAACAACACACCGATTGCGCTAAGGTACGGTGTTTTTGCTCCAAGGACCTCTTCATCCTCCTCTTTAGGACGAAACGGATCCTTGTTCATTTCCAGACTTCGACCAACCATGGGGGTAGGAAGAGGATGTGCCTTGTCCATACTGAATCGGCTGAGTATCTTCTAGACATAGGCAGATTGATGAATGAGTATACCATCATATCGATATTCTAGCTCTAAGCCCAAGCAAAATCGAGTCCTCCACAGGTCTTTCATCTCGAATTCGGATTTAAGGTAGCGGGCCATTTCATTGACCTCATCTATGGTACTGATAACATTCATGTCATCTACATAGATGGCTACAATCAAGAATCCTGTATCTGTTCTTTTCACAAAAATGCATGGACAGATATCACTGTTCTCGTATCCCTTCCCAATCAAGTATTCACGTAAGCGGTTGTCCCATATCCTTCTAGATTGTTTCAACCCATACAGTAAACGACGCAATTTCACAATGTAAGTGCTCCGTGGCTTAGAGATACTTGATTTGGATAATGAAATCCCTTCGGGGACTTTCTTTTAAATATCCGTATCTAGATCCCCATAAAGATATGTTGTAACCACATCCATAAGCTGCATATTCAGTTTTTCGGACACTACCAAACTGATTAAGTAGCGGAAAGTGATGATGTCCATAACGGGAGAATACGTCTCCTCGTAATCAATGCCAGGGCACTGTGAGAAGCCTTGGGCAACTAGTCTCGCTTTGTAACGCATGACCTCATTATTATAATTGCGTTTACGAACAAATACCCACTTATATCCAACTGGTTTAATGCCCACGGGTACTGGCTCGATACAGCCAAATACCTCACGTTTAGCCATTGAGTCTAGTTCAGCTTGCATTGCGTCTTTCCATTTCGGCCAATTGGCTTGTCATTGACATTAAGCAACCAAGCGCGGCTCAGCATTGTCATCTTCAATAATTTCTTGAGCGACGGAGTAGGCAAAAGCATCATCGACTAGCATGGACGATCTGTCCAATAGTACGTATTCACTTATACATTGCATCGAGATTTCTTTATTCTCTAACATCAACAAAGTTTCTGACGCATCCATCGATTGTTCCATTGTTGATTCAAGGACATATCCATAGTCAAAGATAATCTCGTGTGATGGAGTCACTGTGTCGATAATGAGAGGATTTTGTGCCTCCGTTCCTCTTCTCTTTCGAGGCTCGGTATCATTTCTACCCACTGGCCTCCCCCTCTTCGAGCAGGGATAAGAGCAGTCATCCCACCACTAAGGTCAATGCCGGGGGCATCATTCCTTTGGGAGGATGAACCTTGCCCTATAACTGGGACTTCCAACCTTGCAGGAACATTCACAGTGGGAATGGTAGATCTTGTCACTTTTGCAGTATCAGTAAAGCTGTCGGGCATCAAATCCGCAACATTCTAAAGACTGAGAATACATTGCACTTCCAACTCGGATTGAGCCATGTGGGGATCTTTATGAGGCAAAGAGGGAGCACACCTGACAATTTCCTGACGTTCAACTGGAATCGTTCAATTCCTCTCTCCCCCTAACGACGAGAAGTTTGTCTCATCAAAGTGACAGTCTGCAAATCTTGCAGTAAACAGAATCTCCTATCAAAGGTTCCAAGTAGCGGATGATTTTAGGCAGTTCATAGTCAACGTATATACCTAATCGTCTTTGCGGATCCATTTTAGTACGTTATGGAGGCGTAATTGGCACATAGACTGCACAACCAAAGATGCGTAAGTGTGAAATATCAGGCTCATATCCAGTTACCAACTGGTACGCACTAAACGGTTGATTGGCAGTGGGTCGAAAGCGAATAAGTATAGCTGCATGAGAAATTGCATAACCCTAGACAGAAATCGGCAAGTAGGTGCGCAATACCAATGCTCGGGTGATAAACTGTAACCGCTTAATCATAGCCTTATCAAGGCCATTCTGCGAATGAACATGGGGGACGGGATGTTCAACTTCAATCCCAATATACATGCAATAGTCATCAAAGGACTTTGATGTAAACTCACCAGCATTGTCCAATCTTAATGACGAGATTGGTAAGTCGGGGTGGTTAGCTCGTAACTTGATAATTTGTGCTAGGAGTTTCGCAAATGTAGCATTTCTTGTGGATAGCAGAGCGACGTGTGACCATCGCGTCGATGCATCAACCAGAACCATAAAGTATCTGAATGGTCCGCACTCTGGTTGAATAGGTCCACAAATGTCCCCTTGAATTCTTTGTAAGAAGCGAATATTTTGTGTTGAGTCTTTAGCAAAGGATGGAGAAGGTATCAACTTTGCTAGTGAACAGGCCTTACAAAACGATTTATGGGCATTGGAAATTGCCACAAAAACCTCAGGATTTACGAAAGATGCACCGCCAACCTCATCAGGGCGTGCGATCTTCAATCCCGGTGATATGGTATCAGACTCACTCACATCAATGCCGATATCGAGTGGTGCTTCCAATCATTTTCCGGACTTGAAAAACGGATGACCGTGTGAGTTTTTCAAAATATGAATCATCATATCGCGCCCAGGGTGATCGAGTCAGTCATGCCATAGTTGGTATGCTTCGGAATCTCAAAGTTCATGACTCACAGTGTATGATTCAATAACCCTTATTGTAGTCTGGTATAAACCACTACTTACACTCATAAGTTTCCCGAGAACGTGGCGTCTTCCGCATTCTGCCAGAGTAACACACAAAAATTCTATCCCATTCTCACAGTATAACCATTGGATGTCCCTAAAACTTAGCAAGGTTTGGTTTGCTCTTGGGGCACAGAGATCATTTGTGATATTAATATGTGTACCATTAGGTAGCAAGGAATGAGCAGGTCCCCTCCCTTGAATTACTTGGGAGGAACCAATCATTGTTGTCACTGAGGATATATATGGCACAATATTCTTAAATAATTGCCTATTCCGAAGAATATTGTGGGTTGTTCCACTATCAGCAAGGCACTTAATTTCACCACGAGACATCTACAATAAGACATAAAACTTGATTAGTCTTGTGATGAAATACATAGCGAAAACTCATTAACTTCGAGTTTGGGGAAATTCGACCAAGTTGGTTAGGATCAATGTTTAGCACAATCGCTGGAAATAATTTCCGCGCAACTTGATCTTTGTTCACTAAAACAGCAGTAACTCCTTTGTTAAGAAGTCTATAAATGAACGGTCAATTGTTCTAGAAACTAGACTTCCATATGTTTCTGTCCATAGGTCATGCACTTTTTGAGTCATTGAACTAAGATCACAGTGCTCGTTTCAAGTTGATATTTTGGTATTTCCCTAGTGTTATAAAACTTTTTTCAAAGGTATTATTGTTGATACAATACTATGGCAATGATGGCCATAAGAGCGTTTAAACACTTCAAAATTTATATCTCGACTAATGATCCTTTCGGTAACTCCAACTTGGTAGACTTGCAGAGAAAGTAGGAATGTCGGTATAGCTAAGGCTGTTTAAAATCCACTGATTCCGTTTGAACTTTCAAAGCATAAACAAATACCAAGGAGGATACGCCTAATCTTGATCAAAAGTTTTGATAAAATCCACCAATGTATCAAATTAACCAAGCAATTCTTACTGAGATATTGTTTTGTAATAAACCAAACATGCTTTTGAAGGGAAAAAATAAAATTCATTTTTGCACAATCACAGCAATTAAAAGAATTTTATTCATCATGGCCAACTTTATTACATTCATAGAGAATCCCAAAGTAGTTCTTGAAAGAAAACTAGAAACAAGACAAAACATAATCAAAGCGTAAAAACTAGTCAAACTACAATGATCTAGTCAAAGTCAGGAACATATAAATGTTGGTCTTTGTCTGCAATGGTGAGAGAAGGGATCTCAACATGGTTCACCTCTGTATTCTCATTATATTCCTCTATGTAATTTGACTCTTGAGTCAAGTACTGTTTATAGTGCTTGTAGTAGGCTTGGATGTTCTTTGGCGTCTTGCAATTGCGGTAAGTATACTTCTTTGAGCCGCAAGTATAGCAATTCCGGCCTTCCTTTGGAGTGGGTCCATTCCCGTAGGCAGGAGGTGGTCCACGTGGTTGGTCTCCACTAGGACCCATGGCCGAGCCATCTTGCCTCTTCCACACATTAGAACGACAACCTCGTCTTTTCCCTCGCTTGCTCGAGTCATGCACCCGTGGTGCTTCCAAAAACTGAGTAGCGTTGCTTTTTCTATTTTGTCGAGGTGCCTTCCTGTGGGTATCCTGATTCACTTTTGGAATCGGCTTCGTACCAGCTGGGCACGCATTCCTGTTGAGAATGATCTCATGGTGCCTTTCTTTTTTCGCGAGGTGGGAGATAAGGTCACCAAAATTTTTAATTCTCCCTTCCTCATAGGCAACACGCAGCTGATGAGCAATCACACTTGCTCCCACGGGAAACATGTTAAGAGTCTTCTCGATCAAGTCTTGATCAGACTTATTGACACCACAAAAACCAAGATCAGCGCGATGATCGAGGATCGCTTGATTATAGGCCTCCACATTCGCATAATCCAAAAATCGGATTTGATCCCACTGAAGTTGCAGGGATAATAAGATACCCTAGTTGGGATATGCAATTCGGGGAAGCGTTGATCATGCACATTATTAAAACGTTGTTCGAGTGTATCCCATAGTTCTTTGGGGGTTTGCAAATTCATGCAACACTTTTTCAACATCGGCTGTATATGTCTACGCAAGTACATCAGTGCATTAGCCTTGATTTCCTCGCTCGGTTCTTGAGTGGTAGGCTCATTAGAGGGAAAGATGGTGGTAGTAAATCTCTTACCGACAAACGCCAAGCGAACGTCTGAGACCCACCTATGGTACTCCTTACCAGCATGGTCAAGGATGTCGAACTCCGGGTGAACATTGGAGCTTTGTGCCATCTACAAGATATAAACAAGAGGAAGTTCGTCTTGTTGGATTTTCAGTGACAATATAAACAGTCACAATCAATGCTTTTAAAAGCGTGTAACATAACCGTTACTCGGTGTACTTCCCTTAATTGTTGTTTAGTAAAGTCGACAAATACGGCGGTATCAAATCGCACCCAAATACGTGGTGTATGCAACAACCACACATATCGACTTTCAACAATTTCGTGACTCCCCCAGGACCATCCACAGTTTTCTTTGACACGCAGAGATACCGACTTCTCTCACGGTCTCATCCACCGCAAAGTAGCATGGGAGATAAAAAACCCAATAACCCATGTCCCCAAAATAAATCCCAAAACATAGAATTGAATAAGGACGAGTTCAGATAATTACCTCGATTATAAAATTAAGCACGTGATATGGAGGAATTTGTGGTGTGCTTCTGTGATATCCCACACCGACTAGCAGAGAGCGGGAGAAGTGCCTTATATGTGCGTGCCGAACTCCTTATAGCATGAGGCCTTTTGGGAGCCCAGTGGTTTCAGGGTGATGAGAACTCCGAAGTTAAGCGTGCTGGTGCGAGGAGCAGTCTCAGGATGGGTGACCTCCTGGGAAGCTGCTCGCTGGGCTCCCAGAAACAAAACCGTGAGGGCCAACTCAGAGGAGAGCGCCCAGAGCGGACAATATCATGCTACGGCGGAGGGGTCCCGGGATGTGACAATTTTGTATCGGAGCCACTCTGCCGTGTCGTGCGAGTGTGCCGACGAGGGTGTCGGGTCCTTTGAGGCGGGGCAGATTGTGATATCCCACACCGACTAGCAGAGAGCGGGCGAAGTGCCTTATATGTGCATGCCGAACTCCTAATATCATGAGGCCTTTTGGGAGCCCAGTTGCTTCGGGGTGATGAGAACTCCGAAGTTAAGCGTGCTGGTGCGAGGATCAGTCTCAAGATGGGTGAACTCCTGGGAAGCTGCTCGTTGGGCTCCCAAAAACAAAACCGTGAGGGCCAGCTCAGAGGAGAGTGCCCAGAGCGGACAATATCATGCTACGGAGGAGGGGTCCAGGGATGTAACAGCTTCGATTTACCGATTGGTACTCGATGCGACAACGTGAAACCGGGGGCGCAATTTTGGCGGTTCAGAAAATAAATTAAGTCGATGTTCGGGTCTTTGGACCGAGATTCTGAACCGGGTCGGCCTGGTTGGGCTGGATCAGGTTGCGTCTTTCGGCAGCGGACGACTGGGCTGGAGCTAGTCGGATCGCGGCTGGGTTGGATTGGCAGTGTTCGGTTAGCGTCGAATGGTATCTGGTCGATATAGACGAGTTGCGGTCGCGGCTAGGCTGGATCGGTAGGCACTGGACGGGATCTGGTTGGCACAGGCGAGTTTCGGTCACGGCTGGGCTAGATCGGCAGGCACCGGACGGGATCTGGTCAGCACAGGCGAGTTGCGATCGCGGCTGGGCTGGATCGGTAGGCACCGGACAGGATCTGGTTGGCACAGGCGAGTTGCTGTGGCGGCTGGGCTGGATCGGCAGGCACCAGACGGGATCTGGTCAGCACAGGCGAGATGCGGTCGCGGCTGGGCTGGATCGGCAGGCACCAGACGTGATCTGGTCGGCACAGGCGTGCTGTCGGTACCGATTAGGATCGATCATGGTCTGGGCGGACTGGAAGCGGTGGCGTGTGGCAAGATACGACAGTGGTCGATCTGGGTCGATCGGTGTTCTGGTAGGGGTCCGGCAGTGATCGGATGTGATCGGTCTGAGTAGATCTGAGGTCCGGTAGGGTTCCGTCAATGATTGGTTGTGATCGGTCTGAGTAGATCTGAGGTCTAGTAGGGTTCCGGCAGTGATCGACTGTGATCGGTCTGAGGTCCAGTAGGGCTCCGACAGTGATCGGCTGTGTTCGGCGGCGGTGGTCGGCTAGGGTTAAGGGCCGATTTTTTTTTGGAATTTGTACAATTTTCTCGAGCTACGTGCTGATAACGTGTTTCAGGAGCAAGTAAAAGGCTGTAAATACGAGTCAATCAATTGTATTCATAACATTGATAGAGGGGCCTTTATATAGGCATTACAATGAGAGTCCTTCCATACATAGGATTTCTAGATAAGGTAAGACATTTAATTGGATCCTACTACCTCCAGAAGAATCTAGAACATTCCATCTATGTATCCCCTGCAACCAGTATTAGGTAAGACACCAATAAGGGAAGGATATCCCAGAACAATAAGAGATTTCTTGACCATGTGGGTTGTAAATCGAGGAATACCCAACACTGTTGTTTATTATTTTCTATATAATAGTGTATATATATATATACACACTATATATATAGGGGTGGGTTATGGAGTGAAATGGTATAAGTGTAAGAAATAGGAATGATTGTAAGCCATTAATCCTTGGAGATTAATGACCCAGATTTCGTTCTGGTGTGCTAACACGGGAAACTAGGAGTGCTAACGAATTTAATTATTGGGGGTACCAATGTAATTTGACTAATTTATCTTATGGGAAGTTACTAAAATCATGGGAAGTTCCTATATTCATGGGATTTCATATTTTAGGTTAATATCTATTTTTTCTGGGATTTCATATTTTTTAGTCGTTTAAATATTTTATATTTTTGGTGTATTTATTTTTATTTTTTTAAAAGCTAACATTATCTTTTTTTCTATTTGATTTTTATTTTTAAAAATCGGAACTGTTGTGCTAACCATTTGTTTTGTGTGTGCTGCAAATTGGAAAACAGAGTGCGGTTCTGGTTATATTTCAATTATGTGATTTTTTTGTTATGCTTTATTGTGTACAATACAGTCAATTTTGATACAATGTGTTGTGCTTTATTTTTTTGGAAGATAAATAATCATACTCCTTTTCAAGTATAGGTACAAAATGATTTTCGCGTCATTTACTAAAAAAATACAATAAATACAATAAGACTCCATTTGTAAATCCCATAAACTGCTATGCAAGCATTACATACCATATATGCTAGTATTACTTATTAAATGTGCTAATACAAATAACATTTTAATGCTAAACTCTACTATTAAAACATTAACAGAAATAAAATGTATTAACAATGCAAAATTTTACAAATTTAAGTTCTAATTATCACACAAATGACATCACAATAATTATCAAAACAATATTATCAAAGGTGCTAAAATTTGCGAAGAGATAAGAAGTGGGATATGAAATCCCATGATTGTAGGAAATACCAAACATAAAATCTGTATAATTACAAAAATATCCCCTCAAAAATATTCCGCGTAGCACACTTAGGCTAACTCTTTAGCACAACGTGCACAAATCGCAGCCATTAATCACCAAAGATCAAGGGCCCAGAATCATTCTTATTTCTTACGGAAAAAAGCTTTCCTACTTGAACCTCTCCCTATATATATATATATACTTCCTCCGTTCTTTTATTATTGCAACGTGTTGACTATTACACTGTTCACATATTCTCTTTTGACCATCTTTCGTGATTTATACATATGAAAAAATATAGTCATGTGGGATCTTGTTAGATTCATCTCGAAATATACTTTCAAAATATCAACTTTTTATAAATTTTAAAAGTAAAGAATTGAAGATATTAATAATCAAAGTTGTGCATTGGCAAACGTGAAAGTCCAGATGTTGCAGTTATAAGAGAACGGAGGTAGTATATATATATATATATATATATATATATGTGTGTGTGTGTGTGTGTGTTTTTCTTAGTGGCTCTCAATTCATCAAAATCCTCCATACAAACTCCCGCTTGTTAATGTTTCAAACCCCCACACTTTTTCTTCTTTTCAGTTCTCATCAAAACTTGAGGAGGTACAAATTCTCCATCAAATCAACAACTTCTTCTTTGGTTCAAAAATAAAAAAAGATATGTTTAATTTTAATTTTATTTTTATATTTATGAATGAAAGGAAAACTAGGGTTTATCCCTTTCTTTGTTTAATTCCTGCAAAGTGAATCAAAATGAATTTTAATTTTTGGGGATTTTGTTTGTGGTATAATCTACATAACATATTAATTATTTCCCATTAATTAATATCCTTTATTCCACAAACTTGTTAATGATTTTTGTGTAAATGGATTCATATGTTATGCGATTGCTAAATGATTTCATATATAATGACAACAAAGAAATGAGTTCGCAACCAACTCCATTTTCACAAACACAAGATTTAACGAGTAAAGGAAAAAAGGATCGGTCAAAAAACTTTACAATCCAAGAAGATATGTCAATTATATCCGCTTGAAAAAATGTAAGTTTGGATCCGATACAAGACAACAATCAAACACAACAAACATATTGATCTAGAATTGCAATATGTAGGGGTATCAGAAAAAATAATGATCTCAAATCTTCTACGAAACATTGTCTTTGGATATGTAGGGGTATCCGAATAATAATCACGATATAGTCTAGCATGACAAACTTCTTTATTGCGGTTGATGACACGGTGATTCACTATAGATCCACCATTATGCGAAACTTAACTTTTATTCTGAAGTTGTGGATATTGTTGAACAACAGTCGGCATTGTTAGCATTGCTTCAGCTTCTTCCGCTCTCATCATTTCAGGCATCAAATCGAAGATTATTTAACACAGTGATTTATAAGAATTATAATCATGGAATGAATTGTATCTTAAATTTTACAAGTGATGACAACTATATGCAGGATAAAAAAATATAGTTGTTGTGTTATGGGTATGTTTGGATGACCACTTAATCTAGATTATAATCTTAATCTAGATTAAAGCTGGTCAAATAATCTAATTTGACCTTCAAAATCTTGTTTGGATGGTGCTAATTTAATTTAGATTATAATCTTAATCTAGATTAAATTCAAACGTTTTTGAATATAGCTTTCAACCCAAAGCTACCAGATTTTATTTTTTATTCCGACTTTACCCTTAATGTATATTATATATATATATATATATATATATATAGAGAGAGAGAGAGAGAGAGAGAGAGAGAACCGATTTTACCCTTAATAAATATTTGTATCAAATTTGTATAATAATGATAACATAAAAAAACCTAAAATACCATTAGAAGTTGAAAACATAATAAATAATAATATTGCATAATGTCAAAGAATAATAAGCAACATAAGAGTTAATATATAAATATTAAGGTTGTTTTTGTAATATTATAATATAACAATAAATATAAAAGATGTACTTTTATGTCATTTTATAAATTTCAGCTAGTATGATAGCTAGTTTTGCCAAACACTTTTAAATACAATAATTTAAATTATCATATTACAGCTAGATTATCAATTTTCAGCTACATTATCTGATATAATCTAGATTATTGGTTTTCAGCTAGATTATCAACAATCAGTTAGATTATCAGTTAATGCATCCAAACATAAGGTATGTGTTAAAATGTAGACGTTGTAAATATAGCCATTAGAATTTAAATAAATATAATAAAATATTAATGTTGAAATATAGATAACCATTATCCAAAATACCATTGGAACAAAACACCTTTTTGGTTCTTTCTAATTTAATAGAATCATTATTATATATTATGTTAGCCAACTATTGTAGAGAACATGGTATAATGATATCTTATTTTAGCCGACTATTATAGAGAACACGGTTACGTTCTTTATTTTTTCAGATAATTTTTTTTTTTGTTGCATGTTCCTTGATGTAATTTTTTTACATTATCATTTATTAAGAGTATTTTGATAAAAAAAATATTAGTTAAGTTGAAAAAATAAAAAGTTAAGTTGGATACTTAATTCATTATATTAAAATACTCATTTTTTATACTTTTTAATATATTTATTTTCATTACTCGTTGATGTAGCTGGAGTTTCTACTCAGGACGGGTCCTGACAAAAATGAGGCACTCAGCGAAATTATAGAAATGGGGCCCCTACATACTATCGTAAGCAATACATTGGAAAAAAAACTACTTGTGAAAAATTACTTCCTGTAAGCAATATGATAAACAAAAAAACACTCCATTAAATATAAAAAAATGACTTCTTGTGCGCAATACATTGAAAAAAAAGATCAATTACTTATAAAAAATGATTTCTTCTGACCTTTTTACTTACAAAATCATCAATTATCTAAAACTTCCTTTTCTATACATAATATGGTCAAAATGACATTGACAATCTCAAATATGTCTTCAATAATTTTAACTTTGAGAAGCTCCTTAGCCGTAAAACAAAACCGACAAGATGCTTCCACGGTTACGATTCCGCCGTCCGAATCTGAATTTCAGAATTTGCAAATTGCAATGTGATTTTTTCGCTCATACAATTAGGTTGAAAAACAAGAGTCGATACATAAATTGGTATATGTTATAATATACCTTGAAAGTGACATTTCAATAACCAATTTGTTTTTATATAGTCTGAATGACTATTATGCCCCTGATGTAATTATGTAATTACGATTGTGCCATTTGAAGTTTTCCTATAAATAGGACTTCAATTATTAATGAAAAACTACCTGAGAATCATTCTCTATTCTCTCTCTATAATATTTCGATTTTATAACACGTTATCAGCACGACTCTAACCATTTGAGTAATATCACAAGAGTATGCTCTACAGTTGCATCTTATAGATGACCCTCTGTATCAGAAATTAGATTATATACTCTAAAGGACTAAGATAGCGTATGCTAAACAGAGCTTATTCCGTACGCAAAGGGTAATGGTTAACGTATGTTAAGGAGGTCAGAAATGAGGCAGTAGCTACCGTCGGATGTTAATGCACGCTAAAGATTTCGGATAGCATACGTTAAGAGGATAACATACGTAATGCTGTGAGGTTAGCGTACGTAAAGGTCTTAGTTTTATAAATATGACAACACCCCATTTCATTTCAACTCATTTTTTTCATCATTTGGCCGATTTTTGCAAGTCCAGAGAGCTTTCTCCCCGACATATAATCCATATATAGCCTCTCTACCTAGTTTAGAAGATCGTAGACATCTCGGATTGGTGTTCAAGCCTACGGTGTCGAGTTCTACTGATCGTTTTCATCGTTATTTTTCGTGAAAGGTATGTTGACACTAAACCCAACCTGGAATTTGGTTTCATGAGTATGTTACCGAGATTATTACATTTCAAGAATGTCGTAGTAATCGAATATCATGTTTTAGGAAAGATTGGTTTGGTTATACTTGGATTGTTTTTCGTTATTAAGAGAATTGTGATTGAACCTTGGCATGTTGAACCCTAGGACCTAGTTTCTGAGATTGTGGTAGGTGTTGGTCGAGTTGTATACAATGCCATATTAATATCATCACCTAGAATTGAAGTGTTCAAGAAGATGAATTCTAGGAGTTTCACCAAGATTATTTCGTATTTCATAAGAGGTGTTTGAATTGACAAACTTCGTTATATTCTTGGTTAGAATGGATTGATTATGTTAAGGATAATCGAATTGAACCTAGAACACGGTTGTTTCATCTTCCTCCGAGAATTTGTTAGTATTCGTATGATCATACACTTGTTATGAATCGTTGTTTAGCCGAACTACTTTGGATGTTGTTAATGGAGTTGGAGTAGGAAGGTTGATGATATGCCTACCCTTGTTATCGTAGAAGTCGATATCATTATCATGCACGTAGCGTGATTTTGTAGAATCCAACTAGTGTTCGTCCGATGATTTGATCGTGTAACTAACCATTCGTAAGATAGTATGCTTGACCGTAATTGTGAACGATCGATGCGCATGTGTTAGTTGTGTATCTGTTAGTTTTATTACATTAGTTGAGTTATCGCTATTTTCCTATTGTTTAAGGTTCTAGGTTTGCGAACGGTTGATCGAAGGAACGACCTTCGAGTTTGTTGAAGTCGTGAAGTATTTATTTCCTTGCCATCTTTCCAAGGCAAGTACCTTAATTATATTTATTCGTATTGATGTAGGTTATGTCGTTGTTGTATTGTGCATATGTGTTGTGATTGTTTGTACACCATGCGTTGGTCTGACGGGATCATCATGGGAATCTATAGCTGTGTGCGCTGGATCGTTGGACAGGTATTTCCACCATGCGTTGGTCCGACGGGATCATCCTGGGAATCTATAGGTGTGTGCGCTGGATCGTTAGAATACCATGAGTATGTTGATATTGATATGATATGTTGTACATTGTTACTGTTTCTCGTTAGAGAGACTTGTCGTGATTATTGTTGATATTATTGACGTTATTATTCAGGGATTGTTGAATAAATCATTGTTGTATAATTATCGTACTTGTACTAGCATCGTTGTGCTAACCCTTTCGGGGGTGAACATTTGTTTTATGTCCAGGATCCAGGAGAGCGGGAAAACAACCACTAGAGCTACATAACGACGAGGGTGCAAAGTGATGTTACAGCCGGATTAATTTGTCGTATGTTTATGTTGTTTTAATAAAGTACTCGAGTACGTTGTCGTTTGTGATGTTAGATTTGGTCATGTATTAATGTTGGCCGTTTGACGTTTGTATTTTCAGTACCGTTTCAGACTCGCGTTGTATTTTATTTCCACTGTTGTTGTTTGTTGGTATTTGTTATTGTCATTTTCATTTCCCGAGCCTTGTAAATTCTTACGTAAAGGATTTACGGCACTGTAATATTCCTGAATATATCGGGGGTGTTACAGAATATGGTATCAGAGATAAGATTATGGATATCTTGGCTGTTGGGTTAAAATAGGGGTCGTATTTGTCTTATGAGGTAATCGGCCGCGCATAACATCACTGTACTGCCTACGTCTTCGTGCGAGTGGTGGTTGTAAGTTTCCTAAACTCTATCTTGTCCTTTACATGTTATACCTTTTTATACTTGAACGTTAGGACGATATTATTCCCTATATATTGAGTGTTTATGCTTACAGTATGTTGAGGGGAGGACGTGGACGTGGTCGCGGTCGTGGACGCGGGCATAGGAGTGGTTAGAGAGAAGCTTCACCTTCTGTTCCTAATTCGATATCAAATCAGGCTAACTTCAATTCTGGCGAACAATAGGAGTCCGTTAATAATGAACGAGAATAGATAGTGGAGACAAATGCCAATCCTGCCGTTCCCGACATCCTTCATCAGGTGGTCAACCAGATGACTCAATTTGCTCAAGTGGTGGACATGATGCAAGTGGTGGTAGGATTGCAGCTAGGGGAAAGGTAACAAGGCATCCCATACTTGGGAAATCAAGGAGACAGATGGTTACCGGAGGTGGCGAAGATGCACCTGCCAAAATTCGATGGATTTTCTGAGACGCCGACATGGGATCACTGGTTGAGAGAACTGTAGAAAGTATTTGCTGGAATTAACTGTCCAGATGATCGGAGAGCCCTCATTGCCCAGTACTTTCTAACAGGAGAAGCATCCGAATGGTGGGAAGCCATCCGACCTGTTGATCATGATGCCGGTTGGGAAGGTTCAAACCTATGATGAAAGCTCAGTACTGCCCTCGTCCGGTGAAAGAAGCTAAGGTTCGAGAATTTTTCTACGCGCAGCCTTCGGATGTGCCGGTAGCTTAGACAATTAAGACGTTTAATCAATAGCTGGTGTTTGTTCGACACCTGGTTAGAACCGATGCAGAAATGATGATTCACTTTGTTATGAGAATAAAACCGGCAATACAGATCTACATGTCAGGTTTTGAATGCACCACTCTCCGCCAGTACCAAGACAAAGACCTGGCGTATGAAATGAAAGAAGCAGCTATGGAAAAGTTCTCGGAGTCCAAGAAGAAGAAAGTCTCTGGTAGTTTCACAGAGCACAAGAGTAGTGGGCCCCGTAAAGACCAGTCATCCTTTCATTCATTTAAAACACCCCCACACCCATCCAAAGGGGGAAAGAACTTTAGATCAGTATCAACACCGACAGATGTGGTCAAGAACTGTTTTAATTGTGGTCTCCTAGGACACCTTTGTCGTGATTGTTTCCGTTCTCCAGCGCCATGTTATGATTGCGGACAGGAAGGGCATCATGCGATGTTCTGCAGGGATGCCACTAAGTTAATTGGAGCTCGTACTTCACAGTCGGCTCAGAAGGAAGCAAGTGTTCCGCAGACACAGCAGAATGTCCAGCTACCCCAGATTTTTGGTCGAGGATGAGGCAGAGGAAAGTTTGACCGAAAGGGAGCATCGAGTGCTGGATCTATTCCCCCACGCCTTTATGAGATGAGGAGGGCAGACGATCAGGATACCACTGTTGCATCAGGTACCGTTCAGATCCTTTCACAACCAGTTAATGTTTTGTTCGATACAGGTGCTACACATTCATTTATATCATTGCTTTGTGTTAATCGTTTGAACATTTCTTATTTTCATAAATGTGAGCCTTATGTTATGGGTTTACGGAGTGGGGAGAGAATTGTGGGGAACTTAGAAACTAGAGATTTTCCTATATTAATTGGAGGCAAAGAGTGGCCCTCAAATCTGATTGTGATAGAGATACAAGAAAACGATCTGATTCTCGGAGACGATTAGCTTAATCGATATGGAGCTATTGTGAACTACCGGAAGAGGAATATCTCGATGATAGCCGATGATGGTTCCGAATTATTATTCGAAGGATGGAGGCCAGAATGCTCAGGAAAAGTGATCAAAGCTATGAAAGCCGTCAGACTGCTAAAACAGGGCTATATTGGATACTGGTGTTACGCAATGAAGAAGTAAGACAGAAAAGTAGAGTTTTTCATCCATTCATGTTGTGAGTAAATTTCCGGATGTGTTCCCTGACGAATTACCTAGACTACCTCCACGACGAGATGTAGAGTTTACCATCGAGCTAGAACCAGGAGCTACACCGATTTCTAAGGCGCCGTATCGTATGGCACCTACCGAAATGTATGAATTGAAGAAGCAACTGGAAGAGTTACTGGACAAAGGCTATATTCAGTCAAGTGTTTCACCCTGGGGTGCACCAGTTCTTTTTGTCCGAAAGAAAGATGGATCGCTTCGATTGTTTATTGACTATCGGGAGCTGAACAAGATGACGATCAAGAACAAGTACCCGTTGCCATGGATTGATGATTTGTTTGACCAGTTGCAAGGATCGACAGTATTTTCCAAGATTGATTTGAGATCGGGACATCATCATTTGAGGATTAAGGAATCCGATGTTCCGAATTCAGCATTTAGAACTCACTACGGACATTATGAGCTTGTGGTGATGCCGTTTGGTCTCACTAATGTGCCTGCTGTGTTTATGTAATTAATGAATCGAGTGTTCATAGAGTATTTAGACAAATTCGTAGTTGTGTTTATTGATAATATTCTGGTTTATTCCAAGAGCCCAGAAGAGCATGTGCAGCACTTACGGATCGTTTTGGACCTCTTGAGAAGCGAGCAATTATATGCCAAACTTTCTAAGTGTGAATTCTGGCTAAAGGAAGTGATATTCCTCGGTCATGTGGTATCATCGGAAGGAGTCCGAGTAGATCCCCATAAAGTTGAGGCAATTTTGGATTGGAAGTCTCCTAAGAATGTGAAGGATGTCAGAAGTTTTCTAGGACTTGCTGGGTATTATCGTCGGTTCGTGGAAGGGTTTTTAAAATTACCCGCCCACTTACTCGATTACTGCAGAAAACCCAAAATTTTGAATGGAGCGATATGTGACAGACTAGTTTTGATGAATTGAAAAAGAGATTGACGACATCACCAATTTTAGCACTACCACACGGAATTGAAGGGTTCATAGTGTATAGTGACGCTTCAAACCAAGGACTCGGGTGTGTACGGATGCAGGATGAGAAGGTGATCACCTACGCTTCACGGAAGTTGAAACCATATGAAGTAAATTACCCAACTCACGATTTGGAACTAATAGCTGTGGTTTTTGCCTTGAATATATGGAGACATTATTTGTACGGGACTCACTGTCAGATCTTCACAGATCATAAGAGTCTCAAATACATTTTCAGTACCTTAATTGGATGTACTTTAATTACATTTATTCGTATCTTTCAAAGGCAAGTACCTTAATTACATTTATTCGTATTGATGTCGGTTATGTCGTTGTTGTATTGTGCATATGTGTTGTCATTGTTTGTCCACCATGCATTGGTCCGACGGGATCATCATGGGAATGTATAGCTGTGTGCGCTGGATCGTTGGACATGTACTTCCACCATGCGTTGGTCCAACGGGATCATTATGGGAATCTATAGCTGTGTGCACTGGATCGTTGGAATACCATGAGTATGTTGAGAATGATATGATATGTTGTACATTGTTACTGTTTCTCGTTGGAGAGACTTGTCGTGATTATTGTTGATATTATTGACATTATTATTCAGGGATTGTTGAATAAATCATTGTTGTATAATTATCGTACTTGTACTAGAATCGTTGTGTTAACCCCTTTGGGTGTAACACCCCCAATCTGCTCAGGTATATTACACGCCGTAGAACCTTTCCTCAAGGATCTACCAGTATGGTAACAACATAGAAAGTCTCAACAATGCCTTTAAGGATAAAATGACTCAGTAGACCGATTTGGTCTTTCAGTAAATACATACAACTCAAACTCATTACATGCCCACGCAGGGGTCGAATACAACACACTCCCGTACAACGGGAAAGAATACTGCAGCGGAAAAATAAACTATAACTAAACCAAAGACATCATACGGATCCTCGTGTGTTTAGTATCGTTCATCTTTCATCATCCTTCGTGCCGACCCTGTGTTATGCTCCCAAACCTGAATGCAAAAACAGACATTCACCCCCCGAATACTCGGGGTTAGCAAACCTCCACTATTTTGCTAGTGCAAGAACAAAGTGCAAATACGAGCCATACAATTCATATTCCACGAATAACAATAACCAGGAATCCTCAAAGATCCAAACGTAACAAAAAGTACTTCCCGAGGCAAGAGTTTGGGTAAAACATTCCAAAACCGAAAGATCACAAATAAAGGGAAACAATTTGTAAAACAGTTTAAAATGCCGTCGAGAGTTTTAATAGAAAACAATTTAGGATTACCGAATCCTTATCTTTCCAAAATCAACAGGGGTCACAACCCAAAGGTTTTATTTTCGCAAATAGAAAACCGACAACAATTCACAGGGCCAGAGCCCAACATCACATGTCCTCGACGGACATAAAAATCAACAAAACATAATCGCGCACGCGCATCGCCTAGGACCGGGACGAAGCCACAAATCCCACTCGAGGCCTCGAAGGACCCTCCCGAGCTGGCTAGTGAAACAAATCACACACATCTCACGATTGGATCAATCGCTTGTTGCATCCTGGCCACATGATCGCATGTCATTTGCCACCATAGATTATTTTTGGCGCTCACGGTTGGATCAATCACTTGTTGCATCCTGGCCACATGATCGCATGCCATGTGCCATCGTAGTTTTTATTAGGCTCTCACGATTGGACCAATCACTTGTTGCATCCTGGCCACATGATCGCATGCCATGTGCCACCGTAGGCCCCGCCCACATCCATACATTCACACAGCACAATACAACACATATATTCAAACAATTCACCCAGAGGCATCAAACACTTAGCAAAACACCACGTCAAACCACAACACACCGAAATGAAATAATATACGTCCACACGCAATACCAAGTGCAACATCAACACCAAACATATCCATAGAGTTCACATAGTCATTCTCAAACCACACCATTCACAAAACACGCGTTTTGAAAGCAAGCCTTTAACAAGGCTAAACCGAATATTTTGAAAGTTCGATTCAAATGACCAAACTACCACATTTAGACAATCACTAATTATCGTATACACAAAACAAGAATTGTATGGACAAGGTACTTGCCTCGAATAACCACAACGCGGAGAATTGACCGAAGTAGGTTGACACGAACCAACTACGAACCTGCCGACTCCACCGAACGCCAACTCGCGATAATAAACTACGAAGGACAATAACAACAATGAAAATAAATTCCATAGCGTGACTTAAAGCTGTTGAATTCAAAGAACGAATGACGAAAGTTCAAGTGTTTCCCCGAAAACACGAAAACGGAATTCCAAGTCGAAATATGGATATACAATCCATATAATATGTTTAACAACATCATTTAACCACAATCGATCCATAAAAATGGATGGAAAACGAGATCGAGAACAAATCCCCCAAAAAGTCGATTCGAAGGAAATCAAGAAATATACTTCGATTCGACGAAGAACAATGGATTAAATGATGTTAAACACAAGAATACTACCAAGATTAATCATACCCATCATGAATTAATCAACAATGTAATACCCGAGATTTCTGTATGTAATTGGAACTTGTGATATTGTAATAATTGTACTTTTGTCTGAGTACTATTCTCCGTATTTCATAGTCCGATATTGTCGAGCGTTTAATTTCTTGGTTGTGATTTAAAGATTGTAAATCTGCGCATGTAGCGCACGCTATCGGATGTGTTTAGCGTGCGCTAACGTGGGTTCATAGCGCACGCTACAGAGGGCCATTAGCGCACGCTATGCATGGTCAATTTGATTGAGACGTGCGGTAGGTGAGATCTGGCCGGGGGACCCCTGTCGGATCGTGTCGGATGTACCTGGACGGCTTTCGGGAAAAGCCTAGTCAACGCCTTAGCGCACGCTACAAGTATATGCGTAGCGCACGCTAAGTGCCGAGTACAGTTTAGACTGTGAGCCGTTAGCGCACGCTACGAACAGGGTCTAGCGCGCGCTAATAGCCATTTATTATAAATAGGACAGCATCCTATTCGTGATTTCAGTTCTTCTCCTCCCATAACCCGAACTCTTACACTTAGAACATAACTCCCTTCATCCTAAACACTTCGTATCAACCTCCTAGTTCGAGATTGAAGATCGTATATCATTGGAGATTGGTGTTCGAGCTTTCGGTGTCGGATTGCTTCATTTTCCTCCGTGTTCTTCACTACTTTGAGGTAGGTGATTCTTCACCAATGATTAGTAATGTTCCTAAGGAAGTTTGAATCATGTTTGGATAGCAAGTATTTCGTTTTTAATCGGTCATCACATGTTAGAAGGATACTTTTGACGTATCGGCACTATATATCGTATGAACCTTTGAACCATCTTATTGTAAGGACTCCTCAGCATGTTCAAATCGATTTATGATCGATGTCGGATATTACACAGTTGCTACGTTGTACACGTTGGAATCATGTGTTTTGGAACGTAAGACGATCGGAACTTAGGTTATTTCTTGAAGATCGTAGATGGATTATGATATTGAGATGACTATCCGTATAATTGTATTTCATAATCATAAAACTTCCACAAACCTTATTAGCATGATATGCCCGAGGATAACTTGTATTATCACGGTAGAATTCATGAGTTCTTCACCATTCAACCCAATTTTCGGTTTGCAGTATTCTGCCATGCAAGATTAGCGCACGCTAACATATGTGAGTTAACGTGCGCTATCGGGGTTCAGTTAACGCCGCGTAACGTCGTAGCGTCGTTATGTATCGGCCGATTCGAATCGATTCGTAGCTAGCGTCGCTAGTCTTACACGATAGCGTCGCTAACGAGCCGGCTTAGCGCCGCGTTATGTAGAGTACGTAGCGCACGCTAAGCGATCGAGCATTGTTTATATTGAGCTTTTGGTCGTAGACCAATTGTTTAGACCATCGTTCGACTTGAGATGATTTGTATATCGTTCCTTTTGTTAAGGTCCGAGCTTGTTACGTTGATCGAAGGAGGCAGCCTTCGAGTGGGTCGAGATCATTGAAGTGTTTCGTCCTTGCTATTTTCGAGGCAAGTATCATATGTCGAGTTTGATTTATCATGCTTGTGGTTTTGTTCATATTGTTGAATATGAGATGTATTTCTGGAAATTCTCGTGATATTCGTTGTTGTCTGTTCGTATTGATGAATATATTGAAATGCATATGTGTATGCATAATTGATTGATTATGGTATAAATGATCCGAGGGGGTCATGAGGATCTATGCTGAGGGCGCTGGATCGAATGTCCACCATGCGTTGGTCCGACGGGATCATCATGGGGATCTATCTTTGAGGGCGCCGGATCGGCGGATGTTTTCCACCATGCGTTGGTCCGACGGGATCATCATGGGGATCTATCCGAGGGCGCGGATCATTTGGATTACCATGTATTGTGTTGATGGAATCGTGAGGATTCGCATCGTTGGATTCCGGTGGCGGAAGTCCGTTTTGCATGTTTTATGATGCATTGATGATTTATTGTATGATGATACTTGTACTAGCATTGTTTTGCTAACCCCTTAGGGGGTGGACATTGTTTTGATGTTCAGGTAGCCGAGGAGCGGGGAGGCAACCACGATGCAAACGGGACGATGAAATGGCTCAGTGATGTGGTTGATGTTATTATTATTGTGATTTGTCTTCTTGGTTCGTTTAGTACTCGAGTATGTCTGTATTAATAAAGTCCTTTCGATATGGTTGTATAAGTTAACACATTTGATCGTTTGAATCAAATCTGTATTTGAGTTCCAGTTGTTCGATTGGTTTATTTTTATACTTCTTTTAAAATTAGCCTTGTAAATCCTTATCTAAAGGGTTTACGGCGCTGTAATTATTCCGAATATCTCGGGGTGTTACAGAATATGGTATCAGAGCTAAGATTTATGGATATCTTGGCAGTCGGGTTAGTTGGGTCTGTTTACGTTATTGATTATTGGTCGTTCGTAACATCACTGCTGAGCCAGCATCGTCAAGTGGACTGTGGTTGTAAGTTTCCTAATCTCGAATACTACTGTTTTATTTAATTCATGTCTTGTAAACATTGATGGATGTACTTTTAGAACGTTTGCCCTGGATATTGAGTATTTATGTTTACAGTATGTTGAGAGGAGGTCGTGGACGCGGACGCGGTCGTGGACGCGGACGTGGAAATGCGAGGCAAGAAGAGTCGGTATCTACTCCAGAGATAGCCGCTAGTCAAACGGATTCACATTCCGGGGGACAGCAGGGATCGGCAAATAATAATGCAGATCCTAACGTGCCGGGAGTGCTTCAAGAGTGGTTGCCAGATAAACCGGTTTGCTCAAGTTGTGGATCGCATACGACGGCGATGGGACAAAGAGAATAACGTGGATAATCGGGAGATAAATGGCTTACCGAGGTGGTCAAATTGCATCCTCCGAAATTTGGTATTCCCCGAGACGCTTTCGTGGGATCATTGGCTGAAGGAACTAGAAAAGATTTTTGCAGGGATTAACTGTCCCAACGATAGGAAGGTTCCGGTCGCCCAGTATCTTTTGACCGGGGAGGCTTTCGACTGGTGGGAGGCCATTCGACCGGAGGAGCATAATGTTGACTGGACATAATTCAAGTTGATGATGGAGGCACAATATTGTCCTCGCCCAGTTAGAGAGGCCCGAGTTCGGGAGTTTTTCTCACCACAAATTTTGGAAGTATCTGTGACGGACGTGATTAAGACTTTTAATCACCAACTGACTTATGTGCGCCACTTGGTCAGGACCGAGGCGGAGAAGATTTTTCATTTTGACATGCGAATGAAGCCGGAAATTCAGCAGTATATGTCAGGATTTGAATGTACCACCTTGCGACAGTACCAGGACAAGGCGTTGGCCTATGACATGAAGGAGGCAGCAGTAGAGAAATCGACGGAAGCAAAGAAACAGAAGGTGTCTGGAAACTTCACGGAGAATAAGAATAGTGGGCCCCGCCGGGGTCAGTCCTCTTTTCACTCATCCAGGAGACCTCCGCATCCTTCTCGAGGAGGAAAGAAGTTCCGGGCAGCACCGACTGTTTCAGACGCAGGAAAGAAGTGTTACAACTGTGAAGGCAGGACATGTTTGACGTGATTGTTTCGCGCCTGCTGTGACCTGTTTCGAGTGTGGACAGGAAGGACATCGCGCAACATTTTGTGGGAATGCGACCCGATCTTTTGGTACTCGCACTCCAGCTCCAGTCCCGAAGGAGACGAGTGTGAACTGTGCGACAAAGTGGATTTCAGCACGGCCCGGGAAGAGAGAGGCATCCGATCTTTGGGTCCGTTCCTCCACGCCTGCACGAAATGAGGAAATCGATGATCGAACACATTTGTTGCATCAGTGCGATTCAGATCCTTTTGCAACCGATTAGTGTCTTGTTCGATTAGAGCTACGCATTCTTTTATATCTTTGAACTGTGTTAATCGTTTGAACATCTCGTGCTTGTATAATTGTGAACCTTATGTTGTGGGATTACCAAGCGGAGAGAAAATTGTGGGAACACTAGAAGCTAGGGATTTCCCAGTATCTATAGAAGGAAGAGATTGGCCATCGAATCTTATTGTAGTTGACATCTGCGGTGACGATTTAATTCTCGGAGATGATTGGCTCAACCGTTATGGAGGGTGTCTTTGAATTACAGAGAGAGTCATTTCCATCATTGCGATGACGGATCGAACACTTATTCCGAGGATGGAGACAGGAAGCTCGGGAAAATTGATCAAGGCAATGAAAGCCGTGAAATTATCAAGCAGGATGTCACGGACTTTGGTGCTATGCCATGAGGAAAGAGGAAGGAGTAGAGCTCTCGTCTATTTCAGTTGTGAATGAGTTCTCAGATGTATTTCCTGACGAACTACCTGGGTTACCTCCGCAGAGGGGAGTGGAATTCACTATCGAACTAGAGCCTGGAGCAGCTCCTATTTCCAGAGCACCATACCGCATGGCGCCAACCGAGATGTATGAACTCAAGAAACAACTGGAGGAATTGTTGCAGAAGGGTTACAATCAACCGAGCGTTTCTCCTTGGGAGCGCCGTTCTCTTTGTCCTAAGAAAGACGGATCCCTCCGTGTGTATTGATTACGAGGAGCTCAACAAGATGACGATCAAGAATAAGTATCCTATACCTCGGATTGGACGACTTGTTTGATCAAGCGCAAGGGCAAGGGTATTCTCGAAGATTGACTTGCGATCGTGATACCACCGGTTGAGAATTAAGGAATCGGATATACGAAATCGCTTTCGGATCGATGCAGGCATTATGAATTTGTAGTAATGCCATTTGGACTTACCAATGCTCCTGCGGTATTCATGAAATTGATGAATCGGGTATTCTTGGAATACTTGGATAAATTTGTGGTCGTCTTCATTGACGACATCCTGATATATTCGAGGGACGCAGAGGAACATGCTGAACATTTACGTGTGGTTTTAAGCGCCTTGAGGAAGGAACAGCTGTATGCAAAATTTTCAAAATGCGAGTTTTGGCTTAAGGAAGTAACTTTCCTTGGGCATGTGATATCAGCCGACAGAGTTCAGGTGGACCCGAAGAAAGTCGAAGTAATCTTGGATTGGGAAGCTCCTAAAAACGTGAAAGAGGTCCGAAGTTTCTTAGGACTTGCTGGATATTATCGCCGCTTTGTAGAAGGATTTTACAAAATTGCTCGTCCGCTCACCCAGCTGTTACAGAAAACTCAAAAATTCATGTGGAGTGAGAAGTGCCAGGCTGGTTTCGACGAACTTAAGAAGAGACTGACGACAGCACCTATATTAGCGCTGCCAGAGGGAACGGATGGATTCATGGTATACAGCGACGCTTCGAATCAGGGTTTGGGTTGTGTGTTGATGCAGAAGGATAAGGTGATTGCTTATGCCTCTCGGCAATTGAAACCGTACGAGATTAATTAACCGACTCATGATCTGGAGCTAGCAGCTGTGGTCTTTGCCTTGAAAATTTGGCGACATTATTTGTACGGCACTCATTGTCAGATCTTTACAGATCATAAGAGCCTCAAGTACATCTTCAGTCAGAAAGAATTAAACATGAGGCAGAGAAGGTGGCTGGAATTGATCAAGGATTACGACTTGGAGATTCTCTATCATCCGGGGAAAGCAAACGTAGTAGCTGATGCTTTGAGCCGAAAACCTGTTTCTCTTCGAATGTTGGAGGCACTTACGTCCCAAACCAGTATTCAACGAGAACTGATCCGCGAAGGGATTGAGGTATGGGTACCAGGAATCCAAGGGCAACTTTATGTGATGGAACTGACTTCATCACTAGTCAAGGAGATCAAGTCTAAACAACTGAACGATTCCCTGATCCTTCGATTATGTGACGAAGTAAAGAAAGGAAAAGCCCCAGGATTCGTGATACAAGATGATGGAGTTCTGAGATTTCAGAGTTGACTTTGTGTTCCCGAGGATGATGATTTGAGACGGACAATTTTGAAGGAAGCTCATAGCGCGCCCTATTCTATTCACCCAGGCAGTAGTAAGATGTATACAGATTTAAAACAAAACTTCTGGTGGGGGAATATGAAGAAGGACGTAGCAGACTACGTTTCGAAGTGTTTGACTTGTCAGCAGGTTAAGATTGAACATCAACGACCTGCCGGAATGTTAAAGCCGCTTCCGATCCCTGAATGGAAGTGGGAAGATATCTCGATGGATTTCATCACTAGTATGCCAAGGACTAGAACGGGAATGAACATGATTTAGGTTGTAGTTGATCGACTAACCAAGTCGTCTCATTTCCTAGGAATTAAAGACACATGGGGACCCGAGAGATTGGCACGAATATTTATTGCGGAGATAGTCAGATTGCACGGGACGCCGAAGACCATTATTTCGGATCGAGATGGTCGTTTCGTGTCGCACTTCTGGAAAGCAGTTCACAAGGCTTTGGGGACTGAGCTCAACTTTAGCACAGCTTATCATGCCCAAACGGACGGTCAGTCCGAAAGAACTATACAGACAGTAGAAGACATGCTTAGAGCTTGTGCATTAGATTGGTCGACTGATTGGGAAGTTCACTTGCCCTTGATCGAGTTCACCTATAATAACAGTTGGCATGCTTCTATTAAGATGGCCCCATTTGAAGCTTTATACGGGAGAAGATGCCGATCACCCTTGTCTTTGGGATGATTCTTGGATTTGATCGGGACAACCTAATTGATTATTCGGACTCAAGAGAAGATAGCTTCGATTCGAGAGAGACTGCTGACGCCCAGTCGACGAAGTCTTATGCGAGTACGTCGTCGCCCTTTAGAGTTCGACGCAGAGACCATGTACTATTGAAGGTGTCTCCTACACGAGGAATTTTCCGTTTTGGGAGGAGAGGTAAGCTAAGTCCGAGATATATCGGACCATTCGAGATCCTCGAGAGAGTGGGAGATTTAGCATACGAGTTGGCCTTACCGCCATCGCCGAGTCACGTTCACAATGTGTTTCATGTATCCCAATTGCGGAAGTATGTACGGACCCGATCACGTCATTGATTTGACGAGATCGAAATAGCTAATGATGGCACCTTCAAGAGAGACCAATCAAGATACTTGAGAGCCGGATCAAACAATTGAGGAATAAACCAATACATTTGGTTAAAGTACAATGGTCACGACATGGAGTCGAAGAGGCCACTTGGGAAACGGAGGACGGTATGAAGGCTAAATATCCGGAGTTGTTTTCATTCTAAGTTTCGGGACGAAACTTCTTTTTAGGGAGGAAGGATGTAATACCCGAGATTTCTGTATGTAATTGGAACTTGTGATATTGTAATAATTGTACTTTTGTCTGAGTACTATTCTCCGTATTTCATAGTCCGATATTGTCGAGCGTTTAATTTCTTGGTTGTGATTTAAAGATTGTAAATCTGCGCATGTAGCGTACGCTATCGGATTTGTTTAGCGTGCGCTAACGTGGGTTCATAGCGCACGCTACAGAGGGTCATTAGCGCACGCTATGCATGGTCAATTTGATTGAGACGTGCGGTAGGTGAGATCTGGCCGGGGGACCCCTGTCGGATCGTGTCGGATGTACCTGGACGGCTTTCGGGAAAAGCCGAGTCAACGCCTTAGCGCACGCTACAGGTATATGCGTAGCGCACGCTAAGTGCCGAGTACGATTTAGGCGTGAGCCGTTAGCGCACGCTACGAACAGGGTCTAGCGCGCGCTAATAGCCATTTATTATAAATAGGACAGCATCCTATTCGTGATTTCAGTTTTTCTCCTCCCATAACCCGAACTCTTACACTTAGAACATAACTCCCTTCATCCTAAACACTTCGTATCAACCTCCTAGTTCGAGATTGAAGATCGTATATCATTGGAGATTGGTGTTCGAGCTTTCGGTGTCGGATTGCTTCATTTTCCTCCGTGTTCTTCACTACTTTGAGGTAGGTGATTCTTCACCAATGATTAGTAATGTTCCTAAGGAAGTTTGAATCATGTTTGGATAGCAAGTATTTCGTTTTAATCGGTCATCACATGTTAGAAGGATACTTTTGACGTATCGGCACTATATATCGTATGAACCTTTGAACCATCTTATTGTAAGGACTCCTCGGCATGTTCAAATCGATTTATGATCGATGTCGGATATTACCCAGTTGCTACGTTGTACACGTTGGAATCATGTGTTTTGGAACGTAAGACGATCGGAACTTAGGTTATTTCTTGAAGATCGTAGATGGATTATGATATTGAGATGACTATCCGTATAATTGTATTTTATAATCATAAAACTTCCACAAACCTTATTAGCATGATATGCCCGAGGATAACTTGTATTATCACGGTAGAATTCATGAGTTCTTCACCATTCAACCCAGTTTTCGGTTTGCAGTATTCTGCCATGCAAGATTAGCGCACGCTAACATATGTGAGTTAACGTGCGCTATCGGGGTTCAGTTAACGCACAGAAAGTACGTAGCGTACGTTATGTATCAGCCGATTCGAACTGTCAGTTCGTAGCTAGCGCACGCTAGTCTTACACGATAGCGTATGCTAACAGGCCGGCTTAGCGCACGTTACGTAGAGTACGTAGCGCACGCTAAGCAGTCCAAGCAGATTGTTTATATTGAGCTTTTCGGTCGTAGACCGAATTGTTAGACCATCGTTCGACTTGAGATGATTTGTATATCGTTCCTTTTGTTAAGGTCCGAGCTTGTTACGTTGATCGAAGGAGGCAGCCTTCGAGTGGGTCGAGATCATTGAAGTGTTTCGTCCTTGCTATTTTCGAGGCAAGTATCATATGTCGAGTTTGATTTATCATGCTTGTGGTTTTGTTCATATTGTTGAATATGAGATGTATTTCTGGAAATTCTCGTGATATTCGTTGTTGTCTGTTCGTATTGATGAATATATTGAAATGCATATGTGTATGCATAATTGATTGATTATGGTATAAATGATCCGAGGGGTCATGAGGATCTATCTTTGAGGGCGCTGGATCGAATGTCCACCATGCATTGGTCCGACGGGATCATCATGGGAATCTATCTTTGAGGGCGCTGGATCGGCCGGAGTTTTCCACCATGCGTTGGTCCGACGGGATCATCATGGGGATCTATCTTGAGGCTGGATCATTTGGATTACCATGTATTGTGTTGATGGAATCGTGAGGATTCGCATCGTTGGATTCCGTGGCGGAAGTCCGTTTTGCATGTTTTATGATGCATTGATGATTTATTGTATGATGATACTTGTACTAGCATTGTTTTTCTAACCCCTTCGGGGTGGACATTGTTTTGATGTTCGTAGCCGAGGAGCGGGAGGCAACCACGATGCAAACGGGGACGATGAAATGGCTCAGTGATGTGGTTGATGTTATTATTATTGTGATTTGTCTTCTTGGTTCGTTTAGTACTCGAGTATGTCTGTATTAATAAAGTCCTTTCGATATGGTTGTATAAGTTAACACATTTGATCGTTTGAATCAAATCTGTATTTGAGTTCCAGTTGTTCGATTGGTTTATTTTTATACTTCTTTTAAAATTAGCCTTGTAAATCCTTATCTAAAGGGTTTACGGCGCTGTAATTATTCCGAATATCTCGGGGTGTTACAAACAATACGGAACGAATCAGACAAAAACGCAAAAAACCCAAAATTCAAGAAATTAGGGTTTTAAGAAGAGATTACCTTGATTCGCTGGATCAAATGATGATATAGGATGATCAATCAATGATATGAACTCAAGAACTTCATGGATTTGTTGTTCAACAACATGGCTTCGCCTCCTCCGAAGCTCCAGCTACGGATCGAAAAGAAAGGAAATGAAAAACGAGTGAAAATGAGGCTGCTCTGTCACATTTATCTTTAGTGCGGCTAGCGCGCTAAGTCGCCGGAATAGCGTCTTATCGGCCCGTGCCGCAATCCGTAACCCACCGCCCTACCGACTTGGCAGTAGCGTGCGCGGCCTTCCGGCCGTAGCGCGCGCTACGTGCGGTCATAGCGTCTTGATGCCGGCGATGGCGTGCGCTACCTGCCGAGCCTACCCGAGTCCAAAACCTCAGGACCCCTCTGCCCAGACCCGATAGCGTACCTGGGCCGGTCGACAACGTGCGCTATACCTGCCGAGCTAGCGCGTGCATCCTTCCGGTCGTAGCATGCGCTACGCCGGTTCCTGCCGGTCCTGCTCGGCCAGTGCCCAGCACTTCCGACAGTGCCGCACCTGTCCGGCCAGTTGCTCAGCCGCCATGACCCAACGACTCGATTTCCGAAAACATACGGAACGAACACGATGAAAAGATCGCGGACAACATCAATGACCCGAAATGAGAACATAATGCAATAATTAATCATACGCGACCAAGAAAAGGGTCGAGACAACAAATATAGATACAGATACCCATAACTTTGGGTAAATTATAAAATGGCCCAAAATGCCCGAAAATCACGATACGTGATCGAATAATCAAACCGAAGTTCACAACACGTCTAACAAAGTTAAACGGACTTACGGGAAACTCGAAACAGCAGTTTCGAACGAGATTCGCAAGAATCGAACCCAAGTGCGGAAAAGTCGCCAAAAATCATGGAACTCAACAAAACGAAACCGAAACGAACTCGGATGACAAAAAGTGCAGAATTAATCATTCTCGGAATGATGAAACGGTCATGAGCGAGTCGTCAAAATGGCCTTTCGCCGAAAAAAGAAAATTATCAGAAATCGAAATTACGAGTATTACACACTACCCTCCTTAAAAAAAGTTTCGTCCCGAAACTTAAAACAAGTAGGGAGAGGAAATATACCACCAGGAATATTTCAATGAGATGCACAAGAATGCGTAACTAACGCCCAACGGCGAAACATTACAAACAACGCAACAGAATATACGGTGTGCACACACGCTCCAAGACGACCAACATAACGCCACCAATATAGATATAATAAAACTAACAAGTGACAAGCGTCATCAAACGGATAATACAATCAAGTCAATTATCCGAACAATCACAAAACACAACGAATGATAATCAATACGACAACGGTACATCAATCAAAACGTGAGCCAATCGCTGAACAAATACGGAATTCCACCACCCAAGGGTTGGAAGATCGAAAACGAGACTAATTTCCCGAACTTAAGGGAATTACGAAGGAGTCTGAATGGTCAACAATCACGAGACGAGATCAACAAAAACCGAACAATCAAACGATTGAACCACAACGATCGAGACAACAAAAATTGAACAATCATGTTCGAATAATGAAGAACAATAAAATTCAGACAACAACTCCAAGGTTCACATCTCGACTCGAGACAATATATGATCCGGTGAAAACAACAAGATGTGCATTCACATAAGATCCACACGAAAGGGAATAGCAATTTAAAAGTCACAATGACAAACGAGTTATTCCGAAACACTACCACACTCGTTCGATCAACAAAAGCAAGGGGCAGGACAAGCTCAGAAAATGTCAACGAACATAAACGAGTCGATAGAGTCGAAAATACAGAAGTTCAAAATCCGATCCACTTCGAATAAAAGAACTAGTAGAACCAAGAGATGTTACTTCCGAACAAGGTTCACAAGAATCGAACCGAACTCGGAAAAGTCACAGCGATAACCAGATCGACCCAAAACAAGATCACAGTCACAGCTCGTTCGAACGATGAAACTGAAATACAGAACAAGTTCAGAAAGTATCAACGAACAAGAACGAGTCGATAGACCTGAGAAAGAGGAAATGCAGAAGTCCAAAAACAATACGAGTATTACATTCGACCTCTTATAAAAGATGGTCGTCCCCGCAGCTCACAATAACGGAAACAAGGCAACAACACAAAAGCAGTCGACGGAAACATTTCCCATGGGCCTCTTAGAGCCGATCCTGATATCTGTACTGAAGTTCGTGCCCCGAAAGACTCGGAACCCAACTAGCAAAATTGGATCCTGTGTCTCTCGGGTCCACACTTGAAATGCATTACTGACGAGAAGGACAATTGGTACGTGCATGCCCCCGGCACACCACGGTTGAAACACCTCGGCTCGGCATACCGAGTATACAAATGCTAGATACAATGGGACGTAACATCACAGAGCAACAAACCAGAGATGCCAATTTGGCATAACATATCAACACATACTAAAATCGCAACAACAACGGCATCGTTCGACGATTACAACGGCCCGAAGGATAGCCAGCACACAATCACAAACATCATGAAACAATCACCCATGTGCATAAACGCACAAAAATCCAAGCTTTAAAAACTCACACTCGTGCGACAACACACAAATCACCACGAGGCGACAAACAGTAAACACCAGTTCACACCTCTCACAGAGGGCTAGTACAACAAATGCATGGCAACGCCTCGACGCTCACGCCACCAATTCAATCACAATTCAGAGGGCTAACACCCTAACGACAATACCAACATCATACACACCTTCTCCGACCACAAGCAGGAAATGATGGGTTTTAAAAATGAAAACCACCTTTTGAAAACAGTTTGGAAACACCAGTTGATCTTGAGTATCACTTTACAAAAAGTTGAACAAACATCATTGTCGAGACTTTGAAAACCACCTTACGTTTGAACAAAAATGAGGACACTTTTCTTTTACTGAAAAACTTTCATAAATATTCGACCCTCGGGTCTAAGGAAAAATGTTTCGAAAACATTGAAAATATCTCAAAACATTTTGGTCCTCGAGGCAGAAGAATTTTGAATCATATTGTGGCACCTTGGATGTACCACGAGAAAATAATTCATTTTAAAAGTACGTCTCGAAATTTATTTTCTAAGATACTCAAGGTTTTCAAAGATAATTCAATGGGCTAGAATGCCCAACAATTTCAGGTAATTACACGGAACATTATAGCGCCGTGGGTCCCGCACCGGAACCCCCCAGGCTAAAAACCATTTACAAAAACGCCAAAAAGGCCGATGACGGTAATATTTCAAAAACTCACAAAAGCCATTTACAAAATACTAAATACCGTCATAAGAATTTTGCCAAAACGATCAAGTCCATAATGCCAAAAACTCGGTTAAGGGAATCGGTTTTCGAAATAAAACTCAGTCGGTAAAATACCGAAAGCCATTACAAAAGAACTCATGCAGCGGATAATAGAAATACAGTCCAACATGCACAATCCAGCAACACTACTCCTCATATGAACGAAATATGAGAGTCACATAAACACATCATGAAACCGAGAATCTACATAAAGATTCCATCACTTAACACATAATCATACCAGCAACTCGTGTCACACGAGGCACAACACAAATTAGGGAGACTTACATCCACAGGTCGCACGAAGATGATGATCGCCCAACGATACTAATCACGACTTACCAACTAAGACGACGCGTCGCGACACGACTTAGTCAGACAAAATTCGACGAGACAAAACTCAACAGACACCACTGACCCTACATCCTAGGTTTCCACAACCTAAGCTCTGATACCATTTATGTAACACCCCTAATCCGCTCAGGGATATTACACGCCGTAGAACCTTTCCTCAAGGATCTACCAGGCTGGTAACAACATAGAACGTCTCAACAATGCCTTTAAGGCTAAAATTACTCAGTAGACTGATTTGGTCTTTCAGTAAATACATACAACTCAAACTCATTACATGCCCACGCAAGGGTCGAATACAACACATTCTCGTACAACGGGAAAGAATACTGCAGCGGAAAAATAAACTATAACTAAACCAAAGACATCATACGGATCCTCGTGTGTTTAGTATCGTTCATCTTTCATCATCCTTCGTGCCGACCCTGTGTTATGCTCCCAAACCTGAATGCAAAAACAGACATTCACCCCCCGAATACTCGGGGTTAGCAAAACTCCACTATTTTGCTAGTGCAAGAACAAAGTGCAAATACGAGCCATACAATTCATATTCCACGAATAACAATAACCAGGAATCCTCAAAGATCCAAACGTAACAAAATGTACTTCCCGAGGCAAGAGTTTGGGTAAAACATTCCAAAACCGAAAGATCACAAATAAAGGGAAACAATTTGTAAAACAGTTTAAAATGCCGTCGAGAGTTTTAATAGAAAACAATTTAGGATTACCGAATCCTTATCTTTCCAAAATCAACAGGGGTCACAACCCAAAGGTTTTGTTTTCGCAAATAGAAAACCGACAACAATTCACAGGGCCAGAGCCCAACATCACGTGTCCTCGACGGACATAAAAATCAATAAAACATAATCGCACACGCGCACCGCCTAGGACCGGGACGAAGCCACAAATCCCACTCGAGGCCTCGAAGGACCCTCCCGAACTGGCTAGCGAAACAAATCACACACATCTCACGGTTGGATCAATCGCTTGTTGCATCCTGGCCATATGATCGCATGTCATGTGCCACACTAGATTATCTTTGGCGCTCACGGTTGGATCAATCACTTGTTGCATCCTGGCCAATGATCGCATGCCATGTGCCACCATAGTTTTTATTAGGCTCTCACAGTTGGACCAATCGCTTGTTGCATCCTGTCCACATGATCGCATGCCATGTGCCACCGTAGGCCCCGCCCACATCCATACATTCACACACAGCACAATACAACACATATATTCAAACAATTCACCCAGAGGCATCAAACGCTTAGCAAAACACCACGTCAAACCACAACACACCGAAATGAAATAATATATGTCCACACGCAATACCAAGTGCAACATCAACACCAAACATATCCATAGAGTTCACATAGTCATTCTCAAACCACACCATTCACAAAACACGCGTTTTGAAAGCAAGCCTTTAACAAGGCTAAACCGAATCTTTTGAAAGTTCGATTCAAACGACCAAACAACCACATTTAGACGATCACTAATTATTGTATCCACAAAACAAGAATTGTATGGACAAGGTACTTGCCTCGAATAACCACAACATGGAGAATCAACCGAAGTAGGTTGGCACGAACTGACTACGAACCCGCCGACTCCACCGAACGCCAACTCGCGATAATAAACTACGATGAATAATAACAACGATGAAAATAAATTCCATAGAACGACTTAAAGCCGTTGAATTCAAAGAACGAATGATGAAAGTTCAAGTGTTTCCCCCAAAACGGCCAAGAACACGATTCGTCCCGACAAAACACGAAAATGGAATTCCAAGTCGAAATATGGATATACAATCCATAGAATATGTTTAAAAACATCATTTAACCACAATCGATCCATAAAAAACGAATGGAAAATGAGATCGAGAACAAATCCCCCAAAAAGTCGATTCGAAGAAAATCAAGAAATATACTTCGATTCGACGAAGAACAATAGATTAAATGATGTTAAACACAAGAATACTACCAAGATTAATCATACCCATCATGAATTAATCAAAAATACGAAATGAATCGGACAAAAACACAAAAACACCAAAATTCAAGAAATTAGGGTTCTAAGAAGAGATTACCTTGATTCGCTGGATCAAAGGATGATATAGGATGATCAATCAATGATATGAACTCAAGAACTTCATGGATTTGTTGTTCAACAACATGGCTTCGCCTCCTCCGAAGCTCCAACCGCGGATCGAAAAGAAAGGAAATGAAAAACGAGTGAAAATGAGGATGCTCTGTCACATTTATACTGGTGCAGCCTAGCGCGCGCTAGGCTGCCGAAATAGCGTGCGCTATCGGCCCAGGCCGCAATCCAGAACCCCACTGCCCTACTGACTTGGCCAGGTAGCGTGCGCAGCCTTCCGGCCATAGCTCGCGCTACCTATCGGTTGTAGCGTGCGCAGTGCCCGACAGTAGCGTGCGCTACCTGCCGAGCCTACCCGAGTCCAGAACCTCAAGACTCCTCTGCCTAGACCCGATAGCGTACGCTGGGCCGGTGGACAGCGTGTGCTATACCTGCCGAGCTAGCACGTGTATCCTTCCAGTCGTAGCGTGCGCTACGCTGGTTCCTGCCGGTCCTGCTCGTCCGATTGCCCAAGGCCGCCAAGCCACTTGCTCACCGCCATGACCCGACGACTCGATTTCCAAAAACATACGGAACGAACACGATGAAAAGCTCACGGATAACATCAATGACCCGAAATGAAAACATAATGCAATAATTAATCATACGCGACCAAGAAAAGGGTCGAGACAACAAATACAGATACGGATACCCATAACTTTGGGTAAATTACAAAATGGCCCAAAATGCCCGAAAATTACGATAATGATCGAATAACCAAACCGAAGTTCAAAACACGTCTAACAAAGTTAAACGGACTTACGGTAAACTCGAAACAGCAGTTTCGAACGAGATTCGCAAGAATCGAACCCAAGTGCGGAAAAGTCGCCAAAAAGTACGGAACTCAACAAAACGACACCGAAACGAACTCGGATGAGAAAAAGTGCAGAATTAATCATTCTCGGAATGACGAAACGGTCATGAGAGAGTTGTCAAAATGGACTTTCGCCGAAAAAAGAAAATTATCGGAAATCGAAATTACGGGTATTACATTGGGGGTGAACATTTGTTTTATGTTCGGGATCTAGGAGAGCAGAAAAACAACCACTAGAGCTGCATGACGAAGAGGGTGCAGAGTGATGTTACATCCGGATTAATTTGTCGTATGTTTGTGTTGTTTTAATAAAGTACTCGAGTATGTTGTCGTTTGTGATGTTGGATTTGGTCATGTATTAATGTTCGCCGTTTGACGTTTGTCTTTTCAGTACTGTTTCAGACTCATGTTGTATTTTATTTCCGCTGCTGTTGTTTGTTGGTATTTGTTATTGTCATTTTCATTTCCTTATCCTTGTAAATTCTTACGTAAAGGATTTACAGCGCTGTAATATTCCTGAATATATTGGGGATGTTACAATCGTGGCTTGCATATGAGGATCTTTCAAGGTGTTGGTTGCTAGCATATATATTTTGTTTTGATGTTTTTCAATATATTTTGCTATGCATGTGATGAATGTTTTAATTTTTATCTCAGATGTCTTTCAATCCACTTGCTGTAATTCTCAAAGAAAACAAACTTGATGGCACTAACTTTGCTGATTGGAAATGTAATCTTAATATTGTACTGACTGCTGAAGAACATAAATTTGTTCTAACTGAGGAATGGCCATTGGAGACAGGTGCGGATTCGACACCCGATGAGGTGAAAGAACTCCGTAGATGTAAGAAATGTGATGAGATGGCTCGCTGTTACATCTTGGCTTCTTTAGCAAATGTATTACAGCATCAGCATCAGAGTATGGGTACGGCCGCGGAAATGATGAAAAATCTCGGCGAGATGTTTGGTCATCAGAACCGAGCGGCTAGGCAAAATGCTATAAGGGTCTTGATGATGACCCAAATGCCTGAAGGGACCCCGGTAAGGGATCATGTTCTAAAGATGATTTCTCATCTAAACGAACTTGTTATCTTAGGATTATATGATTAGTCACAAGCCCATGAGTGAAATAGTTCTAGAAGAGTTGAGGGGCGAGACTCCATCTATACCAACCGTACAAGTGCCAACTAACACTGCACCACGCATCTATTCTGAGACTTTTACTCCAACTCAAGATTTGCCTCGTCGTAGTGGGAGGGTTGTTCATCAACTAGAACGATTCATAGGCGTGGGACAGTCTTCAGACTCAATCCCAGGCGAAGATGAATCATATCCCTGGACTTACAAAGAGGCAATCCAAGATAAAGATGCTGGCAGGTAGCAATGGAATCAGAAATGGGATTTATGGATTCCAATCAAGAGTGGGAACTAGTAGAAGTACCTGATGGGGTACAAGCCACTGGGAGTAAGTGGGTCTACAAGCAAAATAAAGGAGGTGACGGGAAGGTTGAAATCTTCAAAGCGAGGCTTGTTGCGAAAGGTTACACTCCGGAAGAGGGTTTTGATTATGATGAAACCTTTTCGCCGGTAGCCATGCTTAAGTCAATCCAGATTCTTTTAGATATAGCTGCGCATTTGGATTTGTAGATTTGGTAAATGGATGTCAAGACTGATTCTTGAATGGGAGTCTAGACAAGGAAATCTACATGCGTCAACCAGAGGGATTCATTGATGAAGGAGAGGAGCACTTAGTGTGCAAGCTTAAGAGATCCATTTATGGACTTAATCTACCATCTAGATCTTGGAACACTCGATTTGATGAGGTTGTCCAGTCATATGGATTCATTCAATGTCCGAGTGAGTGTTGTGTGTATAAGAAATGCGATGGAAACATGTTGGTATTTCTTGTACTATATGTAGCCTTATGATTGGAAACAACGTGATGGAGTTGTCAGACGTACGAGTATGGCTATCTGAGCAGTTCAATATGAAGGATTTGGAAGAAGAAGGACACATCCTTGGAATCAGGATCTTTCGTTATTGGAATAAAAAGATGTTGTGCTTATCTCAGGCATCCTATATCGATACAGTGCTAAAGCGGTTTAACATGGAGAATTACAAGAATGATTTTCTACCTTACATGCATGGAATTCAACTATCTAAGGATATGTGTCCCAAGACACAAAAGGATATAGATGACATGAAGCTAATCCCTTATGTGTCAGCTGTGGGAAGCCTCATGTATGCTATGCTTAGCACTAGACCTGATATCTGTCATGCTGTAGGCATGGCTGCTAGATATCAGTCGAACCCAGGACCAGGATACTAGATTGCTGTCAAGCACATACTCAAGTACCTGAGAAGGACTAAGGAGTATATGCGTATATCAATCATACAACCTGTGTCCGATGGGTTATACTGACTCAGATTTCTCACCAGACAAAGAAAAGTCCAAGTTTACTTTGGGTTATGTGTTTAGCCTGGGAGGTGGAGCCATTAGTTGGAGGAGTGTGAAGCAGAAATGCATCTCGGACTCTACCATGGAAGCCGAGTATGTGGCAGCCTTTGAGGGAGCCAAGGAGGCGGTATGGCTCAAGTATTTCCTGCAGGACTTAGATGTGATTCCCAATTTGCCAAAGGGTATTACGCTTTATTGTGATACTACCGGTGCAGTCGCAAATTTGAGGGAACCACGAGCCCACAAGGCAAGTAAACATATCAACCGCAAGTACCACATCATACGACACTTCGTAAAGGAAGGAGACATAGTTGTATCCAGGGTTGCATCGGAAGATAATCTTGCTGATCCTTTCACGAAAGGCCTACCTTCAAAAGTTTTTGAAAGGCATGTGGAAGGAATGGGATTACGGTGTATGGCAGCATTGCTTTGAGTATAAGTGGGAGCATGCTTTGAGTATAAGTGGGAGATTGTTAGGGTTGTATACTGCAAAGCATACTTTATGCTTGTATTACCTTATTTCCCTGTAACTACATATGAGAATATAAATTACATTTAATCACATGTTTTGCATATTTAATCACGTTATGGTTATGAAAATGAGATGTCTAATTATTTTATATTGTAGATAATGTTGTGTGTTGGTGTCACACGGAAGATCACATTATCGGTGCCTTATAAAATAATATAATATTAACCTATATAATTATTAGACAAATTATATGAAAGGTTGTGGTGTATGCTTGAGATTAATTGATCTTGACTATTAGCATGCATTAGCGTATTTGTATACGTTGAACAGGATCGAAGTGAGATAGTGTCTTATATACTGACTGTAATAAATATTGGATAATTATTATTTCTTATTTCTATGTATATAATATTTAATTGTGTATTTATAATATTTATTGGTTTGATTTACCATGGGTGAGAGTCAAAATGACTGACTCAATAAGCTTCGTATCCTGGGCAATAATATTATTTATATGACAATTATTATTACTAGAAATCGTGTCCTGATTTATGCGGGTTGATGATGTCTCCTTGAGGAGCTCGATAATGATTATTATATTAAACCTTGCAGGTGGATTTAATTCCGATATAATAATAAGGTTCGAGTGGTACTACTCTTGGATAAGATATTAATTAATTAAATCTGTCAGTAGCTTAAATTAATTAATGGACATTCGATATCTTAAACACAGAAAATAATATATTTAAATAAAGAGTCCGATTTTATAAATTGGGATTTGGATAGGAAGTGCAATATTAACTCTCTAGTGGACTAAGTTAATATTAATAGACTCAATATATTAGGAAAGGTCCTAATATGGAAATTTGAGGTCTATTAGGAGTCTTTCCCTAATCCTTCTTAAGATCCCTAGAGTAGTCCATAACACATATAAATAAGACATAAGGGATCGGCCGAAATTGCTCTCTTAATAGTCCAAGAAATTTCGATTTTTATGCTTTGTGTTTGATTGTGGATCTTGACTTGTGTCTTCGATTCCATAATCGGATAAACACAATATTTTTCTAAAATACCAATATATTCAAGAAAAATAGAGAGAAAAATCGCGAGGTAATTTACTTGAGAGGTGGTTCGGCCGATCCAGTTATTGTTCAAGGAATTTCGGTAGATTATTGCCCACATGACATCCGGATATAGGTGGGATCATACTCTAGAAGATCTAAAGGTAGAAATGCAAAGGAGGTCCAGTAGAGTTCGAAGACTTTGATTCAAAGGTAACATATTCTTAGATCTCTTAGATCTAGGAAGAATACTACAAATTATCATAGTTAGACGCGTAGATTAATTTTGTTCGTTTAAATTGCTTACTAATCTGTTAATTAATAAATTTGACGAGCCTAAATAGATCCAGTTCATGAGGGCCGATTTTAGTAAATCTAAACTTGATGCTTCCGCTGCGTTTTATTTCCAACGGGGTCTGGTGCACAACATGGTGTTGTACTGCACCAGATCCGGATCCATCCATCACATACAATCAAATGGTGAGATATATTCTTATTTCTCAAAATAAATCCCACTTTCATTTGATCTCTCTCTCTCTCTCTCTCTCTCTCTATATATATATATATATATATGTTTGCAAAAAGTCTTAAAAATTATTCATGAGATTTTTCCTTATGGATACATAAATAATTTTTTTGAGATTAATTTTTCTGAATTAATGTTGTACACTTTTCTTATGATGATGTATTTAAGAGATAACTAGTGTGTAGCCCGTCGAAACTCGACGGGTAATCACTTTACATTGTAATTTATAAGTAAAAACTTAAAAATAATTTAGTTGGGTTCAGTCACTTCGAATCGTACTGCAGCGGAACACACCAATAAATAGAATTGATGAGGATATCATTTAGCCACTCGAACTCATTTAGGATTTATGTACTTGTACTCGTCCAAAACTCAATTGAAGATAATTTTACTACTTATTCGAGTTAAAAACTCATATAGTAACATATGAAATAATGGGAGTATGGTTCAACCACTCACACTCGTTTAAAATTTATATGCCCGTATTCATCACAAACTCGATTAACAGCTAATTTTATTACCCCTTTAAAAACCCAGACTCTATATAATATCTACTAGTTACTAAACATATTTAAATTTATACGATTAAATAACTAAACATATGTTGTTATAGTAACTGGTTAACCCATCTCATTGAAACCTCAACCATTGTAAAGTAAAAGTTAAGAATAAATATCATAAATTATAAAAGATTACAACTTAAATTCCTAGTATAAGTTTGGAATTATACAATCTTCAAAAACTCCTTGTAATTTATGTAGCTATATTTTGATGTGGGATTCAGGATCTTATTCGCAATTCAGAATCCGTATTGCTTTTAGATACTTTAAATATTTATTTATAAGGGAAGAGTATCGAATTTATTAAAAAATAAAAATATATATAAAAATAATAATAAATTAGATATTAAAAATATACTTACATATTTGGGCCATTGAGGTTTACTTAAAATTTGCTAAATTAAATTTTCTAATAAGAATAAAGCCATTCATTTGACCAACTCAATTGATGACCAAATTAAAATAACAATGTAAATGGTTAAGGGTGGTAAAATACACATTTATTTTAAATATATGTTTAGTTATTCATTCATTGGATGTCATTGAAAATCAAGGTGGGATAGAAGATTTAAATAAATAAGAATCTAAAAAATAAAAAATACCATGTATGAGAGAGTTAACATGGTGCTCCGGATGTGTAACAGTATTATATATTTATATATAATAAAATTATATTTTTAATTAAATTTATTAATGCAAAAAACTCGCTAGTTATACATATTAGTTAGGTTCAGCCAGTCTGAGTTCCTCACCAAGGTAGAACAAAATAAAACCAAAAAGATGAGGCAAAGATTCACCCACTCGAACCCGTTTATAGTTTATATAATCCGAAATTTGATATAAAATGTATTTACCACGCGTTTCATCCCAAACCCATATAGTGATACCCAAAAAATACAGCTAGGGTTCAGCTATTGGAAACTATTCAGATCTTATATACTTATACCGGTCTCAAACTCGAGTAAAGATAATTTTAGTACATGTTCTTCTCGTCATCTATATAGTTATATGTACTAATTATCCAAATATTTTACAACATATAAAATCTAAATAATCAAATATAAGTTGTCATGATAATTGATTGTTACGTCTAATTTAAAAAAAAAATTCGCTAAAATTGTTATACTTGATAAATTAGACAAATTAAACTAACCTGAATAATTTAGCCAAATTAATTTTTTACTAAATATATTTATTTGGCCAACTTAATGATTGGTCAAATTATATTTTCATTAAAATAATACTATTTATTAGGTCAACTCTGTAACACCCCAAACTAGGCGGATATTACAGTGCCGTGAATCCCCGACTGGGACCCACCAGGCGAATGAAAATGATGAATTATATAATATAATTGTAGTACTGAACCACATTATATTACCAAATACTCCGATGAGGAGTTTAAGTACAACACACCAGGACAATACTGAATACTAGTATAATTTATATGAAGATAAAATACACAACACTGAATGAAACGGAGTATCCAAATGAAAGTCTGCTGCGGAAATTAAAGGACAACAACATGAATAACTGAAAGATTGGGGCCCCTTACTAGTATCACTGGGACTCCTCGACGTCAGCATGCTATTCCCGTGCTTTTGCATTGCCATGACCTGAAAAACAAAATCCCCAGCCGAGGTCAGTTACACAGAACAACAATCCTCAAGGGTTGAAAAATACACAATCATGATTTAACTAAAGTTATGAAATATCCCTAGTTATGAATTACGCTGAAGAGGAGTATCATAGTACGCCCGTAGTGTTCTGTGCAAGTGTACAAGACGGATGACTGGACACACCCGTCCTTGTACCTAATTAGTCTCACGGAGTTAATCTTTACCATGTGCACAGTCCAATGTATCACTCCCAATACATGGCCATCACGTGCCCGACTAAAAATTCCACACATACGCACCCGGCCACGCAATATGAACCCAGAAGGTCATATGAACGAGAATGACCATAATGAATATCAATGAATAATAATAATCTGACAAAGTCAAGAATGACTCACCGAGATGAAAGTGATAATGAAATGATTGATAGTTTCAATGAAATGATTGGAACCACCGTTCCTCGTTAATGAAGTGACTATTCGACAATTACAAGTCTCAATATGATTAATACAATGATGAATGAGTTATGATTATGAATGATCAACAACAAAAAGGAATGAATATCCTTTTAACCGAGTAAGAATTAACTTACTCAACACCGGTGACAATTATCCTTCCACGAACAACGTCCTAATTGATATATCGGTCGCTCGAACAACCTTGAATAAATACAATTACCAACAATCCGTTCAATATACGAATCAAACACGAATATAACGAACTCAAAACGTCGATACGATTAAACCAAGTTCATTGGGGCATTATATCGAATACTTTGTGGCCAACTTCGATTGATTACAACCAAACCTCAATAATACCAACACAAAATCCCCAAGAAGTGTGTCAAACCAACAAAACATCTTCAATATGATCAATAATCCGTTATGAATATCTAAATACGTGATTATAACAACAATTAATCGAAAACTCCCAAATCCGACTCGATATTCAAAGTGTTCTTGAATAATCCCTCAATAATCCAATGAATCTTTATACAAACTCATAATCATATTCATATCCCTTCATATAGCATGATTATAACGTCCAAAACATCATATTTCAACACAAAATCGAAATCCAAGATGTTGAAGAAATTACCTCTTGAAGATCCAACCACTTCGATCCGATGAACACGAGTTAAATCGAGTATCCAAGCTTCCCAAACGAATGAAGATGAAGAAAATCAAGTACTCCAGTGATTGATGAAGGAAAATCCCTCCCTCAAGCTCTCTCTCTCTCGGACAAGATGGAAGAAAAGGGTGAAAATGAAGAAAAACTCCCGGCCGGATCCTTATATACTGCCGGAAGTTACGGCCGTAACTCGGCCTTCATACAGCCGTAACATCCCAGGTCAATGGCCTTACGGCCGTAACCGGCCAACTCATACGGCCATAACTCGGCTTCGTCCAAAAACCTGCCGACAGCCTTACGGTCGTATCCGCCCTGACTTACGGGCGTAACTCGCCCTCGTCTAAAACATCTGCCGACATCCTTACGGCCGTACCCGCACACCTTATGGGCGTAACTCGGATGATACGGCCGTATCCGGCCAACCTTACGGGCGTAAGCCCCCTTCGTCGAAAATGACCAGGTACCCTGCCTGTAACGTACGGCCGTATCCGGCCAAGCCTTACGGCCGTATCTCCCTCGCCTTACGGCCGTATGCCGCAACCCTTACGGTCGTAACTCGCCTTCGGCCAAAAACGCCTGGGCACCCAACTCGACACGTACGGCCGTAATCGGCCAAGCCTTACGGCCGTACCTGCTCAACTTACGGTCGTATTCCGAAACCTTACGGCCATAAGTCCCGTTCGTCCAAAATGGCCTGACATCAATGAACCCTTGTTACGGCCGTAACCTACAATCCTTACGGCCGTAACTCAATGCTGGACATGGTGAAAATCCGATAACTTCGTTTCCTCGCTACGACTGATGAATGATCCGACAATTCATACGAATGTGAAAGTGAACAGGTCCAACACATGCCAAAAATGATACTCCCAGTACAAGACTACCAATCCCGATGAAAATGATAATATTCCCGTCTCGATCTATAAACGGAGATGAAATGACGATCGATAACTGATATACGATTACAACATACCAACAGTGAACGAAATGAATGAATCATGAATGATGAGTGATTAATAATGAGTGAAGTTACTGAATGATAATTACTGACTGATTAATATTGAATAAAAATGAATGAAATTCAACCGGGTATTACATACTCCCCCACTTAAAAAGAGTTTCGTCCCCGAAACTAAGGGTCAACAACTCGGGATAACTCTCCCGCATACTCTCCTCGGTTTCACAAGTGGCCTCTTCGACTCCGTGTCTAGACCACTGAATCTTGACCAAAGGGATCGTCTTGTTCCTCAATTGTTTGATTCGCCACTCTAAAACTCGTATAGGACGTTCTCGTATGAATGATCATCTGCGATCTCGATTTCGTCGAACTGAAGTATGTGACTCGGGTCGGCAACATACTTCCGCAACTGAGAGACGTGAAACACATTATGAATTCGGCTTAATGCCGGAGGTAAAGCCAAACGATAAGCTAGCTCGCCTATGTTGTTACCCAAAATATTATCCGGAGATAGAATTGCTGGAATGATGAGTAACAAACAAATGCGAGAACACTTCCGTGGGAAACTAGATAACACAAGATTTGCCGGGGTTGTTAATCCCGGGCTTGAATGCTCTCGCGAGATATTATTAATAAATATACTGTCGAGTACAAATATTAATGTTAGAAACTAATACAAGGAGTGTAAAGATTTCTAGTTATCTAGGCTTTAGAGCGCGTAGATTGCCGGAAGAACCAGATAGATAGATCTGTGAGTTCTTGCTTAGGAGATAAGATGGATATGTATGAATATCACTATGAATGTGTAAGCGGTTACTAAGAGAGTCTTTGATTTTCTCTTTTGTGTGTATTTTGCACTGAATCTGTAGTCAAAACTGTGTGTCCTTGCTGCTGCGGTGAGTTCCCTATTTATAGGGGACAAGGTGGTTGGGATCCCTGAGGCGATCACCGGCGACCGCCGTTTTTTATATTATAATAAGGCGGCCGATCGTTCCGTCACATGGGGCTGTTCCCTTAGAGTCAGGAGCTGCTGCTGGAGTCAACTGTGTGAGCCAATGAGAGGCCAACGCGCGTCCTGGGCAGCATGTGAGGGGAGGACCCACTTTGTACCTTTCGGCGGCTTTGTCGGTAGGTGAGGTAGGTGACAGGATGAGGACAAAGGTCTTTATCCGCCGGTATCTCTGAAGATCCGCATGTGGGCCACTGTCCAAGATTCGGTCTTCGATGACTTTGACGGATGCCGGACCCATACGTGGTCATGAGATGATCGTCTCTGGTCCGCTCATTATAGACGATCGTCAAATATCGAAAGACGATCGCTAGGTGCCAAAAGACGATCGCCGTATTGCGCCGAATTCTAGGAGTTTGTCCAGAGTATGTCTTCGACGATAGGCTTCTCTGGTCGTGATGCCGATCGCCTATCGAGGCGTATGAATCGCCGCACAACAATTGCCCCCCAGCTCGCCTCGATGTTGAAAACACGGGGTGAGGTGGCACTGTAGCCGATCGTCAATGTTTAAACGATCAGCCGATCTGAATTCAAATATGGATGACCCTCTTTTACGTCGGGAGCAGCGGGAAAAGAAGGCGGGCTTTTTAGAGTGGCAAGGACACGCGTCGCGCCGCGGTTGGGGAAGTCCGACGGTTTGTCAGACTTGTCGGCTGGCGTGCCCTCGAAAAAACGCGTACGCGGGATCCGAGGACATTTTTTAATGCGTCCCCACGTGACGGTTGCGATCCAGCCCTTGGGGTTTCTCCTATTTGCATATAGGCCCTCGTCTCCGTCTATAAAAAGGGCAGTGCTTCTCCTCTTTCATTTTTTACGCGTCCTTGTTATCCATAGCCGAAATTCTGCAGAATTTTCAGGAGCTTTTTGTGCCGATCTCCTACTTTTTTCTTGGTAAGAACAAATTAACCTTCTCCCTCTTTTTACTTTCTAATATGTCGGGAGGATCAAAAGCATTCGAGACCGGAAGCTCTTCCGCCGCCGCCGCGTCGCCTGAACGGGAGGATGTTCCCGTTAGTGTGGATATGGAGACGGCCGCCGAAGCTATTCGAGCGGGGATTGCACCCGCGGAACTTGAAGAGCTTTTCAACGAAGCCGAAGTGGCGAGGACGGCGGCGACGGCGGAGCAGGGGGGCTCGCCGGCGGAGGAGGATGATTTGGTGAGGGAGGCCTGGGAACGAGAGAGTAGATTCGGCCCCGCCTACATGGCTTTTGCTCAGATGATGGAAGCGATTGCCGGACCCTGTCCGGAATTCGATTTCAAAGCCTACACCGCCGCTCACCCTTACGAACATGTGAATCGGACGGTCTTTCGGGCCGCCGTCCCGTCTCCGTGGACTCTCGGACAGATCCGGAGTACGGCGACCACCAAAGACCTGAGCCGTTGGAGGGCCAAATATCACATTCCTTCTGACGTCTCCCTTCACGTGCCCTCGGAGAATGAACGTGCCGACCAATCGCCTGAGCACATGGTTGCCGTCAACGAGATGATTATGGAGGCGGGTCTGCGATTCCCATTGCCATTCGCCGTCTCCTACTTGCTGATCGCCTGGAATTTGGCGCCTCTTCAACTGACGCCGAATGCTTGGCTGCAGATCATCTGCACGTTGACCCTGTTTGGCGGTCATCGGTTATTCCGCCTCCTTTCTGCGTTGGAGATGAATTATTTGTTTAAGTTGGCCGTGCAGAAGGGGTCAATCGGCGGTCATCATATTCAAGGTCGACTCGAGAGAGTGGTCCTTGGTGTGCCGAGTAAGACCAGGGGCGACCTGGCTAAATGGTTTTGGGTCGGCGGGACATGGCGATCGGCATCGAGCGACAGGCCGAATGAGGAGTTGGAAATCCCCACTACTTTCTGGGAGAGGAATCCGAGTAAGGATTTTAACTCTCCCCTCGTTTGAGCTTGTCTTGGACTGATCTAATTTCGTTTTCTTTTTGCAGGACCTCTTGTTCCAGCGATCGTCGACCTTCCATTCGATTTCTTGATCGTTTGGGAGCGGATCCGCGCTTTGCCTGATTCCTTTATCGACGTTCGTTCTCTTGGTACCGAAGCTCATCGGTTGGGAGCTCGATTGTTTTGCTACCCCCGTCACTTGAAAGTTCCAGGTATGAGCTTAAGTGGTGCTTCCTTTCTTGACGATCGTTTCCATGAGGTCGTTTTGTTTTGTCTAACTTGTTTATGTTTCTCTTTGTCGAGGTTTATTTTCCCGAATTTCCGAACCGACCGCAGAGATCGCCATGTCGAACCCGGGACTCATCGGTCGCCTTCACTTGGGCAAGCGGATGTCGCGTTCTCGCGACAACGTCTCGCCCGCCCGGTGACGAGGCTCTTGAGGTGCCGATCGCCGAACCGGAAGTCCACGATGAGGAATACTCAACGCCGCAAGAGGCGGAGGCGGAGATTCCCGTCAATTTCAGAGGCGGATGTATCAATTCTAGAGCCTCCGGTCGCTGCGGCTCCTATCTCTGCCATCCCGATGACGGAGCGACCAGGCTTCAAACCACCGGTCCCCGGCCCCCGGCCATCCGGTAGCTCGGCGAAGAAAGTGGCGACCGCCGATGTGGAAACCTCCCGGGGCAAGCCTTATTTCGGGCGCGATCCCGAACTGGTCAATAGGTAAGACAAGATCAAACTTTTCTGAGTTAGGCATTTTGAGCATGGTATGGGCTAACTCCTCGATTTCCTTGGTTTGCGCTGCAGGGTTCGTCTCGCCGACCCGGACGTCGCCCCCATGGTGCTGGACTTCCTGTCGAGCAAAGCTCCGCAAACTTCTCTCGAAGTCCCTGCTTATGTTCGCCAGGCTATTACTTCTCTGCCCAAGGCTTGGACGACCGACCTTGATGCGGTCGCTCGTCGGCGATGCAGAGACGCCATGCAGCGACCGTCGCCCTGGCTCTTCAGACGGCGGCGATGGCCGTCAGTGCCGCTCGGGATTTTGAGGGGCGACCCTCCACCGCTCATCTCCATCGCGAACTTGAGACCGCCCGGAGCAGAAATATTGAGGATGCCAACCGGATCCGGTCTATGGAGAAAGAGTATGAGGAGACGGCCAAACGGGCTAAGCCGGGCGTGGATCGTTTGAAGCGAGAGCCGAGCCGCTCCAAGGAGGATGCCGATCGATCCTGTGCTAAGGAGAAAGAAACTCGCCGAAGCTCGAGGCTTCGCAGAGGAGGCGACGGGTTGAAGGCTGCGATGGATCGGCTCGCAGATGAGCCGGAGGCGGCGAAGAGAGAGCTGGAGCAGCCGGGCGAGAATGTTGCCAAGGCGGCCCAACTGGCGGAGGTCGAGAAGACGGTCGTGGATTTGAAGGGGCAGCTGAAGGCGATCCAGGCCGATCCCTACCTCAACGTTGCGCTCGTCGTCGAATTCGCTTATCAGTTGGCCTTTGCTGATGCCGTTCGAGCCGCTAAGAAGGCAGGGATCGAGATAGGTCCCCTGATGGAGAACTTCAAATCCTATGTCCTTGAACATCCTCTGCATCCAGAATTCTCCTTGCCGATCCTTGACTTCGTCGACTTTGGGATCGACTTGAGTTGGTATACCGGCAAACTCATTCATCCCGAGGCCGATGGGGGTGCCCAAGCCGATCCGCAACCAGAGGGCGAAGACCAGCAGGCGGGGCCTTGAGAGGCATTTTTTGTTTTTCCTCCGTAACTTGTACTTTTTGTTGTAAGGCCTTCGGGCTTCGAAATGTATGAAGCTTGTGTTTATGAATAAAATACTCCTTTTCTCATTCTGCGTAATGCATTATATGCGATCGCCTTTGACTGTTTGCGTGCAATTTTTACGAGCACGTGTATATTTGCTTTCGACTTTTTTTTTTTTTTTTTTTTTGTTCGTTCGGCCGATTGTCTGAGTGTTGAAAGCATTGATGTGTTTTGAATTGGAATTCTTACTTGTAATTTTCGTCGTACGACCTCGATCGCCCTGCATGTTTTTGAGCGAAGCCGATCGGATGTGGTTTCTCTTTGTTCGATCGTATTTGAGAGTAGCTCGACCTATCCCTGCCCCCTTGTTTTTGTTCACTTATTGTAAGTAAGTAAACAAAGACTAGTCTGTCTGGCGAGCTATCTTCATTTCGCCGATTCTGAAGAGTCATGTGTGGTTGGGGTGTTCGATAGACCGATCTCCCCAATCGTGTCTTCGTGTGCGAGGGATATTGTGTATCCTGCGACTCACTTTTTGTGAGGGTCCTCCGTTAGGCTACGCCTGCCTTGTGTTAAAACGAAAGGCGGGCGATCTCGGTCTGGAGGAGTCCTTGCGCGGAGTGTTGTCGGCTTATTTGACTCCACGTCCGCGGCTTGTCAGCTCTGCTTCCACCTCGGCCCGCCATGAAGATGGCGATCCTCGACGGTGTACGTTGAGACGGGGGTAATGGAACGTTGCATTGTTCGGGTTCACCATGTTAGATGATGTACCTTGAGAACGTGCGATCGTGTCCACTGATTATTTTGGAGGGTCCTTCGGCTACGCCGGCCTCGTATTTAAACGAAGGGCGGGCGATCTCAGTCCAAAGGAACCTTGCATGGGCGAAGCTGTCGGTTCCATCGACCTCCAAGACCATGGCTGCATTAATTTTACCTAGGATCGTCGTGATCAGCGATCGTCGGTGATGTGCGATGCCTGGTGGGGCGATCGCCATAATATATGGGATAACAAAAAATCTCATTATATTCCTTGTACATCATTGAAATCGAATACAAATTTATCACTGATAGTATTTTTTCAGATGCACGGCGTTCGAAGTGCTGTACTGTCCGAGTACCGGATGTTCCATTAAGTAGGCTCCTTTAGTTAGCCATCTGGATACTCTGAAAGGTCCTTCCCAGTTCGGACCAAAGACGCCTGTATGGGTTTGGATCTTCTTGAGGACGAGATCGCCCACTTGAAATCTTCTTTCTCTGACCTTTGAATTGAAGAACTTCTCGGCTCTCCTTTTGTGGATTGTGTTCTTCATTTCTGAGGTCAGCCGTCTTTCTTCAAGCATGTCTAGGTCGATTCGCCGGGCTACATCGTTGTCGGTCGTCATCTCCTGTTCGGTTCGATGTCAGAGGACGGCGATCTCCGAAGGAATCACCGCCATTCGAAGGTAAGGGCGAACGGGGTTTCGCCGGTTGAATTGCGGGTCGTCGTTCGGTAGGACCATAAAACGTCTGGGAGCTCGCTCGCCCATCTTCCTTGCCTGGATTCGAGTCGTGCTTTGATCGTGTGTTTGAGGATCTTATTCACTGCCTCTACCTGCCCGTTCGTCTGAGGGTGATAGGGCGCTGAGAATAACCTTTTGACTCCCCACTTTTCACAGAATTGCATGACTTCTAAGCCGTCGAATGCTTCCGTTGTCGGAGATGATGGCCTGGGGCAAACCGAATCGGCATATTATGTTTTTCCATATAAACTTGATCACCTGCTCTTGGCCGATCTTGTTGAGCGGTTCGGCCTCAGCCCATTTGGTGAAATAGTCGACCCCAACGATGGCGAACTTACAGCCCCCTGGAGCCGTCGGCAAGGGACCTATAAGGTCGATGCCCCATTGCGCAAATGGCCAAGGGCTATACATGGAGGTGAGTATTACGGTGATAGCTTAATGTTGGGGCCCATTATCTGACATCTATGACAAGATCTGGCATAAGCGATCGCATCTTTCCGAAGTGATGGCCAGAAAAACCCTTGTCTGGTTGTTTTATGGATGAGGGCTCGCCCGCCCGCGTGGTTTCCACAAACCCCGTCATGGATCTCAGCCAAAACCAGCCGACCTTCCTCCGGTGTAATACACTTGAGGAGGGGAAGGCTGAAGGCTCGCTTGTAAAGCCGATCGTCCAATAGGGTATACCTGGTCGCACGAAGCTGGAGTTGGCGAGCTTTAACACGGTCGTCAGGGACCGTTCCGTCCTTTAAGTATTTGATGAATGGAGTCATCCAATTCTCTTCGGCGATGGCGACCGTGGTAACCAAATTCCTGTCGATCGCCGGCCTTGCTGATTTTGTGATTTGGATATTGGAGAAGTCGGCTGCCCCATCTGATGATGCTAGTTTGGAAAGAGCATCGGCCTGGGAGTTATGCTCTCTGGGGACTTGTTCGATTAGTACTTCTTCAAATTTTGTGCACATTTCGGCGACCAGCTCTTGGTATTTGACCATTTGTTCCCCGCGTGCCTCATATTCTCCCTTGACTTGGTTTACGACCAGAAGGGAGTCCATGAAGATATGGAGGCGACGAACATCTAGGGCGAGGGCTAGATCAAGCCCGCCTACCAGAGCTTCGTATTCGGCTTCATTGTTGGTCGCACGAAAGCCGAAACGCACAGCATTTGTGAAACTCTGACCGTCGGGGCTGATGAGGACAATCCCTGCCCCTGCTCTCGCATTGGTCGCTGAGCCATCCACGTATAATTTCCAGGCAGGTCTGCCGACCTGAGTCGGACTGTGAGGGAACGTTAATTCCACCACGAAGTCCGCCAGAGCTTGGCCTTTGATCGCCGTGCGAGGAGCGTAAGTGATACCGTATTGGGCGATCTCCAGCGACCACTTGAGGAGTCGCCCGTTGGTGTCCGGTCGGTGCAGGACTTGTCTTAGAGGTAGAGTTGTTAGGACTTCCACTTGGTGATCGAAGAAGTAAGCCCTCAGCTTACGTACACTCATGACAAGGGCATAGGCGATCTTCTCCAATGGTGTATAGCGTGTCTCAGCGTCGTGGAGCGCCTGGCTAACATAGTAGATTGGCAAGTGGACCTGCCCCTCTGCTCGCACTGCAACGGCACTCGCCGCGACCTCCGAGGCCGCCAAGTAAAGGAATAATTTTTCACCGGATCGGCTTTGCCAGATCTCGGGGTTAGATAGATATTCCTTTATTTTGGCGAATGCTACTGCTTTCTTTCGTCCATGCGAACTTCTTGTTCTTGATGGTCGCGAAGAAAGGCTTGCTTTTATCGCCGAGCCGTGAAATGAAACGGTTGAGGGCGGCTAGACAACCTGTGAGGCGTTGCACCTGTTTGATGTTTCGTGGTTCCTGCATGTCAAGGATCGCCTGTATCTTGGTAGGGTTCGCCTCGATCCCCCTTTGGCTCACTATGTGCCCCAGGAACTTCCCGGAGCCCACCCCGAAGTTGCATTTCTTGGGGTTCAGCTTCATGTTAAACTTCTCAAGGATGGCGAACGTCTCGGCGAGATCGCTGAGGTGATCTTCCTTCTTGAGGCTTTTGACTACGATATCGTCAATGTAGACCTCCATGGTCTTGCCGATCTGATCGGCGAACATCCTGTTGACTAATCGCTGGTAGGTTGCCCCTGCGTTTTTCAAGCCGAACGGCATTCTGACCCAAAAGTATATGTCTTTTTCTGTGTGGAAGGATGTGTGTTTTATGTCTTCCTCTGCCATTGGGATTTGATGATATCCGGCGAAGGCATCCATAAACGACATCATTTCGCAACCTGCCGTGCTGTCGACCAGGTGATCGATATGAGGCATTGGGAAGTGATCTTTTGGACATGCGCGTTGAGGTCGGTGAAGTCTATGCATAATCTCCGAGCCGATTGGCTTTTTGACGAGAACCGCGTTGGCGACCCACTGTGGTTCGTCTGTTGCTACTCCGATCAATTTGTTGTTGAGTAACTTCTGGACTTCTATGTCGAGCGCCGCGTATTTCTCGGGACCGAACTTCCTACGCTTCTGGTGAACAGGCTTCATCGCCCGGTCGATCTTCAGATAGTGGCAGGCGTGTTCGGGACTTATGCCAACCATATCTTGATGCGACTGTGCAAAGACACCGATGTTCTTACGTAGCAAGTTGATCGATCTCCCTTTAATTCGCGGTCGATGCTTGCGCCGATCTGTACTTCCCGTTCTCGATGATCTGGATCCATCGTAATGTTTTCCAACTCTTCGACAGAACTGCCGCCTCGCTTGGTACGATCTCCGGACTCGGTCCTTGGATCGATGTCGAGACTTGGCTCGAAATCGATCCTTGGCTCGATGTCGTCCCGCCGATCGATGAGAGATGGCGTCCTCTCGAGTCCGGTTGGTACGGTGTTAGGCCCGTCGATCTCCATGGGTTGATCGTTGGTCGCTTCAATGTTACATATAGCATGGGAAATAGCGAAATAAGTAGCAACACAGAGTAACTCAAACATCTCTTTGCCATTAGTTGATCTCCTTTACAAGACCGACCGTCCCATCGGCGGTGGGGAATTTGATACAAGAAAAGAAAGATGAGGCGACCGCCTCAAAGGTTTCTAGAAAGGGCGACCTAGGAACCCATTATAGATGCCGGGCCTATCTATGATTACAAAGCTTAGGTTCCTAGTAATCCTAACCTTGGGATCATAAAAGCATACTAGCTCAACAGAGCTTGATCCTCCCATAGGCTTGGACGGTGTTGTCGCCGAACCCTTGAAGCACGGTGTCGAAAGGCTTGATGAATTTGATTAGGTTGCCGAGTTGGTCTAGGGCGGTTTTGAATATGATGTTGCAAAAACTCCCATTGTCGACCAAAGACGCGATCGACCGTCTTCCCAAGGATGCATGCGGAGATCACTAGTGCATCCTCTTTGGGACATTGCACTCCTTCCCTGTCCTTGTTGGAAAAGGTGATGAGCGCGTCTCTAGAGATGGTCGGCTCCCGAGGAACTACAACATGGACTCCGGAATGCCCTCAACTCGGCCTTTCGCTTCCTGTTCGACATGGTGGAAACCGGGAAAGACCTCCGAGGTTTCCACCCGGCTTGAAGCATGTTTATCCGACCGCCGGGGTTGATCGGAGGGACCGATTCATCGAGTATTCCGGCTCATGCTCGATCCTGGCGACCGGATTGGGAGGAGTTCTCTCGCGTTGTCGGCGTTCGCGCCCTCCGGCCCTTTCCGTCCTTGGCTCCGGCTTGGTGATTAGATTGTCCACTTGCCTTCTTCAAACAATCGCCATAGCTGCCCGAGGAGGTCGCGGCATTGGCTAGTGTTGTGGCCGGACTCTTATGATAGGCACAGAATTTGCTACGGTCTAGGTGACCGTGGTCTCTTATTGGTTTTGGCTTGAGCCACTCGCGACCCTTGATCGCGTTGAAGATGTGTGCCGAGATAAGTTGAGGTTGTGAAGAAGGTGGACCTCCACATCCTCGAAGGCTTTGAACTCACCGGCGGCTTGGCGACCGCCTTTCTAGGCTTGGCGACCGCCTTCTTCTCGGACATGGGGAGGTGCTTTTCCTTCTTCGGCCGTCCTCGTCCAAACGGAGTGAGAGCATCTTCTCGCCCGGCCGAAAATCGCGGCTCGACGCGAACGTCAGATAGGTCGGTGGGAAATCCTTTGTGAGGTGCTCGAACATGGGCGAGCGTCCGTGGAATCCGTTCAGATCGCGTGGTGAGCGATCTCGCCGCCGACGGGTTCACCGGTGAGGACTATCTCGCCCACCCGGCCGATATAATCCTCATCCGATTCGCCCTTCCCCGCCCGATTTTCATCATGCGGTGGGGCCTTCCGGCGGCGACTTTGCGGCGGGCACGACGTGAAGTCGTCGCCGCCTTCTCAAAGCAATTGATTGAGCGATATGGTAGCGAGATGTACCACCCGTGGGCGAGATCGTCCAGAGTTAACGGGAACATACGACATTTCGTCGCGTCAAGCTCCGCATCCAAATATGTAGATTCGAACCTACTTAAGTGGGTTCCGGATCCGTTCTCCCCTCATATAGAGGTGTTTGTGGGGATTAATCGTTGGTTGGACTGGGCGAGCTCGATTCGAGTCGCGAGTGGCTCGCTTGACCCAACGATTGGTCTCTGGCGCCGCCCCATTTTCCAGAGCGCCTTCATCTCGTCGAGCTGGCGTTGCATGGCGCCTATCGCTGCCGCCGATCGCTCGCCGAATGGCTCTCAGAGCGTGCACCGAGGCGATCGTGTACTGATCCCCTGGCCCCGGGGTGAATGACGAGCTCCCTGCCAGTGGGTTCCTTCCTTGGGCGAGCAGGGGGTCGCTGACCGACCTGTCTCTTGGGGGTCGGATATGCCGAACTCCTGGTAAAGGATTCAGATACCGATGTCTCCCGGCTGGGGCCTGAGTGCCCAGGTTGCCATGAGGGATCGCTTCCTAGGCGGCTGAAGACGGAATCGTCCCGCCTTACGAGAGCCTTCCCCTGCGGCTCGGGACTTTCTGTTGATTTCTCAACATAGATCCCCTTGAGCTTCCTTTTGCTTGCCCGGCGGTTAGCCGACGGGGTGATGGTAGGCGTATCGCGGGCCCTCTGCCGTTCCCTGAGGATGGCTATAGCCTCCTCAACTGCTCCGATGTCCGAACCGGGCCGAGTGAGAGGCTAGAACCGCCTCGGGGCGGGAGTGAGAGCCTAGCGTCGCCACGCTGCCTCCGCCGTGGGCCGGGATTCGGTCCTCGCCGAATAAGATTTCCAGATCTCGTGGTGGCCCTCTTGGAGGTTGTTACCGATGTCATTTTCTGAAGGTTTTTCTATTGAAGAACAGTGAGTGTTTCTTCAAGTATATGTCCGGAGAACAGTGAGTGTTCTTCGAGACGGTAGGAATAAAACTGAAGGTTTAGATCCCCTCCTTCTAGCGCCAATTGTTGTTACCCAAAATATTATCCGGAGATAGAATTGCTGGAATGATGAGTAACAAACAAATGCGAGAACACTTCCGTGGGAAACTAGATAACACAAGATTTGCCGGGGTTGTTAATCCCGGGCTTGAATGCTCTCGCGAGATATTATTAATAAATATACTGTCGAGTACAAATATTAATGTTAGAAACTAATACAAGGAGTGTAAAGATTTCTAGTTATCTAGGCTTTAGAGCGCGTAGATTGCCGGAAGAACCAGATAGATAGATCTGTGAGTTCTTGCTTAGGAGATAAGATGGATATGTATGAATATCACTATGAATGTGTAAGCGGTTACTAAGAGAGTCTTTGATTTTCTCTTTTGTGTGTATTTTGCACTGAATCTGTAGTCAAAACTGTGTGTCCCCTTGCTGCTGCGGTGAGTTCCCTATTTATAGGGGACAAGGTGGTTGGGATCCCTGAGGCGATCACCGGCGACCGCCGTTTTTTATATTATAATAAGGCGGCCGATCGTTCCGTCACATGGGGCTGTTCCCTTAGAGTCAGGAGCTGCTGCTGGAGTCAACTATGTGAGCTAATGAGAGGCCAACGCGCGTCCTGGGCAGCATGTGAGGGGAGGACCCACTTTGTACCTTTCGGCGGCTTTGTCGGTAGGTGAGGTAGGTGACAGGATGAGGACAAAGGTCTTTATCCGCCGGTATCTCTGAAGATCCGCATGTGGGCCACTGTCCAAGATTCGGTCTTCGATGACTTTGACGGATGCCGGACCCATACGTGGTCATGAGATGATCGTCTCTGGTCCGCTCATTATAGACGATCGTCAAATATCGAAAGACGATCGCTAGGTGCCAAAAGACGATCGCCGTATTGCGCCGAATTCTAGGAGTTTGTCCAGAGTATGTCTTCGACGATAGGCTTCTCTGGTCGTGATGCCGATCGCCTATCGAGGCGTATGAATCGCCGCACAACAGCCTATTCATTCCAAAAGCTCAAACGGTCCAATAAATCTCGGACTCAACTTCCCCCGTTTCCGAAGCGGAAAATACCCTGCTTCGGGGAAACCTTGACCAAAACGTGGTCCTCCGTCTCGAACTCTACTGGTCGATGACGATTGTCTGCATAAGATTTCTGTCAACTCTGAGCGGTCAACAAACGACTCTTGATCAAAGCTACTTTCTCACGGACGACTATAAGCATATTGGGCTCGGTGCCGATTAATTCTGATAAGTCGTCCCAACACAAAGTAGATCGACAACGACGACCGTACAAGGCCTCGTAAGGTGCCATCTTGATCGAAGCATGCTAACTATTATTATACGTGAACTCGATCAATGGTAGTTGGGCTTCCCAATCGTCCTTCCAATCGAGGACGCATGCCCTCAACATGTCCTCTAATGTCTGAATGGTTCTCTCGGATTGTCCGTCGGACTGAGGATGAAAAGCGGTACTGAGATTAAGCTGAGTTCCCATAGCACGATGGACTGATTTCCAAAAATGAGACACAAACCGTCCGTCACGATCGGAAATGATACTCTTAGGAGTACCGTGCAGTCTCACTATCTCTTTGTTAAACAGCTGGGCAAGTCTCTCGGGACCCCATATATCTTTGATCTCAAGGAAATGAGCTGATTTAGTTAAGCGGTCCACGATCACCCAGATCGTATTCATGCCACGACGACTCATCGGCAAACTCGGGATGAAATCCATAGAAGTGTCTTTCCACTTCCATTCTGGAATAGGGAGAGGTTTCAGCATACCCGCCGGTCGCTGATGTTCTATCTTGACTTGCTGACAGGTTAAGCATCTCGAAACAAATTCCGCGACTTCTCGCTTCATATTACTCCACCAGTAATTTTGTTTCAAGTCCTTGTACATCTTGCTAGACCCCGGATGAACAGAATAAGGGGTAGCATGAGCTTCTCTCAAAATCGAGTTTTTCAACTCGTCATTCGCCGGTACGCACAACCGATTCTTAAATCTCAAAAGTCCATCCTCGTGGATCACGAATCCAGGGGCTTTCCCCTGAGCCACGTCCTCACGGATGCGCACCAATGCTGGTTCTGAACCCTGATTCTCCCTGATTTCCTTCTCAAGTGATGATGAAATCTCTAACATACAAAGCTGTCCCTGAACTCGTTGAAGCCGGACCTCGATCTCGGGTCTAAGGAATTCCTGCTGAAGCTCCTTCTGAACTGTTAAATGAGCAAGCATCTGCCCCTGAACGGAATTACGACTCAAGGTGTCGGCGACAACATTCGTATTGCCCGGGTGGTAAAGGATCTCGATATCATAATCTTTGATTAGTTCCAACCACCGCCTCTGTCGCATATTTAACTCCTTCTGAGTAAATATACACTTCAAACTCTTGTGATCAGTGAAGATCTGACAGGTGACGCCATAAAGGTAACAACACCAAATTTCCAACGCGAAAACCACGGCTGCTAGCTCCAGGTCGTGGGTCGGATAATTAACCAGCTAATCCGAGGAAACTTCGGATTTCCTTAACATCTTTCGGAGGTTGCCAATCTCGGATAGCCTCCGTCTTCTGAGGGTCGACACGAACTATGTCTGATCAAATTACATGCCCGAGAAAAGTCACTTCGGACATCCAGAACTCACATTAAGAAAACTTTCCATAAAGTTGCTCGCGTCTTAACACGTCGAGTACCTGATGAAGACGTACCTCGTGTTCCTCTCGATAACGAGAATAAATCAAAATGTCATCGATGAAGACAACAACAAACTGATCCAAAAAGTCGATGAAAACCCGATTCATTAACTCCATGAATACCGCAGGTGCATGAGTTAGCCCGAACGGCATAACTACGAACTCATAATGACCATAGCGTGTACAAAACGCCGTCCTTGCGATACCCGACTCTTGAATTCGCAACTGATGATGTCCAGATCTTAAGTCGATCTGGGAAAATATTGAAGTTCCGTGAAGTTGATCTAAGAGATCATCAATACGGGGTAGAGGATACTAATCTTGATCATCACCCTGTTCAACTCCTGATAATTAATACACACACGAGACGAGCCAACTTTCTCCTTGAAAGATCACACTGGTGCTCCTCACGGGGACGCACTCGGTCGAAGATAACCTTTCTCGAACTATTCCTCAAGTTGAATCTTTAACTCCTGCATTTCGGTCGGGGCCATCCGATATGGTGCCTTCGATAACGGGGACGTACCGGGCTCCAACTCACTCCTGAATTCCACTACTCTATGTGAAGGCAACCAGATAACTCGTCTGGAAATACATCGTAAATTGATGACAATGATACCACGAATGATTGAACATTTCGATTGCCCTAGAGTGGTCAATCGATAAAAAGTGATACAATGAATGATTGAACATCTCGATTGCCTTAAAACGGCAAATCGATGAAAATGATACAATGAATGATTGAACATCTCGATTGCCTTAAAACAGCAAATCGATGAAAATGATACAATGAATGATTGAACATCTCGATTGCCTTAAAAAGACCAATCGATGAAAATGATACAACGAATGATTGAACAACTCGATTGCCTTAGAACGACCAATCGATGAAAACAATACCATGAATGATTGAACAACTCGATTGAGGAATTTCCCTGCTTCCGTCATAATAATAATTCTTCTGGAACAACGGGGATTACTTCCCTGAAGCACACATTCGACAACCAACGACGGAATGATAGTGACCAAATGCTTACAGCACTAAGGATAGTATCATGACGATCCATCCAACTAATACCCAATATTACATCATCCTCAGATAAATTCACCACGATTAGGTCCACCAACCAATCGCGGTCTTTAAGCTTACTTCGGTATGATTTCCGAAAATTCTTCCATCGTCAGGTACACCGATGGTATGAGGTCCACAAGCAATAGGACTATCCCAAAATAAGTCTATTCAAACATGATTCGAAAATGAATGAATGCGGTGTACCAGTATCAAAAGGTACACACAGGTTGAAATAAAATTACGAGTATACCTGAGATTATTCGGGCCACTGGATTGTCGATCCTCTTCATCACATGAATCCGGGACTTGTCAGCCCCCGAACCGGACGCTCCCGTCTGATAAATATGAGCTCCAACTTTATTTGCTTCCATTGTCTTAAACGACGTTGACAGAAAGCCTCGATCAATCGCCGATTGCTTCGGCCGGCCTCGAGATGCACGAGCCGACTTGGAGTCCTTTCGGCAAAAATGGGCCTTATGCCCAAAATTCCCACAATTATGGCACGTGATAGACGGTTTCAGACACTTAGTGCTATAATGACCCGGCGCTCCACAATTGAAGCAGGTGATAGCCGAACTGGTTGCTCGGGACTGAGATCCCGCACGATTAAGCACCATAGGAGGTCACTCAGAAACGATAGGACTCACACGAGGCTTCTTGAAGGTTGACTGACCGCCTTCGGATTGATTACGCTTCATTGATTTCTTGCTGACAGATGAAGGTTGTTGTTCAGCAATTTCCTTAGCAGCAGGCTCATACGGGAGAGTTCTCTCGATTAATCCGGCCAGAGTGGCACAATGATGATTGAGCAATTGCACATGGGTCATCATGGCCTGCATAAAAGTGAGTGGATCAACCCGAACATCTTCTGATCGAGCCGAGTCCTGGGTACGATTTCCCGACAGTGAGTGATTATTTCCTGGGTTTCGGCCCGCACCGCGGCCTCTCCCCGTGCATCCCCTGACAGCTCTCCCCATACTGAAGTAGGAAGGTTGCATAATGATTATATTTCCCGCATGATTATCACGTTATGATTATGTCATGAGATGATGAAAATGAGTATACATGATCTAACTTAGTGATTATATGAATGATTTACTGAAGTGACATGATTATCTGATGAAATTCTTGAAATGATTATCTTGAACAACTTAACAAGATTAATAATATGATCATCCAGATCGACAACTGAGTAATGAAATGAATTGAGTAATTAATGAGTTAACATGATCGTCCTGATCATTAACTGAGTAATGAAATGAATTAAGTGATTAATGAGTTAACATGATCGTCCTAATCACAATGAATGATGATGTTTGAGGATTGTTAATTGATGAATGATGAATGAATGACTATTGCGAGAAATTATACCATGGCGTTAGAAATCTTACGCTTCTTTCTTGGCCTGATTGGCTCGGCATTTGCACACAGTCACACGTGACGCGAAAGTCCAATGATACTAGTCCGATGACGATGATTTCAAATGAGACATGACTCGGAAGGTAGTATTCAAAACCACGCTCGATACCAACTCCGTAACACCCCAAACTAGGCGGATATTACGCTGCCGTGAATCCCCGATCGGGACCCACCAGCGAATGAAAATGATGAATTAAATAATATAATTGTAGTACCGAACCACATTATATTACCAAATACTCCGATGAGGAGTTTAAGTACAACACACCAGGACAATACCGAATACTAGTATATTTTATATGAAGATAAAATACACAACACTGAATGAAACGGAGTATCTAAATGAAAGTCTGCAGCGGAAATTAAAGGACAACAACATGAATAACTGAAAGATCGGGACCCCTACTAGTATCACTGGGATTCGACGTCAGCATGCTATTCCCGTGCTTTTGCCTTGCCATGACCTGAAAAACAAAATCCTCAAATGGGTCACATACGTAACAACAATCCTCAAGGGTTGAAAAATACACAATCATGATTTAACTGAAGTTATGAAATATCCCTAGTTATGAATTACGTTGAAGAGGAGTATCATAGTACGCCCGTAGTGTTCTATGCATGTGTACAAGACGGATGACCGGACACACCCGTCCTTGTACCTAATTAGTCTCACGGAGTTAATCTTTACCGTGTGCACAGTCCAATGTATCACTCCCAATACATGGCCATCACGTGCCCGACTAAAAATTCCACACATCCGCACCCGGCCACGCAATATGAACCCAGAAGGTCATATGAATGAGAATGACCATAATGAATATCAATGAGTAATAATAATCTGACAAAGTCAAGAATGACTCACCGAGATGAAAGTGATAATGAAATGATTGATAGTTTCAATGAAATGATTGGAACCGCCGTTCCTCGTTAATGAAGTGACTATTCGACAATTACAAGTCTCAATATGATTAATACAATGATGAATGAGTTATGATTATGAATAATCAACAACAAAAAGGAATGAATATTCTTTTAACCGAGTAAGAATTAACTTACTCAACACCGGTGACAATTATCCTTCCACGAACAACGTCCTAATTGATATATCGGTCGCTCGAACAACCTTGAATAAATACAATTACCAACAATCCGTTCAATATACGAATCAAACACGAATATAACGAACTCAAAACGTCGATACGATTAAACCAGGTTCATTGGGGTATTATATCGAATACTTTGTGGCCAACTTCGATTGATTACAACCAAACCTCAATAATACCAACACCAAATCCCCAAGAAGTGTGTCAAACCAACAAAACATCTTCAATATGATCAATAATACGTTATGAATATCCAAATACGTGATTATAACAACAATTAATCGAAAACTCCCAAATCCGACTCGATATTCAAAGTGTTCTTGAATAATCCCTCAATAATCCAATGAATCTTTATACAAACTCATAATCATATTCATATCCCTTCATATAGCATGATTATAACGTCCAAAACATCATATTTCAACACAAAATCGAAATCCAAGATGTTGCAGAAATTACCTCTTGAAGATCCAACCACTTCGATCCGATGAACACGAGTTAAATCGAGTATCCAAGCTTCCCAAACGAATGAAGATGAAGAAAATCAAGTACTCCAGTGATTGATGAAAGAAAATCCCTCCCTCAAGCTCTCTCTCTCGGACAAGATGGAAGAAAAGGGTGAAAATGAAGAAAAAGTCCCGGCCGGATCCTTATATACTGCCGGAAGTTACGGCCGTAACTCGGCCTTCATACGGCCGTAACATCCCAGGTCAACAGCCTTACGGCCGTAACCGGCCAACTCGTACGGCCGTAACTCGGCTTCGTCCAAAAACTTGCCGACAGCCTTTCGTCCGTATCCGCCCTGACTTACGGGCCTAACTCGCCCTCGTCTAAAACATCTGCCGACATCCTTACAGTCGTACCCGCACACCTTACGGGCGTAACTCGGATGATACGGCCGTATCTGGCCAAACTTACGGGCGTATGCCACCCTTCGTCGAAAATGACCAGGTACCCTGCGTGTAACGTACGGCCGTATCCGGCCAAGCCTTACAGCTGTATCTCCCTCGCCTTACGGCCGTATGCCGCAACCCTTACGGTCGTAACTCGCCTTCGGCCAAAAATGTCAGGGCACCCAGCTCGACACGTACGGCCGTAATCGGCCAAGCCTTACGTCCGTACCTGCTCAACTTACGGCCGTATTCCGAAACCTTACGGCCGTAAGTCCCATTCGTCCAAAATGGCCTGACATCAACGAACCCTTGTTACGGCCGTAACCTACAATCCTTACGGCCGTAACTCAATGCTGGACATGGTGAAAATCCGATAACTCCGATTCCTCGCTACGATTGATGAATGATCCGACAATTCATACGAATGTGAAAGTGAACAGGTCCAACACATGTCAAAAATGATACTCCCAGTACAAGACTACCAATCCCGATGAAAATGATAATATTCCCGTCTCGATCTATAAACGGAGATGAAATGACGATCGGTAACTGATATACGATTACAACATACCAACAGTGAACGAAATGAATGAATCATGAATGATGAGTGATTAATAATGAGTGAAGTTACTGAATGATAATTACTGACTGATTAATATTGAATAAAAATGAATGAAATTCAACCGGGTATTACAAACTCGATAATTGGTCAAGTTAATTTGCCTAGAAATATGATGGTAAAATACACATTGATTATATGAACTAATTACTAAAATCCATTAAAAGTTATAAATCTACATAATCAAATAAAAGATTGATGTGGTATTCAAAATTTTAGATAAATACAATTAATACAAATTCGATAATTGATCAAATTAGATTTTCCCATAAGAATAAAGTAATTAATTTGACTAACTTAGTAATTGATATGATTAATATTGATCAAACTAAAATTTTTAATTACATAATATTAATAAATAAAACATATGTGATATTCAAATTTTATAAACATAATTAATGTATATTTAATCATTGACCAAATTAAATGTTTACTAAAAAATTAAATTATTTATTTATCCAACTTAATAATTGTCCAAATTAAACACAACAAACTAAAATTCTTAAGCTTGTGAGTGAAATAACTATGGTGTTGAAAACTACACATCGAATTCTAAGTATTTGTTTAGGTTCTCTATTGGTGGAGTTCTATTTTTAATCGATGTGGGATTCAAGATACTGAATTCTATTTATTTAGGTTATCCATCATTTAAGTACCATTTTAAATCAATGTGGGATTCAAGATTTTAGATAAATAAGAATCCAAAAAGTATAACATAATCCACAACGAGGGGCTAGCGATGGAAATCGCTAGCAAGTAACCAAGCTATATAGTTATACATCAAGAATACAACCGTTATGAAATTAACCTTTCGACAAGGTAGTAACACGATCCCCGAGTCTAAAGTCTCTTCAAAATTATTTCCTTTAAAACGAATCATGTGAATTACTCCTGAAACCATTTTAAGGGATTATTTAGAGACATCGGGGGTCTCAGTGTAAAATCATGAAATATGAATACTTCTCATTTGCAAAAAGGTTTTCTTTCAAAATCATATAAATGATTCAATTCTTAACCCAAACCTCAAAGACAAAACCATATCCACCAATATGGCCGGGATCCAAGATTCAAACATTCACAATTTAGAGATATCAAATCAAACACATAAATTGCCTCTGCGGCCTCGATGGGACCCACCCGGATTAGCTATCGTAAACAAACTCAAATACACCCATAAGTTATCTTGACATCACACTCGCAAGTGACGATTCTCGGAGCCCCCTCCAGACCTACCCAATTAGATAACCATATGGTCAAATCAAGACAACTGGCCGTACTCGCAAGCACGCGCCGCCGGAGGCCTCACGGGTCCCTACCCGGGTAACATCACTCAAATACGTCCATAAGTAATCGTGATATCGCACTCAGAAGTGACGATTCTCGGAAACCCCTCCAGACCTACCCGATTCGATCACCTTATGGTCATAACATATCAACTGGCCGTACTCGCAAGCACGCGCCGCCGGAGGCCTCATAGGTCCCTACCCGGGTAACATCTCAATTCACCAATTACACAATAACAAAGGTACGATATTCACCACAATCGCAAACACGTAAAACATAAGCTAACGCATCATACACCTCCACAAAGGCACAACATTCACATCACACCATCATTCACGAAATAGGCTAACAGGCGAATAATACAAATATTCAGCGACTCCACAATTCCTCGGATAACTACTCGTTCCTAGTATCCGTTTTAAGCACAATATAGCATGAAATGGTTGTTATCATTCTTCAAGAAACTCAGGTTTACGTTCGTATTTACTTTCATAGAAATCACATATTCATTTGAAAGTAAGTTACGGTTAAATATACAATCACTAACAAGTCCACGTTAAATTCACGACACATCACATTCTCAAAGTATAAAGAATATAGACGAGATACTCGCCTCAAGTCCAAAGCATGCGAAGCAATGGGAAAGCTCGACCAGAAACCCTCGAATCCTCCAACTAGGTCGAAAACACAAGAATAACATAATTACTACAAGGTCGATCGCAAGAAAGGTGCAAAACATACGAAATTCTCAACAAGAATTCGTAGAAACATAGGATCGAACACTTGGGTTTCAATACTTCCCCAAGAACATCAAGAACATCACCCGAACCCGAATACGATAAGTAATACGAATGAAATCATATGGATAGAATCGATACAACCAATTGATGATATACAACAACACGATTCATGAAGAACCACAGACTAACTCGTCAAAGTTCAACCGATTTTAAAATCCATACAAAATTGTTGATTAACCGCACCATCGAAATATTTTAAAAAATCGGTTCTTTTACAAACATACTCAAGTTCATAATTATAATTAAGAAAACCATTTTCAAACCTACACTCACCGGACATAATTACAACTATCTAAAAATAATCGAACTTGAAACCACATGCCCAATCGGCAAATGAGATTACAAATTTAATCAAACATGATTCGTGAACACCAAGTTCAAACATACGTCAAAACCATCCATCTGAATTTCTCACGAACTCTACCGTCGATACATTCTCTGGGACACATTAAGGTTCACAGTTTTCACATCGTATTGCACCATTCAGTGTCTAACCATCAATACATTCAACTCAATACACAAACGGTGTGCCGCGAACATCAAACACGGATTCTATTACACAACTCTATACAAACAAAATTATGCACCACAATCATCGCACATAAATGAAATTATGAAATACTGATACCTCGCATAAAAGAGGAGACTTATGTCCATAGGCCGCATGGAGATGATGGCTGCACCATGATACTAATCACAATGAATCACAATTGATCACAATGATCACACTTGTTCACAATTGCTCACCCTGGTGACACGACAAGACACGACTCGACAAGACCCAACTGCCTAGGTTTTCGCAAACCTAAGCTCTGATACCATTTATGTAACACCCCCAATCCACTCAGGGATATTACACGCCGTAGATCCCTTTTCCGCAAGTATCTTCCAAACAGAAAACTACAAAACAAAACAAACACGTGGTCAACTCGACCAAACATACACTGTAGACTGATTAGGTCTCTCAAACACAACATAGCAGTAAAAATGGTAAACCAAAATACAACTCGATCACAATTTACACAACATGTCCCTCTCCTTAAGGATGACAAAGAAACTAGAAATAAACATTCGGACCGACAGATCACTGACAAACAACCGACTACAACTGTGACTAGTATCGCTGCTTTACATCATCCTCCAAGCCGGTCCTATGGTCGCTGTCTCTCTCAAACCAAAATACCTGAAAAGTATAACATAATCCCCAACTGTAACACCCCCGATATATTCAGGAATATTACAGCGTCGTAAATCCTTTACATAAGAATTTACAAGGCTGAATAAATGAAAAGACAATAACAGATACTAAATTATGAAATCACTGAAATAAAATACGACAGTTCTGCTTCAATACCGAATAAGCAACAACAGACAATAAACCTGGTCGGAACATCACTCTGCACCCTCGTCGTTATGCAGCTCTAGTGGTTGTTTCCCCACTCTCCTGGATCCGGAACATAAACAAATGTTCACCCCCGAAGGGGTCAGCACAACGATGCTAGTACAAATACAATAATCATACAATAGTGATATAATCAACAATCATCATAACAAGTTTCTCCAACGAGAAATAACAACACATATCACATCATAACAGTCTCAACATACTGATGGTATTCCAACAATCCAGCGCACAGAGCTATAGATTCCCATGATGATTCCCGTCGGATCAACGCATGGTGGAACTACCTGTCCAACGATCCAGCGCACACAGCTATAGATTCCCATGATGATTCCCGTCGGATCAACGAATGGTGGGCATTTAATCACAACACATGTACATAATACAATCACAATATTACTGACATGATATAAATAATTCTAATTAAAGTACTTGCCTCGGTTCGATGACAAGAATAAAGCTTCCACGAATATCAAACTACTCGAAGGTCGTCCCCTTTGATCAATCACGTTGCTAAGCTCGAACCTTAACAAAACAAAATAATATTGAATTTATCTCAAGTCGTACGAATATCTAACAATCCAAATTACGGTCAGAAGTTCATAAAATGTAATCTGTCTGGCTTGCTTAACGCACGCTATGTATCCTATGTAGCGTACATTAAGGCTACTCGTTAGTGCACATAAAAAACAAAGTCTAGCGTACGCTATATAAGTATCGGCAGTCCCTCTCTGATCAGCCGACTGACTTCTCTAATGATTTTAACGTATGTTACGTACCAAAAGTTGCATACGTTAACTAAGCCCGATAGCGTACATTAATCTACATAGCTTAGCATACGCTAAGCGTGCATGGCAGTTTCACTTCTGGGCAGATGACTGTTCTAACGATGATGAAACTTACGAACTCCTCAGTGATTTACATACGTTACTCTTCTTCATATCATAAACTTATGAATAATCTTACGGATTCAATCATCTTTGAATTCAAGGAAATGAATATCATCACAACTCTTATATTCAATCTCGATTATCATTCTCGTTTGAAGTTCGGTGATCTTAGGTTGATGTACTAGATTCCATTACCATTATCACATTCAGACTTCATCTTAAAGGTGAATTAACAATCCCAATGAAATGATACAACCTAAGATGATTATTTCTTAAGTCCTTATAATAAAAGTGATATCAACTACAAGTTTACGATCAATATGGCAACGTTAATCATATAGATAATCAACCTCAGAATATTCCTCTCATCATTTGACGTACTAAGATTCCAACTACGATGTTTTCAACGACGATATCATAAGCATAATCATTCCGACTTCTAAACATGATGCTTTTTTGAATAATTTAACAATGGAACTCAATATCTTGGTAGCATGATCATCTTATTCTCAAGAACACGAATCTAAGGCTGGATAGATTTAACACAACTTAAGATGAAGAATACACCGAGTCAAAAAGGTAGAATCCAACTCCGGTTGTTTGAATGTCAATCCAAGGTGCTTCTCCACTTCAACGATCAATCACAAGTGACATCCAATCTCCAATGATCAAGTAGAGGTGGTCTATGTGTGTTTAAGGAAGATATGAGACTCTCTGGTCTCTCAAGAACAAAGGGCAAATGAAAAGAATGTAAACCAAGTAAAATGGGGTGCTGTCCCTTTATAACATTTCTTTTCGTATGTTATTTAGCGCATGCTATCACAGTATCCTTAGAGCACTCTAACAAGCGTTGACTCTAAATCTGTCTAGGTTCGCCCGCGGGAATCTTACCCGGACCCATGTTCGGCTGGCACATGTGCTAGCCACCTACCTCAATAATTGACTGCCTAACGCACACAATTCTTCATTCGTAGCGTGCGCTAGTTTTAGCCGATAACGCACGTTAAGCTACATTCTTAGCGTGTGTTATCACGAGTTTGCATGAGAAAATTTGCATGTTGCTATACACATGTAAAAGGATACAAATGTGAGAAATATCATACTCCAATTATCGAGATCACAATTTAGAATAATACAGGGCTCATATACAGATGAAATACACGATAATAAATTCGGATATTACATACTCTCCTACTAAAAAGGAGTTTCGTCCGGAAACTCAAGACGAAAATAACTCTGGATATCTGGACTTCATGCTATCTTCCGTTTCCCAAGTGGCTTCTTCCACTCCGTGGCATGACCACTAAACTTTGACCAAAGCGATTGGTTTGTTCCTCAACTGCTTAACTCGACTCTCGAGTATCCTGACCGGTCTTTCTTCAAACGTTCCATCTCGAGCGATTTCGATCTCGCCGAAATCAATGAAATGACAAGGATCTGGTATATATCTCCGTAACTAGGATACGTGGAACACATTATGAACATGGCTTAGTGACAGCGGTAATGCCAATCTGTATGCCAACTCTCCAATTCTCTCGCGGATCTCGAATGGTCCGATGTATCTTGGACTCAGATTTCCTTTACTCCCAAAACAAAAGATTCCCCGAGTAGGAGAAACTTTTAAAAGTACGTGATCTCCAATACTGAACTCTAATGGATGACGACGTACATCTGCATAAGATTTCTGTCGACTCTGGGTGGTCAACACCCTTTCGCGAATCAAGGCTATCTTTTCTCGAGTCTGAACAATTAATTCTGGTTCCGTTCCGATCAAGTCTGATGAATCGTCCCAACACAGGGGCGATCTGCATCTTCTCCCGTATAAGGCCTCAAACGGTGCCATCTTAATGGAAGCATGCCAGCTATTGTTGTATGTGAATTCAATCAACGGCAGATGAATTTCCCAATCATTTGACCAATCTAAGGCACAAGCCCTCAACATGTCTTCCACCGTTTGAATGGTCCTCTCGGATTGTCCGTCTGTCTGCGGGTGATAAGATGTGCTGAAGTTCATTTCGGTCCCCAAGGCCTTATGAACTGCTTTTCAAAAATGAGACACAAAACGGCCATCTCGATCAGAAATAATGGTCTTCGGTGTACCATGCAATCGAACTATCTCTGAAATAAATACTCGTGCTAACCTCTCGGGTCCCCAAGTGTCCTTAATGCCTAGAGAATGAGCTGATTTGGTTAAACGATCAACTATCACCCAAATCATGTTCATTCCTATCTTGGTTCTCGGCATACTAGTGATAAAGTCCATCAATATGTCCTCCCACTTCCATTCAGGAATTGGGAGCGGCTTCAGCATTCCGGTAGGTCATTGATGCTCGATCTTAACCTGCTTACAAGTCAAGCATTTTGAAACATAATCCGCTACATCTTTCTTCATGTTGCCCCACCAAAAATTTTGCTTCAAGTCCTTGTACATCTTACTGATGCCCGGGTAGATAGAATAGGGCGAGCTGTGAGCTTCTTTCATAATCATTTGTTTCAGCACATCGACATCGGGAACGTAAAGTCGGTTCTAAAATCTCAAAACTCCATCATCATGAATTACGAATCCAGGGGCCTTTCCCTTGATCACTTCATCACGTAACCGAATCATCAGAGGATCATCTGTTTGCTTAGATTTGATTTCTTCGGTTAACGATGAAGTTATTTCCATCACGCACAGTTGTCCTTGGACTCTTTATAACCATACTTCAATTCCTTCTCGAATCATCTCTCGTTGAATGCTAAGCTGGGAGGTCAAAGTCTCTAGCATCTAAATATAAATAGGCTTGCGGCTAAGTGCATCGGCCACTACATTTGCTTTGCCTGGATGATAAAGAATCTCCAAGTCGTAGTCCTTAATCAGCTCCAGCCATCTCCTTTGCCGCATGTTCAGCTCTTTCTGACTGAAGATATATTTGAGACTCTTGTGATCCGTAAAGATCTGACAGTGAGTCCCGTAGAGGTAATGTCTCCATATTTTCAAAGCAAAAACTACTGCTGCTATCTCCAAATCATGCGTTGGGTAATTCACTTCATAAGGTTTCAGCTGTCGTGACACATAAGCAATCACCTTATCATTCTGCATCAATACGCATCCGAGTCCTTGGTTCGAAGCATCACTGTAAACCATATATCCTCCAGTTTCCTGTGGAAGTGTTAAAATCGGTGCTGTCGTCAATCTCCTCTTCAATTCATCAAAGCTTTACTGACACAACTCGTTCCACTCAAACTTTTGAGTTTTATGCAGTAGTCGAGTAAGTGGGCGGGAAATTTTAGAAAACCCTTCCACGAATCGATGATAATATCCAGCAAGTCCTAAGAAACTATGGACTTCTTTCACGTTCTTTGGAGGCTTCCAATCCATAACCGCTTCGATTTTCTGAGGATCTACTCGGACTCCTTCAGCTGATACCACATGGCCGAGGAACATCACTTCCTTCAGCCAGAATTCACACTTAGAAAGCTTGGCATACAATTGTTCATTTCTCAACAGGTCTAACACCATCCGTAAATTCTGTGCATGCTCTTCCAGGCTCTTAGAGTACACCAGAATGTCATCAATGAACACAACCACAAATTTATCCAAATATTCGATGAACACTCGGTTCATCAATTGCATGAATACAGAAGGTGCATTAGTGAGACCATACAGCATCACTACAAACTCATAGTGTCCGTAGTGAGTTCTGAACGCTGATTTCGGAACATTATATTCCTTAATCCTCAGCTGATGGTATCCTGATCTCAGATCGATTTTTGAAAATACTGTTGCTCCTTGTAACTGGTCAAACAAATCATCAATCCGTGGAAACGGATATTTGTTCTTAATCGTCATCTTGTTCAGCTCTCGATAGTCAATACACAGTCGAAGCGATCCATCCTTCTTCCGGATAAAAAGAACTGGTGCTCACCAGGGCGAAACGCTTGGCTGGATATAGCCTTTGTCCAGTAACTCCTCTAGTTGCTTTTTCAGTTCGTACATCTCAGTAGGTGCCATACGATACGGTGCCTTAGAAATTGGTGTAGCTCCGAGTTCCAGCTCGATGGTGAATTCTACATCCCGTCGTGGAGGTAGTCCAGGTAACTCGTCAGGAAATACATCCGGAAACTCATTCACAACAGGAATGGATGAAAGTTCCACAATTTCGTCTTATTTCTTCATTGCATAGCACCAGTATCCGGTACAGCCCTGTTTCAACAATTTGACAGCTTTCATCACCTTGATCATCTTCCCTGAGCTTCCTGGTTTCCATCCTTCAAACAGTATTTCGGAACCATCGTTAGTGATCAACGAGATATTCATCTTTCGGTAGTTTATAATAGATCCATATCGATTAAGCCAATCATCCCCGAGTATCAGGTCGTCTCCCCGCATTTCTATCACAATCAGATTTGAGAGCCACTCTCTGCCTCCGAATGATACAGCGAAATCTCTAGTTTCTAGGTTTCCAACAATCCTCTCTCTGCTCGGTAAACCCACAACATAAGGTTCACAATTAAGAAAACCAAAAATATTCAAACGATTTACACAAGACAAGGATATAAATGAATGCGTAGCTCCTGTATCGAATAAAACACTAACTGGCTGGGAAAGGATCTGAACAGTACATGATACGAAAGCAGCATACTGATCGTCTGTTCTCCTCATCTCGTACAGATGTGGGGGAGCAGATCCGGCACTCGATGTACCCTTTCGGTCCCACTGTCCTCTTTCTCATCCGCGACCAAAATTCTGAGGCATCTGAACACTTTGCTGCGTCTGTTGGATACTGGCTTCTCTCTGAGCTGGCTGTGCTGTACGGGTTCCATTGAACTTGGTTGCATCCTTGCAAAACATCGCACGGTGCCCTTCCTGTCCACAATCAAAACATGTAACTGGAGTACGCAAACAATCACGCCAAAGGTGGCCTGGGCGACCACAGTTAAAACACCTCCTAGCTGTATCCGTCGTGGCTACCACTATTCCAAAATTCTTTCTGCTCTTAGATGGGTGCGGAGGTTTCTTTAAAGAATGAAAGGATGACTGGGCCTTGCGGGGCCCACTACTCTTGTGCTCTGCAAAACTACCAGAGACTTTCTGCTTTTTGGATTCTGCAAACTTCTCCATTGCTGCTTCCTTGATTTCGTACGCCAACGCCTTATCTTGGTATTGACGGAGAGTGGTACATTCAAAACCGGACATGTACCTCTGGATTTCTAGTTTCATTCTCATATCAAAATGGATCATCGTTTCTGCATCTGTTCTGACCATATGTCGAACAAATGTCAGCTGCTGGTTAAATGTCTTAATTGTCTGGGTCACGGGTTCGTCTGACGGCTGTGCGGAGAAAAATTCCCGAACTTTGGCTTCCCTCACAGGACGAGGGCAGTATTGAGCTTCTATCATCAATTTAAATTCTGTCCAGTCAGCATCATGATCTGCAGGCCGGATGGCTTCCCACCCCTCGGATGCTTCCCATATCAGAAAGTACTGAGCAATAGAGGCTCTCCGGTCGTCTGGACAATTAATTCCGACAAAAATTTTATCTAATTCCTTCAACCAATGGTCCCATGTGGGAGTCTCAGAAAAGCCGTCGAATTTAGGTGGTTGCACCTTCGCCACCTCTTGCAGCCATCGGTCACTTCGATTTTCCATGTCCGGTATACCTTGTTGTCGATCTCCCTATTGTAACCCTACTGCCACCTGCATTCGGTCCACGACCTGGGCGAACTAAGTCATCTAGTTCACCACCCGACGAAGGATCTCGGGTACAACAGGTTCTGGTTCATTATTAATGGATCTCTATGGCTCGCGTAAGCTGTGACTGGCCTGATTAGAAGGCAAAGCTTCTCTTTCGGCATTTCTTCGTCCGCGTCCGCGACCACGACCACGTCCACGTCCACCTCTCAACATACTGTAAGCATAAATACTCAATATACAGGAAACAATATCGTTCCTAATGTTCGAGTATAAAGAGATACAACATATACAGAACGAGATAGAGTTTAGGAACTTACAAGCACCACTCGCATGAAGATGTAGGCAGTACAGTGATGTTATTCACGGCCGATTAACTCAAAAGACATATATGACCCCTATTTTAACCCAATGGCCAAGATATCCATAATCTTAGCTCTGATACCATATTCTGTAACACCCCCGATATATTCAGGAATATTACAGCACCGTAAATCCTTTACATAAGAATTTACAAGGCTGAATAAATGAAAAGACAATAACAGATACTAAATTATGAAATCACTGAAATAAAATACGACAGTTCTGGTTCAATACCGAGAATAAAAATATCCAAATGAAGATTATTAATACATCACTGAAAATCCAAACATCACAAATTACGACGTACTCGAGTACTTATTAAAATAACCAACAACAGACAATAAACCCGGTCGGAACATCACTCTACACCCTCGTCGTCATGCAGATCTAGTGGTTGTTTCCCCGCTCTCCTGGATCCTGAATATAAACAAACGTTCACCCCCGAAGGGGTTAGCACAACGATGCTAGTACAAGTACAATAATCATACAACAGTGATATAATCAACAATCATCATAACAAGTTTCTCCAACGAGAAATAGCAACACATATCACATCATAACAGTCTCAACATACTGATGGTATTCCAACGATCCAGCGCACACAACTATAGATTCCCATGGTGATTCCCGTCGGATCAACGCATGGTGGAACTACCTGTCCAACGATCCAGCGCACACAACTATAGATTCTCATGATGATTCCCGTCGGATCAACGCATGGTGGATATTTAATCACAACACATCAACATAATACAATCACAATATTACTGACATGATATAAACAATTCTAATTAAAGTACTTTCCTCGGTTCAATGAAAAGAATAAAGCTTCCACGAATATCAAACTACTCGAAGGTCGTCCCCTTCGATCAATCACGTTGCTAAGCTCGAACCTTAACAAAATAAAATAATATAGAATTCATCTCAAGTCGTACGAACATCTAACAATCCAAATTACGGTCGGAAGTTCATAAAATGTACTATTTGGCTTGCATAACGCACGCTACGTATCCTATGTAGCGTATGTTAAGGCCACTCGTTAGCGCACGTAAACAACAAAGTCTAGCGTACACTATATAGGTATCGGCAGTCCCTCTCTGATTAGCCGACTTACTTCTCTGATGATTTTAACGTACGTTGCGTACGTTAACTAAGCCCGATAGCGTACGTTAATCTACATAGCCTAGCGTATGCTAAGCGTGCATGGCAGTTTCACTTCTGGGCAGATGACTGTTCTAACGGTGATGAAACTTACGAACTCCTCAGTGATTTACGTACGTTACTCTTCTTCATATCATAAACTTATGAATAATCTTACGGATTCAATCATCTTTGAATTCAAGGAAATGAATATCATCACAACTCTTATATTCAATCTCGATTATCATTCTCGTTTGAAGTTCGGTGATCTCAGGTTGATGCACTAGATTCCATTACCATTATCACATTCAGACTTCATCTTAAAGGTGAATTAACAATCCCAATGAAAAGATACAACCTAAGATGATTCTTTCTTAAGTCCTTATAATAAAAGTGATATCAACTACAAGTTTACGATCAATATGGCAACATTAATCATACGGATAATCAACCTCAGAATATCCCTCTCATCATTTGACGTACTAGGATTCCAACTATGATGTTTTCAACGACGATATCATAAGCATAATCATTCCGACTTCTAAACATGATGTTTGTTTGAATAATTTAACAATGGAACTCAATATCTTGGTAGCATGATCATCTTATTCTCCTCAAGAACACGAATCTAAGGATGGATAGAATTAACATACATTAAGATGAAGAAAACACCGAGTGAAAAAGGTAGAATCTAACTCCGGTTGTTTGAATGTCAATCCAAGGTGCTTCTCCACTTCAACGATCAATCACAAGTGACCTCCAATCTCCAATGATCAAGTAGAGGTGGTCTATGTGTGTTTAAGGAAGATATGAGGCTCTCTGGTCTCTCAAGAACGAAGGACAAGTGAAAAGAATGTAAACCAAGTAAAATGGGGTGCTGTCCCTTTTATAACATTTTTGTTCGTATGTTATTTAGCGCACGCTATCACAGTATCCTTAGCGCACGCTAACAAGCGTTGACTCCAAATCTGTCCAGGTTGGCCCGCGGGAATCTTATCCGGACCCATGTTCGGCTGGCGCATGTGCTAGCCACCTACCTCAATAATTTACTGCCTAACGCACGCAATTCTTCATTCGTAGCGTGCGCTAGTTTTAGCCGATAACGCACGTTAAGCTACATTCTTAGCGTGCATTATCACGAGTTTGCATGAGAAAATTTGCATGTTGCTATACTCATGTACAAGGATACAAATGTGAGAAATATCAAACTCCAATTATCGAGATCACAATTTAGAATAATATAGGGCTCACATACAGATGAAATACACGATAATAAATCCGGATATTACACCAACGAGGGGTTAGCGATGGAAATTGCTAGCAAGTAACTAAGCTATATAGTTATACATCAAGAATACAACCGTTATGAAATTAACCTTTCGACAAGGTAGTAACACGATCCCCGAGTCTAAAGTCTTTTCAAAATTATTTCCTTTAAAGCGAATCATGTGAATTACTCCAGAAACCATTTTAGGGGGTTATTTAGAGACTTCGGGGGGTCTCAGTGTAAAATCATGAAATATAAATATTTCTCCTTTTCAAAAAGGTTTTCTTTCAAAATCATATAAATGATTCAATTCTCAACCCAAACCTCAAAGACAAAACCATATCCACCAATATAACTGGGATCCAAGATTCAAACATTCATGATTCAGAGATATCAAATCAAACACTCAAATCGCCTCCTTGGCCTCGATGGGACCACCGGATTAGCTATCGTAAACAAACTCAAACACACCCATAAGTTATCTTGACATCGCATTCACAAGTGACGATTCTCGGAGATCCCTCCAGACCTACCCGATTAGATAACCTTATGGTCAAATCATTACAACTGGCCCTACTCGCAAGCACGCGCCGCCGGAGGCCTCACGGGTTCCTACCCGGGTAACATCACTCAAACACGTCCATAAGTTATCGTGACATCGCACTCGCAAGTGATGATTCTCGGAGCCCCCTCCAGACCCACCCGATTCGATAACCTTATGGTCGTAACATATCAACTAGCCGTACTCGCAAGCGCGCGCCGCCGGAGGCCTCACGGGTCCCTACCCGGGTAACATCTCAATTCACCAATTACACAACAACAAAGGTATGATATTCACCACAATCGCAAACACGTAAAACATAAGCTAACGCATCATACACCTCCACAAAGGGACAACATTCACATCACACCATCATTCAGGAAACAGGCTAAAAAGCGAATAATACAATTATTCAGCGACTCCACAATTCCTCGGATAACTACTCGTTCCTAGTATCCGTTTTAAGCACAATACAACATGAAATGGTTGTTATCATTCTTTCGGAAACTCAGGTTTACATTCGTATTTACAGTCATAAAAATCACATATTCATTTGAAAGTAAGTTACGGTTAAATATACAATCACTAACAAGTCCACGTTAAATTCACGACACATCACATTCTCAAAGTATAAAGAATATAGACGAGATACTCGCCTCAAGTCCAAAGCATGCGAAGCAACGGGAAAGATCGACCGGAAACCCTCGAATCCTCCAACTAGGTCGAAAACACAAGAATAACATAATTACTACAAGGTCGATCGCAAGGAAGATGCAAAACATACGAAATTCTCAACATGAATTCGTAGAAACATAGGATCGAACACTTGGGGTTCAATACTTCCCCAAGAACATCAAGAACATCACCCGAACCCGAATACAATAAGAAATAAGAATCAAATCATAGGGATAGAATCAATACAACCGATTGATGATATACAACAACACGATTGATGAAGAACCACTCGAATCTTAACGATTCTCAACATATAGGAAAGGGTTTCAAAAAATTACCTCAAATCAAAGGTGACGAACTCATGCCTACATATTTTAAAAAATCGCTTACATATTTTAGGAGAAAAAATTACACTCTCATCCTATGAGAAATTTTTAAAAATAGATTTGGTTTCACATTCTTTTTTTTTATCCTTTTTTTGCCAAAATGGTCCAAATCGTTAAGTATTTAACATTTTCTATTAAATGGCCAAAATGGAGATAGTTTAATATTTATATTTGAATTTTTTTTACATAAATTATTTGGATATAATTTAAAATACATAATCAAATCTAAAATTTTAAAAAATATATAGTTGATTTCAAAAGTAAATAAATTAATAGATCTTTTAAAATTAAGAAAATAAAAAATCACTAAAAATGATCAGTTTTATTTTCAGAAATTCTTTTTGCACAAAGACGAATCTACGGATTAGTATATTATTATTAAATTATTTTGCTTATGTATTTAGAAACATCTCTTTTGTAACACCCCGAAAATGGCGGCTATTACAGTGCTGTGGACCCCACCGGGACCCACCAGGTGATATCAAAATATAATTTAACCATCCCATAATTGTGATACCGAACCACAATATAAGTCATAGCCCCGAGTAGGAGCTTATATATATATATGTATCAACTTATATAACAGTACACAAGATCCACATCCGGTATAAACCATATGGAGATGGAGTATACCTAACTAAATAATAATACATTTGTCCAAATTTATATAAATCGAAAAAGACATAAAATTTCACAGATTATACACAACCGACAAAAAGACTCGCCCCCCCCCCCCCCCCCCGAACTAGCATCCTTCAATACCCTTCGCCGCCTTCCTGTGCCTTGCCCTTTCCTCGCCCTGAAATACAAGTATTTCGCCCAAACCACAGGGTCAGCTATACATGATAATAATTCTCACGACATTATACAATTCATATACATATAGGATCTCAAAGAAACAACCGACTAATGAACATACCCCACGGGCATATGAACAGTCAGTCCCAAACTGTCGAACATATCTAATCATACACGAAATATGAATGACCAAAAAACATTGCTCAAGACGGACGTCACAGTACGCCCGATCCGGAAATGTGTCCGTGCACATGTCCACACCGTATACGGAATCCAGAATATACCTAATTAGCCTCACGAACTACGTCTCGTGTGCACGGTCCCATGCGGAAACATCCACGCATGACCATCAAGTGCCCGGCTAAAAATCCTACACATAACCAATCAGCACGCAGATATGACTCCAGAGATGTCACGATGCAACATGACAATGAAACTCAACAAATTACACAATTATCCAAGATTCGAAAGACTCACCGAAGTGAAAACAAGGCTCGACGAGACCAACCGTATCAAAGGCGATAAACTTGGGAATACAATCCCACCACAAAATGGTAATATGATCAAGAACAACACCATATCATGAATCATAGATTCATAGAGCATTACTTATAAACGAAACATATAATATTCACAAGAATTCAACCATCATTATAACCAAGCAAGATAACTTGCCTCAATTCCGTAGACGAATAATCCTTATTTGAACGAACTGTAACACCCCCAATCCACTCAGGGATATTACACGCCGTAGACCCTCTCCTCGAAGATCTACCAGGCTGGTAACAACATTTAACATCTCGACAATGCCTTCAAGGCTAAATGACTCAGTAGACCGATTTGGTCTTTCAATAAAATATACAACTCAATTACAACATATACCCACGCAGGGGTCAAAGTACAATAAACTCCCGTACAACGGGGAAAAGATATCGCGATGGAAAAGAAAATACAACTAGACCAATACGACATCAACGGATCCTCGTGTGATTAGTATCGTTCATCTTTCATCATCCTTCGTGCCGACTCGTGTTATGCTCCAAAACCCGAATGCAAAATAGACATCCACCCCCGAATACTCTGGGGTTAGCAAACTCCACCGTTTTGCTAGTGCAAATACAAAGTGCAAATACGAGACATACAATTCACATTCAACTAATAACAATAACCAGGAATCCACAAAGATACAAACAAAACGAAAAGTACTTATCGAGTCAAGGGTTTGAGAAAACAGTTCAAAAACTAAATACCATAAACCAATGGAAATAATTTATAAGACGGTTTAGAATGCCATCGAGAGTTTTAATAGAAAACCATTTAGGATTATCAAATCCTACTTTTCAAAATCCACAAGACAAAAGGGGTCACCGCCCAAAAGTTTACTTTCCGTAAAATCACCTAGACCAAACCGTAGGGATTTTAGCCCCAAAACCGAAAAATGACTTTTACAAAAATGATGTGATTTAAGCCCCAATCCATAAAATGACTTATACAAAACCAAAGGGATTTTCGCCCCAAATCTCATCAACTCACAAGACACAAGAACGACCACAAGGTTCGTCTCCCAACATCAAAATCCACAAATAAAGGATTTAAAACAAACAACAAAATACTCTAGAGCCATCCTAGCCAAGTAGGCCAAACGAACAACTTACCTCTTACACACTTAGTCAATGCATGCAATCATGAAAACCGTTCAAAAGCACTCATTTAGTAAATGCCAATGATCAAACCACATTTGTAAAATGCACCACAATTAACCGCGGACCCACAGCTTCGTGGATCCCTGCCGAGACCCCGTCGGATCTAACCCACAGTGGTTAAAAGCAAGCTCGCGGTTCCACAGCTTCGTGGAGCCCTACCGAGACCCCGTCGGATCTAACCCGCAGTGAGCATACACACACACGTTACTCATGCAATACTAACATGCTAAGAATGTAAGTTCATTAAGAATACTCACTAGAGATGGCCATTAACTCGACTCCATTATCAAACTCTTCAAACACAATAACAAGATTAAGTACGGAATACACGATTCCATAACTTTAAACAAGAGGAGTATCATCATCAAATCCTTCAACGTTCAAAATAATCAAATCATAATCAATTCCCAAAACACACCATTCACAAAACACACACGCATTTGAAAGAAAGCCTTTAACGAGGCCAAACCGAAATCTTTTGAAACTTCGTTTCAAACAACCAAACAAACACACTAATACGATCACCGATCATCATATCCACAAAATAAGAAAAGTATGGGCAAGGTACTTGCCTCGAAATCACAATCGCAACGAGACGACGGATAGGACGCGGTCGAATAGCCCCGAACCCCCGAACAATATCAAGAACGCGATAGCACCACGAGTATTACGAGAATAACACCACACGAATCATCAATCACCAAACGGAATTCAACATCGGAATCCTCGGACACCTATAAACCTCCGGAAGTAACAATAACACATGGTTACGACGAGAATCAAGGCCAAAACAACGGAAATCCCAACAAACTATCGAAGGGAAACTCATTGGGACATTTAATCGAACACTAAATGTTCAATAATTCCCAAGAACACTCGAATCGTCGATCGAGTTAAACAAACTTGATATATGGATATACAACCCATAGAACATGATTAATAACATCATACTACACCAATCGATGTATCAAAATCGGATTAGAAACGAAATCAAGAACAATTTCTCCAAAAAGTCAACTTGAAGGATAATCAAGAAATATACCTTGATTTGGATGAAGGATTCAAGTAGAGGTCAAAAATCTACAACAAGACTTGAGGTAGATGATCTCTACAAGTTTTGGAGCACTCAAATCGCCCAAGAATCGCCCACAATCGCCTAAGATGAAGGAGGAAGAAGAGAGGAGAAAAAATGAAGTTTTTCTCCTCGCAAATCTGCTAAAAAACGCAGAAAAAGCCCGTGTGCCGCGGCACAGGACAAGTGTGCCGTGGCCCAGGGCCACCAAAACGCCAGAATCAGCTTAGTGCCGCGGCACACCGAGTGTCCTGCGGCACACGGCACCCCTTCAACACCAAAAAGGCACACCGTGCGCTTCGCTATTTCGACCATAACTCCTTCGTCTGGACTCCGATTGACTCACCGTTTGAACCATTGGAAAGCTAACTTGATTCTATATAATGTTGCAAAGATTCAGAATTTTTGGAGTTTCCAAGAATTAATGGTGACTTTACAAAGTCGAACTCCCACGTGAAAAAGTCGATTAAGGACACGGAACTCAACAAAACGACACCGAAACGAACTCGGATGACAAAAAGTGCAGAATTAATCATTCTCGGAATGACGAAACGGTCATGATAGAGTTGTCAAAACGAACTTCCTCCGAAAAAAAGAAAATTACCGAAATTCGAAATTGCGGATATTACACGAACAAACAGATGGTATCCTCGTCTAACAATACTCACTCGAACAAGCAACCTTGAATGAAACGTAATTCATTCAACAACACATTCGTACGATAATGATATTAATTCATAGAAAACAACATCCGTAACTTTATTCGAATAGTTCAACTATCCTAACGAACATTATATCATTTCAATTATGAATTATCATATACCAAGTTCATTAGTTTCGCCCATTAATTCTAACATTAATGTCAATCATTGCTATTGTCTTCCTAAAAACACTATCAATGTAATAATATGATGATCAACACACTCTTATTTTATCAACACATCCGATTAACTTTGAATATGTTAAAAGCTATAGTTGTGTTTATCAATATCCTTTATCATCTCCCAACGACTATGTTAAGCCAAAATAGAAACGAAATTATAACTTTAGGTTTTCTGAACAATAAGAACATCATCCTAATTTTCATCATTTATCAAGTTCTTCTTAAGGTATATTAATACCTAACATGGTGCTCTAATACATCCTAGGACATCAATTCATTGATTCTAATGTAACTACAATGAAACTTACGATTATCACCACCCTAATGGTGCTAATAAATCTGGATAGATCCATAGGACTTCTGATAATATGATTATTAACATTGAAACATCAAGAACATCTTCATTTTAAACCTTAATCACTATATTCTTCAATAAGTATTTAAAAAGCTTAACAACAATCATATTTTCCTTGATTAATTCCATTGTAGGTGTAATATTCTATATCAATACCATCATTACTACAAACATATAGAGCATAAGTGCATAACATACCTCAAGAAATGAAGAACAACTACCAAAGCCACAAGAATGCAATCCAACTACAAGAACACTCCCCAAACTTCCAATCAATAAGCTCCGAATCCAAGTGATGAAGCTCTAACACAAGATTGGAAGGGCAAAAAGTGATTTAACAGGGTAGGGGATAGGTTTTCAGAGGGAGAGATCGAGTTAGGATTGTGCAAAAATGAAAGGCAAGTCATGCCTTTATAATCTGCATTTAGCATTACGTACGCTATCGCCAAAGTTTAACGTATGTCAAGCACATTACGTACGTAACCCTACGAACGTTACGTACACAACGAATTACCAGAGGCTACTGCCTCAAATCACATATGTAATACCCGATTGTGAATTCATTATTATCATTCAGTAATTGTCACTCAAAATTTTTTCGCCCTTTAATAATCATTCATCATTCATGTTCATTCATTTGTGTCCATCGTTCGGTGTATTTTGGGATCGTGTATCAGTCATCGTTCATCGTCAACCTAGTTTGAGAATCGATACGAGAATATTATCATAGTCATTTTAATTGTTCAGTAAGTTGATGTTGATGTTGGAGTTCATATCATTTCGAATTTACTCTTTCTTGTTCGGTTCGTGCTATTTTGGACCAACTCTCATAATCACTGCTTGAAACCGCCGTTTTGGGGTTCCCGCAATTCCATTTCGCATTATTAATCCCAAATTTTGAGTTCTATTATGTTTATTCTCTTTCCGGGTCATTTTTCATCACTTTTTGGGCACGGACATTGTGCGCCGCGGCACATACATCTTGCAGGATTAGCCTGGTGCGGCTGTACCACACGCCGATTGTAATATCCAACTGTAATTTTTATCTATCGTTGTATTACTCGGATAATTTGAATGTCGTGGATCGGTGCATTTAGTATAATGACTATAATGTTGAGATGTTATAGATTTGAGTTACTTATCGTTGTTATTTCACTTCATGTTTAATGGTTCAATGTTAATTAGAGAGTTGAATTTTTGACCTGTTCTGGTGGCGTTAGCGTACGCTACACAGATTGATTAACGTACGTTAAATCATGTGTCTTAGCGTACATAACCTATTATCCGTTGCGTGCGTTAGGAGGGAATCAGACATCAATTGACTTCCGCACGTGAATCTGTTATCCGTTGCCATGCACGTGAAGGGTGTTAGGCTGTCGAGATGGTAAAAGTCAACCATAATTAGCGTATGTAATACATTTTATTTAGCATACGTAAATGGCATGTGAATTTAAGACAGTAGCCTCTATAGGATGGTTACGTACGTAAAACTTTCGGGTTAACGTACGTAACAGGGTTAGCGTACGCTAATATCTTTCGATAGCGTACGCTACTGATGTACAGTCTATTTAAAGACACAAGCTATTTTTCATTTCTTCACAACTTCAACCCGATTTTCTCTACATATATCGCCCCTTGCCTCCCTAGACCGATATTACCCTCTTCCAACTTGTTTTTGAGCCTTAAATCTTGGAATGGAGTTCATTGATTTGAAGTTTAGAAGGTGTTCTTGAACTTGGAGTGTGTTCTTGTATCTTTGGGGGTTGTTCTTCATTTCTGGAGGTATGTTGTGCGATTCTCCTCTATATTTCGTAGCTATGATGTTAGTAATGTATAATACTTCACCTAGTGTTGAATTAATCAAGTAAAACATGTTTGTAATTAAGCTTTTTAACACTTCTTGATGAATATGATAATTAAGGGTTTGGAATGCAGGTGTTCTTGATGTTATAGTGATAGTAACCATGTTTATAAATATCATGCTCATCTTGCTGGACGAAATAATCTCAGTAGAACATTGATAATCAGTTAGCTTCATCATAGTTAGATTTAATCAATAGAATTGATATCATAAAGTGTTAAAACACCATATTAGGTATTTACTTACCTTGGGACGAACTTGACAATGTTGATATTGGGATGATGTTCTCTTGTTTAGAAATCTTAGAAGTTATAACCTCATTCTTGTTCGCCTTAACAAGTCTTTGAGAAATGATGAGGATATTGATGATTACAACAATAACCTTTTATTAATCGAATGTGTTGTTAATGTAAGAATTTATTTGATTATCATGATAGAGTAGATATTGTTCTTAAGAAGGAGATGTTAATTGTGAATGTTAATGTCATAGTAGATTGAATAATGAATTCGTTATGATTGCCCTTGTATAGTAGTAGATGTTGTAGAACATAAGCACTTGGTTAAACCGATTTTAATGGTGAATTGAAGATGTTTGTTCATAGCAATGACAAGAGTATTGAAGGACATTTTAGTATAGTAATCCGATTGTGGAAGACGAACTATATGTATTGGAACCCTTCAATAATCGGTAGAGTATTCGTTAGGGTGGAATGAATTATTCGGGTAGGTTGCGGGCGGCGTTTCCTACGAATTAATATCAATATTGTATGAATGCATTATTGAATGAATTATGTTTCATTCAAGGTTGCTCGTTCGAGTGAGTATTTTAGTCGAGGATACCGTCTGTTTGATCATTTGGATAAGGAGTATCTTTTGCCTACGGAATTGAGGCAAGTTATCGTCCTTGGTTATAATGATGATTGAATTCTTGTGATGGTTATACGTTCGTGTATATGAAACACTTATGAATATGTGATTCGTGATTGATATTGTTCTTGATGATGTTTCCGTATTTCATTGTGGGATTGCATTCCCAAGTCCATCACCTTTGAATCGTTGATCTCGTTGATCCTTATTGTCACTTCGGTGAGTTTCTTGATCCTTAATTGGATATGTGATTTATTGAATTCATTGTCATGTTGTATCGTGACATATTTAGAATCATATCTGCATGCTGATTGGTTATTTTGTAGGATTTTTAGCCAGGCACATATAAAGTCATACATGGATGTTTTCATATTGGACTGTGCACACAAGACGTAGTTCGTGAAACTAATTAGGTACATTGTCACACGTATATTCTAGATTCCGTATACGGGGTGGACATGTGCACGGACACATTTCCGGATCGGGCGTACTGTGATATCCATCATGAGTCATATTGTTTTGGTCGTTCATAGTCCATGTATGATTGGATATGTTCGACGGTTTGTGACTGATTGTTCATACGCCTGAGGGGTATCTTCAATAGTTGGGATGTTTCTTTGAGATCTAATATATCTGAGCATTGTGACGGCGAAGAGTTCGAGGGATACTAGTTCGGGGGCCCCAAGTCTGTTGTTGTCTGGTTATGTTTAAACCGTGTAATGTTAATTTTCGCTTCATTTGAACTATTGTCATTTGTACTATTATTTGCAGTATACCATCTCCATATGGTTTATACTTGTATTTCGGATCCTGTGTATCATAAAGCCGTTTTCCATACTATTAATAAACTCCTAATTGGAGTAGTGACTACTTAATGTGGTTCGGTATCACAAGATAATACTTATTTAATCTGTATTTTGGTATCGCCTAGTGGGTCCCAGTGTGGGGTCCACAACACTGTAATAGCCTCCTTTTTGGGGTGTTACAAAAGATGGTATCAGAGAGCGTCGTTTTCTCTTTAAGAGTCATTGTGAAATGAACTAGTATCAAGAGACCTTCGTGTCACGTGTGACCTGTGCAAGCGCCTGACCCTACGAGCCAAATACGATATGTACTTTATGAGCCATGATTTAATTACTGGCATGATGTTGATATCAGAATGGATTTCTTTATTGATCTTGTTATTTCGAGGATCTGTGATGATTTATCTGATTGATAATTCGAGTTAAATTCTGGATTGATTACATGATTGAAATTGTTCGACTCGACGTCGATATGATATTTTATGTGACACTCATAGTGTCGATAATTTATTGTGAATTGTCTTCTTAAATATGTAATTCCTTATTGCTATTAACTTAACATGAATTTTGATTGGTATCATGAACTATACTTATGGTTATTATTATGGTTTGATTCTTTCAGTATGGAAAGAAATCTGAGAGGCCGTGGCAGAGGGGGACGAGGACGCGGAAGGGGCCGAATCCCGATACCACAAGCCAACAGGCGTGCGAATGTGGAGCATAGTTCCGCAGGCAGTGATTCGCCTTCTAGGGACCAATTGCACCACACCGGATGCGAGGATGCGCATGTCGATCCTTACGTTGTGATGCAGTGCATGATGGCCCAGATGACCCAAATGGGTCAATTAATGGAAGCTATGCAGAGAGCTACTACTGGCCAGCAACAGGAGCCTTATCCTCCACCTCCTGTGCTTGGCGGTCCCGTGAGTCGGATCATCAGCGACATCTCTCGCCAGCAACCCCCGACCTTTGAAGGCTCCTCTGAGCCTGCTGACATTGTACATTGGATTGAGCACTTTGAGAAATTATTCGAGATGGTGGACTGCCCAGAAGAGAACCACATCTCCGTAGGAGCTTACTATCTTAGCAAGGGTGCCCACACCTGGTGGCTTTCGGTTAGGCCAGCTGATGGTGTTTATACGTGGGAGGAATTTAAAAACCTCATGTTAGGCCGTTATTATCCAGGTCCTCTTCGTGAGGCCAAGCTGTCAGAATTGCTGAACCTAGATCCATCCGAGGATGATGATGTACTATCTGTTGCCGAGAAATTTCAGGCACTTCTTCATTTTGCCTCGTCGATTGTCCGAACGGAGGCTGATAAGATCAAATATTTTCTCAAGAGACTTAAACCCCGAATGAGAATGCAACTGTTGAATCACCACTGTACGACCCTACCAGAGTTCATTGAGAAAGCTCTAGAATACGAAATCACCGCGAAGGAGATTTCCAAGAAGCAACCACAGTCCAACAACAAAGGATCCAGAACCGTACAGGCGAGAATAACCGGGGGACATTCAGGAAGCCCCAGTCATTTCCAAACCCTTCTGAACGACCACCCATGGCGTCGAAGCCAGCCAGATCGCATTCTGGACTGGTCAACTCTTCTGTTGTGTGCAATAACTGTGGAGACCATGGGCACGTCAGCTCCAAATGCCCGAAGCCGGCAGTCGCATGTCATACTTGTGGGAAGAATAGGCATCATGATCATTATTACAGGAATGGACCGGGACGTGAACCAGTAGCGCCTCATGCTCCAGTTTAGTCTTCTGTCCAAGACCGTGTGCCTCCGTCCGCTTCTTATCAGACCTCCGGGGCAAATAGGGGAATGGGCCGTGGGAATCAAAGTGGTACACCTGGTGCCGGAGCTGCAAAACCCAGGATTTACGAGATGAAGAAGGCTGACGATCCCAAGGCCAGCATGATTGCAGGTATACTCGGGATCCACTCTCAGCCTGTTTGTGTTCTTTTTGATACGGGCGCTTCTCACTCCTTTATATCTGCTTCTTGTTTAAGTTGTTTGCCACTAGACCATGTTATCAATTGTGAGCCTTATGTGATTGGTCTACCCGATGGTAGAAGAATGATTGGAAATCGTGAAGTCCAGGACTGTCCGATTCATATGAATGACCGTGAGTGGTTGCCAAATTTAATTGTGGTTGATTTAACTAAGGATGATATAATCTTGGGTATCGATTGGATGGATGGTCATGATGCCATACTTAGTGTCCGCAAGCGAATGGTAACCATCACTTCTGATGATGGTTTCGAGTGTATTTTTTGGGATGATAATCCCAGCCATTCCGGGAGAGTCATCAGCGCTATGAAAGCTGTGAAACTGCTTAATCAAGGGTGTATTGGTTATTGGTGTTATATGACCAAAACAACAGATCGACCAGTTGAATTGGCCGATATTCCGGTAGTCCGAGAATACCCAAATGTATTTCCAGATGAGTTGCCAGGCTTACCTCCACATCGTGAGGTAGAGTTTACTATTGAGTTAGAGCCCGGTATGTCCCCTCTTTCGAAATCACCGTATCTTATGGCTCCGACTGAGATGCAGGAGTTGAAGAACCAGCTTGAGGAGTTGACTGAGAAGGGCTATATTCGACCTAGTGCGTCCCTTTGGGGAGCACCCGTGCTATTTGTACGGAAGAAAGATGGATCTCTGTGTTTGTGTATTGATTACCATGAGCTGAACAGGGAAACCATCAAGAACAAATATCCATTACCTCGTATTGATGATCTATTGGATCAACTTCAGGGAGATGCTGTGTTTTCTAAGATTGACTTGAGGTCCGGTTATCATCAGTTGAGGATTCGAGAGTCTGACATTTCGAAGACAACCTTCTGTACTCGCTATAGGCATTATGAGTTCGTGGTGATGCCATTTGGATTGACTAATGCGCCGGCGGTATTCATGGAATTGATAAATCATGTTTTTATTAATTATCTGGATCGTTTTGTAGTCGTTTTTATTGACGACATTCTGATTTACTCTCGTGACCATGAAGAGCATGAGCGTCATGTCCATCAGGTTCTCGAAGTGTTGAGGCGAGAGCAGCTTTATGGGAAGTTTTCCAAATGTGAATTCTGGATGCCTGAAGTTATCTTCCTTGGGCATGTGATATCAGCCGAAGGGGTGAGAGTAGACCCACAGAAGATAGAAGCTATTCGAGATTGGCTACCTTCGAAGAACGTGAAGGAAGTTCGTAGTTTCCTCGATCTAGCAGGTTACTACCGACAGTTCGTAGAAGGTTTTTCCAAAATTGAGCAACCGATAACTAACCTATTGAGCAAGGATAGGAAGTACTTGTGGTCGAGGCATGTCAGAAAGTTTTGATGATCTCAAGAGTCGATTGATTTTAGAAACTGTTTTGGTTCTACCAAAAGGAACGGAGGGATTCGTGGTGTATAGTGATGCGTCGAAACAGGGCCTTGGATGTGTACTAATGCAGGAAGGGAAAGTGATTGCTTATGCATCAAGACAATTGTGACCCTATCAAGTTAACTATCCAACCCATGATTTGGAGCTAGCAACCATGGTGTTTGCTTTGAAAATCTCAGATCTTTACTGATCACAAGAGCCTGAAGTACATTTTTACTCAGAATGAGTTGAACATGAGACAAAGAAGGTGGCTAGAATTTAATCAAAGACTATGATATCGAGATCCGTTATCATCGGGGCAAGGCAAATGTGGTTGCCGATGTTTAAGTCATAAGACAGTGCAGGAGCAGATGCTTAGCCGCTTGATAACTCAGAGAGAATTGCAGTTAGATATTATGAGGCCGGAGATTGAAGTTTGGTTACAGCGTGTTCAGGGACAACTTTGCACACTTGAGATTTCTTCGCCTCTTGATGATATAATCAGATCGAAGCAGGTTATGGACCCATTCTTATCTCGAGTTTGGAATGAGGTAACTCAAGGGAAAGCCCCTGGATTTGTGATCCACGAAGATAGATTGATATGCTTCAGGAATCGAGTTTGTGTACCCGCAGATGAAGATTTGAGGAACTCTATCCTGAGAGAGGCTCATGCTACCCCGTACTCTATTCATCTGGGGTCTAGTAAGATTTATAAGGATTTGAAGCAAGGTTATTGATGGGGGAACATGAAACGTGAGGTTGCCGAATTTGTTTGGAGATGTTTAACCTTTCAGCAGGTTAAGATTGAGCATCAGCGGCCCGCAGGAACGCTGAAACCGCTCCCTATCCCCGAATGGAAATGAGAGGACATATCGATGGATTTTATTTGCCGACGAGTCATCGAGGGATGAATACAATTTGGGTGATTATGGATCGGCTGACCAAATTAGCCCACTTTTTGGAGATTAAAGACACGTGGGGTCCCGAGAGATTGGCTCAGCTATTTATTAAAGATATTGTAAGGTTACATGGTACCCCCAAGAGTATTGTATCGGATCGTGACAGGCGATTCGTGTCGCATTTCTGGAAGGCACTTCATCATGTGATGGGCACGCAGTTGAATTTCAGTACGGCTTTTCATCCGTAGACCGATGGTCAGTCTGAAAGAACTATCCAAACTCTAGAGGACATGTTGATAGCGTGTGCTCTTGATTGGAAGGACGATTGGGAAACCCAACTACCTTTGGTGGAATTCACTTATAATAATAGTTGGCAAGCTTCGATTCAGATGGCACCGTATGAGGCATTGTATGGCCGTCATTGTAGGTCCCCTTTGTGTTGGGACAAACTGTCAATCCTTGGGTATGGAACCCAATATGTTAATAGCATCCCGTGAGAAGATCGCTCTGATTAGGAGTCGTTTGTTAACGGATCAAAGCCGACAGAAGTCCTACGCAGACCACCGTCGACGACTGATCGAGTTCGAGGTTGGTAACCATGTGCTAATGAAGGTGTCTTCTACTCGAGGTGTTTTTCGTTTTGGGAAGAGAGGCAAGCTGAGCCCGAGCTACATTGGGCCGTTTGAGATTTTGGAGCGTGTAGGTGATTTGGCCTATCGACTGGCATTGCCACCGGCTTTAAGTTGGATTCAGAACATGTTTCATGTTTCTCAGCTAAGGAAATATGTTGCTGATCTGAGTCATATACTTTAGTTCGATGAGGTCGAGATAGCGGAGGATCACTAGTATGAGGAGCGTCCCGTGCTGATACTCGAGAGAAGGATCAAACAGTTGCGGAATAAGACGATTCCCTTACTGAAAGTTCAGTGGTCACGACAGGGAGTCGAGAAGGCTACGTGGGAAACAGAGGTTAGCATGCGAGAGAGGTATCCCGACTTGTTTACCCCTTAGTTTCGAGGACAAAACTTCTTTTAAGGGGGGAGTAGGTAATATCCAACTATAAGTTTTATCTATCGTTGTATTACTCGGATAATTTGAATGTAGTGGATCGTTGCATTTAGTATAATGACTATAATGTTGAGATGTTATAGATTTGAGTTACTTATCATTGTTATTTCACTTCATGTTTAATGGTTCAATGTCAATTAGAGAGTTGAATTTTTGACCTGTTCTGGTGGCGTTAGCGTACGCTACACAGATATATTAACGTAGGTTAAATCATGTGTCTTAGCGTATGTAACCTATTATCCGTTGCGTGCGCTAGGAAGGAATCAGACATCAGTTGACTTCCACACGTGAATCTATTATCCGTTGCCATGCACGTAAAGGGTGTTAGGCTGTCGATACGGTCAAAGTCAACCATAATTAGCGTACGTAATACCTTTTATTTAGCGTACGTAAATGGCATGTGAATTTGAGACAGTAGCCTCTATAGGATGGTTACGTACGTAAAACTTTTGGGTTAACGTACGTAACAGTGTTAGCGTACGCTAATATCTTTCGATAGCGTATGCTACTAATGTACAGTCTATTTAAAGACACAACCTGTTTTTCATTTATTCACAACTTCAACCCGATTTTCTATCCATATATCCCCCTTGCCTCCCTAGACCGATATTACACTCTTCCAACTTGTTTTTTAGCCTTAAATCTTGGAGTGAAGCTCATTGATTTGAAGTTTAGAAGGTGTTCTTGAACTTGGAGTGTGTTCTTGTATCTTTGGGGGTTGTTCTTCATTTCTGGAGGTATGTTGTGCGATTCTCCTCTATATTTCGTAGCTATGATGTTAGTAATGTATAATACTTCACCTAGTGTTGAATTAATCAAGTAAAACATGTTTGTAATTAAGCTTTTTAACACTTCTTGATGAATATGATAATTAAGGGTTTGGAATGCAGGTGTTCTTGATGTTATAGTGATAGTAACCATGTTTATAAATATCATGCTCATCTTGCTGGACGAAATAATCTCAGTAGAACATTGATAATCAGTTAGCTTCATCATAGTTAGATTTAATCAATAGAATTGATATCATAAAGTGTTAAAACACCATATTAGGTATTTACTTACCTTGGGACGAACTTGACAATGTTGATATTGGGATGATGTTCTCTTGTTTAGAAATCTTAGAAGTTATAACCTCATTCTTGTTCGCCTTAACAAGTCTTTGAGAAATGATGAGGATATTGATGATTACAACAATAACCTTTTATTAATCGAATGTGTTGTTAATGTAAGAATTTATTTGATTATCATGATAGAGTAGATATTGTTCTTAAGAAGGAGATGTTAATTGTGAATGTTAATGTCATAGTAGATTGAATAATGAATTCGTTATGATTGCCCTTGTATAGTAGTAGATGTTGTAGAACATAAGCACTTGGTTAAACCGATTTTAATGGTGAATTGAAGATGTTTGTTCATAGCAATGACAAGAGTATTGAAGGACATTTTAGTATAGTAATCCGATTGTGGAAGACGAACTATATGTATTGGAACCCTTCAATAATCGGTAGAGTATTCGTTAGGGTGGAATGAATTATTCGGGTAGGTTGCGGGCGGCGTTTCCTACGAATTAATATCAATATTGTATGAATGCATTATTGAATGAATTATGTTTCATTCAAGGTTGCTCGTTCGAGTGAGTATTTTAGTCGAGGATACCGTCTGTTTGATCATTTGGATAAGGAGTATCTTTTGCCTACGGAATTGAGGCAAGTTATCGTCCTTGGTTATAATGATGATTGAATTCTTGTGATGGTTATACGTTCGTGTATATGAAACACTTATGAATATGTGATTCGTGATTGATATTGTTCTTGATGATGTTTCCGTATTTCATTGTGGGATTGCATTCCCAAGTCCATCACCTTTGAATCGTTGATCTCGTTGATCCTTATTGTCACTTCGGTGAGTTTCTTGATCCTTAATTGGATATGTGATTTATTGAATTCATTGTCATGTTGTATCGTGACATATTTAGAATCATATCTGCATGCTGATTGGTTATTTTGTAGGATTTTTAGCCAGGCACATATAAAGTCATACATGGATGTTTTCATATTGGACTGTGCACACAAGACGTAGTTCGTGAAACTAATTAGGTACATTGTCACACGTATATTCTAGATTCCGTATACGGGGTGGACATGTGCACGGACACATTTCCGGATCGGGCGTACTGTGATATCCATCATGAGTCATATTGTTTTGGTCGTTCATAGTCCATGTATGATTGGATATGTTCGACGGTTTGTGACTGATTGTTCATACGCCTGAGGGGTATCTTCAATAGTTGGGATGTTTCTTTGAGATCTAATATATCTGAGCATTGTGACGGCGAAGAGTTCGAGGGATACTAGTTCGGGGGCCCCAAGTCTGTTGTTGTCTGGTTATGTTTAAACCGTGTAATGTTAATTTTCGCTTCATTTGAACTATTGTCATTTGTACTATTATTTGCAGTATACCATCTCCATATGGTTTATACTTGTATTTCGGATCCTGTGTATCATAAAGCCGTTTTCCATACTATTAATAAACTCCTAATTGGAGTAGTGACTACTTAATGTGGTTCGGTATCACAAGATAATACTTATTTAATCTGTATTTTGGTATCGCCTAGTGGGTCCCAGTGTGGGGTCCACAACACTGTAATAGCCTCCTTTTTGGGGTGTTACAAAAGATGGTATCAGAGAGCGTCGTTTTCTCTTTAAGAGTCATTGTGAAATGAACTAGTATCAAGAGACCTTCGTGTCACGTGTGACCTGTGCAAGCGCCTGACCCTACGAGCCAAATACGATATGTACTTTATGAGCCATGATTTAATTACTGGCATGATGTTGATATCAGAATGGATTTCTTTATTGATCTTGTTATTTCGAGGATCTGTGACAGGATTTATCTGATTGATAATTCGAGTTAAATTCTGGATTGATTACATGATTGAAATTGTTCGACTCGACGTCGATATGATATTTTATGTGACACTCATAGTGTCGATAATTTATTGTGAATTGTCTTCTTAAATATGTAATTCCTTATTGCTATTAACTTAGCATGAATTTTGATTGGTATCATGAACTATACTTATGGTTATTATTATGGTTTGATTCTTTCAGTATGGAAAGAAATCTGAGAGGCCGTGGCAGAGGGGGACGAGGACGCGGAAGGGGCCGAATCCCGATACCACAAGCCAACAGGCGTGCGAATGTGGAGCATAGTTCCGCAGGCAGTGATTCGCCTTCTAGGGACAAATTGCACCACACCAGATGCGAGGATGCGCATGTCGATCCTTACGTTGTGATGCAGTGCATGATGGCCCAGATGACCCAAATGGGTCAATTAATGGAAGCTATGCAGAGAGCTACTACTGGCCAGCAACAGGAGCCTTATCCTCCACCTCCTGTGCTTGGCGGTCCCGTGAGTCGGATCATCAGCGACATCTCTCGCCAGCAACCCCCGACCTTTGAAGGCTCCTCTGAGCCTGCTGACATTGTACATTGGATTGAGCACTTTGAGAAATTATTCGAGATAGTGGACTGCCCAGAAGAGAACCACGTCTCCGTAGGAGCTTACTATCTTAGCAAGGGTGCCCACACCTGGTGGCTTTCGGTTAGGCCAGCTGATGGTGTTTATACGTGGGAGGAATTTAAAAACCTCATGTTAGGCCGTTATTATCCAGGTCCTCTTCGTGAGGCCAAGCTGTCAGAATTGCTGAACCTAGATCCATCCGAGGATGATGATGTACTATCTGTTGCCGAGAAATTTCAGGCACTTCTTCATTTTGCCTCGTCGATTGTCCGAACGGAGGCTGATAAGATCAAATATTTTCTCAAGAGACTTAAACCCCGAATGAGAATGCAACTGTTGAATCACCACTATACGACCCTACCAGAGTTCATTGAGAAAGCTCTAGAATACGAAATCACCGCGAAGGAGATTTCCAAGAAGCAACCACAGTCCAACAACAAAGGATCCAGGAACCAGAACCAGACTGAGAATAACCGGGGGACATTCAGGAAGCCCCAGTCATTTCCAAACCCTTCTGAACGACCACCCATGGCGTCGAAGCCAGCCAGATCGCATTCTGGACTGGTCAACTCTTCTGTTGTGTGCACTAACTGTGGAGACCATGGGCACGTCAGCTCCAAATGCCCGAAGCCGGCAGTCGCATGTCATACTTGTGGGAAGAATAGGCATCATGATCATTATTACAGGAATGGACCGGGACGTGAACCAGTAGCGCCTCATGCTCCAGTTTAGTCTTCTGTCCAAGACCGTGTGCCTCCGTCCGCTTCTTATCAGACCTCCGGGGCAAATAGGGGAATGGGCCGTGGAATCAAAGTGGTACACCTGGTGCCGGAGCTGCAAAACCCAGGATTTACGAGATGAAGAAGGCTGACGATCCCAAGGCCAGCATGATTGCAGGTATACTCGGGATCCACTCTCAGCCTGTTTGTGTTCTTTTTGATACGGGCGCTTCTCACTCCTTTATATCTGCTTCTTGTTTAAGTTGTTTGCCACTAGACCATGTTATCAATTGTGAGCCTTATGTGATTGGTCTACCCGATGGTAGAAGAATGATTGGAAATCGTGAAGTCCAGGACTGTCCGATTCATATGAATGACCGTGAGTGGTTGTCAAATTTAATTGTGGTCGATTTAACTAAGGATGATATAATCTTGGGTATCGATTGGATGGATGGTCATGATGCCATACTTAGTGTCCGCAAGCGAATGGTAACCATCACTTCTGATGATGGTTTCGAGTGTATTTTTTGGGATGATAATCCCAGCCATTCCGGGAGAGTCATCAGCGCTATGAAAGCTGTGAAACTGCTTAATCAAGGGTGTATTGGTTATTGGTGTTATATGACCAAAACAACAGATCGACCAGTTGAATTGGCCGATATTCCGGTAGTCCGAGAATACCCAAATGTATTTCCAGATGAGTTGCCAGGCTTACCTCCACATCGTGAGGTAGAGTTTACTATTGAGTTAGAGCCCGGTATGTCCCCTCTTTCGAAATCACCGTATCTTATGGCTCCGACTGAGATGCAGGAGTTGAAGAACCAGCTTGAGGAGTTGACTGAGAAGGGCTATATTCGACCTAGTGCGTCCCCTTGGGGAGCACCCGTGCTATTTGTACGGAAGAAAGATGGATCTCTGTGTTTGTGTATTGATTACCATGAGCTGAACAGGGAAACCATCAAGAACAAATATCCATTACCTCGTATTGATGATCTATTGGATCAACTTCAGGGAGATGCTGTGTTTTCTAAGATTGACTTGAGGTCCGGTTATCATCAGTTGAGGATTCGAGAGTCTGACATTTCGAAGACAACCTTCTGTACTCGCTATAGGCATTATGAGTTCGTGGTGATGCCATTTGGATTGACTAATGCGCCGGCGGTATTCATGGAATTGATAAATCATGTTTTTATTAATTATCTGGATCGTTTTGTAGTCGTTTTTATTGACGACATTCTGATTTACTCTCGTGACCATGAAGAGCATGAGCGTCATGTCCATCAGGTTCTCGAAGTGTTGAGGCGAGAGCAGCTTTATGGGAAGTTTTCCAAATGTGAATTCTGGATGCCTAAAGTTATCTTCCTTGGGCATGTGATATCAGCCGAAGGGGTGAGAGTAGACCCACAGAAGATAGAAGCTATTCGAGATTGGCTACCTTCGAAGAACGTGAAGGAAGTTCGTAGTTTCCTCGATCTAGCAGGTTACTACCGACAGTTCGTAGAAGGTTTTTCCAAAATTGAGCAACCGATGACTAACCTATTGAGCAAGGATAGGAAGTACTTGTGGTCAGAGGCATGTCAGCAAAGTTTTGATGATCTCAAGAGTCGATTGATTTTAGAAACTGTTTTGGTTCTACCAAAAGGAACGGAGGGATTCGTGGTGTATAGTGATGCGTCGAAACAGGGCCTTGGATGTGTACTAATGCAGGAAGGGAAAGTGATTGCTTATGCATCAAGACAATTGTGACCCTATGAAGTTAACTATCCAACCCATGATTTGGAGCTAGCAACCATGGTGTTTGCTTTGAAAATCTCAGATCTTTACTGATCACAAGAGCCTGAAGTACATTTTTACTCAGAATGAGTTGAACATGAGACAAAGAAGGTGGCTAGAATTTAATCAAAGACTATGATATCGAGATCCGTTATCATCGGGGCAAGGCAAATGTGGTTGCCGATGTTTAAGTCATAAGACAGTGCAGGAGCAGATGCTTAGCCGCTTGATAACTCAGAGAGAATTGCAGTTAGATATTATGAGGCCGGAGATTGAAGTTTGGTTACAGCGTGTTCAGGGACAACTTTGCACACTTGAGATTTCTTCGCCTCTTGATGATATAATCAGATCGAAGCAGGTTATGGACCCATTCTTATCTCGAGTTCGGAATGAGGTAACTCAAGGGAAAGCCCCTGGATTTGTGATCCACGAAGATAGATTGATATGCTTCAGGAATCGAGTTTGTGTACCCGCAGATGAAGATTTGAGGAACTCTATCCTGAGAGAGGCTCATGCTACCCCGTACTCTATTCATCTGGGGTCTAGTAAGATTTATAAGGATTTGAAGCAAGGTTATTGATGGGGGAACATGAAACGTGAGGTTGCCGAATTTGTTTGGAGATGTTTAACCTTTCAGCAGGTTAAGATTGAGCATCAGCGGCCCGCAGGAACGCTGAAACCGCTCCCTATCCCCGAATGGAAATGAGAGGACATATCGATGGATTTTATTTGCCGACGAGTCATCGAGGGATGAATACAATTTGGGTGATTATGGATCGGCTGACCAAATTAGCCCACTTTTTGGAGATTAAAGACACGTGGGGTCCCGAGAGATTGGCTCAGCTATTTATTAAAGATATTGTAAGGTTACATGGTACCCCCAAGAGTATTGTATCGGATCGTGACAGGCGATTCGTGTCGCATTTCTGGAAGGCACTTCATCATGTGATGGGCACGCAGTTGAATTTCAGTACGGCTTTTCATCCGTAGACCGATGGTCAGTCTGAAAGAACTATCCAAACTCTAGAGGACATGTTGATAGCGTGTGCTCTTGATTGGAAGGACGATTGGGAAACCCAACTACCTTTGGTGGAATTCACTTATAATAATAGTTGGCAAGCTTCGATTCAGATGGCACCGTATGAGGCATTGTATGGCCGTCATTGTAGGTCCCCTTTGTGTTGGGACAAACTGTCAGAATCCTTGGGTATGGAACCCAATATGTTAATAGCATCCCGTGAGAAGATCGCTCTGATTAGGAGTCGTTTGTTAACGGATCAAAGCCGACAGAAGTCCTACGCAGACCACCGTCGACGACTGCTCGAGTTCGAGGTTGGTAACCATGTGCTAATGAAGGTGTCTTCTACTCGAGGTGTTTTTCGTTTTGGGAAGAGAGGCAAGCTGAGCCCGAGCTACATTGGGCCGTTTGAGATTTTGGAGCGTGTAGGTGATTTGGCCTATCGACTGGCATTGCCACCGGCTTTAAGTTGGATTCAGAACATGTTTCATGTTTCTCAGCTAAGGAAATATGTTGCTGATCTGAGTCATATACTTTAGTTCGATGAGGTCGAGATAGCGGAGGATCACTAGTATGAGGAGCGTCCCGTGCTGATACTCGAGAGAAGGATCAAACAGTTGCGGAATAAGACGATTCCCTTACTGAAAGTTCAGTGGTCACGACAGGGAGTCGAGAAGGCTACGTGGGAAACAGAGGTTAGCATGCGAGAGAGGTATCCCGACTTGTTTACCCCTTAGTTTCGAGGACAAAACTTCTTTTAAGGGGGGAGTTGGTAATATCCAACTATAAGTTTTATCTATCGTTGTATTACTCGGATAATTTGAATGTAGTGGATCGTTGCATTTAGCATAATGACTATAATGTTGAGATGTTATAGATTTGAGTTACTTATCATTGTTATTTCACTTCATGTTTAATGGTTCAATGTCAATTAGAGAGTTGAATTTTTGACCTGTTCTGGTGGCGTTAGCGTACGCTACACAGATATATTAACGTAGGTTAAATCATGTGTCTTAGCGTATGTAACCTATTATCCGTTGCGTGCGCTAGGAAGGAATCAGACATCAGTTGACTTCCACACGTGAATCTATTATCTGTTGCCATGCATGTAAAGGGTGTTAGGCTGTCGATACGGTCAAAGTCAACCATAATTAGCGTACGTAATACCTTTTATTTAGCGTACGTAAATGGCATGTGAATTTGAGACAGTAGCCTCTATAGGATGGTTACGTACGTAAAACTTTCGGGTTAACGTACGTAACAGTGTTAGCGTACGCTAATATCTTTCGATAGCGTATGCTACTAATGTACAGTCTATTTAAAGACACAACCTGTTTTTCATTTATTCACAACTTCAACCCGATTTTCTATCCATATATCCCCCCTGCCTCCCTAGACCGATATTACACTCTTCCAACTTGTTTTTTAGCCTTAAATCTTGGAGTGAAGCTCATTGATTTGAAGTTTAGAAGGTGTTCTTGAACTTGGAGTGTGTTCTTGTAGCTTTGGGGGTTGTTCTTCATTTCTGGAGGTATGTTGTGCGATTCTCCTCTATATTTTCGTAGTTATGATGTCAGTAATGTAGAATACTTCACCTAGTGTTGAATTAATCAAGTAAAACATGTTTGCAATTAAGCTTTGTAACACTTCTTGATGAATATGATAATTAAGGGTTTGGAATGGAGGTGTTCTTGATGTTATAGTGATAGTAACCATGTTTATAAATATCATGCTCATCTTGCTGGACGAAATAATCTCAATAGAACATTGAAAATCAGATAGCTTCATCATAGTTAGATTTAATCAATAGAATTGATATCATAAAGTGTTAAAACACCATATTAGGTATTTACTTACCTTGGGAAGAACTTGACAATGTTGATATTGGGATGATGTTCTCTTGTTCAGAAATCTTAGAAGTTATAACCTCATTCTTCTTCGGCTTAACAAGTCTTTGAGAAATGATAAGGATATTGATGATTACAACAATAACCTTTTATTAATCGAATGTGTTGTTAACGTAAGAATGTATTTGTTCATCATGATAGAGTAGATATTGTTCTTAAGAAGGAGATGTTAATTGTGAATGTTAATGTCATAGTAGATTGAATATTGAATTAGTTATGATTGCACTTGTATAGTAGTAGATGTTGTAGAACATAAACACTTGGTTAAACCAATTTTATTGGTGAATTGAAGATGTTTGTTCATAGCAATGACAAGAGTATTAAAGGATATTTTAGTATAGTAATCCGATTGTGGAAGACGAACTATATGTATTGGAACCCTTCAATAATCGGTAGAGTATTCGTTAGGGTGGAATGAATTATTCGGGTAGGTTGCGGGCGTCGTTTCCTACGAATTAATATCAATATTGTATGAATGTATTATTGAATGAATTATGTTTCATTCAAGGTTTCTCGTTCGAGTGAGTATTTTAGTTGAGGATACCGTCGGTTTGATCATTTGGAGAAGAACTATCTTTCGCCTACGGAATTGAGGCAAGTTATCTTGCTTGGTTATAATGATGATTGAATTCTTGTGATAGTTATACGTTCGTGTATATGAAACACTTATGAATCTGTGATTCGTAATTTGATATTGTTCTTGATGATGTTTCCGTTTTTCATTGCGGGATTGCATTCCCAAGTTCATCACCTTTGAATCATTGATCTCGTTGATTCTTATTTTCACTTCGGTGAGTTTCTTGACCCTTAATTGGATATGTAATTTATTGAATTCATTGTCATGTTGTGTCGTGACATATCTGGAATCATATATGCATGTCGATTGGTTATTGTGTAGGATTTTTAGCCAGGAACATATAAAGTCATACGTGGATGTTTCCGTATTGGACTATGCACACGAGATGTAATTCGTGAGGCTAATTAGGTACATTGTCACACGTATATTCTGGATTCTGTATACGGGGTGGACATGTGCACGGACACATTTCCAGATTGGGCGTACTGTGATGTCCATCTTGAGCCATATTATTTTGGTTGTTCATAGTCCATGTATGATTGGATATGTTCGACAATTTGTGACTGATTGTTCATACGCCTGAGGGGTATGTTCAATAGTCGGGATGTTTCTTTAAGATCTAATATATGTGAATTGTATAATGTCTTGATTATTATTGTCATGCATATCTGACCCTGTGGTTTGGGAGAAATACTTGTGTTGTATTTTAGGTCGAGGCAAAGGCAATGCATGGGAAGAGCATTGTGATGGCGAAGGGCCCCAAGCCTGTTGTTGTCCGGTTATGTTTAAATGTGTAATGTTAATTTCCGCTTCATTTGAACTATTGTCATTTGTACTATTATTTGCAGTATATTCCATCACCATATGGTTTATACTTGTATTTCGGATCCTATGTACACTACACCATATATGGGCTTCAGTCACACCTAAAAAAGTGTGTTCACAGCCCAAAAAGTGTTGGTAAAAGAAAAAAAAACAGGCTACGGCTACGCTTTGACCAAATTTGAGGGTGTTACAAAAATGGCCGCTACCATAGGGGTCTACGCTAACACTTTTATAGTTTTTCGTAACACTGTGTAAAGGTGTAGCTGTAGACCTCTATGCCCACACTTTTTGGTTCTGCTCCTACACCTTAAGAGGTGTTGTTGTAGACCTATGCCAACACTATTATCTATGTGGTGACACCATTAAAGTATAGCTGTAGGCCTATGGCTACACTTGTTTAGTACTACCATAACATAAAATTATGAAACACTTCGATATTTTTGGCAACACCCTTTATCATTATGGCTACATTTTCGCAGGTCTTTTACCAACACTTTAAATACTAAAAATCAACATATGGTATTTAAAAACAGAGTTACCCATTAAAAATAAATTCGAACATCCCAATACATAAAAAGTTATCAAACAACCATCCAAATACATAAACCATCCGAAATAACTACATAAATCCACAAGCCATTGTAATACATCTACTAATCAGGTAAGATGGGTCATGTTCCTTGCCACCATGAACCAATTTATTAGCAGCTTCAGCACCTTCATTTTGTAGAACTTTCTCAACATCAGCCTGTAAAAAGAACAGAACATTTGATTCAAAAATAATACAATAAACAATAAAAATTTGTAAAAAACGAAGACATTAATTCCTAAAAATTGATATGTAGACAACTTACTTCAAACATTTAAAGTTAAAAAAATTATTTTAACTTTGAATAATTAGATTAGTTTAACTTTAATTTCTTTCCTCTCTCTCTCCCACCCATTATTTCGTCAACTCGGCTAGCTTTCGGACCACAAAGAAGAATTTAAAAATATTTAAAAAAAATGCCGGACCGAACCAAAACCAGCCAGCTCCAAACCGGACTGAATCAAAACTAGCGGTTAAAAAACCACCTAGAACCGGCGGTTCGAATCCAGTGCGGGTTTCAAATTTCTCGAACCGATGGTTCAAAAACCAAACTGATTGTTCGAACTGGTTGGGCACCTCTAAGCATAACCAATTTCGGGAAAAAGAAATGCTATCATAACCCAAATGTGCAAAAATGGGGAAAAGGGGAAACTATCAAGATCCGGGACAAGGAAATTTCCAATCTGAAAAGAGCTGCATAATTTACCGAAAGAGCAATCATGACACTAAAGATTGCTGGTACAATAATCATCTCGATAAATATTGTTGGTATCGGAAAAAAAATCAAAGCTTTTTAAAACAGTCGCTTCCAATGTTAGTAATGCCCAATCTAGATTTCCACATTTTTAAGAAGTGAAGATGTAGAACACTCAAAGTTTCTTAAAGTTCATTTTTTAGAATTTTTATCACAAAAACTTGTATGCAACAGTTGTACAGATTTCTTTCCAAGAAGCATTTTGATAGAAACCATCGTCTTTAATTGTCATTTGTTCCGACAATCCTAAGAAGCAAAGGGCCACGCACAGATAACCAGTTTGGTATACAAACAACATATTTCTAATTCCTCTCCTTATTCATATAATATGTTTGAGTCAACTAGTCCTTATACAAAAAACAGAAATGCGCACAGGCCAATAGGATTAGGCAAAGTACAAAACCACGCAGGCTGAAGCTCAAGTTTACAGCAACAGAGATACCTACGACAGTGAATTGAAAAAAACAGCGAAAGTGAGGAACATAACCATTACCCGGTGAGAGATTAGTTCAAAATCATCAGTGATCAGCATGATCCGACTTGTTCAACTGGAAACCACCTTCAGTATTTCTATGCACCTCAACCTTGAACTTCTCTTCTTTTCATACCAAGAAAATATGAACTTGCATGCTGGCTAATCTTCCATATTCTCACCTGGGGATTGGCTCGACGGGGCCCACAGGGACTTAGCCGAGTGGCCTTGCACGAGAATTACCTTGAGTGATATCTTTGATTGATGAATAATGTTATATATTCCGGAACATCATGATTATGTAATGTTTTATAAATAGTTTTTGGAAATGCATGTGTATTAAAATACTGTAATATTGTACTTGCACTAGCTGCTGTTGCTAACCCCTCGTTGGGGTGGAATGTTTATGCATTTCAGGTGGTACCGAGAATCAGGAGCATACACGTGGTCCACATGGAGTTGACGGGCAGCCGAGATGTTAAAGAGCCCGAGTCAGTGTTTTGGAACGTGTCTGTTTTCGTTTTATTTTAATATGTACTGGATTTCGAGTTTGTCGGTCGAGTGATGTCCTTGGATTATATTATGAATTGTATTGAACTTGCACATTTTGGCCGAGGCCACGGCCCCACTTTATTTTTGGTTACGTATTCGTATTATTGAGTTATTGTGTATGTTTGTAATGTCAGCCTGGTAGGCCCTGGTGGGCCCTACGGCGTGTAATTACCCGTAAGAGAATTGGGGTGTTACATTTATGGTATCAGAGCCTAGGTTCGGAAATACCTAGGCCTTTGGTTATTTGGGTCTGAGAAGTCCTTAGAGTCATGTAAACTGACCGAGCTTAACATATGTCGCTGCTGTCGAACCGTGTAACCCGTGGTAGTAAGATTTCGTGAAACTCTTTGTATATATTATTTCTTTCGTAGTGTCTTAAACCTGAGTTCTTAGAATTGTGAATTGTGCTGATAATTTTCAACTCTTTTATCTTTTAGCATGATGAGAGGGCGTGTTAGACGTGGTCACGGCAGAGGCCGTGGACGTGGCATTGTTCTTGAGCCTGATACACCTAGTGCCACATCTGGCTCGGCGACCCATTCGGTACCAAACACCGACCCTTTGAATCCTGGCGGTCAGCCGGATCCTTCTGTTAATCAAGAACCGTCGGCTGAGACTAATGTGAATGCCGGCTTAGCTACTATACTTCAACAAGTAGCAGCACAATTAGTTCAGTTGAATGAGGCCGGGTACCGTGACCAGCAGTCAGATGAGATTGCTGGGGCTACTAAGTGGCTTCAGGGAGTGATGAAGATGTAACCTCCCCGTTTCGCTAGGGCGTCTGACACGTAGGGCTGGGAGGGTTGGTTGTTCCAGTTTGGTAAAATCTTCGATGCTATTGCTTGCCCAGAAGAAAGACGGGTTCCTATTGCTAACTACTTTCTTGACAAGGAATCCGCAGACTGGTGGGAAGCTGTGGGGCCTATGGATCACATGGCCACCTGGGCCGAGTTTAAAGCTGCCATGGAAGAAGAGTATTGTCCTTGGCCAATTAAGGAGAAACGCATTGCAGATTTATTTACTGCGACTCCTATGGACGTGTCTATCACTGAAGCTATCGTTTCATATAATCGGCAGTTGGGCTACTTTCGTGAGCAAGTGAGGACTGAGGCGGATAAGATCCGATATTTTGATTTATGGGTGAAACCCAGGATTCGAGAGGGTATGGCAGGCTTTCGATGTACTACTTTGAAAGAATACCAGGATCATGTTTTGGCCATTGAGATGGTTATTTCTGCGTCAGGACCGGGCATCGAGAGCAAGAAGCCGAAGACGACTGGTGGTTTTTCAGGAAACAAGGGCAGTAGATTTCGTAAACCTCCGTCTTCTCACTCTGCTATCGGGAAACCGGTTCATCAAACTTATAGTGCTCCAAGCACACGACCGGACCATCCTTTTTCATCTCGCAGAGGACTATGTTTTAATTGTAACCAAGCGGGTCACCAGTTCAGATATTGTCCCGTATCTCCTATGACTTGCTATTCGTGCGAACAGACCGGTCACCGAGCTGCCTATTGTGAGGCCGCCACCAGGCTCAATAAGCAACAGAATTTGGTGCCAACTCCTGGTGTAAATCCGGGGGTTACAACTGGTCAACCGCAGCAGACTTTTGGACGAGGCAGAGGTCGAGGTCGGTCAGATCGTCAGCGATTGGATCGCGTTTTGATTGATGTACCGTTGAGTCGGTCAATCGTATTAATTTTCGTTCATTGTGTTTTGTGATTGTTCGGATAATCGACATGATTGTATAATCCATTTGTTGATGCTTGTCACTTGTGGGTTTTACTATGTCCCTACCGGTAGCATTGTGTTGGTCGTCGTGGCGCGTGTTTTCACGCCGTTTGTTCCTTTGCGTTGCTTGTAACATTTTGCCATTGGGCGTAAGTTACGCGTTTTTTGTGTATCTCGTGAGTGTTTCCTGGCAGGATATTACTCCTCCCTACTTGTTTTAAGTTTCGGGACGAAACTTCTTTTAAGGAGGGTAGTATGTAATATCCGCAATTTCGATTTCCGGTAATTTTCTTTTTTTTTGGCAGGAGTCTGTTTCAACGACTCTCTTGTGATCGTTTCGTCATTCTGAGAATGATTAATTATGTACTTTGTGTCATTCGAGTTCGTTTCGGTGTCGTTTTGTTGAGTTCCGTGCTTCTTAGCGGCTTTTCCGCACTTGAGTTCGATTCTTGCGAATCTTGTCAGAAACTGTTGTTTCGAGTTTCTCGTATGTTCATTTAATGTTATTATTCATGTTGCGAGCTTTGGCTTGGTGTTTCGATCGTGTATCGTAAATTTCGGACGTTTTGGGCCGTTTTCGTAATTTCCCAAAGTTTGGGGTAATTACTTTCCATTGTCAAATTTCGAGCCTTCGGGTGGTCGCAATCGTGTGTTCTCTTAGCGCTTGGTTTCGTCTTTGTGAGTACTTCGTAACCGTATCTTCGATTCATATTCACGTTCGGGTTTCGGGGCCGTGTCGGGCTCGATATTGGCCTCCTATTGTAACACACGAGCAGGCCACACGAGCACGTGGTCGTGCGTGGCACTCGTGCGCAATCCAGCGCTCGGCAGTGAGCTCCAGGGACGCACGAGCAGGACTCACGAGCAACTACTCGTGCGCGTTGCTCGTGCGTGTTGTCAGTGGCTGGGCAGTGGCCTAGCGCACGACCAAACACACCAGCACTTGGTCGTGCGTTATGGTCGTGCGTCGCTGGTGTATATAAGGGGACAGATGGATTTCTCACCCTATTTCCTTCCCTTCTTCTCTTCTCTTCGCGTCTGTCTGACGGGTGAGGCTAGGGTTCGAGTTATTGGTCGGTTCTACTCAATTCCAAGGCATTTTGGAAGATTCTTGTTGATTATATCATCATCCAATCCACGTTCTTCGTCGAATCGAGGTAATCTCTTGAAATCTCCTAGGGTTGACTTTCGAGATTTCTTTTTAATCTTTGTTGTTCGTCCGATTTCAATGATTTGGATGATGTTATTGAACCTTATTAATCGTGTTCTACGGATTGCATATCCATATATCGAGTTTGTTTAACTCGATTGACGATTCGGTAGTGTTCGATTAAATGCCCCAATGAGTTCCTTTCAATAGTTTTTTGGGATTTCCGTTGTTTTCGGCCTTGATTCTCGTCGTAATCATGTTTTATTGTTCCTTACGGAGGATTATAGGTATTCGATGATTCCGATGTTGAATTCCGTTGGTGATTGATGATTCGTGTGGTGTTTTCCCGTAGTAATTTCGGTGCTATCGCGTTCTTGATAGTGTTCGGGAGTTCGAGGCTATTCGACCGCATTTCCATCCGTCGTCTTGTTACGATCGTGGTTCCTAGGCAAGTACCTTGTTCATACACTTCTCTTTTTATGGACATTATGATCGGTGATCGTCTTGGTGTGTTTGTTTGGTTATTTGAAATGAATTTTCAAAAGATTCGTTTTGGCCTCGTTAAAGGCTCTCTTTCAAAATGCGTGTGTGTTTTGTGAACGGCGTGTTTTGGGAATTGATTATGATTTGATTAGTTTGAACGTTGAAGGCTTTGATGATACCCCTGTTGTTTAAAGTTATGGAATCGTGTATTCCATGTTTAATCTTGTTATTGTGTTTTGAAGAGTTTGATAATGGTGTCGGATAAGTGGCCATCCCTAGTAAGTATTCTTGATGAACTTACATTCTTAGCATGTTAGTATTGCATGAGTAACGTGTGTGTGTGTATGCTCACTGCGGGTTAGATCCGACGGGGTCTCGGTAGGGCTCCACGAAGGTGTGGAACCGCGAGCTTGCTTTTAACCACTATGGGTTAGATCCGATGGGGTCTCGGTAGGGGTCCATGAAGCCGTGGGTCCGCAGTTAATTGAGGTGCATTTTACAATGTGATTTGGATTATTAGCGTTTCCGGAAATGAGTATTTTGAACGGTTTTCATGATTGCATGCATCGACTAAGTGTGTAAGAGGTAAGTTGTTCGTTTGGCTTACTTGGCTAGGATGGCACTAGAGTATTTGTCGTCTGTGTTTAAACCTTGGGTTCTGGATTCTGATGTTGGAAGACGAACCTTGTTGTCGTTCTCGTGTACGGTGAGTTGATGAGATTTGGGGCTAAAATCCCAACGGTTTTGTAAAGGTCATTTTACGGAAAATAAACCTTCAGGGCGGTGACCCCCTTTCGTATTTCGAGTTTTGGAAAGAGTAGATTCAATAAATCCTAAATTGTTTTCTAATAAAACTCTCGATGGCATTTTAAACTGTTTTATAAATTATTTCCATTGATTTGTGATCTTTCTGTTTTGGAATGTTTTACCCAAACTCTTGCCTCGGGAAGTACTTTTTGTTACGTTTGGATTTTTGAGGATTCCTGGTTGTTGTTATTCGTGGAATGTGAATTGTATGACTCGTATTTTGCACTTTGTTCTTGCACTAGCAAAATAGTGGAGTTTTGCTAACCCCCGAGTATTCAGGGGGTGGATGTCTGTTTTTGCATTCAGGTCTTGGAGCATAGCACAGGGTCGGCATGAAGGATGATGAAAGATGGATGATACTAATCACACGAGGACCCGTTGATGTCGTATTGGTTTAGTTGTATTTTATTTTCCGCTGCAGTATTCTTTTCCCGTTGTACGGGAGTGTGTTGTACTCGACCCCTGCGTGGGCATGTGTTATGATTGAGTTGTATGTATTTATTGAAAGACCAAATCGGTCTACTGAGTCATTTTAGCCTTAAAGGCAATGTCGAGATGTTTAATGTTGTTACCAGCCTGGTAGATCCTTGAGGAAAGGTTCTACGGCGTGTATTATCCCCGAGTCTTATTTCGTCGGATTTTATCTGACTGAGTCGTGTCGCGACGCGTCGTCTGAGTTTGTTGGTCGTGATTAGTATCGTGGGGCGATCATCATCTTCGTGCGACCTGTGGATGTAAGTCTCCCTTCTTTGTGTTGTGCCTCGTGTGACACGAGCTATTTTTATGATTATTTGTTAAGTGACGGAATCCTCTTATGGATTTTGATTTCTTGATATGTGGTTATTTGACCCTCATATTTCGTTCATATGAGGAGTAGTGTTGCGGGATTGTGCATGTTTGACTTTATTTCTTTTATCCGTTGCGTGAGTTCTTTTGTAATGGCTTTCGGTGTTTGACCGACTGAGTTTTATTTCGAAAACCGATTCCCTTAACCGAGTTTGTGGCATTATGGCCTTGATCGTTTTGGCGAAATTCTTATGACGGTATTTAGTATTTTGTAAATGGCTTTTGTAAGTTTTTGAAATATTACCGTCATCGGTCTTTTTGGCATTTTTGTAAATGGTTTTTAGCCGGTGGATTCCGGCGCGGGACCCACGGGGCTATAATGTTTCGTGTAATTACCTGAATTTTTTGGGCATTCTAGCCCATTGAATTATCTTTGAAAACCTTGAGTATCTTAGAAAATAGACGTACTTTTAAAATGAATTATTTTCTCGTGGTACATCCAAGGTGCCACAATATGTTTCAAAATTCTTCTACCTCGAGGACCAAAATGTTTTGAGATATTTTCATTGTTTTAGAAACACTTTTACTTAGACCCGAGGGTCGAATATTCTGAAAATTTTTCACTAAGAGAAAGTGTCCTCATTGTTATCAATGTGAAATGGTTCTCCAAAGTCCCGATGACGATGTTTGTACTACTTCTTTTTATGTATGATACTCGAGATCAACTAGTGTTTTCAAATTATTTTCGAAAGTGGTTTTCGTTTTTAAAACCTATCGTTTCTATTTGCAGTCCAGGAATGTATATGTGACGTTAGCGTTATTATTAGGATGTTGACCCTATGAGTTGTAGTCGAATTGGCGGTGTGAGCGTTGAGTCGTTTTCCACACATTTGTTGTGTTAGCCCTCTGTGAGAGCTGGGATGTTGGTATTGAATGTTGTCGCCCCGTGGTGATTTCTGCGTTATCGCTCATGTGCGAACTGTTAGAGCTTGGTTTGGTACGACCGTGTGCATCGGTGATTATTCCGTTATGTGTCGGTTGTTTAATGTATTGTTACCTTGCTTCCATTTTTGTGAATTTCGTGGACGAGGTCGAAGGTAATACCCGTACTATTTTGACTTCTGTAATTTCTCTTTCTCCATTCTTTCAACTCGCTCGTGTTCGTTGATAGTTTCTGAACTTGTTCTGTATTTCGGTTTCATCGTTCGAAAGAGCTGTGATCTTGTTTTGGGTCGATCTGATTATCGCTGTGACTTTTTTTGAGTTCGGTTCGATTCTTGTGAACCTTGTTCGGAAGTGACATCATTTGGTTCTATTATTTCTTTTATTCGAAGTGGATCGGATTTGGAACTTCTGTATTTCGACTTTGTCGACTCGTTTATGTTCGTTGACATTTTCTGAGCTTGTCCTGCCCCTTGCTTTTGTTGATCAAACGAGTGTGGTATTGTTTCGGAATAACTCATTTGTCGTTGTGACTTTTCAATTGCTATTCCCTTTCCTGTGGATCTTATGAGAATGCACATCTTGTTGTTTTCACCAGATCATATATTGTCTCGAGCCGAGACGTGAACCTGGGAGTTGTTGTTTGAATTTTATTATTCTTCGTGATTCGAACATGATTATTCGATTTTTGTTGTCTCGATCATTTGATTGTTCGGTTTTTGTTGATCTCGTGTCGTGATTGTTGAACGTTCAGGCTCCTTCGTAATTCCCTTAAGTTCGGGAAATTAGTCTCGTTTTCGATCTTCCAACCCTTGGGCGGTGGAATTCCGTAATTGTTCAGCGATTGGCTCACGTTTTGATTGATGTACCGTTGAGTTGGTCAATCATATTGATTTTCGTTCGTTGTGTTTTGTGATTGTTCGGATAATTGACTTGACTATATTATCCCTTGGGCGGGATATTGCTTCTACCTACTTGTTTTAAGTTTCGGGACGAAACTTCTTTTAAGAAGGGTAGTGTGTAATTCCCATAATTTCGATTTCTGGTAATTTCATTTTTTCGGCGAAAGTCCGTTTTGACGACTCTCTCATGACCATATCGTCATTTTGAGAATGATTAATTCTGCACTTTTTGTCATTCGAGTTTGTTTCGGTGTCGTTTTGTTGAGTTCCGTGCTTCTTAGCGACTTTTCCGCACTTGAGTTCGATTCTTGCGAATCTCGTTCGAAACTGCTGTTTCGAGTTTTCCGTAAGTCCGTTTAACTTTGTTAGACGTGTTGTGAACTTCATTTTGGTTATTCGATCACGTATCGTGATTTTCGGGCATTTTGGGCCGTTTTCGCAATTTCCCAAAGTTTGGGGTAATTACTTTTCGTTGTCGAATTTCGAGACTTCGGGTGGTCGGAATCGTGTATTATCTTAGCATTTGGTTTCGTCTTTGTGAGTACTTCGTAACCGTATCTTCGATTCATATTCAGGTTCGGGTTTCGGGGCCGTGTCGGGCTCGATATTGGGCTCGATAAATGGTTTTTAGCCTGGTAAGTTCCGGCGCGGGACCCACGGCGCTATAATGTTTCGTATAATTAACTGAAATTTTTGGGCATTCTAGCCCATTGAATTATCTTTGAAAACTTTGAGTATCTTAGAAAAATAAATTTCGAGACGTACTTTTAAAATGAATTATTTTCTCGTGGTACATCCAAGGTGCCACAATATGTTTCAAATTCTTCTACCTCGAGGACCAAAATGTTTTGAAATATTTTCAATGTTTTAGAAATATTTTTACTTAGACCCGAGAGTCGAGTATTCTGAAAGTTTTTCACTAAAAGAAAAGTATCCTCATTTTTGTTCAAACGCAAGATGATTTTCAAAGTCTCGACAATGATGTTTGTTCAACTTTTTGTAAAATGATACTCAAGATCAACTGGTGTTTCCAAACTGTTTTCAAAAGGTGGTTTTCGTTTCTAAAACCCATCATTTCCTGCTTGTGGTTGGAGAAGGTGTGTATGATGTTGGTATTGTTGTTAGGGTGTTAGCCCTCCGAATTTTGATTGAATTGATGGTGTGAACGTTGAGTCGTTTGCGACGCATATGTTTTGTTAGCCCTTTGTGGGAGGTGTGATGACGATCTCTAATGTTGTCATTTCGTAGTGGATTGCGTGTTATCGCACCTGTGTGAGCTGTTAAAGCTTGGGTTTGTATGTTTGTGTACATGTGTGATTGTTTCATGATGTTTGCAATATGTGCTGGTTATTGTTCGGGCCGTTGATGTCGCCGAACGATACCGTCGTTGCTGTAGTGTTTGTGTGTGTATTTCTTTACGATGGTAATCGTTGTATATGATATGTGTTATGATTCTTTGTTGTGCTGAGTTGGCATCTTCGCTATGTTGTTTTGCGACGTTATGCCCCATTGTATCTAGCATTTGTATTTTCGGTATGCCGAGCCGAGGCGTTTTAACCGTGATGTGTCGGGGCATGCACGTGTAAATTGTCCTTCTCGTCAGTAACGCGTTTCAAGTGCGGACTCGAGGGACACCGAATTCAGTTTTGCGAATTGGCTACCCAGACTTTCGGAGTTCGCGCTTCAGCACAAGTTATCAGGATCGGCTTTGAGAGGCCTTTGAAGGATGTTTTTGTCGGTTGCTTGTTGTGTTGTCACCTTGATTTCGTTGTTGTGAGTTTCGGGGACGACACTTCTTTTAGAAGAGGTCGAATATAATACCGGTATTATTTTTGGCTTCTACATTTTCTCTTTCTCAATTCTATCAACTCGCTCGTGTTCGTTGATACTTTCTGAACTTGTTCTGTATTTCGGTTTCATCGTTCGGACGAGCTGTGATCTTGTTTTGAGTCGATCTGGTTATCGCTGTGACTTTTACGAGTTCGGTTCGATTCTTGTGAACCTTGGAGTTGTTGTTTGAATTTTATTGTTTTTTGTGATTAGAACATGATTGTTTGATTTTTGTTGTCTCGATCGTTTGATTGTTCGGTTTTTGTTGATCTCATCTCGTGATTGTTGAACGTTCAGACTCCTTCGTAATTCCCTTAAGTTCGGGAAATTAGTATCGTTTTCGATCTTCCAACCCTTGGGCGGTGAAATTCCGTATTTGTTCAGCGATTGGCTCGCGTGTTGATTGATGTACCGTTAGGTTGGTCAATCGTATTGATTTTCGTTCGTTGTGTTTTGTGATTGTTCGGATAATCGACTTGATTGTACTATCTATTTGAGGATGCTTGTCACTTGTTGATTTTATTATGTCTCTACCGGTGGCGTTGTGTTAGTCATCGTGGAGCGTGTTTTCACGCCGTATATTCCTTTGCGTTGCTTGTAACGTTTCACCGATGGGCGTAAGTTATGCGTTTCTTGTGTACCTCGTTGAGTTTTCCTGGCGGGATATTGCTTCTCCCTACTTGTTTTAAGTTTCGGGACGAAACTTCTTTTAAGGAGGGTAGTGTGTAATACCCGTAATTTCGATTTCTGTTAAATCCTTTTTTTCAGCAAAAGCCCGTTTTGACGACTCGCTCATGACCGTTTCGTCATTCCGAGAATGATTAATTCTGCACTTTTTGTCATCCGAGTTCGTTTCGGTGTCGTTTTGTTGAGTTCCGTGCTTTTTAGCGTTTTTCCGTACTTGAGTTCGATTCTCGCGAATCTCGTCCGAAACTGTTGTTTCGAGTTTCTCGTAAGTTCATTGAATGTTATTATTCATGTTGCGAGCTTTGGTTTGGTGTTTCGATCGTGTATCGTATATTTCGGATGTTTTGGGACGTTTTCGTAATTTCCCGAAGTTTGGGGTAATCACTTTCCGTTGTTGAGTTTCGAGCCTTCGGGTGGGTGGAATCGTGTGTTCTCTTAGCGCTTGGTTTCGTCTTTGCGAGTACTTCGTAGCCGTATCTTCGATTCATATTCAGATTTGGGTTTCGGAGCCGTGTCGGGCTCGATATTGGCCTCCTATTGTATCACACGAGCAGGCCACACGAGCACGTGGTCGTGCGTGGCGCTCGTGTGCTATCCAGCGCTCGGCAGTGAGCTCCAGGGACGCACGAGCAGGACACACGAGCAACTACTCGTGTGCGTTTCTCGTGCATGGTGTCAGTGGCTGGGCAGTGGCCTAGCGCACGACCAAACACACGAGCACTTGGTCGTGCGTTATGGTCGTGCGTCGTTGGTGTATATTAGGGGACAAACGTGTTTCTCACCACATTTCCTCCCCTTCTTCTCTTCTCTTCGCGGCTGTCGGACGAGTGAGGCTAGGGTTCGAGTTCTTGGTCGGTTCTACTCAATTCCAAGGCGTTTTGGAAGATTCTTGTTGATTATATCATCATCCAATCCGTGTTCTTCGTCGAATCGAGGTAATCTCTTGAAATCTCCTAGGGTCGACTTTCGAGATTTCTTTTCAATCTTTGTTGTTCGTCCGATTTTGATGATTTGGTTTATGTTATTGAACCTTATTAGTTGTGTTCTATGGGTTGTATATCCATATTTCAGATTTGTTCAACTCGATTGATGATTCGAGTGTTCTTGGAAATTATCGAACATTGAATGTTCGATTAAATGTCCGAATGAGTTCCCTTTGATAGTTTGTTGGGATTTCCGTTGTTTCTGGCCTTGATTCTCATTGTAATCATGTTTTATTGTTCCTTACGGAGGATTATAGGTGCTCGATGATTCCGAGGTTGAATTCCGTTGGTGATTGATGATTCGTGTGGTGTTATTCTTGTAGTAATTGCGGTGCTATCGCGTTCTTGATAGTGTTCGGGAGTTCGGGGTCGTTCGATCATATTTCATCCATCGTCTTGTTGCGATTGTGGTTTCGAGGCAAGTACATTGTCCATATAATTATTGTTTTATGGATACGATAATTAGTGATCGTCTAAATGTGGTTGTTTGGTCGTTTGAATTGAACTTTCAAAAGATTCGGTTTAGCCTTGTTAAAGGCTTGTTTTCAAGACGCGTGTGTTTTGTGAATGGTGTAGTTTGTGACTGACTATGTGAATTCTATGGATATGTTTGGTGTTGATGTTGCACTTGATATTGCGTGTGGACGTATATGGTTTCATTTCGGTGCGTTGTGGTTTGATGTGGTGTTTTGCTAAGTGTTTGATGCCTCTAGGTGAATTGTTTGAATATATGTGTTGTATTGTGCTGTGTGTGAATGTATGGATGTGGGCGGGGCCTACGGTGGCACATGGGATGCGATCATGTGGCCAGGATGCAACAAGCGATTGATCCAATCATGAGAGCCTAATAAAAATTACGGTGACACATAGCATGCGATCATGTGGTCAGGATGCAACAAGTGATTGATCCAACCGTGAGCGCCAAAGATAATCTACGGTGGCACATGGCATGCGATCATGTGGCCAGAATGCAACAAGTGATTGATCCAACCGTGAGATATTGTGATTTGTTTAGCTAGCCAGCTCAGGAGGGTCCTTAGAGGCCTCGGGTGGGATTTGTGGCTTCGTCCCGGTCCTAGGCGATGCATGTGCGTGATTTGTTTTATGATTGTGGCCAGCTCGGGAGGGTCCTTATAGGTCTCGGGTGGAATTTGTGGCTTCATCCCGGTCCTAGGCAATACTTGTACGTGATTACGTTGTGTTGATTTTATGTCCGTCGAGGATACATGATATGGGTTCTGACCCTGTGAACTGTTAGTGGTTTTCTATTTGCGAAAACAAAACCTTTGGGCTGTGACCCCTATTGATTTTGGAAAGAGAAGGATTCTGAAATCCTAAATTGTTTTCTATTAAAACTCCTGATGGCATTTTAAACTATTTTATAAATCGTTTCTCCTGATTGGTGATCTTTCGGTTTTGGAATGTTTTTCCAAAACTCTTACCTCGAGAAGTATTTTCGTAATGTTTAAATATTTGAGGATTCCTGATTATTATTGTTCTTGGAACTTGTATTGTATGGATCGTATTTTTACACTTGTACTTGCACTAGCAAAACATTGGAGTTTTGCTAACCCCCGAGTATTCGGGGGGTGGATGTCTGTATTGCATTCAGGTTTTGGAGCATAGCACAGGGTCGGCATGAAGGATGATGAAAGATGAACGATACTAATCACACGAGAACCCGTTTGATGTCATATCGGTTTAGTTGTATGTTATTTTCCACTGCAGTATTCTTTGCCGTTGTACCGGAGTGTGTTGTACTCGACCCCTGCGTGGGCATGTGTTATGATTGAGTTGTATGTATTTATTGAAAGACCAAATCGGTCTACTGATTCATTTTAGCCTTAAAGGCATTGTCGAGATGTTTAATGTTGTTACCAGCCTGGTAGATCCTTGAGGAAAGGTTCTACGGCGTGTAATATCCCTGAGCGGATTGGGGGTGTTACACGCTCGAGGGGTATGTTCAGTAGTCGGTTGTTTCCTTGAGATCCTGTATGTATATGAATTGTATAATGCCATGAGAATTATTATCATGTATAGCTGACAATGTGGTTTGGGCGAAATACTTGTATTTTAGGGCGAGGAAAGGGCAAGGCACAGAAAGAGCACGATGGCGGCGAAGGGTATTGAAGGATGCTAGTTTGGGGGCCCTGAGTCTTTTTGTCGGTTGTGTATAATCTGTGAAATTTTATGCCTTTTTCGATTTATATAAATTTGGACAAATGTATTATTACTGAGTTAGGTATACTCCATCTACATATGATTTATACCGTATGTGGATTCTGTGTACTGTTGTATAAGTTGATACATACAAACACACACACACACACACATATATATATATATATATATATATATATATATATATATATATATATATATATATATATGGTATAAGCTCCTACTCGGGGCTATGACTTATATTGTGGTTCGGTATCACAATTATGGAATGGTTAAATTATGTTTTGATATCACCTGGTGGGTCCCGGTGGGGTCCACGACACTGTAATAGCCGTCATTTTTGGTGTGTTACATCTTTGAAAATTCACAAAATCAGAATTATATAGTTTAGTAAATATGAGTTTTTTCATTTATTCTGTTATTCTATATTAATTAAATAAGTTCAAAACTAAGATAGACTAATTGATTTATTCCGTAGTTTCTTTGATTTACTTATAAATAATAATTAAAATCATTGTTTCTACACTTTCAATAATATTTTTCAATATTGTACCAAAATGTTGCAAATATGCATCATTCAATGCATATTAGAAAATAAAATATAAAAACTAAAGTCTCTCTCACATAATCAATTATTGTTGCAATATCGCAATAATTCCCTTCTTTTCTCATACGAATTTCTAATTTTTTGAGTGACTGGAAATTAAAAATAAATTAAATACTTATCGAGATATATTTTAAAAAAATATTATAGTCAATTTTTATTCTCTATAACCCTATTTTATATAGAGATCATTCTATTGATAAATATGTTGTTGTCAAAAAAAATTGCTTACATATTTTAGGAGGAAAAATTACACTCTAGTCCTATGAAAATTTTTTAGAAATAGATTTGGTTCCGCGTTCTCTTTTGGTCCTTTTTTGGCCAAAATGGTCCACATCGTTAAGTATTTAACAATTTTTATTAAATGGTCAAAAAGAAGATAATTTAATCCTTATATTTGAAAAAATTACATAAATTATTTGGATATATATTAAATGCAAAAGCAAATCCAAAATTTTCGAAAATATATAGTTGATTTCAAAAGTAAATAAATTAACGGATCTTTTAAAACCAAAAAAATAAAAAATCACTTAAAATTCACTTAAGACGATAAATTTTTATTTTTTGAAATTTTCTTTGCACAAAGATAAATCTACGAATTCGTATATTACTTTTAAATTTAATCGCTTATGTATTTAGAAATATTCTCTTTGAAAAATCATAAAATCAGTAATTATATAATTTAGTAAATATGAGTTTTTATATTTATTTTGTTATTTTATATTAATTAAATAAGATTGAAAACTAAGATAGACTAATTGATTTATTCCACAGTTCTTTGATTTATTTATAAATAATAATTAAAACAATTATTTCTACACTTTCAATAACATTTTTTAATAAGATTATTTTAATTTATTTAGTTGATTAGGACTTTTAGTACTTTTTTAATTATGTATATTTAACACTTCTTTTGCAATACTCCCAAGCATCTTTCATTTCAGTTGATATTTCTTTTATTGATATACCAAATTATAGTGACTAACTAATATAAACTAATTAATTAGTAGAAATATATAATATTTTCGCAAGATTTTAGGTTTAAGTTTTAATATATAGTGCACACTACTATATCAAATTTCTCTTTGTCTGGGATTTACATTTTTTATTTAATGAAAACGTTAAATATTTTTGTAAATATAATCAATTCTTATTTATCCGTAAGTCATATTACTTAATTCATAAAAATTAATAAGGTAGGTAGGAATTATTTGAGGTATAATTATAATTTTATTAATGCAATAATAATTAGGCCAGTAAATGATTACGTATCAGCTGAAGCATGAGAGACTGACACATAACACGAAACACCAGCAGAAGACATGTTGTAACACCCCAAAAATCCACTGGGAATATTACACGTCGTAGACTCTTTTTCCACAAGGATCTACCAGGCTAACCAACAGGATACGAATAACGTTTGACCGTCCGAGGTCAAACAACATACTAGCACGGACCGATAAGGTCAAATATTAATTTACACTGACCGATGAGGTCTTAGACTAAATCAATCTGAAAATAAACCCATTACTGTACATACTCACGCAGGGGTCAAAATACAATACAACGGTGACAGGATTTAACTCATCAATTCAACGACATAACTGAACTCTAAACTCTTGATTAGTATCGCGGCTCGTCTTCTTCCATGTCGTCCCTGTGATTGCTCCAACGAACTACACATACCTGAAATGCATGAGACGCATTTCTCTCATTTAAGGGTGTTGACACAAAATATATTTTGATGATGGTTACATACAAAACATTTAATTGAATCTATCTCGGCTCGATAATCTCTTGAAGGAACACAATATGGCTAACGCACGCTACGTATCATACCGTAGCGCACGCTATCGAGACTCTCATACACAGACCAGTCAAGTCAGCTGCAGCCTACTCAAGTCGCCTGATCGATAGCGCACGCAAGCTATTGAATGATAGCGCACGCTAATAAACTATAGTTAGCGCACGCTATACCACATACATAACGCACGCTATCGCAAGCCTCCAGAAGTCAGTGAAAGGAATTGAGTGGACGTTGCGCACGCTACGGACATATTCTTACGTACGCTAAAGTGAAGACTTAGCGCACGTTAATTTTCATATCTAGCGCACGCTACCGAAATAATGGTCGCAGTCCAAGAGCCACCGGACTCACTTCGTCTAGGTCTTTACGCACGCTACACAAGGCAACGACGTTATGGAATAATTCAAGAGCGCACGCTAAAGGAAAGGTGTTAGCGCACGCTAAATGGAATATGCGCTTACCGCTTGAAATTCAACCGTTGGAAGCAAGAGTCAATACGATCCGGAAAATCTGGAAATATCGATTTAATTAATGCTAGCGCACGCTATGCATACTAGCGCACGCTAATCATGATTTTAGCCGTTGGAAAAAGAGTTGTTGGAGAGGAAATCGGATTTTGTCAAAGTCTAGATCGAAGACTAGTTGACCAAGACGATAGCGCACGCTACCATATCATTACTAGCGCACGCTAGACACAGAATTTTACCGTTGCAACAGTCTTTGTGACCGTTCAGAGAATTCAAGTCAAAATCCGCTAACGCACGCTACAAGGATCTATTAGCGCACGCTAATAGTATATTTTTCAGAATTTGAAGGCTGTCTCACTCCTATAAATACCCGAAGGACTTGGGTATCAATTACACAACTTCAAGCATTCAAGCATACAAGCAATCAAAGCATTCTTGAGCTCAGATTTACATATTTTATTGCATTACAAGTTGTGAGAAAAGAAAGATACAAGAGCGATTTCAATTGTAATATCCATTATCCTTTGTATTCTTTCATTTGGTTGTAAGTGTTGCATCACTTACACTTGAGCGAAAAAGAAACGAATCAAGAGTCATTAATCCGGTGTTATTAGGATCTTTGATCCGGTATTGTGAGGATTATACTCCCATATTCGTATAGTGAGGATTATCTAGTTCCTATAGAACACTAGATAAACAATTATTCATATTGAGGGAAAGGTTGAGCTTGGACCGATAGAAGACAAGCGGATTGTAACGGTTGTGAACTCGGACCGATAGAAGACGAGTTAAGGTTGTGGTTTTTCTTTAACCAATAGAAAAAGAAAGTCGGAGAGAGGACGTAGGCAAGTTGCCGAACCTCTATAAATTCTTGAGTCTTTATTTTCCGCATTATTTTCTTCTTACTCGCAAGAAATTTCGGTATTCCGCATCACCACTATTCAACCCCTTCTAGTGGTGAATTTATCTCTTCATTGGTATCAGAGCGGGTCTCTTTTTAAAGGTTTAACCACCTAGGAGAAAAAGATCCGCAAATGGCACTTCTAGGCCAAATTGAAGGAAATGCTCTCAACCGTCCTCCTTTCTTCGACGGTTCCAATTTCATGACGTGGAAAAAGAAGATGGCGATCTTCGTTCAAGCCTACGATATTGAAATCTGGAAAGTTATTGCTCTCGGTCCTAAACTTGCTAAGAAAGAAGATGGATCGTTGAAAAAGATCGAAGAATTCAATGATGAGGATTGGAGAAACACGCATGTCAACTCCCGAGCTACTCAACTTCTCTATTGCGCTCTCAATCCTGAAGAACTTAATAGGATATCATCCCATGAAAGTGCAAAAGAAATTTGGGAAATTCTCGAAGTCACTCACGAGGGAACCACTCAAGTTAAGGAGACCAAAATTAATATGTTACTCCATGACTACGAATTATTTTCCATGAAAGACGAGGAAACGATCACAAATATGTTGGATCGATTTTCGGCTATAACAAACGGTCTTGCATCTTTTGGAAAGCCTATATCGAGCAGCGACAAAGCTAAGAAAATTCTGCGATCGTTGCCACGAGAATGGGATGCCACGGTCACCGCAATCATGGAATCCAAGGATCTCAACAAGCTCGAATTTAGTGCCCTCATCGGGTCACTCATCAACTATGAGATCGTTCTCAAGTCTAGAGGCACAAAACCAAAGCCTCGGGAAAGAGTAGTCGCATTCAATGTTGATAGCGACGTTGAGGAAGATGTTGCCGAAGATGAAGACGACGAGGAACTCGCTCTTTATGCCAAAAACTTTAGAAGGTACAAAAACCTAATTCAAAAGAGGCGAAGTTTTCTTGGTCGGCATGGCAAACCGGAGCAAAAGAAGAGTGGCTACACTCCTATCAAGAAGTTCGACAATAATTGTCGGAAATGTGGTCAAGCCGGTCATTATGCCAAAGAATGCCGAGGATCCTCTTCAAAACCGCAAATGGAAAGATTCAAAAAGAAGGAGGTTCTAATCGCTTCTTGGAGTGATGACGAGGAGGAGATTGAAAGATCTCTAGACGCAAACCTTGCATTCATGGCCCTCGACTCCGAAAGCAATATCGAGGTAAGCTCTAAACTCAATGACGATGAATATGATTCTTTTGATTTTTGTGATTCACAAGAAGTTCATCAAGATGATGAGTTGTTGAGTGCGTTTGAATCGTTAAATACGGAGTATGACGAGATGGTCAAGTTAAATATATCTTTAAAGAGAAAAATAAAATCTCTAGAACTCAAAACTCCTCGCTTCAAAACAAGGGCAAAACTATTGAGATCGACCATACATCATGTATTGAAAAAGAAAATATTTTGAAAATCGAGCTAACAAAAACTCAAAAGGAGCTAAAATATATTTTGAACAAATTTACTCTCGGAAACGAGAAATTCGAAAGGCTCCTATCTATTCAAAATCGCCCTTGCTCAAACACGGTCTTGGTTTCGACCCTTTTAAACGGAACAATCCCTTATTAACCTCGACAAAATAAAGAAAACCGAAACCGAGAACTCAAAAGATCCGCTCAAACGAGTTCACAATGTTAATACTCATTCAAAGTTAAGAACTATCAAAGTTAAGCAAATATGGGTTCGAAAGGACGATTGTTCGAATGCTATAAGCATAGTTAACTTTGGAGGACCCAAACGGGCTTGGGTACCGAAACAACCGAGAAATTCTATTTTTGTAGGTACCGGCACCAAGGAAAACAAGTGGTACATTGATAGCGGATGCTCAAGGCACATGTGCGGCTCCGAGGACTTATTTGAAGACCTCGAATATCAAGATCAAGGACATGTGACCTTTGGAGATAACCAAAAGGGAAAAATCAAAGGAATCGGCAAAGTCGGTAAGGAACCTTCTCCTTCTATCAACAAAGTACTATTTGTTGAAGGTTTGCATCATAATCTCCTTAGCGTTTCGCAACTTTGTGATGAAGGTTTTAAAATTCTATTTGAGCAAACGCATTGCACGGCATTTAGAAATAATAAAATTGCATTCATTGGTTTGAGATGTGGAAACATCTATATTGTTGATCTTAATGATAAGAGTTCATTCAATGAAAAATGCCTTATTACCTTGGATGACAATGCATATTTATGGCATCGAAAATTGGGGCATACTTCTCTACCTATCATTTCTATCTTATCTAGACACGACCTTGTTCGTGGATTGCCCAAACTCAAATTCGATAGAAAACATTTGTGTGAATCATGCATTAAAGGGAAACATACTCGAGAATCGTTTAAACCAAAATTCGAGGTTTCCACTAGTCGAGTTCTTGAACTCGTTCATATGGATTTGATCGGACCATCTAGACATGTTAGTTTAAATGGTAAACTTTATACTTTGGTTATTGTTGATGATTTCTCTCGATTTACTTGGGTTAGATTTTTAGCTCATAAAGATGATGCATTTTCCGAGTTTTCTAAATGGTGTCGTTTGGTATCAAATGAGAAAAATCTCTCCATAATTTCTATTCGCACCGACCACGGAGGTGAATTTGATTGCACCCCGTTTGAACTTTTATGCGATAAATACGGTATTAATCACAATTTTTCGGCTCCTAGAACGCCTCAACAAAATGGAGTTGTTGAAAGGAAAAACCGATCTTTGGAAGAAATGTCGAGAACAATGCTTAATGAATACTCTCTTCCACGATACTTTTGGGCCGAAGCAATTTTTACGGCATGCTATGTGAGTAACCGAGTTCACGTTCGTAGAACTCATCTTAAAACTCCTTATGAATTATGGAAGGGCAAAAAGCCCAATATTGCTTACTTTCATCCTTTTGGTTGCAATGTATTTATTTTGAACAATGTAAAGGTTAACTTGGGCAAGTTTGATGCCAAATCCGACTCCGGAATTTTTCTTGGCTATTGTACGAATAGCAAAGCATATCGTGTGTATAATATTAGAACGAATAAAGTTGAAGAATCCATACACGTTAAATTCAATGATATGATCTCACCCCCGAGAAAGGTAGAATATTTTGATGATGCAGGTACCTTTCCGATCCTCACCCGGTGAAGAAAATTTCGAAATCGAAACGAACACAATCGTTGATTTACCGAAAGATCGAGGCACATCAAAGACCATCCGAAGGATCTCGTGATCGGAAACATTGAAGACGGTGTTCAAACCCGAAGGAGGACCACCGAGTTTATGGCTCATTGTGCTTTTGTATCCGAAATAGTTCCCAAAATATATCTAAGCTCTCGATGATGAAAGTTGGGTAATGGCAATGCAAGAGGAGCTTGTGCAATTCAAGCACAATAATGTATGGAATTTAGTTCCCGCGCCTAAAGATAAAACAATTATCGGAACTAAATGGGTGCATAAAATCAAGAGTGACGAAGACGGCTATCCTATTCGAAATAAATCTCGTTTAGTCGCTCAAGGATATAATCAAGAAGAAGGTCTTGATTACGAAGAAAGTTTTGCTCCCGTGGATCGACTCGAAGCCATTCGCTTGCTTTGTGCATTTGCCGCTCATAAAAAGATAAAGCTATTTCAAATGGATGTCAAAAGTGCATTCTTGAATGGTTTCATTCAAGAAGAAGTCTACGTCAAGCAACCTCCCGGTTTTGAAGACCATCATTTTCCGGATCATGTCTACAAGCTCAACAAGGCACTCTACGGGTTGAAGCAAGCACCCCGAGCATGGTATGATCGTTTAAGTCAATTTTTAATTGCAAATGACTATAAAAGAGGCAAAGTCGATAATACCTTGTTCGTTAAAGTACTAAATGATGATATACTTGTTTGCCAAATTTACGTTGATGACATTGTTTTTGGAGCTACTAATGAATCCTTGTGCCAAGATTTTTCTAATCTTATGAAAGGAGAATTCGAAATGAGTATGATGGGAGAATTAACGTTCTTCCTCGGGCTTCAAATCAAACAATGCGAAGATGGAATTTTTATCCATCAAACGAAGTACTCAAACGACCTCCTCAAGAAATTCAATATGGAAAATAGCAAGGTGATATCTACGCCAATGTCGTCATCATTAAAGCTCGAGAAAGATGAAAATGGCAAATCCGTAAATCAAAAACTATATCGAGGTATGATCGGATCTTTGCTATATTTGACTGCATCTAGGCCAGATATAATATTTGCTACATGTCTATGTGCCCGATTCCAAGCTAATCCCAAGGAATCACATTTAATTGCTTGTAAACGTATTTTTCGCTATTTGAAAGGAACTATTGGACTAGGTCTATGGTATCCTTCTTGCTTGGATTTTAATTTAATTGCCTATAGTGACGCCGATTTAGTGGATGCAAAATTGATAAAAAGAGTACTAGTGGTACATGTCACTTTATTGGATCTTGTTTAATATCTTGGGAAGTAAAAAAGCAAACCCGGCGTAGCATTGTCTACAGCTGAGGCCGAATATGTCGCTGCAGGGAGCGCCTGTGCTCAAGTGCTATGGATTAAAAATCAACTACGCGACTACGGCATTCATTTTGAAAATACCCCTATCTTATGTGATAGCACTAGTGCAATTAATTTGAGCAAAAATCCTGTTTTGCACAGTCGAACCAAACATATAGATATTAGACATCACTTTTTACGTGATCATGTTCATAAGAAAGACATCTGTTTAATTTTTGTCGGGACGAAGGATCAACTTGCTGACATATTTACAAAACCTCTTCCCGAAGAATCTTTTAACTCCATTCGTTTGCAACTTGGCATGGGACATATAGACAACTTTTGAAATAAAATTCTACTCAAAACATCAAAATCGGTGAATCAGATCAATCGCTAGCGCGCGCTAGCTTCATATCCTTAACGCGCGCTAAAAATTTATTTCGATAGCGTACGCTAAACCTTTCCTTCTTGCGTACGCTAATTAAAGTTTTCTTGTTATTCAGTGGACAGTCCAGTAAGTCCTGTTTTTTCGCCTAACGTACGCTAATCCTTTAAATCCTAGCGTACGCTAACTTAAAACTCGTTGACTATATATATGCCGTACAACCCTAAATCACAACACATCCCTTAACGCACGCAAACGACTTCTCTCTTGCAAAAACCCTAGACAGCCATCCGATCCAATCTGCGATCTTCTCCCTCAAAATCTTCGATTCCCTTCGTTTTTCTCCTTCTCCGATCATGTCGAGCAAGAATCGAACCGCTATGGGAAAGCAATACAACAATTTGAAGCGTCCTCTAAACGCCCAATTTGATGCGGACCAGTTCGTCTCCGCCACTGCTTCGAGAGTGTTCTTTGACATACTCCCTCAAGAACACATCACGGATTGCTACTTTTTCAATCTTCTAAGTCTCGAACGGGTAAACGTTAACATCTCCAATTTCTTCTCATCACTCGGTATTTCTCGTTTCGTTGAGTGCAAAAACCTGTGTTTCTGAGCTCGTCAGAATTCTATGCCAACCTTCACGTGGCCGAGAGTGAAGGTTCTTCACCTTGTGCTAGGTAGCCTTGTCGGAGGAACCAAGGTGAAAGTTTCTTCCGATATTTTGTATCAAATTTTTGGTTTGCCCAGAGATGGTCTTATTTGCCTTTGGAAAATCATTGGTGACGATAATGAAATTGGTGAAATTGACGTGAAAGAATTTCGAGACGAAAGCCGTTATTGACATAACGGATGATTTTTTTGAAAACAACGACTTGAATCAATATTCGTTTGCTTTTGGTAGCCCTCACAAAATGCCTTATGCCAAAGGTCAATTCACAGCACAAACTAGTCGGCGTGGACAAGCAAGTGGTGTACCGCGTTCTAAATGACGATAAGGTCGACTTCTCCGACATCATCATTAGTTGGATGAAGGTGAAAGGAGATTTGTTCCGGTCGAAAAATTACGCCACTCGTTCTCGCAAGGCTGGAATGCCTTATGGCTCTATCCTGTCGGCTATCTTTAGCTTTCATCAAGTGGACTTGTCGAAGGACAAGGCAGTCCCCGTCTCCCTCGGGCATGAGATCTCGGACGCGTCACTTAAAGCTATGCACTACGTCCGTACGATCAACAGAGGCTGGATTCTCTTTCCGTACCTTCGCGATGATGACCAAGTTGAGAAAGGGTCACGGAAGCCCACTGCAGAAGAAATGATCACTCGTCGGGGACCTCACACCCTTCGAGAAATGCAGACTGGGGAATTCGTAAGGAAACCAACATCGAAAGGAAAACGCCCGATGCGAAATGTGGCGACGGAGGAAGAAGAGAGTGATCTCTTTGCTCGGATGCGGGGCATCGAGACTTCACACGCTGAGTTACGAGAGGACTTTCGGGCTCTGCGTTCGGAAGTCAGAGAAGTGCGTTCGGAAGTCCGGGAAGTTTGTGGGCTGTTATCCGAGTTTATTCGCTTCACACACCCCTCGTTCCCTTTCCCTTCGACCTCCTCCGATCCGTAGATTTGATGATTTTTGATGCTTGTTGTAGAATCTTCTTTTTCGAATAATATATATGTCGCTTGCCATGGAAAACTCGTTGTATTCACTGCATTTTATTATTAATGAAATTCGCATTTCTTAATTTGGCATTTATTATGTACACGTATTTGCTATCTCCAAGTATTGTTACTATCGTTGTTACTATCATTGTTGATTGCACCTTGAGTAATGGCAAAATTTCGTTAATGTTTATTAATAATGCAACAATTCAGGGAGTTCCTTTTGGTTCTCAAAAGGGGAGAATACTCTAAAACGAAAACCGACTAACATATCGAACAAGTTTATCTTGATTCGAATCATTTCAAAACGTTTTTGCAGGTATTAATTAAATGTTTTGACATCATCAAAAAGGGGGAGATTGTTGACACAAAATATATTTTGATGATGGTTACATACAAAACATTTAATTGAATCTATCTCGGCTCGATAATCTCTTGAAGGAACACAATATGGCTAACGCACGCTACGTATCATACCATAGCGCACGCTATCGAGACTCTCATACACGCACCGGTCAAGTCACCGCACCTACTCAAGTCGCCTGATCGATAGCGCACGCAAGCTATTGAATGATAGCGCACGCTAATAAACTATAGTTAGCGCACGCTATACCACATACATAACGCACGCTATCGCAAGCCTCCAGAAGTCAGTGAAAGGAATTCGACCGACGTTGCGCACGCTACAAACATATTCTTACGTACGCTAAAGTGAAGACTTAGCGCACGTTAATTTTCATATCTAGCGCACGCTACCGAAATAATGGTCAGTAGTCCAGTAGCCACTGGACTCACTTCGTCTAGGTCTTTACGTACGCTACACAAGGCAACGTACGTTATTGGAATAATTCAGTAGCGCACGCTAAAGGAAAGGTGTTAGCGCACGCTAAATGGAATATGCAGTTTACCGTTTGAAATTCAACCGTTGGAAGCAAGAGTCAATACAGATCCGGAAAATCTGGAAATATTGGATTTAATTAATGCTAGCGCACGCTATGCATACTTGCTAGCGCACGCTAATCATGATTTTAGCCGTTGGAAAAAGAGTCGTTGGAGAGGAAATCGGATTTTGTCAAAGTCTAGATCGAAGACTAGTTGACCAAGACGATAGCGCACGCTACCATATCATTACTAGCGCACGCTAGACACAGAATTTTACCGTTGCAACAGTCTTTGTGACCGTTCAGAGAATTCAAGTCAAAATCCGCTAACGCACGCTACAAGGATCTATTAGCGCACGCTAATAGTATATTTTTCAGAATTTGAAGGCTGTCTCACTCCTATAAATACCCGAAGGACTTGGGTATCAATTACACAACTTCAAGCATTCAAGCATACAAGCAATCAAAGCATTCTTGAGCTCAGATTTACATATTTTATTGCATTACAAGTTGTGAGAAAAGAAAGATACAAGAGCGATTTCAATTGTAATATCCATTATCCTTTGTATTCTTTCATTTGGTTGTAAGTGTTGCATCACTTACACTTGAGCGAAAAAGAAACGAATCAAGAGTCACTAATCCGGTGTTATTAGGATCTTTGATCCGGCATTGTGAGGATTATACTCCCATATTCGTATAGTGGGGATTATCTAGTTCCTATAGAACACTAGATAAACAATTATTCATATTGAGGGAAAGGTTGAGCTTGGACCGATAGAAGACAAGCGGATTGTAACGGTTGTGAACTCGGACCGATAGAAGACGAGTTAAGGTTGTGGTTTTTCTTTAACCAATAGAAAAAGAAAGTCGGAGAGAGGACGTAGGCAAGTTGCCGAACCTCTATAAATTCTTGAGTCTTTATTTTCCGCATTATTTTCTTTTTACTCACAAGAAATTTCGGTATTCCGCATCACCACTATTCAACCCCCCTTCTAGTGGTGAATTTATCTCTTCAAAGGGGTTAGCATTTGAATGGCTACTGCAAGTAGTCAGTCCATACAAAATAAACCACATAAATATCTATTATAATAAAACAGTGACAAACCAAAAAAGATGTTCCCAAGAAGTTTTCAATGTTTAAAGTACAACTTAAATTCTTGAAAGCAAGATATCAACTCGGGAGTTTTAGAAACAACAGAAAGCCTTTTGAGGCTTCAAGTCCAAGATTATAAAACCTTTTTCGAAAACAATAGGGCCTCGACACAAATCTCGTTTCATGTCACAAATATTTTTATAAATAAGAAATCTTTCTGGACCTCACGTCCTTAGTTGCAAAACCTTTTCAAGACAATTGGGTCTCGGCCCAAAGTCATTTTCCGCAAACCAACCTTTACACAATCGTTAGGGTCTCACCCCAAACTTTCTTCCAACTACATTGCACGGGAACAGTAGCAAAGCCCACATTCTGACGCTAGAACATTACAACCGAGGAATAAAACATATGCAACACATATTCCAGTGCCATTCTAGCCAAATACCAAGACCCTATATACAATATATCTCCACATCGCGGATAAACATTGTGATATTCTGGACGTATCACAATTATTGAAAACGTCAACATCAACATCACGAAAACCACACTTGGTAACCCGTGGCTGTACCTATTAGTACCGATCCCCATAGGTCCCGTCGGACCGTGCCTGTAATATCCGTACTTTTCTATTTTTAGAAATTTCTATTTTGGTGTATTTTCCATTTTCAGCGACTCGCTTGTAACCGTATTGACTTTTAGAGATGTTTAATTCTGCATATTTTGGCATCCGAGCAGGTTTCGGAATTACTTTACTCGATCTTGTGTTTATTAATAATTTTTTCGCTTGTCGGCTCGTTTAGTGCGATTGTTGTACGAAACTGTCGTTTCGAGTTTTCGGCAAGTTTGTTTAATATTGTTAGACATTTTGTGAGCTTCGGCGCAATTGTTCATTTCTGCATCGTGTTTTTTGGTCGTTTCAGGTCATTTTGTAATTTCCTAAAAGTTTAGGGTAATTACTTTCGTAGTTGTATTCCGAACCTTTGGGTAATCGGAATCGTGTTTTCTTTTAGCGCTTAAGTTCGTCGCTTCGAACTCTTTGTATTGGTTTCTGCACATTTTGTTAATCGTCGCGTTTCGGTTTTCATATCACTTCTGCACAGTTGTTGGCTAATTGTGGTTCTGAACTGGGGCTCTTACGTACGTTATTAACAATGCATAACGTACGTTATGTTGCGTTCCTAACGTACGTTAGCCCCTTCTGTAGCGTACATTAGGGTCTTCATGGAATCGGGCAGAGAGATCTTCCAGTCCCTTACGTATGTAACGGAGGATGCATTACGTACATTAAGGAGCTAATGTACGTTAGCATTTCATGTCTTACGTACGTTAGCAGGCGCGGGTTTAAATACCCAGAGTTGACCAAGATCGTCCATTTTTCTTCCTTCTTCCCCTTCTCTGTGGCTTGGGCGACTCTTAGATGATTTTGGTCGATTTTTGGCTCTTCAATCATCTAGCTATCATCTTCCTTGGAGTTGTGGTGTAGATTAACAACACCAACCATGTTCTTCGGCTTCGATTCGAGGTAACTCAGTGGAACCCTACTTTTGGGAAATTTGGGGGTTTTTCGTGAATCATATTCATAGCTTCGTTTGGTTGATTAGTTCATGATAGATATGATTAATCTTCATCGTATGCTCGTTTGCTCTACGAATTTACAGTAATTTTGGTGCGTTTATGAAATCGAGAGGGTTTTGGTTGCGATCCGCCCTCGTTGATAATGTTTTTGGATTATATTTATCATGGGCGGGGTTTTCGGGTGTATTTCCATTTAAATTCCAGTCGTGTTGTTGTTGATAGTCATTTTACGGATTGTCTAGGTTTGAAGTTACCAAATTCCTTCAACGGTGGTCGTTTACCATCTCAAAACAATATGTCATGTCTCAAAGGCAAGTAATTCTTACGAACTTACAATCTTAAATGTGCAAAGTGATGTATTTGAGTGTTAGAGTGTATACGTTCACTCCAGGAGGGTCCGACGGGGCCTCGGAGGGATCCACGTTTGGTTGGGTCCACGAACTTTTGGGTTAACCACTCCGGAAGGGTCTAACGGGGCCTCGGAGGGATCCGCGCATGGTTGGGTCCACGGTTAATTGGGAGGATATGTGTTTTTGTGATACATTTATAGATATTGCATCTCCGGAAATCATTATCTTATTTGGTTTCAAAAACTGTTGATGCATGTGCTTTGATATTATAAGATGTAAGAGTTCGTTTGTGTTACTTGTACTAGATATTCCACGGCTAACCCCATTCGGGGGAAATACGTTTCATGTATTTCAGATTCAAAGAATGTGACTGGATGAGCACCGGGGCAGTACGACGATGAAGGCCAAGCGTGATACTGTGAAATGTCTTAGTGTTTATTTTTTTCGAGTCTGGTTGTTGAGTTTTTGATTGTCACAAACTGATAGTTGGTACTCGAGTACTTTAGGGGTTATTTTTTTGTTGATTAGGTCGAATTCGTTGTCTTTTGTGGATTGAGTTTGGTCCTTGGATTTTCATCGGTAAATCCGATAAATGTTTGGTGATTTTGATTTTGGTTGGAAAATTTATTGAAGTCCTTTGATTATGGTTATTATGGAAATTTATCCTTGTGAATTTCAGACGGGATTCATGGCGCTCTGACATACCCTGAATATCTCGAGGGTATTATAAAATATGGTAGAGCCTAGGTTTATGGATACCTAGGTTGTTGGTCTTTTGGGTCTAGTCACGTTGTTTGTAAACACAGTATCATCTCGTTGCCATCATCTTAGTACGACCGGTACTCGTAAGTTCTCTTATCTTTCTTATCGTCTTTATTGTCTTATCTTTCGACTTCGTAATGTAGTGAACCGATCACCATGACGGTTATATTCTAAACTGTACTTATATCTTTCTTCTTTTTATATCCTTTAGAATGTCAGATGGTAGAGAACGCGGACGCGGTCGGGGATGTGGCAAAGCTGGTGGGGCGGCCATGTCTCTCGGTTCGGATGCTGGATCGACTACTCCTACTCTATCGAATTCAGTTCATCCTAGTACCGATGGTCAGTAGCACCAGTCGGCCAGTTTGGGGGATTCCGCAGGTAATAATGCGGGTATTGATGTGGCCACTATATTACAGCAAGTGGCTAACCAAATGGCTCTCTTAACCCAAGCAGTTCAGATCAACAATCCACCTCCTGTGGCGAATACTAGGGCAGATGTAACACCCCAAATCTCATAAGGGACATTACACGCCGTAGAACCTTCACAAGGTCTACCAGGCTAACACATAACGCAGAATCCACAAAAGAATCCCATAAGATGCATTAATAATAATAAGTAGGGACGTGGCCTCGGCCAAAATGTTTTAGTTCAATACCAGCAATACATAAAGTGAAACGTATTCAATGCCCACGCAGGGGACTTCAACGACATCATTACCTAATAACTGAATAAATATAGTAAAAAGGAACAACACTGAATCGAGCCTCATCATCATGCTGGGCCATCCTTTGCATACGTGTCCCGTGCCGGCTCCTCAACTCGCCCAATACCTGAAATGCATAAGACGCATTTCCCCCATTTAAGGGGTTAGCATTCGAATAGCTAGTGCAAGTACAAAATTACACTATATTATATACAAATACGATTCAACACAGTTAACTCATTTAGAAAGCATTTGAAAACAATATTCCGGAATATCACATTGCGTCAAAATAGTATATCAACACATTTAATCAATACCACCATCCACACTTGGTATCCCGCGGTCGTACCCATTAGTATCGACCCCCAGAGGCCCCGTCGGACCGTCCCTGGGTGAGAAACCACTTTCACGGCCGTACCGATTGATATAGGCCACCAGAGGCCCCGTCGTACCATCCCTGGGTGGAACAATATCAACACACACATGGTATCACAATTCATAATCGTATCGAAATCGTAAACCACATAATGAAATGTAATACATGTAGTTGCCTTGATTAACATGACGAGAAGGAAATGGCGAAAGGAAAAGGTTTCGGTCCAAATAATCTTCACAATATCTCTCATATCACAATAACGATATACAATCAACCTCAACATTGCTGAAACGTAAGAATTAGTCCTAAGTTCTACCCATTGGGACAATTCATCGGTCACTATGAGGTCATAAACGATCCCAATCTATTAACGGTGAAAACCTCAAAGTTTAATCCGCTCAACTACAATGAAAGCAAGGATTACGATCAATCAATCGAACTCTAACAACTATCTTAGCCCAATCGGGCTAGAAGGACGAAATCACGTCAAAACCCCAAAATCCCCAAAACTACTAGGGTTCTAGGAATATACCTTGATTTGAAGGCGAAACCTCGGATGATTGGTGTTAGAGTGATGATATACTTCTCCAATGGAGTGTTGTGCGACGATTAACTCGCCACGATAGGCGATCGGCGACCTCCCTGAAAAGTCAACCATAGAAGCCAAACTCCGGACGAACACCTAAAGTCCGGCATAATATAGCGATCGTCTTTTGGTAACCAGCGATCGTCTTTTGATACCTGGCGATCGTCTTTGTCTAACGGTTCAGAGGCGATCGTCTCATGCCACGTGGGGATCCAGCATCCGTCAAAGTCGTCGAAGACCGAATCTTAGACGATGGCCCACCCGCGGATCTTCATAGGATACCAACAAAAAGGATCATTGACCCCAGCCTGTCACCTACCGCACCTACCGACAAGGCCGCCGAAAGGTACGAAGTGGACCCTCCTCGGACAAATGACTCGACGCAGCGTCGGCTTCCCAGTGGTTCACCCAGCAGGCCTCCAACTGCAACCTCGGACCTCAAGGGAACAGGCCCACGTGACGGGACGATCGGCCGTTTATTTTAATATAGAAAACGGCGATCGCCCGCGATCGCCCGAGGGATCCCAACTACTTAGTCCCCTATAAATAGAGAACTCACAGTTGCGGCCAAAGGGGGGGATACTACCACGAATTAAGTGCAAAAATACACACCAAAGAGAGAACAAAAGGCTCTTTTGGCATGCACTAACATATTCATAGTGACATTCACACACATTCATCATAAATTCCAAGCAAGAACTCACAGATTCATCCATCTGGTTCTTCCGGCAATCTACGCGCTCTAAAGCCTAGATAACTAGAAGCTTTTACACTCATTGTATTAGATTCTAACATTAATATTTGTACTCGACAGTATATTTATTAATAACATCTCGCGAGAGCATTCAAGCCCGGGACTAACAACCCCGGCAAATCTTGTGTTATCCATTTTCCCACGGAAGTGTTCTCGCATTTTGTTTGTTACTCGATCGTTCCAGCAATACTATCTCCGGATAATATTTTGGGTAACAACAATTGGCGCTAGAAGGAGGGTTTCAAACCTTCATTTTTATTCCTACCGTCTCGAAGAACACTCACTGTTCTCCGGACATATACTTGAAGAAACACTCACTGTTCTTCAATAGAAAAACCATCAGAAAATGACATCAGCAACAACCTCCAAGAGGGCCACCCTGAGATCTGCCGGAAATCTTATTCCGGCGAGGACCGAATCCCAGCCCACGGCGGAAGGCGACCATGGCGACGCTAGGCTCTCACTCCCGCCCCCGAGGGACGGTTCTAGCCTCTCACTCGATCGCCCAGACATCGAGCAGTTGAGGAGGCTATAGCCATCCTCGAGGAACGGCAGAGAGCCCACGATGCGCCCACCATCACCCCGTCGGCCAACCGCCGGCAAGCAACCAAGCTCAAGGGGATCTATGTTGAGAAATCGGCAGAAAGCCCCGAGCCGGAGAAGGCTCTCGTAAGGCGGGACGATTCCGTCTTCGGCCGCCTAGGAGCGATCCTCATGGCGGCACGGGCACTCTGCCCCAAATGAGACATCGATATCCGAATCCTTTACTGGGAGTTCGGCGTATCCGACTCCCAAGAGACAGACCGGTCAACGAGCCCCTGCCGCCCAAGAAGGGAACCCTCTCGGGCAGGAGATCGTCGTTCACCACGGGGCCGGGATCGCACACGATCGCCTTGGTTCACGCTCGAGAGTCAATCGAAAGGCCAAAGGACGGCGATAGCCGCCATACAACGCCTTGACGAGATGAAGGCGCTCATGGAAAATGGGGCAGCGCCAGAGATCGATCATTGGTTCAAGCGAACCACTCACGACTCGGTCGAGCTCGCCTGATCCAACCAACTATCAATCCCCACAAACACCTTTATACGAGGAAATCGGATCCGAAACCCACTTAAGCAAATTCCGATCTACATGACCGGTGCGGAGCTTCAGATGCGACGAGATGTCGTATGTTCCCGTTAACTCTGGCGACCTCGCCCACGATGGTACACCTCACTACCATCTCGCTCAATCAATTGCTTTGAGAAGCTAGCGAGCGACTTGTGTCATACTTCGCCGCCAAAGTCGCTCGCTAAGGTCCTCACCGCATGATGAAAATCAGCGGGGAAGGACGAATCGGATGGGGATTACATCGGCCGGGTAGACGAGATAGTCCTCACCGGTGAGCCGGCCGACGAGATCGCTCTCAACTCGATTATGAGCGGATTCCACGGACGCCGCCCATGTTCAGCATCTCACAAAGATATCCCCCGACCTATTCGATTTTCCGCAACAAGGCCGCCGGGTTCTGGCCGACAGAGGATGCTCTCACTCCGCTTAGAAGAGGGACCATCCGAAGAAGGAAAAGCACCCTCCCATGTCCGAAGAAGGCGGTCGCCAAGCCCGTAAAGGCGATCGCCAAGCCGCTGGCGAGTTCAAAGCCTTCGAGGATGTAGAGGTCCACCTTCTTCACAACCTCAACTTATCTCCGCCCACATCTTCAACGCGATCAAGGGTCGCAAGTGGCTTTCAAGCCAAAGCCAATAAGGGACCACGGTCACCTAGACCGTAGCAAATTCTCAGTGCCTATCATAAGAGTCCGCCACAACACTAGCTGCCGCGATCTCCTCGTGCAACTCGCGATTGTTTGAGGAAGGCAACTGACAACTTGGTCACCAAGCCGGAACCAAGGACGGAAAGGACCGGAGGGCGCGAGCGTCGGCAACACGAGAGAACTCCTCCCAATCCGGTCGCTGCATTGAGCATGAGCCGGAATACTCGATGATTCGGTCCCACCGATCAACTCGCGGCCGGTCAACATGCTCCAAGCGGGAGGTGGAAACCTCGGGGTCTTTCCCGGTTTCCACCATGTCGAACAGAAACGAAAAGCCGAGCTGAGGGCATTCGCCGGGGTCCACGTCGTTGTACCCCCGGAACCGACCATCTCTAGAGACGCGCTCATCACCTTTTCCAACAAGGACAGGGAAGGAGTGCAATGTCCCAAGGAGGATGCACTAGTGATCTCCGCTTGCATCCTTGGGAAGACGGTCGATCGCGTGTTGGTCGACAATGGGAGTTTTTGCAACATCATATTCAAATCCGCCCTAGACCAACTCGGCAACCAGTTAAAATACAACAAGCCTTTCGACACCGTACTTCAAGGGTTCGGCGACAACACACCAAGCCTACGGAGGATCAAGCTCTCCGTCGAGCTAGTATGCTTTTATGATCCCAAGGTTAGGATTACTAGGAACCTAAGCTTTGTAATCATAGATAGGCCCAGCATCTATAATGGGTTCCTAGGTCGCCCCTTTTTAGAAACCTTTGAGGCGGTCGCCTCATCTTTCTTTTACTGTATCAAATTCCCCACTGCCGATGGGACGGTCGGTCTTGTAAAAGGAGATCAACTAATGGCAAAGAGATGTTTGAGTTACTCCTATGTTGTTAATTCTTTCAATACTTCCCGTCTTGTATGTAACATTGAAGCGACCGACGATCAACCCATGGAGATCGACGAGCACGAGACTTCGTACCAACCCGACTCGGGGACGCCATCTCTCATCGATCGACGGACGACATCGAGCCAAGGATCGGTTTCGAGCCAAGTCTCGACATCGATCCAAGGACCGAGTCCGAGATCGTACCAAACGAGAGGCGACTGTTCTGTCGAAGAGTTGGAAAGCATTACGATGGATCCGGATCATCCGAGCGGGAGGTACAGATCGGCGCGAGCATCGACCGCGAATTAAAGGGAGATCTCGATCAACTTGCTACGTAAGAACATCGGTGTCTTTGCTCAGTCGCATCAAGATATGGTTGGCATAAGTCCGAACACGCCCGCCATTATCTCAAGATCGACGACAATGAAACCTCGTTCACCGTGGCGTAGGAAGTTCGGTCCCGAGAAATACGCAGCTCGACATAGAAGTCCGAAGTTACTCGGCAATGCATCGACGGAGTAGCAACCGACGAACCACAAGGGTCGCCAACGCGGTGCTCGTCAAAAGCCGACCTCCTCGAGATTATGCATAGACTTCACCGACCTCAACGCGGCATGTCCAAAAGATCACTTCCCAATGCCTCATATCGATCATCCGGTCGATAGCACGGCGAGTTGCGAAATGATGTCGTTTATGGATGCCTTCACGGATATCATCAAATCCCAATGGCAGGAAGACATAAAACACACATCTTTCCACACGTAAAAGACATATACTTTTGGGTCGAATGCCGCTCGCTTGAAAAAGCGAGGCGACCTACCGGCATTAGTCAACGGGATGTTCGCCGATCGATCGGCAAGACCATGGAGTTCTACATTGACGATATCGTGGTCAAAAGCCTCAAGAAGGAAGATCACCTCAACGATCTTGCCGAGACGTTCGCCATCCTTGAGAGGTTTAACATGAAGCTGAACCCCAAGAAATGCAACTTCGGGGTGGGCTCCGGGAAGTTCTTGGGGCACATAGTGAGCCAAAGGGGGATCGAGGCGAACCCCGCCAAGATACGAGCGATCCTTGACATGCAGGAACCGCGAAACATCAAACAGTGCAACGCCTCACAGTCGTCTAGCCGCCCTCAACCTTTTCATATCACGGCTCGGCGATAATAGCAAGCCTTTCTTCGCGACCATCAAGAACAAGAAGTTCGCATGGACGAAAGAAAGCCAGATAGCATTCGCCAAAATAAAGGAATATCTATCCAACCCCCAGATCCTGGCAAAGCCGATCCCCGGTGAGAAATTATTCCTTTACTTAGCGGCCTCGGAGGTCGACCGAGTGCCGCTCGTGCGAGCAGAGGGGCAAGCCCACTTGCCGATCTACTATGTTAGCCAGGCGCTCCACGACGCCGAGACAGGTTTCACACGATTGGTGATGATCGCCTTTGCCCTTGTCATGAGTGTACGAAAGCTGAGAGCTTACTTCTTCGATCACCAGGTGGAGGTCCTAACCACTCTACCTCTAAGACAAGTCCTGCACCGACCGGACACCAACGGGCGACTCCTCAAGTGGTCGCTGGAGATCGCACAATACGGTATCACTTACGCTCCTCGCACGGCGATCAAAGGCCAAGCTCTGGCGGACTTCGTGGTGGAATTAACGTTCCTCACAACCGACCCAGTCGGCCGACCTGCCTGAAATGATACGTGGATGGCTCAGCGACCTATGCGAGAGCAGGGGCAGGGATTGTCCTCATTAGCCCAGACGGTCAGAGTTTCACAAATGCCGTGCGTTTCGGTTTTCGTGCGACCAACAATGAAGCCGAATACGAAGCCCTGGTAGGCGGGCTTGATCTAGCCCTCGCCCTAGATGTTCGAGGCCTCCATATCTACATGGACTCCCTTTGGTCGTGAACCAAGTCAAGGGGGAATATGAGGCACGCGGCGAATGATGGTCAAATACCAAGAGCCGGTCGCCGAAATGTGCACAAAATTTGAAGAAGTACTAATCGAGCAAGTCCCGAGAGAGCACAACTCCCGTGCCGATGCACTTTCCAAACTAGCATCATCGGATGGGGCACCACTTCTCCAACATCCAAATCACTAAGTCGGCAAGGCCGCGATCGACAGAATTTGGTTACCACGGTCGCCATCGCCGAAGAGAATCGATGACTCCGCTCATCAAATACTTAAAAGACGGAACGGTCCCCGACGGCCGTGTTAAAGCTCGCCAACTCCACCGTGCGACCGGATATACCCTATCGACGATCGGCTTTACAAGCGAGCTTTCACCTTCCTCCTCAAGTGTATTACACCGAGGAAGGTCGGCTCGTTTTAGCCGAAATCCATGACGGGATTTGTGGGAACCACGCGGCGACGAGCCCTCCTCCATAAGACGACTGCAAGGATTTTTCTCGCCATCACTTCGAAAGACGCGATCGCTTATGCCAGATCTTGTCATAGATGTCGATAATGGGCCCCAACATAAAACTATCACCCGAATGCTCACCTCCATGTATAGCCCTTGGCCATTTGCGCAATGGGGCATCGACCTTATAGGTCCCTTGCCGACGGCCTGTGGGGTGTAAGTTCGCCATCGTTGGGTCGATTATTTCACCAAATGGGCCGAGGCCGAACCGCTCAACAAGATCGCCAAGAACAAGTGATCAAGTTTATATGGAAAAACATAATATGCCGATTCGGTTTGCCCTGTGCCATCATCTCCGACAACGGAAACAGCTTGACGGCTTAGAAGTCATGCAATTACGTGAAAAGTGGGGAGTCAAAAGGTTATTCTCGGCGCCTATCACCCTCGACGAACGGGCGGGTAGAGGCGGTGAATAAGATCCTCAAACACACGATCAAAGCACGACTCGAATCCGTGCAAGGAAGATGGGCGAGCGAGCTCCCAGACGCTTTATGGTCCTACCGAACGACGGCCCGCAATTCAACCGGCGAACCCCGTTCGCCTTACCTTCGAATGAGCGGTGATTCCTTCGAGATCGCCGTCCTCGCCATCGAACCGAACAGAGATGACGACCGACAACGATGTAGCCCGGCGAATCGACCTAGACATGCTTGAAGAAAGACGGGTGACCTCGAAATGAAGAACACAATCCACAAAAGGAGAGCCGAGAAGTTCTTCAATTCAAAGGTCGAGAGAGAAGATTTCAAGTGGGCGATCTCGTCCTCAAGAAAATCCAAACCCATACAGCGTCTTTGGTCCAAATCGAAGGACCTTTCGAGTATCCAGATGGTTAACTAAAGGAGCCTACGAATCGAACATCCCGACGGTACTCCGGACCAATACCCCTGGAACGCCGTGCATCTGAAAAAATACTATCAGTGAAAAATTTGTATTCGATTTCAATGATGTACAAGGAATATAATGAGATTTTTTGTTATCCCATCTATCATGGCGATCGCCCCACCAGGCATCGCATATCACCGACGATCGCTGATCACGACGATCCTAGGTAAAATTATTGCAGCCATGGTCCTGGAGATCGATGGAACCGACAGCTTCGCCCATGCAAGGTTCCTTTGGGCTAAGATCGTCCGCCCTTCGTTTAAATACGAGGTCGACGTAGCCGAAGGACCCTCCAAAATAGTCAGTAGGCGCGATCGCACGTTCTCAAGGTACATCATCTAACATGGTGAACCCGAACAATGCGACGTGCCGTTACCCCCTGCCTCAACGCACACCGCCGAGGATCGCCATCTTCATGGCGGGCCGAGGTGGAAGCAGAGCCGACAAGCCGCGGACGTGGTGTCGAATAAGCCGACAACACTCCGCGCAAGGACTCCTCCAGACGAGATCGCCCGCCTTCCGTTTTAACACAAGGCGGCGTAGCCTAACGGAGGACCTCACAAAAAGTGAGTCGCAGGTACTAAATATCCCGCGCACACGAAGACACGATTGGGGAGATCGGTCCATCGAACACCGCAACCACACATGACTCTTCAATCGGCGAAATGAATATAGCTCGCCAGACAGACTAGTCTTTGTTCCCTTACTTACAATAAGTGAACAAAAACAAGGGGCAAGGTGGATAGCCGAGCTACTCTCAAATACGATCGAACAAAGAGAAACCATATTCGATCGGCTTCGCCAAAAACATGCAGGGCGATCGAGATCGTCCGACGAAAATTACAAGTAAGAATTCCAATTCAAAACATGTCAATACTTTCAACACTCGGACAATCGGCCGATTTAACAAAAAAATCGAAAGCAAATATACGCGTACTCGAAAAATTGCACACAAATAGTCAAAGGCGATCGCATATAATGCATTACGCGGAATGAGAAAAGGAGTATTTTATTCATAAACACAAGCTTCATACATTTCAAGGCCTCAAGGCATTACAACAAAAAGTACAAGTTACAGAGGAAAACAAAAGCCTCTCAAAGCCCCGCCGCCGGTCTTCGCCCTCGGTCGCGGATCGGCTTGGGCATCGCCTCGGGATGAATGAGTTTGCCGGTATACCAACTCAAGTCAATCCCGAGGTCGACCAAGTCAAGGATCGGCAGAGAGAATTCTCGATGCAGAGGATGCTTGGAGACATAGGATCTCAAGCTTTCCATCGAGGACCGGTCTCGACCCCTGTCTTTAGCAACTCGGACACACAAGATAGGCCAAATAGTAAGCGAACTCGCCGACGTGCCCGACGTTAAGGTAGGGATCGACCTCGATCGCCTTCACCGCTCTTTCGTATCCGCCGTCTTCTCGACCTCCGCCGCCCGGCCGCCTTGGCAACATTCTCGCCCCGGCCTTCTCCAGCTCTCTCTTCGCCGCTCCACTCACCATCGAGCCGATCCACCGCAGCCTTTCAGCCGGCCGCCTCCTCTGCGAAGCCTCGAGCTTCGCGAATCTCCTTCTCCTTATTACAGATCGATCGGCAGCCTTCCTTGGAGCGACTCGGCTCTGCTTCAATCGATCCACGCCCCGCTTAGCCCGCTTGGCGGTCTCCTCATACTCTTTCTCCATCGACCGAATCCGGTTCGCATCCTCGATATTTCGCTCCGGCGGTCTCGAGCTCGCGATGGAGATGAGCAGTGGAGGGTCGCCTCAAAATCCCGGCACTGACGGCCATCGCCGCCGCTGAAGAGCCGTGGCAACGGCCGCCGCATGGCATCTCCAGATCGCCGACGAGCGATCGCGTCAAGGTCGGCCGCCCAAGCCTTGGGCGAAGTGATTGCCACAGCGAACGTAGGTGGACTTCGGTAACCTTGTGGAGCCTTGCTCGACAGAAATCCAAGACCATGGGGCGACGTCCGGTCGGCGAGGCGAACCTGCAGCGCAAACCAAGGAAATCAAGGAGTTAGCCCATACCATGCTCTAATGCCTAACTCGAAAAATTTTGACCCACTCTTACTGTTGACCAGCTCGGGTCGCGTCCGAAAAAGGCTTGCCCCGGGTGTCTCCGCATCGGCGATCGCCATCTTCTTCGCCGAGCCGCTGATGACCGGGTCCGGTGACCGAGGGCTTGGCGCGATCGCTCCATCATCGGGATGGCGGAGATAGGAGCCGCAGCGGCCGGAGGCTCAAGAATCGATACGCCCGCCTCGGAGATCGACGGACTCCGACCTCCGCCTCTTGCGGCGTTTGAGCCGTTCCTCCTCGACCACCGGCTTGGCGACCGGCGCCGGCCGGGTCTCACACGGGCAGTTGTGACGCTGTCGCAGAACGCGACTACCGCTTGCCCAAATTAAGGCGACCAAGAACTCCCAAGTCCGACATAGCTATCTCTCGCGGAGGTTCGGCGATTCGGGAAAGTAAGCCTCACAAAGAAAAGGTGCAAACAAGTTAGATAAAATAAAACAACATCTTGGAGACGATCGTCAAAGAAAGGAAACACCATTTAACCTCATACCTTGAACTTTCAAGTGACGAGGGTAGCAAAACAAACGAGCCCCCAACCGATGAGCTTCAGTACCAAGCGATCGAACGTTAATAAAGGAGTTCGGCAACGCACGAATACGCTCCCAAACGATCAAGAAATCAAACGGGAGGTCGCCGTCGCTGGTACGAGAGGTCCTGCAAAAGAAAACAAAATTAGATCACCCAAGACAAGCTCAATCAAAGGGAGAGTTTAAATCCTTACTCGGATTCCTCTCCCTAAAATAGTGGGAATCTCCAACTCTTCATTCAGCCCTTCACTCAACGCCGATCGCCATGCCCCGCCGACCCAACACCATTTTGCCAGGTCGCCCTTGGTCTTATTCGGCACGCCAAGAACCACTCTCCCGAGTCGGCCCTGGATATGATAACCGCCTATCGTCCCTTTCTGCGCAGCCAATTTAAACAGATAATTCATCTCCAGCGCGCTAAGGTGACGAAATAACCGGTGACCGCCGAACAAGGTCAACGTGCAGATGATCTGCAGCCAAGCATTCGGCGTCAGTTGAAGAGGCGCCAAATTCCAGGCGATCAGCAAATAGGAGACGGCGAGTGGCAACGGGAATCGCAGACCCGCCTCCATAATCATCTCGTTGACGGCGACCATATCCTGGGGCGGTTGGTCGGCGCGCTCATTCTCCAAAGGCACGTGAAGGGAGACGTCTGAGGGGATGTGATATTTGGCCCTCCAGCGGCTCAGGTCATTCTTGGTCGCCGTACTCCGGATCTGGCCGAGAGTCCACGGAGACGGGACGGCGGCCTGAAAGACCGTCCGATTCACATGTTTGTAAGGGTGAGCGGCGGAGTAGGCCTTGAAATCGAATTCCGGGCAAGGTCCAAATGATCGTTTCCATCATCCGAGCAAAAGCCACATAGAGGGGCCGAATCCGCTCTCTCTTTCCCGTGCCTCCCGCACTGCATCGTCTTCATCCACCGGCGAACCCCCCTCCGCCGTCCTCGCTACCTCGGCCTCGTTGAAAAGTTTTTCGAGTTCTTCGTGCAATCCCCGCCGAATAGCTTCACCGCTGCCTCCATATCCACTCTAACGGAACCTCCTCCTGCTCAGCAACGCGGCGTGGAAGAACTTCCGTCTCGAAGGTTTTCGATCCTCCCGACATATTGGAAAGTAAAGATAAGGAGAAGGTTAAATTTAATCTTACCTAGAAAAAGAAGAAGATCGGCACTCAAAGGCTCCGTAAATTTCTCGCAAATTCGCTATGGATGCTAAGGGTGCGTAAAAGTGAAGGAGAAGAAGCCCCCTTTTTATAGATGGGAACGAGGGCCTAAGTGCAAAAAGGAGAAACCTCGGGGACTGAATCGGAACCGTCACGTGGGGACGCATTAAATGCGGCCCTCGAATCCCGCATACGCGTCTTTTCGAGGGCATGCCACCGACAGTCGACAAACCGTCGGATTCCCCAACGGCAGCACGACGCGTGTCCCGGCCGCTTGTGAAAGGCCCGCCTTCTTTTCCCGCCGCTCCCGACGCGAAAGAAGGTCGCCCATATTTGAATTCAGATCGGCCGGTCGTCTAAACATCGGCGATCGCCAACGTGCCACCTCACCCCGTGTTTTCAACATCAAGGCGAAATGGGGCAATTGTTGTGCGACGATTAACTCGCCACGATAGGCGATCGGCGACCTCCCTGAAAAGTCAACCATAGAAGCCAAACTCCTGACGAACACCTAAAGTCCGGCATAATATAGCGATCGTATTTTGTTAACCAGCGATCGTCTTTTGATACCTTGAGATCGTCTTTGTCTAACAGTTCGAGGCGATCGTCTCATGCCACGTGGGGATCCAAAGATCCGTCAAAGTCGTCGAAGACCGAATCTTAGACGATGGCCCACCCGCGGATCTTCATAGGATACCAACAAAAGGATCATTGACCCCACCTGTCACCTACCGCACCTACCGACAAGGCCGCCGAAAGGTACGAAGTGGACCCTCCTCTGACAATGACTGCGACGCGGCCGGGCTTCCCATCGTTCACCCACCGCCTCCAACCGCAACCTCGGACCTCAAGGGAACAGCCCACGTGACGGGACGATCGGCCGCTTATTTTAATATAGAAAACGGCGATCGCCCGCGATCGCCGAGGATCCCAACTACTTAGTCCCCTATAAATAGAGAACTCACAATTCGGCCAAAGGGGGGATACTACCACGAATTAAGTGCAAAAATACACACCAAAGAGAGAACAAAAGGCTCTTTTGGCATGCACTAACATATTCATAGTGACATTCACACACATTCATCATAAATTCCAAGCAAGAACTCACGATTCATCCATCTGGTTCTTCCGCAATCTACGCGCTCTAAAGCCTAGATAACTAGAAGCTTTTACACTCATTGTATTAGATTCTAACATTAATATTTGTACTGACAAGATATTTATTAATAACATCTCGCGAGAGCATTCAAGCCCGGGACTAACAACCCCGGCAAATCTTGTGTTATCCATTTTCCCACGGAAGTGTTCTCGCATTTTGTTTGTTACTCGATCGTTCCAGCAATACTATCTCCGGATAATATTTTGGGTAACAACATGGAGTTTTGGTGGAAATCGGACGATTCCTAGCCTGAAGGATCGCTCCCGTCGCACAAGAAGAAGAAGAGAGATGAAAATGAAGAAAAAATAGGTCGCTGCCCAATTTATATACTGGGCAGGTGTTACGGCCGTAACACCTATACCATTACGACCGTAATGGCATTCACGACCTCACTGCCCAAAATGCTTAATCCCTTTACGGGCGCTACGAAAAGAACATTACGTCCGTAATGTGCAAGCTCTTACGACCGTAATGCATACCATCTTACGGCCATAACTCAGCCCTCGACCTCACTACCCAAAATACACACTACATTACGGTCGCTACAAAAAGGACATTACGGTCGTAATGTATAAAGCCTTACGGCCGTAATGCATACCATCTTACGGCCGTAACTCAGCCCTGACAGCAGGTTAGGCTGGTTTGAAATGACTCGCTAACAATCAGAATGAGAGTACAAGGAATGAAACCACAGATATACGAAGATCTTTTACTGACGATATAAACATAAAAACCATCACATGCCTCTGGTCATCCGAAAGCCGGAATAAACGAACATTGGCATCAACACCTAAAATAATAAGAATTAACAAAAAGACCCAAACATTCGAAAATTTAGATTCAAGACATGAACAACAACCTCAGAAAATCGTTACATAACCAGAAATATTAAAGGAACTCGCCAAGGTAACGAAATGCCAGGTTAGAACGAAATTACGAGAATCGAGCCTCAACGCGGAAGGTTACACAATAAGTAAAATCCCATAAAAAAAACTCCGAAACTCGTCCGGATGGTCATGAATGCAAAACAAAATGGTTTCAGAATACTACAACACTTATAAGCGAGTCGTCCAAAATGAGAAAGTACTAAAAATAGAAATTACTAAAAATAGAAAATGCGGATATTACATCCTCTCTCCCTAAAAATAAGTTTCGTATCGAAACTTACAAAATAAATAACTCGGGGTATCTCGCCTTCTTATTGTCCTTAGTTTCCCACGTCGCTTCCTCAGATCCGTGTCCCGACCACTGCACTTTAACCAAAGGAATGGTTTTGTGCCTAAGTTGTTTCACCCAATGCTCCAAAATCTCAATCGGTCTCTCTTCGAAGGTAATTTCGGGACCTAACTCAATCTCTCGAAAATCAATAATATGGCTAGGGTACGGTACATACTTATTAAGCTGGGAAACATGAAATAAGTAATGCACGTGACTCAAGGACGGCGGCAACCCTAACCGATATGCAATCTCTCCAACTCTCTCTAAAATCTTGAACGGTCCAATATATCTCGTACTAAGTTTACCCTTCCGGCCGAAGCGGTAAACTCCTCGAGTCGGAGACACCTTCAGCAAAACATGATCTCCAATCTCAAATTCTAACGGCCGACGACGCGTGTCGACATAGGACTTCTGTCGACTCTGGGTCGTTAACAACCTACCACGAATCAAGGTGGTTTTCTCTCTCGTCTCAACTACTAAATTTGGTTTAGTGCCAATCAATTCGGAGGTATCATCCCAACACAACGGCGATCTGCACCTTCTTCTGTACAATGCCTCAAATGGTGTCATATTGATCGATGCGTGCCAACTGTTGTTTTACGTGAACTCGATCAATGGCAAGTGCGCTTCCCAATCATATTTCCAATCTAAGGCACATGCTCTCAACATGTCCTCAAGTGTCTGAATCGTTCGTTCAGACTGTCCGTTAGTCTGAGGATGGTAGGATGTACTGAGTCTCAATTCAGTCCCCAAAGCCTGATGAACAGCCTGCCAGAAATGTGATATAAACTGGCCATCTCGATCCAAAATAATACTCTTAGGTGTCCCATGCAACCTCACGATTTTTGCAAAAGTACCCGTTCTAGCCTCTCCTGTCCCCAAGTATCCTTAATACCCAGAAAATGAGCAGATTTGGTTAGTCAGTCGACAATGACCCAAATCATGTTCATCCCAGTCCGGGTCCTAGGCATACTAGTAATGAAATCCATAGAAATATCATCCCACTTCCATTCTGGGATAGGAAGTGGTTGCAATAACCCCGCAGGTTGCTGATGCCCGACCTTAACCTGCTGACATATCAAACACCTCGACACAAACTTAGTAACGTCCGTCTTCATATTACTCCACCAGTAGTTACTCCTTACATCCTTGTACATTTTGCTTGTACCCGGATGTATGGAGTAAGGCGTAGTATGAGCTTCTTTCAAAATTTTCTGTCTCAACTCGACATCACTAGGTACACACAATCTGCCTCTAAATCTCAAAATTCCATCATCCTGAACCACAAACCCGGGAGCTTTCCCTTTCTTCACATCCGCTCTCAACTAGACTAAAAGTGGGTCATCATACTGACTCGCCTTGATATTATCAATCAACAACGACGTGGTCTCTAATGCACACAACTGACCCTGAACTTGCTGAACCCAAATCTCGATATCCTGACAGATCAAATCCCGCTGGATTTTACTTTGAGGTGTAAGTATCTCTAACATCTGTAGAGCCATCGGTTTACGACTCAAAGCATCCGCCGCTACATTGGCCTTGCCCGGATGGTAAAGAATCTCAAGATCATAATCTTTGATTAATTCTAGCCACCTACGCTGCCTCATGGTTAACTCCTTCTGACTAAAGATGTACTTTAGACTCTTGTGATCTGTGTAAATCTTACACGACGAACCATAGAGATAATGCCTCCAAATCTTTAAAGCAAAAACGACCGCAGCTAACTCCAAATCACGTGTAGAGTAATTTGCTTCATAAGGTTTCAACTGACGAGACGCATAAGCAATAACCCTATCTCTCTGCATCAAAACACATCCGAGTACAATCCGGAGATGTAATGCATGCTCCTGCTGACTCCGGAAATAGATAAGAATGTCGTCGATAAAGACGACCACAAACTTGTCCAAATACTCAATAAAAACTTTGTTCATCAACTGCATGAACACTTCTTGGGCATTGGTTATTCCAAAAGGCATGACTACAAACTCGTAATGGCCATATTTCGTCCGAAAGGCAGCTTTCGGTATGTTGCTATCCCGAATCCTTAACTGATAGTAAACTGATCGCAAATCAATCTTCGAGAATACTGTCGCTCCTTGAAGCTGATCAAACAAGTCGTAAATACGGGGTAAAGGGTATTTGTTTTTGATGGTCAACTTGTTCAATTCTCGGTAGTCTATACATAAACGAAGCGATCCATCCTTCTTCTTAATAGAAAGCATAGGCGCACCCCAAGGTGATGCGCTCGGTCGAATATACCCTTTATCTAGAAATTCCCCCAACTGTTTCTTCGACTCCAACATCTCCGACAGTGCCATACAGTATGGTGCTCGAGAAACAGGAGCCGCATTCGGCTCCAGATCAATAGGAAACTGAGCCTCCCACTGCGGTGGTAATCCCGGCAAGTAATTCAGAAATACATCTAGATACTCGCTAACAACTGGAATCGATGACATGTCAACTCCACCATCTTTCGTCTTCAATGTGTAACACCAATAGCCTACGCAACCCTGGTTTAGAAGTTTCATCGCCTTCAAGGTGCTGATCACATTCCCTGACCTACCCGGTTTACAACCAACAAGAGTATGCTCCGTGCCATCCTCGGCTACTATCGATATAGTATGAGTCCAATAGTTCATGATAACACCGTGACGATCCAACTAATCGTCCTCGGGGATCAAATCCTCACCCTTAAGGTCTACAACAATGAGGTTCGAGGGCCAATATCGGCTCCCGATCCTTACTGGGTAATATCTAACTTCCCGGTTCTCAACCATCCGATCGCCACTAGGCATACCCACTACGAACGGTTCGCACTCAAACAAGCAGTCAATACCGATACGACATACACAATCTGAAGCAATAATATAGTGAGTAGCACCCGAATCAAAAAGCACCGAAACTGGATGAGAAAGGATCTGAGTGGTACCTGATACCACAGGAGCATCTGTCTCCTCTGTTCGTCTCATCTGATACAAACGAGGGTGGACTGAGCCCGAACTAGATACTACTCGGCAGTCCGGCTGACCCCGACCCCTACCACGGCATGAACTCTGAGGGGTCTGAATGACTTGAGTCCTCTGATCAACACTGTTCTCCTTCTGTACTGAGGTGGAAGTCGGAGCTCTGGTTGCTCTGGTATCCCTCTCACAGTTAGCTGCCCGATGTCCACTCTGCCTGCATGTAAACAATTAACTAACGGATAAGGACAATCTTTCACTACATGCTCAGGACGATTGTAGTTAAAGCAAACTCTACCACCAGGAACTGAGGACTGAACCGGATGGTTACTCTGGGAACCAACGGCCTGATGGAATGATTTCATTCCCGAAATGGAAGTACACAACAACTTAGAAAACTGATTCCCCATGCCAGCTTAGAAATTACCCGAAGTCTTCTGTTTCTTAGCCTCGGAACCCATCTCTGACTCCGGGATTGCCATCTCAATCGCTAGAGCGCGATCCTGGTACTCCTTCAATGTGGCACACATGAGTGGTGACATGCTCTGCCTGATATACAGCTTCATGCGCATATTAAAGTAGCGAATCTTATCAGCCTCGATCCTCACTTGCTCATTCACGTATCCCAATTGATGGTTATAAGTGATGATGGACTGAGAGATCGGTACATCCTGAGGCGTAGCAGTAGAGAACTTCACGATCCTATGCTCCCCAAACCAGCGGTGGGCAGTATTGTGCTTCTATAGCAGTCTTAAACTCCTCCCAGGTGGCTAAACGGTCCCTGGGCATCACAACCTCCCACCACTATGCAGCTTCCTTATCCAGGAGGTACTGAGCAATCGGTACCCTCCTGTCGTCAGGACAATCTACGGCATCAAATGTCCTTCCCAGCTGAAAAAGCCAATTCTCCCAACCTAGGGAGTCAGTAGAGCCAGCAAAACGAGGGGGTGCATCTTAGGCACTTTCTGAAGCCATTTACTAGCCTCGTCTTCTGGAGTCGGGGGTGGATTCTGACGCCCACCCTGAGCGAGATGAGCTACCAACTGCTGACAGCAGTAGCTCCAGTGTCGGCATTATTACCACGGTTGATCCTGACTGACTGATAAATTCTGTTGCTCGTCAGAACTCAAGGTAGAGTATTCAGTACTGAATGAGAGGCCAAATCTGCAGATGACTGAGAAAGCAGAACTTCCTCACTACTACCACCACGACCACGGCCGCGTCCGCGTCCCCTATCTGGTCTACCGCGACCTCTCAACATACTAAAGAAAAGGATTGAAAAGAACAAGATCAGAAAAATTCACAGTTAACAAAGTTGGTACCACAACTCACAGTTCCAGTCTACACAAGAGAAATGAAATAGAGAAATGTAAGAGTTCGAGGAGACTTACAGCCACGGGTCGTACGAAGAGATGGTAGCACAATAATATTAGGCTCAACAACTGACTCTTACGACACAACTGATAGACCCGAAATTAAACAACAGCCTAGGTATTCATAACCCAAGGCTCTTATACCATAAATGTAACAATCCAAATCTCATAAGGGACATTACACGTCGTAGAATCTTCACAAGGTCTACTAGGCTAACACAGACACGGAATCCACAAAAGAATTTCATAAGACGCATTAATAATAATAAGTAAGGCTGTGGCCTCGGCCAAAACGTTTTAGTTCAATACCAGTAATACAAAAAGTGAAACGTATTCAATGCCCACGCAGGAGACTTCAACGACATCATTAACTAATAACTGAGTAAATATAGTAAAAAGGAATAACACCGACTCGATCCTCATCATCATGCTGGGCCATCCTTTGCATACGTGTCCCGTGCCGGCTCCTCAGCTTGCCCAATACCTGAAATGCATAAGACGCATTTCCCCCATTTAAGGGGTTAACATTCGAATTGCTAGTGCAAGTACACAATTACACTACATTATATACAGATACGATTCAACACAGTTAACTCATTTAGAAAGCATTTGAAAACAATATTCCGGAATATCACATTGCATCAAAATAGTATATCAACACATTTCATCAATACCACCATCCACACTTGGTATCCCGCGGCCGTACCCATTAGTATCGACCCCCAGAGGCCCCGTCGGACCGTCCCTTGGTGGGAAACCACTTCCGTGGCCGTACCCATTAATATCGGCCCCCAGAGGCCCCATCGGACCATCCTTAGGTGGAAGAACATCAACACACACACGGTATCACAATTCATAATCGTATCGAAATCGTAAACCACATAATGAAATGTAATACATATACTTGCCTTGATTAATATGACGAGAAGGAAATGGCGAAAGGAAAAGGTTTCGATCGGAATAATCTTCACAATATTGCTCCTATCACAATAACGATATATAATCAACCTCAACATTGCTGAAACATAAGAATTCGCCCTAAGTTCTACCCGTTGGGACAATTCATCGGTCACTACGAGGTCATAAACGATCCTAATCTACTAAAGGTGAAAAGCTCAAAGTTTAATCCCCTTAACTACAATGAAAGCAAGGGATTACGATCAATCAATCGAAATATAACAACTATCTAAACCCAATCGAGCTAGAAGGACAAAATCACGTCAAAACCCCAAAATCCCCATAACTACTAGGGTTCTAGGAATATACCTTGATTTGAAGGCGAAACCTCGGATGATTGGTGTTAGAGTGATGATATAATGCTCCAATATACTTCTCCAATGGAGTTTGTGTGGAAATCGGACAATTCCTAGCCTAAAGGATCGCTCCCGTCGTGCAAGAAGAAGAAGAGAGGTGAAAATGAAGAAAAAAAAGGTCGCAGCCCAGTTTATAAACTGGGCAGGTGTTACGGACGTAACACCTATACCATTACGATCGTAATGGTATTCACGACCTCACTGCCCAAAATGCTTAATCCCTTTACGGCCGCTACGAAAAGAACATTACATCCGTAATGTGCAAGCTCTTACGGCCGTAATGCATACCATCTTACGGCCGTAACTCAGCCCTCGACCTCACTGCCGAAAATACACACTACATTACGGTCGCTACAAAAAGGACATTACGGCCGTAATGTATAAAGCCTTACGGCCGTAATGCATACCATCTTACGGCCGTAACTCAGCCCCGACAACAGGTCAGGCTGGTTTGAAACGACTCGCCAACAACCGGAATGAGAGTACAAGGGATGAAACCACAGATATACGAAGATCTTTTACTGACAAGATAAACATAAAAACCATCACAGGCCTCCGGTCATCCGAAAGCCGGAATAAACGAACATTGGCATCAACGCCTAAAATAATAAGAATTTACAAAACGACCTAAACATTCCAAAATATAGATTCGAAACCTAAACAACAATCTCAGAAAGTCGTAACATAACCAGAAATATTAAAGGAACTCGCAAAGGTAACGATATGCCAGGTTAGAACGAAATTACGAGAATCGTGCCTCAACGCGGAAGGTTACATAATAAGTAAAATCCCATACAAACAACTCCAAAACTCATTCGGATGGTCATGAATGAATAACAAAATGGTTTCAGAATACTACAGCACTTACAAGCGAGTCATCCGCAATGAGAAAGTACTAAAAATAGAAATTACTAAAAATAGAAAGCGCGGATATTACTGTAGGTCACAAGTCGTCGGGATTAAGTTTAGAGGGGGGGTGAATAAACTTATTGAAACTCTTTTCCTGAAAGTCAGGTGAGTTTCTCAGCTGTGATAAGTACAGATGACTTAAAGTCTTCTGCAGACAAGTAATGCGGAAGACACAACTGATGACGTATGCAGGTAAGTAAATGTTCTCTGTAGATAACTTATCTAATGGAACAATGAATATGTATGCAGCAGTTAAGTATGATGTTCAATGCAGTAAAAACACACAGGCAAATATAGTGGTCGCAGAGGTGGGGTAATCCTCTACTAATCTACTTTTCTCCAAACCAGTTGGAGATGACTCTCAACGAGTGATAAACGTTACAATGATTCAACTAGTTACAACAGCTTCCAACCAGTGGAATCCCGTGGCCGTTGCAACTCCCTTTGGATGCCTTGCACCTCTTGATCGAAGATCCTCAAATGCTTTTACAACCTCTTTACTTTCAAGAACCTCGTTCAAGAAAGCAACCCAGCTCAAAATTTATATACTAGAGTGTTTGTCTTTTTACAACTAAGAGCTTCTTCGAATATGATCTTTTAAGCTTGCTCTTTCACGATGCTATAGATTGCCTTTAGCTTTGATTGCCTTGATTGCTTTGTTCGCTTGAAAGTGTTGTTCGCATCGTACTTAGCTCAATTCATATCTTCGGATATCTATAGTACGATCCTTGAGCTTTTCTTCATAGCCGTTGCACTACTGTAACAAATCCGTCCATTGGAGAGTGGACTTCTTTGTTTATCTTATCAATCCGTTGCAAGGCTGGATTCCCTTTTCAATTCCGACCGTTGTGAAGACTTTCTTGTTGTAGCGCCGTATTCCTTGATTAGAATAAGTATAATGTTCTCAGAATGTGGATCTTGATGAATAATTAATTCCTTGCTTTCCGGGAATCTTTCCAGTTTGTCTCCTATGTCTTGCATGTGGCTTTCCGTGATTGTTGACTTTTCAATGCTTGCTGACATGGACTGAGTTACTTGGCTGATAACTTATTTGATCTCTCTTGGTCAAAATGTCTGATGTGCAGTCAACCTTCTCTGATGTAGGACTTCTCTGATATGAAGTTCTCTGTCCTGATGAATCTTCTCTGATCTGAAGTTATCTGATCTGATGATCAAACTTCAGTTGACTGGACTTCGTCTGATAACTTGACTGCAGATTGGTCAAACTTCTCTGATATTCCTGTTTGACCAGGACTTCTCTGATAATAAGTTGCATGATAATAAGTCGTATGTGGTCAACCTTCTCTGATCAGTTGAGTTGACAAAGACTTGGCAGATAAACACTTGTCTGAAACTCAGCTGCTACAGTGTTTTGGTCAATCTCTTTGATGTTTCTGTTGACCAAAACTCGTCTGATATTTGAACTCGTCTGAAGACTTCTCTGATATCTGACAGTTCTATACTTAGCCGTTTTCCAACTGATTAACGATACTTAGCCTAAACTTAAAGGCCTACAGAAGATACTCATTTGGTTCATCTTTACATTTTGCCAAGCACTTAAACATACATTTGAATAATTGATCAATACAAGAATGATATCATCAAAATATAATAAGTATTCCTAACAAATTCCCCCTTTTTTGATGATGACAAAACTAAACATTCAAATATAAACAGGTTTGCACAAAGTAAAGTGCAAGACACAAGTAAAACTCAGTCTTCTTTTGAGATAACTAGTTGTTGTCATTCAAATGACTGTTATAAAATTTTATTGATGTTTACAATACAGTGCAGTTGAATGATCAAAATACAAGAGAATTTTACATGTATTGCAAAGTTACAATTAATTACAAAATAAAAATTACAAGTAAAATGCAAGAAAATTACAAGAAAAAATCAATCTTCCTCTCCCTCTTCCTCTTCTGACTTGCTGCTTGGCTGGAGGGAGAGACCTCAAAGTTTTTGCTCCAATTAGCCTTTTGGAGACTGGTGATAACCCATACTTCCTCTTGATTATCATAGAGGAAAATTCTCATTTTTCGGCAGATGTAAAATTATTATCTATAAATAGTTTCTTAATTTCCTCCTGAAGAGCCAATTCATCCAGATCATTCTTCATCAAAGTGGGGGCTTCTTCAGGTCTGAAATTAGGAATCCTGGGATATGCATCAAATTTCTTGGCATATTTCTTCAGAGCAGTCCCAAGTATTGGACAAGTTCAGTCCATAAAATTTATGAACATCTGTTGTGAGGAGCAATCTTTATCCTGGAGCAACTCCCAGAGATAATATTTTTCAATGAATTTCTTCTTTGCATCTCCCCATATTGGAGCAAACTCTGCAGTTAAGAATTCCTCAACAAACCAAATCTCCTTTCCCTCCCATTCCAATTTCTCCTCTGGTTCCTGCCTGGTCCTCCTCCTCTTGGCTGCTGGTTGATCATCAGATGGTGCAGCTACCTCCTTTATCTTGAGGTGAGAAGTTCCAGTCTTTAGGAGAGGTAGGTCATGTCTTCTCTTTGTCCAGACTTCTTCTCTGACATCCTCCTCAGAATCTCCCCCCTGTCTGATATGCTCTTTGCTTCACTCTTCCCTCTTTCCCCTCTCTTCCCCCTTTTTGCAAGCATTAATCAGAGTAACTAGCTGTTGTTCCACCTTGGCCATAAATTCAGACATGCCAAGAGGCACTCTGGAATTAGTTGGTGGTGGGGGAGGGTCATTCTTCTGCAGCAAAGTGTCCATGTTTGTATTGAGGGACTGGAGATCAGGTTTCACTTTAATTGCAAACATTTTGGCAACTATCTCCTCTACAATTCATTTGATCTGGTCAGTCAGCTCAGGTGAGATTGGGACAACAGGTACTGCTTGTGGTGAATTTTCACCTGAGTCTTCTACTGCGGTTGGTCTCTTGGCAGTTGACCTGTCTGAATGCAGACTCCTGTCTGCTGGTTACTGATCAGATGGGGTTTTGTATGGGGTCCCCGATCTGTCATCTTAATCTGGCTGTGATGTGAGCTGGAAGCTTGATCAGGTGCTCCATGTTCATCAGCATCATCATCTTCTTTCCTCTCTTCCTTCTTTTCTCCTTCTTCTTCTTCTTCTTCTTCGAATTCTTCTTTTTCTCATTCTTCATCTTCTTCGACTACTTCTTCTATTTTCTCTTTTTCGACTTCTGTATTTTGCTCTTCTTCAACTTTTTCTCTTTCTTTTTCTTCAACTCTTTTTTCAGACTCCTCCTTTTCAACTTCTTCAATTCTTATTCCTTTATGTTTTTCTCCTTCTCTCTCTCCATCATTCTCAACTTCTCCTTCTTCTCGAACTAAAACACCTTCCATAATATATAGGACGAACTGGTCCATGTTTTTTTTAAAATTGGACATGAACAAGTTCTCCTTGAGCATTAAAATAATGTCTGTCTCACGAGAGAAGCGTATGAGAAGTTGCTCTGTAGCCTGGGGATATTCCCAGGTACTCTTCTCAATATATATTTGCAGTTGAGTGAATGGAAGTTATTTCAAGTTCCTCCATTCCTCATAAATATTGACAAACAAAACATTTAAAGATTGTTTCTTTACCAGCTTCAGTTGTTCGGTTGTCATATTCAAGGGATTATTCTCCAAAAGGTTGAGAGAATATCCTGCTTCAGGAATTTCGATGGTCAATTCTGCCTCTTCCTTCTCAGTCATGCTAGGAAGGGTCAGACGGGGGATCACTTCAGCCATCAGATCGGTCTAATCAGGCTAATCCTCATCATGGGTAGGAGCCGGAGTGGTAATTATCTGCATCTGAGTTGCAGTGTCATCAATGGGCTCAGGTGCAGGTGACATGGCTGCTTTGCTTGGACTGCTACTTCTTCAAAATCAAGGCCTCTCTGCCTTTTGGGTGAGTGGTCTGGGGATGAGATAACATGAACAACCTCTTATGTAACAGGTAACTTTCGTTTGAATCTCATGGCTAGAGGGGTGTTGTTTGAGTCTGAATCATCTGCAGGTGATTCCTTCTCTGCAGGTGACTGTCGAGCTGCAGGTGACTTCCTGATTGCAGGTGGGTTTGATGTAATCTCCTCTGCAGGTAAGTCTTGAGCTGTTTGGTCTGCAGCATCAGAGCGGACTTCGTCTGAGTCCGAAGGCGCTCTGTAAGGAGTAGGTCCACTAGACATCTCCTTCAACAACTGGTCTGTTTTCCTTTCTACGCCCAACTTCTTCAACGTCTCTTGGTCCAAATGACCAAGTCTTTTATTCCCATGAAAGAGGTCTGCATTTCCCTTCGCCTTTCCTAGGAACTCCAAGATCCAACTGATCTGGGTTCCATACGCGAGCTTGGTTTTGAATTTCTTTTCTTCTTCAATCCAACTGACCTTGTTGACCTCTCGGACTAACTGCCTGTAAATGTAATCAGGCCAGTTAATCCTCTGGTGCTGGATAAGGGCTCTCAGCACCATAAATTTAGCAGATGACAGCTGGTCGTAGCTGCCTGCCATCCCCATTATGATTTTGTTGGTTATGTCCAGGACGTATCAGTAGTCCTTCTTCAGTTCTCCTCTATTAGCCGTCAGTTTCACTTTTATCGGCTGCTCATGTAGTTTAATCTTGTACCATGTTTCTACTGAGCTCTGTTTGAGTGCTTCAACGGCAATGCCCTGGGATTTCATGTTAAACGCATCCGCAACAGTCTGGGGAGTAATCATCACTTCTTCCCCAAAAATCGAACTTGTGATTCCGTCTTCGGTAACTTTAGCTTCTTTGAAAAAGCAGATAACCACTTCCTTGTACAGGAGTTTGGGGTTAATATCCAGAAAGGGATAAATCCCATTCTTCTTCATCATCCTAATAATATAGTATATCTCAGTCGCCGGAATTGCTTCCAATAGACCTTCAAAATCGACCACTATGCTGAAGATCATCTGGTCTTTCACGAGCTTGAGGTTGACGCCTTCGAAGTATTGTGTGGCCTCCATTTCTGCGAAGAAATTAAGTTTTCCTTCTGAGTGTATTGATTATTCGAGAGTTTTTCTTGCTCTAGGAAATTAGGGTTTCTCAAGTTTGAAGACAATAAAGTTTCTGTAAAATGATTTCTGCCGCCTTAAATAGCCAGTTGAAAAGACGCTTTGAATTCTAATAAATTAAATTAAGCGGCGGTCCAATTTTTTGAGAATTTAAAAAATGACGGTTGAATTTCTAATTGGACGTAGTGGTGGTCGTGTGAACGTGTATTTGGCCATATGTAAACAAATAATAATATATTATTCATAAGTTGGTCAAGGATAGGAAAACTTAGCTGGTTGACCGTTTGAATTCTTGTCTGCTCTGCATCAGGTGAGTTGTGTCACTTCTTGTCTGCTCTGCATCAGGTGAGTCGTATCGCCTGTGGTTGAGATCACCTAGGTTTCTTCATTTGTCCTTCGGCTTCTCGTTTGGTCTGATCAGGCAGGTTACTTGTCTGCTCTGATCAGGTAGATCCTCCTTGGCTGCATCAGGTAGCTCTTCCTCATCTGATCTCTGCATCAGGTAGGTTTTCCTTGACTGCATTAGGTAGCTTTATTTGCCTCTTGTCTGCTTCAGATCAGATGACTTTTCTTCTTCTTCAGATATCTTTTGTTGCCTCATTTTGATCAGTTGACTTATGTTCCTTACATCAGGTGACATGTCTTTTCTGTGATTCTGATCAGACGATATTTCTTTTCTGATCTGATCAGATGACTTTTCTTGCCTGCTTCAGATAACATTTCTTTCCTTATTCTGATTAGGTGGCTTTTCCTCAACTGTGCTCCTGATTAGATAGCATTCTTTAGCTAACTTTGAGAGCTTCAATTAGGCACTTGATTTCTTGATGCTGGTGCGTATGATTCATCAAAATCTATTTATTCATACTTAGTACGACTTTTTGCTACCAGCTTCGCTTGTATTCCTAACAAGTTCCTAACAAGTTCCCCCTCAATGGGATGTCAGAATTTTCTCTGCTGCATTCCAGAATCTTGATATGTTCAGATGAGCTCTCCTCTATTGATTCATCTGGGTCTATTTTGATTAGTTGATACTGACACTCTTTTTTATCACAGTCATGTGCCTGAACCACCTTGAGATTGCACATCATCCTTAAACACTTGCTTATGACTCTATGGTTGCATCACAATAGTCTTCTTATTTCATCTGCAATCAGATAAGGAGAGATTTGGGTACCCATATTTGTTTGGGTCCTCTAGGGTTAGTGGTTCTCCTATGAACCTCATTTCTGTTTGCATCCTTATGCTCTACATATACTTGGTTTGGATAATGCATATAATATGATTGGTAACCAGTTGGATGTGGTCTGTTATGTTGTTTCCACATATTTTGAAAATTATGATTGTTACCTCTGAAAGATGCATAGTGTCTAGGTCTATATCCTTGATTTGGATTGTGTACTGGATATGCCTCGTAAAATCTGTGGTGTGGGCCATTTCTAAATCTTGGCTGAGACCATTTGTTAAATCTTTGGGATCTCCACACCTGGTTATTTTGAAAACTTGTATAACCTTGAGATTTCCATTTGCCTCTCCCATTTTGAAATCTGTTTTTAGGGAGTCTTTGATAATAGTTGGCATAATGTCTTGTTGCTGCTTGTTTTGCAATACGGGTTTATATGTAGGCTCAGCAGTCTGGACAATAGTTTCTCCCTTGATAAAAGTTGTTTTTGAGGTAGAGGGAGTGTTGGGGTCATATCCAAGGCCTGATTTTAAATAGTGTGGCCTTTGGTTTATACACAAACCATCTAAGGTTACAGATGCTTTTAATGATGTAATTTCTTTAGCTTGAGCATCTCTTAATTGTCTCAGTTTTGAAAGTTCAGCTTCAAGATTTGAGTGCACCTGATTTTTCATTGTTCAAGACTGTTAGTCTATCTATTTCAGCAAAAGCTAATTTTTCAGTTTCAGCCTGACTGGTTTTGAAATTTTTTGAATCCCGACTGAGATTGTCAAAATTATTTTGCAGCTGAATTTTATCATTTTTCAGTTGGGTATTTTCAGCTGTCGCAGCCAGGTGTGCTGTTTTAAGAATTTCAAAATCTTTTCAAAGTTGATTTAGAGACTTGTGTAGATCAAGATCTTCAGAGAAATCCGAACTGAAACTTCCTGGAGCTTGGGGTTTAGATGATACCTCTTCAGTATCAAGATTGGCCATAAGGCAGTTGATTACGTCATCATCATGTGATAGGAATCCACTTGTTGATTCCATATTTTCTTGGATCAGCTCTGTTTCCTCACACATTGCTGCTAATGTGTCCCATGTTTCTTTGGCATTTTTGCAATGTTTGATTTTTAACATGGTGGCTTGATCAAAGGTATAATATAAGATATTTCTGGCTCGATTGTCGAGGTTTTCCAGCTTTCTTTCTTCGGAGGTCATCTCTGATCTGGTCTTGGGAATTTGTCTTGGTTTCCCAGCGGCAATATTCTCATCTGTGTTGTCCTTCATATAGATGAAAGGACCTTCTTCAAATATACTCCACATGTCATCGTGGACAGATGATAAATGTGCCTGCATTCTTAGCTTCCATAAGTCATAGTCATCAATTGAAAAAATGGGAAGTCTAGAATTCATGTGCTGCATGTGTTCCATAATGAAAGATTAAAAAAAATATATGCTCTGATATATGGATCTAGTTCCGCAAAATTTGAACCAACCTCTCCGATACCACTTGTAGGTCACAAGTCGTCAGGAATAAGTCTAGAGGGGGTGAATAGACTTATTGAAACTCTAATCCTGAAAGTCAGGCGAGTTTCTCAGCTGTGATAAGTACAGATGACTTAGAGTCGTCTGCAGACAAGTAATGCGGAAGACACAGCTGATGACGTATGCAGGTAAGTAAATGTTCTCTGCATATAACTTATCTAATGGAATAATGAATATGTATGCAGCAGTTAAGTATGATGTTCAATGCAGTAAAAACATGCAGGCAATTATAATGGTCTCAGAGGTGGTGTAATCCTTTACTAATCCACTTTTCTCCAAACCAGTTGGAGATGAATCCACTAAAACTCTCAACCAGTGATAAACGTTACAATGATTCAACCAGTTACAACAGCTGTAACACCCCCAAATCCCATTGGGTTATTACAGTGTCGTGGACCCCACACCCAGAGATCAACCAGGCGAACATGACTAAAAACACATTAAATTAACCAAAAAGGGAGATCACAGTCCCTACCATGATATCCGACACAATATTCCGATAAGGAATTTCAACGACAACGATGGGCCTACATGGCCAAAATAAAAACACAACAACATCCACGAGCATCTCCTCGGGTAATACATAATGACAATGACTAACAAACTGGAGAACACTCCAACTGACTGACCAACATGAACAACACGGACTAGTATCGCTCGAATGCCTCGTCGCCATCATCATGCCCCTGTGTCTCAACTATCTCCTTGCAAGCACCTAAAACATGAAAACATGTTCCGCCCCCACAGGGTCAGTCATCCAGATAATGAACATCAAATACATGTATAACATGATATGCATCCAAAGGCAGAATGAAACGGTATAATAATAATAAGAATACGAGATGCTCACAAACCAAGGTAAGAACCGAGCATTCGTGAAATACTATGCCACAACATACTATTAATACCTGTTCGACATATGTAGAATATAAGCGTCCAACGGCGAATCATCGATATAGAACACCACAATGAATTACACGAAGATGAAACAAACCAATTGAATTAAATATGAATCACATTGCTCGAAGGCTCCAATGAAATACCAAGACATCACAAAGGTCTGAAAGTCACTCAATCGAAGCTGTCAATTATTACAATCACTTGAAGTCAAACAGCCCGAAGCTGTATCAATGAGGGCCGAAGCCACGGCACGATGCTGTATCACAATAAGGGCCGAAGCCACGGCATGAAGCCGTATCACAATGAGGGCCGAAGCCACGGCGCGAAGCCGTATCACAATGAAACCATCCAATGGCCGTGACCTACTGAACTATAGGTGTTGGGAACCAACCGCGAAGGTTCAAGCCCCAAACTTACCCATAATGAAATCACGCAGTGACCGTGACCTACTGAGTTGTAGGTGTTGGGAACCAACCGTGAAGGTTCAAGCCCCAAACTTACCCATAATGAAATCACCCAGTGACCGTGACCTACTGAGTAGTAGGTGTTGGGAACCAACTGCGAAGGTTCAAGCCCCAAACTTACCCATGATGAGCACTAGCCTAGACTAGCCTCCAAAGCACAATTAATCACAAACGGCAACAATTCAAAGATTATCGAATTCACAAGAATCATAGTGTGATGCCTTGAGTCGGCCAGCACGACAATAATGACTCACGGATGGGCACCGTCCTCGGCAGTCCCATTTCAATACCTCGATTACCTTAGAATGGTCAATCGATAAAAATGATACAACTGATGGGAACTATCCGTGATAATCCCAATTCAATACCTCGATTACCTTAGAATGGCCAATCGATAAAAATGATACAACAGATGGGAACTATCCATGATAATACCAATTCAATACCTTGATTACCTTAGAATGACAAATCGATAAAAATGATACAACGGATGGGAACTATCCGTGATAATCCCAATTCAATACCCTGATTGCCTTGGAACGGCCAATCGATAACAATGATACCATGAATGATTGAACAATTCGATTGCCTTATAACGGCCAATCGATAACAATGATACGAAGAATGATTGAGCACCTCGATTGCTATAACAGCCAATCGATAATAATGATACAATGAATGATTGAGCACCTCGATTGCCTTATAAAAGCCAATCGATAATAATGATACAATGAATGCCTCGGCACCTTTAATCGGTTACCGACGACGAAGATGAGAACGAATACGCCAATGCCTTCAATCGGCCGATATAACATGAATGACAGGACGCCAACATTAAAAACAATGATTACTACAATGTCTTAGATCGACATCAATATTAACAACAACAATCGATACATCGATACCGCGAACCGGCTATCGACAATAACATTAACAACGAGTATTCCAATGCCTTGAACCGGCCATTAATGAACAATAATAAACATTTGGCATTATTGCCGAAGAGTATCGTATCGAAGGATCCCCTAATATCAATGAATTCATGAAGAGACTAAGTCTTGGAATGATACAACACATTCATACACATATATGATAACATTAATCTCACTGACTAGTACAAGTATAAAACTTGCCTCAAACCAGCGGCGAGAAAATCCTTCCACGATCAACGTCCTTAATGGAAATACCGGCTACTCGAAAAACCTTGAATAACACATGTACCAACAATTCGCTTAATATATGAATCAAGTATGCTCACAACCAACTGAAAAGTCGATACAACACTATCCAAAATTCATTGGGGCATTAAAACTAACACATTGTAAACAATCTCCCATTATTTACAACTAATCCCAATTATACCGACAATCAACCTCCAATGAGTGATTCAATCCAACAAAATATCATTAATACCATTAATAATCCAATAGGAATACTCCATTCGAGATTACGACAACATCTAGTCGAAACCCCCAAACTTCCAAAGTCAACACCCAAGGTGTTCTTGAACAAATCCACAAATGTTCAAAAATTCCGAAATTTACATCAATGAATCCGTAAGAAAACAAGTATCTAATCCAACATTATAGCAAGCTAACTCGAAGAGATCGGGAAGACAACTCTCAAATCCCGAAATTCAAGATTCAATGAAACGTTACCTTGTTTTGGAGTGATGGAGTGGATTAAATGATGATTAATCTGAACTAGGAGCTTGAAGATGATGATAGGTGATTCCAGATCGAAGAATCCTTCACCAAAAGTCCAAAATCGCCCAAGACCGACGGGAGGAGGAAGAGAGAAGTGAAAATGACGAAACTGGATCGAACTGTCCAATTTATACTGATCTCAGTTTAGCGCGCGTTATGTCCTGATATCTAGAGTGCACTAGCGGGTTACTGGGCAGTCCAGTGAGCTCTGACTGTTTCGTTAGCATGCGCTACGACTTGGTAGCGCACGCTAACTCCTTCTGATATCGTGCGTTAACCCAAAATGTTAGTGTGCGCTAACTGATGTTTGATACCCAGTACCTGGAGTCCAGAACCTACTGTCCTCTATCTTGCTCACGTTAGCGTGCGCTACTCTTATGCCTTAGCGTGCGTTGCCAGCAAAATTAGCGTACGCTACTTACCACTCGTAGCATGCACTACGAATTTCCCAAATCAGCCCAGTACCTTCTGGACTGTCTGCCTCACTAGCGCTAGCGTGCACTAATATTGAGCGATAGCGTGCGCTACCTCACACACGGGCTACTAAAAATTGATGATGATGATGACAAAACTCCCGTCTCGATCTCAAACAGTGATGAATGATAAATGATAACTGATACATGATTCCAAAGTACGCCGAACGATGGTCACAACTCAATGAACATGAATGATGAATGGTTATTACTGAGTGGAAAAAAATTCTAAGTGACAATTACTGAATGATAATCAATGAATTCACAACCGGGTATTACATACTCCCCCACAGCTCGGCATATGAACTATCCATCAGGATCTGAAAACAACATCTCCAGGAATACTCCTCAACGCGAAACACTCCGCCGGATACCAGCCAGAAAATCATACCAACCCCATGATTCGAACACCGGCATAGACATCCCTAGGGAGCCGCTCATTGTACATGTCTACAATCGATCAGTGTACACTTCCCCGTCCTCATCGGCGTCGGACGCCCATGCAAGCACTGACTCGCACCTAAAAAGAAAAGCAACAACGCGCATATAGTCCTCGGAACCATATCAATCGTACGCCAAAGTTCTCATGACTTGACGTCTCGCATCATAATGAACAATTACCCCGATTATCACAAAATCTCGAGTACAACACCAAAGGGAAGAAATCCCAACCAATGACCTGAATCTCAAGATTCTCAATTACCATAGTTACAAGATAAATCGACAACAGATGGTTCACAACCACAATACTATGATGCAGGATAAGTTAACAGTAATCCGGAACACAAGGCTACATCTCAAATATACCCAACATCGATATCCTCCAGATCATCGATTCCCTCGATCTCATCGATTCAAGGTAGACCCAAATCTAAACTCACCGCTTAATATGATCCCAGAAGGTCACAAGAATGAGGGTGATTATGATGAATGATAATGACTAGAAATCCGACAAGGATCAAGAATGATTCATCGAGGTGAATTAATAATGCAATGAGTGATAACTCAAATGAAGTGATTGGAACCGTTGTTCCTCTTGAATTGAATGATCAGTTTGATAACTACAAGTCTCAACATGATTGATGTATGATGAATGAATTATATGAATGAATGAATGACAATGAAATGAATGATTATCCTATTACCGAGCAGGAATTAACTTGTTCAAAACCAATGATGAATATCCTTATTTCTGGTTCTCAAAGCCTGATAGGACCCATTGGATGATGCACGGGCTGGAGTAATGAAATCTCTTGAGGTTTGCGAGCTCTCTCGAGATCTATTGGCACTAGAACTCTTGCAGTATTTCTGAAGGTGTCCCTGGCTCCCACACAGAAGACAAACAACGGCCTGCATCGAGCACCGGGTACTGCGATGTCCTATTGTATCACAATTAAAGAAAACAACAGTCGAACTCGTCGTCGGAGATGAAGATGCTTTCTCAGCATGAAGACGACTAGAAAACGACCCCTTGGACGTTAGAGCCCGGTGTCCCTCAGAATGAACCGGCATCCTAGTCCTCTCACCAGAAAAAACTGAAGGGTGCTTCTGAGTAAGCTCCTTTATTAAAAGCTTTGCTCCAAGAGCCTTCTCGATGAACTCACTAAGTGAATTACAATTGTGATTGAATAACTGCATCCTCAACCGCGGATTTAACCTCTTGCTGAAATACTTGATCTTTTCTGCCTCAGTACGGATAACTGACGAAGCAAACTGAAGTAGGAAAGTCACATGATGATTATTGATCCCGCATGAAGATCGCATTATGATTACGTTAGGGAACAATAATAATGAGAATACATGCTATAACACAATGAACGCATTAATAATGCAATAAAATGATCATCGACGTGATGCTGGAATAGGATAAGATCGCATGAAAGATCAAGTGAGGTGACATGATTATCTGATGAAATTCCTGAAATGATTACCTTGAACAAGTTAACAAGGTTGATAAATCGATCCACAAGATCAATAACTGAGCAATGAGATTGACTGAGTGATTAGTGAATTAACATGACCGACAAGATCGAAAATGATTATTGAGAATTATTGACTGATGAATGAGTTGATCCTTATCGCTTGCACAGGTCACACGTGCTCCAAGATAATTAGTCATGAATCAATCGTAACACTAATGTCACATATAGGTTTCAACAAAGTATGTATAATTAATGACATGATGAATGTATGAACATAAAGAGAATCGAGTTCTTACACAGGTCATAGCGAAGCTTTGAGGTCTTGCGATACTAGTTTTTACTGACGACGACTCGATGAATGAATGACTCGTGCAGTCATACAAATTTCACGACTCACAAAACCCAACTGTCCAGTTTGTCATAACCTGACAGCCCCACTACTACCGCGTCGGTAGAGCCACATAACTCACATATCAGGGTATCTTATTGTGAGATTCGGTGAACGCAAGTGCACGTTATCGTAGACAAGTAATAAAATTATGAGTAAGATATCGTTCCTACGAGGACTGACTTATCAACTACCAATTTATGCGTATTCTAATTTTATTTGAACTCTCAAAATTTGGGATGCAATTAATAATTAAAGAAAACCAATAAAAGAATAAACAGTAAAAACGATCGCTCGAAGAAAGAAAATCTAATAATGAATAAATCTAGGATTGTGAATCCACCTCGGTTTATCCGAATTTACTCTCGATTATCTGAAGTTAATGATTTCCCAGTTTATTGAAGGCGAAGGTTGCTAAAGTACTCTACCGCCTCTCCCGAGGTCAGTAGATTTTTCTAAGGCGAATAATACACTCTATCCCTAGGTGAATTAATTCGACAATAGGCAAAAGGCACGGAATCTTCAAAAAGCCACGTAGTTCCTATGAGTATATTCCTATCTCACAAGATAAAACGATTCTCACCAATATTTCCTCACCAACTCTCCTCTCCCGATTCGAGTTGCGTAATTAAAACAATTCAATTATAGGCCACACAATTGAAAGCAATAAAAACAATTGGGAAAACTCAATAGAAAAGGGAATTATATAGATAATCAAAGTAAAGCCGTCAAAACCTCGGTTTCATCAAAATCCTAGAACAGGGTTTTAGCCTGACATGCTAAAGAATAAAGATACAGAAATAATTAAAGAAAGCATTGATATCAAACGCAGATGAAGAACTTGGATTCCTCCATTCTTCTGCTTCCGCTCTCTGCTCCTTGGTGTCTTCTGCTTCTTCGCAATTCCTAGATGATCTCGCAATCCCCCTCTTTTCAGACCTTAAACCCTTATTTATAACTATTGTCATCCTCCAAAACACGTCCGAGTGATTAGGTCGAGAACAGGCTCCAAAACGGCCCAGAAACGCGGCAATTTCTATCAAAACCGCCCTGTGGGCCGTGGCTCACTTAATCTGTGCCGCGGCTCACAATGCTCAGCGCCTATGCCTGGGTGCGCGTTTTTCTTCCTGGGCCGCGACTCAGCATCCTTGTGCCGCGGCTCACAGTACAGTTGGTTCGACACTTTCAGGTCACCTTCGTGTGCCGCGGTTCACTTGGTACGTGCCGTGGCTCTAGGCCAGAAATCGCCGTTTTGGCCCGTTTTTCATCGTTTCGGCTTCCGGACTCCAATTTCCTGCCAAGCATATAAGAATAGTGCATTAAAAGCTCATTTATGCATTTTTAGGCTCAAAATGGATATAAACTAATGATAAATAAGTGCATAAAAATACCCCTAACAAATACCCCCAAACTTGAGCCTTTGCTTGTCCTCAAGCAAAAATCAATTTTCAAATAAAAGGTATCGTGAATGATCGTGCAAATCCCTAGTGCTCAACTTAATCAATACTACCCTGAAAATCTCAAAGAATAATGTGAGTATCGTAATAGTGAGTCACATCAAGGACAATGATTCCACAAAGTAACCATTTTTAGTGCTAATCAATCGTTACTGAGGAAAATCAAGCTCAAAGATTAACAAGCGTGAATTTAACCGACCGTCAATATGAAGGGTTAGATTAAACAAGCCAATTCGCCCAGTCCCATAGTCTAGTGGCAAAAATTTAAGAGTTTCATCGTCAAAATTACTCCTCGGACAGCATTCCCTCATGTATGATCATAATAATGATTCGAGTTAACCACTAGGTTTGGATCTCGGGATGTTTCATCGGGATAATCCTAGGGTGGATTTCCATTCTCATGTATTGGGGAACCGTTTGACGTAAAAGACACTCATGGGGCACATGGATGCTTCTAGTTACTAAGTCCCCCACTACAGCGGAGAAAAAACTCGAATAGCAATCCCCGTATGTCAAGGTTGCTGTTTTAAGCGAGAGTAAACAACGGGTCACGTGAATACCCCGGTTACTAGGCTTCCCATCATCGGTAATGCGATAATTCTAAATCATTAGTCTATTCAGGGTTGTCGTTTTACGCGAGAGTAAACAACGGGTCACGTGAATACCCCCGGTTACTAGACTTCCCATCATAGAACATGTATAATATCTCGACTTTTTGGGAAAAACTGTCCGACTCTAAACTCAATTTAAGTGCCAACACGACTCATGTTACTGGACGACTAGCTACGCGAAAAGTGTAATCAACATATAGACGGAGATTTGAAAACACGTATGTCTCCTTTATTATTTGCTAAGATTTCTACAAAAACGATAAAATTTCGGACCTAAATGAATACTCAACAGAAACAGATATCGCTGACTGCAACTCGACTAAAACTCAACCGTTTCTTCCAAGAGAAATCAGTATCGTAACATCAGTTTTACAAACGGAAGCACGAAAAATTCACGAAAAATTCATGTTTGCAAAAACCATCAACAGCATGCAAGAAAAATAAAGCAATGATGAAATCGCAATTTATAACCAAGAAAAATTAAGAAAAAAATCACATGCTTCAATTTATTCCACTACACATAGAATCATCAACAATAAAACTCATGTGAAAATAAAAGAGATAAGGAAAAGTGAATCTTATTCCAAATGTCTTCTTGAACGCCAGCACATGTCTGAGTGGAATCGTATGTCAATCCATACTTCAAATAATGCCCAACATCACCAGGGACCCCCAAACTTAGTCTCTAGTCATGAAATAACTATAGACATTAAGTCAAGAAAGACTAGAATATGAAGGATAATAACTCATTGGGGTTAAAAAAATATTAGAGAAATAAGGGCCAACAATAATACACGAATCCAAACGAAATAACAAAACAAAGAAAAAAAATTATTAACGAAAAATCAAATAAAAAAAACTAACTAGAAAGCAAGTAAAAATGATGGGTTGCCTCCCATTAAGCGCTCTATTTTACATCTTGAGCACGACGTGGCAAATAAAAAATTAACGTGACTTTTTTCTAGGGAGATTGCCAAATACCCCCTTCTTGCAATCTATAAGCCTCTTATTCCACAAGGGAGGCTTTGGTTCATGCCTGGTTGCCAAAAATAATGAGGAAGAATAATTATGCGGACAACCAAAAAATGATGAAAGAATAAAATAATTATAAGGTATGAAAAAATAAGCAGAGTTCGAATGGGTAAATAATAAAGACTTATCACGAACAACCTCATTAGAACTCAAAGAATCAGCCTCAAAAAAATCAAAAGTAATGGGGTCAATCTCTCCCAATATGGATTTAAGAAAAATTATGCGTGGCACCGTTAATAAATTTTAGGCACAAAAGTGTTCACCTTATTATTCGAAGTTTGATGACAAATTAATGAAATTTCTTTGGAAACATCATCAATGGTAACTTCTTCTACAAGCTCATCATACTTTATGTAATTATCAGGTGCTGGAGGATCGACCCTAAAACTCAGCATGTCTTTTTTCTCAACTTCCCCCTCAACTTCACTACTAAATCGATGAGTTGGAAAATAACCATGGTGAATCTCAAGACCATGACTTGCACATTCTCGCTCAAGAGGGGTACTATCAGGATTTTTGAGAGCGTCTACACATTGTTCAAGCATGGTTTTTTGTTTCGGGAGAGGGGGCTGACTGACCCTATTAGGCAAATTATTAAGATCATCGAAATTTATGAAATGCCAAGGGTCGTGATAATCAAAGGAAAACATAATAAAAAAATGAGAAAGAAAAAAAATATAGAAACTAAAGAAAAAAACTTCAAATTAAAATTAGAGTCGCTTGGTAATGATATTAGCGAAAAATCAGTCCCCGGCAACGGCGCCAAAAACTTGTTGCAAGATTCGGTGAACGCAAGTGCACGTTATCGTAGACAAGTAATAAAATGAATAGTAAGATATCGTTCCCACGAGAACTGACTTACCAACTACCAATTTATGCGTATTCTAATTTTATTTGAACTCTCGAAATTTGGGATGCAATTAATAATTAAAGAAAACCAATAAAAGAATAAACAGTAAAAACGATCGCTCGAAGAAAGAAAATCTAATAATGAATAAATCTAGGATTGTGAATCCACCTCGGTTTATCCGAATTTACTCTCGATTATCTGATGTTAATGATTTCCCAGTTTATTGAAGGCAAAGGTTGCTAAACTACTCTACCGCCGATCCCGAGGTCAGTAGATTTTTCTAAGGCGAATAATATACTCTATCCCTAGGTGAAATAATTCGACAATAGGCAAAAGGTACGGAATCTTCAAAAAGCCACGTAGTTCCTATGAGTATATTCCTATCTCACAAGATAAAATGATTCTCACCAATATTTCCTCACCAACTCTCCTCTCCCGATTCGAGTTGCGTAATTAAAACAATTCAATTATAGGCCACACAATTGAAAGCATTAAAAACAATTGGGAAAACTCAACAGAAAAGGGAATTATATAGATAATCAAAGTAAATCCGTCAAAACCTCGGTTTCATCAAAATCCTAGAACAGGGTTTTAGCCTGACATGTTAAAGAATAAAGATACAGAAATAATTAAAGAAAGCATTGATATCAAACGCAAATGAAGAACTTGGATTCCTCCGTTCTTATGCTTCCGCTCTCTGCTCCTTGGTGTCTTCTGCTTCTTCTCAATTCCTCGATGATCTCGTGATCCCCCTCTTTTCAGACCTTAAACCCTTATTTATAACTATTATCAGCCTCCAAAATGCGTCCGTGTAATTAGGTCGAGAACGGGCTCCAAAACGGCCCAGAAATGCGGCAATTTCTATCAAAACCGCCCCGTGGGCCGCGACTCACTTAATCTGTGCCGTGGAGCACTGTTGCGATATTCCTTACACGAAAGTGCACGTCATCGTTTACAAGTAATAAAGTGATAAGTAGAGTATCGTTCCCACGAGGACTGAATCTCTAACTACCGATTTTTTTGTATTCCAATTTTATTTGAACAATCGAATATGGGTTTGTGCAATTAATAACTAAAGGAATTACTAAAAGACTAGTAGAAAACGATAGCTTGAATAAAAGAAATCAAATGATGAATAAGTCTAGGGTTCTGAATCCACCTTAGTTTATCCGAATTTACTCTCGATTATCCGTAATAAATAATTTTCCCAATTTATTGAAGGCGGAGATTGCTAATATATTCTACCGCCTCTCCCGTGGTCAATAGATTTATCTAAAGGCGAATAACGCACTCTATCCCTAGGTGAATTAATTCGTCAATAGGCGAAAAGCATAAAATCTCCTAAAGGCCACGTAGTTCCTATGAGTATATTCCTATCTCACAGAATAAAACGGTCCTCACCAATAGTTCCTCACCAAATCTCCTCTCCCGATTCGAAGTGAATGATTAAATCAATACAACTATTGGCCAGATAATTGCAAGCATTAAACATAATTGGGAAAACTCAATAAAAAGGTAATTAATTGGATAATCTTAAGAAATTCGTCAAAACATAGGTTTCATCAAAACCCTAGATTAGGGCTTTAGCCTGACATACTAATAATTGAAAATACAGAATAAATAAATGAAAGCATAAAATTCAAACGCAGATGAAGCTCGGATTCCTCCGTTCTTCAGCTTCCGCCCTCTGCTCTTGAAGTCTTCTGCTTCCCTCTTCTTCTGCCGTCTCCAAGATTAAGCTCCAAAAGATTCCAAGATCAAAAGATGAATTAATTAGGGTCTTAAACCCTATTTATAGCTCAGCACATCAACAAATCGCGTCTGTATCATTCGGTCGAAAACTGGCTTCGAAACGGCCCAAAATCCGCGCGGACATACAAAAACCACCAAGTGTGCCGCGGCGCACTAAACCTGTGCCGCGGCACAGGGCCTTCAGCTGGATGCCTGGGCGTCCTCAATTCCTTCTGTGCCGCGGCTCACCTGGGCTGTGCCGCGGCACAGAGTACAGGTTACTCTGCCTTCGGCTGGTGTCTTCCTGTGCCGCGGCTCAGCTTCCTTGTGCCGCGGCTCAGAGTCCAGATTTGCCGTTTTCGCCCGTTTTGCCTCGTTTTAGCTTCCGGACTTCAATTTCCTGTCAATCATACAAAATTAAGGCATTAAAAGCTCATTTAGACGATTTCACTCTCCAAAATACTACAAAATAATGATAAATAAGCGTATAAAAATACGCCTAACAAATACCCCCAAACTTAAGCCTTTGCTTGTCCTCAAGCAAAAAGAATTAAATTCAATAAAAGAATGTCGTGAATCATCGTGCAACTCATAGTGTTCAACCTAATCAATACTATCCTGTAAGTCTCTCTAAATAATCCGAGTGTCGTAAAAGCGAGCTGCACTCAGAATAATGATTCCGCAAAGTAATCAAGTTCAGTCCTAATCACTCATTCATGGAAAAAATCCAGCTCAAAGATTAACAAAACGTGAGTTAAATCGACCGTCAATATGAAAGGCTAAAATAAACAAGCTAGTTCGTCCCGTTACACAGTCTAGTGGCACAATTTTCACGAGTTTCATAACAAATAAACCTCGGACAGTATTCCCTTATATATATGCTCAAGACTTTGATTCGAGTTGACCACTAGGTTAGGATCTCGGGATGTTTCATCGGGATAATCCTAGGGTGGAACTCCATTCTCATGTATTGGAAAACCGTTTGACGTAAAAGACACTCATGGGGCACATGGATGCTTCTAGTTACTAAGTTCCCGTCTACAGCGGAGAAACAACTCGAATTATATAATTTCCGCATGTCCGAATCAAGGTTGCCGTTTTACGCGAGAGTAAACAGCGGGTCACGCGAATACCCCCGGTTACTAGGCTCCCTCTCATTGGCACATGTGAAATATCTAAATCACTAGTCTAATCAGGGTCGTCGTTTTACGCGAGAGTAAACAACGGGTCACGCGAATACCCCCGGTTACTAGACTTCCCTTCATAGAACAACATTATCTCGACTTTTTGGGAAAAACTGACCGACTCTAAACTCAATCTAAGTGCCAAAACGACTAAAGAAACAGTACGACTCACTATCCGGAAAATGTAGCCAAACGTATTGACGGTGATTTAAAAACAAGTATGTATCGTCTCTTATCTGCCAAGACCTCTACAATCACGAAAAATTTCGGACCTAATTGAATACTAGCGAAGGCAATGTAAATATCTGACTACAACTCGACTGGAACTCGACCGCTTCTTCAGAGAGAAAAACAGTGTCGTAACATCAGTATCACACAAATAGAAGCACGAAAAATTCACGAATAAAGAAAAACTAAGACAAGCAAGGCTATCTAAAAAAATTTTTACGCAAAGTAATGAAAAGTGCAACGAAATAAAGTACAGCAAGAAAATAAAGTACAGCAATGAATGTAGCAACTGAAAGTAAATCCCCCCCAAACTTAGGACGTACATTGACCTCAATGGACAAAAATGATATGCAATAAAAGTAAAAGGTCAAGTACTCCCCTCCAGTCTGCTCAGGAGCTGGTGCCGGCATCGTCCGGTGAGGAGGGTGGTGTGGCTGGACGGGCGGGTGCAATAAATGGCCCGTCGGGATGCAGGATATGGTCCGTCCATGCGGCGAGGTGCTCCTGATGATAAGCATCCCTCGCAGCAAGACGCCTCGCCTCTCATCAGCTGGCCCGGCGGGCCTGCTCTCGCATCTCGGCTCTGACGGCAGCTACGCTCTCCCGCTCCGTCCGCTGCTCTTCCCGCATTGCAGCCATCAAGCTCTCCCTCTCTCTCCTCATCTCATCTCTCTCTCTCCTCGTCTCCTCTCTCAGCTCCTCTCTCTTTCTCCTCAGATCCTCCCGCAGCTCATCAAACAACTCCTGCAACCTCGCTCTGTCGGGTGGCGGGCCAGCATCTCCAAGTGTCAACAAAAGCGGCTCGGGGGATCCCTCGTGGGCCTCCCCTAGCAGAAATCCTCTCCCCCGAGCGTGCGCCGGCGCTCCTACCCACTGGTCAAAGTGCGATATGATGCGGTGGTCGATCGGGGCCTGGGGGGCAAGCATCGGCTCGTCGTCTGACCATGTCAGCCCCGACTGCCGGCATAAAGCGCAGATGAGAGAGGGGTGCTTCAACCCCGTCTTGGCCCCCCTGGATACACTGGAAGATAGATCGGACCAGGATGGGGGCCACATCGAAACGCAGCCCGGAAGTGATAGCAAAAAGTGTCCGGGCGCGGGAGAGAGAGACTGTACGGATCTGGGAGGTGGGGTCAATGCGTGCGCAGATAAAATAAAGCCAGGCACGCCCGAGCCGGCTGAGGCGCGAGCTCCTGAAGTGAAAAGTGGAAGAACCCTGTGCTCGCTGCTCCCAGTCGGTATCGGGCTGTACCTTGGTCTCAAGCAGGGCCTCCTTCGTGAGGCTGGTCATCACTCGGTCATAGGCCGACTCATCAACCACCGGAAGCCCAAAAAGCCTCCGAATAGCAGCCGTGGAGAAATCAACCGTAACCCCTCGGACGCGACCTGAGTCCGAGACTCTAATGACGGCAACGTATGCCCTGCCCGAATGTGCTTCAGCAGTGCACTGGCGTAAAACTCCTGCACGATCGAGATAACCGCTGGCTCGGGAGGTGCGGCAAATCTGGCCCACCCCATCTCATCAATCATAGTGAGCAATTCCCCGTCCTGAGGAGCTGGAGTAAAACCCCTCTCTGGAATAAGTGGTCGTGGCCGGATTTTTTCATTGAATATCCTGTGAATTTCAGGGTCCGAAAATTGGTGCCCCTCCGCCTCGGCCCGACCACGAGAGGTCTCCCCTCGAGTAGGGGATGACTGGGTCCTAGCTCGCTTGCTCAGCTTCTTTGTTCGCGCCATAATCAGTCCTGAAAAGTAAAACACGAGGGTTTATTCACGCAAACAATAATAACAATGATCTACGCTCGGCTAAGGATGTCCAGCCAGAAATCCCGAATTTAACAAAATAGCGCATACGTAAGAGAAGGATGAAATTGGACTTAAACGTTTAACCTGGATGTAAGGGTTGGACTTGCTGTAAATTCAAAACGTATACGTTGCACGGAAATTCAAACGATTGCTTTTCCAAAGAAAATTTTTCATTAAGGCAATTTATCAAACACCTTGAGGGCACAAGTTTACTTGAAGAATAAACATAGTTATAGCTCGATTCAAACCTCAAAAATCGAAACATAATTCAATCATCATCAACTCAACACATTCAACTCATTCACATTCCAAACTAACCATGAAAAATTGATTAAAACTACCATGTTATCCTCTAAACAATCCTAAAACTTTTTGAAGGAAAAATAACATGTTCAATCCATTCAAAGCATAAACAACTTCAAATCTAAACCATAAACAAGTGGAGAGTAAGGATTTGAACATACCTTTTGGTTGGTTTTGTGAAGAATGCAAGAAGGAATCACAAGAAAAATTTGAAGATAAATTCGGCCGAGTCGCGCGCTGGGGAGGGAAAGAGAAAGGACGAAGGCGTACCTGGAAATGCCGGCCGAATGCGTGTTATATGCTACCTGGGCCTTTCAGATTCCGCATAGTGTGCCGCGGCATAGCTAAAGTGAGCCGCGGCACAGGGTACAGTCCCTTTTACCTGTGTTCTCGTTTTGTCGTGTGCCGCGGCACAAATTACGTGTGCCGCGGCTCATTGCTTCAAGTGTGCCGCGGCTCATTTATGCCGTGCCGCGGCACAGGGTACAGTTGGTTTAGCCTCCCCTTGCGATTGATGTGTGCCGCGGCTCACAATACCTGTGCCGCGGCTCATACTTCAGTTTCTTCCCTGGGACTTTCCTGCACAGAATTTTGAGAAGAAACACGTTAAAAGCGAGAGGCAGAAGCAAATTGAAGCACAAAAATGATGAAAAATAAGAATCACGAATGCAAGAAAAATAAAGAAACGCAAAAAATCTACAACTACGAACTCGGGTTGCCTCCCGAGAAGCGCTAAGTTTATAGTCTTCAGCCGGACCTATTGGAAAACGTTAGTTCGCTTTTCGCAAACTCCATTTAGTTTCCGCCCCGTTCATCGAATCGTTCATATTTTTGTTAAAATTATGACCATTGATCGTTAGCGATTCGACTTTCGGTTCGATCATCAAATGTTGTTTGCGAAAAGGTTTCGACGTGAACAACTTTCCGAAACACCCGGTTTCTCCATGACTAATTGTCCGCTGGGCTTTCGGCTTACTCTCTTCCTTCACAAACGCACTCAAGACTGCAGCAGATTTTTCCTCATGCTCGAGGAACGCCACTCGTTTTACATCCTTCTTAAGACTTGGACCATTTAACACAAAATCTGAATTTTCCCACCGACGATGTTTTCGGTGCTTTCCTCTTTCAACGGCATTTACACTTTCACTTTGTGACCTTTTATCAATACTTCCGGGACATGGAAACGATTTGAAGACTTGAAAAGTAACTTGCTCGTCTTGGACCCTCAGAGTTAACTCCCCTTTTTCCACGGCTATAAGGGTTCGGCCAGTCGCTAAAAATGGTCGTCCCAAGATGATTGGAATATTTTAATCTTCCTCCATGTCGAGTACGATGAAATCGGCCGGAAAGATGAACTTATCAACCTTGACTAATACATCCTCGATCACTCCCCTCGGATACTTTATCGATCGATCCGCCAATTGTAAGGAGACTGTTGTTGGCTTGGCTTCCCCAATATCCAGCTTTTTGAAAATCGACAGAGGCATGAGGTTGATACTAGCACCAAGATCGCATAGTGCCTTATTAAACGAAAGATTCCCCATGGTGCACGGTATGTTGAAGCTTCCTGGATCTTTCAATTTAGGTGGGAGCTTCTTTTGAAGAATTGCACTGCACTCCTCTGTCAAGGCGACCGTTTCAAACTCCTCAAGCTTTCTTTTCTTCGATAATATCTCTTTCATGAACTTGACGTAACTCGGCATCTGTTCCAATGCGTCGGCGAACAGAATGTTTATGTGAAGCTTTTTAAACACATCAAGGAACTTAGAAAATTGTTTGTCCGCCCTTCTTTGCTGTAATCTCTGCGGAAACGGGACGGGGGACACACATGTCTTCGAGTTGTCCGGCTTCAAATCCTTCGACTTCTCTGGCTTTAAATCCTTGTCTTCCTCAATTTCCTTCTTCTTTTCACACCACTCGGGCTGATCCAGCACCTCTTTCCCACTTCTTAAGCTGATTGTGTTTAGACTCTCTCTAGGATTTGTCTCTGTTGTACTCGGCAATGCTCCCTCCGGACGAGCTGTCAGCACATTAGCAATTTGGCCCAGCTGGACCTCCAAATTCCGAATGGAAGCGGAATGATTTTGCAATGTTGCTTCAGTACGAGTCATAAATTGACTCGTATTTGCCGCCAATTTTGCAAGTGCTTCCTCGAGAGACACTTTGGGAGCGGGAGGGGGCTGCTATTGATTCTGGGCGAACGGGGGTTGGTTTGAGTTCTGTCCGTTTCTCCATGAAAAGTTGGGATGATTGCGCCACCCCGGATTATAAGTGTTGGAGTACGGGTTATTCGGCCGATTCCCATTTCCCACGAATTGAGCCTGCTCCATCTGATGTTGCTCGAACGGGTTTCCAACTTGACACTCCGCGCTCGGGTGTGATCCGTTACACCAATTGCATGTCTCAATGGTAACGGGGGAAGGTGCGAGCGAGAATGCCTGGAGCTGTTGGGTCAAAGCGGCGACTTGAGCTGACAAGGTGGAAATCGGATCATTGCTTGAAACTTCCATGACTCTCTTCGGTGTCAATCTTTCCGATGGCCATTGGTATGCGTTTGCGGCCATATCTTCCAAAAGCACGTGTGCCTCGGCCATAGATTTTCCCATGAAGGCCCCACCAGAGGCCGCATCCACGAGGGTGCGTGTAGAAGCACTCAAACCATTATAGAACGTATGAAGCTGAAGCCAATCAGGAATGCCGTGATGAGGGCATCTTCGTAGCAAATCTTTATATCGCTCCCACGCCTCGTGGAGCGATTCCATATCGTACTGACCAAAGGTGGTTATTTCGTTTCTCAACTTCGCCGTCTTAGCAGGTGGGAAGAATTTGGCAAGGAAGGCTTGCGCTAACCTCTCCCATGTTGTAATCGACCCGTGGTAAGGAATTTAACTGCATTTTGCTTTATCCCTCAAAGAGAAAGGGAAAAGCCTCAATCGGATGGCATCGTCGGTGACACCATTAGTCTTGAACGTGTCGCATATCTCAACGAAAGAAGCAATATGGGCATTCGGTCGTCATTCGGCCGATCCATTGGCTCGCCTGCACCATCTGAATAATAGCAGGCTTGATCTCAAAATTATTAGCTTGGATAGTGGGACGCCGAATTCCCGAAAAATTAGCATTGATCTGCGGCATGGCATAATCTCGAAGAGCTAGTTCCGGTTGAACATGCCGCACTTGGTTATCTCCTCCTTGGACTTCGATATTCTCGGCCATGTTGACCGTCGTCTGCAACTCTCTTTTCTCCTTTTTTTTCCTTCTTAGAGTGCGCTCGAGCTCGGTATCCAAAGGTAGTAGGCCTTCGTTACCGAGTTTTCTCATGCACTACACGAAAGGTCCTGAAAGGAAAAAAAACAAATAAACGAAATTAAATAGAAAAAAAAATAAAAATAAAACGTTCAAATTAAGACTGGAAATACTTAAACCGATATTAGAAAATTTCAATTCCCCGGCAACGGCGCCAAAAACTTGTTGCGATATTCCTTACACGCAAGTGCACGTCATCGTTTACAAGTAATAATGTGATAAGTAGAGTATCGTTCCCACGAGGACTGAATCTCTAACTACCGATTTTTTCGTATTCCAATTTTATTTGAACAATCGAATATGGGTTTGTGCAATTAATAACTAAAGGAATTACTAAAAGACTAGTAGAAAACGATAGCTTGAATAAAAGAAATCAAATGATGAATAAGTCTAGGGTTCTGAATCCACCTTAGTTTATCCGAATTTACTCTCGGTTATCCGTAATAAATAATTTTCCCAATTTATTGAAGGCGGAGATTGCTAATATATTCTACCGCCTCTCCCGAGGTCAATAGTTTTATCTAAAGGCGAATAACGCACTCTATCCCTAGGTGAATTAATTCGTCAATAGGTGAAAAGCATAAAATCTCCTAAAGGCCACGTAGTTCCTATGAGTATATTCCTATCTCACAGAATAAAACGGTCCTCACCAATAGTTCCTCACCAAATCTCCTCTCCCGATTCGAAGTGAATGATTAAATCAATACAACTATTGGCCAGATAATTGCAAGCATTAAACATAATTGGGAAAACTCAATAAAAAGGTAATTAATTGGATAATCTTAAGAAATTCGTCAAAACATAGGTTTCATCAAAACCCTAGATTAGGGCTTTAGCCTGACATACTAATAATTGAAAATACAGAATAAATAAATGAAATCATAAAATTCAAACGCAGATGAAGCTCGGATTCCTCCGTTCTTCAGCTTCCGCCCTCTGCTCTTGAAGTCTTCTGCTTCCCTCTTCTTCTGCCGTCTCCAAGCTTAAGCTCCAAAAGATTCCAAGATCAACACATCAACAAATCGCGTCCGTATCAGTCGGTCGAAAACTGGCTTCGAAACGGCCCAAAAGCCGCGCGGACATACAAAAACCGCCAAGTGTGCCGCAGCGCACTAAACCTGTGCCGCGGCACAGAGCCTTCAGCTGAATGCCTAGGCGTCCTCAATTCCTTCTGTGCCGCGGCTCACCTGGGCTGTTCCGCGGCACAGAGTACAGGTTACTCTACCTTCGGCTGGTGTCTTCCTGTGCCGCGGCTCAGCTTCCTTGTGCCGCGGCTCAAAGTCCAGATTTGCCGTTTTAGCCCGTTTTGCCTCGTTTTAGCTTCCGGACTTCAATTTCCTGTCAATCATACAAAATTAAGGCATTAAAAGCTCATTTAGACGATTTCACTCTCCAAAATACTACAAAATAATGATAAATAAGCGTATAAAAATACGCCTAACACTCACGGTGCTCAGCGCCTATGCCTGGGCGCGCGTTTTTCTTCTTGGGCCGCGGCTCAGCATCCTTGTGCCGCGGCTCACAGTACAGTTGGTTCGGCACTTTCAGGTCACCTTCGTGTGCCGCGGCTCACTTGGTACGTGCCGCGGCTCCAGGCCAGAAATCGCCGTTTTGGCCCGTTTTTCATCGTTTCGGCTTCCGGACTCCAATTTCTTGCCAAACATATAAGAATAGTGCATTAAAATCTCATTTATGCATTTTTAGGCTCAAATGGATATAAACTAATGATAAATAAGCGCATAAAAATACGCCTAACATATCTCACAACCCAAAGCTCTGATACCATCTTCTGTAACACCCCCAAATCCCATGGGTTATTACAGTGCCGTGAACCCCACACCCGGAGATCCACCAGGCGAACATGACCAAAAATACACTAAATTAACCAAAAAGGGAGATCACAGTCCCTGCCATGATATCCGACACAATATTCCAATAAGGAATTTCAACGACAATGATGGGCCTACATGGCCAAAATAAAAACATAACAACATCCACGAGAATCTGCTCAGGTAATACATAATGACAATGACTGACAAACTGGAGAACACTCCAACTGACTGACCAACATGAACAACTCGGACTAGTATCGCTCGAATGCCTCGTCGCCATCATCATGCCCCTGTGTATCAACTCTCTCCTCGCAAGCACCTAAAACATGAAAACATGTTCCGCCCCCACGGGATCAGTCATCCAAATAATAAAATCAAATACATGTATAACATGATATGTATCCGAAGGCAGAATGAAATGGTACAATAATAATAAGAATACGAGATGCTCACAAACCAAGGTAAGAACCGAGCATTCGTGAAATACTATGCCACGGCAAACTATTAATACCTGTTCAAAATATTTATAATATAAGCGCCCAATGACGAATCATCGATATAGAACACCACAATGAATTACACGAATATGAAACAAACCAATTGAATTAAATATGAAACACAATGCCCGAAGGCTCCAATGAAATACCAAGACATCACAAAGGTCTGAAAGTCACTCAGCCGAAGCTGACAATTATTACAATCACTTGAAGTCAAACAGCCCGAAGCTGTATCAATGAGGGCCGAAGCCACGGCACGAAGACGTATCACAATAAGGGCCAAGGCCATGGCACGAAACCGTATCACAATGAGGGCCGAAGCCACGGCACGAAGCAGTATCACAATGAAACCATCCAATGGCTGTGACCTACTGAACTGTAGATGTTGGCAACCAACCGCGAAGGTTCAAGCCCCAAACTTACCCATAATGAAATCACCCAGTGACCGTGACCTACTGAGTTGTAGGCGTTGGGAACCAACCACGAAGGTTCAAGCCCCAAACTTACCCATAATGAAATCATCCAATGATCGTGACCTACTGAGTTGTAGGTGTTGGGAACCAACCGCGAAGGTTCAAGCCCCAAACTTACCCAATATGAGCACTAGCCGAGACTAGCCTCCAAAACACAATTAATCACAAACGGCAATGATCCAAAGATTACCGAATTCACAAGAATGATAGTGTGCTGCCTTGAGTCGGCCAACACGAAAATAATGACTCACGGATGGGCACTTTCCTCGGCGGTCCCAATTCAATACCTCGATTACCTTAGAATGGCCAATCGATAAAAATAATACAACGGATGGGAACTATCCGTGATAATCCCAATTCAATACCTCGATTACCTTAGAATGACCAATCGATAAAAATGATATAACGGATGGGAACTATCCGTGATAATCCCAATTCAATACCTCGATTGCCTTGGAACGGCCAATCGATAACAATGATACCATGAATGATTGAACACTTCGATTGCCTTAGAACGGCCAATCGATAACAATGATACGAAGAATGATTGAGCACCTCGATTGCCTTATAACGGCCAATCGATAATCATGATACAATGAATGATTGAGCACCCCGATTGCCTTATAATGGCTAATTTATAATAATGATACAATGAATACCTCGGCACCTTTAATCAGTTACCGACGATGAAGATGAGAACGAATACGCCAATGCCTTCAATCGGCCGATATAACATGAATGACTGGACGCCAACATTAAAAACAATGATTACTACAATGTCTTAGATCGACATCAATATTAACAACAACAATTGATACATCGATACCGCGAACCGGCTATCGACAATAACATTAACAATGAGTATTCCAGTGCCTTGAACCGGCCATTAATGAACAATAATAAATAGTTGGTATAATTGCCGAAGAGTATCGTATCAAAGGATCCCCTAATATCAATGAATTCATGAAGAGACCAAGTCTCGGAATGATACAACACATTCATACACATATATGATAACATTAAACTCATTGACTAGTACAAGTATAGAACTTGCCTCAAACCGGCGACGAGAAAGTCCTTCCACGATCAACGTCCTTAATGGAAATACCGGCTGCTCGAACAACCTTGAATAACACAAGTACCAACAATTCGCTTAATATACGAATCAAGCATGATCACAACCAACTCAAAAGTCGATACAACACTACCCAAAATTCATTGGGGTATTAAAACAAACACGTTGTAAACAATCTCCCATTGTTTACAACTAATCCCAATTATACCAAAAACCAACCTACAATGAGTGATTCAATCCCACAAAACATCATTAATACCATTAATAATCCAATAGGAATACTCTATTCGAGATTATGACAACATCTAGTCGAAACCCCCAAACTTCCAAAGTCAACACCCAAGGTGTTCTTGAACAAATCCACAAATGTTCAAAAATTCCAAAATTTACATCAATGAATCCGTAAGAATACAAGTATATAAGGTAGATAATCCATAATCAACATATTCCAACATGATAGCAAGCTAACTCGGAGAGATCGGGATGAAAACTCTCAAATCCAGAAATTCAAGATTCAATGAAAAGTTACCTTCTTTTGGAGTGATGGAGCAGATTAAATGATGATTAATGTGAACTAGGAGCTTGAAGATGATGATAGGTGATTCCATATCGAAGAATCCTTCACCAAAATTCCAAAATCGCCTAAAACTGATAGGAGGAGGAAGAGAGAAGTGAAAATGACGAAACTGGACTGAACTGTCCAATTTATACTGATCTCAGTTTGCCGCGCGCTATGTCCTGATATCTAGCATGCGCTAGCGGGTTACTGGGCAGTCCAGTGAGCTCTGACTGTTTCGTTAGCGTGCGCTACGAACTTGGTAGCATACGCTAACTCCTTCCGATAGCGTGCGTTAACCCAAAATGTTAGCGTACGCTAACTGATGTTCGATACCCAGTACTTGGAGTCCAGAACCTACTGTCCTCTGCCTTGCTCGCGTTAGCGTGCGCTACTCTTATGCCTTAGCATGAGTTGCCAGCTAAATTAGCGTACGTTACTTACCACTCGTAGCGTGCGCTACGAATTTCCCAAATCAGCCCAGTACCTTCTGGACTGTCTGCCTCACTAGCGCTAGCATGTGCTAATATTGAGCGATAGCGTGCGCTACCAGTACTCAGTTAGCGCGCGCTAACAAGAGTACCTAGCATGTGCTACCTCACACACGGGCTACCAAAAAATGATGATGATGATGACAAAATTCCTATCTCGATCTCAAACAGTGATGAATGACAAATGATAACTGATACACGATTCCAAAGTACGCCGAACGATGGTCACAAATGAATGAACATGAATGATGAATGGTTATTACTGAGTGGAAAAAAATTTTGAGTGACAATTACTGAATGATAATCAATAAATTCACAACCGGGTATTACATACTCCCCCGCTTAAAAAGAGTTTCGTCCCTGAAACTAAGTGTACACAGCTCGGGATATGAACTATCCATCAGGATCTGAAAACAACATCTCCAGGAATTCTCCTCAACGCGAAACACTCCGCCGGATACCAGCCAGAAAATCATACCAACCGCATGATTCGAACACCGGCATACACATCCCAAGGGAGACGCTCATTATACATGTCTACAGTCGATCGGTGTACACTTCCCCGTCCTCATCGGCGTCGGACGCCCATGCAAGCACGGACTCGTGCCTCAAAAGAAAAGCAAAAACGCGCATATAGTCCTCGGAACCATATCAATCGTATGCCAAAATTCTCATGACTTTACATCTCGCATCACAATGAACAATTAATCTCGAGTACAACACCAAAGGGAAGAAATCCCAACCAATGACCCGAATCTCAAGATTCTCAATCACCATAGTTACAAGATAAATCGACAACAGATGGTTCACAACCACAATACTACGATGCAGGATAAGTTAAACAGTAATCCGGAACACAAGGCTACATCTCAAATATACCCAACATCGATATCCTCCAGATCATCGATCCCCTCGATCTCATCGATTCAAGGAAGACCCAAATCTGAACTCACCGCTTAATATGATCCCGGAAGGTCACAAGAATGATGGTGATTATGATGAATGATAATGACTAGAAATACGACAAGGATCAAGAATTGATGTGAATCAAGAAGCAGTCAGTTAGTCAGAAGAAGAACTATACATTCCTGTGTGACCAATAACAAGATCACGAGCAAATGCGATAAAGAATTCATTAACAATGCTCGTGCAAAATCATTTTAATCAGACCGGTAATCATAAATATAATAACATATTTATTTGTGTTATTGAAGCCGTCACATGTTAGATTAAAAGTGTTGATGTCATCATTCCAAGCAATAAGCCTAACTTAATATGTGATACAATTGAAAGCAGGCGTTGGAAATTTCAGATACGATACATATTAGTATTTTTACCATAACTTTCACGTCCGATATCCGATTGAGACTATTCAGGTGGATTTGGAAAGCTAAGACGCAGTACTACAATTATCTAGAAGACCTCAAATCAAAATCCGAAGTCTAGGATCTGTTATTCCACTAAAACGACAACAACATATTTTTCTTTAACTTTGATTTCTTATTTTCAAAACTTAAGTCTTGGTCCTTGATTTTTGTCCCCTAAAAATGTGTTGACTCCTTAACTTATAGGTTGGTTTGTCATGGATCAGATTTTAGGAGCTTTGAATTTTGAATTTATAATTTTTTAGTCTTTATTTTATAATTTTATATTGTAATAGTTGTAGGAATTTTGGCTATAAATAGCCCTCATTTTCATTTGTAAGGACACCTTGAAATTTATGAAAAAAATTGTGAGTGTTTGTGTTAACAAACTTTCTTCTTATTTTGTTGAGTGTGTCTCCAAAATATAAATCGTGATTTTAATTCACTTATTGAGGCGTTAAAAACCTTGTGGCGTGTTTGAATCGCACCTTCCGGTTTGGTACGGCGCGTCACGTAGAGGGCTTGAAGTAAAACAATCATTTGCTTAATAGTGGAACGATCTTGGGAACTAAAATCATACTAGCGATAGCGGTTACCACGGCATGTCGTGTGGGGGTCGCATCAGTTGGCTTCGGAGCTCGGTTTTTTCCATTACTAAGTGGTATCTATTTTCCTTCATTTTCATAATCTTCTTATCTTACCATCCTATTCTTTCTTTATATCTTCTAAACCTTCCGTCTTCTTAATATAAAAAAAAAGTATACAAAAAAAAAAGTATACAAAAAAAAATTTATACAAAAAAAAACTATACAAAAAAAAGTATACAAAAAAAAATATTTACAAAAAAAAGTATACAAAAAAAAAAGTATACAAAAAAAAAAGTATACAAAAAAAAGTATAAAAAAATACCTATATATATAAATATACCTATTTATCACAAAGGTCGGTTCTACCACCACAGTGAATATATATACATATACATATCTATCACGAAGGTCGGTTCTACCATCACAGTGAATATATATACATATTGTAACACCCCCAAAACCATCCGGGATATTACAGCGCCGTGGGTCCCGCGCCGGAACCCACCAGGCTAAAAACCGTTTACAAAACCAATTCAAAAGCGCCAAAAGGCCGACGACGGTAATATCTTAAATACTCAAATATTTTCAAAAACATAATTTTGAAATACCGTCATACAATACCATTTGAAAAATACAAGGCGAAGTGCCAAATCTCGACAGTTTAAAATGTACGTTAAGACGCCGCTTAAACGTACCGATAAAATAGTTTAGGAAAAGATTTAACGAAATAACTCAAGTTCACAAAATGTCAAAAAGGCCCTTTTAAAATACACACACGCAGCGGATAAAGATACCGAAAAGCCATTTTGAGATATACACACGCAGCGGATAAATACAGTTCAAAATACACATTTGCAGCGGAAATAAATAACCGGAAAAGAGTACTCAATTCTCCGAAAACAAGCCACAACCAGTATCACATCGGGAAGCTCATCCCTTCACGACCGCTACTAGCTCGATCTTCGAGTACCTAAAAATAAAGCCCACGACGGGGTCAGCCACAATACTCAATAATGATACCGATCACATCATCATAAATAATTACATACCAATGTAATAATATAGTAAGAATACTACCAAAGTAATCTTACCGTTATAACCTTACTAATCCATAATAATCCAATCCTTACCATAATCCACATTTCGCATCCTCGAATGGCGAAATGGACTCAACATTAATTATCTGTACTGTATTCCAAAAATACCAATAATCCTCAAAAGATCATCAAAACTCATAAGTGCGGGAATAATCCAATCTGTGCAAACTCATGTCCGTCGAATTACACAATCAAATCTACATGAATAAACCAATAATACACAACATATCTGTAGATCAACTACCACTTGACAATGAATACAAATCCCGAAAACATCGACATATAGTCCGAATGCTTATACGATCAATAACCAGATCAACCGATAAATCAACTGAGAATATCATCGACATGATAACTCCAATACGACCAACGAAGGATCAACGATGACTGAGAGTACCCTCAACAAGGTAAACTCCAAACACGATCAACAAAGGATCAACTATAACTGAGAATACCCTCAACAAGGTAGACTCCAAATGATCAACAAAAGACCAACAATAGCCGAGAATACCCTCAACAAGGTAGACTCCAAATGATCAACAATAATGGATCTCAAGGAATAACTCTGACTGTCGAACATACCCCTCGGGCGTATGAACAACCAGTCACAAACCGTCGAACATACCCAACCATAAATGGAGGATGAACGACCAAACAATATGGCTCAAAGATGGACGTCATAGTACGCCCGATCCGAATATGTGTCAGTGCACATGTCCACCCCGTATACGGAATCCGTGATATACGTGGGACAATGTACCTAATTAGCCTCAACGAACTACGCCTCGTGTGCACACCTTTCACGGAAAATATTCACGCATGACTATATATGTGCGGCTAAAAATCTACACAATATCCAATCGGACGCAGATATGACTCCGGATATGTCACGATGCAACATGACAACGAAACTCAAAGAAACACATATTCAATAAGGATCAAAAGACTCGAAGTGAAAAACAACGATCGACAATGAAAAGTCGACACGACTAATCAATATCCAAAACAGCAATCCTGGGATCATCATCCCCAAATGAATGACCAACACGATCTACGATCTCAGTACAACAGTCCTGGGATCAACATCCCTCAACGAATGACCGATATGAAACTCGTTACACGAAACCTCAACATATATAACAACTCAACATAATAATTATCTCATAACTAAACGATACATAAAATACCTCAAAGTCGGAGACAACATCCTTTCCACGAACAACATCCCTGAACGAATACACAGTTATACGAATAATCCCGAAATAGGTATAGTCCATTTATACCAACAAACCACCATCCCGACATCAATATCGACACGATAACTATCCTCGATATCCGATATTCTATATCCTTGACCAAAGATAACTCACGTCTTCCTTGAACACAATTAAATCATATACCTTATGATTCAATACAAACCAGAGCACGATAGACAACTCATTAACCAACAATTTACCTTTCTAACAACATTGCTATATGAATTATAAATGAAATGAAAACGAAACCATTTATCAAATATTATAAACTGAACAAGTATAAACTTGCCTCGATACCGATACCACGAAGCCATTACCAAAATCCATTGCCTTTGTCTACGAGCTCCTTAGCCCCGACCAAAAGCAATCTACGAACTCTTTAGCCTCAACCGCAACTCAACGGTCATAATCCATGATCAAAATATCAACCTATTGCAATAACCGATTAACACACATTCGATAGAAATCAATAACCGACATACTCAACCAACAAACTCAACGGTTCAACGAAACCTCGATCATATACATAATACCAAATAATCCAACTCAACAAATACGAACCCATATCCACGATACAAGCCGTAACTCGATGATCACAAATAACAATCAATAACCAATCAACAACGGTTCTACAATATCCCGATTAGACACAAATCCGACAACCAAAACAATCGATCACGAATTCAAAACCACAATACGATTCCACAATCTGAATATCATATCAATAATCAATCTAAACCAACAAGGGTCTAACATTACCGATTCCAAATTCAATCTTAAATATGGATACAAGTTTCCTCCTTGTAAATTCATAATATAAACCAATTACCGGTTATCATCATCAATCCGGACGATCCGATCAATTCAATATTATAGATAACCATATTCCAAAGGTTTCAAATAATTCCATTATCCGAATTGAACACTTGTTAAATACTTATGAATTCTCAAACTCAAGAGTGAATCATAAACTTATCAAATCCGAAATCATGTTCGTATTCCTATACGAATATTGTACCAAATACATAACTTAGTTATAAATGTGAATATTCCATATTCATATCCAAAACACCAACACTTCTTAAACATGTTCAACAATTCATATAATCCAAGAGTTCCTTAATAACACAACTAATTAGAAATCATATTCAAAATCTCCAATACGACATAATCCGATGTGTCCTAACATCTAAACAATCCTTATTCACCATTCAAGGTGTATATAATCATGTCCTTAAACATATACACTTCTTATAAGATCATGAATCGCAACAAACCACCAAGAACATCGAGAATACTACGATTCCATAATCATAACGACATAATCAAGGCATTTGATCACCAATTCATTATCTTCCTTTAACAAAATTCCCATAATTACCAAGAATCATCACAACAATATCATTTCCATCACCATTTATACGAAAACGTGTAGAATTTTCCAAGTTCTACTCATTGAGACATTTCATCGAACACTTTGAAGGCATAGTCCAATTCAATCGATTATTCAAAGGAATACTCGAATCCGATCCACAAAACTTCAAGAACAACGAATAATCTCAAGAATACAACAAGATTCCATCAATAATCGAGTTAGAACGAATCAAATCGGTCAAGACATCAAGAAACTTCAAAATATCCAAAACCAAGTGTTTAGGTGTTCTTACCTTCGATCCGGGTGGAAGATGATGTTAATCCATGATTCCAACTTCCAAAACATGTTGCTAGATGATGATATTACTCAAATCCATCCACTTTGATGAAGAAATCGCCAAAACGAAGAAAAACATGAAAATGCCGGATGACTCGGTCCAGGCCTTTAAATAGGCGGACCTGCCGCACGTTACGTGCGTAATCGCCACCGCCTTACGTGCGTAATCGCCATGGCTCGCTCCATCGGTCTGCCGGAACCCTTACGTGCGTAGCGGGTGGCTTACGTCGAATCGGCCCTTCGCTACGGTGGCGCCACCGCTTTACGTAATCGGCGATCTAGCCTACAATAGTCACCGCCGGCCGTGATCGGCCACCCCCACGAATCACCGCCGACCATTCCGGCCATTCCAACGAGTCACGACCGCCATGCTCGGCCATCCAGTCATCTCGGCCACGACTCGACCGGCTACTCCGTAACGTCGTAACACTTAATCCGTTGCGTCGTAATACGTGCGTTGACTTGCTACGATATTATACTCGTATTACGTCGTAATACACCCGTATAACGTCGTAACTCCGTCCGTTGACTCACTGTCCACATCTGCGCCGAAAGCCGCCGACCACGGGCCCCACCGTCCGATCACAAGTCGATTCCTCTTGTTACGTCGTTATGTACACTATATAACGTCGTAGCTAACACATTTACGTCGTAAGCTCCAAGGCTTAACGTGCGTAATGGCTTTATACTTAGCCAAAAATCCAATGTTCTGTTCGACGTCTCGACGTACAAAATACAAACATACGGCATCTTGAATACACATCCGAATCCAAAATATTTTCATACGGTATACGATATCCAAATCTGTTTAACCCGATACAACATATCCCGAATATATACATCGATCAAACGATAATCACACCAAGATAATCTGTCTCGGTTCTCAATTTATTTTATCCATCGTATAGATACCAAACTATACAGATATCTCGAATAAAATAACGCGAAAAATTTATATCAAAATCCGGGTATTACATACTACTCCCCTTAAAATAAGTTTCGTCCTCGAAACTTGCAACCAGTCACCAACAACAGATAAATCCAAAATTTTCCAACTCATCACAAAACAATCAAGCGTCGCCACAAGCGAAATAACCAAACCAATGTACTTACAGGTGCGTGAAGCCGATGATCTCCCGTGATACTAGCACACGACTCCCATACGAAGTCTCAACACAACCAACGCACACCAATATCACAAATAGCAGTTTGAAAAGAATCTCAAAAATTTTGGAAACTCCAAAATCGATTCGACTCAAAAGTCGAAAAACTCATTTTCAAAAGCCACGCTACTACCGCACCGGTAGAGCCACATAACACACACGCCGGGTTTCATAAAACCCAAGCTCGATACCATCTTCTCGTAACACCCCAAAACCATCCGGATATTACAGTAGTGGGTCCCGCGCCGAACCCACCAGCTAAAAACCATTTACAAAACCAATTCAAAAGCGCCAAAAGGCCGACGACGGTAATATCTTAAATACTCAAATATTTTCAAAAACATAATTTTGAAATACCGTCATACAATACCATTTGAAAAATACAAGGCGAAGTGCCAAATCTCGACAGCTTAAAATGTACGTTAAGACGCCGCTTAAACGTCTGATAAAATAGTTTAGGAAAAGATTTAACGAAATAACTCAAGTTCACAAAATGTCAAAAAGGCCCTTTTAAAATACACACACGCAGCGGATAAAGATACCGAAAAGCCATTTTGAGATATACACACGCAGCGGATAAATACAGTTCAAAATACACATTTGCAGCGGAAATAAATAACCGGAAAAGAGTACTCAATTCTCCGAAAACAAGCCACAACCAGTATCACATCGGGAAGCTCATCCCTTCACGACCGCTACTAGCTCGATCTTCGAGTACCTAAAAATAAAGCCCACGACGGGGTCAGCCACAATACTCAATAATGATACCGATCACATCATCATAAATAATTACATACCAATGTAATAATATAGTAAGAATACTACCAAAGTAATCTTACCGTTATAACCTTACTAATCCATAATAATCCAATCCTTACCATAATCCACATTTCGCATCCTCGAATGGCGAAATGGACTCAACATTAATTATACATCGTATTCCAAAAATACCAATAATCCTCAAAAGATCATCAAAACTCATAAGTGCGGGAATAATCCAATCTGTGCAAACTCCTGTCCGTCGAATTACACAATCAAATCTACATGAATAAACCAATAATACACAACATATCTGTAGATCAACTACCACTTGACAATGAATACAAATCCCGAAAACATCGACATATAGTCCGAATGCTTATACGATCAATAACCAGATCAACCGATAAATCAACTGAGAATATCAGCGACATGATAACTCCAATACGACCAACGAAGGATCAACGATGACTGAGAGTACCCTCAACAAGGTAAACTCCAAACACGATCAACAAAGGATCAACTATAACTGAGAATACCCTCAACAAGGTAGACTCCAAATGATCAACAAAAGACCAACAATAGCCGAGAATACCCTCAACAAGGTAGACTCCAAATGATCAACAATAATGGATCTCAAGGAATAACTCTGACTGTCGAACATACCCCTCGGGCGTATGAACAACCAGTCACAAACCGTCGAACATACCCAACCATAAATGGAGGATGAACGACCAAACAATATGGCTCAAAGATGGACGTCATAGTACGCCCGATCCGAATATGTGTCAGTGCACATGTCCACCGTATACGGAATCCGTGATATACGTGGGACAATGTACCTAATTAGCCTCAACGAACTACGTCTCGTGTGCATAGCCTTTCACGGAAAATATTCACGCATGACTATATATGTGCCGGCTAAAAATCCTACACAATATCCAATCGGAACACGATATGACTCCGGATATGTCACGATGCAACATGACAACGAAACTCAAAGAAACACATATTCAATAAGGATCAAAAGACTCATCAAGTGAAAAACAACAGATCGACAATGAAAAGTCGACACGACTAATCAATATCCAAAACGGCAATCACAGGATCATCATCCCCAAATGAATGACCAACACGATCTACGATCTCAAGATAACAATGATCCTGGGATCAACATCCCTCAACGAATGACCGATATGAAACTCGTTACGAAACCTCAACATATATAACAACTCAACATAATAATTATCTCATAACTAAACGATACATAAAATACCTCAAAGTCGGAGACAACATCCTTTCCACGAACAACATCCCTGAACGAATACACAGTTATACGAATAATCCCGAAATAGGTATAGTCCATTTATACCAACAAACCACCATCCCGACATCAATATCGACACGATAACTATCCTCGATATCCGATATTCTATATCCTTGACCAAAGATAACTCACGTCTTCCTTGAACACAATTAAATCATATACCTTATGATTCAATACAAACCAGAGCACAATAGACAACTCATTAACCAACAATTTACCTTTCTAACAACATTGCTATATGAATTATAAATGAAATGAAAACGAAACCATTTATCAAATATTATAAACTGAACAAGTATAAACTTGCCTCGATACCGATACCACGAAGCCATTACCAAAATCCATTGCCTTTGTCTACGAGCTCCTTAGCCCCGACCAAAAGCAATCTACGAACTCTTTAGCCTCAACCGCAACTCAACGGTCATAATCCATGATCAAAATATCAACCTATTGCAATAACCGATTAACACACATTCGATAGAAATCAATAACCGACATACTCAACCAACAAACTCAACGGTTCAACGAAACCTCGATCATATACATAATACCAAATAATCCAACTCAACAAATACGAACCCATATCCACGATACAAGCCGTAACTCGATGATCACAAATAACAATCAATAACCAATCAACAACGGTTCTACAATATCCCGATTAGACACAAATCCGACAACCAAAACAATCGATCACGAATTCAAAACCACAATACGATTCCACAATCCGAATATCATATCAATAATCAATCTAAACCAACAAGGGTCTAACATTACCGATTCCAAATTCAATCTTAAATATGGATACAAGTTTCCTCCTTGTAAATTCATAATATAAACCAATTACCGGTTATCATCATCAATCCGGACGATCCGATCAATTCAATATTATAGATAACCATATTCCAAAGGTTTCAAATAATTCCATTATCCGAATTGAACACTTGTTAAATACTTATGAATTCTCAAACTCAAGAGTGAATCATAAACTTATCAAATCCGAAATCATGTTCGTATTCCTATACGAATATTGTACCAAATACATAACTTAGTTATAAATGTGAATATTCCATATTCATATCCAAAACACCAACACTTCTTAAACATGTTCAACAATTCATATAATCCAAGAGTTCCTTAAGAACACAACTAATTCGAAATCATATTCAAAATCTCCAATACGACATAATCCGATGTGTCCTAACATCTAAACAATCCTTATTCACCATTCAAGGTGTATATAATCATGTCCTTAAACATATACACTTCTTATAAGATCATGAATCGCAACAAACCACCAAGAACATCGAGAATACTATGATTCCATAATCATAACGACATAATCAAGGCATTTGATCACCAATTCATTATCTTCCTTTAACAAAATTCCCATAATTACCAAGAATCATCACAACAATATCATTTCCATCACCATTCATACGAAAACGTGTAGAATTTTCCAAGTTCTACTCATTGAGACATTTCATCGAACACTTTGAAGGCATAGTCAATTCAATCGATTATTCAAAGGAATACTCGAATCCGATCCACAAAACTTCAAGAACAACGAATAATCTCAAGAATACAACAAGATTCCATCAATAATCTGAGTTAGAACGAATCAAATCGGTCAAGACATCAAGAAACTTCAAAAATATCCAAAACCAAGTGTTTAGGTGTTCTTACCTTCGATCCGGGTGGAAGATGATGTTAATCCATGATTCCAACTTCCAAAACATGTTGCTAGATGATGATATTACTCAAATCCATCCACTTTGATGAAGAAATCGCCAAAAACGAAGAAAAACATGAAAATGCCGGATGACTCGGTCTGTGCCTTTAAATAGGCGGACCACTGCCAAGCACGTTACGTACGTAATCGGCCCGCCTTACGTACGTAATCGCCATGGCTGCTCAGCATCGGTCTGCTGGAACCACCCTTACGTACGTATCGGCAGGTGGGTTACGTCACGTGGCGGCCCTTACGGCCGTATCGCCATCGCCTTACGTACGTAATCGGCGATCCCCTAGCCTCCGGAGTCACCGCCGACCGTGATCGGCCACCCCCACGAATCACGCCGACCATTCCGGCCATACCAACGAGACACGACAGGCCATGCTAGTCCATCCAGTACATCTCGGCCACGACTCGACCGGCTACTCCGTAACGTACGTAACACTTAATCCGTTGCGTACGTAATACGTACGTTGACTTGCTACAGTATTATACTCGTATTACGTACGTAATACACCCTGTATAACGTACGTAACTCCGTCCGTTGACTCACCTGTCCACATCTGCGCCGAAAGCTGCCGACCACGGGCCCCACTGTCCGATCACAAGTCTGATTCCTCTTGTTACGTACGTTATGTACACTATATAACGTACGTAAGCTAACACATTTTACGTACGTAAGCTCCAAGGCTTAACGTACGTAATGGCTTTTATACTTAGCCAAAAATCCATCTGTTCCTGTTCGACGTCTCCACGTACGACATACAAACATCCCGCATACTGAATACACTCAATCCAAAAATAAGTTCAAACGGTATACCTGATATCCAAAACTGTTTAACCCGATACAACATATCCTGAATATATCTCACATCAAAAACGATAATCACACCAGTATAACTGTCTCGGTTCTCAATTTATTTTATCCATACTGTATAGATACCAAACTATACAGTATATCTCAGATAAAATAACGCGAAAAATTTATACTGAAAATTCGGGTATTACACATATACATATCTATCACGAAGGTCGGTTCTACCACCACAGTGAAGATATATATATGTGATAGAACCGACCTTCGTGATAGATATATATATGTGTATATATATATATATACACATATATATATCTATCACGAAGGTCGGTTCTACCACCACAGTGAAATATAAAATAAATATAAAGCTGGATTGCGGATTACCGCCCCTGTAAAATTAAATACTTGTCACAATACTAGCCTATATAATCACCTTGTGAGTTGTGGGACATTTATATAAATCCGAGTGATTAAAGGCAAGAACAGTGCAAAAAAAAACTAAAAGAGTGATACACGAGCGTTGAGTGATCGAACGATATACGTGAGGATCTTGTGAGGACTAATTTGTGTGTGTGTGTCAAAAAAAAAAAGAAAAAGAAAAGAAAAAAAAAAGCAAAAAAAAGGGCAAAAAAAAAAAGAAAAGCCAAAAAAAAAAGAGCAAAACAAAAATGTCGAAATCCGATATTGAGAAAAATGAAGGAAACGAAGCCCTTCAGAACATAGAAGAAATGCTCACCCAATTAATTAGAAGACAAGATCGACAAGAAGAAGCGATCAAAAATTTACAAAAAAATAAAGAGGATGAGCATCACCGTAGAAGAAGAAATCCGAGTCCCATCACATATAGAGAGTACGAGGATGAAACATTCTCTGAGGATGGAACTTACCAAAATCGAGGAGGAAGTGGTCGAGGAGGTTGGAGAAAACAAGGTAGACGGTATGAAAGGGAAGGATGAAACGAGGAAGACCGAAGTATGGGAAATATAAAAATGAAAATCCCAGCCTTCGAAGGGCAGAGCGATCCCGACACATACCTTGACTGGGAGAGGAAGTTGGAAACTATATTTGACTGCCACAACTATGCTAGTACTAAGAAAATGAGGTTAGCAATAACCGAATTTTCTGAGTATGCCAGTATTTGGTGGGACCAACTTGTGACGGATAGAAAGAGGAAAGAGAGGCCAATTAATAGTTGGGAGGAATTAAAGATTGTAATACGTAGAAGATTTGTTCCTAATTATTATCATAAGGAACTATTTTCTCGCCTTCAATCCTTAAAACAAGGTTCAAGGAGCATAGAATATTTTCGAAAGGAAATGGAGATGTTAATGATCCGGGCCGATGTGAGGGAGTAGAGGGAGACCACAATGGCGAGATTTCTACATGGCATGAGGGCGGAAATCTCTAAAGAAGTTGATAAACAATATTATGTTGAGTTCGAGGACATGGTATATGCAGCGATCAAAATTGAGAAGAATTTGCGAAAGGGAGGCAACAATACTTACTCCACGGGGTACACAACTCCTTAGAAGCCTCAAACAGGAAATCGAGACGTATCCAAGGGCAGTTTTGATAAAAGCACCATGAAGGGGAAGTTGGAGGTGGGGAGTACTAGTCGAACAAAAACCCGAAGTCAAATCTACATCCGTAGAAAATACAAACACGAGAAACAGGGACATCAAGTGTTTTCGATGCCACGGGCGAGGACACATTGCATCCCAATGCACTAATAAACGAGCAATGATACTTAGGGAGGACGGAGAATATGAACCAGATGATGAAAATGAGGAAGAAGTGAAAGAAGAAAGTGATGAAGGGGAGCTAGAATTGGCACCTGCACTTGTCATTAGGAGGGTGTTGAATGTGAAGGCAAAGAAGGAAGAGAGCAACGATAACGAACAACGAGAAAATCTTTTTCACACTAGATGTTTTGTGAAAAATAAAAATTGTAGTGTGATCATTGATAACGGAAGTTGCACCAATGTGGCTAGTGCGATGCTAGTCGAGGGGTTAGAATTACCAACAAGGCGACATCCTAAGCCTTATAGACTTCATTGGCTAAACGATTGCGGAGAGGTTCGGGTGAATAAACAGGTACTCATAACCATCACAATTGGAAAATACCATGATGATATCCTATGTGACGTTGGACCAATGCACGCTTGCCATATTTTGTTGGAGAGACCATGGCATTACGATCGAGATGCCCAACTTAGCGGGAAGAAGAATCGTTACTCATTTGAGAAAGATGGGAGGAAAATCACATTAGTTCCCATGACGAAAATACAAGTCCATAAAGATCAAATTCGACTCCAAAAAGAAGTTGAAGAAAAAGAAAAAGAAAAGGAAAAATAAAAAGAAAACCAAAAAGAAAAAGGAAAAGAAAAAGAGAAAGAAAAGGAAAAAGAAAAAGAAAAGGAAAAAGAAAAACAAAGAGAAAAAGAAAAAGAAAAGAAAGAAAAAGAAAAAAATGAAAAATAAAAAAATATTTATTTATAAGTGCAAAGGAAGTCGTTAAAGAAGTTGAGGAGGGGCAACCCGCATACTTACTTTTTACCCAACGAATTTGCACTCTTGATGATGATAAAAACTGGAATGTTCCGAGTACTATAAAAATTCTATTGCAGGACTTTAATGATATTTTTCCGGAAGAGCTACCACCTGGTTTGCCACCAAAAAGAGGGATCGAGCACCAAATCGACTTTGTGCCAGGAGCCGTCATTCCCAACCGACCAACATACTGAAATAATCCTGAAGAAACTAAGAAGATTCAGCGACAAGTCGAGGAGTTATTAAGTATTGGGTATATCCGAGAAAGTTTGAGTCCTTGTTCCGTTCCGATAATTGTCGTACCAAAGAAAGACGGGACTTGGAGAATGTGCACCGACTGCCGAGCGGTGAACAATATCACAGTAAAGTATCGACATCCAATTCCAAGGTTAGATGATATGTTGGACGAATTATATGGTTTGCGTGTGTTTAGTAAAATTGATTTAATGAAAGGTTATCACCAAATTCGTATGAAAGAAGGAGATGAATGGAAAACGGCCTTTAAAACTAAATACGGATTATATGAATGGTGGTAATGCCTTTTGGTCTTACAAATGCACCGAGCACTTTTATGCGGCTAATGAATCATGTTTTATGTGCTCATATTGGAAAATTTGTTGTCGCATACTTTGATGATATTCTCATTTATAGCAAGAGTACAGACGAACACGTTGAACATTTAAGATTGGTTTTAATTACCTTGAAAAAGGAACAATTATATGCTAGTCCTAAGAAATGTACTTTTTGCATGAGTGAGGTTATATTCCTTGGGTATGTCGTTAGTATTGACGGCATAAAAGTTGATGAAGAAAAGATAAGGGCCATACATGAATGGCCTAGACCGACTAATGCAACTGAGGTAAGATGTTTTAACGGTTTAGCAGGTTTTTATCGACGCTTTGTTAAAGATTTTAGCACGATTGCTGCCCCGTTAAATGAACTTGTAAAGAAACATGCTAAATTTCATTGGGGTGATGATCAAGAAAATGCCTTTAACACATTAAAGGATAAATTATGCAGCGCACCTGTGTTAGCATTACCAGATTTTTCTAACACTTTTGAAGTTGAGTGTGATGCTTAAGGAGTAGGAATTGGAGCAGTATTAATGCAGGGAAAGAGGCCGATTGCTTACTTTAGCGAAAAACTTGGAGGAGCGATGTTGAACTATCCTACATATGATAAAGAATTGTATGCTTTGGTTAGAGCTTTACGTACGTGGCAACACTACTTATGGCCTAAGGAGTTCGTGATTCACACGGATTATGAATCATTGAAGCATCTCAAGGGACAAAATAAGTTGAGTAAAAGACATGCCAAATGGTTAGAGGAGATCGAATCATTTCCTTACATCATCAAGTATAAACAAGGTAAGGAGAACATCGTTGCCGATGCATTGTCGAGAAGGTATGTATTACTTAATACGTTTTCTTGTAAATTGTTGGGATTTGAGCTCTTGAAAGGATCTTACGTGGGAGATAAAGATTTTGGCGAAACATATGTTGCTTACGAGACAAAAGGTGTGGATAAATTTTATCGGGATGATGGATTTTTATTCCGTGAAAATAAACTTTGCATTCCTTTTTGTTCGACACGGGGGTTGTTAGTAAGGGAAGCACATAGTGGGGGATTAATGGGACATTTCGGAATTGCCAAAACTTTTGAAATATTGCATGAACACTTCTTTTGGCCTAAAATGAAACATGATGTTTATAAAATTGTCAATTCATGCATTATTTGTCGAAGGGCAAAATCACAAGTTTTACCACATGCTTTGTACATGCCACTCCCAGTTCCTAACGAGCCTTGGGTTGATCTTTCTATGGACTTTGTGTTGGGGTTACCAAAGGTAAAATCTGGATGTGATTCGATATTTGTCGTTGTTGATAGATTTAGCAAAATGGCACATTTCATTGCATGTCACAAAACTGACGATGCCACTCATATTGCAAATTTATTTTTCAAAGAAATTGTCCGTTTACATGGAATGCCAAAAATTATAATGTCCGATCGGGATACTAAATTTCTTAGCCATTTTTGGAAAGTTTTGTGGGCGAAACTGGGAACAAAATTACTTTATTCGACAACTTGTCATCCCCAAACTAATGGCCAAACTGAGGTAGTTAACCGAACACTTAGTCAATTGTTACGAACTGTTGTTAACAAGAACTTGAAAAATTGGGAAACATCTTTACCGTTCATTGAATTTGCTTACAACAGAACCGTTCATTCTACCACTACATTTTCTCCATTTGAAATTGTATATGGGTTTAATCTGATAACTCCTTTAGACTTGTTGACTATTCCTATAGATGACATGGGGAGTATTGATGGCAAGAAAAAGGCTGAAATGATCAAACAACTGCACGTAAAAGTTCGAGAACAAATTAAAAAACGCAACGAACATAATGTCCGAATAAAGAATAAGGGACGAAAGCAAGTATTCTTTGAACCAGGTGATTGGGTTTGGATTCACTTAAGGAAAGAGAGGTTTCCCGCACAAAGGAAGTCTAAATTGATGCCAAGGGGGGACGGACCATTTCAAATTTTATAACGCGTCAATGATAATGCCTACAAAGTGGATCTACCTGATAAATATAATGTTTCTGCTACCTTCAATGTTGCTGACTTAAGCCCTTTTGAATTTTCAGATTCGAGGACGAATCCTTTTGAGGACAGAGGGAATGATGTGAATCAAAAAGTAAGAAGAACTATACATTCCTGTGGGACCAATAACAAGATCACCAGCAAATGCGATAAATAATTCATTAACAATGCTCGTGCAAAATCATTTTAATCAGACCGGTAATCATAAATATAATAACATATTTATTTGTGTTATTGAAGCCGTCACATGTTGGATTAAAAGTGTTGATATCATCATTCCAAGCAATAAGCCTAACTGAAGATGCGATACAATTGACAGCAGGCGTTGTAAATTTCAGATACGATACATATTAGTTTTTTTATTATAACTTTCACGTCCGATATCCGATTGAGACAATTCAGGTGGATTTGGAAAGCTAAGACGCAGTACTACAATTATCTAGAAGACATCAAGATGAAAATCCGAATTCTAAGATCTGTTATTCCACTAAAACGACAATAGCATATTTTTCTTTAACTTTGATTTCTTATTTTCAAAACTTAAGTCTTGGTCCTTGATTTTTGTCCCCTAAAAATGTGTTGACTCCTTAACTTATAGGTTGATTCGTCATGGATCATATTTTAGGAGCTTTGAATGTTGAAGTTATAATTTTTTAGTCTTTATTTTATAATTTTATATTGTAATAGTTGTATGAATTTTGGCTATAAATAGCCCTCATTTTCATTTGTAAGGACACCTTGAAATTTATGAAAAAAATTGTGAGTGTTTGTGTTAACAAACTTTCTTCTTATTTTGTTGAGTGTGTCTCCAAAATATAAATCGTGATTTCAATTCACTTATCGAGGCGTTAGAAACCTTGTGGCGTGCTTGAATCGCACCTTCCGGTTTGCTACGGCGCGTCACGTAGAGGGCTTGAAGTAAAACAATCATTTGCTTAATAGTTGAACGATCTTGGGAACTAAAATCATACTAGCGATAGCGGTTACCACGACACGTCGTGTGGGGGTCGCATCAAGAGTGATTCACCGAGGTGAATTAATAATGCAATGAGTGATAGCTCAAATGAAGTGATTGGAACCGTTGTTCCTCGTGAATTGAATGATCAGTTTGATAACTACAAGTCTCAACATGATTGATGTATTATGAATGAATTATATGAATGAATGAACGACAATGAAATGAATGATTATCCTATTACTGAGCAGGAATTAACTTGTTCAAAACAAGTGATGAATGTACTTATCTCTGGCTCTCGAAGCCTGATAGGACCCCTTGTATGATGCACGGGCTGAAGTAACAAAATCTCTTGAGGTTTGCGAGCTCTCTCGAGATCTATTGCCACTAGAACTCCTGCAGTATTTCTGAAGGTGTCCCTGGCTCCCACACAGAAGACAAACAATGGCCTGCATCGAGCACCGGGTACTGCGATATCCTATTGTATCACAGTTAAAGTAAACAACAGTCGAACTCATCATCGAAAATGAAGATGCTTTCTCATCATGAAGATGACTAGAAAACGACCCCTTGGACGTCGGAGCCCGGTGTCCCTCAGAACGAACCGGCATCCTAGTTCTCTCACCAGAAGAAACTGAAGGGTGCTTCTGAGTAAGCTCCTTGATTAAAAGCTTTGCTCCAAGAGCCTTCTCGATGAAATCACTAAGTGAATTACAATTGTGATTGAACAACTGCATCTTCAACCGCGGATTCAATCTCTTGCTGAAATACTTGATCTTTTCTACCTCAGTACGGATAACTGACAAAGCAAACTGAAGTAGGAAAGGCATATGATGATTATAGATCCCGCATGAAGATCGCATTATGATTACGTTACGGAATAATAATAATGAGCATACATGCTCTAACACAATGAACGCATTAATAATGCAATAAAATGATCATCGACGTGACGCTGGAATATGATAAGATCGCATGAAAGATCAAGTGAGGCGACATGATTATCTGATGAAATTCCTGAAATGGTTACCTTGAACAAGTTAACAAGGTTTATAAATCGATCCACAAGATCAATAACTGAGCAATGAGATTGACTGAGTGATTAGTGAATTAAAATGACCGACAAGATCAAAAATGATGATTGAGAAGTATTGACTGATGAATGAGTTGATCCTCATCGCTTGCACAGGTCACACGTGCTCCAAGATAATTAGTCATGAATCAATCGTAACACTAATGTCACATATAGGTTTCAACAAAGTATGTATAATTAATGACATGATTAATGTATGAACATAAAGAGAATCGAGTCCTTACACAGGTCATAGTGAAGCTTCGAGGTCTTGCGATACTAGTTTTTACTGACGACGACTCAATGAATGAATGACTCGTGCAGTCGTACAAATTTCACGACTCACAAAACCCGACTGTCCAGATTTTCATAACCTGACAGCCCCACTACTACCGCGTCGGTAGAGCCATATAACTCACATATTAGGGTATCTCACAACCTAAAGCTCTGATACCATCTTCTGCAACACCCCCAAATCCCATGGGTTTATAGTGCCGTGAACCCCACACCCGGAGATCTACCAGGCGAACATGACCAAAAATACATTAAATTAACCAACAAGGGAGATCACAGTCCCTACCATGATATCCGACACAATATTCCAATAAGGAATTTCAACAACAACGATGGGCCGAAGCCACGACACGAATCCGTATCACAATAAGGGCCGAGGCCACGGCACGAAGCCGTATCACAATGAGGGCCGAAGCCACGACACGAAGCAGTATTACAATGAAACCATCCAATGGCTGTGACCTACTGAACTGTAGGTGTTGGGAACCAACCGCGAAGGTTCAAGCCCCAAACTTACCCATAATGAAATCACCCAGTGACCGTGACCTACTGAGTTGTAGGCCTTAGGAACCAACCGCGAAGGTTCAAGCCCCAAACTTACCCATAATGATATCACCCAGTGACCGTGACCTACTGAGTTGTAGGTGTTGGGAACCAACCGCGAAGGTTCAAGCCCCAAACTTACCCATGATGAGCACTAGCCGAGACTAGCCTCCAAAACACAATTAATCACAAACGGCAACGATCCAAAGAATACCAAATTCACGAGAATAATAGTGTGCTGCCTTGAGTCGGCTAACACGACAATAATGACTCACGGATGCGCACTGTCCTCGGCGGTCCCAATTCAATACCTCGATTACCTTAGAATGGCCAATCGATAAAAATGATAGAACGGATGGGAACTATCTGTGATAATCCCAATTCAATACCTCTATTACCTTAGAATGGCCAATCGATAAAAATGATACAACGGATGGGAACTATCCGTGATAATCCCAATTCAATACCTCGATTGCCTTGGAACGGCCGATCGATAACAATGATACCATGAATGATTGAACACTTCGATTGCCTTAGAACAGCCAATTGATAACAATGATCCGAAGAATGATTGAGCACCTCGATTGCCTTATAATGGCCAATCGATAATGATGATACAATGAATGATTTAGCACCTCGATTGGATTATAACGGCCAATCGATAATAATGATACAATGAATACCTCGGCACCTTTAATCAGTTACCGACGACGAAGATGAGAACGAATACGCCAATGCCTTCAATCAGCCGATATAACATGAATGATAGGACGCCAACATTAAAAACAGTGATTACTATAATGTCTTAGATCGACATCAATATTAACAACAACAATCGATACATCGATACCACGAAACGGCTATCCACTATAATATTAACAACGAGTATTCCAATGCCTTGAACCGGCCATTAATGAACAATAATAAACAGTTGGTATAATTGCCGAAGAGTATCGTATCAAACGATCCCCTAATATCAATGAATTCATGAAGAGACTAAGTCTCGAAATGATACAACACATTCATACACATATATGATAACATTAATCTCATTGACTAGTACAAGTATAGAACTTGCCTCAAACTGGCGGCGAGAAAGTCCTTCCACGATCAATGTCCTTAATGGAAATACTGGCTGCTCGAACAACCTTGAATAACACAAGTACCAACAATTCGCTTAATATACGAATCAAGCATGATCACAACCAACTCAAAAGTCGATACAACACTATCCGTGATAATCCCTTTTTTTACAACCAATCCCAATTATATCGAAAACCAACCTCCAATAGGTGATTTAATCCAACAAAACATCATTAATACCATTAATAATCTAATAGGAATACTCCATTCGAGATTACGACAACATCTAGTCGAAACCCCCAAACTTCCAAAGTCAACACCGAAGGTGTTCTTGAACAAATCCACAAATGTTCAAAAATTCCAAAATTTACATCAACGAATCCATAAGAATACAAGTATCTAAGGTAGATAATCCATAATCAACATATTCCAACATGATAGCAAGATAACTCGAAGAGATCAGGAAGAAAACTCTCAAATCCCGAAATTCAAGATTCAATGAAAAGTTACCTTATTTTGGGGTGATGGAGCGGATTAAATGATGATTAATCTGAACTAGGAGCTTGAAGATGATGATAGGTGATTTCAGATCGAAGAATCCTTCACCAAAAGTAAAAAATCGCCCAAAACCGACGGGAGGAGGAAGAGAGAAGTGAAAATGACGAAACTGGACCGAACTATCCAATTTATACTGATCAGTTTAGCGCGCGCTATGTCCTGATATCTAGCGTGCACTAGCGGGTTACTGGGCAGTCCAGTGAGCTCTGACTGTTTCGTTAGCATGCACTACGAACTTGTTAGGATACGCTAACTCCTTCCGATAGCGTGCATTAACCCAAAATGTTAGCATGCGCTAACTGATGTTCGATACCCAGTACGTGGAGTCCAGAACCTACTGTCCTCTGCCTTGCTCGCGTGATCGTGTGCTACGCTTATGCCTTAGCGTGCGTTGCCAGCAAAATTAGCATACGCTACTTACCACTCGTAGCGTGCGCTACGAATTTCCCAAATCAGCCCAGTACCTTTTGGACTGTCTGCCTCACTAGCGCTAGCGTGCGCTAATATTGAGCGATAGCGTGCGCTACCAGTACTCAGTTAGCGTGCGCTAACAAGAGTACCTAGCGTGCGCTACCTCACACACGGGCTACCAATAAATGGTGATGATGATGACAAATTCCCATCTCAATCTCAAACAGTGACGAATGACAAATGATAACTGATACATGATTCCAAAGTACGCCGAACGATGGTCACAACTGAATGAACATGAATAATGAATGGTTATTACTGAGTGGAAAAAAATTCTGAGTGACAATTACTGAATGATAATCAATGAATTCACAACCGGGTATTACAACAGCTTCCAACCAGTAGAATCCCGTGGCCGTTGCAACTCCCTTTGGCTGCCTTGCACCTCTTGATCAAAGATCCTTGGATGCCTTTACAACCTCTTTACTTTCAAGAACCTCGTTCAAGAAAGCAACCTCGTACTCAAACTTTATAAACTAGAGTGTTTGTCTTTCAACAGCTAAGAGCTTCTTCGAATATGATCTTTTAAGCTTGCTCTTTCACGTTGCTATAGATTGCCTTTAGCTTTGATTGCCTTGATTGCTTTGTTCGCTTGAAAGAGTTGTTCGCATCATACTTAGCTCAATTCATATCTTCGGATATGATCTTTTAAGCTTGCTCTTTCATGATGCTATAGATTGCCTTTAGCTTTGATTGCCTTGATTGCTTTGTTCGCTTGAAAGAGTTGTTCGCATCATACTTAGCTCAATTCATATCTTCGGATATGATCGTTTAAGCTTGCTCTTTCACGATGCTATAGATTGCCTTTAGCTTTGATTGCCTTGATTGCTTTGTTCGCTTGAAAGTGTTGTTCGCATCATACTTAGCTCAATTCATATCTTCGAATATTTATAGTACGATCCTTGAGCTTTTCTTCATAGCCATTGCACTACTGTAACAAATCCGTATGTTGGAGAGTGGACTTGTTTGTTTATCTTATCAATCCGTTGCAAGGCTGGATTCCCTTTTCAATTCCGACCATTGTGAAGACTTTCTTGTTGTAGCACCGTATTCCTTGATTAAAATAAGTATAAAGTTCTCAGAATGCGAATCTTGATGAATATTTAATTCCTTGCTTTCTGGGTATCTTTCCAGTTTGTCTCCTATGTCTTGCATGTGGCTTTCCGTGATTGTTGACTTTTCAACGCTTGCTGACGTGGACTGAGTTACTTGGCTGATAACTTATCTGATCTCTCTTGGTCAAACTGTCTGATGTGCAGTCAACCTTCTCTGATGTAGGACTTCTCTGATATCTCTTCTCTGAGATGAAGTTCTCTGTCCTGATGAATATTCTCTGATATGAAGTTATCTGATCTGATGGTCAAACTTCAGTTGACTGTACTTCGTCTGATAATTTGACTGCAGATTGGTCAAACTTCTCTGATATTCCTGTTTGACCAGGACTTCTCTGATAATAAGTTGCCTCATGATAAGTCGTCTGTGGTCAACCTTCCATGATTAGTTGAGTTGACCAAGACTCGGATGATAAACACTTGTCTGAAACTCGGCTGCTACAGTGTTTTGGTCAACCTCTCTGATGTTTCTGTTGACCAAAACTCGTCTGATATTTGAACTCATCTGAAGACTTCTCTGATATCTGGCAGTTCTATACTTAGCCGTTTTCTGACTGATTAACGATACTTAGCCTAAACTTAAAGGCCTATAGAAGATATTCATTTGGTTCTTCTTTACATTTTGCCAAGTACTTAAACATGCATTTGAATAATTGATCAATACAGGGATGACATCATCAAAATCTAATAACTATTCCTAACAATTACAGCAGAGAGATGGCTACAAGATGTGATCCGTATGCTCCATCCTCAGTTGATTGGTTGTACAGACCCGGTCGGCTGGGAAGACTGGATTAACAAAGTGAATAAAGTTTTTGTGGCAGTAAATTGTCCATAGGCACGGAAGGTGTCGATTGCGCAGTATATTCTGACGAAGCACACCGCTAGCTGGTGGCAGGCCGTTGCACCTCAAGACCATGAGGTTTCGTTGGACGAGTTTAAAGAGTTAATGGAAGCCGAGTATTGCCCGTGACCTATTCAGAGGCCAGAATCCAAGCTTTTTCGAGGCTAAACCCCAGGACATTCCCGTATCTCAGGCGATTATTGAATACAATCAGCAGCTCAACCATGTAAAGGGTCAAGTGAGAGAAGAGAGGGATAAGATCCGACACTTTGATATGCAGATGAAGCCCAAAATTCGGCATTACATGGCTGGATTTGCTTGTAATACATTGAAGGAGTATCAAGGCAAAGCACTGGCCTATGATATGTCCTTCGCAGCTCGGAGACGACTAGTGAGGGTAAGGAGCAGAAGACCTCTGGGAATTTTTCGGGCAATAAGAGTAACAACCAACAGAAATCTCAGTCGGCGAACTATCTATCTGGAAAGTCACACCGTACATCTGGAGGCAACTGTAATTTCAGAACCGGACCTAGTGTATCCAACCGGTCGTGATTTCAACCTGCCTCCTCTGAAATGCTATAGTTGCGGCCAGACGGGCTACAAAGCTGCATATTACACCGAGGGAGAAAAGACCCTTGGGACTCAAGCATCCGTTCCTATGCCTGAAGAACCAAGTGTTAATCGGAAGTCATCAGCTGGTCAGCCATCTTAGAGTTTCGGTCGGGGAAGAGGACAGGGTCAGTCCGTTAGAGGGGGAGCCTCCAATGCTGGTTTAGTACAGCCGCGTGTTTATGAGATGAGGAGAGCGTATTATCCAGAGGATGCCGTGGCTGTAGGCACGTTTATGTTCTCTCTCATCCAGTTAGAGTGCTTTTCGATTCTGGCGCTTCTCATCCGTTCATCTCTTTGGAATGTGTGTGTCGATTGAGTATTGAATGTTTGTCTGTTTGTGAACCGTCTGTGGTTAAATTGCCTAGTGGGTGTAATACCCACGATTTTCGTTCTGGTTATTTTGGATTTTTTTTCGGATATTTCCCGGTTGTCGAGTGCCAGTATTATTTTCTCGACAACTGATTTTGGCGTTTATGACCGTAGGTGATGATTGGTTATCCGTTATTTTCATTTCGGATCGATGATGTTGTCCCCGAGTGTTTTGTCGTGTTCGTCCCGTGCGATTTTGGAAAATCGAGTCGTCGAATCATGGTTGTCGGGCATTGGCCGGACGGTTTGGGGGCGGCCGGACCAGTAAAGCACCGGCCGGACGGGTACGAGCTTGGCCGGCGGGTGCGCGAGAAGCGTAGCGCACGCCTTCGGCCGGAGGCGCTGCACGCTACGACCGGTTGGCTGCGCGCGCTAGTCGGCCGAGGCAGTAAGGGCAGAAAGGTTCTGGACTGGGAAGATCGGCAGGTAGCGAATGCTACTGTCGGACACTGAGCACGCTACGGCCGGCAAGTAGCGCACGCTACGGCCGGAAGGCTACGCACGCTACCTGGCGGAGCCAGGAAGTCTCTGGATTGTGGCTGGGCCGACAGCGCACGTGTTCAGCGCATGATGGCAGGCCCGACGGAACATACTCGACCATGACCGCCCACTAGCGCACGCTAGCTCGGCAGTCTAGCGCACGCTAGGCTGCACCAGTATAAATATGACCGAGCAGTCCAGTTTTAGTCATTTTTTCCCATTTCTATCCTTCTCTTCCGCGGCTGGATCCTTGGAGATCATGAAGGCATGTTGTTATGCAATTAATCCACGAAGTTTGGTAGCTCATATCATCGATTAATCACTCCATAACATCCTTCAATCCAGCGAATCAAGGTTAGTTTTCCTAAAATCCTAGTTTTGGGAAAATTTGGGATTTTGGTTGTTTCGCCCGTTTAATCCATGATAAACTATAGTTGTGATGGATTGATGATTATTAAGTCATATTATACCAATTTCCTTGTTGATCCATGGTTCAATTGTTAAATATTCTTCGTTTTGTTGAGTTCCTAATCGGTGCCTTGAAGGTGTTCGGTGAAAATCCTTAGAGGGGGGTTTTGGGCGTTCTACGATTATTCTTCCTCGTACGATCGTAAATTTATTCACGGTATTATGTTAGGGCCAGGTTCCGTGCGAAGAACTCGAGTCGGAACCCTTCCGTTCGCAGTTTTCCGATCCGTTGTGTTACCGTTGTTTTCGCCGGAGAGTTGTGGGCGTTCGAGGTTTTTCGGTTGAGCCATGTTCGTCGGAGTGTCCGGCATCGACTATCGAGGCAAGTATCTTGCCCATACATTACGTGTTTTGTGAATATAATGGTTGGAAATTGACGAGATGTGCTAAATGAATATTTACAACCTTTTCTCAAAAGAATCGGTATATTTACAATCATGGTTTTCTTAAAGGACGAATCTTGCGTTCGAGACTTAATGTGCTTATCTGACTATGTGTGTTAGTGTTGAGTGTAGGAACTCCCTACCTTCAGATGATGTCATTATGTGTGAATATGTCGTCGGTAATTTGGGGTTAAATCCTTTTGTTATGAATTGTGCTGTTAGGCGTATTTTTATACGCTCATGTATCATTATTTTGTAGTATTTTGGAGTGTGAAATCATCTAAATGAGCTTTTAATGCCTTAATTTTGTATGATTGACAGGAAATTGAAGTCCGAAAGCTTAAACGAGGCAAAACGCGAAACGGCAAAATCGACTATGAGCCGCGGCACAAGGAAGCCGAGCCGCGGCAAAGGAAGACACCACCAAGGGCGAGTAGGTGTACTGTGCGGCACGGCCCATGTGAGCCGCGCACGTAGGATTTAATTACGCCCTGTATTCAGATTTTGGCGATGTGCCGCGCAAGTTCGATGAGCGCGGCACACTTAGCGGGTTTGGTACGTCTGCGCGGATTTTGGGCGTTTGAAGCGATTTCAACCAACTAATACGGACGCGATTTATGGAAGTGCTGAGCTATAAATAGGGCTTAAGACCCTAAGTTAATCATCTTTGAATCATTGAATCAAGACCTAAGGGAGCTTAAGCTTGGAGACAGAGAAGAGGAGGAAGCGGAGGAATTCAAGGCGAAGGCGGAAGGCTCAAGAACGGAGGAATCCGAGCTTCATCTGCGTTTGAATTTTATGCTTTCGTTTATTTACTTTGTATTGTCAGTTTTTAGTATGTCGTAAAGCCCTTATCTAGGGTTTTGATGAAACCTTTATTTTGACGAATTGATTGAGGTTATCCAATTTATTACCTTTTTCTTGAGTTTTCCCAATTATGTTTAATGCTTGCAATTATCGCCAATAGTTGTATTGATTTAATCATTCACTTGAATCGGGAGAGGAGATTTGGTGAGAACTATTGGTGAGGACCGTTTTATTCTGTGAGATAGGAATATACTAATAGGAACTACGTGGCCTTAAGGAGATTTCATGCTTTTTGCCTAGCGACGAGATAATTCACCTAGGGATAGAGTGCGTTAGTCGCCGATAGATAAATCTATTGACCTCGGGAGAGGCGGTAGAATATATTAGCAATCTCCGCCTTCAATTTATTGGGTATATTATTTATTTCGGATAATCAAGATTTAATTCGTATAATTTAAGGTGGATTCTGATGTCTTTTCTTATTTATAATTTGATTCCTTTTATTCAATCTATCGTTTTCTGTTTCGTCTTTCAAGAATTCTTTTAGTTATTAATCCACAAACCCAACTTCGATTGTTCAAATAAAATTGGGATACGAACGTCGGTAGTTAGAGATTCAATCCTCGTGGGAACGATACTCTACTTATCACTTTATTACTTGTAAACGATGACGCGTGCACTTGCGTGTAGGAAATATCGCAACAAGTTTTTGGCGCCGTTGTCGGGATGAAATTTTTCTAATATCGACTTAAGTATTTCCAGTCTTAATTTGAGCGTTTTATTTCTATTTTTGTGTATTTAATTTTGTGTATTCGTTTTCCTTTCAGACCTTTCGTGTAGTGCATGAGAAGACTCGAACGAAGGCTTACTACCTTTGGACACCGAGCTCGAGCGCACTCTAAGAAGGAATAAAAAGGAAAAAGAGAGTTGCAGACGGCAGTCAAGATGGCGAAAATATTGAAATCCAAGGAGGAGACAACCAAGTGCGGCAAGTTCAACCGAACTCGCTCTTCGAGATTATGCCATGCCGCAAGTCAACGCAAATTTTTCGAATTCGGCGTCCCACCGTCCAAGCTAATAATTTTGAAATCAAGCCCGCCATTATTCGGATGGTACAAGCGAGCCCTTTACGTGGATTGCCGAAGGACGACCGAATGCCCACATTGCTTCGTTCCTTGAGATATGTGACACATTTAAAACAAATGGTGTCACCGACGATGCCATCCGATTGAGGCTTTTCCCTTTTTCTTTGAGGATAAAGCAAAGTTTTGGTTAAATTCCTTACCGGGTCGATTACAACATGGGAGAGGTTAGTGCAAGCCTTCCTTGCAAAATTTTTCCCACCAGCTAAGACGGCGCGGTTGAGAAACGAGATAACTACTTTTGCCCGATTCGATATGGAATCGCTCCACGAGGCGTGGGAGCGATATAAAGAATTGCCGAAGATGCCCTCATCACGGCATTCTGATTGGCTTGGTGCATACGTTTTATGGTGGTTTGAGTGCTTCTACACGCACTCTTGTCGTCTGACCTCGGGAGGGACATTCATGGGAAAATCTATGGCGAGGCTCACGTGCTTTTGGAGGATATGGCTGGCAACGCTACCAATGGCGTGAAAGATTGACAACGAAAAGAGTAATGGAAGTTTCGAGCAATGATCCGATCTCCACCTTGTCAGCTCAAGTCGCCGCTTTGACACAGCAGCTCCAGAACTTTTCGCATGCACCAGCCCCCGTTACCATTGAAACGTGTAATTGGTGTAACGGATCACACCCGAGTGCGGAATGTCAATTTGGAAATCCTTTCGAGCAAAATCAGATGGAGCAGGCTCAATTCGTAGGAAATGGGAATCGACCGAATAACCCGTACTCCAATACTTATAATCCGGGGTGGCGCAATCACCCCAACTTTTCATGGAGAAACGGACAGAACGCACATCAGCCCCCTTTCACTCAGAATCAACAGCAGCCCCCTTCCGCTCCTAAAGTGTCTCTCGAGGAAGCGCTTGCAAAATTGGCGGCAAATACGAGTCAATTTATGACTCGGACGGAAGCTACGTTACAAAATCATTCTGCTTCCATTCGGAATTTAGAGGTCCAGCTGGGCCAAATCGCTAATGTATTGACGGCTCGTCGGAGGGAGCATTGCCGAGTACCACGAAACAAATCCTCGAGAAAGTTTAAATGCAATTAGCTTGAGAAGCGGGAGAGATGTGCTAGATCAGCCCGAGCTGAGTAAAGAGAAGAAGAGGATTGAGGAAGAGATGGAATTACGGCTAGAGGAGTCGAAGGAAGTTCAAATGGATAACTCAAAGACATGTGTTCCCCCGTTCCGTTTCATGAGACTACAAACAAAGAAGGGCGGACAAACAATTTTCTAAGTTCTGGAGGTGTTCAAAAGCTTCACATAAATATTCCGTTCGCCGAAGCATTGGAGCAGATGCCGAGTTATGTCAAGTTCATGAAAGAGATACTATCTAAGAAGAGAAAACTTGAAGAGTTCAAACGGTTGCCTTGACAGAGGAGTGCGGTGCAATTCTTCAAAAGAAGCTCCCACCTAAGTTGAAAGATCCGGGAGGCTTCAACATACCGTGCACCATGGGGAATCTTTCGTTTGATAAGGCACTATGCGATCTTGGTGCAAGTATCAACCTCATGCCTCTATCGATTTTCCAAAAGTCAATATTGGGAAGCCAAGCCAACCACGATCTCCTTACAATTGGCGGATCGATCGATTAAGTATCCGAGGAGTGATCGAGGATGTTTTAGTTAAAGTCGATAAGTTCATCTTTACTGATTTCATCGTATTAGACATGGAGGAAGATGAAAATATTCCGATCATCTTGGGACGACCATTTCTAGCTACGGGCCGCACCCTTATAGACGTGGAAAAGGGGAGTTAACTCGAGGGTCCAAGACAGGCAAGTCACTTTTCAAGTGTTCAAATCGCTCCCATGTCCCGGAAGTGCTGATAAAGAGTCTCAAATTGAAAGCGTGGATGTTGTTGAAAGAGGAAAGCACCGAAAACATCGTCGGTGGAAAAATTCAGATTTTGCGTTGAATGGCCCAAGTTTTAAGAAGGATGTTGAGCAGTGGCATTCCTCGAGCATGAGGAAAAATCTGCAGTCGTGAGTTCGTTGGCAAAGGAGGAGAGTGAGCCGAAAGCCAAGAGAAAAATTAGTCATGGAGAAACCGGGTGTTTCGGGAAGTTTTTCAAGTCGAAACCTCTTCGCAAACAACATTTGATTACCAAACCGAGAATCGAACCGCTGATGACCGATGGTCATAATTTTAACCAAAACATAAACGGTTCGATAAACGGGGCGGAAGCCAAATGGAGTTTGCGAAAAGCAAACTAACGTTGTTCAATAGGTCCGGCTGACGACTATAAACTTAGTGCTTCTCGGGAGGCAACCCGAGCTCGTAGTTGTAGAATCTTGCATTTCTTTATTTTTCTTGTTTTTCGTGATTCTTAGTTTTCATCATTTTTGTGCTTCTATCTGCTTCGTCCTCTCGTTTTTAACGTCTTCTTTTCAAAATTCTGTGCAGGAAAGTTCCAGGGGAGAAACTGGAGTATGAGCCGCGGCACAGCTATTGTGAGCCGCGGCACACATCATTCGCCAGGGAAGGCAAAACCAACTGTACTTTGTGCCGCGGCACGGCATAAATGAGCCGCGGCACACTTGAGCAATGAGCCGGGGCATACGGAATTTAAGCCGCGGCACACGACAAAACGAGACACAGTAAAAGGATCGTACTTTGTGCCGCGGCACAGTTATTGTGAGCCGCGGCACACTATGCGGAATTTGAAAGGCCAGTAGCATATAACGAGCACTCGGCCGGCATTTCGAGTAAGTTTCCTATTTCATTGCCTTCCCTCCCAGTAGCGAACCGGCCAAGAGATTCTTCAATTTTTCCTGCGATTTTTCTTGTAATCTTCAAAAGGTACGTTTGAATCTTGAATTCTTATTTGCTTATGGTTGATATATGGAAGTGTCTATGCTTTAAATGATTGGAACATGTTTATTTTTCTTCATATAGTTTTGCGATTGTTAGAGAATAACAGGAGTTTCATCGATTTTCTTGATTAAATTGGAACATAAATGAGTTAAATGTGTTAAGTTGTTGCTAATTGAATTGCATTTCTGTTTGTGGGGGCTGAATCGAGCTAGAGCTATGTGTATTCTTCAAGTAAACATGCGCCCTCAAGGTGTCCGATAAATTGCCCAAATGAATAGGTTTCTTTGAAAAAGCAAGTGTCTTGAAGTTTTGTGCAAACGTATACGTTTTCAATTTACAGCAAGCCCAACCCTTACATCCAGTTTAGATGTTTAAGTCCAAATTCATTTTTTTCTCTCGTATGCGCTAGTGTCTTAATGTCGGAATTTCTGGTTTGGTGTCTTTAGCCACGCATATATCATCATTACTATTGTTGCGTAAATAAACTTTCGTGTGTACTTCTCAGGACTGATTATGGCGCGCACGAAGAAGTTGACCAAGCGTGCTAGGACCGAGTCGTCCCCTACGCGAGGGGAGACCTCTCGGGGTCGGGCCGAGGCGGAGGGGCACCAATTTTCGGACCCCGAGATCCACAAGATATTCAACGAAAAGATCCGTCCGCGTCCTCTTATTCCCGAGAGAGGTTTTACTCCAGCTCCTCAGGACGGGGAGTTGCTCATGATGATTGACGAGATGGGATGGGCTAGATTTACCGCACCTCCTGAGCCGATCATTTCGATCGTCCCAGAGTTTTATGCCGCGCTCTGTCAAGCACATCCGGCAGGCATACGTTGCCATCTCTAGAGTCTAGGACTCAGTCGACGTCCGAGGGGTCACGGTTGATTTCTCCCACCGCTATTCGGAGGCTTTTGGGTTTCCGGTGGGACGAGACAGACTATGACCGCGTGATGACCGGCCTCACTAAGGAGGCCCCGTTGAGACGATTGCACGGCCCGGACCGGGAGCAAGCGAGCACGAGCTCATCTACTTTTCACTTCAGAGCTCGCGCCTCGGCCGCTCGGCGAGCACAGCTTTACTTTATTTGTGCCCGCATTGATCCCACCTCCCGGATCCGTATGCTTTTCTCTCCGCGCCGGATACTTTTTGCTATCACCTCCGGCTGCGTTTTGATGTGGCCCCATTACGGTCCGATCTATCTTCCGGAGTATCCAGGGGGCCAAGACGGGTTGAAGCACCCCTCCCTCATATGCGCTCTATGCCGGCAATGGGCGACGTGGTCGATCGACGAGCCGATGCTTGCCCCACAGGCCCCGATCGACCACCGCATCATCTCACACTTTGAGCATGGGGCGGAGCGCCGGCACACGCTCGGGGCGAGGATTTTTGCTCGAGGAGGCTCATGAGGGATCCCCGAGCCGCTTTTGTTGACGCACGGAGAGGCCGGCCCGCGGCTGACAGAGCGAGGTTGGAGGAGCTGTTGGATGGGTTGCGGGAGGATTTGAGGAGACAGAGAGAAGAGCATAGGGAGGAGCCGAGAGAGGAGTTGAGGAGAGAGAGAGACGAGATGAGGAGAGAGAGAGAGAGCTGGATGGCCGCCATGCGGGAGGAGCAAAGGCGGCGCGGAGAGTGTTATTCTTGCCGCCAGAGCCGAGATGAGAGAGCGAGCCGCCGGGCCGACGAGCGGAGAGGCGTCTTGCTGCGAGGAGGCTTATCATCGAGCACCTCGCGCATGGACGGCCCACATCATGCATCCCGACGGGCCATTTATGCGCCGCCGGCCACCACACCACCTTCCTCACCGGACGATGCCGGCACGGCTCTGAGCAGACCGGAGGGGAGTACTTGACCTTTTACTTTTCTTGCATTTCATTTTGTCCATTGAGGTCAATGTACGTCCTAAGTTTGGGGGTCTACTTTCGATCTACATTCATTCTTGTACTCTATTTTCTTCTTGCTGTACATTACTTTTTGTTGCACTTTTCTTTTCTTTGCGAAATTTTTTTTAGATAGCCTTGCTTGCCGTAGTTTTTCTTTATTCGTGAATTTTCGTGCTTCTATGTGTGATACTGATGTTACGACACTGTCTTTCTCTTTGAAGAAGCGGGCGAGTTTTAGTCGAGTTGTAGTCGATTATTTCATTACGCTTAGTATTCAATTAGGTCCGAAATTTTTCGTGATTGTAGAGGATCGCGTATAAGAGACGATACATACTTGTTTTTAATCCCCATCAATACGTTTGGCTACATTTTCCGGATAGTGAGTCGTACTGTTCTTTAGTCGTGTTGGCACTTAAATTGAGTTTAGAGTCGGGCAGTTTTTCCCTAAAAGTCGAGATAATGTGTTCTATGAAGGGAAGTCTAGTAACCGGCGAATTCGCGTGACCCGTTGTTTACTCTCGCGTAAAACGACGACCCCGATTAGACTAGTGATTTAGTGATTTCACATGTGCCAATAATAGGGAGCCTAGTAACCGGGGGTATTCGCGTGAACCGCTGTTTACTCTCGCGTAAAACAGCAACCTTGATTCGGACATGCGGAAATTAGTTATTCGAGTTGTTTCTCCGCTGTAGACGGGAACTTAGTAACTAGAAGCATCCATGTGCCCCATGAGTGTCTTTTACGTCAAACGGTTTCCTAATACATGAGAATGGAAGTTCCACCCTAGGATTATCCCGATGAAACATCCCGAGATCCTAACCTAGTGGTCGACTCGAATCAAATTCTTAAGCATATTTATATAAGGGGATACTGTCCGAGGTTTATTTGTTATGAGACTCGTGAAAATTGTGCCTTTAGACTGTGAAACGCGACGAACTAGCTTGTTTATGTTAGCCTTTCATATTGACGGTCGATTTGACTCATGTTTTGTTAATCTTTGAGCTGAGTTTTCTTCATGAACGAATGATTAGGACTGAACTTGATTACTTTGCGGAATCATTATTCTGAGTGCAGCTCGCTTTTATGACACTCGTATTATTTAGAGAGAATGGCAGGATAGTATTGATTAGGTTGAACACTATGAGTTGCACGATTGTTCACGACATTCTTTTATTGACTTTAATTCTTTTTGCTTGAGGACAAGCAAAGGCTTAAGTTTGGGGGTATTTGTTAGGCGTATTTTTATACGCTCATGTATCATTATTTTGTAGTATTTTGGAGTGTGAAATCATCTAAATGAGCTTTTAATGCCTTAATTTTGTATGATTGACGAAATTGAAGTCCAGCTTAAACGAGGCAAAACGGCGAAACGGCAAAATCGACTATGAGCCGCACAAGGAAGCCGAGCCGCGGCAAAGGAAGACACCAAGGGCGAGTAAGTGTACTGTGTCGCGGCACCCATGTGAGCCGCGGCACGTAGGATTTAATTACGCCCTGTATTCAGATTTTGGCGATGTGCCGCGGCACGAGTTGATGAGCCGCGGCACACTTAGCGGGTTTGGTACGTCTGCGCGGATTTTGGGCCGTTTCGAAGCCAGTTTTCATCCAACTAATACGGACGCGATTTATGGAAGTGCTGAGCTATAAATAGGGCTTAAGACCCTAAGTTAATCATCTTTGAATCATTGAATCAAGACCTAAGGGATCTTAAGCTTGGAGACAGAGAAGAGGAGGAAAGCAGAGGAATTCAAGGGCAGAAGGCGGAAGCTGAAGAACGGAGGAATCCGAGCTTCATCTGCGTTTGAATTTTATGCTTTCGTTTATTTACTTTGTATTGTCAGTTTTTAGTATGTCAGGCTAAAGCCCTTATCTAGGGTTTTGATGAAACCTTTATTTTGACGAATTGATTGAGGTTATCCAATTTATTACCTTTTTATTGAGTTTTCCCAATTATGTTTAATGCTTGCAATTATCGGCCAATAGTTGTATTGATTTAATCATTCACTTGAATCGGGAGAGGAGATTTGGTGAGAACTATTGGTGAGGACCATTTTATTCTGTGAGATAGGAATATACTCATAGGAACTACGTGGCCTTTAGGAGATTTCATGCTTTTTGCCTAGCGACGAGATAATTCACCTAGGGATAGAGTGCGTTAGTCGCCGCTAGATAAATCTATTGACCTCGGGAGAGGCGGTAGAATATATTAGCAATCTCCGCCTTCAATAAATTGGGAAAATTATTTATTACGGATAATCAAGATTAAATTCGGATAAATTAAGGTGGATTCAGAACTCTAGACTTATTTATAATTTGATTCCTTTTATTCAAGCTATCGTTTTCTGTTTAGTCTTTCAGTAATTCTTTTAGTTATTAATCCACAAACCCAACTTCGATTGTTCAAATAAAATTGGGATACGAAAACGTCGGTAGTTAGAGATTCAATCCTCGTGGGAACGATACTCTACTTATCACTTTATTACTTGTAAACGATGACGTGCACTTGCGTGTAGGAAATATCGCAACAAGTGCGTGGAATCATGTGGTTATCGGTGGATATATGAGTTGTGTGATACGGGTTGTGTCGTTCGGTGTTGTTGATATAAGTGTGTTTCTTTGTGGATAGTATTAATTCTGGGTCGTGAGTGTATGTTAGAATAATATGGCCATTTTAGCAAAATACCTCGACTATATATATTGTGATTGACTCTTGAGGATTGTGGTTTTGGAAATGTGAATTGATGAGAGTTGTAAGGTTTTTCTCGGGTACTCTCACTCGGGGATTGACTCGACGGGGTCACACGGGGACCTGGTGGCTTAGCGGCTGGACCGGGTCGCGAGAGTTACTTCGAGTGGGCGTTCTCACCTGGGGATTGCTCGACGGGGCACACAGGGACTTGGTGGCCTTACGGCGGGACCGGAGGCTAGACCGGGTCGCGAGAATTGCCAGAGTGTTTGTACTGTTGATTAATTGTGATATGTCCGGAGTATCAAAATGCTTGTTGCTCGGAGTCGAGAGACATTATATATCGAGTCTTGGTGTTTGGATAAAATGGCATAAAAATAATGTGTTATGTGTAACGTATTTTTGGAAGTGAATTGAAGTGAATGAACGGGTCGTGGACCCTGTGTTGGTGATCGAAATGGTTGGGTCGTGGACCCTGTGTTTTGTGACTGGAATGAATTGGGTTGTGAACCCCGTGTTTTGTTAATCGGTTTTGCATTTTTGGAAAATGAACTTTGGGGTGGTGACCCTAAGAGGCTTTTGAAGAATTAAGAACTTTACTATTGCAAATGTTTACGAAAACTCCCGAGATTTGAAAATGTTTTCAAAGTGCTTTCTTGTTTTGGTTTCTACTTTCAAGACTTGAACTATTTTAATTATCAAATAGCTCGGGAAGTCTTTTGTTGTATTCTCGGAATGTGTTTTGTATGGCTCGTATTTGCACTTTATACTTGTACTAGCAAAACAGTGGAGCTTTGCTAACCCCCGAGTATTCGGGGGGTGGATGTCTTTTTTTGCATCCAGGTACATGCAGGTTTGGGAGCAAAACACAGGATCGGCGCGAAGGATGATGGAAGGCGAATGATACTAATCCCACGAAGGCCAGTGTTAGATGCAGTCAGTTAGAGTTTGTGTATGGTCGTTCTTCTGTCGTATTTTTGGTTTGAGAGTGTATTTTACCCATGCATGGGTATGAGTCGAGGTAGAAATGTGCATTTTAACTTGTATGTTTGTGATGAAAGACCAAGTTGGTCTACGGATTTGGTATTTTATCATGTCGGTATGCAATTTATTGTGTGGTTTTGATGTCTAGCCTGGTGGATCCTCACGGAGAGGGTCTGCGGCATGTAATATTCCCGGTTTGATTCTGGGGGTGTTACATTTATGGTATCAGAGCTTTAGGTTGCAGAAACCTAGGCTGTCGGGTCTAGTCGGGTATTGTCGTGTCTTGTTCTGTCAGATTTTGTCTGTCTAAGTCGTGTCGCGACGCGTCGTCTGTGATGTCGGCCGTGATTAGTATCGAGGTGCAGCCATCATCTTCGTGCGACCTGTGGATTGTAAGTCTCCCTACTGCATTGTTCCTTGTGATATACGAGCTTGTATGATTTTGTGTTATGACGTGGAGTTTAAAGGTGATTTGTTATTATGTGGCCTATGTTGTTTGATCCTCGTATGACGCTAGAATGAAACGTATATGTATATATACACACATCCTGATATAAGTCGTTTTTACAAGAGTAATAGCCTTGGTGTGGTTACGCAAAGAAAAATTCATCAATGTGATATTTTAAAACTTTACATGTTTTTGGAGAGACACGTATATTTTTGTTTTAAAACATCCTCCAAAGGGAGGAAAAAGTTTGATTTTCGTATGATGACCTCAAGGTCAAAAATTTTTAAGAATTCAAACTACCGATATTTTATTTTCATCTTGTATTATAAGTTTTCAAAACACGATTTTTGAACCCAAGTGAAGTCTACAAAATGTAGACAAGACGTGACTCTCGTTTTCAACTTATCGGTTTTATGGTTGTTAGTCGAGAAATACGTGATGATGTTCTTGTTGTTCGGGCAGTATAGCCAGTTTTAGATTAAAATTGTGATGTGATTGCTGAGTCATTCGGTTTGTGTACATTGAGATAACTCTCTTTAATAAGAGGTCAGATTTCGGTTTTTGAATAACAATTGTCTTTTGATGGTTGCTCATGAAGTGTTAAATCGATGGCTTTTAGATTCGAATGTGTTGTTGATTATTTGTAACCATCGATTCTAGTAAAGTCGTGTATATATTCGCAATCACGTTGCTGAATTAGAGCTGTTAGCGCACGCTAAGCACAAGGCTAGCGCGCGCTAATGTGGCATGAGTAGCGCACGCTAATGTTGTTGTAACACGCGCTAATCAGCCTGGGCAGAGGATGTGGAACCGCATTTTTGCCGTTAGGTCTAACTTTCTGCAGTCAGTCGTCTGTGACTGTATTCTATGTGCGTTGTCTAGTGATGACAACCGTTTTGTGTTGTGACCTTTCATTCGCGCTAAGTGATAATTGATTTTGTTCTGTGAGTTGATAAATTATGTATGTTGTATGTGTGTGTTCGAAAATGTTTTTCTGAAACTTTCATAAGTTTGTGCAAGTTGTGGAAATCAATTTTTGAAACTAATTTGACGTTTCGATTAATTCGGCGGCTTCGTATGAACTTTGGAAATTGTTTGAAATTTGCGAGTCGTCCTAGGATTCTCAAATAAAACCTCGACGGTATTGAAAGAGTTGTTTTAAAGTACCTTGAACATTTTGTAAAATGTTACCGTCGTTGATTCTTGTGTAGTGTTGGAAGAATTTTCGGAAATGACTTTTAACGTACTATTGTATTTTCGAATAATTCGAGTATATGATTTTCAAAAACTTTCACTCAAATTTTTTTTTTCAAAAACCAATACGATTTTTTTTATTTTCAAAAATATATAGTGAAAGATGAAAAATCTCACTCGATGTAAAGTTCAAACTCGAATTTGGAAATGTTAGAGTATGTAAGAATGGTTTGATGATCTTGCATGGTTAACTTGTTGGTTGTTAACGGTGATGATGATGCGTAGAGGCATGACGATTTTGATAACGCCGGTTACACAGAAATATTATTTTGGCAAATGATTTCAAATGAAACGGTTAGAGTATGTTGTTTACAAGTGTTGATGAAACAACCCGAGGTACCAAAAGTACTTTTAAAGTTTACTTTTAATAGCATACAAACCCAAGGATTTTCAAAAGATTTCCTTTAAAAGGATACCACGTGGATTTTCTTTCCGAGTTGTTATTGGTTACCTTATGTGATATGTCATGCTAAGTTGGTACTTTAGCATATTGTTTTCGCGAAGTGGTGCAATCATATTGAGTAAGAATCCGCTTAGTATGCCGAGGGACATCGGACGCGACCGTGACCGTGGTACAATTGGTTATGGAGATTAGATGCGGGACCAAGAGGATATGGCCGGGAAGGTTGATATTCAAGCACTTCGTTTCGTTGTTTAGGTTTCGGGGACGAAACCTCTTTTAAAGGTGATATGATGTAATACCCACATTTTTTTTCTTCTCTTTTCTATTTCGTTCGATCGTATTTAGGCGATTGTGTTCGTTAATGCTTCTGACCTTGTATTGTTTCTCACCTTTGTCATTCGAGCGAGTTCTGATATTGTTCCAAATTGATGTGTATATCGTTGTGATCTTTCCAAGTTCGGATCGATTTCTTGTGAACCGTGTTCGTAGTTAACACCTCGTGATTCCTACGAGTTTATTGATGTCTTGATTTGAGGTGTGAACGTCACAGTTGATCGTTGTTGTTCGATCATTGATATTTGATCGTCGTTGTACAATCATTTTTGTTTGATCTGGAAATCGTAATTTGATTTTTGTATTGCTCGGTTTTATCAACCGCAGCGATTCATGCTCGTTGCTTTTCGTAAGCATTCTTGCGTATTGAATCGGATCGTAGTGGCTTTATACTGCATGGAGTTCTGGTGTTTTTTCGAGAGTCGCCTTGCTTTTGTTTTAAGTTTCGGGACGAAACTTATTTTTAGGGGGGTAGAATGTAATACCCACGATTTTCGTTCCGGTTATTTTGGATTTTTTTTTCGGATATTTTCCGGTTGTCGAGTGCCGATATTATTTTATCGACAACTGATTTTGGCGTTTATGACCGTAGGTGATGATTGGTTATCCGTTATTTTCATTTCGGATCGATGATGTTGTCCCCGAGCGTTTTGTCGTGTTTGTCCCGTGCGATTTTGGAAAATCGAGTCGTCGAATCATGGTGGTCGGGCACTGGCCGGACGGTTGGGGACACTGGCCGGACGGCTGCAGGCACTGGCCGGATGGGTACAGGCACTGGCCGGGCGGGTGCGGCAGGAATCGGCGTAGCGCACGCTACGGCCGGGAGGCAGCGCCCGCTACGACCGGTTGGCTGCGCGCGCTAGTCGGTCGAGGCAGTAAGGGCAGAAAGGTTCTGGACTGGAAAGATCGGTAGGTAGCGCCGCTACTGTCGGACATCAAGACGCCTTCTGGCGGCAGTAGCGCACGCCTTCTGGCCGGAAAAGACGCGCTTCTGGCCGAGCAGAAGTCTGGATTGTGGGTGGGCCGGCCGCGCACGTGTTCGATGCATGATGGCGGGCGGCGAACATTCTCGACCATGACCGCCGCTAGCGCACGCTAGCTCGGCGATCTAGCGCCACGCTAAGTGCACCGATATAAATATGACCGGCGATCGGTTTTAGTCATTTTTTTCCATTTCTATTCTTCTCTTCCGCGGTTGGATCCTTGGAGATCATGAAGGCATGTTGTTATGCAATTAATCCACGAAGTTTGGGAGCTCATATCATCGATTAATCACTCCATAACATCCTTCAATCCAGCGAATCAAGGTTAGTTTTCCTAAAATCCTAGTTTTGGGAAAATCGGGGGTTTTGGTTGATTTCGCCCGTTTAATCTGTGATAACCTATAGTTGTGATGGATTGATGATTATTAAGTCATATTATACCAATCTCCTTGTTGTTCCATGGTTCGATTGTTAAAGATTCTTCGTTTTGTTGAGTTCCTAATCGGTGCCTTGAAGGTGTCCGGTGAAAATCCTTAGAGGGGGGTTTTGGGCGTTCTACGATTATTCTTCCTCGTACGATCGTAAATTTATTCACGGTATTATGTTAGGGCCAGGTTCCGTGCGAAGAACTCGAGTCGGAACCCTTCCGTTCGCAGTTTTCCGATCGGTTGTGTTACCGTTGTTTTCGCCGGAGAGTTGTGGGCGTTCGAGGTTTTCCGGTTGAGCCATGTTCGTCGGAGTGTCCGGCATCGACTATCGAGGCAAGTATCTTGCCCATACATTACGTGTTTTGTGAATATAATGGTTGGAAATTGACGAGATGTGCTAAATGAATATTTACAACCTTTTCTCAAAAGAATCGGTATATTTACAATCATGGTTTTCTTAAAGGACGAATCTTGCGTTCGAGACTTAATGTGCTTATTTGACTATGTGTGTTAGTGTTGAGTGTAGGAACTCCCTACCTTCGGATGATGTCATTATGTGTGAATATGTCGTCGGTAATTTGTGGTTAAATCCTTTTGTTATGAATTGTGCGTGGAATCATGTGGTTATCGGTGGATATATGAGTTGTGTGATACGGGTTGTGTCGTTCGGTGGTGTTGAGATAAGTGTGTTTCTTTGTGGATAGTATTAATTCTGGGTAGTGAGTATATGTTAGAATAATATGGCCATTTTAGCAAAATACGTCGACTATATATATTGTGATTGACTCTTGAGGATTGTGGTTTTGGAAATGTGAATTGATGAGAGTTGTAAGGTTTTTCTCGGGTACTCTCACTCGGGGATTGACTCGACGGGGTCACACGGGGACCTGGTGGCTTAGCGGCTGGACCGGGTCGTGAGAGTTACTTCGAGTGGGCGTTCTCACCTGGGGATTGCTCGACGGGGCACACAGGGACTTGGTGGCCTTACGGCGGGACCGGAGGCTGGACCGGGTCACGAGAATTGCCAGAGTGTTTGTACTGTTAATTAATTGTGATATGTCCGGAGTATCACAATACTTGTTGCTTGGAGTCGAGAGACATTATATATCGATTCTTGGTGTTTGGCTAAAATGGCATAAAAATAATGTGTTATGTGTAACGTATTTTTGGAAGTGAATTGAAGTGAATGAACGGGTCGTGGACCCTGTGTTGGTGATCGAAATGGTTGGGTCGTGGACCCTGTATTTTGTGACTGGAATGAATTGGGTTGTGAACCCCGTGTTTTGTTAATCGGTTTTGCATTTCTGGACAATGAACTTTGGGGCGGTGACCCTAAGAGGCTTTTGAAGAATTAAGAACTTTACTATCGCAAATGTTTTCGAAAACTCCCGAGATTTGAAAATGTTTTCAAAGTGCTTTCTTGTTTTGGTTTCTACTTTCAAGACTTGAACTATTTTAATTATCAAATAGCTCGGGAAGTCTTTTGTTGTATTCTCGGAATGTGTTTTGTATGGCTCGTATTTGCACTTTATACTTGTATTAGCAAAACAGTGGAGTTTTGCTAACCCCCGAGTATTCGGGGGGTGGATGTCTGTTTTTGCATCCAGGTACATGCAGGTTTGGGAGCAAAACACAGGATCGGCGCGAAGGATGATGAAAGGCGAATGATACTAATCACACGAATGCCAGTGTTAGATGCAGTCAGTTAGAGTTTGTGTATGGTCGTTCTTCTGTCGTATTTTTGGTTTGAGAGTGTATTTTACCCATGCATGGGTATGAGTCGAGGTAGAAATGTGCATTTTAACTTGTATGTTCGTGATGAAAGACCAAGTTGGTCTACGGATTTGGTATTTTATCATGTCGGTATGTAATTTATTGTGTGGTTTCGATGTCTAACCTGGTGGATCCTCACGGAGAGGGTCTGCGGCGTGTAATATTCCCAGTTTGATTCTGGGGGTGTTACAGTGGGGATATAATTGTCGGGGATAGGGAGGTTAGAGACTGTCCAGTGATAATTTCAGATAGAGTGTGGCTTTCAAATTTGATCATCGTTGATATCATTGATGAGGATTTGATCCTCGGTGATGACTGCTGGATAGGCACGGCGTGGTAATGAATTATCGCATGAGAAGTATATCGATATTGTCTGAGGACGGTATCGAACATTCATTTACGGGGCATAGGAGGAGGGGTCAGAAATTATAATCAGCTCTATGAAGGCGGCGAAACTCATTAGGGATGGTTGTCTGGGGTATTGGTGTTGTTCTACGAGAGTAGAGAACGGGAAAGTAGAAATCTCATTGATCCCAGTGGTGAACGAGTTTTCGGATGTGTTTCCAGATGACTTGACAGTACTACCACCGGAGCGTGAGATCGAATTCACAGTTGATTTAGAACCGAGTGCAGACCCGATTTATAAGGCGCCGTACCGTATGGCACATTCGGAAATGCAGGAGTTAAAGAGTCAATTGGGGGAATTTTTAGAGAAGGAATATATTTGACCTAGCGCCTCGCCTTGGGGTGCGCCAGTCTTGTTTGTGAGGAAGAAAAATGGTTCACTACGTTTATGTATCGATTATTGGGAATTGAACAAAGTGACCATTAAGAATAAATATCCCTTGCCTCGCATAGACGATTTGTTTGATCAGTTACGGGGACCTATGATATTCTTCAAGATTGATTTGAGATCTGGGTACTACCAGCTCCGGGTGAGGGAGTCCGATATTCCTAAGATCATTTCTCGTATGAGGTATGGGCATTACGAATTTGTGCTTACGCCATTCAAACTAACCAACGCGTTGACCGTATTTATGCAGCTGATGAATAGGATATTTATCGAGCATCTCGATAAGTGTGTTGTCATTTTTATAGACAATATCCTAGTCTATTCTCGTGATGACGAGGAACACGCTCAGCATTTGCGACTAGTGTTGGAGATTTTGAGAGATCAGCGTCTCTATGCAAAGATCTTGAAGTATGAGTTTTGGCTGAAGGAAGTTATGTTTCTCGGGCATGTGATTTCAGCTGAAGGGGTCTGTGTAGATCCCTAGAATATCGAGGCAGTGTTAGATTGGGCACCGCCTAAGAACGTGAAGGAGGTTCGTAGCTTTTGGGTCTTTCGAGGTATTATAGATGGTTCATCGAGGGGTTCTCTAAACTTGCTCGACCACTTACTCAGTTACTCCAAAAGTCCGAAAAGTTCGAATGGAATGATGAGAGGCAACAGAGTTTCGAGGAACTGAAGAGGCATTTAACTACAGCGCCGGTGTTAGCCTTGCCTCAAGTGAACAGTGGGTTTTCGATTTATAGTGATGCTTCAGGCCAGGGACTCGGGTGCGTTCTCATGCAGCACGAAAGAATTATAGCGTTTGCGTCGCGATAGTTGAAACCATACGAAATGAATTACCCTACTCATGACCTGAAGTTGGATGCAGTGGTGTTTGCACTGAAGATACAGGAACTTCATTTATCGTTGATTGAGTTCGCCTACAATAATAGTTGGCATGCATTGATTAAAATGGCACCATTCGAAGCACTTTATGGTAGGCGGTGTAGATCGCCATTATGTTGGGATGAGGCTTCGGAGTTAGTCGGAACATAACCGGATATGTTGATAAAAACAAAGGAGAAGATTTCTATTATCCGATACCAGTTGTTGACTGCCCAGAGCCCTTAGAAATCTTATGCTGATACTCGTCGTCGACCCTTGGAATTCAAAGTGGGAGATCATGTTCTACTCAAGGTGTCGCCGACAAAGGGAGTTTTCTGCTTCGGGAAAAAGGGGAAACTTAGTCTGAGGTATATCGGACCCTTTGAAATTTTGAACAGGATTGAAGATTTAGCTTATCGCTTGGCGTTGCCTCCAGCTTTGAGTCATGTCCATAGCGTTTTTAATGTTTCTCAGTTGAGAAAGTATGTGTCGGATCCAAGTCATATTATTGATTATAGTGAGATTGATGCAGCCAAGGATGTTACCTTTCCAGAGAGACCGGTGAAGATCCTTGAACGTCGTGAGAAGCAGCTTCAGCACAAAACAATTCCATTGGTTAAGGTGCAATGGTCGAGACATGGAGTCGAGAAAGCAACTTGGGAGACAGAAGAGAAGATACGATCAACATACCCCGAACTTTTTATTTATGTTTCGGAACGAAACATCTTTTTAGAGGGGGAGAATGTAATACCCGTACTTTTCATGAATTTTTAGCTTTGATGTTCTTTCATTTTTGTCGCTTTCGTAAGCGCTTATTGAGATGTTGTTGATTTTAGAGTTTTGTATCTTTAGGAACATGTTCGTATTGATTTGACTTTGCAGTGGTATTATTGAGTGGAGAAGTTAGCGCATGCTAGGCGGTGAGCTAAGCACGTTATTTGTGTTTGGTAACGCGCGCTAGCTTCGCCAGTAGCACACACTAATGATTCGAGTATGGCAGAGGCAGTAGCTGGATTCTGTTCTCTGGGCAAGCAGTTAGCGCACGCTAGGCTTGAGATAACGCACGCTATTTGTGTTGAGTAGCGCGCGCTAGCATGCTAGTAGCATACGCTAATTACTCGGGTTTGGTTGTGGTAGTAGGTTGGTCTCTGTTCTCTAGATGAATAGTTAGCTCACGCTAGGCGTGAGCTAACGCGCGCTAATAGTGTTGAGTAGCGTACGCTAGTATCGCCAGTAGCGCATGCTAACGAGTTGGGCAGTGGGTTCGGAGTCGCTGCATAGAAGCAGTTAGCACACTCTAATGATGTACGTAGCGCACATTAACGACTCAGGTCAGAAGTTGCTGGACTACTGGGTAACCCATTAGCGGGCGCTATCCTTATGAATTAGCGTATGCTAACTAGACCGAGTATATAAGGTTGGTCAACGGTGTTCTTCGTCATATTCTTCTCATTTCTTGCACTTATGATGAGGGCACGCGAGAGTGGCGATCTTGAGGCGATTTGGAACAACCTTTCATCATCCATCATCACCTTTGGTTGGATAACAAGGATTATACAACATCTAATACGTTTCTTCTCTCCGAATCGAGGTAAATTTCTTAGAACCCTAGTTTGGGGAATTTTTTGGGATTTTTCTTAGATTCGTCCGGTAATCCATTTTGAAGCTTGAAATCCTTGGGATTATGATGTATCTACCCCATACCCATGTTTCCCTTACGATTATACAAATATTTTGTGTATTACTTGAAGTGGAGAGGGTTTGGATGATTTCCAACCCCTATGTGAATACTTTAAAGATTTATGAATCGTAGAAAGGGGGTTCTAGGAGTTTTCCTTGAGAATTGAGTATTGATGATTGATTACCATATTTCCTTACGAATTGTTTAGGCCCGGAAGTGCGTTCTTGGACCTCCCTAGCTTGAATACCATTTTCACTTTGATTCTAATATCTCAAAAGCAAGTGTATGTTTATGATTGTACGTTCTCGACTTTGAAAGTGAGGTATATGAATTGTGTGATTGTATATATTCACTCTGGGACAGACCGACGGGTCCTCAGAGGGTTCCCTTGCCTTTAGTGTAGTTCTACGAATATTTTTGGGTTAACCACTCTAGAGGATTCGACGGGGCCTCAGAGGGTTCCGTTGCCTTTGGTTCGGTTCCATAGTTAATCACGTAAGTATTTAAATGTAATGCTATGAGATTTAGTTATTCTGGAATACTAGTCTTGAGTTTGATGAAATGAGGATTACATTTACTTTGTTGTCGAGAAGTATTGTGTTTCATATTCGATATACTTGTACTAGCTAATCCATGGCTATTCCCTTTTTGGGGGAAATACCTTTCATGTATTTCAGGATCTAGGAGAGCGGATAGGCATGTACCGGGTCGGCACGAAGATGATGGGCAGGAGTGATGCTGGGTCTTGTCTCTGTCTGTATTTTGTATTTCAACCATTCAATAATGTTGTACATGGGATGGTATTGAACACTCGAGTAGTATTTCGGATGTTCTTAATGTTTTATCTAGTGTTGCCCTGGGTTTAATTCTCGATGTATTATATTCTATCTAATTGATTATTACCTTGATTGTCAATTTCTATTGTCTTCCACTGGATTATGTTTAGACCTTATCGGTCGGAATTAATGGTTCCGCATATGTATAGCCGTGTGGGCCCCATGGTGGGGCTCACAACGTTGTAATATACCCTGAATAACTTGGGGGTGTTACAATATTGGGCCATTTGAGGTTCTAGACAGAGTCAATGAGTTGGCATATCGGTTAGCATTACCTTCAGCCCTTAGTCACGTTCACAGTGTTTTTCACGTTTCTCAATTGAGATAGTACATCCCGGACCCGAGTCATATCATCGATTATGGGGATATTGAGGTAGCGGACAATGTCACGTTTGAAGAAAGGCCGGCAAAAATTCTTGAGCATCGTGAAAAACAACTTCGAAATAAAACCATTCTGTTGATTAAGGTTCAGTGGTCGAGGCATGGAGTTGAGGATGCGACTTGGGAAACCGAAGTTAGCATGCACGCTAAATATCTCGAATTATTTACTTCTCAAGTTTCGGGACGAAACTTATTTCTAGAGGGGGAGAATGTAATATCCGTACTTTTCTATTTTTAGTAATTTCTATTTTGTTGTATTTTTCATTTCAGTGACTCGGTTGTAAGCGTTTTGACTTTTAGAGATGTTTAATTCTGCATATTTTGGCATCCGAGCAGGTTTCGGAATTACTTTACTCGATCTTATGTTTATTAGTAATTTTCCTGCTTATCGGCTCGTTCGGTGCGATTGTTGTGCAAAACTGTCGTTTCAAGTTTTGGGCAAGTTTGTTTAATGTTGTTAGGCATGTTGTGAGCTTCGACGCAGTTGTTTGCTTCCGTATCGTGTTTTTCGGCGGTTTCGGGTCGTTTTGTAATTTCTTAAAAATTTAGGGTAATTACTTTCGTAGTCGTATTCCAAACCTTCGGGTAATCGGAATCGTGTTTTCTTTTAGCGCTTAAGTTCGTCGCTTCGAACTCTTTGTATTGGTGTCTGCACGTTTCTCTAATCGGCGCGTTTCATTTTTCGTATCACTTCTGCACAGTTGTTGGCTAATTGGGGCTCTTATGTACGTTATTGACAATGCATAACGTACGTTAGTCCCTTGTGTAGCATACGTTAGGGTCTTCAGGGAATCGGGCAAAGAGCTCTGCCAGTCCCTTACGTACGTAAGGGAGGATGCATTACGTACGTTAAGCAGCTAACGTACGTTAACACTTCATGTCTTATGATCGTTAGCAGGCGCGGGTTTAAATACCCAGAGTTGACCGAGATCGTCCATTTTTCTTCCTTCTTCCTCTTCTCGGCGGCTTGGGCGATGCTTAGACGATTTTGGGCGATTTTTGGCTCTGCAATCATCTAGCTATCATCTTCCTTGGAATTGTGGTGTAGATTACAACACCAATCCATCTTCTTCGTCTTAGATTCTGTTAGGAATACATGTTAGATTTTGATTATGTCATTAATATAAAATCAAATGTTTATTACTTGGCAAAATGTAAGGAAGAACCAAATGAGTATCTTCCATAGGCCAAATATGTTAAGTATAAAACTTGGCAAAATGTAAAGAAGAACCTAATGAGTATCTTCTGTAGGCCAAAAATTTGTTAGGCTGAAAAACGGCTAAGTACTGAGTACAGCTAAGTCCATCAGAGAGGAACAGCCGACTCCAGTCAGAGTAGCTCTGGTCAACAAAATTTATCAGAGAAGTTTGACCAGACTGCAGCCGAGGTACCTCAGGAAAGTCACCTGATCATATAAGTCACAAACAATGAACAGCCGAGAGGACCTGTCTGCAGAGATGTTAGCTGCATATCAGCCTACTCGAAGGCAGCCAAGTACTCCAAGTCCACGTCAGCATGCGTTGAAAAGTCAAGTATTACGGAAAGCTCACATGCAACGTGAAGAGACAAATTGGAGTGATTCCCGCAAGAGATATGATTTAAATAAATCATCCAGACTCACCTTGAAGACTTTAAACGTTTTATATTCAAAAGATTCGGTGCTCACATGCAGAAGTCTTCACAACGGTTGGAAGATAAAATAAAATAATGGGAATCCAGCCTTGCAACGTTCAGAAAGATTAAACAATGAAGTCTCCCTCCAACGGACGGATTTGTTCAAAAGATTTGCAACGGCTACAAGGAAAAAGCTCAGAGATCGTGACTTATATATATCCAGAGATTTGAAGCTGAGCAACCACCGGTGCGAACATACATTCAAGCGATCAAAGCAATAAAGCAATCTAAAGCAATCAATAGCATCGTGAAAAGAGCAGATCTAAAAGTTCATACTTACGGAAGCTCTTAAGTTGGAGAAGACAAAAACTCTTGTCTATAATCTTGAGTACGGGGTACTTCACTGGTTGAAGTAAGAGACTATAAAGGCATCCAAGGATCTAGGATCAAGAGGTGCAAGGCAGTCAAGTGTGTGTACAACGGCACGGATTTCCACTGGTTGGAAGTTGTTGTAGTGTGGTTTGAATCACTGTAATATTTATCACTGGTTGAAAATTATAGTGAATTCATCTCCAACTGGTTTGGAGAAAAGTGGATTAGTAGAGGATTACCCCACCTCTGAGACCACTATAATTTCCTGCGTTATTTACTGTTTTACTGCATCATACTTTAACTGCTGCATACATTGTTAAGTGTTTCATTAAGTTGATTTCTATCCGTCATCAGCTGACTTCCGCACATATCCAAGAACAAACGACTCCAAGTCATTTGTTTAACTATCAGCTGAAGAAACTCACTCTTCGTGAAAAAGAGTTCAAGAGTTTCAACAAGTCTATTCACCCCCCCCCCCTCTAGACTTGTTCCTGGACGACTTGTGACCTACAAGTGGTATCGGAGAGGTTGGTTCATTTATTTCACGAACCAGATCTATATCAGATATATATATATCTTTACTCTCACTTTATAATGGAACACATGCACTCTAGACTCCCTGTGTTTTCAGTTGACGAGTATGATCTGTGGAAGATAAGGATGCAGGCACACTTATCTTCAATTCATGACGACATGTGGTGCATCATTGAAGACGGTCCATTCATCTTTGAGAAGGACAACACAGCAGAGAAGATCGCAGCAGGGAGGCCAGAAAAGATTCCTAAGAAGAGGACGGAGCTGACTCCCGAAGAAAGAAAGCTGGCCAATCTTGATAACCGGGCCAGAGATGTGTTATATCAAACTCTTGACAAATCCACCATGGTCAAGATCAAGAACTGTAAGAATGCCAAAGAAATTTGGGACACATTAGCCCTAATGTGTGAAGGAACGAGATCGATCAAGGAAAACAAGTCACAATTGCTATCCAAAAATTTGACAACTTTAAAATGAAGAATGGTGAATCCATAGATCAAGTGGACACAAGGTTCACTGAAATTATCAATGAGATCAACTCCCTGGGCAAAACCTATGGCAACAGGGAAATGGCACTTAAGGTCCTCAGATCTCTCAACCCCTAATGGAGCATGAAGGCCGTAGCCATGAGAGAGTCCAAGGACCCGAATAAGATAAAGATTCAGGAGCTGTTCTCTGATCTGAAGGCTTATGAGTTCGAGCTTCCAAGTTCATCCTCAACTGAGCCTGCAGAGAAGGGAATCACATTTGCAGCCGAGTCCCCTGCCAAGAGTCTATCCGATGTGAAACCTCCAAATCCACTAGATTTTGAGGAAGAAATGGCATTCATAATACAACGGCTCAGCAATTTCAGAAAGAACTACTCCAAGTATAAGAAAAATTACAAGGAGAATCCAAGAAGGAACCAGAAGGCTGGAAACTGGAAAGTAGAATGCTACAACTGTCACAAAATAGGACACATCCAAATGGATTGTCCCGAGCTCAAGAAGGACGAAACCAAGAAGGAGGTAGGCAGAAAGGAAGATAGAAGAAAGGCCCTCATCGGAGAAGACCAGGAGCATGTCGAATCAAGCAGCGGTTTCTTTTCTGATGAAGACGAGGAGTATGATTGCCTGATGGCAAACCTAGATGATGAAGAGGTAACTTCTAAACCCACCGGTTCAAATAATAGCTCAGCCATGTCACAAGATATGGATCTACATGAATCGGTAAATCAGTTATTTAAATATTTTGAAACACTCAAATCTGCACACCAAGCTGTATCAGCAGAGAAGACTCAGCTGCAAGATGAGAATAGGCAGCTGAAAAATGATTTCGAAAAACTCACCCTAGATCTGAATAAGGTTGAGACAACTACAGTGACTTTAAAACTGTGCAAATGTTAATACAAATGAGATAGATCGGCTAACCATTTTACTTAAAGAAAATCACCGCACTTTCTCATGCCAAAGCCGAGTTTACTAAGCTGGCTCAGATAAATAAAACTCAGGCGCAGGAAATAACCTCCCTGAAGGCGTCTTCAACTCTGGGAGAATTGTGTACTTATAAAAGGTCACTATATACCAAATCAGGCCTTGGATATGATTCTCACACTCCCTCTAGTTCTGAAACCAAGTTTATCAAGGGAGAAACAATAGTCTCGATCACGAGCCTGTATATAAACCGATATTCAAAAACAGCAATAAATAAGTCAAACGCTCAGCCGCAAAGTTATACTGCACAACCACCTAGACAGGCGACTAGGCAGTGGCCCAAGCAAAAGGAGCAGCCCAGACAACATGCCCACTATTACCAACAACTCCCCAAAAATAGATTTCATAATGGGAGGGGCAGATGGAAACCTCAAGGTTATCCTAATTACCAAAATGAACAAGTGTGGAGACCACAAAGATTTAATAAATGGTCTCAGCCTAGATTTAGAAATGGCCCACACTATCAAAATTTTGAGGAATATCCGGTATACAATCCAACCAGGAGATTCAGACCTCGAACACAGACACCTTATGAGGGTTATAATAATAATAATAACAATTTCTATAATCCCAGGAGAAATAAATTCTCCAGGAAACCAACTAACCCCAAAGGACCCACACAAATTTGGGTACCTAAATCTCTGCTTGTTTAATTGCAGAAAAGGTGGAAGGACTACAACCACATCTACTCAAGCTCAAATTTTGGAGGTGAAGAATGGTTTGTAGACTCTGGATGCTCGAGGCATATGACCGGGAACAAGAAGATGCTGACCAAATATATCAAAGAAAGAGGTCCCGATGTAACCTTTGGAGATATCTCAGAGGACAGACAAAAGGCTTTGGAGAGCTGCACCGAGGAAACATTGTCATATCCAAAGTTTATTATGTCAAAGGGCTCAAGTACAACCTCCTGAGCATAAGCCAGTTCTGTGAAGAGAAGAATCTAGTAGTCTTCACCAACTTGAAGTGTATGGTGATAGACATCCTATCTGGAGAAATAAATCTTCAAGGTTTCAGAAGGAGAGATGTCTACATGATTGATTGGAACACAGGAACACCTAACTCCTGTTTTCTATCCAAGACAGTAGCTGAGAATGGATGGCTGTGGCACAAAAGACTATGTCACCTGAACTTCAAAGCCATCAACAAGATTAGCTCTCGTAAGTCGGGTCAGAGGACTTCCAAATGAAGCATTCAAGAAGGAAGCACTCTGTGATGCATGTCAGAAGGGAAAGCAGACCAAGGCATCGTTCAAGCCAGTTCAGCCTACATCGCTCACAACAAGGATCTTAGATCTACTCCACATGGATCTATTTGGTCCTATCAAGCCAAGGACTTTGAGCGGACGAAAGCATGCACTTGTAATAGTAGATGATTATTCAAGGTACACTTGGATCATTTTCCTATACAAGAAAAGTGAAACCTCACCAAGTTACTCGAGCCGCCGAAGGATCCAGAATGAGAAATCCCTCTCCATAATCAAGATCAGATCAGATAGAGGAGGAGAGTTTCTCAACAAGGCGATAACTGATTACAACGATCAGAATGGGATCCAGCATGAGCTCTCTGCAGCCAGGACGCCCCAGCAGAATGGTGTTGCTGAAAGAAGGAACAGAACCCTGAAGGAAGAAGCAAGGTCCATGATTGCAGAAGCGGACCTACCCAAAAGGTTCTGGGCTGAAGCTGTTAACACAGCCTGTCACACCCAGAACAGGAGTATGATAGTAGGGAGACATGGCAAAACTCCCTATGAGGTTTGGAATAATAGAACCCCTACTGTTGCTTACTTTCATGTCTTTGGTTGTAAGTGTTTCATCCACAACAACGGTAAAACACAGATAAATGCCTTTGATGCTAAAACTGATGACGGTCTCTTTATGGGATATTCCCAAAGAAGCAAGGCATATAGAGTTTTTAATAAAAGAACCTTAGTTGTGGAGGAAACACCCCATGTTGTTTTTGATGAATCTACCGTTGAGTACAGGAAACAAGTTGAGCTAATTGAGAACAAGCTCAAGTCAGCAACCCTTGAAGAAGTCATTATACATGACACTGGAATGGTGGACTCACTGCAGACCCGGCTGATGACCCAACCGCGGTGATGAAGACCCAACTGCAGATCGACAGATCACCAAACCTATCCGATCCAGATTCTTCCAAGAAGACCCAACCGGAGCCGACAAAGACACATCTGCAGATCGTAACCAAGCTGCAGATGACAAAGCGGTAGCTGATCCAGTTGCAGAACAGAACCCAGCTGATGCAGATAACCACCAGAGCAATCCAACAGGGGGAACAAACCCAGAAGAGGACGATATCCGCAAATGGCTCAAGGATCACCCAATTCAGCAAATTATCGGAAAGTTGACTGATGGAGTTAAGACGAGACAGTCAACCCTACCAGTAGGAATGGCGATGTTCTCATGTTTCATGTCGCAAATTGAACCCAAGACTACAGAACAAGCCTTGGAAGATTATTCATGGATTAATGCCATGCAAGAGGAATTGGAGCAGATGGAAAGAAACAAAGTTTGGGAACTAACAGACAGACCTGATCACAAGAAAGTTATTGGCACCAAATGGGTGTATAAAAACAAGAGTGATGAAGACAGAGCTGTTGTTAGGAATAAATCCAGACTCGTAGCAAAAGGTTATGCACAGTGTGAGGGAATAGATTTTGATGAAACCTATGCACCTGTCGCAAGATTAGAAGCACCTCGCATATGCTGCATTCAAGGACTTTGAAGTCTACCAGATGGATGTAAAGAGCGCGTTTTTGAACGGAATCCTAGAAGAAGAAGTCTATGTAGAGCAACCCCCAGGCTTTGTCAAAGGAGACAAAGTCTATAAGCTGTTGAAGGCTCTGTATGGACTCAAGCAAGCACCGAGAGCATGGTATGAAACACTGTCTGTGTTTCTTGAGAAAAATGGATTTTGCAAAGGGAAAGTGGACAAGACCCTATTCAGAGTGGAGCATGGAGGCCACATATTAATAGTCCAGATTTATGTGGATGACATCATATTCGGGTCAACCAATCCAGAGCTATGCGAGAAATTCTCCAACCTCATGCAAGGAGAATTTGAGATGAGTATGATGGGAAAGCTTAACTTATTTCTCGGATTACAAGTTAAGCAGATGGAAAAGGGAATTTTCATCAACCAAGCAAAGTATACCAGAGATCTTATCAAAAGATATGGAATGGAATCAGCCAAGCCTGCAAGAATTCCAATGAGCACAAGTACTCACCTGGATGCAGACGAGGCAGGCATATCAGTGGACTCAACCCACTACAGAGGACTCATTGGATCTCTTCTGTACCTCACTGCAAGCGGGCCAGACATATCATATGCCGTTGGAGTTTGTGCAAGATTCCAGTCCAAGCCGAAGCAATCACACCTAGATGCAGCCAAGAGAATAATTAAGTACCTAAAATCTACAATTAATGTTGGACTATGGTATCCCAAGGATGATAACTTGAGTGTCAGGATACTCGGATGCGGATTTCGCAGATGCAAAATCAACAGGAAAAGCACTAGTGGAACGTGTCAATTCCTAGGAACCAGACTGATATCCTGGTTTAGCAAGAAGCAGGTTTCTAACTCTATCTCCACTACAGAGTCAGAATACCTAGCTGCAGGTAGCTGTTGTGCACAGATTCTATGGATCAGACAATAGTTAAGGGACTATAATATCATTGCAAATGAAGTTCCTATCTGGTGTGACAACAATAGTGCTATTGCAATAACCAACAATCCGGTTTTGCACTCAAGGACGAAGCACATTGATGTTAAGCACCACTTCATTAGAGACCATGTGCTTAACAAAAGGGTTAGAGTTGAAAGAGTCAGCACAGACTACCAAATAGCTGACATCTTCACCAAACCCTTACCAGAAGAAAGATTCCTGGAGCTAAGCAGAGACCTTGGATTACTAGATTGGGAATCTAGTACTGAAGCAAGTTAAAGCATAGAAGACGAAGGACGGACCCCAGAATCAGATCCTAGCTGATGCAGGCGAGAAGACAAAGGTCAGACGAAGCAACTTAGGCTCGTAATACCGTAGAAGTCAACTCACATTGCAGAGTGGTCAACAGTCAACAAATCAGACCAGCTAAGTTTTCTAAACTGACCTCTGAATATTTAATTATTATCTGCCACATTTATAATATTAATTTTGGCTAACGAATGGCATTTAAATATACATTTTTATCAACCAAGTGGCAATTTTAATACACGCGTCAATCGCCTATTAAATCAACCTCTACGGTGGCCAATCAGAATCAACCGTCGAATTTTAAATTGGGCCACCGATTCAAATTTGAAATTCAAAAGAATATCAAAAGGCGTACCACCGTTTAAATATATAATAAACTAATATAAACGTCTTTTCATCTTCTTTATAAGGAAAGAAGACCTTTCACTTTACTCTTTACGCTTACAGAAACCCTAGATATATCAGAGCAAAAATATACACTAAAATCCTCTATTTGCAGAAATGGCATCTTTCGAAGGAGTGAATTTGAAAGCGGTGAAAGACCAGATCATTTTCTCGATGTTTGTCGACTTTGAAGGTTTATTGGAAGCCAATCTGGAGGACTACGACATGCTCAATCTGGTTCGGGCAATGAAGCTTAACGGAATCTACCCATGTCTCGACATCAACCCGCAACATCTGTTCAAAGAGGATGTCGTCGAGTTCTATCGCGAAGCTTATCTGATTCAAGACGGAATCCACAGCACAGTCGGCGGAATACCAGTCAGCATATCTCGAGAGACGATTCGTTTTGTCTTCGGGATGAAGCACCGTGGTTTAGCGGTCGAAGCCCTCAAGCAAACCGCCGCCAAAACCTGGAAAAAGATTAAGGTGGAAAATATCCCAGAAAAACTGAAATTCACAGCCAAGAGGAATGAACTCAAGAGGATTTACCGTGTTGCGTTGGATATTACCAACAAAATAATAATGGGGATGGCGGGCAGTTATGATCAACTGTCGTCGTCGAAGTTTATGGTGTTGGGAGCATTGATTCAGGAAGAAGAAGTTGATTGGGCAGACTAGATCTTCAGGCAACTCGTGCGAGAGGTGAACAAGGTCGAGTGGCTTGACGATGAGAAAAGATTCAAGACAAAGCTGGCGTTTGGAACGCATCTCAGTTGGTTTTTGGAGAAGACCGGAGTGGCAAAGGGAAACACTGACCCCTTCCACCCCAATAAAAGGCTTGGTCATATGGACCATGAGAAGGTGAAGAAAGTCGGAGGCACTGGGAAAGCAGCTTAGTTGTTGAAGGAGCTGCCGGACTCAAGGTCATATCCAAGATACCATTCATCAGGAGAGTCGGACAGACCTGCAGCTGATATCGCAACTGCAGTCGAGTCCGACACCGAGTCCGACGATACACCTATTGCAGTCAGATTCAAGAGACGGGGACCAGCCCCTGAAGGACCCTCTACTCTGCAGTCATCACCGGAACCCTCTCCTAAGAGGCCAAGGAAACTGCAGTTTAGCGAGGGAGAGCAGTCTGAACACCTTGCCAGCCCCTCTGTCAGATCACCAATTCATCCGGAAGACCTGCCTGCATCAGACACTATTGAAACTCGGATTGTACTTGTTCTCACCCCCCCAGTCTACATATCCGAAGAAGAAGAAGCAGGTCTCATAATTACTATTCCTGAAGCTGATTATACTTTTAACCTATTAGAAAATAATACTTTCAACCTTTCAATTGAACAACTCCAGCTTGTTAAGCCACAAGCAGTAAAACACTCTATTGTACATATTTTTGAAGAGTGGAAATTTTTCAAGACTATGACTTTTACAAATCTTCAAACCTATATTGCAACTAGTGGTTGGGAATATCCCCAAGCCACTGAGGAGGTTCTGATTCAATTTTGCAAAGAATCAGACTTAGTATTAATCCTCCAGGATAAATGGTTCATGTCCCATTTTAAAACAAACATGGACCACTTTATCCATTCTATCATGCTTAGCATTTTTGATGGCTCCTTTGGAGAGGAGGAGGAGGAAGTTGAAAAAGAGATTAGGATTGAAGAAGTAGATGGAGAAGGAAATAATGAACTTATTGATTTGGTGGTTGAAGAAGAAGAAGAAGAGAGAAAAACAGAAGAAAATATTCCAGTTGAAAAACAAATTTAAGAAATTGAGAAGACAGAAGAATTGGCTGATGAAGGAGATGAAGAAGAAGGAGAAGAGGTAGAACAAGAAAAAGATGAAGAAGAAAAGGAGGATGAGGATGATGAAGGAGAAAAGAAGGAGAAGGATGATGATAAGAATGATGATGATAATGATGATGATGATGATAATGATGATGGAGGAGATGCAGGAGCAGAAAAAGAAAATGAAAAAGAAAAAGATGAGGAAGAAGGAAAGGAAAATTCTGAAGAAAAGACAGAAGAAGAGAAAGATGAGGATCAGGAGAAAGAAGAAGAGAAAGAGGAAGAGAGAGAAGCAGAAAAGGAGCCAGAACCAGAGCCGGAACCAGAGCCTATTCACGAAGCTGCAGATAGACCGTGTGGTACTGCCGTACACACTGCCTAGACGCAGAGTGGTCAAGACTCAGTCAGGGACCCCGTAGAAAACCCCCTCTGACCTACCAGCTGCAGACAGGAGCCTGCAGTCTAGTGGTTCCTTTGCAGAAGGCTCAGGAGAGCACTCTCCATCAGCGCAGATATCACCTACCATGACTGAGGTGATCAGGCAAATCATCAAAGATACTATTGGAGAGCTGCTATCGTCTCAGGTGACTCCTGACCTTCAATCAATAAATGCCAAAATAGACACCCTTCTACAGAGAGAGATTCCTCAGCCACCTCCCCCTACCAACAACAGGATGCCATTTGGCATGTCTGATTGGATGAGCAAAATGGAGCAGCAATTAACTATCCTTGTTGATGCTGGCAAAAAGGGGGAAGAGAGAGTTCAGGGGGAAGAGAGAGAAATAAGAAGCAAGAAGAAGCAAGATGTTCTTCAAATTGAAGGACCCTCAAGTCTGAAGAGAAAAGAAGCTGTGGATCCAGATGACCAGGCTGACCAGCCTGAAGGAAAGAGAAGGAGGACTAGAGGAGGTTTTGGGCCTACTCTAGAATGGGAAGGGAAGGAGTTGTGGTATGTTGAGGACTTTATTCCATTTGAAGCTCTTGAGATGTGGGGATCTGCAAAGAAGAGGTTCATCAAAGACTATTACATCTGGGAACTACTCCAGGATGATAAACTCTCCCCACAAGAAATTTTCATAAACTTCATGGAAGAAATCCATCCGAAGCTTTGGGCTATTCTGAAGAAGCATGCTAAAGATCAAAATGCTTATCCTATGATTCCCTCATTCAGAGCAGAGGAAGCACCGACCCGTCTGGACGGTGAACTTAATGAGTTAGCGCTTCAAAGAGAGATCAAGCAATTGTGTCTTGAGAACAGATTCACATCCCAGCAAGAACAAGACTTCGCAGCACTTGTTGTGAAGAGGAACTATGTTCTTGCTCCAGTCAAGAAAAGACCAATTGGAGCTAAACCCTTCAAACCTGCCAAGCAGCCTATTCGAAGAGGCAGAGGAAGAGGCAGATGACTTTTAGTTATTTCTTTTACTTGTAATGTTTTATGTGCTTAAAACTTTCTTGTAAAATTTCAATAATAAACAAGTCAGGAAATCTTATAACAGTCTGTTGAATGACAATTTCAAGTTGTCTCAATATTAGACTGACTTCAGTTTGTCTTGCACTTAAGTGCAGACTTGGTCTTTTGATTACTTGTTTAAAAGTTTTGCCATCATCAAAATAGGGGGAATTTGTTAGGAATACTTGTTAGATTTTGATGATGTCATTAATATAAAATCAAATGTTTATTACTTGGCAAAATGTAAGGAAGAACCAAATGAGTATCTTCCATAGGCCAAATATGTTAAGTATAAAACTTGGCAAAATGTAAAGAAGAACCAAATGAGTATCTTACGTAGGCAAAAAATTTGTTAAATGAAAAATGGCTAAGTCGAGTACAACTAAGTCCATCGAGAGGAACAATGACTCGATCGGAGTAGCTCGGTCAACAAAATTTATCGAGAAGTTTGACCAGAGAGTGCACTGAGGTACCTCGGAAAGTCACACGATCGGATAAGTCACAAACAAAGGAATGTAGAGAGGACACATCTGCGAGAGATGTTAGCCGCATATCGGCTACTCGAAGGCAGCCAAGTACTCCAAGTCCACGTCAGCATGCGTTGAAAAGTCAAGTATTACGGAAAGCTCACATGCAACGTGAAGAGACAAATTGGAGTGATTCCCGCAAGAGATATGATTTAAATAAATCATCCAGACCCACCTTGAAGACTTTAAACGTTTTATATTCAAAAGATTCGGTGCTCACATGCAGAAGTCTTCACAACGGTCGGAAGATAAAATAAAATAATGGGAATCCAGCCTTGCAACGTTTAGAAAGATTAAACAATGAAGTCTCCCTCCAACGGACGGATTTGTTCAAAAGATTTGCAACGGCTACAAGGAAAAAGCTCAGAGATCGTGACTTATATATATCCAGAGATTTGAAGCTGAGCAACCACCGGTGCGAACATACATTCAAGCGATCAAAGCAATAAAGCAATCTAAAGCAATCAATAGCATCGTGAAAAGAGCAGATCTAAAAGTTCATACTTACGGAAGCTCTTAAGTTGGAGAAGACAAAAACTCTTGTCTATAATCTTGAGTACGGGGTACTTCACTGGTTGAAGTAAGAGACTGTAAAGGCATCCAAGGATCGAGGATCAAGAGGTGCAAGGCAGTCAAGTGTGTGTACAACGGCACGAATTTCCACTGGTTGGAAGCTGTTGTAGTGTGGTTTGAATCACTGTAATATTTATCACTGGTTGAAAATTATAGTGAATTCATCTCCAACTGGTTTGGAGAAAAGTGGATTAGTAGAGGATTACCCCACCTCTGAGACCACTATAATTGCCTGCGTTATTTACTGTTTTACTGCATCATACTTTAACTGCTGCATACATTGTTAAGTGTTTCATTAAGTTGATTTCTATTCGTCATCAGCTGACTTCCGCACATATCCAAGAACAAACGACTCCAAGTCATTTGTTTAACTATCAGCTGAAGAAACTCACTCTTCGTGAGAAAGAGTTCAAGAGTTTCAACAAGTCTATTCACCCCCCCCCTCTAGACTTGTTCCTGGACGACTTGTGACCTACAGATTCGAGGTAAATCACTGGAACACTACTTTTGGGAAATTTGGGGGTTTCTCGTGAATCCTATTCGTAGCTTTGTTTGGTTGATTAATTCATGATAGATATGATTAATCTTCGTCGTATTCTCGTTTGCTCTACGAATTTACGGTAATTTAGGTGTGTTTATGAAATCGAGAGGGTTTTGGTTGCGATTCACCCTCGTTGATAATGTTGTTGGATTATATTTATCATGGGCGGATTTTTCGGGTGTATTTCCAGACTCAGCTGCAAGATGAGAATAGGCAGCTGAAAAATGATTTCGAAAAACTCACCCTAGATCTGAATAAGGTTGAGACAACTACAGCTGACTTTAAAAACCAGGCAAATGTTAATACAGCTGAGATAGATCGGGTAACCATTTTACTTAAAGAAAAATCAGCTGCACTTGCTCATGCCAAAGCTGAGTTTACTAAGCTGGCTCAGATAAATAAAACTCAGGCGCAGGAAATAACCTCCCTGAAGGCGTCTTCAACTCTGGGAGAATTGTGTACTTATAAAAGGTCATTATATACCAAATCAGGCCTTGGATATGATTCTCACACTCCCTCTAGTTCTGAAACCAAGTTTATCAAGGGAGAAACAATAGTCTCGACTACTGAGCCTGTATATAAACCGATATTCAAAAACAGTGCAAATAGTCAAACGTCTAGTCGCAAAGTTATACTGCACAACCACCTAGACAGCGACTAGGCGGGCCTGAGCAAAAGCAAGAAATGACAACATGCCCACTATTACCAACAACTCCCCAAAAATAGATTTCATAATGGGAGGGGCGGATGGAAACCTCAAGGTTATCCTAATTACCAAAATGAACAAGTGTGGAGACCACAAAGATTTAATAAATGGTCTCGGCTAGATTTAGAAATGGCCCACACTATCAAAATTTTGAGGAATATCCGGTATACAATCCAACCAGGAGATTCAGACCTCTACCACAGACACCTTATGAGGGTTATAATAATAATAATAACAATTTCTATAATCCCAGGAGAAATCAATTCTCCAGGAAACCAACTAACCCCAAAGGACCCACACAAATTTGGGTACCTAAATCTCTGCTTGTTTAATTGCAGAAAAGGTGGAAGGACTACAACCACATCTCCTCAAGCTCAAATTTTGGAGGTGAAGAATGGTTTGTAGACTCTGGATGCTCGAGGCATATGACCGGGAACAAGAAGATGCTGACCAAATATATCAAAGAAAGAGGTCCCGATGTAACCTTTGGAGATAGCTCAGAGGACAGACAAAAGGCTTTGGAGAGCTGCACCGAGGAAACATTGTCATATCCAAAGTTTATTATGTCAAAGGGCTCAAGTACAACCTCACGAGCATAAGCCAGTTCTGTGACGAGCAGAATCTAGTAGTCTTCACCAACTTGAAGTGTATGGTGATAGACATCCTATCTGGAGAAATAAAGCTTCAAGGTTTCAGAAGGAGAGATGTCTACATGATTGATTGGAACACAGGAACACCTAACTCCTGTTTTCTATCCAAGACAGAGTTTGAGAATGGATGGTCAGGCACAAAAGACTATGTCACCCGAACTTCAAAGCCATCAACAAGATTAGCTCTCGGAAGTCTGGTCGAGGACTTCCAAATGAAGCATTCAAGAAGGAAGCACTCGTGATGCATGTCGAAGGGAAAGCAGACCAAGGCATCGTTCAAGCCGATTCGGCTACATCGCTCACAACAAGGATCTTAGATCTACTCCACATGGATCTATTTGGTCCTATCAAGCCAAGGACTTTGAGCGGCCGAAAGCATGCACTTGTAATAGTAGATGATTATTCAAGGTACACTTGGATCATTTTCCTATACAAGAAAAGTGAAACCACGACCAAGTTACCCGAGCCGCTCGAAGGATCCAGAATGAGAAATCCCTCTCCATAATCAAGATCGGATCGGATAGAGGAGGAGAGTTTCTCAACAAGGCGATAACCGATTACAACGATCGTAATGGGATCCAAAGATGAGCTCTCTCGGCCAGTGACGCCCACAGAATGGTTTTTTGAAAGAAGGAACGAGAACTCAAGGAAGCAAAGAAGGTCCATGATTGCAGAAGCGGACCTACCCAAAAGGTTCTGGGCTGAAGCTGTTAACACAGCCTGTCACACCCAGAACAAGAGTATGATAGTAGGGAGACATGGCAAAACTCCCTATGGGGTTTGGAATAATAGAACCCCTACTGTTGCTTACTTTCATGTCTTTGGTTGTAAGTGTTTCATCCACAACAACGGTAAAACACAGCTAAATGCCTTTGATGCTAAAACTGATGACGGTCTCTTTATGGGATATTCCCAAAGAAGCAAGGCATATAGAGTTTTTAATAAAAGAACCTTAGTTGTGGAGGAAACACCCCATGTTGTTTTTGATGAATCTACCGTTGAGTACAGAAACAAGTTGAGCTAATTGAGAACAAGCTCAAGTCGGCAACCCTTGAAGAAGTCATTATACATGACACTGGAATGGTGGACTCACCTGCAGACCCGGCTGATGACCCAACCGCGGTGATGAAGACCCAATGCAGATCGACAGATCACCAAACCTATCCGATCCAGCTTGCCAAGAAGACCAATGGAGGCGACAAAGACACATCTGCAGATCGTAACCAAGCTGAAGATGACAAAGCGGTAGCTGATCCAGTTGCATACCTGAAACCAGCTGATGCTGATAACAACCGGAGCAATCCAACAGCGGGAACAAACCCTTAAGAGGACGATATCAGCAAAAGGCTCAAGGATCACCCAATTCAAAGAAATTATCGGAAAGTTGACTGATGGAGTTAAGACGAGACAGTCAACCCTACCAGTAGGAATGGCGATGTTCTCATGTTTCATGTCGCAAATTGAACCCAAGACTACAGAACAAGCCTTGGAAGATTATTCATGGATTAATGCCATGCAAGAGGAATTGGAGCAGAAGGAAAGAAACAAAGTTTGGGAACTAATGCATGCACTGATCACAAGAAAGTTATTGGCACCAAATGGGTGTATAAAAACAAGAGTGATGAAGACGGAGCTGTTGTTAGGAATAAATCCAGACTCGTAGCAAAAGGTTATGCACAGTGTGAGGGAATAGATTTTGATGAAACCTATGCACCTGTCGCAAGATTAGAAGCCATCAGATTATTCCTCGCATATGCTGCATTCAAGGACTTTGAAGTCTACCAGATGGATGTAAAGAGCGCGTTTTTGAACGGAATCCTAGAAGAAGAAGTCTATGTAGAGCAACCCCCAGGCTTTGTCAAAGGAGACAAAGTCTATAAGCTGTTGAAGGCTCTGTATGGACTCAAGCAAGCACCGAGAGCATGGTATGAAACACTGTCTGTGTTTCTTGAGAAAAATGGATTTTGCAAAGGGAAAGTGGACAAGACCCTATTCAGAGTGGAGCACGGAGGCCACATATTAATAGTCCAGATTTATGTGGATGACATCATATTCGGGTCAACCAATCCAGAGCTATGCGAGAAATTCTCCAACCTCATGCAAGGAGAATTTGAGATGAGTATGATGGGAAAGCTTAACTTCTTTCTCGGATTACAAGTTAAGCAGATGGAAAAGGGAATTTTCATCAACCAAGCAAAGTATACCAGAGATCTTATCAAAAGATATGGAATGGAATCAGCCAAGCCTGCAAGAATTCCAATGAGCACAAGTACTCACCTGGATGCAGACGAGGCAGGCATATCAGTGGACTCAACCCACTACAGAGGACTCATTGGATCTCTTCTGTACCTCACTGCAAGCGGGCCAGACATATCATATGCCATTGGAGTTTGTGCAAGATTCCAGTCCAAGCCGAAGCAATCACACCTAGATGCAGCCAAGAGAATAATTAAGTACCTAAAATCTACAATTAATGTTGGACTATGGTATCCCAAGGATGATAACTTCGAGCTGTCAGGATACTCAGATGCGGATTTCGCAGGATGCAAAATCAACAGGAAAAGCACTAGTGGAACGTGTCAATTCCTAGGAACCAGACTGATATCCTGGTTTAGCAAGAAGCAGGTTTCTAACTCTATCTCCACTACAGAGTCAGAATACCTAGCTGCAGGTAGCTGTTGTGCACAGATTCTATGGATCAGACAATAGTTAAGGGATTATAATATCATTGCAAATGAAGTTCCTATCTGGTGTGACAACAATAGTGCTATTGCAATAACCAACAATCCGGTTTTGCACTCAAGGACGAAGCACATTGATGTTAAGCACCACTTCATTAGAGACCATGTGCTTAACAAAAGGGTTAGAGTTGAAAGAGTCAGCACAGACTACCAAATAGCTGACATCTTCACCAAACCCTTACCAGAAGAAAGATTCCTGGAGCTAAGCAGAGACCTTGGATTACTAGATTGGGAATCTAGTACTGAAGCAAGTTAAAGCATAGAAGACGAAGGACGGACCCCAGAATCAGATCCTAGCTGATGCAGGCGAGAAGACAAAGGCCAGACGAAGCAACTTAGCTGTTCAGAATACCAGGCGAGAAGTCAACTCACCTGTTGCAGAGTGGTCAACAGTCAACAAATCAGACCAGCTAAGTTTTCTAAACTGACCTCTGAATATTTAATTATTATCTGCCACATTTATAATATTAATTTTGGCTAACGAATGGCATTTAAATATACATTTTTATCAACCAAGTGGAAATTTTAATACACGCGTCAATCGCCTATTAAATCAACCTCTACGGTGGCCAATCAGAATCAACCGTCGAATTTTAAATTGGGCCACCGATTGAAATTTGAAATTCAAAAGAATATCAAAAGGCGTACCACCGTTTAAATATATAATAAACTAATATAAACGTCTTTTCATCTTCTTTATAAGGAAAGAAGACCTTTCACTTTACTCTTTACGCTTACAGAAACCCTAGATATTTCAGAGCAAAGATATACACTAAAATCCTCTATTTGCAGAAATGGCATCTTTCGAAGGAGTGAATTTGAAAGCGGTGAAAGACCAGATCATTTTCTCGATGTTTGTCGACTTTGAAGGTTTAATGGAAGCCAATCTGGAGGACTACGACATGCTCAATCTGGTTCGGGCAATGAAGCTTAACGGAATCTACCCATGTCTCGACATCAACCCGCAACATCTGTTCAAAGAGGATGTCGTCGAGTTCTATCGCGAAGCTTATCTGATTCAAGACGGAATCCACAGCACAGTCGGCGGAATACCAGTCAGCATATCTCGAGAGACGATTCGTTCTGTCTTCGAGATGAAGCACCGTGGTTTAGCGGTCGAAGCCCTCAAGCAAACCGCCGCCGAAACCTGGAAAAAGATTAAGGTGGAAAATATCCCAGAAAAACTGAAATTCACAGCCAAGAGGAATGAACTCAAGAGGATTTACCGTGTTGCGTTGGATATTACCAACAAAATAATAATGGGGATGGCGGGCAGTTATGATCAACTGTTGTCGTCGAAGTTTATGGTGTTGGGAGCATTGATTCAGGAAGAAGAAGTTGATTGGGCAGACTACATCTTTAGGCAACTCGTGCGAGAGGTGAACAAGGTCGAGTGGCTTGACGATGAGAAAAGATTCAAGACAAAGCTGGCGTTTGGAACGCATCTCAGTTGGTTTTTGGAGAAGACCGGAGTGGCAAAGGGAAACACTGACCCCTTCCACCCCAATAAAAGGCTTGGTCATATGGACCATGAGAAGGTGAAGAAAGTCGGAGGCACTGGGAAAGCAGCTCAGTTGTTGAAGGAGCTGCCGGACTCAAGGTCATATCCAAGATACCATTCATCAGGGGAGTCGGACAGACCTGCAGCTGATATCGCAACTGCAGTCGAGTCCGACACCGAGTCCGACGATACACCTATTGCAGTCAGATTCAAGAGACGGGGACCAGCCCCTGAAGGACCCTCTACTCTGCAGTCATCACCGGAACCCTCTCCTAAGAGGCCAAGGAAACTGCAGTTTAGTGAGGGAGAGCAGTCTGAACACCTTGCCAGCCCCTCTGTCAGATCACCAATTTATCCGGAAGACCTGCCTGCATCAGACACCATTGAAACTCGGATTGTACTTGTTCTCACCCCCCCAGTCTACATATCCGAAGAAGAAGAAGCAGGTCTCATAATTACTATTCCTGAAGCTGATTATACTTTTAACCTGTTAGAAAATAATACTTTCAACCTTTCAATTGAACAGCTCCAGCTTGTTAAGCCACAAGCAGTAAAACACTCTTTTGTACATATTTTTGAAGAGTGGAAATTTTTCAAGACTATGACTTTTACAAATCTTCAAACCTATATTGCAACTAGTGGTTGGGAATATCCCCAAGCCACTGAGGAGGTTCTGATTCAATTTTGCAAAGAATCAGACTTAGTATTAATCCTCCAGGATAAATGGTTCATGTCCCATTTTAAAACAAACATGGACCACTTTATCCATTCTATCATGCTTAGCATTTTTGATGGCTCCTTTGGAGAGGAGGAGGAGGAGGAAGTTGAAAAAGAGATTAGGATTGAAGAAGTAGATGGAGAAGGAAATAATGAACTTATTGATTTGGTGGTTGAAGAAGAAGAAGAAGAGAGAAAAACAGAAGAAAATATTCCAGTTGAAAAACAGCCAGAAGAAATTGAGAAGACAGAAGAATTGGCTGATGAAGGAGATGAAGAAGAAGGAGAAGAGGTAGAACAAGAAAAAGATGAAGAAAAAAAAGGAGGATGAGGATGATGAAGGAGAAAAGAAGGAGAAGGATGATGATAAGAATGATGATGATAATGATGATGATGATAATGATGATGGAGGAGATGCAGGAGCAGAAAAAGAAAATGAAAAAGAAAAAGATGAGGAAGAAGGAAAGGAAAATTCTGAAGAAAAGGCAGAAGAAGAGAAAGATGAGGATCAGGAGAAATAAGAAGAGAAAGAGGAAGAGAGAGAAGCAGAAAAGGAGCCAGAACCAGAGCCGGAACCAGAGCCTATTCACGAAGCTGCAGATAGATCGTGGTACTGCCGGTACACACCACCGGCTAGACGCAGTGGTCAAGACTCAGTCAGGGACCCCAGAGAAAACCCCCTCTGACCTACCAGCTGCAGACAGGAGCCTGCAGTCTAGTGGTTCCTTTGCAGAAGGCTCAGGAGAGCACTCTCCATCAGCGCAGATATCACCTACCATGACTGAGCTGATCAGGCAAATCATCAAAGATACTATTGGAGAGCTGCTATCGTCTCAGGTGACTCCTGACCTTCAATCAATAAATGCCAAAATAGACACCCTTCTACAGAGAGAGATTCCTCAGCCACCTCCCCCTACCAACAACAGGATGCCATTTGGCATGTCTGATTGGATGAGCAAAATGGAGCAGCAATTAACTATCCTAGTTGATGCTGGCAAAAAGGGGGAAGAGAGAGTTCAGGGGGAAGAGAGAGAAATAAGAAGCAAGAAGAAGCAAGATGTTCTTCAAATTGAAGGACCCTCAAGTCTGAAGAGAAAGGAAGCTGTGGATCCAGATGACCAGGTGACCGGCTGAAGGAAAGAGAAGGAGGACTAGAGGAGGTTTTGGGCCTACTCTAGAATGGGAAGGGAAGGAGTTGTGGTATGTTGAGGACTTTATTCCATTTGAAGCTCTTGAGATGTGGGGATCTGCAAAGAAGAGGTTCATCAAAGACTATTACATCTGGGAACTACTCCAGGATGATAAACTCTCCCCACAAGAAATTTTCATAAACTTCATGGAAGAAATCCATCCGAAGCTTTGGGCTATTCTGAAGAAGCATGCTAAAGATCAAAATGCTTATCCTATGATTCCCTCATTGAGCGAGAGGAAGCACCGACCCGTCGGACGGTGAACTTAATGAGTTAGCGCTTCAAAGAGAGATCAAGCAATTGTGTCTTGAGAACAGATTCACATCGGCAAGAACAAGACTTCGCAGACTTGTTGTGAAGAGGAACTATGTTCTTGCTCCGATCGAAAAAGACCAATTGGAGCTAAACCCTTCAAACACGCTTAGCGGCTATTCAAGAGGCGAGAGGAAGAGGCGAGATGACTTTTAGTTATTTCTTTTACTTGTAATGTTTTATGTGCTTAAAACTTTCTTGTAAAATTTCAATAATAAACAAGTCAGGAAATCTTATAACAGTCTGTTGAATGACAATTTCAAGTTGTCTCAATATTAGACTGACTTCAGTTTGTCTTGCACTTAAGTGCAGACTTGGTCTTTTGATTACTTGTTTAAAAGTTTTGCCATCATCAAAATAGGGGGAATTTGTTAGGAATACTTGTTAGATTTTGATGATGTCATTAATATAAAATCAAATGTTTATTACTTGGAAAAATGTAAGGAAGAACCAAATGAGTATCTTCCATAGGCCAAATATGTTAAGTATAAAACTTGGCAAAATGTAAAGAAGAACCAAATGAGTATCTTCTGTAGGCAAAAATTTGTTAAATTTGAAAAATGGCTAAGTCTTGAGTCTGACTAAGTCCATCGAGAGAGGAATGACTCGATCGAGTAGCTCTGGTCAACAAAATTTATCGAGAAGTTTGACCAGAGTGCAGCCAGGTACCTCGGGAAAGTCACCTGATCGGATAAGTCACAAAGCGGTGAGCAGTGAGAGGACTGTCACAGAGATGTTAGCCGCATATCGGCTACTCGAAAGGCGACCAAGTACTCCAAGTCCACGTCAGCATGCGTTGAAAAGTCAAGTATTACGGAAAGCTCACATGCAACGTGAAGAGACAAATTGGAGTGATTCCCGCAAGAGATATGATTTAAATAAATCATCCAGACCCACCTTGAAGACTTTAAACGTTTTATATTCAAAAGATTCGGTGCTCACATGCGTAAGTCTTCTAGCAGTCGGAAGATAAAATAAAATAATGGGAATCCGGCCTTGCAACGTTGAAAGATTAAACAATGAAGTCTCCCTCCAACGGACGGATTTGTTCAAAAGATTTGCAACGGCTACAAGGAAAAAGCTCAGAGATCGTGACTTATATATATCCAGAGATTTGAAGCTGAGCAACCACCGGTGCGAACATACATTCAAGCGATCAAAGCAATAAAGCAATCTAAAGCAATCAATAGCATCGTGAAAAGAGCAGATCTAAAAGTTCATACTTACGGAAGCTCTTAAGTTGGAGAAGACAAAAACTCTTGTCTATAATCTTGAGTACGGGGTACTTCACTGGTTGAAGTAAGAGACTGTAAAGGCATCCAAGGATCGAGGATCAAGAGGTGCAAGGCAGTCAAGTGTGTGTACAACGGCACGAATTTCCACTGGTTGGAAGCTGTTGTAGTGTGGTTTGAATCAATGTAATATTTATCACTGGTTGAAAATTATAGTGAATTCATCTCCAACTGGTTTGGAGAAAAGTGGATTAGTAGAGGATTACCCCACCTCTGAGACCACTATAATTGTCTGCGTTATTTACTATTTTACTGCATCATACTTTAACTGATGCATACATTTTTAAGTGTTTCATTAAGTTGATTTCTATTCGTCATCAACTGACTTCCGCACATATCCAAGAACAAACGACTCCAAGTCATTTGTTTAACTATCAGCTGAAGAAACTCACTCTTCGTGAGAAAGAGTTCAAGAGTTTCAACAAGTCTATTCACCCCCCCCCCCCCTCTAGACTTGTTCCTGGACGACTTGTGACCTACAGATTCGAGGTAAATCACTGGAACACTACTTTTGGGAAATTTAGGGGTTTCTCGTGAATCCTATTCGTAGCTTTGTTTGGTTGATTAATTCATGATTAATATGATTAATCTTCGTCGTATTCTCGTTTGCTCTACGAATTTACGGTAATTTAGGTGTGTTTATGAAATCGAGAGGGTTTTGGTTGCGATTCACCCTCGTTGATAATGTTGTTGGATTATATTTATCATGGGCGGATTTTTCGGGTGTATTTCCATTTAAATTCCAGTCGTGTTGTTGTTGTTAGTCATTTTACGAATTGTCTAGGTTCGAAGTTTCCAAATTCCTTCAACGGTGGTCGTTTACCATCTCAAAACAATATGTCATGTCTCAAAGGCAAGTAATTCTTACGAACTTACAATCTTAAATGTGCAAAGTGATGTATTTGAGTGTTAGAGTGTATACGTTCACTCCAGGAGGGTCCGACGGGGCCTCGGAGGGATCCAGGCATGGTTGGGTCCACGGTTAATTGGGAGGATCTGTGTTTTTGTGATACATTTATAGATATTGCATTTCCAGAAATCATTACCTTATTTGGTTTCAAAAACTGTTGATGCATGTGCTTTGATATTGTAAGATGTGAGAGTTCGTTTGTGTTACTTGTACTAGCTATTCCACGGTTAACCTCATTCGGGGAAAATACGTTTCATGTATTTCAGGTTCAAGAATGCGACTGGACGAGCACCGGGGCAGTACGACGATGAAGGCCAAGCGTGATACTATGAAATGTCTTATGCTTTATTTTTTTCGAGTCTGGTTGTTAAGTTTTTGTTTGTCACAAACTGATAGTTGGTACTCGAGTACTTTAGGGGTTATTTTTTGTTGATTATGTCGAATTCGTTGTCTTTTGTGGATTGAGTTTGGTCCTTGGAGTTTCATCGGTAAATCTAATAAATGTTTGGTGATTTTGATTTTGGTTAAAAAACTTATTGAAGTCTTTTGATTATGGATTATGGAAATTTAGCCTTGTGAATTCCAGACAGGATTCACGGCGCTGTTTCATACCCTGAATATCTCGGGGGTGTTATGGTCCCCAGGTGGAAAACCACTTCCGCGGCCGTACCCATTAGTATCGGCCCCCAGAGGTGTTGGAATATTTTAATCCAAATATTTATTATCGAGTTTTGATGATTAATTGTTAAACAAAGGAAAACAATAAGGAAGCCAAACAAAACAACAAAGAAGTCGAAGACGCTCGAATCGGACTGAAAAGCAAAGGATTGAAGAAATAGCAAGCATAACGTACATTATGAAGCATGCATAATGTACGTAATACAAAGTTACCTGATCAGACGAGAGTATAACCTGATGGAATAACGCACGCTATATGACAGGAATAGCGCACGCTATACAGCAAGCTTAACATACGTAACACTTTGATTTTAACGTACGTAATAATGTGTTATGAATTCAAATATTGAAACCCTTGAATGGACAAATGACGTCATGGAGTACGTTTTGACTGAAGATAACGTACGTAATGGAGGTTTTGGTAACATACGTAATGGAAGAAATGAAGCTACTGGACTGATCTGTGAAGAGCTTAACGTACGTAACGAAGTGAAGATAACGTACGTAATGAACTTGTCGGCCACTAAGTATACAAAATACAGCTTGCAAAAATGTTGGTACAACAAGCTGTACGATTTTCAAACAAGAGTGCATAGCGGAAGTCTGTTTAAGGTATGTTGCTGTAAATACAACAACTAGTTTTTCTTCTGGTAGCTTGGTGCGTACATGGTATGCAAAGTATACTTATAGATAATTACAGTAATGATAAATAGTAAATGCAGAAGAATAACACAGTATTTAAAGTGGTCCGAGGTAAACCCCTCTATGTCCACTGGTCCTCCACACAGGAGTGAAAACGTTTATTATAATCACTACATACACAACTACGTGACTATAATCAAACCTATCCTTGTATCGTTCACACAGATTGATACAAAGGCTGTTGCTTTCAACCGTTCACATAGATTGGTTGATGGCGTCTATTGACTTGCTTCTTCTCACACAGATTGAAGCTTCGCCCTATTCGTCCCACACAGGTCGGAATAGCTTATTTCACACAGAACTAGGTTTTTACTCAAAGGTAAAATGGTAAAGTAACTGGGTTAAAACAGCAGCTTGAACACGAAGATCTTGAGCTGATGATGTGTTGTTCTTGTTGACTGAGTATATTTCTTCTCTTCAGATATGGAATGATACTTGAAGAAATATACTTTGCTCTTGTAAGCTTCATCTGACGATAGCGAATATTCAGTCGTTCGATCGTTCTTCTTTCATGTATATGTATTTTCGCATGAATATCACTTGTATGCAATCGAATCACTTCTTATTGTTGTCAGTACTTTGATCATCAAACTTCGGGATATATATAGTCTTTGGAATAGATCCATTGTGAATTGATCCAGTGGCTGGGTTGGTGAGCTGAGATCCATTCTGATTGGTTGGAAGACTTTCAAGAACACGATCCGGATTTTGCTCCTTGTCTGAAGATCCTTGTTGGTTGGTATTTAAATACTTTATCCAGTCAGTATTTAAATACTTCTTTCAAACAGCGTTCTGACTTTAGCGTATAAAGTAGATTTCTTCTCAACGGTCTTCAGATCTGTAGGATAAGTGTTTATTATCCTAACACTTTCAGCCTGTATGCTGTATCATCATAGTACGACTTATTGCTGTTTAGTTGTAGACTTCAGTGCTGTAGGCTATCTCCCATGCTGTATGAGAGGCACTGTATGAAGATTTAAGACAACTTCCATACTTGGCGGTATAATGAGTCCTTTGCTGTATGATGGTAGATAATCTGAAGTTAGCTTGCTGTATGAAGGCTTGATATTTGCTGTATGATGGCAGCGCTAAGTCTTGCTGTATGTTGGCAGGGCAAGTCTTGCTGTTTAGCAGTTATCAAAATAAGGTACAGAATTTATATATCCCAACAGAACTTAACGTACGTAATGAGGAGTGAGTAACATACGTAATGAAGGCAGCAGGAGCTAATGGCTAGTTGAGGTTTTGGAGTCTATAAATACCACTTCTAATGGTATTCATCGAACAACAACTTCAAACAATCGAGTTATTGATCAGATATTGTTATACATTCTATCGTTTTTGTATTTGAGCTTATATTGATAAGAGTTTGAGTGTTATATACGATAACTCATACACGAGAGGAAAAAGAAATGATAAGATTGGATTCGGTGTTATTAGGATCAAGGATCCGGCATTGTTAGAATCGCAATCTATATCCACGTGAGGTTTGTCTAGTACCCATAGAAAGCTAGATAGGTCGATTCCTTGTCTAGGTCAATCAAAATCTTGCTCTCATGGCAAGAAGTACATTCGACGGAAGCGACATCGAAAGCCAGGTAAGTACATCCTCTCAAGATGAACTCTTTGAAGCATTCGAATTATTGCATACCGATTTTCAAAATGCTTTATCCGAAATTAAATCCCTCTAATCTAAAAATAAATCATTGGAAACCGAAATTTCCAAAATTCTTGAAAAAGGGAAATTTATTGAAACCGATCATTTAAAATGTCTTGAAATAGAAAATAATTTAAAGAATGATCATTTGAAAGTTCAAGACGTACTCAAGGCTTTAACAAAGAAATTTTCTCTCGGAAACAAGAAATTTGAAAATATGCTTTCGGTTCAAAAATACACTTTGAATAAACAGGGGTTAGGATTCAAACCAAATTTTAAAACCGAATCATTAAATTTGAAAATATCCCGATGTTAAAAATGTTTAAAAATGGGCATCATATTTCAAAATGCAAAAGGCCACGTCGGACGATTAAAATTAAAAAGATTTGGATTCCTAAAGGAACCACTATTCCGAACATCGTTCATATTCACTAGTAGAAACAGCCCCTTCCTTGACCCTTTTTTTATGACCAACAGTCGAAGATGACTCGCAAATAGCTTAGTCACATAATCAGAGTCATAACGCGTAAAATTTCCATTAGCGATGACGCGAGTTTACATGTGTCAAAAAGTGGCAGTCATAATCTTTTAAAATTTATTGATATCTTTTCATTCCCCCTATATTCCCTCCTACTCCACTTATCAATTCATTCCCTCCTATTCCCGCTCAACACAAGAAACACACTCAAACACACACACTTAACCCAAATCTCACAAATCTCTCACAAACATCAGTCGATTCATCACTCAAATCACTCAAATCTCTCAAACACACACACTTAGTCGATTCACCCCCAAATCTCACACACATAAGTTGAACCTCTAGAATAAAGGAGAAAGCCACTTCGAAAGGAGCTAAACTTTCTCTATCTATTTTATCAATGGCGACCACCGTTCTCCTCCGATCTCTCCGCCGCCGTGAATTTTCATCGGCTCCTATTTCTGCATTCAAAAGAGTCATATCTCGCAGCTAAACTTTCTCTTCACCATGGTAAAGGAGAAAGCCACTTCGAAAGCAGCTAAACTTTCTCTTGCAAGCGTTTGGTAAAGTTTCAGAGTGTGTTCAGAGTCATATCTCGCAGTTCCTTCTGCGACCCGGCGTATCTTCACCATTACTCAGCAAGAACCAGAGCCCTCTTGTGTCTCTCTCCTCGCACTACGCCGACTCCTATCTCCAACCGGCCAAAATTCTTGTAAAGGTTGCTTTGATCCTGCTTATGTTTTTATTTGGACATTTTAATCATTCCGTTATTGATGCCTTTGCCGCATCATGAACTTCTAGATAAAGTGTTTAACTGTTTGATAAAAGTCCTGAACGAACTTTTTTTTTCTTTTTTTCTCATACTCCGATTTGGGGGGACTGGGGAGGTGGTTGTTGGTCGGCGGAATATTGAGGAACTTACGCATTTGATTTATTAGATCTTGTTGTTCTTATATTTATGGTGAAAAGATGAACTGTATATATTTGTGTTTAATGAGCAGATGATGTCTGTGCTTGTGGGATATGTTTCTATCGGTTTCTTGTCTTTATTATTTATCTTCATTTCTATGACATGAAGTAGCCCTTCTCTTTCTTTTATTTAAAGGATTTGTAACGGGCCACTCGGGTTACATAAGTAAGCAATGAGAACTTTATGCGAAGAGAAAATGGTCATTTATTCATTTAGCATATAGGAGTGTTTGTAAACTCCAAAGAGAAGTGTTTCCATTTTAGCCGAAAAATATGTGCACATGTAGCCAAAACATCTGAGTATTTCTAAGTCAGGAAACCGACCCAACCTTCCAACATATAGTCTTAAAGAAGTTATAAAAGATTAAATATGATTGACAAATGTAATGCTGAGAACTAGAAAACTTCAGAGTCCATAGGAAAACTTAACAGTGGTGTCTCAAGAGGCACAAGTCATATGGGTAGACAAAAGAGATATGCACATGAAGACAAACCGACTTCACTTTTTGTTGTTCCTTAGTTTGTCATAGAAAAATAAACACAAGATAACCTTGTCATGAGTTTGATCAACATTTTCAAAGCTCTGCTCAATTTTAAAGCACAACATACAAAAGTATAGCGTGTCCCACTGGCACTGGGCCTTGTTTTCTGATGCTTTTGTGTTACAATTGGAGTCCACTTCGTAGCATTCCACCACCAACTCTTGCAGGGGATCAAATATATTAGAGTTTGAAAACAGTAACACTACCTAATTCAAGTAATTATCAATATACAGTCTCTTCCACTGGAATATGAACCTAAAAAGAGATGCTTATTCTTCATTCCATCATCCGATATGTGACTTACAAGAAATATTGCAATCTTTGGTGCGTTTGATATGTGCTAATACATTTTTATTCGATCATATATAAAAAAATGAAAGATTCAAGTTTGATCATCTTTTTGTGGTGTTATTTTTTGGGAAAGTCTTCCAGTCCAACAACAAAAGAAGAACCGGGAACAGCCACTGGACGTTTCTTCACACTCTCAGCTCGTGTTTTCTCTTTTCTCCTTAATTCTATTCTATTTTTTTTTCTTTGAGATCTTAGTTATTTTGGCATATGTATATCCTTGAACCGAGCTGGTCTTAGTGACTCTTCCTTCCTGTGAAAAAATGGAGTTATTTCGGCAATGGTGTCGTCCCGTTGCGGATGATCTATCCCTTCCATTCAAATCGCTTTAAAACGTATGAATGTTAACCTAAATTTTGTTCAAACCTCGTGAAACCTAACTTTGTCGCCCATAATAACCATAAAACATAGAGTACTATTTATGCCGTAGTCCCTTACGAGCTTTGATAAACCAACTTCAAGAGTAGTCCTCTTCGGTTTGTTTGTCTTGCTAAAAATATTTGTTTCCAAGTGAAGAAATCTTACATCTTGTCATAAAGAAATGGCTCACACATATGCGAATCCGTGGGTTCTTATCTCTTGGGATGATTTTTGGATTGATGCTTAGGACGAAAAGAACAAAAAAAAGTAAATAGGGCTAGAAATCTTTTATAGCTTTCCCAAGAATATAATTGCAATATTCAATTGATGGGTAATTGCAATATAATTTGTTATATTTAAAATGCTATGCACGCAAATCCTGTCTGCCGGATCTCATCACGAGTTTTCCCAATGGTTATGCCATGTGCACAATGTTGTTAATAGAAGGTACCTAATCGCTCTTTAGTTCTATGGGTTTAATTTGAGCGGTGTTTTAAATAGTGTCGTAGCGTGCTACAAGCGCATGTTTTCACAAAACTCGCATAGCATGTCAGAAATAGCGTGTGGAACAAAGATCGTGAATAATTTGGGGACGTGTAGCTGAAATAGCGTACGCTATGGTCAAAATGAAAATAACTACGTCTATTGTTATTTGAAGTGTTTTAAGAATCGAGTAACATCGGTATAATATTTCTCGAACTATCGAACTTTGTAATTCTAAATCGGAAGAACTTTGAATTGTTTTGAGTTAGAAGCTCTATCTCATTGTGTTCTCATCTAAGAAGATGAAGAACTTTCTCTTGTATGACTGTCTATTGATGAAATAGAATCTTCTTACCGACTTCTCCGCAAGAACATTATTAAAATCAAGCAATTACCATAAAGCTTGTTGAAGCTTCTTTTTCTTTATCTTTGCTTTGATTTCGCTCGGATATACCAACTGTTCTTGATGAAGTACTTTGGTTTGACGAAGATGAAGGAAACTGCAGAGGCCTACCTTGGGAAGTCTCAGAACAAGGCCGTGATCACGTTCTAGCTTATTTTAATGATGCCCGGTGGCAAGCTACGAAAGACGCCGGCAGAATAGCGAGCCTTGATGTTCAAAGAATTATCAATGAACCTACTTTGCACTTTCTTATGGTTTGAACAACAAAGAAGGTCTTGTTGCTGTTTTTGAATCTCAGTTTTGTGACTGTGAATTGGCAGCTGGTTTTAGAGTTTAGATGCCGTTTCTCGGTTGTCCCTGTTATTGGCTAGTTAACTTGTCTAATTATGCTTGTTTTACTGTGTCGAATTTTATTTTTAGGGAGTAAAACTGTTTGTAGGAATAGGTACAGTTGGTAGAAATGGGTACAATTGGTAGTAATCGTAAACTAGATAATATTGATCCGATTTTGACATGATCGAGTTTAGTCGAGTCATGTAATGAATTGGTAACGCATGGTTTTGCGATATATATGAAATGCGTTAATTTTGTACAATCGATCAGCAGGTTTTGTAATGAATTGGGTACAATTGGTATATAATTGCAGGTTTAGCAGGGGGTCATAAAAGCCAGAAAAAAATAAATTAATTTTGTAGTTATGACACGCAAAACCGAAATCGAAAAGGGGTCATAACTTTTATGACACGCATATATAGTTGTCAGAAAAGGGCGTCATAAAGTGGGTGTCATAAGTGCGTGTCATTGTACAATGACGAACAAATGCGAGTCATAATGAGTTATGACTGGTCCTTCTATGACCAGCATTTGCGCGTCATAAAGGCCCTTTATGACGCCAAATGCGCGTCAAGAAAGACTCTTTTTCTACTAGTGATTAATGAAAAACGACAGACTTTCGGTTGGATCCTCAAAAATAAAATAACTTTCATCAATTGGTATTTAACTCAGGGGGAGTTTATATTTTTTAACGGGAGATATTTGTCAGGGGGAGTTTACCCTTTATGCATATTTATCATGATTTTATTCTATTATCGTTTATATACACTTCTGCTGATAACAAAAAGGGGGAGAAAAATGGAATAAAATAAGAATGATATAAGGGGAGAAAAATGAGAGAAAGTGTCATGAAAGATTGACTAGAAAAAATAAAAATATATTCGAATCATGAAAGGAGGTGAAAAGATGAAGAAAGTCGAAAAGATGAAAAAGAGAAGAAGAAGTTGAAAAGGAGAAAAGAAAAGATAGGAGATGGAATCTAACGAAACGAACAAAGCCGAAAAATTTTATTCGTGTATATATATATATATATATATATATATTTATTTATTTATTTTGTAGGTTTATCCCATTCAAATGTGTTGTTTTGTAATCATCAAAAAAGGGGAGATTGTTGGAATATTTTATTCCAAATATTCATTATCAGGTTTTGAGGATTAGTTGTTAAACAAAGAAAAACAATAAGGAAGCAAAACAAAACAACAAAGAATTCGAAGACGCTCGAACCGGACAGAAAATCAAAGGATTGAAGAAATAGCAAGCATAACGTACGTTATGAAGCATGCATAACGTATGTAATACAAAGCTACCTGATCAGACGAGAGTATCACCTGATGGAATAACGCACGTTATATGACAGGAATAGCGCACGCTATACAGGAAGCTTAATGTACGTAACACTTTGATTTTAACGTACGTAATAATGGTTATGAATTCAAATATTGGAACCGCTGAATGGACAAATGACGTCATGGAGTACGTCAGCATGCAACAGATATTTTGACTGAAGATAACGTACGTAATGGAGATTTTGGTAACTTACGTATTGGAAGAAACGAAGCTACTGGACTGATCTATGAAGAGCTTAACGTACATAACGAAATTACGATAACGTACGTAATGAAGGCAGCAGGAGCTAACGGCTAGTTGAAGTTTTGGAGCCTATAAATACCACTTCTAATGGTATTCATCAAACAACAACTTCAAGCAATCGAGATATTGATCACATATTGTTATACATTCTATCGTTGTTGTATTTGAGCTTATATTGAGAAGAGTTTGAGTGTTATACACGATAACTCATACACGAGAGGAAAAAGAAAGGATAAGTTGGATTCGGTGTTATTAGGATCAAGGATCCGGCATTGTTAGAATCACAATCTATATCCACGTGAGGTTTGTCTAGTACCCATAGAAAGCTAGATAGGTTGATTCCTTGTCCGATAGAAAAGGAAGACAGTTTAACTTGGACCGACAAAAAGACAAGTGAGTTACGGTTAATCTCGGACTCATAGAAGACGAGAATTGTAACGGTAATACCTCGACCGATAGAAGAGAGGTGTAGAGGTTGATCTTTAGCCCATCGAAAAAGATACTAAAGAGGGGACATAGGCACGTTTGGCTGAACCTCTATAAATCCTGTGTCGATATATTTTCCACACCTTTAAATACGCTTCCGTACAATAGCGCATATACCGAATACATACCAACAATAGGTCCCGTCGAACCATCCCCAGGTGGAAGAACAACTCACGCACACTAGCGTTCACAACTTTCACAATTTTTGAATGTTGAATATAATGTATATAGCTATGGCACTAGCTAGAATGTCCACTTACCGACACATAAGTACCCATCGCTCAGTACCTTATTGACAGAGATGCCGCTAACTGGTGGGAGGTTGTTAAGTCTCAGGATCGTGTTATCACGAGGGTAGAATTCCATGAATTAATGGAAGCTGAGTTTTGTCCAGAACCGATCAGAGAGGATAATTCGTGATTTTTATTTGGTGAAACTATAAGAGGTACCGATGTCTCAAGCTATCATCGATTATATCAAACAACTCAGCTATGTGCGAGAACATGTGAGGACAGAGGATGATAAGATCCGTCATTTTAACATGCGGATGAAGCTAGAGATTCGCTAGTATATGGCGGAATCCACTTGCACTACGTTAAGAGAGTATCAGAATTGAGCATTAGACTTCGAGCTAACCTTATCAGCGACTGATCATATGCCGAGTCGAAAAAGCAGGGGACGTGTGATGATTTTTTCTATTAGTTCAGGAGTTGGAGTTTCTAAACTGCAACACCGTGGTCTTTCTGTCTTGAAGCTTCATCGCTCGACAAGTGGAACTGAGTGTTCCAAGTCATCAGCGTTGACTCCTGGCAACTCCAGGAGGTATTTCGACTTCAATGTGTCGGGGCATGATCGTGCACATTGTCCTTCCCCGCCAATAACGTGTTACAAGTGCAGACTCGAGGGGCACATAATCCAGCTTTGCGAGATGGTCGCCGAGTCTTCTGAGGCACGGAATTCAAAAAACGACATCAGGATCGGCTCTGAGAGGTCCTTGAGAGGTGTTGTCTATCAGTTGCTTGCTATATTGTTGCCTTGTTTTCGTTGTTTTAAGTTTTGGGGATGAAACTTCTTTTTAAGGGGGTAGAATGTAATACCCGTATTTTCTCATTTCCATACTTCTAAATTCTAGTGACTCTCTTATGTTCATCGACACATTCTTAACATGTTTTGTTCTGCACTTTTTGTCATTCGAGCGAGTTTTGATATTATTTTGGACTAATCGGCATATTATTGCGACTTTTCCACAATTGGGTTCGATTCTTGTAAATCTTACTCGAACTGTTGTTTTGATGTTCCTACAAGTTCATTTAACATTTTTGGTCGTGTTGTGAACTTCAAAATTTTCATCCGATCTCGTATCATGATTTTTCGGACATTTAAGCCGTTTCGTAATTTCCCAAAGTTTTTGGGTACTCGCTTACATGCTCGTTTTTACCTACCTTCGGGTTGTCGGAATCGCATGTTTGTTTAGTGCTTTCGTTCGTTGTTGAGAATCCTTTGTAGGTGTTATGTCTAATTTTCCGAGTCATCGCATTTTGGGGTCGTTCTGGACTGACCAGACAGCAGAATGGAATCTGTTGCCAGAATGCAGGTTACGGCCGTAACTTGCAATATGTTACGGCCGTAATGGCTAGTGTGTTACGGCCGTAATGGCCATACTATTATGGCCGTAAGGAGGCTTTGTTTTAAAGACCCAATCTGTGAGTTTTCAGAGCAGTTTCTTCTCTTTTCTTTCCTTGGCGACGTGTCTGAGCTTTAATCTGATGTGGGCTTATTTTTTGACTGTGGAACCTCAATTTTTCACCTCCTTTCATCTTCCTCAAGTTTTTGGTGTGGATTAACATCATCTAATCCTTCATTTTTCATCCGAATCAAGGTATAATTCTCAGAACCCTAGTTTTGATAAATTTGGGGGGTTTTATTGATTTCGCAATTCTAATCCGAGGTTGTTGGTCCAATCATTTTTATCTAGTTTCGTTGATCATAATCCATGGTTTGCATTCCATTTTTCATGGATCATCGGGTCGATATGTGTTCTTGACTGTTTTGAGGAAAACCCTTGAACTTTAATTGTTTGTTTATTTGGTGCAGCGGATTTACGTTATGTTAGGGGATTTATTCTCATCGTTGTTATTATTGTTCATAGTAATTATCGTGTGTGGTGCTTGGCGGAGTCGGAATGGATGGTTCGTTCCAACTTACTACGATCGGTATTCTGTGTTTGCGACTATTCGAGGCAAGTATCTTGCCTATACATTTCGTGTTTCGTAGATATAATAATTGGTAACCAACTATGTGCGTCTACTTGAGTGCTTAGTATGAACTTTCTAAATAATCAAATATAGTTTTGAATAAAGGCTTTCTTTCAAGACACTTATGTGCTATGTGAATAAATGGATTCTATGAATCGTTTTAATGTGGTTGTGAACTTAAATACATTGTCTTCGTGTTGTGTAGTTATAAAAGCTCTATTACCGGGGTTTAGGGTTGTTGGAATGTGTATTTGTTTGGGTGATTGTTGTCAGAATGGTGTGGGATTCTGTTGGCTTACCATTGGTTTATTCACTCGGGTATGCACGAGGAAACTCCGAGGTTCATGCTTGCTAACATGGAACGAGAATAACCCTTGGACATATGTTGATGTGGATGTTTGGGCCGTGGACCCCGTAATTTACTGTCGGATTAGAATTTTGAGAAAATAAATCTTTGGGTTGTGGCCTTAAGCAATTTTTGAAAAGATGAGGATTCCTCGTTGTTGTGTCAAGAATTAACATCTTCCGACCGGCGATCGCCTCGGAAGTCGGGCGACCGAGTCACTGCCGAGCAGCCAAGGCAGAACTGCCGATCAGCGACCAGGCGGCCGAGCCTTGACCCGGCGGACGAGCTAAATCGGCCAACCGAAGGTCCCAGGACAAGTCCCGGTGCCGAGCGATCGACCTCAGATACGATCGTCACTCGGTACTCGGCGGCCGACTCCTGGCGACCAACAAGCAGACGACCATCCCTCGGTACCTGCCGACCGACCCTTGGTGACCGACCAGTGCCGACCCTCAGCAACTGGCCGATGGCGACCTCTGATGACCAGCTAGGGACGACCGCTTCATGACGATCAGGCCCGATGGCCATCCAGTCGGCAAAGGCCGAGCCTCAAGACTGGCACCACGTGCAAGGGCCGAGACAAGATCCGCGAATCACGGGCCATTGACCACAGCCTGGCGGAATCTTTCCACCAGCCGACAAGCCGCCGAAAGGTGTCAGTAGGGCCGCATGTGACTGACTCCGGACGCGTGCCGGCCCCTCATTGGACCGCCCAGCTGGCTGCCTGCTGGAGCTTTGGACTTTAGGCACACTGCCAGAATCTTCCTTGGACTTTAGCCCGACAGCCCGGGTGATCGCTGATTAGTGCATAATTGATCTAAAATTCATATACAAAATATTCATTTTTCCGGGCATAATTGTACTGATTTGTGATTAAAAATATATATTTTACAGATATGTCCAAACATGAGCTAAAAATGGTTATTTCTGATTGCGACATGAAGCATCAAAAAGAACGGAAAACAAGATCAAATCCAACGACGGGAATTTTTCCAGGACAAACGACCATACAAAACGGCGCAAAATGGACCGTGTTTTGTCGGCCGTTTCACATACGGCGCAACAAGGGCCGTGTCTTGGGCCGTTTCACACACGGCCGGCATTTAGCGCCGTGTCCTCGCGCGTATTCCGGAAGAGACCGAGTCACCACAAAACGGCGCAACACGGGGCAAACTGGGCCGTTTTCATCGCCGTGTTTGAGATGCCATGCAAAATTAGTCCACTTTTGACCAACTTGTGAAATCAACCACAAGATATTTTTTTGGTCAAAAATCTGAAAATTCAAAGACATGGGTGAAGTGTGAACAAAGAATTAAAAAAATGATATTACAATAGATATTTTGAATTAAATAATCAATTGTATTCTTGAAAATCACCTATAAAAGGACATGTTCATCCATTGCAAAAAATCCCAAACCCCAATTCTTACCAAGAAATCCTCAACTTCTTGCTAAGAAATACTCCTTTCCTTTAGCAATATATTTTCCTTAGAACTTTCAATTTTAGTTTGTATTTTATTTTTGGTTTGAAGTTTTTCTTTCATTTAGTTTGTAATTGAAAAGTGCTTGATCAATAAGCACTTAGTATTTTACTTTCAATCTTTGTAAGCTTGTAACCTCTAAACAAGTTTGAAGTTTGTTTCTTGCACTTTGATTCATCATATTCAAGTAAGTTTTATCTATTGTCATTAAGTTCTAGTAATTAAAAGTTTCTATATATATATTATATATATCAATTATTTCTATTATAATTTTAGTATGTATAAACCGATGAGTAGCTAATCTTTCTTCCTAGGGGAAGGGGGATTTCTATTAGGTTATATATTGAGTATTTGATTGATTTAAACTATTTTTAGGACTAATTGGTTTAAATAGAGATTGATCATATCCTATTTTTACTAATGAAACCTTCTTGATTGATTGTTGAGTGAATTGGAAACATATCTTTTCAATCTATCAAATGTTAATCTTGTTATCAACATCTTAAGATTGCGAAAGTGGTTAAGACATCTTTGATTACGAAAGTACGGAGGTGAAAAGTTGATTACTCGATGAACGATCGTTTATCCTAAAATAGTCAAGTTAGAGAAATGAAAGGACTAATTGGTTTAAATAGAGATTGATCATATCCTATTTCTACTAGTGAAACCTCCTTGATTGATTGTTAAGTGTATTGGAAACACATCTTTTCAATCTATCAAGTGTTAATCTTGTTATCAACATCTTAAAAAAGTGACAGCGATTAAGACATCTTTGATTACGAAATTACGGAGGTGAAAAGTTGATTACTCGATAAATATTCATTTTTTCTTTTATATCCATATAAATCAATTCCTATACATAATTAAATACCTAATATATTGAAACCGTAATCCACTAGATTTTATAAATTCCCAACTCATTTTAATTCTATTCATTTTCACTAGTTAAAAATAGTCTAGTATAAATAGTCTTATATAAATAGTCTTATATAAATAGTCTTAAAATAAATAGTCTTAATATAAATAGCTAGTATAAACAGTCTTAATAAAAATAGTATTATATAAAATAGTCTTATTAAAAATAGTTTAGTTTAAAATATAGTGCATTTTAATTTAGTTAATTTTTAAAAAACCCAAAAATATCTTTTTTAATATTTTAGTATTTATTTCTCGCAATTTGTAAAAAAAAATTATACGAAGCCCTGTTGGACAATCCTCGAGAGAAAAGACCTTGGTAGAACTCACCACAAACTACTTCTACCTCGTATATATTTGCGAGCGACTCAAGAACTCCTATTTTTAGGATAAGTTTTTCGAGCGATCAAATTTTGGCGCCGTTGCCGGGGATTGTTTTAGGCCAAATATAATTTTTCTGTCCGGTCAAGTGGCGGATAACGGTACTCCGTGACTATTAAAGTCGGATTTTTCAGTTTCCCACAAACAACTGATATTTGTAGATATTTTATCATTTTTCATTTTAATTTTTGGTCATGGATGAAATATTGTTTAAAATTGAAAAAAAGATTTCCCTTTCTAAGCAAAAATGCAATTTTAAAAATTTACAAGACAAGGCTTGAAAGGATGAGGTTGCTTACGAATAAAAGCATACCTTTTGACATAAGATTCATTATCGAAGCCAAAGTAAGAATAGAAGGTGAATTTACAGAAACACCAACTAGATTCTTACCAGGGCTTGGAAAAAGTTCATATGCCAAGAAACGACGAGCAAAGATTCTAGCCGTTTGCTATAAATGTGCTAGATGGAACTGTAATGCAAAATGTCGATCTTTAGGAATTCCATCTACAAACAGAGAAGATAAAATTCAGTTCATTAATGATGGTCTGAATAAGGAGAATTTAGATAATATCGAAATTTCTCTTGACACGCATCCTAGTGGACTTGTGTATTACGGAATTCAATGTTTGTGGAATAAATTCAAACCATAATATGAACAACGTCTTGGGAATCTGACGTTAAAAGACCCTGTTTGCCAATTTGTAAGAAAATTGGATGGGAAGCTTCTCCCCGACTCATAGAAGGCGTTTAGGCCGTTTCTGAACGTAAAATCAGAGGAAGATGTGAGCCACAATCACAACTACTGTACATACGCGTAAGTATCTTTTATTTTTGTCGTGTGGTGAGATTTTATGAATAAAAAATGTGATACGCGATAAATGCATTCATTATTCTATTGAGTAGTTGAAGCGCAATCAACGCAATCACAAACTTGTTAAGCAATTTTTCCTCATTTTTTCTTCTATAAATAACCTTTGTGCTTGTTTCTTTTATTCATCCCTCAAACTTGTACTTTTCTCTTTTTCTCTCTAAAAAAATTCTTTTCAAAAATGGAGTCATCATCTTCCACAAAAAAATTTTACAGTCTGCATTTTTGGTGGATCTAGTTCTGGAAAAGAGGCATGCTTCACTGAAGCAGCCCACGACTTGGGTCGTACCTTAGGAGAAAAATGCATTCATGTAGTTTACGGAGGAGGAAGTCTAGGATTAATGGGACGAGCTGCTGCCATACGCCTATATAGAAGGAGTAAGAGTATTGGGAGTAATCCTAAAACCTCTTTGAAAGTAAAATCACCGGTCAACTATTGGAGATGAGTTTAGATCTGTGAATATGCAAGATCGCATAACTCACATGATAAATAATTCTCGCGTCTTTATCGCCCTTCCGTGGTTTTGGCACCCTTGAGGAACTTTTTCATGTGGTTACAGAGCCCGACTAAATGTTCATCAAAACCAATAGGAGTGCTTAATGTCAATGGTTTCTTTGATGGTTTCTTGTCTTTCATCGACTACTCTGCGAAAAGGGCTTTATTTCCGAGCGTGCAAAAGCGAATCATAGTCGTTGCAACAACACGAAGAACTAATCAAAAACTCAATGAATTTGTTCCTCAACCAGATCCACTCTAGCTAAAATTATGCAGGTAGAAGATTTTACAGTGAGAAAACGAAAAGTGGATTCATTCCTCTCCCTTTGATAACCCATGACGGACCTCTTGTATTTTTACTTTACGTCGTGTGTAATAATCGTGCTAAATGATTGCGGCTTAAGGAGTTTCTTCTTGATCTCTTGACGCGCATCTATTCGCTATTTATGTATTCTTGTAATTTTTATTTCTGTTTTGCTTTTATAAAAACTTTGATGGCGGCGTAAGGCGACTCTTCGGACTTTCTTGATGCGCATCTAAAATATTATGTTATACTTACGAGTATATTTTATTTTCTTTTGTGTGTGCCTCGTATATTTATTCTCTTGCAGATTCTAAAAGGCGTTAGGCTCAGACATCAACTTTCTTAACAGGAGTATTACCTTTTCGCATTGATTTTTATTTTTATTTTATAAAGCGAGACAGTTTATTTTCAAGTTTGGGGTGGTTTGTTTTATTATTTTGGTGTGTTGTAATTTTGGTGTGGTTTGTTTTAGTATTATGGTGTGTTGTAATTTTTTTGTGGATTGTTTAATAATTTTGGTGTGTTTTGATTGATTTGGTTATTTGCCTTAATTTTTTTTATTATATATATATTTATAGTATTTTGATTTTTGAGATTTTTAGATCTGGCCATAACACCAATAAATTAGCTATATACAAACTTCTAAAATCGTTTTAACCGGTAAAAAAAATTGTATATTCCAAAAAAAATTTTTGAGCCTTAATCTCTCTTTCCAAGCCTTGTAATTATCATATAAAATCGAGTCATTCGTTACCTTGAGAAAAGAAGAATCAATTGGTTGATGAAAAATAAAACTGAAATTTACTTAATTTGTGGAGTTTTTGATTTTTCATGCTTAACTAAAAATGATTTTCTCAAAAATTCTATTCCTAAAAAAAAAAGGAGTCATTGGTGAAAAGATCTACACGTTAGCAAATAACGGTGTGAAAGCTATCACCTAAAAAATAAATGACGAAAAGGAGAAGTGTTGAGCGGAATAATTGCCTAATTTTGGAAGTCTTAAATTTTGCGAAAAATAAAGGACTAACCATTGTTGGTGCGTAGCTGCCGTCTCAGAAAAATTGGTGAAAAGAGCTACACGTTAGCAAATAACGGTGTGAAAGTTATCACCTTTTTACGAAGAAAAATAATGAGATAGAAATTGTGTTAGTGAAAAGAGCTACACGTTAGCAAATAACGGTGTGAAAGCTATCACTAAAAGGGATGTAGTTTATGAGCAGATTTGAATTAATTAGCAGCTGAATTTCAATACACTCAATTTTGTGAAAATCACAATATTTGATGACGCCGATGAAATTCTTCTTCATATTGAGTCGAAAAATAAACGAGTGATCGAGAGCAACCATTAAAGGGAGTCGTGTGAAGTCACGAGTGGGAAAGAAATAATCAACCTTTTGGGTGGAAAACCTTGTATTTTGGAATTACAAAAATAAAAACCGTGTTTTAACTTCAAAATCGTTAGTAGATTTATTTTGAATCTTGATTCATTTCTATCTACTTTATAAAGTTGGTTATTGTGTATTAATGGCATTTGATCTCTTTTTATCTTTATATATAATTATTTTTCTTAAATTTGTGTGTATTATTTTTTATTTTTTATTTTATGTCTTATTTTAATTTTTATTTTGTGTGTGATTAATAAAGAGTCTTGCTCGGGACTAGCAAGAATTTAAGTGTGGGGTATTTGATTAGTGCATAATTGATCTAAAATTCATATACAAAATATTCATTTTTCCGGGCATAATTGTACTGATTTGTGATTAAAAATATATATTTTACAGATATGTCCAAACATGAGCTAAAAATGGTTATTTTGCAGATTGCTGACATGAAGCATCAAAAAGAACGGAAAACAAGATCAAATCCAACGACGGGAATTTTTCCAGGACAAACGACCATACAAAACGGCGCAAAATGGACCGTGTTTTGTCGGCCGTTTCACATACGGCGCAACAAGGGCCGTGTCTTGGGCCGTTTCACACACGGCCGGCATTTAGCGCCGTGTCCTCGCGCGTATTCCGGAAGAGACCGAGTCACCACAAAACGGCGCAACACGGGGCAAACTGGGCCGTTTTTCATCGCCGTGTTTCAGCAGATGCCATGCAAAATTAGTCCACTTTTGACCAACTTGTGAAATCAACCACAAGATATTTTTTTGGTCAAAAATCTGAAAATTCAAAGACATGGGTGAAGTGTGAACAAAGAATTAAAAAAATGATATTACAATAGATATTTTGAATTAAATAATCAATTGTATTCTTGAAAATCACCTATAAAAGGACATGTTCATCCATTGCAAAAAATCCCAAACCCCAATTCTTACCAAGAAATCCTCAACTTCTTGCTAAGAAATACTCCTTTCCTTTAGCAATATATTTTCCTTAGAACTTTCAATTTTAGTTTGTATTTTATTTTTGGTTTGAAGTTTTTCTTTCATTTAGTTTGTAATTGAATAGTGCTTGATCAATAAGCACTTAGTATTTTACTTTCAATCTTTGTAAGCTTGTAACCTTTAAACAAGTTTGAAGTTTGTTTCTTGCGCTTTGATTCATCATATTCAAGTAAGTTTTATCTATTGTCATTAAGTTCTAGTAATTAAAAGTTTCTATATATATATTATATATATCAATTATTTCTATTATAATTTTAGTATGTATAAACCGATGAGTAGCTAATCTTTCTTCCTAGGGGAAGGGGGATTTCTATTAGGTTATATATTGAGTATTTGATTGATTTAAACTATTTTTAGGACTAATTGGTTTAAATAGAGATTGATCATATCCTATTTTTACTAATGAAACCTTCTTGATTGATTGTTGAGTGAATTGGAAACATATCTTTTCAATCTATCAAATGTTAATCTTGTTATCAACATCTTAAGATTGCGAAAGTGGTTAAGACATCTTTGATTACGAAAGTACGGAGGTGAAAAGTTGATTACTCGATGAACGATCGTTTATCCTAAAAATAGTCAAGTTAGAGAAATGAAAGGACTAATTGGTTTAAATAGAGATTGATCATATCCTATTTCTACTAGTGAAACCTCCTTGATTGATTGTTAAGTGTATTGGAAACACATCTTTTCAATCTATCAAGTGTTAATCTTGTTATCAACATCTTAAAAAAGTTACAGTGATTAAGACATCTTTGATTACGAAAGTACGGAGGTGAAAAGTTGATTACTCGATAAATATTCATTTTTTCTTTTATATCCATATAAATCAATTCCTATACTTAATTAAATACCTAATTTAATGAACCCGTATTCCCCTAGATTTTATAAATTCCCAACTCATTTTAATTCTATTCATTTTCACTAGTTAAAAATAGTCTAGTATAAATAGTCTTATATAAATAGTCTTAAAATAAATAGTCTTAATATAAATAGTCTAGTATAAACAGTCTTAATAAAAATAGTCTTATATAAAATAGTCTTATTAAAAATAGTTTAGTTTAAAATATAGTGCATTTTAATTTAGTTAATTTTTAAAAAACCCAAAAATATCTTTTTTAATATTTTAGTATTTATTTCTCGCAATTTGTAAAAAAAAAATTATACGAAGCCCTGTTGGACAATCCTCGAGAGAAAAGACCTTGGTAGCACTCACCACAAACTACTTCTACCTCGTATATATTTGCGAGCGACTCAAGAACTCCTATTTTTAGGATAAGTTTTTTGACCGATCAATCGCCCCATTATAATATTGGCCGGCAGACGATCGCCCCATTATTATAATGGCCGGAAGGCGATCGCCCGCCAGAAGACAGGACCCGGCTGCCACTATAAATACAAGGCATTCTGCACTTGTCTAGGGGACCGAACTTTTACCGCACAAAAGGCTCCAGAACTTCAATTTCTCTCGGGCATTCTCGCAATACAGAAGCAAAACATCAAGCACTTGGCTATCTCCAACTCTTGGCAACAGCTATCATTCGGTCTTACTTCTCCCGACCTCTCTCATCAGGCAGACGATTGGCGGGGACGAAGAACACCGAGCCTCGCTCAAGAGCCGGATTAACAGAGTCTTTTTACACTCATTGTATTTAGATTTCTCTCATTAATACTTGTATCCACGAATATTTGTATTAATATCATCTCGCGAGAGCATTCAAGCCCGGGCCTAACAAACCCGGCAAATCTTGTATTATTTATCTTCTCTCGGAAGTGCTCCCGCAATTGTTGTTTGTTGTCCGTCTTCCAGCAGTATTAATCTTCGGATAAATATTTTGGGCAACAACAATTGGCGCTAGAGGAAGGGGATCCAACCCTCGAATTTTTATACCTACCGTCCCGAAGAACACTCACTGTTCTCGGGGCAGATACTTGAAGTGACACTCACTGCACTTCAAAGAAATCCTTCGTAAATCATGTCTTCCGCCTCCGTCGAAGAAAGCCGACCACCCGGCCGGACCCCGTTCCGTCCCAGTCCGAGCCGCAGCCGATGGTGGAAGGTAGCCACCGCGGTCAGAGACGCTCGATCCCGTCCCGGGACGGCGGCCCGAGCCTCTCACTCGATCAGTTCCGAACCAATGAACAGATCGAAGAGGCCATAGCCGTCCTTCAGGAGCGACGGAGTGCTCTCGACGCGCCTCCTGCTATCACCCCCTCGGTCTCCCGCCGGAAGTCCAAGCGGAAGCTCAAGGCATTACTGGCCGAGCGATCGCCAAGAGGCTCTCGCCCGCAAGAAGAGGCGCTCGGCAGCCGGGGCACCTCTGTCTTCGATCGTCTGGGCAATGACCCGACCTGGCGACCGGGGCAGTCCGGCCCCAGCTACGAGACTACGGAGTTTGAGTCCGTCACCAGGAGCTCGGCCTACCCATCTCCGAGAAGGCAACCCAGCCGCCTGGCTCCCGCTCGCCAAATTGCCGAGGTCCGCAGCAGCGGAGTCCGGAGATCGGTACACGATCGCCTCGGCTCCCGCTCCCAAAGCCGATCCGCAAGCCACCGAGCCGCGGCGATTGCCGCATTGCAACGTCAGCTCGACGATATGAAGGCGCTCCTGCAATCCGGGGTAGGCGCCATGAAGACGATCGCCGAGCCGAGCGAGCCGCTCGCGATCGACATCGAGCTCGCCCCCGTGCAGCACAGGATCGCTCCCCCGCAAACACCCGTGTACGAGGGGCGATCGGACCCCCAAACGCACCTGAAGAAGTTCAACATCTACATGACCGGGTGTGGGGCATCGGACGCGACCCGGTGCCGAATGTTCCCTCTGACGCTAGACGACCTCGCCCACCGGTGGTACACCTCATTGCCACCTCGGTCTATTGGCTCCTTTAACGAGCTGGCGCACGTCTTCACGGAACACTTCGCCACCAGGGTCGTCCGGCCAGAAGGTCGCTTCCGCATGATGCAAATCAAGCAGGGAGAAGAAGAGTACGACTCGGACTACATCGACCGGGTAGACGTGATCATCCTCAACAGCGAGCCCGTAAACGATGAGACCGCCCTCTATGCGGTCCTAGGAGGTTTTCAGGGCTTCTCGCCTATGTTCAGGCATCTCACGAAGACCCTACCGACAACCTACGCAGCCTTCCGGGCTAGAGCCGTAGATTTCCTGTCCAGGCAAAGGCTTCTTCTTAGCCTAGGAGTAGAGCGATCGGCGCCCGCGCGACGACCTCCGCCTCCCGGCCGATCGCTACTATCCAAGAAGGTTGGAGGACTCGCTCACCGCCTATAGTCCACCATTTTAAATGAGGGACTAACTCCCGCCCGATCGCCGATATCGACCTACGAATAAAGCGATCGGCTGCCGAGCGACGATCGCCAGTCTTCCGGCCTGATCGCCGATCATCACGCTACATCATCAGCAACCCGGAGGACACGATCTCCATCTACAGTCCAGCATTTAACATGAGGAACTAAGGCTCGCGATCGCCTCCACCGCACATCATAAAGCCATGGCCCTGGCAGTCGATGGAACCGGCTGCTTCGGCCATGCAAGGTCCCTTTCGGCCGAGATAGCCTGCCCTTCGTTTAAATACGAGGCCGGCGTAGTCTGAGGGCTCTCCGAATTTAATCAGTGGACACGTGCCACAACCCCCGTCTCAACGTACACCGTCGAGGTTCGCCATTTTCATGGTGGGCCGAGGTGGAAGCAGAGCTAACAAGCCGCGGGCGTGGAGTTGATTCATCCGATGCTGTCCCGCGCAAGGACTCCTCTAGACCGAGACCGCACCTCCTTCGTTTAAATACGAGGCGAGGCGCAGCCTAACAGAGGACCCTCATAATAAAGTGAGTCACGAGACACTCAATGTCTTCGCGCACCAAGACACGGTCATGGAGTCGGTCCATCGATTTCCGCGATTGTGCACGATTCCTCAAACAAAGCGAAACCACCAAGTTTCCAAGGGGGATCGGCCAATGTTGTTTGTGCAGGTACAAGACCGAAAGATAGCTAAGCCAATCGACCATGATAGCCCAAGTCCGGATCCTAAGTCGGCTCAGCAAAGATCGCCCGTCCTCATCCTTACACGATTGCCAGCAAGAACCACCTCGCCCCATGTCTTCAACATAGGAGCAAGCTGGGGGGCAATTGTTGTGTCAAGAATTAACACCTTCCGACCGGCGATCGCCTCGGAAGTCGGGCAACTGAGTCACTGCCGAGCAGCCAAGGCAGAACTGCCGATCAGCGACCAGGCGGCCGAGCCTTGACCCCGCGGACGAGCTAAATCGGCCAACCAAAGGTCCCAGGACAAGTCCAGGTGCCGAGCGATCGACCTCAGATACGATCGTCACTCGGTACTCGGCGACCGACTCCTGGCGACCGACAAGCGGACGACCATCCCTCGGTACCTGCCGACCGACCCTTGGTGACCGACCAGTGCCGACCCTCAGCAACTGGCCGATGGCGACCTCTGATGACTTGCTAGGGACGACCGCTTCATGACGATCAGGCCCGATGGCCATCCAGTCGGCAAAGGCCGAGCCTCAAGACTGGCACCACGTGCAAGGGCCGAGACAAGATCCGCGAATCACGGGCCATTGACCACAGCCTGGCGGAATCTTTCCACCAGCCGACAAGCCGCCGAAAGGTGTCAGTAGGGCCGCATGTGACTGACTCCGGACGCGTGCCGGCCCCTCATTGGACCGCCCAGCTGGCTGCCTGCTGGAGCTTTGGACTTTAGGCACACTGCCAGCATCTTCTTTGGACTTTAGCCCGACAGCCTGGGTGATCGCCCCATTATAATATTAGCCGGCAGACGATCGCCCCATTATTATAATGGCCGGAAGGCGATCGCTCGCCAGAAGACAGGACCCGGCTGCCACTATAAATACAAGGCATCCTGCACTTGTCCAGGGGACCGAACTTTTACCGCACAAAAGGCTCCAGAACTCCAATTTCGCTCGGGCATTCTCGCAATACAGAAGCAAAACATCAAGCACTTGGCTATCTCCAACTCTTGGCAACAGCTATCATTCGGTCTTACTTCTCCCGGCCTCTCTCATCAGGCAGACGATCGGCGGGGACGAAGAACACCGAGCCTCGCTCAAGAGCCGGATTAACAGAGTCTTTTTACACTCATTGTATTTAGATTTCTCTCATTAATACTTGTATCCACGAATATTCGTATTAATATCATCTCGCGAGAGCATTCAAGCCTGGGCCTAACAAACCCGGCAAATCTTGTATTTTTCATCTTCTCTCGGAAGTGCTCCCGCAATTGTTGTTTGTTGTCCGTCTTCCAGCAGTATTAATCTTCGGATAAATATTTTGGGCAACAACACTCGTTCTTATATATTTTCCTCTAAAACTCTTGAGTTCTTAAAAATGCTTCACCAGTTGTTTACTTCTTTTGGTAAAGCCTTCGATGGTTTGTGGATTATATTATTAATCTCGATTTGTATCTAATTGTGGAGGCCATTATAGCAAGAACTTTGATTTTATATTTTATAGGTCCTTACATTGGAAGTCTTGCATATTTTTTTGACTGAGAGTGTATACGTTTACTCTGTGAGTGTTCGACGGGGCCTCGGAGGGGTCCACTCATGGTTGGGTCCTCGAACATTGGGGTTAACCACTCCGCGAGGGTCCGACGGGGCCTCGGAGGGATTCACGCATGGTCGGGTCCACAGTTAATCATGAGCATTTTTGTAACTTGGTGATATGTCCTGAATATCACGATGTTTGACTCTCCATAATTCTTGGGATATAATACATACTTATCAGAGGTACTTTGACTAGAATGGCAATAAGATTGTATGATATGGCGAGAGTTGAAATTATTTAAGTGAAAGTATCTCGGGAAGTCTTTCCTGTGTTTGATTCGTTAATTATTCAAGATTATTATATCCTTAGAATATGACGTGTATGGCTCGTAATTGTACTTTATACTTGCACTAGCAAAATTCCAGTTTGCTAACCCCCGAGTAATCAGATGGTGGATGCTTGTTATTGCATTCAGGTACATGAAGGTTCTTGGGGAGCAAACCAGGGGATCGGTACTAAGAATGGTAGGGGAAAAATGATACTAATCATATGAAGACTAGTACTTGGCATTGTCGGTCGATTGTAATTTCCTTTCCGCTGTAGTGTATTCCCGTCGTATGGGAGTGTTGTTGTACTTTGACCCCTGTGCGGGTATGAGTTTGAAGTATAAATGTATATGGAGTTTAAATTGTACGTTATTGATGAAAGACCAAATCGGTCTACGAATTTGTTACTCAGTCGTGTTGGCATTAAGGTGATGTCTTGTTTTGGTATCTAGCCTGGTAGATCCTCATGGAGAGGGTCTGTGGCGCTGTAATATTTCCGAGTGGATTGGGGGTGTTACACACCTTACTTTGCAAAGCCTTCTCCAAGTGACTTGTATCATCATGCTGATTCATCCGTTGCTCGTGTTAGGGTTGTATACATCAAAGCATACTTTATGCTTGTATTACTTAATTTCCCAGTCTTTATCTATGAGAATATTTAATTCATTTATCACATGTTTTGCATATTTATTCACGCTATGGCTATGAGAATGTTGTCTAATGACTCTATATTGCAGATAATGTGGAGTGTCGTGTCACACAGAAGATCACATTATCGGTTCCTTATATAGTAATAATTAGTTCACAACCTATATAACATTAGACTGTTATGTGAGAGGTTGTAATATATGCTTGAGATTGGTTGGTCTTGACCATTAGCATATATTAGCTTATTCGGTATACGTTGAACATGATCGAGTTGAGATAAATTCTTCTATACTGACTATAAGAAGAACGTAAATCTCGGACAATTATTATTTCTTAATTCTAGTTATTAATATTTAATTATATATATTTAATATTTATTGCTTTGATCTATCGTGGGTAAGAGCCACAATGATTGACTCAATATGCTCGATATTTTGGGCAATATTATTATTTATATGATAATTAATATTATAGCAAGAAATCGTGTCCCAGCCAGTCGGGTTGATCATGTCCCTTGAAGCACTCGAAAGGATTATTATATTAAACCCTGCAGGTGGAATTAATTTTCTGATATAATAATAAAGCTCGAGTGGATACTCATGTATAACACATTAATTAATTAAAAGCTGTCAGTAGCTTACATTACTTAATGGAAATGGAATATCTTAAACACGGGAAATAATTAATTCAAAAGGGAGCCCAATTTCTTAATTTGGGATTTTAATAGAAAGTGCAATATCAATCTTTTAGTGGACTAAGTTGATATTAATAGAGTCATTATATTAGGAAGAGTCCTAATATTTGAAAGATGATATCTATTGGGAGTCCTTACCTTATCCTCCTTAAGGTCCCTAGAGTAGCCCAAAACACCTATAAAAGGAGTACATGGGGGCCGATTTTTACACATTCTTGGAACAAGAAATTCGAGTTTTTCATACTTTGTGGATCTTGACTTGTGTCTTGGATTCCACAATTTAGCTAACACAATAATTTTCTAACTACTAAAATAGTCAAGAAAAATTGAGAGAAAAATTCGTAAGGTATTTCTTAGAGATATAATTTTCGGCCGACCCATATTGCTATCCAAGTAGTCCAGTAGATTGTTGCCCACACGACATCCGGATATAGGCGGGATATACTCTAGAAGATCTTGAGGTAGAAACACAAGAAGATCGAATAGAAATACGTGGAGTAGCTCGATCGATCCAAAAAGGGATTTTCTACCACTTCGCGTCAAAGGTATAAATTATCAACTCTCATGCGTAAATATGTATGTTTAAATTGTTTATTAATCTGTTTAATGAATTAAATTGACAAGCCTAAATAGATCGCTATTTATGTTGGTTAGTTTATAAAACCATATACCTTCCATATCGCTTCCGCTGCGTTTTATATTCCAACAATTGGTATCGGAGCCGGTCTTTAGGTTCTGTTCAATTTGATTAATTTGTGATTAATTTGCTAGCAATTTAAATATTCATATGGTATGATGTTTGGAATATTTTTGCTTGAAATTGTCTTGCAGGTGAATATGATCCAATTATCATGGCTATGTGATTTTTTATTTATTTACCCGTTTTGGTAATTTGGCCCGATTTTGAGGCATGTATAAAGTTTTTCCCGTGAGAAAATCCACGGGTAGAATAGGAATTTTTTTTCTTTGTAAAATTTGATGTAAATTTAATTCGTGTAAAATTGTAATCGAATTGAAATACACAAACTACCGAAGGAAAAGAAGTCCAGCACGAAAAGGAGTCCTGATCGGACGAACCGACCGAGACCAGGCTGCTGCCGATCAGGACTCGGCCAATACAGGCGGTCTCGGCTGAATGTCTGGCCTGCCGCGCGTCGGCCAGGGGCAGGCTGCCGGACCGCGGGTCCGGTCGGGCAGCGGGTTGGGTTTTGTCCGAGCAGGTTCGTTCTGTCTATGGTCCTATTATTTTATCCGCCGTTCGTTGCGTCCGTTGGAGCACAATATTTAATTTGAAAATTTCTTGTACAATTAATTTTGCATGGAAAAAAGTTTCTAAATTTGGCAATTTTTTGTGCCCCAACCGGGAGGAGGTGACGAGATGCTTGAAGCAGTGGGCGAAAAAGAGCCAAGGATTTTCTCATTGCTCAAAACGAGGAATAAATGCCATGATAATTGGATTTAATTATCCAATTGTTTTTATGTTGGTTTTTACTGTTTTGATGAATGACATGTATGGATGTATGCGTGATATGTTTCTTGCATGTTAGGACGAGAAAATTAAAAACCCTATTTTTCAAAATAACTAAGTGATTTTAATAATTGATTTTTTTTCAAAAACAAGTTGGCCTCCATAATTGGTTTAAATTGTGAAATAATTAGCATGCGCGTTGACATTAAAGTCTTTCTCCATATCGGATGTGCTGATTATTAGCTCACTAGTTTTAAACTTCAATTAGATAACAAAAGGTGAATATTATTTTTTATGACAGGACCTCTCCATCTGTAGGACTATTATCATTTAATAATATTCTAAGGTTTGTTAAATTATGGTGTTCACTTATGTGTATTAATTAATAAGCTCCCCATCAGAGTCTGCATTAATTTAATACATGGCCAAGAGGAACCAACTATTAATTTTACTTGTCAAAATGCATCTTGACTAGATAGTAAAATTAAAGACGTTAAAATCTACTTGAGAAATGTATATGTAAACGTCCACACTAACGTGGCTTGCATGTGCGGCTTTTTTCGAGGTGTTGGTTGACCGTATATTTATTATGTTTTAAGGTTTTCAATATATTTTGCGTCGAATAATGTGATGAATGGTGTTTTTAATTTTATTCTCAGATGTTTCAATCCACTAGCTGTTATTCTCAAACAAAATAAACTTGATGGCACTAACTTTTCCGACTCGAAAAGAAATCTTGACATTGTCCTGACTGCCGAGGGGCATAAATTTGTGTTAACTGAGGAGAGCCCTCTGGAACCAGAACCGGATGCCACTCCTGAAGAGTTGGCTGAATTCTGAAAATGGAAAAAGGCTGATGAAATGGATCGCTGTTACATTTTGACTTCACTGACAAATGTATTGCAGCATCAGCTTCAGACAATGGGCTCAGCCGCGGAGATGATGAAAAATCTCACCGAGATGTTTGGTCATCAGAACCGGGCGGCTAGGCAAAATGCAATGAGGGTTTTGATGACAACCCAAATGTCTGAAGGGACTCCAGTAAGGGTTCATGTTCTGAAAATGATGTCTCATTTGAACGAACTGAGCATACTGGGGGCCACTATCGATGCCGAGTCGCAGGTCGATATTATCTTGGGCAGCTTGCCAAGAAGTTTTGAGCAGTTCCGCCTTAACTATAATATGAACCGTAGGACTTACACTTTAGCGAAACTTCTGACAGAGCTTCAATCTGTTGTAGGTCTCTTCAAATAAGGTTATCATCAAATTCTTGCGGCAACCGGTGCTAGTTCTTCAAAACCCAAATGGGGAAAGAAGAAAAAGCAGGTTGGCCAGAAGCAAGTGGCAACCTTCAAAACGGGTGAAAACATGACTACTCATTCATATTTATACGGACGCACATTAGCATGCGCTAGTGTTCCGGGTTAGCGTGCGCTAGCGGGCCAGTCTCGGCCTAGAACCTTTGGTCGTGGCCCGCCCTCGTGCGCTAGGCACTTGTGCTAGCGTGCGCTAGCAATCGGCACCGACAGTCCAGACACTTCTGCCCCGCCGTGATAGCGAGTGCTGGGCGGGCGTTAGCGTGCGCTAGCCGACCCGTATAGAACCTCCTAGACTAAACTGCTCGGCCAGGTAGCGTGTGCTGGGTGGACGAATAGCGTGCGCTATGCCTGCAGAGTTAGCGCGCGCAGCCTTCCGACAGTAGCGTGCGCTATGCCGGTTCCTGCCACACCTGCCCGGCCAATGCCCAGCCCTTCCGACAGTAGCTGCCACACCTTCCCGGCCATTTCCCAGCCGCCATGACTCGATGCTCAAATTTCCGAAAACGCACGGAACGAACACGACAAAACCCTCGCGGACAACATCATCGATCCGAAATGAAAACAACATATAACAAATTACCCATATAGCCATAAACACAAAATCAGTCGTCGAGAAAATAATATCAACACTCGACAACCGGGAAATATCCGACGAAAAATCCAAAATAACTGGAACAAAAATCGCTGGTATCACATTCTCTCCCCCTAAAAATAAGTTTCGTCCCGAACTTAAAACAAGAGCAAGACGACTATAGATAACACATGTTATCTGATAGCACACAGGAGCTCTATGTAGTATAAAGATACTGCGGTCCGATTCAATATGCAAGAATGCTTACGAAAAGCAACGAACATGAATCACTGCGGTTGATAAAAAACTGAGCAGTACAACAATCAAATCACGAGTTCAACGCTGAAAAGTATGAAATTCCAATAACTCAAGGATTTGGAAAATCAAATGCGAAGACAATTTCCCAACACTTAAGGAAATTACGAAGTGGCCCAAATGCTCAATAATCACGATTACGAGATCAAACAATAATGATCGAACAACGACGAACGAATAACAATGATCGAACAACAACGATCCAACAACAACTCTAAAGTTCACACCTCAGATCAAGACATCAATAAGCTTGTAGGAACCACAGGGTGTTAATTTTGTACACAGTTCACAGGAAATCGATCCGAACTTGAAAAGGTCACAATGATGTACAGATCAATTTGGGACAATATCAGAACTCACTCGAATGACAAAGGCGAGAAACAACACAATGTCAGAAGCATCAACAAACATAATCGAGTCAATAGAGTCGAACAAAATGGAAGCGAAAAAAAATATGGGTATTACACCATATTACCTTTAAAGGAGGTTTCGTCCCCGAAACCTAAACAACAAGAATGAAGTGCTAGAATAGCAACCCTTCCGACAATATTCTATTGGTCCCGCATCTGATCTCCATGACCATCTGTACCGCAGTCACGACCGCATCCTCTGCCCCTCAGCATACTAAGTGAATACTCACTCAATACGATGGCACAACATCGCAAAATAATATACTAAAGTGCCAACTCAGCACGACATATCACATAAGACAACTAATAGCAACTCGATAAGAAGATCCACGAGATATCCTTTTAAATGATATCATTTGAAAATCCTTGGATTTGTATGTTTATTGACAATAAAACTTTGAAAGGATTTTTGGGTACCTCCGGCTGTTTTATCAAAACCTGTAAGCAAAAGACTTTAGCCGTCTCATTTTGAAAAGCAAAATAATATTCCTTGCAACCGGCATTGTCAACAAACAAGGTAACCACGCAAGTTCATCAAACCATCCGTACATGCACTAAACATTTCCACCAAGCATCAATCATTTTGGAATGATTCAAGATCAACGTACGATAACTGGCTCAGTACATAAAACTTTTCCAAATCCGAGTTTGAAGTTTAAGTCGAGTAAGGTTCTTCATCTTTAACTATATATTTTTGAACTTGAAATCGTATTGGATTTTGAAATATAAAAAAATTTATGAAGTGAAAGATTTTTGAAAATAATGTACTCGAATGATTTGAAAATAAATCAATACGTTAAAAATCATTTTCGAAGATTCTCTCAACACTACAACAAAATGAACGACGGTAACATTTTACAAAATGTCCAAAGGTACTTTAAAACAACTCTTTCAAATACCGTCGAGGTTTTATTTGAGAATCCTAGGCCGGATCGCCAATTCCAAATAATTTTCAAAGTCTACATGAAGCCGCCGATTAATCGAACCGTCAAAACTTTTCCGAAGTTGCCTTGTTCGCAATTTGCACAAGTTTATGAAATTTTCAGGAAAGCATTTTCGAACACACACACAACAGATATAATTTATCAATTCATCAAACACAACAGATATAATTTATCAATTCATCAAACACAATCAATTGTTACCTAGAACTATGAAAAGTCATAACACATATTCACACACAACAGTTGTCATCACTAGTCAACACACAAATAATACAGACACAGGTGATTAACTGCAAAAGTTAAACCTAACGGCTAAAAATGTGGTTCCATAGCCTCTGGCCAGGCTGATTAGCGCACGCTACAACAAAGATTTACCGTGCGCTACCCATGCTGCATTAGCGCGCGCTAGCCTCACACTTAGCGTGCGCTAATTGCTCTAATTCAGTAACATGATTGCGAACATATATACGACACTACTAGAACCGAAGGTTACAAATGGACAACAACAACATACGAATCTAAATTCCATCGATTCACATAATTACAACACCTCACGAGCAACCATCAAATTGTCATTCAAAAATCAAAATTTCACCTCTCATTAAAGAGGGCTATCTCAATGTATACATACCGAACGACTCAGCATTCACATCACTATTTTATGCATAAAACTAGGCACTACCGCCCAAATAACGAGAACATCATCACGTACTTCTTGACTAACAACCATAAAACCAAAAAGTTGAAAGCGAGAGTCACGTCTTGAGTACATTTTGTAGACCTCATTTGAGTTTAAAGTTCGTGTTTTGAAAACTTATAATACGAGATGAAATAGCAATAGTTTGAATTCTCAAAAAAAATCGGCCTTGAGGTCATCATACGAAATCAAACTTTTTCCTCCCTTTGAAGGATGTTTTAAACTAAAATTTACGTGACTCCCCAAAAATTTAAAACTATAAAAATATCACAGTGATGAACTTTCTTTGCATAACCACAGTAAAGCCATTACTCTTGCAAAAATGATTTATGCAGCGGTATATAATATATATATATATATATATATATATATACACCGACATCACTTTTCATTCCAGAACAACACAAGAATCAATCAAGCATAGACATAATCATAAATCACACTTAAACTTTACCACGAAATACTGAACCACACAACTAGCTCGTATAGCTCGAGGCACAACATATAGTAGGAAGACTTACATCATGAAGATGATGGCTACACCTGTTAGGAGTATGCCCTCGAATGCCACTCAGAGGATGTTGAGTGAGGGCATTGTACTTGTAATTATGTAAATCATTATCATAAGGCAATTGTTTGTTTCTTTATTTACTGGTAGTTATTGGCATTCCTGACTCGTAAATATATATATATATATATATATATAGGGGTGGGTTATGGAGTGAAATGGTATAAGTGTAAGAAATAGGAATGATTGTGGGCCATTAATCCTTGGAGATTAATGATCCAGATTTCGTTCTGGTGTGCTAACACGGGAAACTAGGAGTGCTAACGAATTTAATTATTGGGGGTACCAATGTAATTTGATTAATTTATCTTATGGGAAGTTACTAAAATCATGGGAAGTTTCTATATTCATGGGATTTCATATTTTAGGTTAATATCTGTTTTTTATGGGATTTCATATTTTTTAGTCGTTCAAATATTTTATATTTTTGGTATATTTATTTTTATTTTTTTAAAAACTAACATTATCTTTTTTTTCTATTTTATTTTTATTTTTAAAAATCGGAACTGTTGTGCTAACTATTTGTTTTGTGTGTGCTGCAAATTGGAAAACAGAGTGCGATTCTGGTTATATTCCAATTATTTGATTTTTTTTGTTATGCTTTATTGTGTACAATACAGTCAATTTTGATACAATGTGTTGTGCTTTAATTTTTGGAAGATAAATAATCATACTCGTTTTCAAGTATAGGTACAAAATGATTTTCGCGTCATTTATTAAAAAAATACAATAAATACAATAAGACTCCATTTGTAAATCCCATAAACGGCTATGCAAGCATTACATATCATATATGCTAGTATTACCTATTAAATGTGCTAATACAAATAACATTTTAATGCTAAACTCTACTATTAAAACATTAACAGAAATAAAATGTATTAACAATGCAAAATTTTACAGATTTAAGTGCTAACTATCACACAAATGACATCACAATAATTATCAAAACAATATTATCAAAGGTGCTAAAATTTGGGAAGAGATAAGAAGTGGGATATGAAATCCCATGATTGTAGGAAATACCAAATATAAAATCTATATAATTACAAAAATATCCCCTCAAAAATATTCCGCGTAGCACACTTAGGCTAACTCTTTAGCATAACGTGCACAAATCGCAGCCATTAATCACCAAAGATCAAGGGCCCAGAATCATTCTTATTTCTTACGGAAAAAAGCTTTCCTACCTGAACCTATCCCTATATATATATATATATATATATATATATATATATATATATATATATATATATATGAAAGTGCGTGTGTAAGATGTGTCTGCGTGGGAATGTGGTGTATATATATGTATATATGTTTGTTATATACATGTGTATGTGTATCTCTATATGTGTGTGACTATATATATATGTGTGTGTAATTATGTAGTCCGGATGTATTTATATTGGAATTATGGATGAGAAAGATGACGTAGATGTAGATGAAGGTTTGATGATTTGGTTTACGATCGGTTGAGTGTATTTGGACCTATAGAGTGAGCCCGAGTTCGGAGCAATAATCGAGTTGTGGATCCGGGTTGATTATCATTGGTCGTTTGATCCGATCAATTAAATTAAAAGGAAACAAATGAGGTAATATATCGTCTAATTAGTTACCTTGTAATTATAAGATATTAAATTGATCCTTATATTAAATTGTCTATTATGTATTTATAATAAGGGTTTGATTTCAATCGATCGATCGGGTGAGACGCGTTCCTCGGAGCTTTCGGCATCAATTATCGAGGCAAGTATTCTTGTCTATATGATTTATATTGTGTGTTGTACAATGAATTTGTGTTGGTTATTTACTTTTATTGATCTTGGATTATCTGGGCCGTTATAGAAGTTATGTTAAGTTAGAGTTGCCTTGTTGCTTGCTGTAGAGTCTTTGTCACTAGAGATGTGGTGTCGGTTAGATAGTATACTTAGACGTGCGTTGTAAGGATTTGGGGATCACTGGGTTGTGTGTCATGGAGTCGGGTTTGAATTGGTGTTATGGTTTGATCGGTTGTTATACCTGTTGATGTGTAGCGGTGCGTCTAGAATTGTTAGGTTGTTGTTAAGCTATGTCGGTCGTAGTTATTTGTCGGATAAGTGGCAATTTCTAGTAAATGCCTTGGATATATATATTGTGACTAACGATTGAGACAATGCGTTTTTTTCAAATGTTTTTGTGTGTGCTTTGCTCATCTCGGGAGGGTCCGACGGGGCCTCGAGGGAATCCAATGGTATAGACCTGGATTCACGAGTTTGATTCGCTAGCCAGCTCAGGAGGGTCCTTAGATGTAATACCCGTAATTTCGATTTCCGGTCATTTCTTTTTTTGACAAAAGTCCGTTTTGACGACTCGCTCATGACCGTTTCGTCATTCCGAGAATGATTAATTCTGCACTTTTTGTCATCCGAGTTCGTTTCGGTGTTGTTTTGCTGAGTTCCGTGCTTTTTTGGGGCTTTTCAATTGCTATTCCCTTTCATGTGGATCTTATGTGAATGCACATCTTGTTGTTTTCACCAGATCATATATTGTCTCGAGCCGAGACGTGAACCTGGGAGTTGTTGTTTCAATTTTATTATTCTTCGTGATCCGAACATGATTGTCCGATTTTTGTTGTCTCGATTGTTATGGTTCGATCGTTTGACTGTTCGGTTTTTGTTGATCTCGTTTCGTGATTGTTGAGCGTTCAGACTCCTTCCTAATTCCCTTAAGTTCGGGAAATTAGTCTCATTTTCGATCTTCCAACCCTTGGGCGGTGGAATTCCGTATTTGTTCAGCGTTTGGCTCGCGTTTTGATTGATGAATCGTTGGGTTGGTCAATCGTATTGATTTTCGTTCGTTGTGTTTTGTGATTGTTCGAATAATTGACTTGATTGTATTATCCGTTTGATGACGCTTGTCACTTGTTGATTTTATTATGTCTCTACCGGTGGCGTTGTGTTAGTCGTCATGGAGCGTGTTTTTACGCCGTATATTCCTTTGCGTTGCTTGTAACATTTCGCCGAGGGGCGTAAGTTACGCGTTTCTTTTATATATCGTTGAGTTTTCCTAGCGGGACATTGCTTCTCCCTACTTGTTTTAAGTTTCGGGACGAAACTTCTTTTAAGGAGGGTAGTGTGTAATACCCGTAATTTCGATTTCCGGTAATTTCTTTTTTCTGGCGAAACTCCATTTTGACGAATCTCTCATGACCGTTTCGTCGTTCCGAGAATGATTAATTCTACACTTTTTGTCATCCGAGTTTGTTTCGGTGTTGTTTTGCTGAGTTCCGTGCTTTTTGGCGACTTTTCCGCACTTGAGTTCGATTCTTGCGAATCTCGTTCGAAACTGCTGTTTCGAGTTTCCCGTAAGTCCATTTAACTTTGTTAGACGTGTTGTGAACTTCGGTTTGGTTATTCGATCATGTATCGTGATTTTCGGGCATTTTGGGCCATTTTGTAATTTACCCAAAGTTGTGGGTATCCTCATTCGTATTTGTTGTTTTGGCCCTTTTCATAGTCGCGTGCGATTAATTGTTGCATGGTATTTCTTTTCGGATCAATGTTATTGTCCGAGAGCATTTCGTCGTGTTCGTTTCGTGCGTTTTCGGGAATTCGAGTCGTCGAGTCTTGGCGGCTAAACCTTTGGCCGCCACGTGCAGCGAGGACTGCAGGCCAGCGCCTGGCGTGGTGCACGAGTGCGCGCGCACGACCGGTGCTCGTGCGGCCTGACGGCACACGCACGAGCAAGTGCTCGTGCGGTGCTCGTCATCCGGCGATTAGCGAGCAGTGGCGCGCCACGACCGAGCGCGCGGCCGGCTTCGCGCGTGCCTGCTCGTGCGTCGCTGGGCAGTATATATGGCCGGGCAGATGTTTTCTTCACCATTTTCTCACTTCATTCTTCCTCTTCCGTGGTTGGACACTCCTTGGGCGTGGAGACATGTTGTCAAACAACAAATCCACGAAGTTCTTGAGTTCATATCATTGATTGATCATCCTATATCATCCTTTGATCCAGCGAATCAAGGTAATCTCTTCCTAGAACCCTAGTTTCTTGAATTTTGGGTTTTTTGCGTTTTTGTCTGATTCGTTCCGTATTGTTGATTAATTCATGATGGTTATGATTAATCTTAGTAGTATCCTTGTGTTTAACATCATCTAATCCATTGTTCTTCGTCGAATCGAAGTATATTTCTTGATTTCCTTCGAAACGATTTTTTGGGGGATTTGTTCTCGATCTCATTTCCCATCTATTTTTGATGGATCGATTGTGGTTAAATGATGTTGTTAAACATATTCTATAGATTGTATATCCATATTTCGACTTGAAATTCCGTTTTCGTGTTTTGTCGGGACGAATCATGTTCTTGGCCGTTTTAGGGGAAACACTTGAACTTTCGTCATTCGTTCTTTGAATTCAACGGCTTTAAGTCGTGCTATGGAATTCATTTTCATTGTTTTTATTGTCCTTCGTAGTTTATTATCGCGAGTTGGCGTTCGGTGGAGTCGACGGGTTCGTAGTCGGTTCGTGCCAACCTACTTCGTTCGATTCTCCGCGTTGTGGTTGTTCGAGGCAAGTACCTTGTCCATACAATTCTTATTTTGTTGATATGATGATCGGTGATCGTCTTGGTGTGTTTGTTTGGTTGTTTGAAATGAAGTTTCAAAAGATTTTGGTTTGGCCTCGTTAAAGGCTCTCTTTCAGAACGCGTGTGTGTTTTGTGAACGGTGTGTTTTGGGAATTGATTATGATTTGATTATTTTGAACGTTGAAGGCTTTGATGATATCCCTGTTGTTTAAAGTTATGGAATCGTGTATTCCGTGTTTAATCTTGTTATTGTGTTTTGAAGAGTTTGATAATGGTGTCAGATAAGTGGCCATCTCTAGTAAGTATTCTTGATGAACTTACATTCTTAGCATATTAGTATTGCATGAGTAACGTGTGTGTGTATGCTCACTACGGGTTAGATCCGACGGGGTCTAGATAGGGCTCCACGAAGCTGTGGAACCGCGAGTTTGCTTTTAACCACTACGGGTTAGATCCGACGGGGTCTCGGTAGGGGTCCACGAAGCTGTGGGTCCGCGGTTAATTGTGGTGCATTTTACAATGTGATTTGGATTAATGGCATTTCCGGAAATGAGTGCTTTTGAATGGTTTTCATGATTGCATGCATCGACTAAGTGTGTAAGAGGTAAGTTGTTCGTTGGCTTACTTGGCTAGGATGTCACTAGAGTTTTGTCGTCTGTGTTTAAGCCTTGGATTGTGAATTTTGATGTTGGAAGACGAACCTTGTCGTCGTTCTCGTGTATTGTGAGTTGATGAGATTTGGTGCTAAAATCCCAACGGTTTGTAAAGGTCATTTTGCGGATTTGGGGCTAAAATCCCAACGGTTTGGTAAAGGGCATTTTACAGAAAGTAAACCTTTGGGGCGGTGACCCCTTTCATCTTTTGGGTTTTCAAAAGTGAGATTTGATAATCCTAAATTGTTTTTCTATTAAAACTCTCTATGGCACTCTAAACCGTTTTATAAATTATTTCCATTGATTTGTGATCTTTCGGTTTTGGAATATTTTTCTCAAACTCTTGCCTCGGGAAGTACTTTTCCTTTCGTTTGGCTCTTTGAGGATTCCTGGTTATTGTTATTCGTGGAATGTGAATTGTATGACTCGTATTTTAGCACTTGTACTTGCACTAGCAAAACAGTGGAGTTTTGCTAACCCCCGAGTATTCGGGGGGTGGATGTTTGTATTGCATTCAGGTTTTGGAGCATAGCACAGGGTCGGCATGAAGGATGATGAAAGATGAACGATACTAATCATATGAGGACCGTTTGATGTCATATTGGTTTAGTTGTATTTTATTTCCGCTGCAGTATTCTTTCCCCATTGTACGGGAGTGGGTTGTATTCGACCCCTGCGTGGGCAAGTATTGTAATCGAGTTGTATGTTTTTATTGAAAGACCAAATCGGTCTACTGAGTCATTTTAGCCTTAAACATTGTTGAGATGTTCTATGTTGTTACCAGCCTGGTAGATCCTTGAGGAAAGGTTCTACGGCGTGTAATATCCCTGAGCGGATTGGGGGTGTTACATTAGAGGCCTCGAGTGGGATCAGTGGTATAGCCCCGGTCCTAAGGCGATGCCTGTGCGTGATTTATAATTATGGCCAGTTCGGGAGGGTCCTTAGAGGCCTCGAATGGGACCAGCGGTTTAGCCTTGGTCATAGGCGATTTACTTAACTGTGATATGTCCGGAATATCACAACGTTTTTGTTCTTGATGTTGAGATACATTATATATAAGATTTTGGTACTTGACTAGAATGGCACTAAAATGCGTCGTATGTATTTAGTTCCTTGGTTGTGAGGTTTTGGTATTGGAAAACGGACCTTGTTATTGTTTTCGTGTACTGTGTTTTGATGAGATTTTGGGTTGAGTCCCAATGATGGTGTAGAGGTTATTTTGCGGAAAATGACTTCGGGACAAGACCCATTTGTCTGGAAATAGTTTTTCAACTAAGGACTTGAGGTCCATAAAGATTTCCTAATTATATAAATGTTTGTTAGATGAACGAGATTTGGGCCGAGACCCTATTATTTTCGAAAAAGATTTTATAATCTTGAACTTGAAGTCCCAAAGACTTTCTGTTGTTTTGTAAAACTCCCGAGTTGATATATTATTTTCAAAGACTTGAGTTGTACTTTAAACATTGAAAACCTCTCGGGAACTTCTTTCACGGCTGTTGTCATTTTAATATAACTGATATTTGTGGGATATATGTTGTATGGCCTGAATACTTGTACTAGCCATTCAAATGTTAACCCCTTAAATGGGAAAATGCGTCTCATGCATTTCAGGTATGCTTAGTTCTTTGGAGCACTCACGAGGATGGCACGGAAGACGGCGAGCCGCGATACTAATCAAGAGTTAGAGTTCAGTATGATGTTATTGTATTATTGTGTTATCTTCAGTCTTCCGCTATATTGTACCGTGACCCCTGTGTGGGTAAGTCCAGTAATGAGTTGTTATTCGGGTTGTTTTCTTGTCGTGTGACCTTATCGGTCGGTGTGTGTTAATATGTGACCTTATCGGTCAGGGTCAGTATGTAGTTTGACCCCGGTCGGTCAGACGTTTGTCCTCCCGTGGTATTTAGCCTGGTAGATCCTTATATTAAGGGGTCTACGGCGTGTAATATTCCGATGGATTTCTGGGGGTGTTACAAATATGGTATCAGATCTTAGGTTGTGGAAACCTAGGCTGTCGGGTCGAGTCGAGTCATGAGTGATCGAGTCGTGTTTTGTCGCGTCGTCCGAGTTGTCGGTTAACAAGTCTACTTCTGCGTTGTCATGTCATGTCGTTCGTGTTGTCCGTTGAGATTAGTATCGTGGCGACCGTCTTCTTCGTGCGACCTGTGGACGTAAATCTCCCCTTTTATATAATATTTTATATTTTGTGCAGCATAATTTTGTTTACAAGTAAGAGGTAAGGTGGAAACCGTTATATATATATATATATATATTGAGCTTTGATTGGTACAATATGTCGTGGAAGTTTCTGGACACTAATGTGTTCCAGGAGGCGTATTGACGGCAGAGATTGTTGGAAACTCAAACAGGTGGTTTCGATATATGTTTGAATTTAAGATTATATTCATGAGTGGTATCGACTAGTATGATGATTTGAATGCTACGTGTTTGGGAACTGGATATGTTTGACTAATTGTTGCTAATTGCTACAGACGTGTTCATAACTATGTTGGCTGCGCGTGTATTTGAAAATATTTCTGAAAATTTTATAGACTCGAGTATGTTGTGAAAAATCAGAACTTCTAAAATATTTTACTAGTACGGTCAAACGGCGTTTAGTGTGAATTTTTGAAAATTTTCTGAAATTTTGGACAAGCCGGCGATATATTTTCAAATAAGAGAGTTGATTGATTGTTTCTTGCTACCTTAATGTACTCTCATCGTTAGCTATATCCACTGCACATGTATTTTTAAATGACTTATTAGTATTTTGCAATCTGAGTTAAATTGGAAAATTTTCGTAGCCATTTTATTGGTACGTGTAAGCAGCGACTTAACATATGTTTTGAAATTGTTGATTTTTGCAATTCGGGCTTTGCATTTTCAAATGAGATTTTTATGACGACACTCAGAAATTGGATATTTGTAGAATATTTAAGTTATTGAAAAATATTTTTTGGTGCGTGATGCGAACATATATATTATAGAGATGTTTTAAAAATTTTCGAGAGAAAATATTTTATTTTGGTTGTTTACAAAGGGCGAAGTTCGTAAAATTTGATCAAACGAGTCGAATATTGAGATTTTTGAAATTAATGATGGAGTTTCTTGATAAATTCTTTTCAGTATTTTTGAGTATAATGAAAAAAATTATTTCGATATTTTTATTTCTTTTTTGTGGCATGTATAAATATTTTAAGTGGTAGGTGTCCCTAAGTAAAGATACGTGATCAGGATAGTGTTGTACGAGACGGACAATTATTTTTGGTGGTATGATGAACGACAAGTCAGCCCGATGGTTGTCACATACGAAGTGATCTCTCCCGAGTGCCGTTTTATATATCGAGGACTATTTATGTATGAATCGATCGAATCATGAGATTACTGATATTGCCGAATGGTTTGTATGCATAATTGGAGAGACGCTTCAGTGAGTTGGGTGATAATATTGCAAGTTTTGGGGATAAAACTTATTTTAAGTGGGATAGTATGTAATATCCGGAAATTTAAAATTGGAATTTTAACGGTATTAATTTTTTTATTGATTTATTTCATTTTCATCTCGATTGGCTAGCTGATTAAATTATCGAACGGAGATATTAGAATAATATAGGCAAGTTAGTATTGGTGTTATTTGACGCAGTGTATTAATCGGATAATCGAACTAGAATACTGAATAACTAATATGAGATTCATTCGTTTTACTGGAATAATTATACCTGTAAGTTGAAAAAATTTGGGTCGATTAAGTTAACTCTCTCTCTCTCTATATATATATATATAAAAGTGAGATCTTCTTTTTTTTAATCTACCTTATACCGTGTTTTTCTCTTCCCCACGATTTTCTCTCTCTGCCCTCATTTCTCTTCCCCACGCTTTTCTCTCTCTCCCCCCTGTTCCCTACCTAACTCCACCAACTTCATGGTGGGAGCTCACGGAGGACGGTGGATGGGGTTTTGGCGGGGCAATGTTAGACGGGAGTTCTTGCTCCGGTGGATTTCGGCCGGTTCGTCTCATATTGGTGGCGGAACGAACTCGGATTGGTGTCTGGGATGTGGCTCGAGTCTGATCGGCGTGGCAGATGGTGTGGCGGAGCTGTCCGACATGTTTTTCGGCGAGTAGATCACGATGGCAGGCGCGCGCGGCGCATAGGATTACTGATGGATGGCTGGAATATTGATGTTGGAGCTGGGTTTCGATGATCCAAACCCGACTAAGATGTGAGCTTGGGAGTTGATCGGATTTCCACATCGACGGCCAGATTGTTTGTATGTTTAAGGTTGTCGATTGAGGATTGACGTCGCTCCAGCGTCTGAGAGCAGTGGAACCGGGCCAGGCGGAGTCGGATAGGCGAGGTTCGGCCATGGTGGTCTCCGGTGACCCGATTCCGGTGATGGAGGAGACGACAGCGTCGGTGGTTTGCTGGCGGTGTTGGTGGGTCTTTGTGGTGGTGCATGAGCCTTGTGTATATATATATATATATATATATATATAGCACCCATCAACACTGGCCAGGCAAACCAACCCTGACGTCGTATCCCTCCATCACCGGAACTGGGGTCACCGGAGACCACCATGGCCGAACCCTTCCAAGACGACTCCGCCCGTCCAGCTCCGATGTCCTCGGTACGTCGCTGGAGCGACGTCAATCCTCAATCGACAACCTTAAACATACAAACAATCTGGCCATCGACGTGGAAATCCGGTCAACTCCCAAGCTCACATTCTAGTCGGGTTTGGATCATCGAAACCCAACTCCAACATCAATATTCCGGCCATCCATCGGTAATCCTATGCGTCGCCGTCCCGGCGCCACTGCTGTCATCGGATCTACTCGCCGAAAAACATGTCGGACAGCTCCGCCACACCATCTGCCACGCCGATCAGACTCAAGCCACATCCTAGACACCAATCCGAGTTCGTTCCGATACTAGTATGAGACGAACCGGCCGAAATCCACCGGAGCAAGAACTCCTGTCTAACAGTCCCCCGCCAAAACCCCATCCACTATCCTCTGTGAGCTCCCACCGTGAAGTTGGTAGAGTTAGGTAGGGACAGGGGAGAGAGAGAGAGAAAAGCGTGGGGAAGAGAAATGTGGGGAGAGAGAGAGAGAAACGTGGGGAAGAGAAAAACACGGGATAAGGTAGATTAAAGAAAAAGAAGATCTAGATCTCACTTATATATATATATATATATATATATATATATATATATATATAGAGAGAGAGAGAGAGAGAGAATTGACTTAATCGACCCAAATTTTATCAACTTACAGGTATAATTATTCCAGTAAAACGAATGAATCTCATATTAGTTATTCAGTATCCTAGTTCGATTATCCGACTAATACACTGCGTCAGATAACACCAATACTGACTCGCCAATATATTAGTCTCTTGTCTCCGTTCGATAATTTAATCAGCTAGCTAATCGAGATGAAAATGAAATAAATCAATAAAAAAAATTAATACCGTTAAAATTTCAATTTTAAATTTCCGGATATTACGTTACGTTTGTGTGTTCCTGTGCAGGAGATACGACTGTTGGCTCCGAAGGGGCAGCCGGCTCGCCAGAGCCTTCAATGTTGGCAAATAGCTGTTTATCCGTCGTTTCCGTCAAAGGCTCGGGATCTACCGTTTGAAAGTAGCAGCTATTTCTTCCACAGGGGTTGCGCCCTGGGGGTTTGATACAGGGGTTGCGCCGACGAAGGAGCATCTACAGAGATCGTTGTAATCTCTGCAACCTGAGCTTTGGAAAGCTTCATTAGCTTCCTTTTCGGCTTCTCAACAGCAAGGGGAGTTTTGCTGTGAGATCTCTTCCTCTTCTTAGACTTTTCTACACTACCGGATGCTAGAGTGATGTCCCTGGGATCATCAGACAGGGGCAGATTCGTAGCAAAGGGTCTTGACCCAACAAATCCGTCTCTGTTAAATACGGAGGGCTTGCTTCCTCCGATGTATTTGCGCTGGCCAATCTTCTTGGCTTCTTTTGATTGCGGCACACCGCATTTGGTCAGGATATTGTTGAGAATTAGACTAAAAGACTTCTTCTGTGTAGCAGGCTTAAAAGCTTATTCCTGCAGCCTCTTTAGGACAATTTGACACCAATTGACCTTTTCTCCAGACATGATGGCGACCATCATTCTGAATCGAAGGTTGGTGTACATCTCAAATGCGTCAGTCCTGTTTTCAACAATACGGCAACAAAAATCATGTAAGTATACGAAGGGCAAACAAGAACTCTTCTTATAGCAATATGCATGAACATTCTTGTTCGATGCAGAGCCAATGAATAATCCCCAAAATGCGGTGAGGATTTCTTGGGAACCAAAAGTCTGAAGCTCCTCCATAGTCAGGCCATCAGAAGGCAGCATGTACAGATTCTGCAAAAGATCCTGGTCAACGCGGATCTCGACTCCGCGAACAGTGGCGGTAATGTGAGAAACTTCTCCTCCTCTTTTCAGAGAGAAGAAATGAACAGAGGGGTCGAGATAGAATTCCTCGACCATTTGCTCATCATAGAGCTCAGCAGAGTGGCTACCGAGGCGATAGAGGCCTTGCTGATGTATCCTTGAAACAATAATCTCCATGGAATCAACGTCCTCGTTTTCAGTACAAACACGTTCTACCACTACAGATCTGGCGAAGATTCGCCTGTCGATGATGGTGGCGTTCTTCTTAAGCCCTATTCTTTTGGACTTATTTTTCAGTTTTTCAGTTCAGTTCAGTTCAGGTCCATTTTATTCAGTTCGGTTCAGTTCAGTTCTTCTTCTTCTTCTTCTTCTTATTATTATTATTATTAATCTAAATTATTATTATTGTTATTATTACTAATAATATTACTATTATCGTTGTTGTTGATTACTATTGTTATTATTATTATTTACCATTATTATTATTATTTACCCTTAATATATATTTGATTCGATTCGATTCATTTTAGTTCAGTCCATTCGATTCGATTCGATTCGATTCAATTGAATCCATTCAGTTGATTCGATTCGATTCGATTCGGTTGATTTATTGATCCAAAAGAACAGGGCCTTAAGAGATGGAGAAGAGGTTTGTGAAGATGCCATTGTGATTTCTGAAGAGAAAGTGAGTGAAATGCAAAGAAAATGCAGTAAAATGCAGTAAGCAATATAGGCTGTTTGCTCAAAGAACTCATTTAATTTTGCAGAAAGCGTAAAGAGTCGAAGAGAGCAAGTAACAGTCCTTTTATAGTGGGAGGGGAAGATTAAGGTTTTCAGACAGTGAACGGTCAGATTTAAGTGATGGGAACCGTCTTTTAAATGAACGAACAGGATAGATCGAGCGTAACTGGTACATCTTATCCATCCTATTTTGAAATTGATAACTGGTCCCACATCTGACATTTCGACTTCCCTTATTTCCCCGAATGACAGTTTGAAATTATTAAATTAATTGAAAAATTGCGGCGTTTGAGATAAAATAGTCCAGATGTCGTGTAAAGCATTAAATGCAAAGATGTTTGATTTTAAAACAGGGCACGTGGACTCAAAACAGTTTTAAAAGGAATAAAATATAAGTATAAAATTAATTTCCCATAGTATGTGTAGGATGATTTCATGACTTATTATTCCTACAGTGTTGTCGGATTGTCTGAGTGTACAGTTAATTAATGGTGGATACTCTATTCTTGGGTCTTACAGGATTTCCCCTCAATTGTTGAGTAAAAGCATTAAAACTAACAGGGAGTCTAGCTATAGCATTCCCAATTCTTGTCTAAGCATACAGAATCTGGCTGTGCTGAGAGGTTTGGTAAAAATGTTAGCTAGCTGAATATCTGTATGAACTTTCTCGAGCCGACCATACTTGTTCTCAACATGATTCCTTATGAAGTGATGCTTCATATGAATGTGCTTAGTGCGCGAGTGCAATACAGTATTGTGCGTTATTGCAATTGCACTCATGCTATCGCACATAATTGGTGTTTCCTTGGCAATGATTCCATAATCTGACAGCTGTTGTTGCATCTAAAGGATCTGCATACAGCAACTACCAGCAACATAGTATTCTGATTTAGCTGTGGAAATCGAGTTTGCCAATTGTTTCTTGCTAAACCAAGACACATGTATAGGTCCAAGAAAGTTACAAGTACCACTTGTACTCTTTCTATCTAGCTTGCAACCTCCGATATCCGAGTCGCTGTAGCCAACTAACTCGAGTCTGCCTTCTTTAGGATACCATAGTCCTACATCGACTGTTCTTTTGACGCACTTCAGGATTCATTTAGCTGTTGTGAAGTGTGATTCTTTAGGTGCTACCTGATAACACGCACACACTCATACATCAAACTGGATATCGGGCATGCTAGCTATTAGGTACAGTGATTGATCAATCGGCTTTCCAGCTTCGTCAACACTAATTTGCACGGAAGTGCTCATGGGGGTTGATGAGGATTTGGAATTATTCATCCCAAACTTGTTGAGAAGCTCCTTGCTGTACTTTTCCTAGTTGATGAAGATTCCTGTAGGCAACTGCTTTAGCTGCAATCCTAGGAAATAACTAAGTTCTCCCATCATACTCATTTCAAATTTACTTTGCATGAGATGATAGAACCTTTGACATAGGGCAAGGTTAGTTGAACCAAATATAATATCATCTACGTATATTTGAACCATCAGGATGTCATCACCTTCATGTATCTTAAATAGGGTCTTGTCCACAGCACCTTTCTCGAATCTATTGTTGGTAAGATACAGGGACAGGGTCTCATACCACACTCTGGGTGCTTGCTTAAGTCCATACAGTGCTTTCCGTAGCCTGTATACAAGGTCTTCGCCTTCTGTGTTGACAAACCCTGGTGGTTGTTCAACATAGACTTCTTCGGCAAGGTCTCCATTCAGGAATGCGCTCTTGACGTCCATTGGATATACAATAAAGCTCTTATGGGTGGCAAAGGCTAGAAATATCCTAATGGCTGGCAACAGGGGCAAATGTTTCATCGCAGTATATGCCTTCTTCCTGTCTATAGCCTTGTGCGACTAGAAGGGATTTGGTTCTGATAACCAGTCCGTTCTCATCCTTCTTTTTTCTAAATACCCATTTAGTTCCGATTACGGCTTGATGCTCAGGTCTGGGTACTAGATACCATACGTTGCTTCTTTCAAAATCATTAAGATCTTCTTCCATATATGTAATCCAGTGAGAATTGTCTAGAGCTTTTTTGGCAGAAACAGGTTCAGATTGAGATAAGAATACAACAATAGTGCACATGTAAGTCTTCTAAGTTCATCTTGAGACTTCCATACAGGAAATGGAGATATCTCAGATTCGGGTTCTTCTTGTGCACATAGTATATTTCCTTGTGTACTCTGTATTCTCCTACGGGTAGATACTCTAGCATCAATATTTCCTATGATCAACTCCTGTGGGTGATCTCTCAACCATCTTTTGTCGGGTTCTAATACGGTGTCCCGTACTATATCTTGGGTTGCTGTAGTTTTAGCTTCAGCTTGTACAGCATCAGCTTTGACTACCTCTATTCTTACAGCTGCGGGGTTGATTTCTAAGTCAACGACAGGCTCTATAGGATTTGAAGGGTCATTAATGGAGAATTGTTGGATATTCTGAGTAAGATCTTCTACTCCTGTAGGATCATGGTGAGGTTCTTCGAACACTACATGTACTGATTCCTCAACAGTCAGCTTCCGTTTAATAAAGATCCTGTAAGCTTTGCTAACAGAGGAATATCCTACAAATATCCCTTCATCCGACTTCTCATCGAAGGTTCTAAGTTGATCTCTCCCATTGTTCAAAACATAACACCTGCATCCAAATATGTGAAAATACGAAACCAAGGGAGTTTTGTTGTTCCATACCTTGTATGCTGTTTTGTTGTGATGTTTGTTGATGATACAACGGTTTTGTGTATAGCATGTTGTATTGGTGGCTTCACCCCAGAAACGTTGTGGCAACTTGCTTGCGGCAATCATGATCCTTGTTGCTTCTTTGAGCATCCTATTGTTTCGCTTGGCAACACCATTTTGTTGAGGTGTTCGGGAAGCTGAGTATTCGTGCTGTATCCCGTTTTCCGAACAGTATTACTCTATAAAGCGGTTAGTAAATTCAGTACCTCTATCGGAACGAATGACATGATATTCAACCCTTTCTCATTTTGAAGCTTCCTTAGGTGCTCGGGGAGCTTTGATGTGGTTTCCTTCTTCTTGCTCAGGATGATTGTCCAAGCACACCTGGAAAAATCATCAACAACAACGAGACAATATTTCTTACCTCCTAAACTTACTGGGTCTACAGGACCGTAGAGATCCATGTGTAGCATTTCTAGAACTCTGTGAGTGGAAAGGTAGGATTTGATTTGTTGGCCTTGATGACAGGGTCCACAGACACTGTCCTTTTGGAATGACACATCGGGCAAACCTCTAACTATTCCTTGTCTAGCGATCTTGTTGATCATCTTGAAGTTGATGTGAGACATCCTCTTGTGCCATAGCCAGCTTAGATCTGTAGTGCCTTTGGCAACAAAACAAGGAATTGTGGAGCTCGTAGGCATCCAGTCAGTAATATACATATTACCTGATCTGATTCCTGTGAGAATGACTTCTTTGGTCAGAATGTTCTTGACTCTACAGTGATCTATATAGATTTTCACCGAGAATCGTTTGTCACAGAACTAGCTAATACTAAGTAGATTATACCGTAAGCCTTCAACATAAGCTACATCGGTGACTTTGAATTTTCCTACAAGCAGGGTTCCCTTCCCACTTGTTCTTCCTTTTGATTTATCACCGAAGCGCTCTTTTGGACCGCGACCTTGTACATAATCTGACAACTTGCTTTTATCTCCTGTCATGTGCCGAGAACACCCGTTGTCGAAGTACTAGATGTCCTTCTCTAAGATGTCCTGTAGGCAAAGAAATTAAGTAGATTTAGGTTCCCTTTGGATGTTGGGTCCATGGATGTTAGTGCCTTTAGGTACCCAAATTTGCCTGACAGCAATTGGTTTGTTGTAGGTTACTTTAGGCCCGTTCTTGCGATGTCTACATGGGGCAGGCACGTCGTCGTTGTAACCTTGATAATTATTATGCATGTAAAATTCAGGGTTATTATTAATCCAATACGAATGCTGTCTTGGAGGTGGAGCCATTTTCTTCGGCCTTACAGCTTGCCTACTCCGTCTCCAGTTGGATTCCCAAAGCTGTTGCTGATACTGTGAGGTGACCTGCTTTCTTGATGGATAACGAGGCTCTTGTATCCAATATCTAGGCGTGTTGTACTGTTGGAAGTACTGCCATGCGGGCCTTTGAAATTTGGGTACAGCCTTCTTTCTGAACGGCTGTTGGCACTTTTGATATGTTCGGGGAGCATGCTGTAGGTTACGCCTTACAGGTCTGGATGGCTGAGGATTCCACTGTCTGTGATATGACTGTGGTGGCGGAATGGCAGCTTTTGCTGTTCGTGGTGCAACAGGTACCTTGACGGGACTCGGGATTTCTTCCGATATAGGAATGGGTTCCACACCCCTGACGAACACAGTAATAGTTTTCCCTTTATTAGAGTATGAGTTGTATTCTAAGCCACTTTTATCATGAGGTTTTTGCCCAGTGCTTAAAATTTCTTCCATCCTTTTAGATGATCTCTCGAAAGATTTCAAGATGGTCTCAAGTTCTCCTTCTCGTTTTTCGAGAGTTTTTAATTTGGCTTCGAGCAGAACGGAATCATTTGTCTTGCTTTCGCTATGAGACTTAGCCTCATTTAGTTCATGAGCAAGCTGATGATTGCTCTCCACGAGTTTTTCAAAATCAACTTTGCTATTTTCATAATCGACAGACATATTTTCGTAATTAACTTTCAGCAAGTTGTTTTCTTCTTTCAGCTCTAAGTTGGAAATTTCGAGTTGTATGTTTTCTCGTTTTAATGTCTCATGGGCCTTTTGAATGTTTTTAAATTCATTCATCATATTTCGAAAGTGTGAGATGCATTAATGGGAACATTTGATGTTGAGCTTACCTCATCATCGCTATCATCATCTTTCGGTATGTCTTTGGCCATAAAACACATATATGCTTTATTTTCGAACTCATCATTAGACGAGTCACTGTCAGCGACTGCATGAAGACATTCTTCGGTCTTGGTTTGAGCGGGGGAGGCTTCTGATTCTCCGATCAGGGCCTTGATCTTGTTCTTCCAAGCATGCCTTCTTTCGTCCTTTTTTTGTTGCTCGGCTTCCGGCAACTTTTAGACTTCAGGATGCGGACATTTATTCGCATAATGTCCCGATTTCCTGCAATTATAACATAAGTTAGAATCACCAGATGGGGAAGATTCTGGATTTACCTTGTTAAAAGGCTTGGGCCTGTATGCAGTCTTTCCAGACTGTTTGATGAATTTCTTGAATTTGTGCATAAGTAGGGCCATTTCGTCTTGTGACAGGATATTGTCAAATCCTTGTCAACATTTACGTGGCGGATTTGGATGTCTTTGGGCATCTTTGTGTCTGTTGGAATCTGACTAACGCTGTAGTCCTCGCAGGTGACTCTTCGGCTTTCTCTCTCCGGTCAATGTCATACTCGAAAGCTTTTAGGTCAGAGAAGAGATCGAAAGTAGATATGTCATTAACATTACATGACAAACACATAGCTGTGGTTTTTATGTCCCATCGGGCAGGGAGAGATCTGAAAAATATTAGGTTCTTCTCCTTTTGGATATAAATTTTGCCCAACACTTCAAGTTCATAGATAATGCCAGTGAATTTGAGGTCAAGTTCCTCAAGAGTTTCAGATGGTTTCATTTCAAACGATTCAAATTGCTGAGTGAGTTTTGAAATTTTATTTTCTTTGGAGAGTTTAGTTCCATCACAAATCATCTTGAGTTTATCCTAGATTTCCTTGGCTGTCTTACAGCTCTTTACCTTTGAGAATGTGCCTTTATCAAGAGTGACAAATAGCGCATTCTTAGCTACATTGTCGAGGTTGGCGCGCTTTCGATCATCAGTTGTCCAATGTTCGCGCTCTTTCTCGAGCATCTCTGCATGAGGTTGGCCTTCAATCCTTGCGGCAGGATTTACCTTCATGATTTTTATGGGGCCATCTTGAATGACAAAAATAATTTCTTCGTGCATGGATGCAAGATGTACTTCTATACTGATTCTCCAATCATCAAATTCATTAATCGAGAACATAGGAACCTTATTGATCATAGAGGTATCCATATGAGAATATAGGAAAGATAAAGACTGTTTTAAAAAATAAGTGATTTAAGGATCTGATTCGGTTAAAAATACAACTGATTCTTTTTAGAATCAACTGCTCCGATATACAGAATACAGCTTGGAAAGTGTTTAAGCAACAAGCTGTACGATTTTTTTAAGTAAGTTGTTGTAAATACAGCAACTAGATTTTCTCCTGTTAGCTTGGTGCGTACAAGGTATGCAATGTATACTTGTAAAATAATCACAGTAATGAAAGTGCATAAGATAAATGACACGATATTTAAAGTAGTTCGAGGTAAACCCCTCTACGTCCACTGGTCCTCCACACAGGAGTGAAAATGTTTATTATAAACACTACGTACACAACTACGTGTCTATAATCAAACCTATCCTTGTATCGTTCACATAGATTGATACAAAGACTATCGCTTTCAACCATTCACACAGATTGGTCAAAGATATCACTTGACTTGCTTCTTCACACACAGTTCCAAAGCTTCGTCTACAATGCAGATCCGTCACACACAGTTCAGGAAAAGCAAGGCTATCTTCAGTCCACACAGGGCTGATGGTTTTCTTCAAATGTAAGAATAAGGGTTTGAACAACAACTTGACTTCTTGATATTGGGCTGATGATGTGTTGTTCAAGGTTGAGCACTTATATATTTCTTCTCTCAAGAATGGCAGTATGCTTGAAGAAATATGATTGCTCTGGATATACTGTTCTTGTGATGTTCACGAGTGTATCTCAGTATATCTCAGTTTGATCAGTTTTCAGTTCTTGAACTTATGTATCGTTCGTGTGTATGTCTGATCGTTGTTTCTGATCTTCGAACTTCGGGGTCTATATAGCCTTTGGAATAGATCTGTTGGGAATAGATCCGTTGAGCAAAAAGTCCGTTCCAACGTGTTGATTGACTTGCAGAATACAAGATCTGGATTTTGCTCCTTGTTTGAAGATCTTTGTCGGCTGATATTTAAATACTTTATCCAATCAGTATTTAAATACTTTTTTTCGAACGGTGGCTTGACTTTAGCATATAAAGTAGATTCTGTTCCAACGGTCTTCCGTCCTGTTGGATGAGTGTTGATTATCCTAACACTTTACAGCTTGTTTGATGTATCCAACATGTTGCGTCTTTAATGCTGTAGCTCTAGGTTCCAACGTTGTAGCTAACTCCAAATCATGTGTAGGATAATTCTCTTTGTACGGCTTCAACTGTCGAGATGCATAAGCAATCACTTTATCCCTCTGCATCAAAACACATCCTAATCCAAGTCTCGAAGCATCGGTGTACACTATAAAATCATCGGTTCCCTATGTTAAGGCCAATACCGGTGCGGTAGTCAACCGTCTCTTCAACTCCTCGAAACTATAATGTGTATCCGCGCTCCACTCAAATTTATGAGTTTTCTGAAGCAACCGAGTAAGTGGTCGAGCGATCCTGGAAAATCCTTTGATGAACATACAGTAATAACTCACAAGTCCTAAGAAACTCCTCACTTCTTTAACGTTCTTAGGCGGTTCCCCTGCCAGTACCGCCTCTATCTTTTGAGGATCAACTCGGACTCCTTCCGCTGAAATCATATGTCCGAGAAACGTCACTTCCTTGAGCCAAAACTCACACTTGGAAAATTTCGCATATAACTATTCGGTTCTCAAAATGTCTAGCACGATGTGAAGGTGTTCAACATGTTTCTCCTAATTCCGAGAATAGATGAGAATGTCATCGATAAATACAACCACGAACTTGTCCAAATATTCGATACATACCTTGTTTATCAATTGTATAAATACAGCTGGGGCATTGGTTAACCCGAAGGGCATAACCACAAACTCGTAATGGCCATACCTCGTCCGAAAAGCGGTTTTCGGGATGTCGGTATCCCAAATTCTCAATTGATAATAGCCCGATCGAAGATCAATCTTCGAGAAAACAGTCGCTCCCTGGAGCTGATCGAAAAGATCGTCGATTCGAGGCAACGGATATTTATTTTTGATGGTCAACTTGTTTAATTCTCGGTAATCGATACATAAACGAAGCGACCCATACTTATTCTTAACGGAAAGCACAGGCGCGCACCAAGGCAATGCGCTCGGTCGGTTATATACTTTATCTAATAATTCTCCCAACTGTTTCTTTAATTCCACCATATATGACGGAGCCATCCTATACGGTGCCCGAGTAACAGGAGTGGCACTCGACTCTAAATCAATAGGAAATTCAACTTCTCGCTGTGGTGGCTATCCCGGTAAATCATCCGGAAATAAATCGGGGTATTCATTAACAACAAGTATCGACGACATGTCAACTACTCCATCCTCCGCTTTCAAGGCATAACACCAGCAACCTACACAACCCTGGTCAAGAAGTTTTACAGCTTGTAAGGCACTAATCACACTTCCTGATCTGCCCGGTTTACATCCTTCCAGAATATGCTCGGTACTGTCTTCGGCCACTATTGAAATAGTACAAGTTCTGTGTAAGACCCCCAATCCACTCGAGAATATTACATCACCGCAGACCCTCCCAGAGGATCTACCAGGCTATTACAGAAACATGATATCTCATTACGTGCCGACATGGCTAAATAATGAACCATTAGACCGATTTGGTCTTTCACCACAAACATACAACTTAAATTTCATATACATATCTCATTCAAAAACTCATACCCGCACAGGGGTCAAAATACAACAACACTCCCATACAATGGGAAAATGCTACAGCGGAAAAGAAAATACATTATGACCACCAGTACCAAGTACTAGTATTCATGTGATTAGTATCATTTGTCTTCTATCATCCTTCGTACCGATCCTGTGATTAGCTCCCCAAAAACCTGTATGAACCTGGACGTAATACAGACATCCACCCCCCGATTACTCGGGCTTAGCAAACTAAAATTTTTCTAGTACAAGTATAAAGTGCAATTACGATCCAGACACATAATATTCCAAGAATATAATAATCTGAACCAAAACAATGGTAAATAACTCAGGGTCACATGCAATTGATGGTGAATAAATGAAGTCATATAATTCGAGATTAGTATTCCGGAATAACCAATCGCGTAGCATCTCATTTCAATCCATACGTGACTAACCATGGAACCGCACCAACGACAGCGGAACCCTCTAAGGCCCCGTCGGACCCTTCCAAAGTGGTTAACCCAAAAATATTCGTGGAACCGCACCAATGGCAACAAAATCCTCTGAGGACCCGTCAGTCCATCCCAGAGTGAATATATATACATAACCAATCGAATTCATGACTAGTATTATGGAGTAACTAAGTCTCATTATATGCCATATTTCATCTATATTTGTGATTAACCATGGAACCGCACCAACGGCAACGGAACCCTCTGAGGTCCCATCGGACCCTCCCAGAGTGGTTAACCCCAAAATATTCGTGGAACCACACCAATGGCAACAGAACCCTCTGAGGCCCCGTCGGACCCTCCCAGAGTGAATATATACAATCATACACCACGAGGGGATATATACTTCTCAAACCACACCGAATAGTATCACCTCCTCACAAAGGAGTCAACAAACATTTCAACAGAACATTACATACTCACCAAACGAGTAAGTATTTCAACATACAACACTTGACAAGAGAAGAGAGTTATTATATCCACACAATATGAAGACAACGTATTCCAATTCACAAGCACGATACATCATATCCCTTATACTCATTTGTTCCCAAAACACACACGAGGGTATTAATGAAGGACTCTTTTGAATATATATTTCTTCTATTGAAAGTTCATGTTAAATACTCAAGTAACACACATAATCTATTACCAATTTGTTATATCCACGGAACATAAAATGTATGGGCAAGATACTTGCCTCGATAATTGATACCGAAAACTCCGACGAATGCGGCTCGATCGGACAGCCCTGAAAACATACAACCTCCACGAAAGACAACGATAACACAATAACTACGAGGATAAGGATCAAGAACAATGGAAATCCTACTAAACTATCGAAGGAAAACTCATTGGGACATTTAATCGAACATCAAATGTTCAATAATTCCCAAGAACGCTTGAATCGTCAATTTAGTTATACAAACTCGAAATATGGATATACAATCCATAGAACACGATTAATAACATCATACCACACCAACCTATTCATCAAAATCGGACTAGGATCGAAATCAAGAACAAATTTCCAAAAAATCAACTCGAAGAAAAAAAATTAAGAATTACCTCGATCTAATGAAGAACAAAGGATTAGGTGATGTTACAATCACCTAGAAATATCCAAAGCACTTTGGAATTGATTAGAATCGACCAATAATTCAAACCCTAGTCTCAGCCGTCCGTCAACCGCAAGGAGAAGAGAAGAAGGGGATAAATGAGGTAAAAAACCCGTCTGTCGCCTTATATACATCAGCAACGCACGACCATCACACACGACCAAAAGCTCGTGTGTTTAGTCATGCACTAGGCCACTACCCAGCTACTGACAACATGCACGAGCACAACGCACGAGCATCTGCTCGTATGTCCTGCTCATGCGTCCCTGAAGCTCACTGTCGAGCACTGGTTGCACACGAGCACCACGCACGAGCACGTGCTCGTGTGGCCTGCTCGTGTGATACAATCGAACGAAACATCGAGTCTGACACGTCTCCAAAAGAATCCAGAATATAACCAACTCGAAAGGGAACGAAAACAAGATCTCACAACGCCCACAAGGAGACAAACCGACAACGGAAAATAATATGCCATGTCACACATGCATACACACGATCTGCACTATTTTCACAACAACAAGTCGTACCCGACGAACACAACGTGGTACATCATACCGTACACAACATAGGAATAATCCCGAATAATCATCAACGAAACAAAATAATCGACACAACCGACAAATAATTTAAAGTGAGCAGAAACAGGAATCTCGGGTATTACATTCTATAGTTCATAATATCTCCGTGACGGTCTAACCAATCATCCCTGAGGATTAAATCCTCATTCTTCAAATAAAAAACAATAAAATCTGAAGGCCACTCTCGATTCCCAATTCTTATCGGACAGTCTCTAACTTCCCGATCCCCGTTACGCAAACCCACTACAAATGGTTCATATTCAAATAAGCAATCTATACCAAGACGATGTACACAATATAATGCAATAAATTAATGGGTGGCACTCGAATCAAACAATACCGAAACTGAGTGGGAAAGAATCTGAGTGATACCTGATGCCACCGGGACGTTTGTCTCCTCTGCATGTCTCATCTAATAAATATGGGGATGAGTTGGTCCCGAACTCGACACGGTCCTAGGGTCTGGCTGACCCCGACCCCTACCTCGGCCCGCACCCCGAGGATTTTGTGAAATTGGGGTCTTTTGCTCAACATTAAATTCCTTCTGAGCTGTAGTGGCTGCTGGACTACTAACTGTTCTGGTCGCTTTCTCACAATGGATGGCCCGATGTCTGCTCTGCCCGCAAGTGTAACAAGTAACCAATGGAAATGGGCATTCCCTTGCTAAATGATCCTTCTGGTTGCAATTAAAACAAGCTCTGCTTCCGGAAGTAACATATTGAGACGGTTATCACGAGAACTACCAGCAAGATGAAACGATCTCTTCCCTGGCGCAAAAACAGATTGTGACTTCGGAAATTTTCCACCCTTACCGGTCAAGATGTTTCCAGTATTCTTTTGCTTCTTGGTTTCGGAACCAATATCAGATTCCGAAATAGCCATCTCAATTGCCAAAGCACGATCCTGGTGTTCTTTCAGCGTAGTACATGCAATAGGTGACATACTCTGTCGGATATGAGGCTTCATGCGCATATTGAAATAATGAATTTTATCCGCCTCAGATTTCACTTGATCTTTTACATATATAAGCGGTTGATTATATGAAATAATAGCCTGAGATATTGGTACATCTTGTGGTGTAGCCGAAAAGAACTCAACAATTTTACGTTCCCGAACCGGTGGTGGATAATATTCTGCCTCCATGGCGGTCTGAAACTCTTCCTAAGTAGGTGCTCGATTCCTGGGGGCCACTGCATCCCACCAATCTGCAGCTTCCACATCTAAGAGATATTGGGCAATAGGTACTCTTTTATCCTCCGAACAAGCCACAACATAAAAAATTCTTCCTGGATGAGAAGGCCAATTTTCCCAACCCAAAGTGTCTGTAGAACCAGCAAAACGAGGAGGGTGCATCTTAGTCGCTTTCTAAAGCTATCTACTAGCCTCCTCCTCCACAGTCGAGGACGGATTCTGGTGACCACCATGAGCAATCTGAGTTAATTGAGTTAGAAGTTGTTGAAGAATAGTGGTGGTCCCAGGTTTGGCCCTATTACTTTTCGGTTGATCTTGGCTGATTGAAAGGTCCTGACGCCCTTCAAAACTCAAAGGCGGATTACTCGACACTGCATGATACGCCGAGTCAGTAGCCGGCTGGGAAGGCACACTTCCCTAATCAGCTGCACCACGTCCACGGCCTCGGCCGCATCCTCGTGCTGGTCTACCTCGTCCTCTCAACATACTGAAGAATAAGAAACGAACCAGAATAAAATCAACACAGTTCAAAAGTTCACATTGCCCGGTATCTCAATGCACAATCGCAACCAATAATACGAATCAAACAGAACATAACGATTTGACTTACAGCCACGGGTCACACGGAGGGATGACAGTACGATGATGTTAGGCTCAACAACTGACTCTTACAACTCACTAACGGGCCTGACTCAACAAATAGCCTAGGTATCCACAACCTAAGCTCTGATACCATAATTGTAACACCCCATACACCAAAAAAGGTTGTTACACGCCGTAGGACTTTCGCAAGGCCTACCAGACTAAACACACACATGACTGCCAACATCACAATGACATAAATCACATCAAAAGAAATATCAGGTCGTGGCCTCAGCCAAAACATTTTAACTCGAATACATAATTTATCGTGAATCTGTTGCCCACGCAGGGGTCTTACACCATAAAACAAGAAACATTTATTCCAGACTCAAATAACAACATGAAAATCAAATCAACTCCCAAGGCTGGAGCCTCATCATGCCTGATCACCGTTCACATGCGCCTCCCGTGCCGACTCCTCAGAATGTCCAATACCTGAAATACACAAACATTTCACCCCATACAGGGGTTAGCATACGAAATGCTAGTACAAGTACATAATTATACAACGTTACATATAACCATATATCAACATTCCTATCACAGTTCGAAAACATTTATGAACGAAACATATTCCGGAATACCACATTTTCATCAAGAACATTTATATCATGAAGCCATGGCAACACAACTCATCATCACGAAATCATACTTGGTAACCCGTGGTCGTACCCCTTAGTATCGACCCCTAGAGGCCCCTTCGAGGCCTCCCCAGGTGGAAAACCACTTCCGTAGCCGTACTGCTTAGTATCGGCCCCCATAGGCCTCGTCAGACCCTCCCCAGGTGGAAGAACAATCACACACGCACACATATCCACTTCCGCAGCCGTACCCCTTAGTATCGTCCCCCAGAGGCCTCACATGCCATCCCCGGGTGGAAGAACATCATCACAAACACAAACACATTTTCATAAAGCAACATTCATGCCGAATACACATCATACGCAACAAAATGTAATTTATGTACTTGCCTCAAATACGCGGGGAGAAGAAAATAGCGAAAATAAAGGGTTTCGGTCCAATATCCCTTCAAATGTCCGTTCCTAAATCACAACGACGCACGATCAATCTTAATACTACAAAAACACAGAGAACATCCTAAGATCTACCCCTCTAGAGTAATTCCTCGAACATTTTGAAGCATAATCCAATATGACCGATTAACGAAAGGATTCCCAAAATTGTTCCCCAAAACTTCAAGAATACAAAAGGATTTCGAGTATACAATCATAATCCAACAACAATCTAAACTAGATCAGATTAACTCGGCCAAATCTACACAAATCCCCAAAAATTCCCAAACCAAGAGTTCAAGTGTTCTTACCTTGATTCGGCGGTAAAAGGTGCTTAGATGTGGATAACTTCTTGTTAGGAACTCACAAATATGGATGGATAATGATAGCCGGCCTTAATTCACCCTCAGCCTCGAGTTAGGTCGCCAAATCACCAGAGAGGAGTTGTGAGGAGGACAAATGACGAAGTCAAGGGTGTTGCATATATATATATATATATATATATATATAGTGACTTGTATTAGCGCGTGCTACATGATCCTTAGCATGCGCTAACGACTTTGACTCAGCCTTCCTGAACGTTCTGCCCAATTCCAGAATATTCGGTTTGACCTCGTTAGCGTGCGCTAGCAATGAATTAGCGTGTGTTATCCTATCAGAGTAGCGTGCGCTAGTATACCATTAGCATGCGCTAGCCGCCTAGTCCAGAACTCCAGGAACCTTTCTGACCAACCAGGTAGTGCGCGTTACGACCAAATAGCATGCGCTACACCTACCGAGTTAGCGCGCGCTACAGTAGAATAACGTGCGCTAATCGTCCCACTCCCATGCCCAGAAAACCTTCTGTCCAGTCCTGCCCAGTTGAAATAGCGTGCGCTATGGACTCATTAGCGTGCACTATCATATCACATTGGCGCGTGCGCTACTGCTCCCTTTGCAGCATTAAAATTGTGAAGTTCGGTCTGAATGAACACATCCCGATAGGTTCAAAACTCGATAATTACCAACAACCAACGTAGCACTAGCAAGGAATAATAACTTGCAACCTCAAACTCCGATTAAACACACGATTCCACTATCCGACAAACCGAAATACAACACACGGAGCAATTACCAATATCTGGAAAATTACAGTACAGTCCACGAAATGCATAAAAATTACAATTATTGCTATTAAAAAGTGCGGATATTACAATTATGTGGCTTCGGAATAAATATTTATCCAAAACACGTGACATTGTTTCGCCTTAATGGTAATATGTAATTATATTAGTATATTATAATAAATATTATAAGTATATAATATCACATAGATTAGTGTCATGTTATATATTTTATATCGAACCTTTACCCATTGTAGTACAATATTTAACGATTCTTCAACAATGGCTTCATTATTAGTTTTTCCATTAATATCATATTTATTTTTATATTTAATAATAATTTAATAAAAATCTAGAACATGCATCGCACGGGTGAAAAACCAGTACTATCATATAATAATCATTGACTCCATACCGACGTCACCTGCCTGGACGAGGCCAACTTAGACCAGCCGAATGTCGACAACTTTTTTTGCTTCTACTACGGGCACCACTACTAGTCACCACCCATTTTTCTTTGACAGCTACTAATAACGATCTTTTGTTTAAATGAGCCCATCGATTGGCCGACTGCCAGTCGAAGGCAAGTTTTTTTGGCTTAATGATTTTCCTATTTAATAAAGAATTCAATACGTTTTGTACGTTATTCAGTATTTAATTCTCTATTCAGGATGAAATTGAGTATATTATGTTTGCTACTCATTATGGATATCAGTATATTATGTATGATTTTTAGTATGAAATTAGTATATATATATATATATATATTATTCGGTAGAGAATTCCTTATTAGTATGTTATTACATATTCAATATTGAGGTTTAATTGAGAGTTCATTATTTAGTATATCGTGTGTGTGAATGTGTTATTCAGTATGAAATTCATTATCTAGTATAGAATCCAATATCTTATTCAATGTATAGATTAGTGTAAACTCCGTCGTTCAGTATGGAATTTCCCATTCAGTAGGTTATGAAGTATAAATTACCTACTTGGTACGAAATTCAATATTTTTTATATTTTATTCTGTATGGAATTATTTATTCAATTGATTCATATATTATTAATATAAACTTCAATATATTATTCCCTTCGTCCTTCTATAAGTTTCCCAGTGACTACTTTTTGGTCAAACTTTTTAAGTTTTGACCATAAATTTATGAAAAACTATACTGAGTTAACGAAGAGAAGGTCGGGAGGCAAAAAAAATGACCGACCGTCGGCGACACAGTGGAGGTCCGCCGAAGAGCCGTCAAGAACTAAATAAAACAGAACATTAAGGGTTCTTTCGAAAGTTTAGGAGTATTTTTATTTCTTATATTAAATTTAACAAAGGGGTACAATAGTGTTTTTAGGTGCACACTATGACTACGACCAAAAAGTACCATAGTCCCTTATATTATTATTGATTGTGCATGTTATTAAGTATGTAATTTCATACTGAATAATAGAGTTGATGTTGTAGATACCATACTAAGTCATATAGTTACTATTGTGAATTTCATACAAAATAATATAGCTGTGGTTACAGATTTCATACCAAATAACATAGTTGTTAGACTTGTTGGAAATTGGTTTATTAAAATGAATTTGACCCAACTTTGACCAATTATTTAAGTGGATTCCATTTTTCGTAAATGGAAATAAATTGTGAAATCATAATCTCATTGTTAGTAGATGAGATTAGCATTTAATTTTTCTCAAAACCAATTTCGGGTGAATGAGAAATTAATGCATAAAGTGAGCCACTTAAATACATGGAGAAATGGAAAGGTGTGAATGTCACGAGTCACATCCCACATTAAAAAAAGATTGCAATTGTAGCTACTTTATAAGGAGTTTCACCAAAATAAGGAGTAATCATGTGTTACTCCTTATGGTGTACCATAGTGGACCAAGTTTGTTTTGACGTTGCACATCGCATTTGTCGCATTAGGCATTTTAGAGGTGAACTTTGCACTTCGCACCATGAATAGACATGACTGTCCAGCATGCAAAGTGTAATACCTGTATTTTTTATGAATTTTGGCTTTGACGTTCTTTCGCTTTTGTCGCTCTTGTAAGCGCCTATTGAGATGTTATTAATTTTAGGGTTTCGTATCTTTTGGAATGTGTTCATTTTTATCGGAATTCGCAGCGGTGTTTCTGAGTAAGGTAGTTAGCATACGCTAGGCATGTGCTAACGCACGCTATTCATGTTGAGTAGCGCACTGGCATCGCCTGTAGTGCACGTTAATGGGTTGAGTTTGGCAGAGGCAGTAGCTGGGTTCTGCTCTCTCGAATAGCAGTGGCGCATGCTATTTGTGCTTGGTAACGCGCGCTAGCATCGGATGTAGCGCACACTAATTACTCGGGTTTGGCAGTGGCAGTAGGTTGGTTTCTTCTCTCTGGACTAGCAGGTAGCGCACGCTAGGCGTGAGCTGACGCACGCAATTGGTGTTGCGTAGCGCGCGTTAGTGCCTGATGTAGCGCACTCTAGTGGGTTGGGCAGTGAGTTCGAAATTTCTGCATGGTAGCAGTTAGCGCACGCAACGCTATCGGTAGCGCACGCTATCAACGCAGGACAGAGGCTACAGGACTACCGGGTGATCCTGTTAGCGCACGCTATGCTTAGGAATTACCGAACACTAATTAAACCCAGTATACAACTTTTCATCATACATCATCATCTTTAGTTGGATAACAAGGATTTTACAACATCTAATCCGTTCCTCCTCTCCGAATCAAGGTAACTTCCTTAGAACCCTAGTTTGGGGAGTTTTTGGGGATTTTTCTTAGATCCGTCCGATTTATCCGTTTTGAAGCTTGAAATCCTTGAGATTATGATGTGTCTACCCCACACCCACGTTTCCCTTACGATTATATGAATGATTTTGTGTATTACTTGTAGTGGAGAGGGTTTGGATGATTTTCAACCTCTCTGTGAATACTTTGAAGATTTATGAATCGTAAAAGGGGGGTTTCGGGAGTCTTCCTTGAGAATTGAGTATTGATGATTGATTATCGTAATTCCTTACGAATCGTTTAGGCCCGGAAGTGCGCTCTTGGACCTCTCGAGCTTGAACACTGTTTTCACTTCGGTTCTAATGTCTCAAAGGCAAGTATATGTTTATGATTGTATGTTCTCGACTTTGAAAGTGAGGTATATGAATTGTGTAATTGTTTATATCTACTCTGGGATGGACCGACGGGTCCTTAGAAGTTTCTGTTGACTTTAGTGCGGTTCCACGAATATTATGGGTTAACCACTCTGGGAGGGTCCGACGGGGCCTCAGAGGATTCCGTTGCCTTTGGTGCGGTTCCATGGTTAATCACGTATGTATAGAAATGAAGTGCTATGAGATTTAGTTATTCCGGAATACTAGTCTTGAGTTTGATGAAATGATGATTACATTTACTTTATTGTTGAGAAGTATTGTGCTTCATATTCGATATACTTGTACTAGCTATTTGACGGCTAAGCCCTTTTGGGGGAAATACCTTTCATGTATTTTAGGATCCAGGAGGGGAGAAAGGCGTGTACCGGGTCGGCACGAAGATGATGGGCAAGAGTGATGCTGTGTTTTGTCTCTGCTTGTATTTTGTACTTTATCCATTTGGTATTATTGTATTTGGAATGGTTGTGAACACTCGAGTAGTGCTTCGGATGCTCTTGATATTTTGGCCTGTGTTGCCTTGGATCTCGTTGTTCTTGCCCCTTTTTAGATGGAAAATCAGCCTTTGGATTCTGAGATTGAGGTGGCCTCTTATTTTCAATCTTAAACCAGCGTTGGCCTTGTCGTTGGGCAAATTGCCGCCGAACCTCTTGTGCTTGTCGAATCCTCAGTTCTGCCTGTTCTGCGACCAATGCTCTCTCAGCAACTATTGATTAAGTCGTTCCTTGAATTCATGCCATGCTTACATCTCTATATAGCTCCGGTCTTAAGCCTTCAAGGAACCTCTCCACTTTTAGTGTTTCCGTGCTAACCATATGCTCAGCAAACCTGGACAACATTTCGAATTTACAGATGTAGTCTGAAACCGTCATGCTTCCCTGTTTCAACTGTATAAATTCGTTCATCTTCATTGCACGAACAGGAGCTGTAAAGTACTTATTTCTGAAGATTTCCTTGAACTTAGCCCAAGTCATTGTTCCCACATTTTCAATAGCGCTTATTGTATCTCACCAATGACCTGCACTGCCCCGTAACATGAAGGATGCACAAAGTACCTTGTTCTCTTCAGAAACCTTACTATATTGGAACATGTTTTCTATAGTCCTTAGCCAATTCTCTGCTTCTGTAGGATCCACTGCACTCTCAAATGTTGGGGGATTCAACTTCCTGAACCTTTCTCCATCTAATTCAACTTGTTCTACTCGAGGTGGTGGTCGATTCATATCATCTCCCTGCTGTCCTTGCATGTCTCTTTGTTGGATGAGTTGTTGGATTTGTTGAGATTGCCTTTCTACTAGTTCAGTCAATCGACCAATGATCAGATCACGATCAAAACTTGTGGACGTCATATCTGGATCTTGTGTTCTACCCCCATCACTGCCTTCAGTTATTGTTCTCGGCATTATTTTCTATGACTGAGCCCTATATCATATGGTCAATATAATTCATGAAATATGAGTGCACACAAATAAAACAACACTTACTGGATTTGTTGTGCTCCACATCCTGTGAGCTCGTGTACATGGATAGTCTACAGGGCACAAACCGGGCTCCGATACCACCTGAAACGACCCACACTAACTACCTAATCTAAACTATCTTATATCATATTAGTACTTATAAATTACAGTGAAATTCCGGCAGAGTTTCCCTTAAACTAGTACCTATTCCAAACCTGTGACATAAAACCAACGCAAGTATCACACAGAGACATCTAGTCTCAATATGAATCAAACTCATGACATCAATATCCCCGTAGCTATAACTATAAGAGATTAGTAAACAACAAAACTTCGAGCTTCCCAAATCACTAACTTATTTATTTTACATTACGATATTTAAACAAGCTCACAGGTTACACAAACATACTAAGTGAACTTAAAGTATCCATCACACCATCAAAGACACTCGAACATATTAGTACATTACTACAATACATATTTATAAAGCAAGGTTCAGAAACAAGAACGAAAATATGTTAAACCCATGGTTAAGCCCGACAGGTCGTCATCCATGTACGTCGACCCTCAGCAACAGTGGACCTCCAACCCATCCAGCGAGGGAACATGATCAAGCATCAGGATTACCTACAATGCATAAACTACGTGAGCTAAAGCCCAATAAGTAGAAATCATGCATGTATCATGTCTGATGTAACATATGACATATGATCATCAATAAGAATCTCTCAAAATCATTTTCTTATCCTTGGGCCCGTTGAACCACGTACTAGGCACCGGAATGAGCTCAATATCGTATCATATCATAAGGCATGTATCTACCATGCCAGATATATAAGGCATGCATCTGCCACACCAAATATATCGTGAGAACATGCATCTACCATGTCTCACACATCATATAAGCACACATCTACCGTGATAAACATATCATAAAAGCATGCATCTACCATGCCTCGGTGCTCTAGCAGCGGCCAACAAAATATTTTTCTTTTCTTTGTTTCCATGATCATACCATGCATGCAAACACTAGTGAGTCTCCTGTTATGCATGCATGTGGAGATGCTAATGGATGCCATGATCATGTAAGGTGGAACCAAACACTTTAAGCATATACAAACCAATCATACAATATAATAGAACACTCTCAAGATATCATCAACAACTAGTTATACAAACAATACTATGTTTATGCATTGTAGTTGTAGATGGATTTCTACTTACCTTGATCGGGTAATACCCTTACGTTTATACCAATATGATGTGGTTGTGATGATATATCTTCAAACTCTGTTTCAAAGAATGTGTTTAAAGGATTTACATACCACACACAAGGTTTAACTCTCTTCGTATCGAAAGGGTTTATCACTACCTATGTAGACGCATAACCAGTGTTCTACGTATTTTATGTCGGTTTATCGACGCATACCAGCCCATTAACCAATCACTTTTGGACTTATAATTCATTAATGAATCTATTAGTCTCTATTTATAAAGTTCATTCAACTCTCACAAGTTAAAATTCCAAGGTTTTATAACAACACTTGATTAAGAGAGTTTATCAAAGTCTTGTCATAATCAGATTTTGTTTTGCTTATAACCACTAGAATATAAGTTGGATTTGCACCAATTTCTGAAATAATATCCCTAAGATACTTAGGAAAAAGTATATTAAAACTCCTGCCCCTGAAATATATGGATCAAGTACCATATACCATTAATTCCAAAAGGTGGCAGAATTGATTCCTTTATTGTCTTGGTGAGTTTTAAGCCTTATAAATCAATAATTAACACAAGGGTTAGCCATGGATGTATTCTTAATATTATTATAACATGTATAAGAACATATACAAGCTCTCACACCTTCTAAATATGTAAGAAACATATCAAGAACAAGGAAGAAACAAAGGAAACTCACCTTGATTGTCAAAGGAATTGAGGTGTTGATGTTTTGATGATTTCTTCTTGAGTTTTTGGTGAATTTTTGAAGTGGGGAGCTTATTGTTCATGTCCAGACTGTAAATAAGGGTTGAGGGTCGTATTTATCCATCAACCAAGTGTGTGAAGTCGGTTATGAAGGTGAAATATCCAAAATACCCTCGACTGACTAGTAGAGACTAGGTTTGAAAGAATTGATGGATTCAAGTAGTTATGATCCGGTTCTTGGAGTGTTTGAACCGGTTCCTAGTAGATTTTGACCTCATTTAGCGTATTAATGATCTTTCAAAGGGTTTTGTAGAAGTTTAGTGTGTATTTTTATTGCTTAAACTCGATTACTCATGCGAACAATGTTGAAAATGCTAGTGAAGGAGTTTATTGTCAAACTTTCTAAAACTTCACAAATGCGACACTGTCGAGAAGAATGTAAGGACTCATTTATTAAAAAGATATAATTAGTACAATAAACTAAAATATAAGTTCAATTCCTACCGCAGTTGGAAAGAATAAGGTATAGACAGATCACAGTATTCTACAAACGTTATCTGATACAATCATAAATTGTATCCTATTAGTTATTAACAAGAATAAAGGTACTTGACACGTGTTAGTTTATTAAATGATGGTTATTCACTTGAATCATCAATCTAAAGTGACCCAGTACACGCGCCGAATAAAATCTCGAGATAAGCTAGTTAACCTCCCATAGACACGTTAGTGACACCTTTATGACTTATAGGCTTACCACGTGCACTTAGAGTTTTATAAAATCTTTACATATGTTTTATTTTCGTATTAGAAATACTATGAATAACGTAACTTAGTTCCGTAACATATACCATGATAGTATTTTAGACTTTAGTTCAAATGTTTAATACATTTCTATGTAGTGAAATTAACTATATGATCAACTGAACCATGAAACATCAAGTAATCCAAATAACACGTAATTAACAAGTTATGCATGAATTATATTGACCAAGTTATGCACGAATACCTTAGTGGAGAGTTTTTGGATTTCTTGGCGAATGAGGGGATTTCGTCCCAGCTCACCGCGCCAGGAACTCCACAACAAAATGGTGTGGCTGAAAGAAGGAATATGACTCTTTTAGAAATGGTTAGATCAATGATGAGTTATTCAGATTTACCTATTTCATTTTGGGGATACGCCTTAGAAACAACGGCGTACATTCTAAACTCAGTGCCTTCAAATCGATTCCAAAACACCCACAGGCGTGGAGTGGGCGTAAGCCCAGTCTAGGACATGTTCGGATTTGGGGTACTCCAGCACATGTGCTGAATAAGGAAGCTGATAAGTTGGCATCTCGTACAGAAGTACGAGTGTTTGTAGGATACCCTAAGGGAACGAAGGGTGGCTTGTTCTATAGTCCCTAGGATCAGAAGGTAATTGTTAGCACCAATGCCCGATTTCTGGAAAAGGATTATATGATTAGTCACAAGCTCATGAGCGAGATAATTCTGGAAGAGCTGAGGGGCGAGACTCCATCTACACTACTACAAAAACAGCATTTAACTGCGGTATTTTAACAGCGGTTCTAAAAAAACCGCTGTTAAAATGAAACGATGGCAATTTAACAGGTTTTCATGAAACCATTAAATCGCACATTTAACAATGTTCGGAAGAACCCATTGTTAAATTGCACATTTAACGGATTATAGGAAAACCCATTTGTTAAATCTGTACATTTAACAGCGGTTCTTGTAGAACCGTTGTTAAATCTGTACATTTAACAGCGGTTCTTGTAGAACCGTTGTTAAATCTGTACATTTAACAGCGGTTCTTGTAGAACCGTTGTTAAATTTGTACATTTAACAGCGGTTCTTTCTAGAACCGCTGTTAAATGTGCAATATATTGAATATTAAGATATTTTGTTATATATTACTAAAAATTATATTACATTATATATTAAAAATTATAATACATACATATTATTTTATGAATTATATTATATCAAATGTGGAATATATTGAATATTAATATATTTTGTTATATATTAATATTAAAAATTATATTACATTATATATTAAAAATTATAATATATATACATATTATTTTATGAATTATATTATATCAAATGTGGAATATATTGAATATTAATATATTTTGTTATATATTAATATTAAAAATTATATTACATTATATATTAAAAATTATAATATATACATATTATTTTATGAATTATATTATATTAAATGTGGAATATATTGAATATTAATAAATTTTGTTATATATTAATATTAAAAATTATATTACATTATATATTAAAAATTATAATACATACATATTATTTTATGAATTATATTATATCAAATGTGGAATATATTGAATATTAATATATTTTGTTATATATTAATATTAAAAATTATATTAAATTATATATTAAAAATTATAATATATACATATTATTTTATGAATTATATTATATCAAATGTGGAATATATTGAATATTAATATATTTTGTTATATATTAATATTAAAAATTATATTACATTATATATTAAAAATTATAATACATACATATTATTTTATGAATTATATTATATAAAATGTGGAATATATTGAATATTAATATATTTTGTTATATATTAATATTAAAAATTATATTACATTATATATTAAAATTATAATACATACATATTATTTTATGAATTATATTATATCAAATGCGGAATATATTGAATATTAATATATTTTGTTATATATTAATATTAAAAATTATATTACATTATATATTAAAAATTATAATATATACATATTATTTTATGAATTATATTATATCAAATGTGGAATATATTGAATATTAATATATTTTGTTATATATTAATATTAAAAATTATATTACATTATATATTAAAAATTATAATATATACATATTATTTTATGAATTATATTATATTAAATGTGGAATATATTGAATATTAATATATTTTGTTATATATTAATATTAAAAATTATATTACATTATATATTAAAAATTATAATACATACATATTATTATATGAATTATATTATATCAAATGTGGAATATATTGAATATTAATATATTTTGTTATAAATTAATATTAAAAATTAAATTAAATTATATATTAAAAATTATAATATATACATATTATTTTATGAATTATATTATATCAAATGTGGAATATATTGAATATTAATATATTTTGTTATATATTAATACTAAAAATTATATTACATTATATATTAAAAATTATAATATATACATATTATTTTATGAATTATATTATATCATATGTGGAATATATTGAATATTAATATATTTTGTTATATATTAATATTAAAAATTATATTACATTATATATTGAAAATTATAATATATCCATATATATATATATATATATATATATATGGTTTATTGTATACTTATATTGATCATTAGTTATTAAATGTGCAATATAATAAATATTAATATATTTTGAAAATATTTATGAAAATATTAACAAACATATACATAATATATATATTATATATATTTATATACATATATATACATATATATATATATATATATGGTTTATTGTATACTTATATAATAGAAATCAATATTTGAACAACAAATGACTTTGGTTCACTGGTTTGATACCCACCTCCATCTCCTTGAGGTCACAGGTTCAAATCCCATGAGTAGCGGAAATGCACATTTATACATATTATGGGCGGGCGGGCCGGGCGGGTGCGGGGCGGGCGTGTCTTGATTTGGGTGGGAATATATATATTTTTAAAAAAATAATATATTAAAAAAATAATTTCAAATTATTAAAAAAAATTATTTAAAAAAATAAATAAATTTAACAGCGGTTGTTAACAACCGCTTTTAAAACCGCTGTTAAATGCTGTTTTTGTAGTAGTGCTATACCAATCGTACAAGCGCCAACTAATACTGCACCACGTATCGATTCTGATACTTTACACCAACTCAGGATTTGCCTCGTCGTAGTGGGAGGGTTGTTCGTCAGCCCGAACGATTCATAGGCGTGGGAAAGTCTTCAGACTCAATCCCAGGCGAAGATGAATTAGATCTCTGGACCTATAAGGAGGCAATCCAAGATAAAGATGCTGACTCCTGGCAAGTTGCAATGGAATCAGAAATGGGATCTATGGATTCCAATCAAGTGTGGGAGCTAGTAGAGCTACCTGGTGGTGTACAAGACATTGGGAGTAAATGGGTCTACAAGCGAAAGAAAGGACGTGATGGGAAGGTTGAAACCTTCAAAGCGAGGCTTGTTGCAAAAGGTTACACTCAGAAAGAGGGTATCGATTATGATGAAACCTTTTCGCTAGTAGCCATGCTTAAGTCAATCCGGATTCTTTTAGCTATAGCTGTGCATTTGGATCTGGAGATTTGGCAGATGGATGTCAAGACTGCATTCTTGAATGGGAGTCTCGACAAGGAAATCTATATACGCCAAGCAGAGGGATTCATTACTGAAGGAGAAGAGCACTTAGTGTGCAAACTTAAGAAATCCATTTATGGACTTAAGCAAGCATCTAGATCTTGGAACACTCGTTTTGACGAAGTTGTCCAGTCATATGGATTCGTCCAATGTCCGAGTGAGAGTTGTGTGTATAAGAAATGCGATGGAAACGTGTTGGTGTTTCTTGTACTGATGTAGACGATATTCTTCTGATTGGAAACAACGTGAAGGAATTGTCGGACATACGGGTATGGATATCTGAGCAATTCGATATGAAGGATCTAGGAGAAGCAAGACACATCCTTGGAATCAGGGTCTTTCGTGATCGGAAGAAAAGGATGTTGTGCTTGTCCCAGGCATCCTATATCGATACAGTGTTGAAGCGGTTTAGCATGGAGAATTCCAAGAATGGTTTTCTACCTTACAGGCATGGAATTCAACTATCTAAGAACATGTGTCCTAAGACACAAAAGGAGATAGATGACATGAAGATGGTCCCTTATGCATCCGCTGTGGGAAGTCTCATGTATGCTATGCTTTGCACCAGACCAGATATCTGTCATGCCGTGGGCATGGCTGCTAGATATCAGTCAACCCAGACTGTGACAACTGATTGCCGCAAGCACATACTCAAGTACGAGAAGGACTAGGGAGTACATGCTTGTATATCAATCGACGACTGCTTCCGGTGGGTTACACCGACTCGATTTTCATCGGACAAAGAAAAGTCCAAGTCTACTTCGGGTTATGTGTTTAGCCTGGGAGGTGGAGCCATTAGTTGGAGGAGTGTGAAGCAGAAATGCATCTCGGACTCTACCATGGAAGCCGAGTACATGGCAGCCTCTGAGGCAGCCAAGGAGGCAGTGTGGCTCAAGTACTTCCTGCAGGACTTAGATGTGATTCCCGATTTGCCAGAGGGTATTACACTTTATTGTGATAATACTGGTGCGGTCGCAAATTCAAGGGAACCACGAGCCCATCAGGCAAGTAAACATATCAACCGCAAGTACCACATTATACGACACTTCGTAAAGGAAGGAGACGTAGTTGTATCCAGGGTTGCATCGGAAGATAATCTTGCTGACCTTTTCACGAAAAACCTACCTTCAAAAGTTTTTGAAAGTCATGTGGAAGGAATGGGATTACGGTGTATGGCATCATTGCTTTGAGTATAAGTGGGAGAAATGAGAGACTATGTAATAGAGTAGTATACTTAAAAGCATGCTTTTAGTATAAGTGGGAGATTGTTAGGATTGTATACTGCAAAGCATACTTTATGCTTGTATTACCTAATTTCCCTGTTACTACCTATGAGAATATTAATTACATTTAATCACATGTTTTGCATATTTATTAACGTTATGGTTATGCAAATGAAATGTACAATTATTTTATATTGTAGATAATGTGGTGTGTTGGTGTCACACGGAAGATCACATTATCGGTGCCTTATAAAATAATATAATAGTTCACAACCTATATAATTATTAGACAAATTATATAAAAGGTTGTAGTGTATGCTTGAGAATAGTTGGTCTTGACTATTAGCATACATTAGCGTATTTGCATACGTTGAACTGGATCGAGGTGGGATAGTGAGTTCTGTACTGACTGTAAGAAGAACGTAAATCTCGGATAATTATTATTTCTTAATTCTAAGTATATAATATTTAATTATGAATTTATAATAATTATTTCTTTGATTTATCATAGGTGAGAGTCAAAATGATCGACTCAATAAGCCTCGTATCTTGGGCAATAATATTTTTTATACGACAATTATTATTATTACTAGAAATCGTGTCCCGACTCGTGCGGGTTGATGATGTCCCCATGAGGAGCTCGATAATGATTATTATATTAAACCATGCAGGTGGATTTAATTCCGATATAATAATAATGTTCGAGTGGTACTACTCTTGGATAAGATATTAATTAATTAAAGCTGTCAATAGCTTATAATTAATTAATGGACATTCGATATCTTAAACACGGAAAATAATATATTTAATAAGGAGCCCAATTTCGTAATTTGGGATTTTGGTTGGAAGTGCAATATCAACTTTTTAGTGGACTAAGTTGATATTAATAGATTCATTATATATTAGGAAGAGTCCTAATAAGGTAAGATGAATTTATTGGGAGTCCTTCCATAATCCTCATTTAGATCCCTAATAGTAGTCCAAGAGCCTATAAATAGGACATATGGGGTGTTGGCCGATTATCATCATAAACTTACACAAGGAATTTTGATTTTTTCTTCTAAGTATTTAATTGTGGATCTTGACTTGTGTCTTTGATTCCACAATTGAGAGAACACTTTCATTCTTGCTACATATCGGAATTACTTGAAGAAAAGAAAATCGAGAATTGTGAGGCATAGAAATCGGCCGATCCGTAGGTGTCCAAACAAGATCCGGTAGCTCGTTGCCCACACAACGTCCGGTTCAAGGCGGATCATACTCTAGAAGATCTAAAGGTAGAAATACAAGGCGATCAAGACGGAAGTAACCAATACTCTTCAAAAGGTAATATCCTATGATCTTGGATCTAAATTAGGATATTTTAATAATCAACATATTTAATTAGTAAATAATAAATAATATTTAAATTGCTTATTAGTCTTAGTAATTAATTAATTAGCATGCCTAAATAGATCTAATGCTCGTAGATGCGTAAAATGCGGTTATCAACTTTCCCAAACTTCGTTTCCGCTGCGTTTTACTTTCCAACATCAAGGATATTACACGTCGTAGACCCTCTCCTCAAGGATCTACCAGGTTGGTAACTAAAATCGAACATCTAAACATCGCCTTTAAGGCTAAAATAACTCAGTAGACCGATTTGGTCTTTCAATAATTACATACAACTCAAACATATTACATGCCCACGCAGGGGTCGAATACTACACACTCCCGTACAACGGGAAAGAATACTGCAGTGGAAATAAAATACAACTAAACCAATTGACATCATATGGGTCCTCGTGTAATTAGTATCGATCATCTTTCATCACCCTTCATGCCGACCCTATGTTATGCTCCCAAAACCTGAATGCAAAGACAGACATCCACCCCCCGAATACTCGGGGGTTAGCAAAACTCCACTGTTTTGCTAGTGCAAGAACAAAGTGCAAAATATGAGTCATACAATTCACATTCCACGAATAACAATAACCAGGAATCCTCAAAAGGCCAAACGTAATGAAAAGTACTTCCCGAGGCAAGAGTTTGGGAAAAACATTCCAAAACCGAAAGATCACCAATCAGGGGTAACAATTTATAAAATAGTTTAAAATGCCATCTAGAGTTTTAATAGAAAACAATTTAGGATTACCGAATCCTTCTCTTTCCAAAATCAAAAGGGGTCACAGCCCAAAGATTTTGTTTTCAGAAATGAAACCAACAACAATACACAAGGTTAAAACCCACGTCACGCGTCCTCGACGGACATAAAATACACACGCACTCGTGAAGTTTTACTCGTGAATCCAGGGATATACCATTGGACTCCCTCCGTGGCCCCGTCGAACCCTCCATAGGTGAGCAAACACATTCACAAAACATACACGCACAGGCATCGCCTAGGACCGGGATGAAGCCACAAATCCCACCCGAGGCCTCTAAGGACCCTCTTGAGCTGGCTAGCGAAACAAACTCAAACCACCCATAAGTTATCTTGACATCGTACTCGCAAGTACCGGTTCTCGGAGCCCTCTCCAGACCTACCCGATTAGATAACCTTATGGTCAAATCATACACATTGGCGGTACTCGCAAGTACACGCCGCCGGAGGCCTCACAGGTCCCTACCCGGTCAAACATCAATCGAACATACCCACAAGTTATCGTGATATCGCACTCGCAAGTGATGATTCTCGGAGCCCTCTCCAGACCTACCCGAATTGATAACCTTGTGGTCAAATCATCAATGCATCGAGTTCACAACAACAAGGGTTTCACATTTGCCACAATCACAAACACATCAAACCATGAGTTAATGCAACCAACACTTAGCAAAACACCACGTCAAACCAAATCGCACCAAAAAGAGATAATATGTGTATATATATATTATCAAAGGATAACAACAACAACAACAACAACAACAACAACAAGTGAATTCATAGGGTTCACTTAATCATTCACGGGGTACAATATTCACAAAACACACGCGTTTTGAAAGTGAGCCCTTAACAAGGCTAAACCGAATATTTTGAAAGTTCAAATCAAACGATCAAACAAACACATAGAGACGATCACTAATTATCATATTCACAAAACAAGAATTTTATGGACAAAGTACTTGCCTAGGAATCGGCACGCAAGTATTCCAACGAACGCGGTTCAACCGGGAAGCTTCGAAACGCCCGATGCCATCGAAAAGGAAGACGACGACGAACGGAAGGGTTCAACACGGTTTCTTCGCAAGAAATTCGACCATAACATCATATAATTAATAAATTAATGATCATACGAGGAAGAATACTCGTATAACGCCCGAAAACCCCTCTATGACATTCTACCGGACACCTTCAAGGCGTCGATCAAGAACTCGACCAAAACAACGAATCGATACGATCCAGCCATGGAATAACAAGGGAAATGATATAATACATCTAAATAATCATCAATCCATCACAATCCTAAGTTAAATCGGAATAAACGGGCGAAACGAACAAAATACCCAAATTCCCCAAAACTAGATTTCTAGAAAATCTGACCTGATTCGCTCGATCAAAGGATGTTATAGGGTGGATGATTGATGATATGAACTCCAAAACTTCATGGATTGATTGTCAAACAACATCTCTCCATGATCAACACACCTCCAGCCGCGGAAGGGAAGAAAACGAGTGAAGAAAATGATGAAAATCCCATCTGTAGGGCCTTAAATAGGCTGCCTGCCGGCCGCCTTACGTACGTAATCGGCCATGGCTTACGTACGTATCCGGCCGTGGCTGAACTCACTTCCCAGAAATGCCAGCATCGTTACGTACCTAACCGGACAAGGCTTACGTACGTAACTGCCGGGCCCTTCCAGCCGTAACTCGACCAGGGCTGGCCTGGGCCCAACCTGCCCGGCCATGACTCGGCGGGGGCCAACTCCGACGGCCCGAACGACCCCGAAACCCGAACCGGAATACGAATCGAAGATACGGTTACGAAGTACTCGCAAAGACAAATTCGAGCACTAAGAGAACACACGATTCCGACCATCCGAAGGCTCGAAATTCGACAACAAAAAGTAATTACCCCAAACTCTGGGAAATTACGAAAATGGCCCAAAACGTCCGAAATACACGATACACGATCGAAACACCAAGCCAAAGCTTGCAACATGAATAATAATATTAAATGAACTTACGAGAAACTCGAAACAACAGTTTCGGACGAGATTCGCAAGAATCAAACTTAAGCAAGGAAAAAGCGCTTAAGAACACGGAACTCAACAAAACGGCACCGAAACGAACTCGGATGTCAAAAAGTGCAGAATTAATCATTCTCAGAATGATGAAACGGTCCCAAGCGAGTCGTCAAAACGGACTCTCGCCAAAAATGAAAATTACCGGAAATCGAATTTACGGATATTACATACTACCCTCCTTAAAAGAAGTTTCGTCCTGAAACTTAAAACAAGTAGGGATAACCAATCTCCCGCCAGGAAAACTCAACGAGATACATAAGAAACGCGTAACTTACGCCCAACGGCGAAACGTTACAAGCAACGCAGAGGAATATACGGCGTGAAAACACGCTCCACGACGGGCAATACAACGCCACCGGTAGACACATAATAAAACCAACAAGTGACAAGCGTCATAAAACAGATAATACAATCAAGTCAATTATCCAAACAACCACAAAACACTAAGCACCCATTACAAGGAAACACGCACAATCAAGAAAACACAAATAAACACACAAACGATCCACAAGGACCATCACAAACAATTCGGACTACGCCGAAATCCTCAAAACCACAGTAGGCATCTCCGTGTCCTTTCGGAGCAGAGACGCAACCTCGATCCCTAAATCTCTCAGCTACCGTCTCGCATTGCACGGCTCGGTAACCCATCTGGCCACACCCGAAATAACAAACTAACGGTGAACGACGATTTTTCGCGGTACGAGATCAGGCAACAACAGTCAGACGACCCCAATCGAACAACAACGATCGATCAACAACGACTGAACAACAACGATAGAACAACAACGATCGAACAACAACGATCAGATAACAATGATCGAACAATAACGGTCGAAAAATAACTCCGAAGTTCACAATTCAACTCAAGACATTAAAAGAGTTGCTAGAAACTGGCAGATGTTACTTTCGAACAAGGTTCACAAGAATCGAACCGAACTCATAAAAGTCACAACGATAAATAGATCGATCTAAAACAAGGTCACAACCCATTTGAAAGATGAAACCGAAATACAGAACAAGTTCAGAAAGTATCAACGAACACGAGCGAGTCGATAGACTAGAGAAAGAGGAAATGCAGAAGTCCAAAAACAATACGGGTATTACATTCGACCTCATATAAAAGAAGTTCGTCCCCGCAACTCCCAATAACAGAAACAAGGCAACAACACAAAAGCAGTCGACGGAAACATTTCCCATGGGCCTCTTAGATCCGATCCTGATATCTGTACTGAAGTTCGCGCCCCGAAAGACTTGAAACCCAACTCGCAAAACTGGATCCTGTGTCTCTCGGGTCCACACTTGAAACGCGTTACCGACGAGAAAGACAATTGCACGTGCATGCCCCCAGCACATCATGGTTGAAACACTTCGGCTAGATACAACGGAACGTAACATCGCAAAACAACATACCGGAGATGCTAACTCAGTATAACATATCAACACATACAAAAATCACAACAACAACAGCATCGTTTGACGATTACAACAACCCGAACGATAGCCAGCACACAATCACAAACATCATGAAACAATCGCCCATGTACATAAACATACAAACCCAAGATTTAACAGCTAGCACTCGTGCGACAACAACGCGCAAATCACCACGAGGCGGCAAACAGTTAATACTAGTTCACACCTCTTACAGAGGGCTAGTACAACAAATGCGTGGCAAACGACTCAATGTTTACGCCACTGATTCCATCATACTCGGGAGCTAACATTCTAACGACAACGCGAATATCACATATACATTCCCGGACCACAAATAGGAATGATAGGTTTTAAAAACAAAAACCACCTTTTGAAAACAATTTGGAAACACCAGTTGATCTTGAGTATCACATTTTCAAAAAGTTGTACAAACACCATTATCGAGACTTTGAAAACCATCTTGCGTTTGATAAAACGGGGACACTTTCCTTTAAATTGAAACTTTCAAAAATATTCGACCCTTGGGTCTAAGCATCTGCATTTGAAAATATCTCAAAATATTTTGGTCCTCAAAGTAGAAGAATTTTGAAATAGATAGTTGCGCTAGTAGGCGCCCCGAAAATACAATCCATTTAAAAGTACGTCTCGAATTTTATTTTCTAAGACACTCAAGGTTTTCAAAAATCCAATAGGCCAGAATGCCCAAAACTCACACGTATCGACATTCACTTACATATAATCATAATACACGCATCAACTCGTCTAAAACCAAGACAACATCTGTCTTTTACCGGAAACAAACAGTCAAATATCCTAGTCAAAAGGACATAAATAATGACAACACTTCTCATATAAACGAAACATGAGAGTCACGTAAACGCATCATGAAACCAAGAATCAACATGAAGATTCCATCACTTAACAAATAATCAAACAAATAGCACGTGTCACACGAGGCACAATACAAAGAAGGGAGACTTACGGCCATAGGTCGCACGAAGATGATGATCGCCCCACGATACTAATCACGACCAACAAACTCAGACGACATGTCGCGACACGACTCAGTCAGACAAAATCCGACGAGACACAACTCAACAGACACCACTAAACCCGACAGCCTAGGTTTCCACAACCTAAGCTCCGATACCATTTATGTAACACCCCCAATCCACTCAGGGATATTACACGTCGTAGACCCTCTCCTCAAGGATCTACCAGGCTGGTAACTAAAATCGAACATCTAAACATCGCCTTTAAGGCTAAAATGACTCAGTAGACCGATTTGGTCTTTCAATAATTACATACAACTCAAACATATTACATGCCCACGCAGGGGTCGAATACTACACACTCCCGTACAACGGGAAATAATACTGCAGCGGAAATAAAATACAACTAAACCAATTGACATCATATGGGTCCTCGTGTGATTAGTATCGATCATCTTTCATGACTCTTCATGCCGACCCTGTGTTATGCTCCCAAAACCTGAATGCAAAGACAGACATCCACCCCCCGAATACTCGGGGGTTAGCAAAACTCCACTGTTTTGCTAGTGCAAGAACAAAGTGCAAAATACGAGTCATACAATTCACATTCCACGAATAACAATAACCAGGAATCCTCAAAAAGCCAAACGTAATGAAAACTACTTCCCGAGGCAAGAGTTTGGGAAAAACATTCCAAAACCGAAAGATCACCAATCAGGGGTAACAATTTATAAAATAGTTTAAAATGCCATCGAGAGTTTTAATAGAAAACAATTTAGGATTACCGAATCCTTCTCTTTCCAAAATCAACAGGGGTCACAGCCCAAAGGTTTTGTTTTCAGAAATGAAACCAACAACAATACACAAGGTTAAAACCCCCGTCACGCGTCCTCGACGGACATAAAATACACACGCACTCGTGAAGTTTTACTCGTGAATCCAGGGCTATACCATTGGACTCCCTCCGTGGCCTCGTCGAACCCTCCATAGGTGAGCAAACACATTCACAAAACATACACGCACAGGCATCGCCTAGGACCGGGATGAAGCCACAAATCCCACCCGAGGCCTCTAAGGACCCTCCCGAGCTGGCTAGCGAAACAAACTCAAACCACCCATAAGTTATCTTGACATCATACTCGCAAGTACCGGTTCTCGGAGCCCTATCCAGACCTACCCGATTAGATAACCTTATGGTCAAATCATACACACTGGCGGTACTCGCAAGTACACGCCGCCGGAGGCCTCACAGGTCCCTACCCGGTCAAACATCAATCGAACATACCCACAAGTTATCGTGACATCGCACTCGCAAGTGACGATTCTCGAAGCCCTCTCCAGACCTACCCGAATTGATAACCTTGTGGTCAAATCATCAATGCATCGAGTTCACAACAACAAGGGTTTCACATTTGCCACAATCACAAACACATCAAATCATGAGTTAATGCAACCAACACTTAGCAAAACACCACGTCAAACCATAACGCACCAAAAAGAGATAATATGTGTATATATATATATTATCAAAGCATAACAACAACAACAACAACAACAACAACAAGCGAATTCATAGGGTTCACTTAATCATTCACGGGGCACAATATTCACAAAACACACGCATTTTGAAAGTGAGCCCTTAACGAGGCTAAACCGAATATTTTGAATGTTCAAATCAAACAATCAAACAAACACATAGATACGATCTCTAATTATCATATTCACAAAACAAGAATTTTATGGACAAGGTACTTGCCTAGGAATCGGCACGCAAGTATTCCAACGAACGCGGTTCAACCGGGAAGCTTCGAAACGCCTTATGCCATCGAAAAGGAAGACGACGACGAACGGAAGGGTTCAACATGGTTTATTCGCAAGAAACTCGACCCTAACATCATATAATTAATAAATTAATGATCATACGAGGAATAATTCTCGTATAACACCCGAAAACCCCTCTATGACATTCTACCGGACACCTTCAAGGCGTCGATCAAGAACTCGACCAAAACAACGAATCGATACGATCCAGCCATGGAATAACAAGGGAAATGATATAATACATCTAAATAATCATCAATCCATGACAATCCTAAGTTAAATCGGAATAAACAGACGAAATGAACAAAATACCCAAATTCCCCAAAACTATATTTCTAGAAAATCTGACCTGATTCGCTCGATCAAAGGATGTTATAGGGTGGATGATTGATAATATGAACTCCAAAACTTCATGGATTGATTGTCCAACAACATCTCTCCATGATCAACACACGTCCAGCCGCGGAAGGGAAGAAAACGAGTGAAGAAAATGATGAAAACCCCATCTCCAGGGCCTTAAATAGGCTGCCTGCCGGCCGCCTTACGTACGTAATCGGCCATGGCTTACGTACGTAACCGGCCGTGGCCGAACTCACTTCCCAGAAATGCCAGCATCATTACGTACGTAACCAGACGAGGCTTACGTACGTAACTGCCGGGCCCTTCCAGCCGTAACTCGGCCAGGGCTGGCCTGGGCCCAACCTGCCCGGCCATGACTCGGTCGGGGCCAACTCCGACGGCCCGAACGACCCCGAAACCCGAACCGGAATACGAATCGAAGATACGGTTACGAAGTACTCGCAAAGAAAAATTCTAGCACTAAGAGAACACACGATTCCGACCACCCGAAGGCTCGAAATTCGACAACGGAAAGTAATTACCCCAAACTCTGGGAAATTACGAAAATGGCCCAAAACGTCCGAAATACACGATACACGATAGAAACACTAAGCCAAAGCTTGCAACATGAATAATAACATTAAATGAACTTACGAGAAACTCGAAACAGCAGTTTCGGACGAGATTCGCAAGAATCAAACTTAAGCAAGGAAAAGGCGCTTAAGAACACGGAACTCAACAAAACAGCACCGAAACGAACTCGGATGTCAAAAAGTGCAGAATTAATCATTCTCAGAATGATGAAACGGTCCCAAGAGAGTCGTCAAAACGGACTCTCACCAAAAATGAAAATTACCGGAAATCGAATTTACGGATATTACATACTACCCTCCTTAAAAGAAGTTTCGTCCCGAAACTTAAAACAAGTAGGGAGAAGCAATCTCCCGCCAGGAAAACTCAACGAGATACATAAGAAACGCGTAACTTACGCCCAATGGCGAAACGTTACAAGCAACGCAGAGGAATATACGGCGTGAAAACACGCTCCACGACGGGCAATACAACGCCACCGGTAGACACATAATAAAACCAACAAGTGACAAGCGTAATCAAACAGATAATACAATCAAGTCAATTATCCGAACAACCACAAAACACTAAGCACCCATTACAAGGAAACACGCACAATCAAGAAAACAGAAATAAACACACAAACGATCCACAAGGACCATCACAAACAATTCGGACTACGCCGAAATCCTCAAAACCATAGTAGGCATCTCCGTGTCCTTTCGGAGCAGATACGCAACCTCGATCCCCAAATCTCTCAGCTATCGTCTCGCATTGCACGGCTAGGTGACCCATCTGGCCACACCCGAAATAACAAACTAACGGTGAATGACGATTCTTCGCGGTATGAGATCAGGCAACAACAGTCAGACGACCCCGATCGAACAACAATGATCGATTAACAACGACTGAACAACAAAGATCGAACAACAACGATCAGATAACAATGATCGAACAACAACGGTCGAAAAATAACTCCGAAGTTCACAATTCAACTCAAGACATTAAAAGAGTTGGTAGAAACTGGCAGTTGTTACTTTCGAACAAGGTTCACAAGAATCGAACCGAACTCATAAAAGTCACAACGATAAACAGATCGATCCGAAACAAGGTCACAACCCATTCGAATGATGAAACCAAAATACAGAACAAGTTCAGAAAGTATCAACGAACACGAGCGAGTCGATAGACTAGAGAAAGAGGAAATGCAGAAGTCCAAAAACAATACGGGTATTACATTCGACCTCTTATAAAAGAAGTTCGTCCCCGCAACTCCCAATAATGGAAACAAGGCAAAAACACAAAAGCAGTCGACGGAAACATTTTCCATGGGCCTCTTAGAGCCGATCCTTATATCTGTACTAAAGTTCGCGCCCCGAAAGACTCGAAACCCAACTCGCAAAACTGGATCCTGTGTCTCTCGGGTCCACACTTGAAACGCGTTACCGACGAGAAAGACAATTGCACGTGGATGCCCCCAGCACATCACGGTTGAAACGCTTCGGCTTGGCGTACCGAATATACAAATGCTAGATACAATGGAACGTAACATCGCAAAACAACATACCGGAGATGCCAACTCAGTATAACATATCAACATATACAAAAATCACAACAACAACGACATCGTTTGATGATTACAACAACTCGAATGATAGCCAGCACACAATCACAAACATCATGAAACAATCGCCCATGTACATAAACGTACAAACCCAAGATTTAACAGCTAACACTCGTGCGACAACAACACGCAAATCACCACGAAGCGGCAAACAGTTAATACCAGTTCACACCTCTTACAGAGGGCTAGTACAACAAATGCGTGGCAAACGACTCAACGTTTACGCCACCGATTCCATCATACTCAGGAGCTAACATTCTAATGACAACGCGAATATCACATATACATTCCCGGACCACAAATAGGAATGATAGGTTTTAAAAACAAAAACCACCTTTTGAAAACAATTTGAAAACACCAGTTGATCTTGAGTATCACATTTTCAAAAAGTTGTACAAACACCATTATCGAGACTTTGAAAACCATCTTGCGTTTGATAAAACGGGGACACTTTCCTTTAAATTGAAACTTTCAGAAATATTCGACCCTTGGGTCTAAGCATCTGCATTTGAAAATATCTCAAAATATTTTGGTCCTCAAAGTAGAAGAATTTTGAAATAGATAGTTGCGCAAGTAGGCGCCCCAAAAATACAATCCATTTAAAAGTACGTCTCGAATTTTATTTTCTAAGACACTCAAGGTTTTCAAAAATTCAATAGGCCAGAATGCCCAAAAGTCACACGTATCGACATTCACTTACATATAATCATAATACACGCATCAACTCGTTTAAAACCAAGACAACATCTGTCTTTTATCGGAAACAAACAGTCAAATATCCTAGTCAAAAGGACATAAATAATGACAACACTTCTCATATAAACGAAACATGAGAGTCACATAAACGCATCATGAAACCAAGAATCTACATGAAGATTCCATCACTTAACAAATAATCAAACAAATAGCACGTGTCACACGAGGCACAATACAAAGAAGGGAGACTTACGGCCACAGGTCGCACGAAGATGATGATCGCCCCACGATACTAATCACGACCAACAAACTCAGACAACGCGTTGCGACACGACTCAGTCAGACAAAATCCGACGAGACACAACTCAACAGACACCATTAAACCCGACAGCCTAGGTTTCCACAACCTAAGCTCCGATACCATTTATGTAACACCCCCAATCCACTCAGGGATATTACACGTCGTAGACCCTCTCCTCAAGGATCTACCAGGCTGGTAACTAAAATCGAACATCTAAACATCGCCTTTAAGGCAAAAATGACTCAGTAGACAGATTTGGTCTTTCAATAATTACATACAACTCAAACATATTACATGCCCACGCAGGGGTCGAATACTACACACTCCCGTACAACGGGAAAGAATACTTCAGCGGAAATAAAATTCAACTAAACCAATTGACATCATATGGGTCCTCGTGTGATTAGTATCGATCATCTTTCATCACTCTTCATGCCGACCCTGTGTTATGCTCCCAAAACCTGAATGCAAAGACAGACATCCACCCCCCGAATACTCGGGGGTTAGCAAAACTCCACTGTTTTGCTAGTGCAAGAACAAAGTGCAAAATACGAGTCATACAATTCACATTCCACGAATAACAATAACCAGGAATCCTCAAAAAGCCAAACGTAATGAAAAGTACTTACCGAGGCAAGAGTTTGGGAAAAACATTCCAAAACCGAAAGATCACCAATCAGGGGTAACAATTTATAAAACAGTTTAAAATGCCATCGAGAGTTTTAATAGAAAACAATTTAGGATTACCGAATCCTTCTCTTTCCAAAATCAACAGGGGTCACAAACCAAAGGTTTTGTTTTCAGAAATGAAACCAACAACAATACACAAGGTTAGAACCCACGTCACGCGTCCTCGACGGACATAAAATACACACGCACTCGTAAAGTTTAACTCGTGAATCCGGGGCTATACCATTGGACTCCCTCCGTGGCCCCGTCGAACCCTCCATAGGTGAGCAAACACATTCACAAAAACATACACGCACAGGCATCGCCTAGGACCGGGACGAAGCCACAAATCCCACCCGAGGCCTCTAAGGACCCTCCCGAGCTGGCTAGCGAAACAAACTCAAACCACCCATAAGTTATCTTGACATCGTACTCGCAAGTACCGGTTCTCAGAGCCCTATCCAGACCTACCCGATTAGATAACTGTAATGCCCGGATAAAAGATGTATTTTACCTTGTACTCGACCTTGTATTATTTCGACTTCATGATGTTATAAATCATAGACTGGTTTTCCGTATTTCGTATCCTTATGTTTTTGGTATCTACAGTATTCTGCATGCATGTTTCTGCACGTGTTAACGTACGTTATCATACGGTCATAACGTACGCTAAGACTGCAGTATTACGTACGTTATCTTAAGTGGTTAACGTACGTAAGCTAAGTCAACTTGGGATCGGATAAGGGTCGGCGTGTGGGGGCCGAGGAAGGGGCCGGGGAAGATCCGTGTGATTTCCGAATGAACCTGGACATAGGTGTTACGTACGCTATGGTGCATGTTTAACGACGCTAAGGACATGGATATTACGTCGTAAAACCCTTGCGATTACGCACGTAAGGAAATGGCGAAATCGTGCCGGTGAGTTCGTGGGGCGACTAAATGCGCTATAGTTAGAGTATAACGTCGTGAAGTTTATTACGTCGTAAGGTTTATTGCATAACGTCGTAATGTCAGAATTCTATTTATAGACTTCGACCCTATTTCATTTCTCACCTTTCATTTGGCCGATTTTTCGTGTTCGAGATCTTTCATCACCTCTTATCCTCCCTATCATCTTTTGGGACGATTCTTGGGAAGCATAGGCTTGTAGATTGGTGCTCAAACTTCCCGGTGGTTGAGTTTGTTCAAGTTCTTCCTTGTTCATCCATTTGTTGAGGTATGTGATCCTTCACCAACTAATTTTAGCATGACCTTAGTAATGTTTAGGACTGTTTTGAGTAGGCCAAACCAGCTTTCTTTTGAGGAGCCTTTCATCCTGGTTTATAAGATTGAATTCAATTATTTTCGATTCCTCTTGATTGTAGTAATCGTTTAGCAACCTCTAATGATTAGACTATTGATTAGTGTATCTTGAGATTTATAAACCGATTCATATCTAGTTTTCAAGATTATCTTAGTTCGTGAGAATGTTTTGATCGAACATTTCGGTGTAGAATTAATGGATTGAACTTAAGGATTAATTCGTAGAAGGAGATGATATTGAAACTAGTCTTTTCGATGATTCATCGAAGTTCGGATATCTTGCTATTATAAAACATGATTAGAATCCTCCTAGGATGAATTCCATATTATGTAGTAACAATCAACCGAAGGAATCGTGTTAGGACAGAATAGTCCATCGCCATGATAGATGCATCATGCCTTCTTATGATTCATTTGATGATTTCAACGATTATCCGGAATTGTGGGTCATACCGACATTATTGTTCAATGAAGGTTTGCATTCCGGTGAGCCGACCGAGTGAGAGTCCTCCGAACGGATTGAAGACTGTTGAAAGTAGAAATTCTTGTCGCCTTTGTCAAGGCAAGTATCGTATTTTAAAGTCTGTAAACAATTGATGAATTTGATCATGCATATGGCTCATTCGTATTGTTGTTATGAGATTATCATTACAATTGCTATCGATTTAACGTACGTTCATATTGATGAATATGTCGATTTTCTTGCAAATGTATATGCATAGTTGTGTTTATGTGTAAGTTGGGATGATCCGATGGGATCGAGCGATCTATGCTGAGGGCGCTGGATCGAATGTCCACCTCGTGTTGATCCGACGGGATCATCTTGGGATCTAGGCTGAGGGCGCTGGATCATTGGACGGGTTTTTCCACCTCGTGTTGGTCCGACGGGATCATCTTGGGATCTATGCTGAGGGCGCTGGATCGTTGGAATACCCATGTTGTGTTGATTGAATCTCGTGGATTCGTATTGGTGGATTCCGGTAGCGGAAGTCCATATTGTGTATGATTTTATGCATTGTCGTTGCATATTGTGTGTTCCGATACTTGTACTAGCATTGTTTTGCTAACCCCTTCGGGGGTGGACATTTGTTTTGATGTTCAGGTAGCCGAGGAGCGGGGAAGCAGCCACAGTACCATCATGACGATGAAGTTGCTCAGTGATGTTAGTCGTTTTGTCGTCTTTGTGATTTGTCTTCTTGGTCCTTTTTCAGTACTCGAGTACGCGTGTTTTTTTTTAAAAAAAAAATTCATTTCGATGTGGTTGTAATATAACTGTTGGAATTAATTTGCTATTTGGATTTCGGTGATATTATTGGTTTACATTTACATTTCTTTTAATCAGCCTTGTAAATCCTTACTAAAAGGAATTTACGGCGCTGTAATTATTCCGATTATTTCGGGGTGTTACAGAATATGGTATCGGAGCTAAGATTCATGGATATCTTGGCAAGTCGGGTTAGTTAGTGCATTTACGTCATTTGATTTTTGGTCGTTTGTAACATCACTGCTGAGCCAGCATCGTCGTGTGGACCGCGGTTGTAAGTTTCCTAATCTCGAATACTACCGTTTTATTTAATTCATGTCTTGTAATCATTGACGGATGTATCTTTAGAAAGTTTGCCATGGATATTGAGTATTTATGTTTACAGTATGTTGAGAGGAGGTCGTGGACGCGGACGCGGTCGTGGACGCGGACGTGGAAATGCGAGGCAAGAAGAGTCGGTATCTACCCCAGAGATAACCGCTAGTCGAACGGATTCCCATTCCGGGGGACAGCAGGGATCGGCAAATAATGATGCAGATCCTAACATGCCAGGAGTGCTTCAGCAGGTGGTTGCTCAGATAAACCAGTTTGCTCAAGTTGTTGATCGCATGCAGACGGCGATAGGACAACAACATAACATGGATAATCGGGGAGATAAATGGCTTACGGAGGTGATCAAATTGCATCCTCCGAAATTTGACGGTTCTGCTGAGACGCTTTCTTGGGATCACTGGCTGAAAGAATTAGAGAAGATTTTTGCGGGGATTAACTGTCCCAACGAAAGGAAGGTTCCGATCGCCCAGTATCTTCTGACAGGGGAAGCTTTCGACTGGTGGGAGGCCATTCGACCGGAGGAGCACAATGTTGACTGGACGGAATTCAAATTGATGATGGAAGCGCAGTATTGTCCTCGCCCAGTTAGAGAGGCCCGAGTCCGGGAGTTTTTCTCACCACAAAATTCAGAGGCATTCGTGATGACGTGATTAAGACTTTTAATCACCAGTTGACTTATGTGCGCCACTTGGTCAGGACCGAGGCAGAGAGGATTTTTCATTTTGACATGCGGATGAAGCCGGAGATTCAACAATATATGTCCGGATTTGAATGCACCACCCTACGGCAGTATCAGGACAAGGCGTTGGCCTATGATATGAAAGAGGCGGCAGTCGAGAAGTCAACAGAAGCAAAGAAGCAGAAAGTGTCCGGTAACTTCTCGGAAAACAAGAATGGTGGGCCCCGCAAGGGGCAGTCTTCATTTTATTCATCTAGGAAACCTCCACATCCTTCTCGAGGTGGCAAGAAGTTCCGGACAACATCAGTAGTTTCGGACGCATCAAAGAAATGCTATAATTGTGGTCGAGCAGGGCATGTTCGACGTGATTGCCAGCGTCTTACGTGACTTGTTTCGATTGTGGGCAAGAAGGGCAACGTGCGGCTTTACGTGGAGCTGCGAATAGATCTTATGGCACTCGCAATCTGGCGCCCGGCAACGAAGGAGGTGAGTGTGAACAGACACACGAGTGGGTTTCAGCGAGAATGTTGGGAAGAGAGAAACATCCATCTTTGGGTCCGTTCCTCCGCGCCTATACGAGATGAGGAAGTCCGACGATCGAACACCTTTGTTGCATCAGTGCGATTCAGATCCTTTTGCAACCAGCTAGTGTCTTATTCGATTCAGAGCTACACATTCTTTCATATCATTAAACTGTGTTAATCGTTTGAAAATCTCGTGCTTATTTGATTGTGAACCGTATGTTGTGGGTTTGTCGAGCGGAGAGAGAATTGTGGGAACCCTAGAAACTAGAGATTTTCCAGTGTCTATAGGAGGGAGAGATTGGCCATCAAATCTTATTGTAGTCGACATCCATGGTGACGATTTAATTCTCGGAGACGATTGGCTCAACCGTTATGGAGCTATTTTAAATTACCGAAAACGAGTCATCTCTATCATTGCCGATGACGGATCTGAACATTTATTCAAAGGATGGAGACCAGGAAGCTCGGGAAAATTGATCAAAGCTATGAAGGCAGTGAAATTACTGAAGCAGGGTTGTCACGGATTATGGTGCTATGCCATGAAGAAAGAAGAAGGAGTAGAGCTCTCATCTATTCCAGTTGTGAAAGAATTCTCAGATGTATTCCCGACGAACTACAGGTTACCTCCGCAGAGAGAAGTAGAGTTTAACATCGAATTAGAGCCGGGAGCCACTCCTATTTCCAGAGCACCATACCGCATGGCGCCAACCGAGATGTATGAACTAAAGAAGCAACTGGAGGAATTATTACGGAAGGGTTACATTCAACCTAGCGTTTCTCCTTGGGAGCACCCGTTCTCTTTGTCCGAAGAAAGATGGATCCCTCCGATTATGTATTGACTACAGGAGCTAAACAAAGTGACGATCAAGAACAAGTATCCTATACCTCGGATCGACGACTTGTTTGATCAACTACAGGGGCTAGAGTATTCTCTAAGATTGACTTGCGATCCGGATATCATCACCGAGGATTAAGAAATCGGATATACCGAAATGCGCTTTCGGATCTCGATGCGGGCATTATGAATTTGTAGTGATGCCATTCGGACTTACCAATGCTCCTGCGGTATTTATGCAATTGATGAATCGGGTATTCTTAGAATACTTAGATAAGTTCGTGGTCGTTTTCATTGATGACATCTTGATCTATTCGAAAGACCCAGGAACATCTTTGAGCATTTGCGTATTACGAGCACCTTGAGAAATGAAGCAGTTATATGCGAAACTTTCTAAATGTGAGTTCGGCTTAAGGAAGTGACTTTCCTTGGGCATGTGATATCATCGACGGAGTTCAAGTAGATCCGAAGAAAGTCGAGGCAATCTTGTAGTGGTATTCTCAGAATAATGTGAAAGAGGTCAGGAGTTTCTTAGGACTTCTTTGGATATTATCGCCGTTTCGTAGAAGGATTTTCCAAAATTGCTCGTCCACTCACTCGGCTATTACGAAAACTCATAAGTTTGAGTGGAATGAGAAATGTCAGCTAGTTTTGATGATCTCAAGGCGGCGGCACGGCGCCTATACTAGCGTTACCGGATGGAACCGATGGATTCATGGTATATAGCGATGCTTCAAATCGAGTGCAGGATGTGTGTTGATGCAAAGGGTAAGGTGATCGCCTATGCTTCTCGGCGGTGGCAACCGTATGAAGTTAATTACCCGACTCATGATTTGGAGCTAGCACTGTGGTCTTTGCTCGAAAATTTGGCGACATTACTTGTACGGCACTCGTTGTCGAGATCTTTACCGATCACAAGAGCCTTAAATATATTTTCGATCGGAAGGAATTAAATATGAGGCGAGAGAAGGTGGTGGAATTGATCAAGGATTACGATTTGGAAATCCTTTATCATCCGAGCAAAGCAAACGTGGTAGGCGATGCACCGAGCCGAAAACCTATTTCTATTCGAGTGTTGGAAGCACTTACATCCCAAACCAACTTGCAACGAGCTAATTCGTGAAGGAATTGAAGTGTGGTCGCAAGGAGTCCAGTGGACAATTGTGTGTGATGGAACTAACTTCGTCGTTGGTTGAAGAAGTCAAATCTAAGCAGTGGGTGACTCTCGATTCTTCGATTGTGCGGCGAAGTAAAGAAAGGAAAAGCCCGAGATTCGTGGTACAAGATGATGGAATTACGAGATTTGAGAATCGACTTTGCGTTCCGATGCTAATGATTTGAGACGGACAATTTTGAAGGAAGCTCATAGCGCGCCTTATTCTATTCACCGGGAGCAAGAAGATGTATAAGGATCTAAAACAAAACTTCGGTGGGGAATATGAAAAGGGCGTGGCAGTATGTTTCAAAGTGTTTGACTTGTCGTGAGTTAAGATTGAACATCGGCGACACTGTAGGAATGTTAAAGCCGCTTAGGTTCTGAGTGGAAGTGGGAGGATATCTCGATGGATTTCATCACCAATATGCCTAGGACCAAGACGGGAATGAACATGATTTGGGTTATAGTTGATCGACTAACCAAGTCGGCTCATTTCCTAGGAATTAAAGACACATGGGGACCCGAGAGATTGGCGCGAGTATTTATTGCGGAGATAGTCAGGTTGCATGGAACGCCGAAGACCATTATTTCGGATCGAGATGGTCGCTTCGTGTCGCACTTCTGGAGGGCAGTTCACAGGGCTTTGGGGAAACTTTAGCACGGCTTATCATCCTCAGACGGACGGTCAGTCCGAAAGGACTATTCAGACAGTAGAAGACATGCTTAGAGCTTGTGCTTTAGATTGGTCGACTGACTGGGAAGTTCACTTGCCGTTGATTGAATTCACGTATAACAATAGTTGGCATGCTTCTATTAAGATGGCACCGTTCGAAGCTTTGTACGGAAGGAGATGTCGATCACCCCTGTGCTGGGATGATTCTTCAGACTTGATTGGAACGGAACCGGAATTGATAGTCCAGACTCAAGAGAAGATAGCTTTGATTCGAGAAAGACTATTGGCGCCCGAGTCGGCGAAGTCTTATGCGGATGTACGTCGCCCTCTAGAGTTCGACATTGGGGACCACGTACTATTGAAGGTGTCTCCTACACGAGGGATTTTCTGTTTTGGGAGGAAGGGCAAACTAAGTCCGAGATATATCGGACCATTTGAGATCCTCGAGAGAGTTGGGGATTTAGCATACAGGTTGGCCTTACCGCCATCGCTGAGTCACGTTCACAGTGTGTTTCACGTATCCCAATTACGGAAATATGTGCGATCCCAATCATGTTATTGATTTCGACGAGATTGAGATAGCTAATGACGGCACCTTCAAGAGCGACCAATCAAGATACTCGAGAGACGAGTCAAGCGGTTGAGGAATAAACCGATCTCCCTGGTAAAAATTCGGTGGTCTCGACATGGAGTCGAAGAAGCCACTTGGGAGACAGAGGAGAGTATGAAGTCGAGATACCGGAATTGTTTCGTTTTAAGTTTCGGGCGAAACTTCTTTTAGAGGGGTAGTATGTAATGCCGGATAAAAGATGTATTTTACCTTGTACTCGACCTTGTATTATTTCGACTTCATGATGTTATAAATCATAGTGGTTTTCCGTATTTCGTATCCTTATGTTTTGGTATCTACTGATTACGCATGCATGTTTACGCGCGTGTTAACGTCGTTATCATACGGTCATAACGTCGCTAAGGCTGCGATATTACGTACGTTATCTTAAGTGGTTAACGTACGTAAGCTAAGTCAACTTGGGATCGGATAAGGGTCGGCGTGTGGGGGCCGAGGAAGGGGCCGGGGAAGATCCGTGTGATTTCCGAATGAACCTGGACATAGGTGTTACGTACGCTATGGTGCATGTTTAACGTACGCTAAGGACATGGATATTACGTACGTAAAACCCTTGCGATTACGTACGTAAGGAAATGGCGAAATCAGGCCAGTGAGTTCTGGTCAGACGACTACGTACGCTATAGTTAGAGTATAACGTACGTGAAGTTTATTACGTACGTAAGGTTTATTGCATAACGTACGTAATGTCCAGAATTCTATTTATAGACTTCGACCCTATTTCATTTCTCACCTTTCATTTGGCCGATTTTTCGTGTTCTGGAGATCTTTCATCACCTCTTATCCTCCCTATCATCTTTTGGGACGATTCTTGGGAAGCATAGGCTTGTAGATTGGTGCTCAAACTTCCAGTGGTTGAGTTTGTTCAAGTTCTTCCTTGTTCATCCATTTGTTGAGGTATGTGATCCTTCACCAACTAATTTTAGCATGACCTTAGTAATATTTAGGACCTGTTTTGAGTAGGCCAAACCAGTTTTCTTTTGAGGAGCCTTTCATCCTGGTTTATAAGATTGAATTCAATTATTTTCGATTCCTCTTGATTGTAGTAATCGTTTAGCAACCTCTAATGATTAGACTATTGATTAGTGTATCTTGAGATTTATAAACCGATTCATATCTAGTTTTCGAAGATTATCTTAGTTCAGGAGAATGTTTTGATCGAACATTTCGGTGTAGAATTAATGGATTGAACTTAAGGATTAATTCGTAGAAGGAGATGATATTGAAACTAGTCTTTTCGATGATTCATCGAAGTTCGGATATCTTGCTATTATAAAACATGATTAGAATCCTCCTAGGATGAATTCCATATTATGTAGTAACAATCAACCGAAGGAATCGTGTTAGGACAGAATAGTCCATCGCCATGATAGATGCATCATGCCTTCTTATGATTCATTTGATGATTTCAACGATTATCCGGAATTGTGGGTCATACCGACATTATTGTTCAATGAAGGTTTGCATTCCGGTGAGCCGACCGAGTGAGAGTCCTCCGAACGGATTGAAGACTGTTGAAAGTAGAAATTCTTGTCGCCTTTGTCGAGGCAAGTATCGTATTTGAAAGTCTGTAAACAATTGATGAATTTGATCATGCATATGGCTCATTCGTATTGTTGTTATGAGATTATCATTACAATTGCTATCGATTTAACGTACGTTCATATTGATGAATATGTCGATTTTCTTGCAAATGTATATGCATAGTTGTGTTTATGTGTAAGTTGGGATGATCCGATGGGATCGAGCGATATGCTGAGGGCGCTGGATCGAATGTCCACCTCGTGTTGATCCGACGGGATCATCTTGGGATCTAGGCTGAGGGCGCTGGATCATTGGACGGGTTTTTCCACCTCGTGTTGGTCCGACGGGATCATCTTGGGATCTATGCTGAGGGCGCTGGATCGTTGGAATACCCATGTTGTGTTGATTGAATCTCGTGGATTCGTATTGGTGGATTCCGGTAGCGGAAGTCCATATTGTGTATGATTTTATGCATTGTCGTTGCATATTGTGTGTTCCGATACTTGTACTAGCATTGTTTTGCTAACCCCTTCGGGGGTGGACATTTGTTTTGATGTTCAGGTAGCCGAGGAGCGGGGAAGCAGCCACAGTACCATCATGACGATGAAGTTGCTCAGTGATGTTAGTCGTTTTGTCGTCTTTGTGATTTGTCTTCTTGGTCTTTTTTTTAGTACTCGAGTACGCGTGTTTTTTTAAAAAAAAAAAAAATTCATTTCGATGTGGTTGTAATATAACTGTTGGAATTAATTTGCTATTTGGATTTCGGTGATATTATTGGTTTACATTTACATTTCTTTTAATCAGCCTTGTAAATCCTTACTAAAAGGAATTTACGGCGCTGTAATTATTCCGATTATTTCGGGGTGTTACAATAACCTTATGGTCAAATCATACACACTGGCGGTACTCGCAAGTACACGCCGTCGGAGGCCTCACAGGTCCCTACCCGGTCAAACATCAATCGAACATACCCACAAGTTATCGTGACATCGCACACGCAAGTGACGATTCTCGAAGCCCTCTCCAGACCTACCCGAATTGATAACCTTGTGGTCAAATCATCAATGCATCGAGTTCACAACAACAAGGGTTTCACATTTGCCACAATCACAAACACATCAAATCATGAGTTAATGCAACCAACACTTAGCAAAACACCACGTCAAACCATAACGCACCAAAAAGAGATAATATGTGTATATATATATTATCAAAGCATAACAACAACAACAACAAGCGAATTCATAGGGTTCACTTAATCATTCACGGGGCACAATATTCACAAAACACACGCATTTTGAAAGTGAGCCCTTAACGAGGCTAAACCGAATATTTTGAAAGTTCAAATCAAACAATCAAACAAACACATAGAGACGATCTCTATTATCATATTCACAAAACAAGAATTTTATGGACAAGGTACTTGCCTAGGAATCGGCACGCAAGTATTCCAATGAACGCGGTTCAACCGGGAAGCTTCGAAACGCCCGATGCCATCGAAAAGGAAGACGACGACGAACGGAAGGGTTCAACACAGTTTATTCGCAAGAAACTCGACCCTAACATCATATAATTAATAAATTAATGATCATACGAGGAACAATACTCGTATAACGCCCGAAAACCCCTCTATGACATTCTACCGGACACCTTCAAGGCGTCGATCAAGAACTCGACCAAAACAACGAATCGATACGATCCAGCCATGGAATAACAAGGAAAATGATATAATACATCTACATAATCATCAATCCATGACAATCCTAAGTTAAATCGGAATAAACGGACGAAACGAACAAAATACCCAAATTCCCCAAAACTATATTTCTAGAAAATCTGACCTGATTCGCTCGATCAAAGGATGTTATAGGGTGGATGATTGATGATATAAACTCCAAAACTTCATGGATTGATTGTCCAACAACATCTCTCCATGATCAACACACCTCCAGCCGCAGAAGGGAAGAAAACGAGTGAAGAAAATGATGAAAACCCCGTCTCCAGGGCCTTAAATAGGCTGCCTGCCGGCCGCCTTACGTACGTAATCGGCCATGGCTTTACGTACGTAACCGGCCGTGGCCGAACTCACTTCCCAGAAATGCCAGCATCGTTACGTACGTAACCGGACGAGGCTTACGTACGTAACTGCCGGGCCCTTCCAGCCGTAACTCGGCCAGGGCTGGCCTGGGCCCAACCTGCCCGGCCATGACTCGGCCGGGGCCAACTCCGACGGCCCGAACGACCCCGAAACCCGAACCGGAATACGAATCGAAGACACAGTTACGAAGTACTCGCAAAGACAAATTCGAGCACTAAGAGAACACACGATTCCGACCACCCGAAGGCTCGAAATTCGACAACGGAAAGTAATTACCCCAAACTCTAGGAAATTACGAATATGGCCCAAAACGTCTGAAATACACGATACACGATAGAAACACCAAGACAAAGCTTGCAACATGAATAATAACATTAAATGAACTTACGAGAAACTCGAAACAGCAGTTTCGGACGAGATTCGCAAGAATCAAATTTAAGCAAGGAAAAGGCGCTTAAGAACACAAAACTCAACAAAACGGCACCGAAACAAACTCGGATGTCAAAAAGTGCAGAATTAATCATTCTCATAATGATGAAACGGTCCCAAGCGAGTCGTCAAAACAGACTCTCGCCAAAAATGAAAATTACCGTAAATCGAATTTACGGATATTACATACTACCCTCCTTAAAAGAAGTTTCGTCCCGAAACTTAAAACAAGTAGGGAGAAGCAATCTCCCGCCAGGAAAACTCAACGAGATATATAAGAAACGCGTAACTTACGCCCAACGGCGAAACGTTACAATCAACGCAGAGGAATATACGGCGTGAAAACACGCTCCACGACGGGCAATACAACGCCACCGGTAGACACATAATAAAACCAACAAGTGACAAGCGTAATCAAACAGATAATACAATCAAGTCAATTATCCGAACAACCACAAAACACTAAGCACCCATTACAAGGAAACACGCACAATCAAGAAAACAGAAATAAACACACAAACGATCCACAAGGACCATCACAAACAATTCGGACTACGCCGAAATCCTCAAAACCATAGTAGGCATCTCCGTGTCCTTTCGGAGCAGATACGCAACCTCGATCCCCAAATCCCTCAGCTACCGTCTCGCATTGCACGGCTCGGTAACCCATCTGGCCACACCCGAAATAACAAACTAACGATGAATGACGATTCTTCGCGGTATGAGATCAGACAACAACAGTCAGACGACCCCGATCGAACAACAACGATCGATCAACAACGACTGAACAACAACGATAGAACAACAACGATCGAACAACAACGATCAGATAACAATGATCGAACAACAACGGTCGAAAAATAACTCCGAAGTTCACAATTCAACTCAAGACATTAAAAGAGTTGGTAGAAACTGGCAGATGTTACTTTCGAACAAGGTTCACAAGAATCGAACCGAACTCATAAAAGTCACAACGATAAACAGATCGATCCGAAACAAGGTCACAACCCGTTCGAATGATGAAACCGAAATACAGAACAAGTTCAGAAAGTATCAACGAACACGAGCGAGTCGATAGACTAGAGAAAGAGGAAATGCAGAAGTCCAAAAACAATACGGGTATTACATTCGACCTCTTATAAAAGAAGTTCGTCCCCGCAACTCCCAATAACGGAAACAAGGCAAAAACACAAAAGCAGTCGACGGAAACATTTTCCATGGGCCTCTTAGAGCCGATCCTGATATCTGTACTGAAGTTCGCGCCCCGAAAGACTCGAAACCCAACTCGCAAAACTGGATCCTGTGTCTCTCGGGTCCACACTTGAAACACGTTACCGACGAGAAAGACAATTGCACGTGCATGCCCCCAGCACATCACGGTTGAAACGCTTCGGCTTGGCGTACCGAATATACAAATGCTAGATACAATGGAACGTAACATCGCAAAAGAACATACCGGAGATGCCAACTCAGTATAACATATCAACACATACAAAAATCACAACAACAACGGCATCGTTTGATGATTACAACAACTCGAACGATATCCAGCACACAATCACAAACATCATGAAACAATTGCCCATGTACATAAACGTACAAACCCAATATTTAACAGCTAACACTCGTGCGACAACAACACGCAAATCACCACGAGGCGGCAAACAGTTAATACCAGTTCACACCTCTTACAGAGGGATAGTACAACAAATGCGTGGCAAACGACTCAACGTTTACGCCACCGATTCCATCATACTCGGGAGATAACATTCTAACGACAACGCGAATATTACATATACATTCCCGGACGACAAATAGGAATGATAGGTTTTAAAAACAAAAACCACCTTTTGAAATTGGAAACACCAGTTGATCTTGAGTATCACATTTTCAAAAAGTTGTACAAACACCATTATCGAGACTTTGAAAACCATCTTGCGTTTGATAAAACGGGGACACTTTCCTTTAAATTGAAACTTTTAGAAATATTCGACCCTTGGGTCTAAGCATCTGCATTTGAAAATATCTCAAAATATTTTGGTCCTCAAAGTAGAAGAATTTTGAAATAGATAGTTGCGCTAGTAGGCGCCCCAAAAATACAATCCATTTAAAAGTACGTCTCGAATTTTATTTTCTAAGACACTCAAGGTTTTCAAAAATCCAATAGGCCAGAATGCCCAAAACTCACACGTATCGACATTCACTTACATATAATCATAATACACGCATCAACTCGTTTAAAACCAACACAACATCTGTCTTTTACCGGAAACAAACAGTCAAATATCCAAGTCAAAAGGACATAAATAATGATAACACTTCTCATATAAACGAAACATGAGAGTCACATAAACGCATCATGAAACCAAGAATCTACATGAAGATTCCATCACTTAACAAATAATCAAACAAATATCACGTGTAACACGAGGCACAATACAAAGAAGGGAGACTTACGGCCACAGGTCGCACGAAGATGATGATCGCCCCACGATACTAATCACGACCAACAAACTCAGAGAACGCGTTGCGACACGACTCATTCAGACAAAATCCGACGAGACATAACTCAACATACACCACTAAACCCGACAGCCTAGGTTTCCACAAACTAAGCTCCGATACCATTTATGTAACACCCCCAATCCACTCAGGGATATTACACGTCGTAGACCCTCTCCTCAAGGATCTACCAGGCTGGTAACTAAAATAAAACATCTAAACATCGCCTTTAAGGCTAAAATGACTCAGTAGACCGATTTGGTCTTTCAATAATTACATACAACTCAAACATATTACATGCCCACGCAGGGGTCGAATACAACACACTCTCGTACAATGGGAAGGTATACTGTAGCGGAAATAAAATACAACTAAACTAAATGACATCATATGGGTCCTCGTGTGATTAGTATCGATCATATTTCATCACCCTTCATGCCGACCCTATGTTATGCTCCCAAAACCTGAATGCAAAGACAGACATCCACCCCCCGAATACTCGGGGGTTAGCAAAACTCCACTATTTTGCTAGTACAAGAACAAAGTGCAAAATACGAGTCATACAATTCACATTCCACGAATAACAATAACCAGGAATCCTCAAAAAGCCAAACGTAACGAAAAGTACTTCCCGAGGCAAGAGTTTGGGAAAAACATTCCAAAACCGAAATATCACCAATCAGGGGAAACAATTTATAAAACAGTTTAAAATGCCATCGAGAGTTTTAATAGAAAAAAAATTAGGATTACCGAATCCTTCTCTTTCCAAAATCAACAGGGGTCACAGCCCAAAGGTTTTGTTTTCACAAATGAAACCAACAACAATACACAAGGTTAAAACCCACGTCACGCGTCCTCGACGGACATGAAATACACACGCACTCGTGAAGTTTTACTCGTGAATCCAGGGCTATACCATTGGACTCCCTTCGTGGCCCCGTCGATCCCTCCCGAGGTGAGAAAACACATTCACAAAACATACACGCACAGGCATCACCTAGGACCAGGACGAAGCCACAAATCCCACCCGAGACCTCTAAGGACTCTCCCGAGCTGGCTAGCGAAACAAACTCAAACCACCGATAAGTTATCTTGACATCGTAATCGCAAGTACCGATTCTTGGAGCCCTCTCCAGACCTACCCGATTAGATAACCTTATGGTCAAATCATACAAACTGGCGGTACTCGCAAGTACACGCCGCCGGAGGCCTCACAGGTCCCTACCCGGTCAAACATCAATCGAACATACCCACAAGTTATCGTGACATCGCACTCGCAAGTGACGTTTCTCGGAGCCCTCTCCAGACCTACCCGAATTGATAACCTTGTGGTCAAATCATCAATGCATCGAGTTCACAATAACAAAGGTTTCAGATTTGCCACAATCACAAACACATCAAATCATGAGTTAATGCAACCAACACTTAGCAAAACACCACGTCAAACTATAACGCACCAAAAAGAGATAATATGTGTGTATATATATTATCAAAGCATAACAACAACAACAACAACAACAAGCGAATTCATAGGGTTCACTTAATCATTCATGGGGCACAATATTCACAAAACACACGCGTTTTGAAAGTGAGCCTTTAACGAGGCTAAACCGAATATTTTGAAAGTTCAAATCAAACGATCAAACAAACACATAGATACGATCACTAATTATCATATTCACTAAACAAGAATTTTATGGACAAGGTACTTGCCTAGGAATCGGTACACAAGTATTCCAACGAACGCGGTTCAACCGGGAAGCTTCGAAACGCCCGATGCCATCGAAAAGGAAGACGACGACGAACGGAAGGGTTCGATACGGTTTATTCGCAAGAAACTCGACCCTAACATCATATAATTAATAAATCAATGATCATACGAGAAATAATACTCGTAGAACGCCCGAAAACCCCTCTATGATATTCTACCGGACACCTTCAAGGCGTCGATCAAGAACTCGACCAAAACAACGAATCGATACGATCCAACCATGGAATAACAAGGAAATGATATAATACATCTAAATAATCATCAATCCATCACAATCCTAAGTTAAATTGGAATAAACAGACGAAACGAACAAAATACCCAAATTCCCCAAAACTAGATTTCTAGAAAATCTAACCTGATTCGCTCGATCAAAGGATGTTATAGGGTGGATGATTGATGATATGAACTCCAAAACTTCATGGATTGATTGTCCAACATCATCTCTCCATGATCAACACACCTCCAGCCGCGGAAGAGAAGAAAACAAGTGAAGAAAATGATGAAAAACCCGTCTGGAGGGCCTTAAATAGGCTGCTTGCCGGCCGCCTTACGTACGTGATCGGCCATGGCTTACGTACGTAATCGGCCGTGGCCGAACTCACTGCCCAGAAATGCCGGCATCATTACGTACGTAACCGGCCAAGGCTTACGTACGTAACCGGCCTTACGTACGTAACTGCCGGGCCCTTCTGGCCGTAACTCGGCCAGGGCTGGCCTGGGCCCAACCTGCCCGGCCATGACTCGGCTGGGGCCAACTCCCACGGCCTGGACGACCCCGAAACCCGAACTTGAATATAAATCGAAGATAGGGTTACAAAGTACTCGTAAAGATGAATTCGAATACTAAGAGAACACACGATTCCGACCACCCGAAGGCTCGAAATTCGACAACGGAAAGTAAGTACCCCAAACTTTGGGAAATTATGAAAATGGCCCAAAACGTCCGAAATATATGACACACGATCGAAACACCAAGCCAAAGCTTGTAAAATGAATCAACAACATCTAAGCCTTAGTCCCAAAATGATTTGGGGTCGGCTAACATGAATCAAACTTTGAAACCGTCAATAATCGTTACATAAATAACATAAAGGGAAAAAAGAGGGAAAAAGTAGAGAAAAAAGCAAATAAAAAAAGAGAATGAATGAAAAAAAAAAAGAAAAAAAGAAAAAAAAAGAAAAAAAGATAACATGAAATAAAAGAAAATAGGAATTAAAAAAAAAAATGATTGAACTTACGATAAACTCGAAACAACAGTTTCAGACGAGATTCGCAATAATTGAACTTAAGCAAGGAAAAGCCGCTTAAGAACACGGAACTCAACAAAACGACACCGAAACAAACTCAGATATCAAAAAGTGCAGATTTAATCATTCTCAAAATGATGAAACAGTCTCAAGCGAGTCGTCAAAACGGACTCTTGCCAAAAAAGAAAATTACCGGAAATCGAATTTACGGATATTACACAAGTTAAACCGTTTTCCTTTTCTATCGGACAAGGAATCAACTGATCTAGCTTTCTATGGGTACTAGATGAACCTCACTTAGATATCGATTGCGATTCTAATAATGCCGGATCCTTGATCCTAATAACACCGAATCCAATCGTATCTTTTATTTTACCTCCCGTGTATGTGTTGAATGTATAAACACTCAAACTATCAATATAAGCACAATTACAACAACAAGAATGTGCATAACAATATATGATCAATGAATCGTTTGCTTTGCGTTGTTGTTGGATGAATACCATTAGAAGTGGTATTTATAGGCTCCAAAGCCTCAACTAGCCGTTAGCCTTCTATCACTTCATTACGTACGTTACCAACCTTCTCTTACGTATGTTAGCTCCCTTACGTACGTTAACAACAATATCTTACGTTACAAAACAGTCCAGTAGCCTTCATCTTATGTGTTACGTACGTTAGTAAATCTCTCATCATGTACGTTATCAATAGTCAACATATCCGTTGCTTGCTGATGTAAGCCATGACGTCATCTCCAACGTTCTTCTTGTTTGAATTCTGAAACACTCTATTATGTATATTATGCACATCATGTTACGTACGTTATCCTTGACCTGTTACGTACGTTATGCTCTCTTCATTACGTACGTTAAGCATGGTCAGGCTACTTCTTTCTTGTCTGATCAGATAGGTTCGTCTTGTCTGATCTGCAGGTAGGTTGGACTCGTCTGATCTGTAGGTAGGTTGGACTCGTCTGATCTGCAGGTAGGTCAGTCATCTTGACTGATCTTGAACAGATAGCTTTTCCTGGATTGCACGACTTTTTGCGTCTTCGACTCCTTCGTTGTTTTGCTTTATTTAGCAACTTTAATCATCAAAACTCTATTAATGAATATTTGCAATAAAATACTCCAACAACGTCTACAATTCATGGATATGCAAGTCATTATCATTCATATTCCAATCTCGATCATCAACTCTAAAGTATGATTCGATTAATCTATGATTCACAATAAGGATGGATATAGTCAAACGAGTTCTAGGTTAATTCATCACAAGGGTTTCGTTTACAGGGGAGAAAGTTCTTCATACTAAGGTTTCACATTCAAAACGATGGTCACTAATGGAACCTCATCGTTCTAATCATCCTTATGAAGATTATCGGATCCGAGCCATCCTTACAAGATGAATGTACTTCTAAGGTCATCTATTAAATTTATCTTCATGAATACTCCTAACATAGGTGATAGTATTAACAAGTTGTTCATCGTATGAATATCTCGAAACCACCATCAAGGGCATATTATAATCTCAGAAAACTTCATCCCGATGTTTGGCATAATCAAGGCTCAACTTGAAATCTTCTTTAATCATGGAAAGTTCTAAACATGATCATTTCAATTCTATAAAACATGGTGTTCAACCTAATGGATTACTAACAACTTCAATGATCTCAGTAGCATGTTCATAATATTCCTATGATCAAGAATTTGAGGTTGGAAAATATCAACATACCTTAATATAGAGGAGAACAACGAAACATTTGGTGAAACTCAACAACGAGAACTTGAACACCAATCCAAGAGGTCAATGATCTTCAAAACCAAGCCGAGAGGCTGATACAAGGAATTTTATAGGGCTGTGGAACTCTCAAGTTTGCAGAAATTGGACAAGGAGTGGAGGTGAAATGAAAAGAGGTTGATGTCTATAAATAGAGTTTTAAACCTTATGTACGTTATCCATAAGACATTACGTATGTTAGCGGTGTAACGTACGCTAGCAGCAAATCCTTACGTATGCTATCGTCGGGTAGTAGCTCACTATCTCGTTTCTGTCCTCCATAACGTACGTTAACAACACTCTTACGTACATAATTAGATAAACATAGCATACGTTATTCTACCCTTCTTAACGTACGCTATGCTTCGTTGATTTGTTTTAACAAGAAGTTGTCCATGTACACGTGGGAGAATTCGACACTATCCTCATCCGTCTCCACACGCCGACTTCACTTTGTCTTGTCTTGATCGTATCTTACGTACGCTACGCTTACAACATAACGTACGTTATCCATAGCTCTTAGCGTACGCTACGTACACTCATTAAAGTACATTAATATCATGCATATGCATGCATGAATTTACAAACTCCACACAATGTGATCATGAATATAGGAATACGGATACGGATTAATCGTACTTCGATTATTCATATAACATAATCAAACGCCACGAGGTTCAAATACAGATGAAAATACATGACAAATATCCGATTATTACAGCTGAGTCAAGTACTAGCAAGAAGAGAAAGCACCGTGCCAAAAGTAAGAAAAAAAGAAATGCCAAGAAGTTTAAAGGGAATTGCTACAATTGTGGCAAACCGAACCACATGGCTAAAGATTGTCATCTTCCAAACAAAGGCAATCCGAACCAAGTCAATGTGGCTAAGGACAAGTCTCTTCTATTATATTTGTCAGGGCTCGATCCCTGTGATGTGGTATTTGAAGCCAATATGGTTGATAATCCAAGGGAATGGTGGATAGATATCGGAGCAACTCGCCACATCTATGCATACAAGGAAATGTTTTCTTCGTACACACTGATTAATGGAAGGAAGTTATTCATAGGAAACTCTGCTACTTCCAACATTGTAGGACTTGGTAAGTTGGTGCTCAAAATGACTTATGGCAAAGAGTTGACACTAGTGGATGTGATGCATGTTTCGGACATTCATAAGAATTTAGTGTCAGGTTCCCTGTTAAGCAAAGCCGGATTTAGGCTAGTTTTTGAGGCAGAAAAGTTTCTAATGACCAAAAATGGACATTTTCTCTGTAAAGGGTACCTTGATAAAGGGATCTTCAAAATGAATGTAATGTCTGTGTTCCGCCAAGAGGTGAAGAATAAAGTTTCTACTTCTGTGTATTTTCTAGAGTGTTCTAATTTATGGCATAATAGATTAGGACATGTTAATTTCAACACAATTAAAAGGTTAGTGAATCTGGATTTGATATTTAGTGTTAAATTTGATTCACATAACCATAAGTATGAATTTTGTGTTGAGGATAAATTCACTAAAGCACCATTTCATTCGATATACTACACCACTCGAGTTAATTCATACAGACGTGTGTGATTTAAAACTTGTGCAAACTCGAGGTGGGAAAAAGTACTTCATTACGTTTATTGATAATTGCATTAAATATTGTTATGTATATCTTCTGAAAATCATATTAAGCTTCAGAAGTGTTCAAAGCTTATAAAAATGAGGTTGAGAACCAACTTAACTTAAAGATTAAAATGGTTCGAAGTGATAGATGTGGGGAGTATGTTGCTCCGTTTGAAGAACTATGCAAGGAAGCTGGCATAATTCATCAGACTACAGCTCCTTATTCACCTCAATCAAATGGTGCTGCTTTACGCAAGAATCATACTCTTAAGGAGATGATGAATACGATGTTAATAAGCTCTGGCTTACCCGACAAAGCAAGTGAAGATTGGACCTAAAATGGTTGATTGTACTTTCATTGGATATGCAAACAATAGTAGTGTTTATCACTTTCTAGTGCACAAGTCAGCAATTCCTGATATAAATAATGGTATGCTCATAGAATCAAGGAATGTTGTTTTCTTTGAAAATGTATTTCCTTGAAAAGAAAGGAAAGAAGTAAGTTCTAACAAGAGATCTTTTAAAACTGCATGTTTACCTCAAAATGAAGAAAATGAACCAAGATGCAGTAAAAGGACAAAAGTAGTTAAGTATTTTGGTCCTTATTTTCTGACATATATGTTGGAAAATGAACCCAGGACCATTCAAGAAGCTTTGTCTGGTCCAGATGCTCCTCTCTGGCAAGAAGCTATCAATAGTGAAATAGAATCCATCATGCATAACAATACTTGGAAGTTGGTTGATCTCCCTCCGGGTTGCAAACCATTGGGATAAAAATGGATTTTTAAAAGGAAGTATAGAGCAGATGGATCTGTTGAAAAGTATAAAGTCAGATTGGTAGTCAAAGGATTCAAACAAAATGAGGGATATGATATCTTTTATACATATTTTCCTATAACAAGATCACTTCCATTCATGTTTCCATTGCTATTGCAACCTTGCATAATCTTGAGATATATCAAATGGATGTAAAAACTGCCTTCTTGAATGGGAAACTTGAAGAGGAGATTTACATGGAGCAACCCGAAGGGTTTGTTGCACCCGGACAAGATAAAAAGTGTGTAAACTTGTTAAGTCACTTTATGGACTAAAACAAGCACCTAAGCAATGGCATGAAAAATTTACAGAACTATGTTGTCAAATGGTTTCAAGATAAATGGATGTGATAAGTGTATCTACATTAAAGGAACAAATGATAATTATGTCATAGTTTGCCTTTATGTAGATGATATGTTGTTATGGGAAATAATCATAAATTAATCTTGGAAACCAAGAAAATTTTAAAGAAATACTTTGACATGAAAGATATGGAATTATCTGATGTTATATTAGTGATTAAGATCTCTAGAACTTTAGATGGAATTGTTTTGTCGCAATCCCATTACATCGAAAGCATACTCAGAAGATTCAATGCTTTGATAGTGCTCCAGTTAAGACTAGACCTGGCAAACGCGCGGGCTCGGCCCAAACGGGTCGGGCCAAAAATGGGCGGGCCAAATATGGGCTGGGCCAAAAAGCCCCAATTTTTTTTGGGCCAAAAATATTAGGCCCGTGGCCCGCCCCGGGCAGGCTCGGCCCGGCCCGCGGGCCTCAACTTTTTTTTTTGAAATATTAATTCTGAATAAATATAGAAATATTTCTCGATTCTTTATTATTATATTATTCACTATACTATCACAACTAGATAAATAAATATACAATTATTTTTATTTGATAATTGCATTATTTACTACACTACCACAATTAAAATACAAATATACAAATATTTTTATTTGATCATCCTATCATTTATCACTACTACTTTCTTATAAAAATCATAAAATAATATTATTATTGATATGAGATACTACAAAGTAATCACAAAGTCCCATAAAAAATAAAATTACATCAATAATTAACATAAAGATGTAATATGATCTAGCAAATAAGGAAAAAATTAAATACTATAATTGCATATAACATAAATATATGAAAAAATTGGGCTGGGTGGGCCGTGTAAGACCCCCAGAGCCAACCGGGAATATTACAGCGACGTGGGCCCCGAAACAGAACCCACAACGCTGAAAGGAATTTCTACAAACATTTTAAACACGCCTAAGCGGCGATGACGATAATATCTTTTAAATATTTAAAGACTTTATAAAATCCGTTTAACAATACCGTCGAAAAACTCTCATTTGAAAGTACAAGGCCAAACCGCCAAAACTTAATAGTTTCAAAAGTACACATTAAGCCACTGCTTACACGTATCGACAAAATAGTTTAGAAAACGATTTTCCAAAGTAGCTTAAGTTGCCAGATACCAAAAGGCCATTTAAAAAATACTTACGCAGCTGAAAAGACAAACAATCAAAAATACTCTAGCAGCGGAATACAACAACTAATCAAAGTACTCAATTCACAAACACATTCCAAAGCCAGTATCCTCCGGGAAGCTCATATCTTCACGACCGCTACAAGCTCGATATCCAATAACCTAAAAATAAGGCCCACAATGGGGTCAGCCATAATACTCAACAATGATAACAGTCACATCACATCAATAATTACATACCAATGAAATTACAAAATAAGAATACGACCAATGTAATCTTATTGTCATAACTTTCCCAATTCGATGATAATCCTCATCAAAATAATCCTTACAATATTCCACATCTCGTAATCTCCATTAAATAATGAATTCGTACATAACATCTATACTGTACTTCAAGCAATACTCAAGTTCTCGAAACATCGTCATGACTCATCAATACGGAAATGTACCAACTCTGACCAAATCAATCCATCGGATAACATCAACATCCATCAACACGATAATCGATTGTCCATCCCAGGACAAGAACCAAGAAGGAAAATACGGAACATACCTCAAGATACGAAATGCCACGACGAATCATGTCAGTATAATCCGAGATCAGATCAACACAACATACAGACCTGGTCCTACAAGAGACCTACAAATGCATACTCACATGACGACATCAATATGCCCACAACAATAACAACAATGTATACTCAATGGAAATCCGATGATCCAGCGCACACAGCATATATCCCAAGATGATCCTGTTAGATCAACATGAGGTGGATAACCAATAATATACATATGCACAACAACAACACATGGTAATCCAACGATCCAGCGCACACAACATATATTCCCATGATGATCCCATTGCACCAACGCATGGTGGAAATACCTGTCCAACAGCGCATACAGCTATAGATTCCCATGATGATCCCGTCGGACCAACGCATGGTGGACATATGCCAACAATGCACAACTGCATATTAACAACAATACACAAATGCATGACAACAACAATACACGAATGTACCACAACATGATCGACATAAAATGACAAAAATGATTAGAGTACGTGCCCCGAGTCCTTCAAGAGCAATCTCGGTGTCTAAACCATCATTAACAATTTCCTCAATATACGACGATCCAAAAGTACCATGGACTGTAGATAACTCGTATCCTCGCATTTACCACAATGTATCCTCGATATCCAAGTATACCAGTAACAAACGTAAATCATATACATTATGATTAAATTCCAAAATCCGAAAACAACGTGCAATCCCAAATCTCCAGTGTTCACAATTATAATCATTGCTATACGGATTATAAACGAATGAAACTGAAACCATTCATTAAATATTATAAACTGCGCGAGTAATAGCTTGCATCGATACCGACACGACGATGATGAAGTCGCTACCAATCTCATTGCCTTCGTCGACGAGCTCCTCGGCCCTGACCGGTGCAATTTACGAATATCCTCGAATACGGCTGGAAAGCACGGCTCTAATCAATGATCATATATCACAACCTACTGAAGAAATCAATTAACATAAATCCGATAACTATCAAGATCCGACATAGACAACCAATCAAACTCAACGGTTCAATGATACCTCAGTCAAATACAAAACCAGCTAATCCAACTTAACAAATACGAACTCATATCGACAATACAAGACGCAATTCGATAAACAATTTAACATTCAATATAACCGATCACTAAGTCCAATAGTTCCACAATATATCGATTAAACACATTCAGAACAACCCAAATTAATAAATCACGAATCCATAACCATAATACGATTCCATAATCTGATAATCTTATCAACGATCAACTCATCCCGATAGCAAGGATTACATAACATACTCTATTCTGAATTTATACGAATTAACAAGATACCTCCTTGTTCATAATTGTAAATTTCATAGTAAAACAATACTATCGGCATAATCGACAATCCGAACTATCTAAATAGTTCAATACCATTGATAATCTTGTTATAAGATTAACCATAATCTTTACGGATTCAAAATTATTATCATGATTCGCATTTCATCAAGAACATATGAATTCTACCACTACAATCAACATAGCATTGGTTTCAATCATCAAATCCATGATTATACTTAAAAACCATTATGTATCCTATCACATTTTCCTCTTTAATGTGGTATATATACCAAGAATACCAAGAACACCAAGAATCACAACACCACTACCATAATCATCTTCATACGAATTATTCATCAACAACAGCATCAAAAATCTAAATTCAAGGTGTAGAGTTGGTCAACATACCTCACGAACATGAATAACGCAATCAAACTCCTCAAGAATCATCAATATCTTCATATCCAAGCCTCAAATCCATGTTTCCAAGCTTATAACCAAGTTAGAAGGGGCTTATTCTTACTTACATATGCAGCCAGACGAAGTTGGGAGGAAGACATCATTTCATTCTGGTGAAGAAATGAAAGACCGAACCTTAATTTATAATCTGCACAGCTCGTTACGTACGTTATCCATCAACATTAACGTACGTAATGATTCCTAACGTACGCTACAGGTCTTACATAGCGTACGTAACATCATTCCAGAGCTCACTGCCTCATTCCGTTCGATCGCTTACGTACGTAATGCATAGGCCATAACGTACGTAATACATACGTTGACTTGCTACAGTAAATGTCCATTTAGCGTACGTAATACACTAATCGTAGCGTACGCTAACCTCAGTGTTTACTCGCCCATCCATGTTCTGCGCCTAAAGTTGCCGACATCGGGCCCACCTGTCGATCACAGCCTAGTCCTATCTGATTCTCTGCATAACGTACGTTCTGGGCTCCCCTTAACATACGTTATTCTTATAACTTAACATACATTAGATATTATGCTTAACGTACGTTATGCTTGTATTGACAAAATACTCTCTGATCAGCCAACTGTATCTCACATGATACTTTAACGTACGTAAATACCTCTCGTTAACGTACGTAACCTTTAGGAATTAACGTACGTAATCTCATATGCTTAACGTACGTTATGGATTCTATACTTATCCATTTACAACTGCTTCTGCTCGTCGTCTCAATAGACCGAATACGTATACACGACATACTGAATATATACACTAATTCCAATAATATTCTCGTACGATGCACAATACTCAAATGTAATTGTCGACCAAGTCCGATAATTATACCAATACCGATCTCTCAGTCCTTCAATTATTTTATCCATATTGTACATATTACACACTGTACAATATAATTCGGATATAACATTAAACAATCATAGTAGAAATTCAGGATATTACATTTTACCCCACTTAAAATATGTTTCATCCTCAAAACTTGCAATCCGTCATAAATTAGTTCAACCAAAATATCCAAAATCATCAAGAAACCGATCAATCATAATTATTAATGAATAACCAAAACAGTATACTTACAAATGCATGAAGCCGGTGATCTCCATCCGTACCAAAGCATGTCTGCCTTATCGCACGATCAAGTCTCAATCCTAATGAAAACATACATCTGTGAAACAACTACCTTAAACAATGGCAGCAAATCCCGAAACATCAACACAAAGTCCGAACGCTCATACGATCAATAACAATGATCAACCAACAAATTAACCGAGAATATCATCAACATTGTAAACTCCAATATGACCAGCTAGAGGTCAAAACACAACCGAGAATATCATCAACATGATAAACTCCAATACTACCAACGAAAAATTAACAATAACCGAGAATACTCTCACACTCCAACACAATCAACAAAGAGCCACAGGAACAGATATGCGAGAGAATCAAATTCTCAAAACGTTATTCAAATCACATCCAGTGGACCTCAAAGAAACACACCCGACTGTTGAACATACCCCGTGGTGTATAAACAACCAGTCACAGACCGTCAAACATACCCAATCATACATGAAGTAAGAACGATCAATCGCTTCCAAAACAACCATTCGGTGATCACCATTCCCAAATATCCACTAACTAAGAAATCATTCCAACTGCCACATGCGAAGAAAATCATTTGGCTCAAAAGCCAAAATCACTATAGCAAAATCATGCTACTAACACACCAATAGAGCCACATAGCACATATTCTGTACTCAATCTACAACAAGCGACATATTTCACTCATCTGATCAATCAACCGGTCATCCCTAGATGACACAACTACCATATTGAAGTTCGAATCTCTTTTCGTCGTACCATTGATGTGTTATCCATCTCATGAGTCTTACTCAAGACTCACCATGATATGCATTATGTATTACATTTGTACGTATACCAATCATATTTTCAAAACATCTTGAAATCGTATAATCTTGTCAATAAAATCCATTTTCAAAAATTCTTTCCAGAATTTCAAAACTCAAAACATATATTTTTGTAAGACCACGAAATCAATTTTTTTGAAACCTTAAACCGGCTCGCTTATGCCAATTATTCGATAACAATTTTCTTCGAATCCACATGATTTCAATGTTTTAAAATGAAAACTATGCAAATGATTGACCACATCCATACTCCTGTATACCAATTCGGCTCATCGCCAATTCCACTGACATTCGGTCGGAAAATCACACGATTAAATCTAAAATCTTATTGTATAGGTCTAGTTAAAATCCTCTCTTCCACAAATTACTCGCAACATCGATCATTATCCCATTCTGTAATACTGCAACTATGCCATGAAGAAACATGTTTAAAGACAACAATACTGTCTCTCAAAATAAATTTAAGAAAATATATTTTCATGACAGCGAGCAAAATAATTTATTTAAAATATATCATCTTGAAAAGTATCATTTTCAAATGTTCAAAAACAGTTTCATATGTCTCAAAATAAACTAACATGACTACATGTTCCTCTCAACAATCCACCACATCTTTCCCAAATACACAATTCCATTTTCCAAGTTTACCCGAAATAATGATTTTTCCAAAATCACAGTTTCTCAAGACCATCGGTTCTGTCCCAACTATTATGTTCTGCTATCTCATAATGTAACACATAATATTCTTTCGAATTTCAAAGCACATCAATATTATAACTACAATTAACCTCAATGCAATTTCAAAATCCAAATACTTACAGATCGTGAAGCCGACAATTGCCTGTGATACTGGCACATGTCTCAATTCTAGAAAATACTCGACACATGTATTTTCAAAATATACATTTCGCAAGATCAATTCAACTCGAGAACACAACACATCTCATTCCGAAGAAACACGTTAATACCATTTTGGAAAAGTTTACAACAACCACACTACCATACTGGTAAACCACATAACACACAAGCCCGAGTGAACAACAAAAAACCAGGGCTCTAATATTCGTCAATCGACAACTCGAATGACATGACAACAACGCAACACAACTCGACTCGACCCGGCAACCTAGGTTTTCCAACCTAGGCTCTGATACCATATTCTGGAACACCCCAGAGCCAACCAGGAATATTACAGCATTGTGGGCCCCAAAACGGAACCCACAAGGCTGAAAGGAATTTTTACAAATATTTTAAATACGCCTAAGCGGCGATGACGGTAATATCTTTTAAATATTCAAATATTTTATAAAATCCATTTAAAATACCGTCGAAAAATTCTCATTTGAAAGTACAAGGCCAAACCGCCAAAACTCAATAGTTTCAAAAGTACATGTTAAGCCACTGCTTACACGTATCAACAAAATAGTTTACAAAATGATTTTCCAAAGTAACTTAAGTTGCCATATGTAATATCCTTACCTTTTATTGGCTATAATTATTAATTCATGAACATCGTGGGTTGGTTTGTAATTTTTCGAATATTGGTATCATGTGTTTGATTCGAGATTGAGCTTGTATGTTGTGGTTCTTGTCAATATTTCGCTAGAATTCGATAATGGTTGGTCGTACTGTTTGTATCGCTTTCGCAACCTAGGTCTAACGTACGTTAAGTTATCCGAGTAGCGTACAAAATGGAGGTCGTAGGCCAGCGCATGCTACTGCCGGAAGGATAGCGCACGCTAACCGGCAGCAGGTGGCAGTCCAGAGCGTACTCGACTGGGACAAGGATCGAGCTAGCGCACGCTAAAGCAACATAATAGCGCACGCTAGAGGAGCAGGTAGAGCATGCCACTGTCGGGTGATAACGCGCGATAAGCGTCCCGGACAGTAAGGGCAGTGAGGTCTGGACTTCGTCCAGACCCACAGGTAACGCACGCTAAGACGATCGTTGCATGCGCTAACTCGTCGGGCGTAACGCATGTTGTTCGGTCATAGCGCACGCTACCAGGATGGGCCGAAAGGATTCTGGGCAGGGCAGAAAGGTTTCTGGACATGGACTGGGTGCCAGGGAGCGCACTCTAAGGCGCCAGCTGTGCGCGCTAACTCGGCGGTATAGCGCATGCTAACTCAGCTGAGTAGCGCATGCTGTCGGACATGGTGCATGCCAGCTCGGATGGGTAAAAGGGTGTGGACTGCAAGCCTATACCGATAGCACACGCTATTCGGGAAGTGCTAGCGCGCGCTAGGGCGCACCTATATAATTACATGTGTTGCGGTCAACACTTGTCGTTTTTCACCTTCTTTCCTCTTCTCCGAGTTTCTAGACGACTCCAGAGTTTTGTAGGTGAGCGTTTCAGCAGAGCACGGTTGAATCTCAGATATTTTCAACTTCAAGCAAAGATCTATCAATCTTACATCATTTTCACCAAGGAATTGAGGTAATCCTTCCTTAGAACCCTAACTTTGGGGAAGTTTGGGGATTTCGGGGATCTCGTTTCTCCAACCATTTTAACTCCAAATTTATGAAGGACTATAGTTGAATATAGTTGTATAAGTATGAATTCATGATTTCCTCAAGGTTTTGTGGATTGATTCTGAATCTTCCCTTGTAAATCGGGCGAAACCCGTTATGCCCCCGTAGTGTTCGATAAAATGTTCCTAAGGGTAGAACTTAGGATGGATTTTAGTTTTTCTGACAGAATTGTAGTTGATTGAGCCTCCATGTTTGTTAGGAGCGGGATTTGGAAGATAGTTCGGACCGTAGCCTTGTTCGTTGTTGTTCCTTTGTGAGTTAGAAATCCAGGCAAGTACTTTATTGCATTAGTTTATGGCATGCATTTCTGTGATGAATTTGATATTGATGAGAGTTGAAAGGTTGTTCTCGGGTAATCTCACTCGGGGATTGACTCAACGGGGTCACACAGGGACTTGGTGGCTTAGCGGCTGGACCGGTCACAAGAGATACTTTGAGTGGGCATTCTCACCTGGGGTTGCTCGACGGGGCACACAGGGACTTGGTGGCTTGAGGGCCGGACTGGGTCGCGAGAATTGTCAGAGTTTTTTTACTAATGATCGATATTGATATTCCGAAATATCGTGAAATGAATTGTTTTGGATTTTGAATTGATTTGGAAATGCCTGTGGATTAAAATATTGTAATACTGTACTTGCACTAGCGGTTGTTGCTAACCCCTTGTTGGGGTGGAATGTTTTGTACATTTCAGGTACTCTCGGGGGACATGAGCCCACATGTGGCGCACACGGAGTAGACAAGGGCACCGGATGTTAGAGAGCTCGTATCAGTCGCTGTATTTGTAATGTCTGAGTCAGTTTTATATTTTGTATTATTGTTGGTTTTGAGTTGTACTATGTTGTGTGATGTTTGCGTTCAGTGGGTGCTGTTAACTCTACTATTTTGTCTGTGGCCGGGGCCTAACTCATGTTTTGTATCTTGTGTTTGACTGTTATGTCGTGGTGATTGTGTACTGGATTGTAGCTTAATTTTGTGTGTCGCCAGCCTGGTGGGACCCTTGTGGGTCCTGCAGCGTGTAATTTCCCAAAGTGAAAATTGGGGTGTTACATTTATGGTATCAGAACCTAGGTTTCGGGAATACCTAGGCCTTTGGTTATTTGGGTTGTCAAGTCGTAAGAGTTGTATAAACTGGTCGAGCTTAAAATTGTGTGTTGTTGTCAAGCCGTGTGACCCGTGGTAGTAAGACTCCTTAAACTCTCTTTGTGCCTTGTCGCTTTCATAATAAAGAAGATTTGAAATCTTTGGATTGTGAACTGTTCTGATAATTTTAATCCTTTTATATCTCAGTATGTTGAGAGGCCGTGGCGGACGTGGTGGACATTTGTTAGGCGTATTTTTATGCGCTTTTATATCATTATTTTATATCCATCTTGAGCCTAATTCAGCATAAATGAGCTTTTAATGCACTATTCTTATATGTTTTGCAGGAAATCAGAGTCTGAAAGCCAAAACGATGAAAAACGGGCGAAAACAGCAGTTTTTGGTCATGAGCCGTGGCACAAACCAAGTGAGCCGCGGCACACGAAGATAACCTGAAAGTCCCGAGCAAACTGTACTCTGAGCCGCGGCACAGCCTAAGTGAGCCGCGGCCCAGAAGGAAAAATGCGCCCAGGTATGAGCGCTGGGCGTTAAGGGGCCGCGGCACAGATTAAGTGAGCCGCGGCCCACCTGGCGGTTTTGCTGAACATTCCGCGTTTCTGGGCCGTTTTGGAGCCTGTTCTCGACCTAATCAGACGGATGCGTTTTGGAGGCTGAGGTCGACTATAAATAAGCATTGAAGGGCTGAAGAAAAAAGGATCGATCGGGAGGAATTCGGAGGTGGATCGATAGCTAGGGGCGAAGAACACAAGGAGGAGATTTGTGGGCGACGACAAGACCACGGATCCCTATGGTTTTCCTGCATCTTAGTTCCTAGATCTATTCGAGTAGGATTTTGATTGTAGCCGATTTCATGACGGTTTGATTATTTATTATTATTTTGATTTACTCGTTATTCTATTGAATTGGATTCTTCTTACTGTTCTTAATGCTTTTTAATTGTGTGGCCAACAGTTAATTTGTTTTGAATGTCTTTATGAATTCGGGAGATGAAATTTAGGCATAGTTCTTGTGAGACGAATCATAATTTTCGTGAGATAGGGATATACTCATGGAATTGTGAAGCCTTTTTATTGTGGGAATTCTTGAACTGTTTTAGCTATTAATTATCTAATTCGAATAGGGATATATCGAGTTAATAATTCGTAGTATTTTCTATCGACCTTGGGAAAGGCTTTAGAATAATTTAGGAATTCCTGGCTTACAATCAATTGAATAAAAGTGAATTGAATTGAATGAATATCATTCCTGATTGTTTGAGGTGAAAATCATAATCCTACACCCTTATTAGTATTATTATTATTAGTAGTAGTACTATTATTTATTTTCGGCAATTAGTTTAGATATAAATTCTATTAAATCGATCTTCAAATAAAATTGTGAGTTGACTACATTTTGGTACTTAGTGAAATCAGTCCTCGAGGGAATGATACTTTACTTATCACTTTATTACTTGTTGACACCGTGCACTTGCGGCATATTGTGAGGGATTTTCCCACAATAAGTTTTTGGCGCCGATGCCGGGGACTGATTTTTCGCTAATATCAATACCAAGCGACTCTAATTTTAATTTGAAGTTTTTTTCTTTAGTCTCTATATTTTTAATTTCTTCATTATGTTTTCCTTTGAGTATTGTGGCCCTTGACATTTCATAAATTTCGATGTTCTTAATAATGTGCCAAATAGGGTCAGTCAGCCCCCTCCCCCGAAAACAAAAGACCATGCTTGAACAATGTGTAGACGTTCTCAAAAATCCTGATAGTACCCTTTTTGAGCGAGAATGTGCAAGTCGTGGTCTTGAGATTCACTATGGTTATTTTCCAGCTTATTTATTTAGTAGTGAAGTTGAGGGGGAGGTTGAGAAGAAAGACATGCTAAGTTTTAGGGTCGATCCCCCAGCACCCGATAATTACATAAAGTGTGATGAGCCTGTAGAAGAAGTTACCATTGATGATGTTTCCAAAGAAATTTCATTAAATTGTCATCAAACTTCGACTAATAAGGTGAACACTTTTATGCCAAAAATTTTATTAACGGTGCCGCGCATAATCTTTCCTAAATCCATAATGGGAGAGAGTGACCCCATTACTTTTGATTTTGTTGAGGCTGATTCTTCGAGTTCTAATGAGGTTGTTCATGATAAGTCTTTATTATTTACCCATTCGAACTCTGCTTATTTTTTCATGCCTTATCATTATTATATTCTTCCATCATTTTTTGGTTGTCCGCATAATTATTCTTACTCAGTATTTGTGGCAACCGGGCATGAACGAAAGCCTCCCTTATGGAATAAGAGGCTTATAGATTGTACGAAGGGGGCATTTGGCAATCTCCCTAGAAACAAGCCACATTAAATTCTTTTTGCCACGTCGTGCTCAAGACGTAAAATATAGCGTTTGGTGGGAGGCAACCCATCATTTTTACTTGCTTTCTAGTTAGTTGTTTTTATTTGATTTTTCATTATTAATTTTTCTTTTGCTTTGTTATTTCGTGTGGATTCGTGTATTCTTGTAGCCTTGATTTCTCTAATCTTGTTATAACCCCAATGAGTTATTATTCTTCATATTCTAGTCTTGCTTGATTTAATGTTTATTGTTATTTCATGACTAGAGACTAAGTTTGGGGGTCCCCCGTGATGTTGAGCATTATTTGAAGTATGGATTGACAGTCGATTCCACTCAGACATGTGCTGGCTTTCAGGAAGACGTTTGGAATAAGTTTCACTTTTCCTTATCTCTTTTATTTTCACATGAGTTGTATTATTGATGATGTTAGGTGTAGTGGAATAAATTGAAGCATGCGATAACTTTCTTAATTTTTCTTTGGTATAAATTGCTATTGCTTTATTGTCCTTGCATGCTGTTGATGGTTTTGTTCAAAAACGTGAATTTTTTGTGAATTTTTCGTGCTTCCGTGTGTAAAACTGATGTTACGATACTGAGTTCTCTTGGAAGAAACGGTTGAATTTTAGTCGAGTTGCAGTCAGCGATTTCTGTTTCCGTTGAGTATTCATCTAGGTCGAAATTTTAATGTTTTTGTAGAAATCTTAGCGGATAAGAGAGGAGACATGCGTGTTTTTCAAATCGCCGTCTATACATTTGGTTACACTTTTCGCGTAGCTAGTCGTCCAGTAACATAGTTGTATTGGCACTTAATGTGAGTTTAGAGTCGGACATTTTTTTCCCACAAGTCGAGAATTCATACATGTTCTATGATGGGAAGTCTAGTAACCGGGGGTATTCACGTGGCCCGTTGTTTACTCTCGCGTAAAATGACGACCCTGAATAGATTCATAATTTAGAAATATCGCATTACCGATGATGGGAAGCCTAGTAACCGGGGGTATTCACATGTGACCCGTTGTTTACTCTCGCGTAAAACAGCGACCTTGAATCGGACATGCGGGAATTGCTATTCGAGTTTTTTCTCCGCTGTAGAGGGGGACTTAGTAACTAGAAGCATCCATGTGCCCCATGAGTGTTTTTTACGTCAAACGGTTCCCCGATACATGGGAATGGAAATCCACCCTAGGATCATCCCGATGAAATATCCCGAGAGCCGAAACCTAGTGGTTAACTCGAATCATGTTATTGATCATACATAAGGAAATGCTGTCCTAGGAATAATTTTGTTAATGAAACTCTTGAATTTTGCCACTAGACTGTGGGACTGGGCGAATTAGCTTGTTTAATCTAACCCTTCATATTGACGGTCGGTTAAATTCACGCTTGTTAATCTTTGAGCTTGATTTTCTTCATGAACGATTGATTAGGACTGAATTTGGTTACTTAGTGGAATCAGTGTCCTGGATGTGACTCGCTATTACGATACTTGTACTAGTCTTTGAGATTTTCAGGGTAGTATTGATTAAGTTGAGCACTATGGACTTGCATGATTATTCACCATACATTTGGTTTAAAATTGATAATTTTTGCTTGAGGACAAGCAAAGGCTCAAGTTTGGGGGTATTTGTTAGGCGTATTTTTATGCGCTTTTATATCATTATTTTATATCCATCTTGAGCCTAATTCAGCATAAATGAGCTTTTAATGCACTATTCTTATATGTTTTGCAGGAAATCAGAGTCCGAAAGCCAAAACGATGAAAAATGGGCGAAAACAGCAGTTTTTGGTCATGAGCCGCGGCACAAACCAAGTGAGCCGCGGCACACGAAGATAACCTGAAAGTCCCGAGCAAACTGTACTCTGAGCTGCGGCACAGCCTAAGTGAGCCGCGGCCCAGAAGGAAAAATGCGCCCAGGTATGAACGCTGGGCGTTAAGGGGCCACGGCACAGATTAAGTGAGCCGCGGCCCACCTGGCGGTTTTGCTGAACATTCCGCGTTTCTGGGCCGTTTTGGAGCCTATTCTCGACCTAATCACATGGATGCATTTTGGAGGCTGAGGTTGACTATAAATAAGCATTGAAGGGCTGAAGAAAAAAGGATCGATCAGGAGGAATTCGGAGGTGGATCGATAGCTAGGGGCGAAGAACACAAGGAGGAGATTTGTGGGCAACGACAAGACCACGGATCCCTACGGTTTTTCTGCATCTTAGTTCCTAGATCTATTCGAGTAGGATTTTGATTGTAGCCGATTTCATGACGGTTTGATTATTTATTATTATTTCGATTTACTCGTTATTCTATCGAATTGGATTCTTCTTACTGGTCTTAATGCTTTTTAATTGTCTGGCCAACAGTTAATTTGTTTTGAATGTCTTTATGAATTCGGGAGATGAAATTTAGGCATAGTTCTTGTGAGACGAATCATAATTTTCGTGAGATAGGGATATACTCATGGAATTGTGAAGCCTTTTTATTGTGGGAATTCTTGAACTGTTTTAGCTATTAATTATCTAATTCGAATAGGGATATATCGAGTTAATAATTCGTAGTATTTTCTATCGACCTTGGGAAAGGCTTTAGAATAATTTAGGAATTCCTGGCTTACAATCAATTGAATAAAAGTGAATTGAATTGAATGAATATCATTCCTGATTGTTTGAGGTGAAAATCATAATCCTACACCCTTATTAGTATTATTATTAGTAGTAGTACTATTATTTATTTTCGGTAATTAGTTTAGATATATATTCTATTAAATCGATCTTCAAATAAAATTGTGAGTTGACTACATTTTGGTACTTAGTGAAATCAGTCCTCGAGGGAACGATACTTTACTTATCACTTTATTACTTGTTGACACCGTGCACTTGCGGCATATTGTGAGGGATTTTCGCACAACAACATAGACGCGGCAGAGGCCGTGGTCGTGGTACCGCTAACAAATCTGGCACACCTTCTAATGATGCATCTAATTCGGCATCCCATACGGAGCCGAACACCGCTTCTCTGAACCCGGGTGGTCAGCCTGATCCTACTGTAAGTCAAGAACCATCAGCTGACTTTAATGTGAATGCCGGCATAGCTACTATACTCCAGCAGGTAGCAGCACATTTAGTCAAGTTGAATGAGTCCGGGCATCATGACCAGCCGACAGATGAGAATAAATGGCTTCAGGGAGTGATGAAAATGCAACCTCCTCGTTTTACTGGTGCGTCTGATACGTTGGCCTGGGAAGGGTGGTTGTTTCAGTTTGGCAGGATTTGTGACGCCGTTGCGTGCCCTGAAGAGAGACGGGTCCCTATCGTGCAGTATTTCCTTGACAAGGAGGCTGCGGATTGGTGGGAAGCTGTGAGACCTACGGATCGTGTGGACACTTGGGCCAAGTTTAAAGTTGCGATAGAGGAAGAGTATTGTCCTTGGCCTGTTAAAGAAAAAAATATTGCAGATTTCTTTACGGCAACACCTCAAAATGCACCTGTCACCGAGGCCATAGTCACAAATAATCAACAACTAAACCATGTTCGTGAGCATGTAAAGACTGAAGCGGATAAAATTCATTACTTTGATTTGATAATGAAGCCCAGGATTCGTGAGGCTATGGCGGGTTTCAGATGTGTTACTTTGAAAGAGTATCAGGATCGTGCCCTAGCTATCGAGATGGTCATTTCTGCGTCAAGGTCGGGTACCGAGATCAAGAAGCCGAAGACGACTGGTGGATTTTCGGGAAGTAAGAGTGGTGGATTTCACAAATCTCAAGCTTCTCATTCCGCTATCGGGAAGTCTGTTCAGCAAGCCAGTAGTGGTCCGAGTTTGCGACCGGGTCAGTCTTCTGCCTTTGGTAGAGGACAATGTTTCAATTGTAATCAAACAGGCCATCAGTATCGAGAGTATCCACTTCCTCCCGTTATTTGTTTCACATGCGGTCACGCCGGTCATCGGGCGGCTCATTGTGAGGCTGCCACTAGATTTGTTAAACAACAGAGTTCGGCACCAACTCCGAGTGTGAACCCAGGGACTACATCAAATCAACCGCAACAGACTTTGGTACGTGTAAGAGGTCGAGGCCGGTTGGATCATTAATCTGCATCGAGTGTGGGTTCAGTACAGCCAAGAGTGTACTAGATGAGACGCGCGGATGACACAGAGGCTCTGGTAGCTGCAGGTATCACGCAAATACGTTCTCAACATGTATCGGTATTATTTGATTCGGGAGCTACCCATTCGTTTATTGCTCTTGATTGTGTGAAACATTTGGGTCTTGGGTGCTTGATTGAGTGCGAACCATTCCTAGTAAGTACTCCTAGTGGAGAGCGTTTGATTAGGAACCAAGAGATTAAAAATTGTCTTGTACATATCGGGAGTTGAGATTGGCCTTCAAACCTCATTGTGGTAGATCTGCAACGAGAGGATGTAATTTTGGGAGATGATTGGTTGAATAGTCATGGTGCTATCATGAACTACCGAACATGAACTATTTCTATAATAGTGGAAGATGGTGTCGAGCACACTTTCTTGGGTCATAAATTGGGTAGTTCAGGAGGGGTGATTTCTGCTGTTAAGGCGATAACATTGTTGAAACAAGAATGTATTGGTTATTGGTGTTACGCCATGAGCACAAATAACGGCGAAGCCGATTTATTGTCGATTCCAGTTGTGAATGAATATCCTGATGTATTTCCGGATGATCTACCAGGATTACCTTCGTCTAGAGAGGTAGAGTTTCCTATTGATCTTGTGCCAAGCGCAGCACCTGTTTCTCGAGCGCCGTATCGTATGGCACCCTCCGAGATATTAGAACTGAAGAAACAATTGGGCGAGCTCCTGGACAAAGGGTATATCCGACCTAGTGCATCGCCTTGTGGTGCACCGGTTCTCTTCGTTAATAAGAAGGACAGATCATTCTGTCTATGCATTGATTATCGGGAATTGAATAAGTTAACCATTAAGAACAAATATCCTTTGCCTCGGATATATGACTTGTTCGACCAACTTCAGGGTGCCACAGTTTTCTCTAAGATTGACTTGCGATCAGGATATTACCAGCTGAGGATTCAGGATTCTGATATTCCGAAGACTGCTTTCTGTACTCGGTACGGACATTACGAATTTGTGGTTATGCCGTTTGGTCTAACCAATGCTCCTTCCGTGTTTATGCAGCTGATGAACAAAGTTTTCATTGACTATCTTGATAAGTTTGTGGTCGTTTTCATTGATGATATTCTTGTCTACTCCCGGAATGAGGAAGATCACGCTGAACATCTTCGAGTAGTGTTGAACACTTTGAGACTGGAGAAACTTTATGCTAAATTCTCAAAGTGCGAATTCTGGCTTAAAGAGGTGGCATTTCTTGGTCATGTAATTTCGGCTAATGGAGTTCGAGTGGATCCCCAAAAGATAGTGGCTATTATTGAGTGGGAACCACCTAGGAGTGTGAAAGAGACCCGAAGTTTCCTAGGGCTTGCAGGATATTATCGTAGATTTGTCGAGGGTTTTTTAAAAATCGCTCGACTACTTACTCAGTTACTCCATAAATCGCAGAAGTTCGAGTGGACTGATGAGATACAAAACAGTTTTGATGAGCTTAAACAACGGTTAACTTCGGCGCCCGTGTTATCGTTACCTCAGGGCACCGATGATTTCGAAGTATATAGTGATGCTTCTAGACTTGGATTGGGTTGTGTTTTAATGCAAAGAGGTAGAGTAATTTCATATGCTTCTCGACAATTGAAACCATATGAAATGAATTACCCTACACATGATTTAGAGTTATCGGCGGTTGTACTCGCACTAAAGATTTGGAGGCATTATCTTTATGGCTCTTCGTGTAAAATTTACATGGATCACAAAATCCTGAAATATATATTTAGCCAGAAGGAGCTAAATATGAGACAACGTCGATGGTTAGAGCTGATTAAGGATTACAATCTTGAAATACTATACCATCCAGGAAAAGCTAATGTGGTAGCGGACGCGTTGAGTCGGAAACCCGTAGCACTACAAATGCAAAAGATGGTTACATCTCAACACGAGATCCGTCGAGACATAATTAGGCAAGATATAGAGATTTGGCTTCAGGAAGTTCAAGGCCAATTATGTACTTTGGAAATTACGTCGTCTTTGGTCAATGAAATCAAATCGAAGCAATTGGAGTATCCGTTGCTAGTCCAACTAAGAAAGGATGTGATTGGAGGAAAAGCTCCCAAATTTATGATTCAAGATGATGGTGTTTTAAAGTTTAGAGGTAGACTTTGTATACCTGCAGACGTCGAACTTAAACAGACCATATTGAGGGAAGTGCACACTACACCGTATTTTCTTCACCCCGGTACAAGCAAAATGTATAAGGACGTGAAGAATAATTATTTGTGGAGCAATATGAAAAATGATGTTGAAGAATTTGTGTCGAAATGCTTGACGTGTCAGCAGGTCAAGATTGAACATCAACGACCAGCGGGGTTGCTTAAATCGCTACCGATTCCAGAATGAAAATGGGAGGATATAGCGATGGATTTTGTCACCAATATGCCAAGGACGCGTATGGGGATGAACATGATTTGGGTTATTGTCGATCGACTAACCAAGTCAGCTCACTTTTTGGGAATTAAAGATAATTGGGGGCCCGAGAAACTAGCTCGTATATTCATCGCAGAAATTGTGAGGTTACACGGGACTCCTAAGAGCATTATTTTCGATCGAGATGGTAGATTTGTATCGCATTTCTGGCAATCCGTTCACCGAGCCTTAGGGACGGAATTGAGGCTCAGTACATCGTACCATCCTCAGACTGATGGGCAATCTGAACGGACAATTCAGACCCTTGAGGACATGCTGCGAGCATGTGCTTTGAATTGGAAGGATGATTGGGAATCGCACCTGCCACTAATCGAATTTGCCTACAATAATAGATGGCATGCGTCGATAAGATGGCACCGTTTGAGGCTCTATATGGACAGAAATGTAAGTCACCATTATGTTGGGACGATTCTTCTGAACTGATTGGGACGGAGCCGGATATGTTAGTGAAGACTCGGGAAAATATTTCTTTGATTCGCAAGAGGCTTTTGGCCGCCCAAAGTCGACAGAAGTCATATGCCGAAAATCGACGTCGACCGCTAGAGTTCGAAGTCGGCGAACATGTGTTGATAAAAGTAACCGCAACCCGTGGAGTTTATGGCTTCGGGAAGAAGGGTAAACTCAGTCTGAGGTATGTTGGGCTATTCGAGATTATAGAGCGAATTGGTGAACTTGCTTATCGTTTGGGCCTTCCGCCTTCACTGAGTCATGTGCATAATGTATTTCATGTTTCCTAATTAAGGAGATACATACCGGACCCTAAGCATATCATTGATTTTGGAGAGATTGAATTGAATCCCGATATCACCTTTGAGGAAAAACCAATCCAGATTTTGGAGTGTCGGGTAAAACAACTTAAGCATAAAATTATCCCTTTGGTTAAAGTACAATGGTCGAGACACGGATCGGAAGAAGCCACTTGGGAGACAGAAGAGCATATAAAGTCTAGATACCCCGAATTATTCACTTCATAAGTTTCGGGATGAAACTTATTCTTAGGGGGAGACAATGTAATATCCTTACCTTTTATTGGCTATAATTATTAATTCATGAACATCGTGGGTTGGTTTGTAATTTTTCGAATATTGGTATCATGTGTTTGATTCGAGATTGAGCTTGTATGTTGTGTTTCGTGTTAATATTTCGCTAGAATTCGATAACGTTTGGTCGTACTATTTGTATCGCTTTCGCAACCTAGGTCTAACGTACGCTAAGTTATCCGAGTAGCGTATGCAATGGAGCTCGTAGGCCAGCACACGCTACTGTCGAAAGGATAGCGCACGCTAACCGGCAGTAGGGGGAGTCCAGAGGGTACTGGACTGGGACAAGGATCGAGCTAGCGCATGCTAAAGCAACATAATAGCGCACGCTAGGGGAGAAGGTAGCGCACGCCACTGTCGGGTGATAACACACGCTAAGCAGCCCGGACAGTAAGGGCAGTGAGGTATGGACTTCGGCCAGACCCACAGGTAACGCACGCTAAGACGATCGTTGCGCGCGCCAACTCGTCGGGTATAGCGCATGCTGTTCGGTCATAGCGCACGCTACCGGGATGGGCCAAAAGGTTTCTGGGCAGGGCAGAAAGGTTTTTGGACTGGGCGCTAGGGAGCGCACGCTAAGGCGGCAGCTACGCGCGCTAACTCGGCGGTATAGCGCACACTAACTCGGCTAAGTAGCGCACGCTGTCGGACGTGGTGCATGCCAGATCGGCTGGGCAGAAGGGTCTAGACTGTAACACCCCCAAAACCATATGGGAATATTACACGCCGTAAACCCCTTTTTACGAAGATCTACCAAGCTAAACCTTACAAAATAACCAAATATTTGCCCAGCCAGGGTCAAATAATAAAATAATACAGACCGGTGAGGTCACACAACTCCATCAACATAACTGACTAAAACAACATTACCCACACAGGGGTCGAAACACAATTCAGCGGAAGACTGAAATCAACTCCGACGACACAACAAAAATAAAAACAACTCTTAACTCTTGATTAGTATCGCAGCTCGTCATCCTCTTGTGCCAATCCTGTGACTGCTCCCCTGAACCTGCATGTACCTAGACGCAAAACAGACATTCACCCCCCGATTACTCGGGGGTTAGTAAAACTCCACTGTTTTACTAGTGCAAGTATAATACGATACGAAATGCAACAAGTAAATAACAACTACCAATTTAATACGGAAATCAATTATCAAAATGTTCCCGAGAAGTTTTAAAATTTCAAACTCAAGTAAGAGATATTTGAAAAGGAACACATCATCTCGGGGATTTTTAAAACAGAAATTCTTTTGGACCTCGAGTCCCAATTTACAAAACCTTTTCATAAACATTAGGGTCTTAGCCCGATTCTCGTATCAAAACACGCCAGATAAGATATCATTATGAGTCCGAGACCCATATTTAAAATGTTATCCAACAATCACTGTTATACGATCATTGTTCGTACACATCATGTACCGAACTCCGGAGGCCTCGACGGACCTTAGCTGGACCACACGCACTGTTCGTACACATCATGTACCGAACTTCGGAGGCCTCGATGGACCTTACCCGGACCACACGCACTGTTCGTACACATCATGTACCGAACTCCGGAGGCCTCAACGGACCCTACCTTGCCAGAAACATCGTTCGTACACGTCATGTACCAAACTCCAGAGGCCTCGTCAGACCCTACCTGGATCACACACCTTGTTCGTACACATCATGTACCGAACTCCAAAGGTCTCATCAGACCTTACCTGGAACACACACATCGTCATGACACGACTCATAATCATCAAATATCAAGCCATTCCACATCACACCAAAATGTATAACCAAGTATGTGAATCGAAACGACAGAAATATCACAATCATCACGACATCTCAACAATGATCAAACACGCCCGGCACAAACTTAGATGATCAACACAACCAACACAATTCCACGACGTTAGCTAAATGAGGGTATTATCATTACCATCAATCGTTCATAATAATCAGTTCATACGAAGCATATTAACGAAAGTAAACCAAATTCATCACAACCATAACACGACGTCCCTATTCACAAGACACGATTCGTATAGTAAAATACTTGCCTTAACAACCGCTACCGAATACTCCAAAGAACACGGTTCGACTGGGAAGCTCGGACCCCGAAGAAGACAACGACCGGAAGGGTTCCGACTCGAGTTTTTCACAAGAATTTCGTCCCTAAGTCATATCAACGATAAATCAACAATCATACGATGAATAATAATCGCACAATGCCCAATCCCCCCTCTAAGACCTTTTGTCGGAAACCTTCAAGGTGTCGATTAAGAACTCAACCAAAACGACGAATCAATACAATCCAACCATGGAATAACAATGGAAATGATATAATACATCTAAATAATCATCAATCCATCACAATACTAAGTTAAATCGGATTAAACGGATGAAAACAGCCAAAACACCCAAATTCCCCAAAACTAGATTTCTAGAAAATCTGGCCTGATTCGCTCGATCAAAGGATGTTATAGGATGGATGATTGATGATATGAACTCCAAGACTTCATGGATTTAACACCTGACAACATCCCTCCATGATCATCAAAGCTTCAGCCACGTAAGAGGATGAAACGAGTGAGAAAAATGATGAAAAACCCGTCTGCTGGGTCTTAAATACATAGCCTGTCGGACGCCTTACGTACGTAATTGGCCGAGGCTTACGTACGTAACCGGCCATGGCCGAACTAACTGCCCAGAAATGCCGGCATCATTACATATGTAACCGGCCAAGCCTTATGTACGTAACCGACCTTACGTACGTAACTGCCGAGCCCCTTCCGGCCGTAACTCGGCCAGGGCTGGCCGGGACCAACTCCGACGGCCCGGACAACCCCGAAACCCGAACCTGAATATGAATCGAAATTACGGTTACGAAGTAATTGTAAAGAGGAATTCGAGCACTAAGAGAACACATGATTCCGACCACCCGAAGGCTCGAAATTCGACAACGGAAAGTAATTACCCCAAACTTTGGAAAATTACGAAAATGGCCCAAAACGTCCGAAATACACGATACACGATCGAAACACCAAGACGAAGCTCGCAACATGAATAATAACATTAAATAAACTTACGAGAAACTCGAAACAACAGTTTCGGACGAGATTCACAAGAATCAAACTCTAGTACGGAAAAACCGCTTAAGAACACGGAACTCAACAAACCAATACCGAAACGAACTCGGATGACAAAAAGTGCAGAATTAAATATTCTCAGAATGACGAAACGGTCACGATAGAGTCGCTAAGATGGACTTCCGCCCAAACGAGAAATTTACCGGAAATCAAAATTGCGGATATTACATACTACCCTCCTTAAAAGAAGTTTCATCCCGAAACTTAAAACAAGTAGGGAGAAGCAGTACCCCGATAGGAAAACTCAACGAGATGCACAAGAAACGCGTAACTTTTGCCCATCGGCGAAACGTTACAAGCAACGCAAAGGAATATACGGCGTGAAAACACGCCCCACGACGACTAACACAATTCCACCGAATATGATTCAAAACAATAACGAGAGGTTAACGACACATCACATGCACACATCACATGCACACATTTAATCAAAGAAATCACGCGACAACAATTCGCACCCGACTAAAACGGCTATGCGATAGAAATAAATAGAATATCGCGATAGAAATCACTCTGATTCTAATCAACAAGAAAATGTCTGATGTCAAAACACAAACAATTCAAGATAACAGAAAATGAGGATACTGGATATTACATTCTATCTTACTAAAAATAAGTTTCGTCCCGAAACTTAAACTAAGGACAACACAGTGATACGAAATAAAACATAACGACACATATTAAAATACCAGAATCATGACCCTGCGGTCCACTGTCACGCCTCCGTAGGTTCAACAACTATACGGGAACTCATTCAAAACAAAATATCATTTAACAAGTTCCAATCGTAAAAACGTCACAAAATACCTCTCTACACGAGAAACAATCTGCGCAGCGAGTACCAAAAACACCTTCACTGGACATTACTGGGCCCTCCAGCAGTAGGAATGGAATTCCGGTTCCTTATCATCTCGGCAACAATCTCGCAGTACTGAACCCGATGCCCCTCGTGTCCACAATTATAACAAGTCACTGGCGGTTTCTTCCAATGCGCGCGTTCATGGCCCAGAACGTTACAGTTGAAACACCTAGGAGCATTACCAGGACTCAAAGACACCTGCTTGGGTCTTTTAGGTTCCACAGTTGACCAAACAGACCCCATATTCGACTGATACAAGGGTTGAGGTGTGGGAATCCCAATTCCCTCACTTCCCGATGCGTCATCGGAGATCTTCTGCTTCTTCGCTACCGATACGGACTCGGTAGACATTATAGCCATCTCAAATGCGAAGGCTCGATCCTGATAGTCCTTCAAGATTGTACACATGAAAGGAGCCATACACTACCGAACCTGAGGTTTCATACGCATATCGAAATAACGAACTTTATCTGCCTCACTTTTCACTTGATCCCGAACATAACACAGCTGTCGATTGTAATCGACTATTGCTTGAGATACCGACATGTCTCGGGGCATGGCCGAGAAAAACTCGACAATTCTGCGCTCTTTAACAGGCGGCGGACAATACTCGGCCTCCATGGCAGTTTTGAATTCAGCCCAAGTAGCGGTACGATCACTAGGCGCTACAGCCTCCCACCAGTGTGCAGCTTCCCTGTCGAGCAGGTATTGGGCGATGGGTACTCTTCTTTCATCGGGACAACCTACAACATCGAATGTTCTGTCCAACTCGAAGAGCCAGTTCTCCCAGCCTAAAGAGTCCAAAGAACCTACGAAACGGGGTGGTTGCATTCTAATCACATCTCGTAACCACTTACTAGCTCTGTTATCCTCGTCCGGAATCCCGTCTCGGTGTACGGTCTGATTCATATGTGCCAACTGGTCAGCCATCTGACGAAGGATGGTGGCGGCGCCAATGTCAACATAGGACAATAAATGGCAGCACGATAAAACATCAACTCCAAGTCATCACTCAAGTGCATGAACTAACACTGTGACTTTTAGAACTTCATTCAAAAATAATTCACATAGTTACATCAACAGAGATGTTTGGGTTTCGCCAAAACAAACACGGTCAAAACCACACAGGTATTGTAGGGATCAAACACTAGCAACAAAAATAAAATGTTTTCGGGGTATTGTTCAAATGATAAAATTTTAAAATTCGCAAGTTTGAAAGATTTGATGAAATGAAGTTTTTGAACACTTTTAATACCTTGGTCGTTTAATCAAAACTATGTATCTCATTATCAGAATTGTTTTGATTCGAGATCACTTGCAAAATAACGCTTTGAAACACCAATCTACTTGATAGACAATATCATCAAAGTGACCTTATCAATATATCATTATCATTACTAGCGATATACAGGGTAACAACATGTTACCACGCCAACTATCACGAATATATCAACAGAGATTAAATAATCAGTAAAAGGGTATAGATACAGCAGTAACAACAAATTACTACCGGTCAGTCAAAAGTTTACGGCCGTAACAACATGCAGTTTACGGCCATAACAACTAGCAACAGGACTGCAGAACTGTCACAGCAGCCCCCCAACAGGGCTCCGAGAGTTAGGGAACGATACCTAACAATGTATCCCAACATTTAGAAAACACTGAAACATTCTCCGGCGAGCATAACAACACCACAAACTTATCGCAATCACTTAGCCCCAACACGTGAACATATAAAGTTTAAAATTCCAAAAACCAAATATCGTTTTGAAAAAATGAAAATTTTTCCAAAATCCGTTTGTTCATAACCAATAACGACGGTAATATTTTACAATATTCGAAGTACTTCAAAACATATTTTCCAGATACCATCTGATGGTGTCATTTGAAAATACACGACCAATTTGTCAAAAATCTAACCGATTTTAAAATCCATATAAACTGTGGTTTTAACCGCACCATCAAAATTATTTAAACAATAGCAAACGATTTCCACAAAAATGTTCAATCCCATAAAGTCCCCCAGGAAAAACATTCTAAAACTACCCCTAGCGGCATAAACATAACAATCTAAAAAAAATAATCAAACTAAAAATCACATGCCCAAACGGCAAACAGGATCGTCAATCCAATTGAATACATTTCACAGCATCAAGTTTAAACATACAACAAAACCATTCCTCGGAGTTTCTCACGAACTCAATCATCGATACCTTATTCGAAACCCACCAAGGTTCTCAATTTTTTTCACACCATACCACCCCATACGGTGGTTCAAAGGTAAAACAACAATACGCCCAGTTTTATACATATACTATGTGTCACAAGTATTATATAAAACTATATTACACAACACCGTGCAAATAAAATTATGCACCGCATTTATCTCACTTAGATAAAATCACGATACACAGGTAGCTCGCATAAAAGAGGAGACTTACGTCCACAGGCCGCACGGAGATGACGGTCGCCCACGATGCTAATCTCACCTGACAACATATCCGACACGTTGTGACTACGCACAACTCAACTTTTCACCCGACATCTCGAATGTCAGAACCACACAATACTCGACAAATCACGACTCGACTTGACCCGACAGCCTAGGTTTCCACAACCTAATCTCTGATACCATAAATGTAACACCCCCAAAACCATATGGGAATATTACACACCGTAAACCCATTTTTACGAGGATCTACCGGGCTAAACCTTACAAAATGACCAAATATTTGCCCAGCCAGGGTCAAATAATAAAATAATACAGACCGATGAGGTCACACAACTCCATCAACAGAACTGATTAAAACAACATTACCCACACAAGGGTCGAAACACAATACAGCGGAAGACTGAAATCAACTCCGACGACACAACAAAAATAAAAACAACTCTTAACTCTTGATTAGTATCGCAGCTCGTCATCCTCTTGTGCCAATCCTGTGACTGCTCACCTGAACCTGCATGTACCTGGACGCAAAACAGACAGCCACCCCCCGATTACTCAGGGGTTAGTAAAACTTCACTGTTTTACTAGTGCAAGTATAATACGATACGAAATGCAACAAGTAAATAGCAACTGCCAATTTAATACGGAAATCAATTATCAAAATGTTCCCGAGATGTTTTTGAATTTCAAACTCAAGCAAGAGATATTTGAAAAGGAACACATCATCTCGGGGATTTTTAAAACAGAAATTCTTTTGGACCTCGAGTCCCAATTTACAAAACCTTTTCGTAAACATTAGGGCCTTAGCCCGATTCTCGTATCAAAACACGCTAGATAAGATATCATTATGAGTCCGAGACCCATATTTAAAATGTTATCTAATAATCACTATTATACGATCATTGTTCGTACACATCATGTACCGAACTCCAGAGGCCTCGACGGACCTTACCTGGACCACACGCACTGTTCGTATGTACCAAACTCCGGAGGCCTCGACGGACCTTACCCGGACCACACGCACTGTTCGTACACATCATGTACCAAACTCCAGAGGCCTCAAAGGACCCTACCCGGCCACAAACATCGTTCGTACACATCATTACCGAACTCCAGAGGCCTCGTCAGACCCTACCTGGATCACACACCTTGTTCGTACACATCATGTACCGAACTCCAGAGGTCTCGTCAGACCTTACCTGGAACACACACATCGTCACGACACGACTCATAATCATCAAATGTCAAGCCATTCCACATCACACCGAAATGTATAACCAAGTATGTGAATCGAAACGACACTAATATCACAATCATCACGACATCTCAACAATGATCAAACACGACCGGCGCAAACTTAGATGATCAACACGACCAACACAATTCCACGACGTTAGCTAAGTGGGGGTATTATCATTACCATCAATCGTTCATAATAATCAATTCATACGAAGCATATTCACGAAAGTAAACCAAATTCATCACAACCATAACACGATGTCCCTATTCACAGGACATATTTCGTATAGTAAAATACTTGCCTTAATAACCGCTACCGAATACTCCGAAGAACACGGTTTGACTGGGAAACTCAGACCCCGAAGAAGACAACGAACAGAAGGGTTCCGACTCTAGTTCTTCACAAGGATTTCGTCCCTAAGTCATATCAACGATAAATCAACAATCGTACGATGAATAATAATCGCACAATGCCCAATCCCCCCCTCTAAGACCTTTTGTCGGACACCTTCAAGGCGTCGATTAAGAACTCAACCAAAACGACGAATCAATACAATCCAACCATGGAATAACAAGGGAAATAATATAATACATCTAAATAATCATCAATCCATCACAATCCTAAGTTAAATCGGATTAAACAGATGAAAACAACCAAAACACCCAAATTCCCCAAAACTAGATTTCTAGAAAATCTGACCTGATTCGTTCGATCAAAGGATATTATAGGATGGATGATTGATGATATGAACTCCAAGACTTCATGGATTTAACACCTGACAACATCCCTCCATGATCATCAAAGCTTCAGCCGTGGAAGAGGATGAAACGAGTGAGAAAAATGATGAAAAACCCATCTGCTGGGTCTTAAATACATAGCCTGCCGACGCCTTACGTACGTAATCGGCCGAGGCTTACGTACGTAACCGGCCATGGCCGAACTAACTGCCCAGAAATGTCGGCATCGTTACGTACGTAATCGGCCAAGCCTTACGTACGTAACTACCGAGCCCCTTCCAGCCGTAACTCGGCCAGGGCTGGCCTGGGCCCAACCTGCCCGGCCATGACTTGGCCGGGACCAACTCCGACGGCCCGGACGACCCCGAAACCCGAACCTGAATACGAATCGAAGATATAGTTACGAAGTACTCGCAATGACGAATTCGAGCACTAAGAGAACACACGATTCCGACCACCCGAAGGCTCGAAATTCGACAACGGAAAGTAATTACCCCAAACTTTGGAAAATTACGAAAATGGCCCAAAACGTCCGAAATGCACGATACACGATCGAAACACCAAGCCGAAGGTTGCAACATGAATAATAACATTAAATGAACTTACGAGAAATTCGAAACAACAGTTTCGGACGAGATTCGCAAGAATCGAACTCAAGTGCGGAAAAACCGCTTAAGAACACAGAACTCAACAAACCGATACCGAAACGAACTCGGATGGCAAAAAGTGCAGAATTAAATATTCTCATTGTGACGAAACGATCACGAAGGAGTCTCTAAGATGGACTTCTGCCCAAACAAAAAATTTACCGGAAATTAAAATTGCGGATATTACATAGACTGCAGGCCTAGGCCGATAGCGCACGCTATTCGGGAAGCGCTTGCGCGCGCTAGGGAGCACCTATATAAATACATGTGTTGCGGTCAACACTTGTCATTTTTCGCCTTATTTCCTCTTCTCCGAGTTTCTAGACGACTCCAGAGTTTTGTAGGCGAGGGTTTCGGCGGAGCACGGTTGAATCTCAGATCTTTTCAACTTCAAGCAAAGATCTATCAATCTTACATCATTTTAACCAAGGAATTGAGGTAATCCTTCCTTAGAACCCTAACTTTGGGGAAGTTTGGGGGTTTCGGGGATCTCGCTTCTCCAACCATTTTAACTCCAAATTTATGAAGGATTATAGTTGAATATAGTTGTATAAGTATGATTTCATGATTTCCTCAAGGTTTTGTATATTGATTCCGAATCTTCGAGCAAAACCCATTATGCCCACTAGTATTCGATAAAATGTTCCTAAGGGTAGAACTTAGGATGGATTTTAGTTTTTCCGACAGAATTGTAGTTGATTGACCCTCGATGTTTGCTAGGAGCGGGATTTGGAAGATAGTTCGTATCGTAGCCTTGTTCGTTGTTGTTCCTTTGTGAGTTAGAAATCCAGGCAAGTACTTTATTGCATTAGTTTATGGCATGCATTTCTGTGATGAATTTGATATTGATGAGAGTTGAAAGGTTGTTCTCGGGTACTCTCACTCGGGGATTGACTCGACGGGGTCACACGGGGACTTAGTAGCTTAGAGGCTGGACCGGGTCATGAGAGATACTTTGAGTGGGCATTCTCACCTGGGGTTTCTCGACGGGGCACACAGGGACTTTGTGGCTTGAGGGCCGGATCGGGTCGCGAGAATTGTCGGAGTGTTTTTACTGATGATCGATATTGATATTCCGGAATATCATGAAATGAACTGTTTTGGATTTTGAATTGATTTGGAAATACCTGTGGATTAAAATATTGTAATACTGTACTTGCACTCGCGGTTGTTGCTAACCCCTTGTTGGGGTGGAATGTTTTGTTTATTTCAGGTACTCTCGAGGGACAGGAGCCCACATGTGGCGCACACGGAGTTGACAAGCACACCAGATGTTAGAGAGCTCGTATCAGTCGTCGTATTTGTAATGTCTGAGTCGGTTTTATATTTTGTATTACTGTTGGTTTTGAGTTGTACTATGTTGTGTGATGTTTGCGTTCAGTGGATGCTGTTAACTCTACTATTTTGGCCGCGGCCGGGGCCTAACTCATGTTTTGTATCATGTGTTTGACTCTTATGTCGTGGTGATTGTGTACTGGATTGTAGCTTAATTTTGTTTATCATCAGCCTGGTGGGACCCTTGTGGGTCCTCCGGCGTGTAATTTCCCAAAGTGAAAATTGGGGTGTTACACCAGATACCAAAAGGCCATTTAAAAAAAATACTTACGCAGCGGAAAAGACAAACAGTAAAAAATACTCTAACAACGGAATACAACAACTAATCAAAGTACTCAATTCACAAACACATTCCAAAGCCAGTATCCTCCGGGAAGCTCATATCTTCACGACCGCTACAAGCTCGATATCCAATAACCTAAAAATAAAGCCCACGATGTGGTCAGCCATAATACTCAACAATGATAACAGTCACATCACATCAATAATTACATACCAATGAAATTACAAAATAAGAATACGACCAATGTAATCTTATTGTCATAACTTTACCAATTCGATGATAATCCTCATCAAAATAATCCTTACAATATTCCACATCTCGTAATCTCCATTAAACAATGAATTCATACAGAACATGTATAATGTATGTTGTTACCCGAAATATTATCCGGAGATGATATTGCTGGAATGGACGAGTAACAAACAAAATGCGAGAGCACGTCCGTGGGGAAGTAAAGAACACAAGATTTGTCGGGTTTGTTAGGCCCGGGCTTGAATGCTCTCGTGAGATATTATTAATACGAATACGTTGGAGTACAAATATTAATGTAAGAGTACAATTACAATGAGTGTAAAAGACCCTAGTTATCTAGCTCTTGAGTGCTGATGATTGCCGGAAGAACTAGAGTTGAAGCTCTGTGAGTTCTTGTTCTCCTTTCTGCCGACCGTCTTTTGGTTAAGAGGTTCTGAGAGAGAAATAGAAAGATGTCCGAAGTTTATAGTGTGGCCAATATAGAGAAGTGAAGCCAAGAGCCAACCTCCTTTCCGAATGCTGGAAGTCCCCTATTTATAGGAGTTGGGATGCCTTAATCCTGACGGGCGATCGCCTTTCCTCTATTATAATAAGGGGGTGATCGTCTTTAAAACATGGGCTGATTGCCTTAAAGACTGCGGCTACTGCTGGCAGCCAGCTGTTCAAACCAATGAGAGGACCACATGCGTCTCTTGTCGCTGTCCCGGGAGGTCCCATCTTGGACCTTTCGGCGGGTATGTCGGTAGGTGAGAAGATGGTGACAGGTTGGGGTCAAAGGGCCTTATCTTGTGGCGCCTTTTCCAGATCTGCACGTGGGTCTCTATCCCGAGTTTCGGCCTTCGCATACTTGACGGATGCTGGCATTACACGCGGCATGAGGCGGTCGTCCTTGGCTGGGCACCAGAGTCGATCGCCAGGTGCCAAGAGACGATCGCCTTAGATGCCGATTTCTCGGCACTTGGACTTGATCTGGGATCTCCGTTCTGGGTCATTCGATCGGCAAGTCTGCCTTGGTCTATTTGACTCTGGTTCGGTCGCCCGGTCTTTGTGCCGATCGCCTGTTGAGGTGTATAAATCTCGACACAACACTGTACGTCAAGCAGTACTCAAGTTCTCGAAACATTTTCATGACTCATCAATACAGAAATATACCAACTCTGACCAATTCAATCCATTGGATAACATCAACAATTATCAACACGATAATCGATTGTCCATCCCAGGACAAGAATCAAGAAGGAAAATACGGAACATACCTCAAGATACGAAATGCCATGACGAATCACGTCGGTCTAATCCGAGATCAGATCAACACAATATACGGACCTGGTCCTACAGGAGACCTACAAATGCATACTCACATGACGACATCAATATGCCCACAACAATAATAACAATGTATACTCAATGGAAATCCGATGATCCAGTGCACACAGCATAGATCCCAAGATGATCCTGTTAGATCAACACGAGGTGGATAATCAATAATATATATATGCACGACAACAACACATGGTAATCCAATGATCCAGCGCACACAACATAGATTCCAATGATGATCCCGTCGGACCAATGCATGGTGGAAATACCTGTCCAACGATCCAGCGCACACAGCTATAGATTCCCCTGATGATCCCGTCGGACCAATGCATGGTGGACATATGACAACAATGCACAACTGCATATTAACAACAATACACAAATGCATGACAACAACAATACACGAATGTACCACAACATGATCGACACAAAATTACAAAAATAATTAGAGTACGTGCCCCGAGTCCTTCGAGAGAAATCTCGATGTCTAGACCATCATTAACAATTTCCTCAATATACGAAGATCCAAAAGTACCATGGACTGTAGATAACTCGTATCCTCGCATTTACCACAATGTATCCTCGATACCCAAGTATACCAGTAACAAACGTAAACCATATACATTATGATTAAATTCCCAAAATCTGAAAACAACGTACAATCCCAAATCTCCAGTGTTCACAATTATAATCATTGTTATATGAATTATAAACGAGTGAAACTGAAACCATTTATTTAATATTATAAACTGAGCAAGTAATAACTTGCCTCGATACCGACGCGACGATGATGAAGTCGCTACCAATATCATTGGCTTCGTCGACAAGCTCCTCGGCCCTGACCAATGCAATTTACGAACATCCTCGAACACGGCCGGAAAGCATGGTTCTAATCAAAGGTCATATATCACAACCTATTGAAGAAATCAATTAACAGCAATCCGATAACAATCAATATCCGACATAGCCAACCAATCAAACACAACGGTTCAATGATACCTCAGTCATATACAAAACCAACTAATCCAACTTAACAAATACGAACTCATATCGACAATACAAACCACAATTCGATAAACAATTTAACAATCAATATAACCGATCACTAAATCCAACAGTTCCACAATATCTCGATTAAACATAATCTGAAGAACCCAAATTAATAAATCACGAATCCACAACCACAATACGTTTCCATAATCCGATAATCTTATAAACGATCAACTCATCCCGATAGCAAGGATTACATAACATACTCTATTCCGAATTCATACGAATTAACAAGATTCCTCCTTGTTCATAATTGTAAATTTCATAGTAAAACAATATTATCGTCATGAACGACAATCCGAACTATCCAAATAGTTCAATACCAATGATAATCTTGTTATAAGATTAACCATAATCTTTCCAGATTCAAAATTGTTATCATGATTCGTATTTGATCAAGAACATACGAATTCTACAACTACAATCAACATAGCATTGGTTTTAATCATCAAATCCATGATTATACTTAAAAACTATTATGTATCCTATCACATTTACCTCTTTAATTTGGTATATATACCAAGAATACCAAGAACACCAAGAACACCATGATTCCATAATCATGCTTATAACAAATAACATAATCGAAGACATGTATCATCTTATCCTTCAACATACAATTCACATAACCTCAAGAATCACAACAACAACACCATTGTCATCTTCCTACGAATTATTCATCAACAACAGCATCAAAAATCCGAATTCAAGGTGTAGAGTTGGTCAACATACCACACGAACATGAATAACGCAATCAAACTCCTCAAGAATCATCAATATCTTCATATCCAAGCCTCAAATCTATGTTTCCAAGCTCATAACCAAGTTAGAAGGGGCTTATTCTCACTTACATATGCAACGGGACTATGTTGGGAGGAAGACATCGTTTCATTCTGGTGAAGAAATAAAAGACCGAACCTTAATTTATAATCTGCACAGCTCGTTACGTATGTTATCCATCAACATTAACGTACGTAATGATTCCTAATGTAGGCTACATGTCCTACATAGCATACGTAACATCATTCCAGAGCTCACTGCCTCATTCCAATCGATCGCTTACGTACGTAATGCATAGGCCATAACGTACGTAATACATACGTTGACTTGCTACAGTAAATGTCCATTTAGCGTACGTAATACACTAATCGTAGCGTACGCTAACCTTAGTATTGACTCGCCCATCCACGCTCTGCGTCGAAAGTTGCTGACATCGGGCCCACCTGTCGATCACAGCCTAGTCCTGTCTAATTCTCTGTTATTCTTGTAACTTAACGTACGTTAGATACTATGCTTAATGTACATTATGCTTGTATTGACAAAGTTCTCTCTGATCAGCCAACTGTATCTCACTTGATACTTTAACGTACGTAAAGACCTCACGTTAACGTACGTAACCTTTAGGAATTAACGTACGTAAGCTCATATGCTTAACGTACGTTATGGCTTCTATACTTAGCCATTTACAACTGCTTCTGCTCATCGTCTCAATAGACCGAATACGTATACAAGACATACTGAATACATATACTCATTCCAATAATTTTCTCGTATGATAAACAATGCTCAAATGCAATTGTCGACCAAGTCCGACAATTATACCAATACTTATGTCTCAGTCCTTTAATTATTTTATCCATGCTGTACAGATTCCACACTGTACAATATAGTTCGGATAAAATAACATTAAACAATCATAGTAGAAATTCAGGATATTATAGGCCGCCCGCGGGCCGAGCCTCAACGGGCGGGCCAAATCTGGACAAGCCAAAAAGGCCCTTTTTTGGGCCAAAAATATGAAGCCCAATGCCCGCCCAAAAACGGGCGGGCTGGCCTGGCCTGCGGGCTTGGGCCTATTTTGCGAGGTCTAGCTAAGACCTATGTAGATATAAATCTACACTTAGCTAAAAATAAAGGGGAATCGATTTCTCAGTTGGAATATGAAAGGATAATTGCCAGTCTAATATACTTAACTAATTGTACACGTCCAGACATTGCATATTCGGTGAGTAAACTCAAGTAACCCAAGTAAGGGTCATTGGAAAGCCTTGACAAGGGTGCTTAGATACTAACTATATGATAAACTATAGAATACTGTATACAAGATATCCAGCAGTATTAGAAGGATACTGTGACGCCAATTGGAAATCAGACACAAAAGACTCCAAGACCACAAGTAGATATGTATTCACAATAAGTGGAGGAGCGGTGTCGTGGAAATATTCTAAGCAAACGTGTATAGCTCGATCCACTATGGAATCTGAGTTTATTGCTTTAGATAAAGTTGGAGAAGAAGCTGAATTGATTAGAAATTTCTTAAAAGATATTCCTTGCTGGATTAATACAGTACCAGCTATGTTGATACATTGTGATAGTCAATCGGCAATTAGAAGAGCTCAAAGCAGCATGTACAATGGTAAGTCTAGACATATTCGTCGAAGACATAATACCATAAGACAATTGATCTCAAACGGGGTTATTTCGGTTCACTATATAAAGTCAAAGGAAAACCTAACGGATCTGCTTGCAAAAGGCATAAGTCGATATCAAATGTATAAGTTGTTGAGAGGAATGGGATTAAAATCCAAAAAATAAGAATACTCATAGCGGTAACTCAACCATGTGAATTGGAGATCTCAAGATCTTGGTTCAGTGGGACAACTAAGTTATAAATGTTCAGTTAAACACTTGGAACTTGTTTCAGCCCACTCCCAGAACATCGAAGTGACAAACCTGCATAATGTGTTGAAGTTAAGTCTAAACTTTTAATGATTCCTATACCTAAATGATGGGGTATGGCAGGATACTCTTCATAAGAGATCACCTATATAAGTGAGAAGTACTGGCCACTTCTACTCGGAACACTTATGAAACTAAGATGTGGTCCAGGGCCAAAATGGACACAACATGAGAACAAAATGTGTTAGAATGATTATTGTGTAAATATTATTGTCTTGGTTTACATAAACAGCTGAATAGCTCAAGACATTGTTGTTAGGAATATGCCCTCGAATGCCACTCACAGGATAAGAGAGTGAGAGCATTGTATTGTAATTATGAACATTTATTAAAAAAAGGCATTTATTATTACTATATTATAGTATATCACTGCATCGTGATTTGGTATATAGAATAATAGTTCTTGTATTTGAGAGCAAACATTCCACTCCTTATGAAGATAAGGAGATAGGCACTCAAAGTGTTTAGGGCTCGAATGCTTAATTAGTTCGCAAGTCAATAAAACTTAACTGGATAGTAAGTTTAGACAAGACTTGTATAATGTGTACTTTGACATGTAGAGTGACTGTATGTGCTAAGAATTAGTCGGAGCACACATTATAGGTATGCTAATGGGATTAGTATACTCGAATACGAGTCACCTCAATTCATTCACATAGATATCACTCAGGGATTGTCAGTCACTGAATTGAAAGGTTGTGATAGGTTTACGTGGACCTTTGACTTGAGGTTTCAGTAGGATATGTGCTTGTGACATTAAGTTAGTCATTAGAGTAGTTCGATCCAATCGCCGGTTGGTGGGATCAACCTCGAAATGCAACTTAGTGGGCAAGTAGCAGTCTCTACTGAATACCAAGATAGGATTCTTTCTCCTGTTAGTGAGCAGGTAAATGTCCTATGCGGTTAATGGAAAATGAGATCATAATTCTTTGGCCAAAGTAGTTAGAGCTAGTTGTATTTGATACACAAGAGTTCGGTGATCTCGATTTGCATTAAAAAATGCACAGAGTTAAGTTACAATAGGGTTTGACTTTACTGTGACCCTAATACTTGATCGGGACATATGATTGAAGGGTTTTATACATATATAGTATTCATTACATAATGGTTTTGGAATGATCTGATCATTCGTTCTTAGTTGGGTTACGGTACGGATCACTAGACTGGCTAAGTATTACATGTACTCCTTGGTTCCTCCCATTATCGACTAAGACGGACCCATGGAGTCGAGCACAAGGATATTTGATGGATAAAATATGTATTTATTATATCTTCATTAATATTGGATATTGGATATCTAATTTGATTTATTTGATAAATCATTGCGGTCTTGTGAATTGAAATTAATTACTGAGTGATTAATTTAATTCATAAATAATTATTTCTTGTAAATATATTATTATAATTTTGTATTTGATAAAATTAATTAATTGGATTAATTTAATTAAGTATAAATACATTTGGGTTAAAAAAAGTATACTTAACGGACTAGACACGCGAACGTTCGGTACACAAACTGAGTGGCTCGGCTCGTTTTCTCACCAAAAATGTAGGTCGCCCCCTTCCCTACCTTCCATGTTGGTTTTTTTGTCGTGTGGTCTTTGTGGTGTGTTAGAATTATTTAATGGGTTGAGGACAAAATGATGAGATATCAAAATCACATTATTTGATCTCATCTTGATTATATATTGAGAATGTCTTTCACATAATTGGATGACTTGGAAAAATCACACGCACACACGCTAACAAGGCAGCTATGAGTTATTTGTAGGAAGGGAAGAAAATTTTTCTTGAAATTTTTCTTGTTCATCATATAGAGAAAGAAAAGGAAGAAGAGGAGAAGAAAATACTATATCAATTCCTAGTCGAGTTCTTCGAGATCGAATTGATATATAATTTTCCCGATCAACCGACACGTGATAACTGTAGAGACACTCGACATATTCGGTGTTTCATCACTTATTAAGTTTGAAAGAATTGGATTCGTGTACGTGTTCGTGATCAGAAAAAGCTTGGCTCGGTTTTTTTCTTCGTGAAGATATTATCAAAGGTCTACGAGGGTATGGCTTCTTAATTTTATCTTTGTCAATTTATATTCGTTTATACGATGCTTGATCGATCCGTTTTAGGGGTTTGGTTTTAGACCGGCTTATTTTTTGCTGTGTAACTCGATTTTAATCAGCGAATCCCAACAATCGCGTCACTAAGCAGCTAGGAAATCCGATAGTATTTTATTAAGGAAGGTTCAAAGCCACAAGCTACAGTTCCTGATGCAAGAATTGTTTACGAGAACTTTTAAATGACTCTGCATACATGGATGCATTAATATTCATTCATGTGGGGATTGTTGGAATTCGTTTATTAATATGGGTTTGACCCAAACGTTGACCAATTATTTAACTGGATCCCATTTTTCGTAAATGGAAATAAATTATGAAATTATAATCTACATTGTTAGTAGAGGAGATTAGCATTTAATTTTTCTCAAAACCAATTTCGGGTGAATGAGAAATTAATGCATAAAGTGAGCCACTCAAAACCATTTGAACTATATTGTTTTGCTAGCTCCAGGTTAACTCAAAATGCACCGAGGATGGTGCGTAGCACCATCTGAGCCCGAGCCCGAGACCGCGACCGTGACATCGCACGTCGGACTTGTCGCATTGGGCGCTTTAGAGGCCCACTTTGCACTTCGCACATGCGCATCGCCGCGAGGAGCATTAAATTTTTTATAGCTCGAACCAGGGTTCGGTTCACTAGCTCAGTGACGTGGCTAGGCAGCCTGGAGGACGTGACTAGGCTCGTACAAGCCAAGAGGCGCGTTGTAGAAGTGCTTGTCCACTGATGGGCACCATGGCTAGACATGACTGTCCAGCTTGCAAAGGGTGTTTGCACCGTGATCGGACGCGTCTATCCACTAATGAGATCCGAACCAAGGTGTGCAGCCAGTCCCAAGAGGCACCTGAAACTCTATATAAAGAGCCCTCATCTGAGTGATCAAAACATTCTAGAAATTGTCAAAACCGAAATTACTACAGAAAAAAAGAAACGAAAATCATTTGATCATTAGCATTCGAGCATCTTGAGCTCTTCCGCTCCTTGAATATTCGAAAGTTCAAAACACATAAAGGTTTAAGTTTGCAAGTGCTGCTAACTTAAACTAGGAAGTCGTTATATCTTAGGGGCGATTGCCAATAACTATTAGCACTTTGTACGGGGCAATTCGTCTTACGGAAATATCATCTAATACTAGCCTCGACTTCATTATCATCGCTTCAGTTCAAAAAAAGCATCAGATTCACAGTCAATTCCAAGCACCAAGACTTCGTACTAAATAACATAATTGTTTAGAAAAAAATGTCATTGTGTTCTGGGAAATCCTTTCCTTGTTGGTGTCTTACCTAATACTGGTTGTAGGGGGATAGAGTTATGGAAGGTTCTAGACTCTTCCAGAGGTAGTAGGATCCTGTTAGATGTCTTACCTTAACTAGGAATCCTATGTATGGAAGGACTCTCATTGTAAGGCCTATATAAAGTCTCATCTATTCATTGTTATCAATACAATTGATTTGCTCTCTTTTACTTTCTCCTCAAATACGTTATCAGCACGTAGCTCGAACGAAAAACAAGAGAAGAAAATCGGCCGGGCCGCCGCCCAGCCCACCGCCACCGCCGCCACGATCGCCTGGGCTTGCCGCGCGCCACCTATCTCTCGCCACGCGCCGTCACCGCTCGCAGCCACCACCGCCACCACCACTGCCGCCGCCGAGCACCGCCGCCGCTGCCGCCGAGCACCGCCGCCATTGCACAAGCGCGCTCGCCAAGATCGCGCCGCTGCCGCTGCCGCCTGGGCCAAGTTGCCGCCGAGCACCGCTGCCGCTACCCAGCCGCCGTCTCTGCCCAGTCGCCGCCGCCCAAAGCCGCCACCGATCCAGTCCAGCTGGGAAGCCGCCGCCGATCCAGTCCAGCCAGAACATCACCGCCGTTGCCGATCGCCGCCAACCGCCGCCGCCGGCCAGCTCCAGCCCAGTCAAGTTCGACTCGATTCTGAATCTCGGACCAAAACCCGAACATCAACTTATCTTCACAAGCCGCCAAAATTACGCCTCCGGTTTCACGTCGTCGCATCGAGTACCAACCGGTAGATCGAAGCACACCACAAATTCAGCACGTGCCTAATTTTATCATCGAGGTAATTATCTGACTTGTCCCTATTTCAATTCTCTCCTTTTGGGAATTTTTATTTAGGGACATGGGTCATTGGGTCATTGGACATGAGACCGCGAGAGAAGTCGGTATCTCTGAGTGTCGAAGAAAACTGTGTGACGGTCCTGGGGGAGTCACGGAATTGTTGAAAGTCGATACTTGTGGTTGTTGCATACACCACGTATCTGGGTGCGATCTGATATCGCCGTTTTTTTGTCGACTTTACTAAACAACAATTAAGGGAAGTACATCGAGTAACGGTTATGTTACACGCTTTTAAAAGCATCGAGTTTACATTGTCACTGAAAATCCAACAAGACTAACTTCCTCTTGTTTATATCTTGTAGATGGCACAAAGCTCCAATGTTAATCCGGAGTTCGACATCCTTGACCACGCTGGTAAGGAGTACCATAGGTGGGTCTCAGACATTCACTTGGCGTTCGTCGGTAAGAGATTTACCACCACCATCTTTCCCTCTAACGAGCCTACCGCTCAAGAACCGAGCGAGGAAACCAAGGCTAATGCACTGATGTACTTGCGTAGACATATACATCCGTTGTTGAAAAAGTGTTATATGAATTTGCAAACCCCCAAAGAACTATGGGATACACTCGAACAACGATTTAATAATGTGAATGATCAGCGCTTCCCCGAATTGAAACTTCAGTGGGAGAAATCTGATTTTTGGATTATGCGAATGTGGAGGCCTATAATCAAGCCATCCTCGATCTTCGTGCTGATCTTGGTTTTTGTGGTGTCAAGAAGTCTGATCAAGATTTGATCGAGAAGACTCTTAACACGTTTCCCGTGGGAGCAAGTGTGATTGCTCATCAACTGCGCGTTGCCTATGAGGAAGGGAGAATTAAAAATTTTAGTGACCTTATCTCCCACCTCGCGAAAAAAGAAAGGCACCATGGGATTATTATCAATAGCAATGCGCGCCCAGCTGGTACGAAACCGATTCCGGAAGTGAATCAGGCTACCCACAGGAAGGCACCACGACAAAATAGAAAAGGCAACGCTACTCAGTTTTTGCAAGCACCACGGGTGCATGACTCGAGCAAGCAAGGGAAAAGACGAGGTCGTCGTTCCAATGTGTGGAAGAAGCAAGGTGGCTCGACCACAGGACCTAGTGGAACCCAACCACGTGGACCGCCTCCTGCCGTCGGGATTGTAACTACTCCAAAGGAAGGCCGGAATTGCTATACTTGCGGATCGAAGAAGCATACTTACCGCAATTGCAAGGCGCCAAAGAACATCCAAGCTTACTACAAGCACTATAAACAGTACTTGACTCAAGAGTCAAATTATATGGAAGAAGTTAATGAGAATACGGAGGTGAACCATACTGAGATCCCGACTGAGATCCCTCCTCTCACCATTGCGGATAAAGACCAACATATGGATGTTGCCAACTTTGACTAGATCATTATATTTTGACTAGTTTTACGCTTTGGTTATGTTTTGTCTTGTTTCTAGTTTCCGAGAACTACTTTGGATTTTCATGAATGTAATAAAGTTGGCCATGATGAATAAAATTCTTTTAATTGATGTGATTGTGCAAAAACGAATTTTATTTTTCCCTTCGAAAGCATGTTTGGTTTATCACAAAACAATTGCTCAGTAAATGAATTGCTTGGTTAAATTGATACATTGGTTGATTTCATCAAAACTTATGATCAAGACTAGGCGCATCCTCCTTGGTATTTGTTTATGCTTTGAAAGTTCAAACGGAATCAGTGGTTTTTAAACAGCCTTAGTTGTACCGACATTCCTACTTTCTCTGCAAGTCTACCAAGTTGGAGTTACCGAAAGGATCATTAGCCGAGATATAAATCGAACACCAAGATGCATTTTGAAGTGTTTAAATGCTCCTATGGCCATATTTCCATAGTATTGTATCAATAATAATGCCTTTGAAAAAGGCTTCAACCTTGCTCTATCACTCAACAATAGGAAAATACCAAAATAGCAACTTGAAACGAGCACTGAGATCTAAGTTTAATGATCCAGAAAGTGAACTATCTAGGGACAGAAAGATATGGAAGTCTAGTTTCCATAACAACTGACCGTTCATCCATAGCCTTCTTAACGAAGAAGTTATTGCTGTTTTAGTGAATAAAGGTCAAGCTGCGCGGAAATTATTTCCAGCGATTGTGCTAACTTTAATCCTAACCGACTTGGTCGAATTTCCCCAAACTTGAAGTTAATGAGTTTCAGCTATGTCTTTAATCACAAGACTAATCGAGTTTTATGTCTTATTGTAGATGTCTCGTGGCGAAATTGAGTGCCTTGCTGATAGTGGAACAACTCACTTTTCTTTGGAATAGGCAATTATTCAAGGATATTGTGCCATATATATCCTCAGTGACAACAATGATTGGTTCCTCCCAAGTAATTCAAGGGAGGGGACCTGCTCATTTCTTGCTACCTAATGGTATGCATATCAATGTCACAAATGCTCTCTATGCCCCAAGAGCAAACCGAACCTTGCTAAGTTTTAGGGACATCCGTGCCAACAGTTATCACCTTGATACACATTGTGAGAATGGGATAAAATTTTTGTGTGTTACTCTGGCAGAATGCGGAATACGCTGTGTTCTCGAGAAACTAATGAGTCTAAGTAGTGGTTTAAACCAGACTACAATAAGGGTTATTGAATCCTATGCTGTGAGTCACGAACTGTGTGATTCCGAAGCATACCAACTATGGCATGACCGACTCGGTCACCCTGGACGTGACATGATGATTCGCATTTTAAAAAACTCACACGGTCATCCATTTTTCAAGTCCATAAAACGATTGGAAGCACCACTCGATATCGGCATTGATGTGAGTGAGCTTGATACCGTATCACCGGGATTAAAGATCGCATGCCCTGATAAGGTTGACGATGCATCTCTCGTAAATCCCGAGGCTTCTGTGGCAATTTCTAATGCCCATAAATTGTTTTGTAAAGCCTGTTCACTAGCAAAGTTGATACCCTCTCCGTCCTTTGCTAAAGACTCAACACAAAATATTCGCTTCTTACAAAGAATTCAAGGGGACATATGTGGACCAATTCAACCAGAGTGCGGACCATTTAGATACTTTATGGTTCTGGTTGATGCATCGACACGATGGTCACATGTCGCTCTGCTATCCACGAGAAACGCTGTATTTGCTAAACTCCTAGCACAAATCATCAAGTTACGGGCTAACCACCCCGACTTCCCAATATCGTCATTAAGATTGGACAATGCTGGTGAGTTTACGTCAAAGTCTTTTGACGACTATTGCATGTCGATTGGGATTGAAGTTGAACATCCCGTCCCCCATATTCATTCGCAGAATGGCCTTGCCGAGGCTATGATTAAGCGGTTACAGCTTATCGCCCGAGCATTGGTATTGCGCACCAACTTACCGATTTTGGCCTGGGGTTATGCTATTTTGCATGCGGCTATACTTATTCGCTTTCGACCCACTGCCAATCAACCGTTTAGTGCGTACCAGTTGGTAACTGGATATGAGCCTGATATTTCACACTTACGCATTTTTGGTTGTGCAGTTTATGTGCCAATTACGCCTCCACAGCGTACTAAAATTGGTCCGGAAAGACGATTAGGTATATATGTTGACTATGAATCGCCTAAAATTGTCCACTAGTTGGAACCTTTGACAGGAGATCTGTTTACTGCAAGATTTGCAGACTGTCACTTTGATGAGACAAACTTCCCGTCGTTAGGGGGAGAGAGGAATCGAACGATTCCAGTTGAATGCCAGGAAATTGTCTGGTGTGCTCCCTCCTTGCCACATCAAGATCCCCGCATAGATCAATCCGAGCTAGAAGTGCAACGTATTCTCAGTCTTCAGAAAGTTGCGGATTCGATGCCCGACAGCTTTACTGATACTATGAAAGTGACAAGATCTACCATTCCCGCTGCGAATGTTCCTGTAAGGTTAGAAGTCCCAGTTATAGGGCAAGGTTCAGCCGCCCAAAGGAATGATGCCCCCGACGTCAACCTTAGTGGTGGGACGGCTGCTTCGACTGCTTTTATCCCTGCTCGAAAGAGGGGGAGGCCAGTGGGTAGAAAGGATACCGAACCTCGAAAGAGAAGAGGAACGGAGGCACAAAATCCTCTCATCGTCGACACAGTGACTCCATCACATGAGATTATCTCTGACTACGGATATGTCCTCGAATCAACAATGGAAAAATCGACGGACGCGTCGGAGACTTTGTTGATGTCAGAAAATAAAGAAATCTCGATGCAATGTACGAGTGAATACGTACTATTGGATAGGTCATCCACGCTAGTCGATGATGCTTTTTCCTACTCCGTCGCTCAAGATATTATTGAAAATGACGATGTTGAGCCGCGCTCGGTTGCTGAATGTCAACAACAAGCCGATTGGCCGAAATGGAAAGATGAAATGCAGGCTGAACTAGACTCAATGGCTAAACGTGAGGTATTTGGCCGTATCGAGCCAATACACGTGGGCGTTAAACCAGTTGGACATAAGTGGGTCTTTGTTTGTAAACGTAATGATAAGGATGAGGTCATGCGTTACAAAGCGAGACTAGTTGCCCAAGGCTTCTCGCAGCGCCCTGGCATTGACTACGAGGAGACGTATTCTCCCGTTATGGACATCATCACTTTCCGCTACTTAGTCAGTTTGGTAGTGTCCGAAAAGCTGAACATGCATCTTATGGATGTGGTTACAGCGTATCTTTATAGGGATCTAGATATGGATATTTATATGAAAGTCCCCGAAGGGATTTTATTGCCCAAATCAAGTAGCACTAAACCACGGAGTGCTTACGCTGTGAAATTGCGTCGTTCACTGTATGGGTTGAAACAATCCGGGAGGATGTGGTACAACCGCCTACGTGAATACTTGGTTGGGAAGGGATACGAGAACAGTGACATCTGTCCATGCATTTTCGTGAAAAGAACAGATGCAGGATTCGTGATTGTAGTCGTCTATGTAGATGACATGAATGTTATTGGTACCATAGATGAGGTCAATGAAATGCCCGCTACCTTAAATCCGAATTCGAGATGAAATATCTGGGGGGGACTCGATTCTGCTTGGGCTTAGAGCTAGAACATCGAGATGATGGCATACTCATTCATCAGTCTGCCTATGTCCACAAAATGCTCAAGCGATTTAGTATGGACAAGGCACATCCTCTTGCTACCCCTATGATTGGTCGAAGTCTGGAAATGAACAAGGATCTGTTTCGTCCTAAAGAAGAGGATGAAGAGGTCCTTGGAGCAAAAACATCGTACCTTAGCGCAATCGATGCGTTGTTGTATCTGGCTCAATGTACTCGTTCAGACATCGCATTCTCTGTGAATCTATTAGCGAGATTTAGCTCCGCTCCCACGATAAGGCATTGGAATGGAGTAAAACACATCTTTCGATACTTGAAAGGCTCCAGTGATCTTGGATTGTTCTTTCCCTACGCAAAAGAGAGCGATATTCCGAAAGGAATTGTTGAGGTTAAGACGATGCATACCGACCGTCGATCTTCCTCTGATATTGCAGCTAAGCATGGTAGCTTGACTACCAGAAGTGCTAATGCGAGCAAGCTTACCCCTTATGCAGAGAATCCTAACGACACGTTAGTTGGATTTGCTGATGCCGGTTATCTCTCTGACCCGCATAAAGGACGTTCCCAAACTGGTTATGTGTTCACCATTGGGAATACGGCGATATCTTGGCGATCTACCAAGCGCACTGTTGCTACTTCCTCGAACCATGCGAGATAATTGCATTGCACGAATCCGTAAGGAGTGCATTTCGCTCCTGGCCACCATAGACCATATACGAGGAACGTGTGGATTAGATCCCACTACAGCAACCCCTACTTGTATCTTTGAGGACAATGCGGCATGCATTGAGCAGATGAAGTTAGGTTTCATTAAGGGTGACAATACCAAGCATATTGCGCCGAAGTTCTTTTATAATCAGCAGCAGCAGAAATTGCTGAATATCGAAGTGAAACAAGTGAGTTCCGATGAGAATATTGCAGACTTGTTCACTAAGTCTCTGCCGAAATCTACATTTGAGAAACATGTGAGAAGCATCGGTATGTGTCGATTATCCGAGCTCAACTAATGATAGCTCGACGGAATGAGCTGTCATGTATACCTCAAGGGGAGTATACTTCACATGATTCTGTCATTTGTAGTTGGTGCGTTGTGCTCTTTTTCCTCACCAAAGTCTTTGTTTTTCCCACGGGGTTTTATTTGACTTGGAAAGGTTTTTTACCGAGGCAACACCTTATGCACCATGTTAGTATTAGTGTTCGACACAGGGGGAGTGTTCTGAGAAATCCTTTCCTTGTTGGTGTCTTACCTAATACTGGTTGTAGGGGGATAGAGTTACGGAAGGTTCTAGACTCTTCCAGAGGTAGTAGGATCCTGTTAGATGTTTTACCTTAACTAGGAATCCTATGTATGGAAGGACTCTCATTGTAATGCCTATATAAAGGCTCATCTATTCATTGTTATAAATACAATTGATTTGCTCTCTTTTACTTTCTCCTCAAACACATTGATATTTTTAGGAACAAAATGGTGGGGGCGATCAATGTGTCAAAAAATAATATTGTCGGCAGCATTGTGCCCATAAGAAAATAGCCGACCATTGGGTTGAGGTCAGATGGCAAAGATCGAACGTTGGTGGCCGGCCAACCTATGGTCTAGTAATTGTTTTTGATTAAATCATACTAATCGTGTAAAATAGTATTTTTCATCTTTGTGAAGTTGTGGATTAAATCTTTTTTTTTAAAGAGCCTTATCCTATATAAATCATATTTCACGAGAAGGCTATTGTTTTCGGGAACTAACAAAATTTGCAGAAGGCTATTGTTTTCGGGAACTAACAAAATTTGCTATTAAAATATAACTCGGCACAATTTCGTTTAAATTATTTCAAATTTCACTGTAATAAATTTAAAATTTTAGATTGACGGCTATATCCATTGCTACATATAAAAAGAGTGATCTATACTTGTACAGATCGAAAGATATACAAATATATATTATTCTCAACATGATAAAATAAATATTTTATTAGGTGCTCGTGAAATGCGGATATTATTTAACTATATTTGGAGACAGGTGTAGTCAAGAATTATTTAGTAAAATGATTTTGAAAATAAGTCAAAATCTATGATCCGAAAGGTCCGGATGTCCTCTTACTGAAAATTGGTGGGTCTGTGATCTCATATACACTAAATGTTACGGAATACGTGGAATGATTATTGGTAGACAAAACAAAAAGTGTAAGTAAATAAATTTTTAGTACTACCTCCGTCCAAAAATTTACTTTCAATTTTTTTATCGGTTAAAAACTTGTCCTACTTATAAAAAAAAATTCTCTTTTTTCTTCTCAAAAAATGGAATTCTTACTCCACTAAATCATTTTATATCAATTTTTTTTAAAACCGTGTCATACCAATTGAGGCAAATTTTCGTATTAATTAAATTTTCATGTCAATGACTCTATTCTACGTATGGTGCTACTCTTTGCGTTTCATATTAGTCGATATTTCGTTTCTTAAGTGGAACTCTGATAAAAATTCCTTCATAAAATAAATTCGTAAAATTTTTATAAATTATACGGTTAGATTCACATTAACAAATATATTTATAATACTGTTTCAGGAGAAAGTAAAAGACTGTAAATACGAGTCAATCAATTGTATTCATAACACTGATAGAGGGGCCTTTATATAGGCATTACAATGAGAGTCCTTCCATACATAGGATTCCTAGATAAGGTAAGACATCTAATAGAATCCTACTACCTCTAGAATGATCTAGAACCTTCCATCTATGTATCTACAACCAGTATTAGGTAAGACACATCACGGGAATAATAATTCCCGGAACACTCTCCCTGTGTCGAGCACTAATACAAGAATGGTGCAGAAGGTGTTGCATTCGGAAAAACCTATTCCAAGCCAAAACAAAACCCCATGGAAAAAATAAAGGCTTGATGAGGAAAAGATTGCAACGCACCAACATAACATGTCATGTATACTCCCTTGATGTATACATAATGACTCCCCTGATGAGTACCTCAAATCATAGGAGTCAGATGCCAAGTTGCGCTCACAACTATACCAAGGAAAAAACCAGTGGGAAAAATACCTCTTGGTCTAAGTTGAACAGAAGTACAACGCATCATTGTATGGATGTTCTCGTAGGTCGCCTCGTTAAAAACCTTACCAAGTGAAAACCCAATGGGAAAAAACAAAGCTTGGTCTAAAGACAAAAAGAGCGCGACACGTCCAAAGTGCAGAGTCGCTAAAGACTTATCCGAAAATCAAGTTTTCTAAAGTCTTGACCTTCATGCACTAAATCAGTCATAACTTCTTCGATTCAATAGGTATCAACGAAACTGTAAGAACTTATGAAAACTAGACACCCATAGTTTTTCATTCACATACAGTACGTAACCTAGATCGACCTGAGCAGATCGCAAAGATCTATCGAAGTTGACTCAGCAAATTATCGGACATATCTTGTCCTACTTTGCAACAATATTCATGTCACTCAGCATGGTGGATGTGATCAAATGATTGGTTTCCTTGGAAAGTAGACACAAACCTTTCCAATGGTACCAATTTCACCATTTTCAAACAAGCGAGCTGCCCTGTAGGTCATATGGGAGATAGACCAATACATTCTGGGCAGATTCGGGTATCAGTTTTCAAGTGTCCTTTTATCGAGATAGAGCGAGCTTCAAGCTTCTTGTCATTCACAGATACTGCGTGAACGCATCCTAGGCCATTATCACAATGGCTTTACCGGATTATTACGAATGAGTACATCGAGTCAAACATGAGTACATAATACCATACTTTTCTCTTAAGACTGCATCACCACTTAAGTGAGCCAAGTCTTATTATGACTTCGACTAGTCATTGGGAATCATATAGGCATTACTTTATCGTCTCTTAGGGAAACCGTCCCTTAGATTGCCTTAAACCGATTGATGAATACGCATCATCAAGTGTCCCCAAGATCCTTTCATTCTTAACTTTGGATTTAGCGGAATCACTTAGTCTTACAAGAGTACATCACTATAAACCATTAGTTTTACATGCAAAAGCTTCATATCTCTTCCAAATCAAGTATATACTTAGTATGCGTTCCCGACAATCACTTGTCGACGCGCTCTGTGGTCAGGAGGCACTTGATTTGAGTCTGATCCACCACGAGATCCTTTTTATCACTTAACTTAGTTCCCCACTAATATAAGATTTAACCACGAGCTGCACATCAGTTTTTGGGAAACTATCTAACTGAAAAGATAGTAGATGCTATAACATCCATTACGATAGCACAACTAAGTTTTGTGTCATCGTAGTCGATTCCAGTGCATTCATGAGAAACCTCGCGCCATGAGGTGAGTTTAAATCTTTCTCTCACTCGCTTTAACAAAGTATACAGATAGATCTTATCCTTGGAGTGTCGGCACCACTTCAACAAAGGGCTATCACTTTGTTTATACTGGAGTCGCATATGTTTCCATTTTAGGCCAAGGCTACAACGTTGTATATTTTCAACGAAGTATGGTTCGATTAAACTCACATTCCACGTCCTCATGTACCGATTTATTCATATAGTACTCTTTATGGATTGACATTCATTGAGGCATCCCCCAATGATGACTATAATCCATAATCACATGAGACGGATGAGTTCATTTGATCATATGATCAAGTTTCATGTACCAAACTCATATACATTCTTAGCGAGAGTATTTATCGAGCCAAGTGGCATCCCAATACTCGATGAGATCCACGGCCTAGTAACACCATCTACCACAATTTGTGGTGTTACCATATCACCATTCATAGGTGACGAACGTCCATGACCGGACATAATCCTTGCAGACATGTTTGCAGCATGTATTTAATCTCGTCACTTTAGGTAACTTGGTGAGGTACAGTAGGGACAAACTATGACAATTCCAAGTCGTTCTACTCGAACATGATCGTTCGCATCTCCCCCTAACGACCGGAAGACTGGCTCATCAAAGTGACTTACGAGATCGTTTGTCAAGGTATATTTTAATCGGACTATGAGTGAAAGCGCGTGTCATATTCATCATTTATAACCCGTCATAATGCGTTGTGGTGACGCATTTTGGCACATGAGCATATGGACGATAAAGGTTTTCAGTGTCAACACAATCCAGTTAACAAAATGCATATGATTACACTTGTAACTAAGCATTTGAATGATGATAGGTATAGGTGAATATGACATGTTGACCGATGCTACATAACCGTAGCTACTAGTTTTGAGAATCCAACAAAACCGCCACCATGCACAACTGGGATCGAACATGAAGAAACGATTGAACAGATGATAGGCTGTTGGTTTTATCGAACCTCTAGTGCTTTCTTGAAGAGTTCACTCCCTTCACCAGCCCCAAACACCTCAAAATTTCATGAGCATGTATAAACGGGTGTTTGGATTCCAAAACCATCAACCTTATGGTCAGAAACCGGTCGAAATGACATCGAACTAGTCGTTAGGACGGCTGGTGGTATGTGAAAACTTCATTTAAGTGGTTCACCTCCTTCCGAGTCTCTAAATGGCACCAAAATTTGTGAGACGGTAGCCTTGGATGTTAGGAAGTACATGTAAAAATTTCACTTGAAGACTTGGTCTTGTAACACCCCCAAGTTATTCAGGGTATATTACAGCGCCGTGAGCCCCGCCGTGGGACCCACAAGGCTAAACATACGCGGAACTATAAACTTGACCGATAAGGTCTACATACAAAAGAAAGGAAGACGATACAAATGGTATTCAAAACCATAACCAACGAAGAAATATACATCACTTCACAAATCAATACCTCGGCAACACAGCCTAACATCAAGGAAATCAAATACAATAATCGAGTATATAAAAATCCATTCCACAACAACAACAAAGAAAGGAGGAATCCAAGAAAATAACCGGAGACAAGATACGGATCACACTTGCCCATCATCTTCACGCCGACCTGCACTCCGTCTGTCCGCTCTCCTGGAACTCAAATACATGAAACGTATTTCCCCCATAAAGGGGTTAGCCGTCGAATAGCTAGTGCAAGTATAACAATATGAAACATAATACTTCTCGACAATAAAGTAAATGTAATCCGTCAATTCATCAATATCCGTCAATTCATCAATGTAAGACTAGTATTCCGGAATAACTAAATCTCATAAGACGTATGTGAATGCCGTAGAAACGGTTCGTTCACCTCATACGCCGTTACGTATGTGAATGCCGTAAAAACGGTTCGTTCACCTCATACGCCGATACATGTAGGAATGCCGTCAAAACGGTTCGTTCATTACATGCCAACATTATTTCATATGAATGCCGTAGAAACGGTTCGTTCATATCAACCATGGAATCGCACTGCAGGCTACGAAACCCTCGAGGACCATAGGCCGTCCGGAGTTGCTAGAAATAATCATACCATCAATTCCTCTTACTTTCAAAGTCGAGAACGTACAATCATAAATGTATACTTGCCTTAATAAACGTTACCGAAGATCCCGAAGAACACGGTTCGACCGGGAAGCTTGAACCACGAAGAAGACAACGAACGGAAGGGTTTCACTCGAGTTCTTCACAAGAATTCGACCCTAACAACATAAATTCAATAAATCATCGATCATACGGGAAGAATAATCGTAGAACGCCCGAAAACCCCTCTATGACATTTTACCGACACCTTCAAGGCGTCGGTCAAGAACTCGACCAAAACAACGAATCGATACGATCCAAACATGGGATAACAAGGAAATGATACAATACATCTAAATAATCATCAATCCATCACAATCCTAAGTTAAATCGGATTAAACAGACGAAATCGAACAAAATACCCAAAATCCCCAAAATTAGATTTGAAAATCTTACCCGATTCGCTCGATCAAAGGATGTTATCGGAGGAATGATTGATGATATAACCCAAGGAACTCCATGGATATGTTCATAAACAACATGGCTTCAAGTTTAGAACACGCCTAACCGCTAAGAGGAGAAGAAGAAGGTGAAAAATGGCAAGAAAAACGCCTCATAGGCCTTTTATGTGGGCCGATCGTCACGGACACGGCCGCAGGCCGGTCGGCACGGTCGTGTTGCACGCTTGGCCGACAGGACTCGACCGTGTCCCGCTTGACACGGTCGCGCGCTGAGGGCCTTCCGACAAATGACCCGCCCGACCGATCGGGCATGACTCGACCGTGTCCCGGGACACGGCCGGCGTGTCGGCGATGCTCCGAGCTTATCCTAAGAGTACGGCACGGCCGTGTCGGACGACACGGACGAGTCTGGTCGACAGAAACTCCGGCATTTCCGGACGAGTACGGCACGGGCCGTGTCGGACGACACGGCCGAGTTCGGCCGGCACTGATCGGCCAATAACGAGCGGGTGAGTTAAAACGACCAAAACTATCTCGTCCGGACTCGATTGACTCACCGTTTGAACCATTGGAAAGCTAACTAGATGCTCTATAATATTGCAAAGATTCAGAATTTTTGGAGTTACCAAAAATTAATAGTGATCTAACAAAGTCGAACTCCCACGTGAAAAAGTCGATTAAGGACACGGAATTCAACAGAACGATAACGAAACGAACTCGGATGACAAAAAGTGTAGAATTAATCATTCTCAGGATGACGAAACGGTCCCAAGCAAGTCGTCAAAATAGACTTCCGCCAAAAATAGAAAATTTCCGGGATAAACTTTACGGTATTACATTCTACCCTCCTTAAAAGAAGTTTCGTCCGAAACTTAAAACAGTAGGGAGAAGAAATATTTCGCCAGAAAACTCAACGAGATACACAAGAATCAAACTTACGCCCAAACGGCGAATCATCAATATAGAACACCACAATACATTACCCGAAGGCAAACCAAACCAATGCCGAAAAGATACGAATTCACAATGCCCGAAGGCTCCAACGGGAATACCGATACATCACAACGGCTCAAAGCCGAATGACCCCAAAGTCAGAATCATCACAATACAGATCTCAAAGGAGCAAACTCGATCGGACATACCCTCGGCGTATGAACAACCATCGCAAATCGTCGGACATATCCAATACAACATGGACTACGAGCGATCAATCAATAAAGCTCAAGAGGGATATCACAAGACGCCCGATCCGGAAATGTGTCCGTGCACATGTCCACCCCGTATACGGAATCCGTAATATACGTGTGACAATGTACCTAATTAGCCTCAAGAACTACGTCTCGTGTGCACGGTCAATGCGGAAATATCCACGCATGACCATCGGGTGCCCGGCTAAAAATCTTACACATAACCAATCAAAGACGCAGACATGATTCCAGATATGCCACGATACAACATGACAACGAAACTCAAGGGATAAAACATCCAATACGGATCATACGACTCACCAAGTGAACGATGACACACGAATAATGAAAGATCGACACGACCAACGATATTCAAAACAACCATCCTGGGATCAGAATTTCCCTAAGGACCGATTAACACGAGCAACGATCACAACACAACAGTTCGGGAAAATCCTCAACCTTCAAAGATCACAAAATTACCGAGTTCACAAGAAAATATTGTGCTGCCTTGAATCGGTTAACACGACAATAATAATTTAACGGATGGGAACTATCGTTGATAATCCCAATTCAATACTTCGATTACCGTAGGATGGCCAATCGATAACAATTATACAACGGATGGAAATTATCTTTGATAACGGATGGGAATTATCTTCGATAATCCCAATTCAATACCTCGATTACCTTAGAACGGTCAATCGATAATCAATGATACGATAGAATAGATGTCCCGGTGTCTTAAACCGACCACCGAAACGGAGATGACAAAAGTGTTGTTGCCCAAAATATTTATCCGAAGATTAATACTGCTGGATGACGGACAACAAACAAAAATTGCGGGAGCACTTCCGAGAGAAGATAAATGATAAATAATACAAGATTTGCCGGGTTTGTTAGGCCCGGGCTTGAATGCTCTCGCGAGATGTTATTAATACAAATATTCGTGGATACAAGTATTAATGAGAGAAATCTAAATACAATGAGTGTAAAAAGACTCTGTTAATCCGGCTCTTGAGCGAAGCTTGGTGTTCTTCGTCCCCGCCGATAATCTGCTCGAGGAGAAAAGGCCGGGAGAAGTAGGACCGAAAGAAAGCTGTTGCCAAGAGTTGGAGATTAGCCAAGTGCTTAATGTTTGCTTCTGTATTGCGTATGTATTGCAAGAATGTCCGAGAGAAACTCAAGAAAGCTGAAGAAGTGTCCAAGTGCAGGGTGCCTTGCTTATATAGGGGCAGCCGGGTCCTGTCCTGTAGTGGCCGATCGTCTGCCGGCCATTAGAATAATCTGCCGACCGCCTGTCGGCCAATATAATAATCTGCCGATCTCCTGGGCTGTCGGGCTAAAGTCCAAGGAAGAGGCTGGCTGTCCGAATAAAGTCCAATGCAGTGGCTGGTGCCAGCTGGGCGGTCCAATAAGGAGCCATCACGTGTCCGGAGCCAGTCAACATGCGGCCCTACTGACAGCTTTCGGCGGCCTGTCGGCTGGTGGAGAGAATCTGCCAGATTGTGGTCAATGGCCCGGGATTCGCGGATCTTGTCCCGGCCTTTGCACATGGTGCCAGTCTTGAGGCTCGGCCTTCGCCGACTGGATGTCCATCGGTGGTGATCGACATGAGCGGTCGTCCCTGGCTGATCATCCGAGGTCGTCATCGGCCAGTGGATGGAGGTCGCCAATGGTCGGTCACCAAGGGCAGGTCGCCAATGGTCGGTCACCAAGGGTCGATCGGCAGATGCCGATAGAGGGTCGCCAGGAGTCGGTCGCCGAGTACCGAGAGACGATCGTATCTGAGGTCGATCGCTCGGCACCGGGACTTGTCCTGGGACCTTCGGTTGGCCAGTCTAGCATGTCCGCTGGGTTAAGGCTCGGTCGCCTGATCGCTGGTCGGCGGACTTGCCTTGGTCGCTCGGCAGTAAGTCGGTCGCTCGGCCTCGGAGGCGATCGCCAGTCGGAAGATGTTAAAACTTGACACAACAATTGCCCCCCAGCTTGCTCCTATGTTGAAGACATGGGGCGAGGTGGTTCTTGCTGGTGATCGTGTATGGATGAGGACGGGCGATCTGAGCTGACTTAGGACTCGGACTTGGGCTATCATGGTCGATTGGCTAGCTATCTTTCGGTCTTGTACCTGCAAAAAACAACATTAGCCGATCCCCCACGGAAACTTGGTGGTTTCGCTTGCTTGAGGAATCGTGCACAGTCGCGGAGATCGATGGACCGACCCCATGACCGTGTCTTGGTGCACGAAGACAATGAGTGCCTCGTGACTCACTTTATTATGAGGGTCCTCTGTTAGGTTGCGCCTCGCCTTGTATTTAAACGAAGGGCGTGCGGTCTCGGTCTAGAGGAGTCCTTGCGCGGGGCAGCGTCGGATGAATCAACTCCACGCCCGCGGCTTGTTAGCTCTGCTTCCACCTCGGCTAGCCATGGAGATGGCCGACCTCGACGGTGTACGTTGAGACGGGGTTGTGGCATGTGTCCACTGATTAATGTTGGAGGGCCCTCCGACTACGCCGGCCTCGTATTTAAACGAAGGGCGGGCGATCTCGGCCGAAAGGGACCTTGCATGGCCGAAGCAGCCGGTTCCATCGACTGCCAGGATCATGGCTTTATGAAGTGCGGTGGAGGCGATCTTATGCCTTAGTCCGTCATGTTATATGCTGGACTGTAGATGGCGATCGTGTCCACCGGGTTGCTGATGATGTTGCGATCTGGCCGGAAAACTGGCGATCGTCGCTCGGCGGCCGATCGCTTTATTCGTAGGTCGAAATTGGCGATCGGGCGGCGGCTAGTCCCTCATGTTAGAATGGACTGTAGGCGGGGATCGAGTCCTCCGGCTCTGCTGGGTAGTAGCGATCGGGCCGGGAGACTGGAGGTCGTCGTACGGGCGCCGACCGATCTACTCCTAGGCTGAGAAGGAGCCTTTGCCTGGACAGGAAATCTGCGGCTCTAGCCCGGAAGGCTGCGTAGGTCATCGGCAGGGTCTTCGTGAGATGCCTGAACATAGGCGAGAAACCCTGAAAACCTCCTAGGGCCGCGTAGAGGGCGGTCTCATCGCTTACGGGCTCTCCGTTGAGGATGATCATGTCAACCCGGTCGATGTAGTCCGAGTCGGACTCTTCTTCTCCCTGCTTGATTTGCATCATGCGAAGGGGACCTTCTGGCCGGACGACCCTGGTGGCGAAGTGTTCCGTGAAGACGTGCGCCAGCTCGTTAAAGGAGCCAATGGACCGAGGTGGCAATGAAGTGTACCACCGGTGGGCGAGGTCGTCCGAGGTCGGAGGAACATTCGGCACTGGTCGCGTCCGATGCCCCACACCCGGACATCTAGATGATGAACTTGTGCGGTGTGTGCTTGGGGTCCGATCGCCCCGGTACACGGGTGTCCGAGGAGGGCGATCTTGTCTTTGCCGGGCGAGCTCGATGTCGATCGCGAGCGGCTCGCTCGGCGCGGCGATCGTCTTGGTGGCGCCTGCCCCGGATTGCAGGAGCGCCTTCATGTCGTTGAGTTGGCGTTGCATTGCGGCAATCGCCGCGGCTCGGCTGCTTGCGGATCGGCTTTGGGAGCGGGGGCCGAGGCGATCGTGTACCGATCTTCGGACCCCGCTGCTGCCGACCTCGGGAATTTGGCGAGCGGGAGCCAGGCGGCTGGATCGCCTTGTGGGAGCCGGGTAGGCCGAGCTCCTGGTGACGGACACAAACTCTGTCGTCTCGTAGGCCGGGCCGGATCGCCGGCCGCGTGTCGGGTCGCGCCAGCGATCGAAGACAGACGTGCCCAGTGCCGAGCGCCTCTTGTTGCGGCGAGAGCCTCTTGGCGGTGCTCGGCCGGTAGTGCCTTGAGCTTCCGCTGATCTTCCGGCGAGAGACCGGGGGCGGGCGGAGGCGCGTCGAGAGCACTCCGTCGCTCCTGTAGGACGGCCAGGGCCCCTTCGATCTGTTCCTTGGTTCGGAACCGATCGAGCGAGAGGCTTGGGCCGCCGTCCAGGGACGGGATCGAGCGTATCTGACCGCGGCGGCTACCTTCCACCATCGGCTGCGGCTCGGACTGGGACGGAACAGGGGGTTTGGCCGGCTGATTAGCGACTTTCTTCGACGCGGAGGCGGAAGACATGATTTCTGAAGGATTTCTTTTGAAGTGCAGTGAGTGTCACTTCAAATATCTGCCCCGAGAACAGTGAGTGTTCTTCGGGACGGTAGGTGTAAAAAATCGAGGGTTGGATGCCCTTCATCTAGCGCCAATTGTTGTTGCCCAAAATATTTATCCGAAGATTAATACTGCTGGATGACGGACAACAAACAAAAATTGCGGGAGCACTTCCGAGAGAAGATAAATGATAAATAATACAAGATTTGCCGGGTTTGTTAGGCCCGGGCTTGAATGCTCTCGCGAGATGTTATTAATACAAATATTCGTGGATACAAGTATTAATGAGAGAAATCTAAATACAATGAGTGTAAAAAGACTCTGTTAATCCGGCTCTTGAGCGAAGCTTGGTGTTCTTCGTCCCCGCCGATAATCTGCTCGAGGAGAAAAGGCCGGGAGAAGTAGGACCGAAAGAAAGCTGTTGCCAAGAGTTGGAGATTAGCCAAGTGCTTAATGTTTGCTTCAGTGCGTATGTATTGCAAGAATGTCCGAGAGAATCTCAAGACAGCTGAAGAAGTGTCCAAGTGCAGGGTGCCTTGCTTATATAGGGGCAGCCGGGTCCTGTCCTGTAGTGGCCGATCGTCTGCCGGCCATTAGAATAATCTGCCGACCGCCTGTCGGCCAATATAATAATCTGCCGATCTCCTGGGCTGTCGGGCTAAAGTCCAAGGAAGAGGCTGGCTGTCCGAATAAAGTCCAATGCAGTGGCCGGTGCCAGCTGGGCGGTCCAATAAGGAGCCATCACGTGTCCGCAGCCAGTCAACATGCGGACCTACCGACGGCTTTCGGCGGCCTGTCGGCTGGTGGAGAGAATCTGCCAGATTGTGGTCAATGGCCCGGGATTCGCGGATCTTGTCCCGGCCTTTGCACATGGTGCCAGTCTTGAGGCTCGGCCTTCACCGACTGGATGTCCATCGGTGGTGATCGACATGAGCGGTCGTCCCTGGCTGATCATCCGAGGTCGTCATCGGCCAGTGGATGGAGGTCGCCAATGGTCGGTCACCAAGGGCAGGTCGCCAATGGTCGGTCACCAAGGGTCGATCGGCAGATGCCGATAGAGGGTCGCCAGGAGTCGGTCGCCGAGTACCGAGAGACGATCGTATCTGAGGTCGATCGCTCGGCACCGGGACTTGTCCTGGGACCTTCGGTTGGCCAGTCTAGCATGTCCGCTGGGTTAAGGCTCGGTCGCCTGATCGCTGGTCGGCGGACTTGCCTTGGTCGCTCGGCAGTAAGTCGGTCGCTCGGCCTCGGAGGCAATCGCCGGTCGGAAGATGTTAAAACTTGACACAACAAAAAGGATATATCAAACGTCCCCAATCGGTTAACGAAATCATCATAGCAACAGATCCAATTCGATGACAAAGATTCAACGATGTCTCAGAACGACATTAATCGCGAACAATAATAATCGATACATCGATACCGCGAACCGGCTATCGATAGCAACTTAACCAACAAGTATCGCAATGCCTCGAACTGGCCATTTACAAACAACAGTAACATTTGGCATAATTTGTCGACGGGTGTCGTATCAAACAATCCCCTGTTATCAATAAAATCATAAGGAGGCCAAGTCTTGAAATGATACACACATTCGTACACATACACGATAACATTAGTCTCATGATTAGTACGAGTATAAAACTTGCCTCGATATCAATACAACGTACTGTTACCAATTCAGTTGATTTCGTCTTACGAATTCCCTCAGTCTCGACCAAGTTAATCTACGAACCCTTCAACCTTAACCGCAACAAAACAGTCATAATTCACGATCAAACATCATACCTTATTGTAAAACGAAGGATTAATAATCAACCGGTTCGATGACGACCAATATCAATACCACCAAACCACGAACTCAATCGTTTTACCATATCTCGACTAATCACAGTCTGAACAATCCAACTCAGACACTTACAAATCCTGTCCACAATACGAGTCGAAATATGATGATCATATCAGCAACCAATTCGGACCAATAATAAGGGTCTAAATGTTCCAAACTCAATTCTTAAATACGAATTGACAAGGTTCCCTTCTCGTAAATCCATCGTTAAAATTTACTTATGACCGTCATCAATTCGAATCATCCAGTGGTTCAAAACAATAGATAATCATATTAAAAAGGTTATCAAACAATCCAATCATTCGATTTGAATATTTGCTCCATATGTATGGGCTTCCAAATTCAGAGATGAATAATAGTCTCATCAAACTCATAATCACATTCGTATTCCTATACGAATATTATTTCCAACACCTAGTTTAGCTCTAGATATGAATATTCCATATTCATTTTCCAAAACATCAACACTTCTAAAAAAAAATTTTCATCACCTCGGATAATTCAAGAGTTCTGCAAGAACATGAAATATCCGAAATCACGTTCAGAACAACATATCCGAGGTATATATCTCCATGTTACCATTTTCTTCATCATGTCTTTCATACAACCTCAAGAATCACAACAAAACCCTTATCGTCATATGAAGAAGATCTCAATAATCATATCAACATCCGAAATCTCTTATTACAATTCCAATAAATCTCGTATAACATTATCACATGATACCATAATTGTAACACCCCAGATCCTCCTGGGAATATTACACGCCGTAAACCCTTCTCACAAGGATTTACCAGGCTAAGCACAATTTCCACGTCATTCCAAAAATGCTAAAAAGACCGATGACGGTAATATTTTTCAAATACTAAAAAAAAATTAATTTCCAAATACCGTCAAAACGATCAAGGTTAAAATGCCAAAAACTCAGTTTAGGGAATCGGTTTTACAAAATAAAGTTTCGGTTGGCAAAATACCAAAATCCATTTCAAAAATACTCACGCAGCGGATAAAAGTACAGTCCAATTTATGCATTTTCATTGAAATAAGACGAACATCAAAATACACGATTCCCAACATACTCCCTCCCGAGTAGTAATTCAAAAAGAAAAAAAAAATGAGCCACTATCAAAGGGATACGAGGATTACCTTGTATGGACAAACCACGAAGAAAGAATAATTGAACTCCATTTCAAGAATCATTAAATCATCATAGTCATCATATGGCCTCAAGAACATCAAGATCTCTATGATTCCATAATCATAATCAACATATTCAAAGCATATCATTATCTTCCTTCAACATAGACCTCATAGAATATGGATAACACAAGAAATCACTTCAAGAATCAACAATAGTTCCATAACCAAGCTCTAATTCCATGATTCCAAGCTCACAATCATGTTAAAAGTGTTTAGAACACTCTTAAAAGTGAAGAGGGACGAGTTTTGGAGAGAAATATCTCAAAGGATCGTGAGAGAAATGAAAGGCAACACTTCAATATATAAATTGTACTCTCATTACGTGCGTAAGTGTCCTTTCTTAACGTGCGTAACAACTTTAACGTCGTAATCGATATCCATGCGTCGTAACCAACTCCTTTGTCTCATTCCGTGCGATCCATTACGACGTAACCCATACCATATAACGTCGTAATATACCGATTGGCTTGCTACAAGATAATGGTTGTGTTACGTCGTAACACGTCCGTATAACGTCGTAACACGTCGTTGACTCACCTGTCAACATCCTCCGCCGAAAGTTGCGAAACAGGTCCCACGCCTCACAGACTCGGTTACGTCGATGCCTTTGTTACGTCGTAATACCTTAGCCTTAACGTGCGTAACCATGCCAATCTTACGTAATCTCACCTTATTAACGTGCGTAATAATTCCATACTTAGCCAATTTCAACAATTCTGTCCAAAGTCATGACATATCAAATACGAGCATACAGCAAAATCAATACATATACTCAATTCAATAACATTATCAAACGTTCACAACGTCCTCGAGCATAATTAACCATCCACGATATCCAATATATAAACGAAAAAAAAAATATCCGAAAAAATCGGGGTATTACACTCTACCCCCCTTAAAAACAAGTTTCGTCCTCGAAACTCGCAATCACTCGCACAAACAACATTTCAACGGAATTCAAATTCACCAAGAATTATCGAATAATCCGAACAACATACTTACAAGTCTGTGAAGTCGAAGATCTCCGTGATACTAGCATGCGACTCTAAACAAAGTCTCAACATAATACCGATACACTCGATATCGCAATTAGCAATTTAACAAAATCTCAAGGAAGAGTTCACGTCGTGATCACAAACACGATTCTTTCTACTTTCAGCCAACATTCTGAAGGGCACATACGTGCGTAAGTATAATCCAAATCGCACATTCTCGAAGTGACCAATTCCCAAGAATACCAAGCTATAAACGAAACGATTAAGAAAAATACAAGAAGAGTGAGAGGACTTACAAGTACCGGTCGCACTGTGATGATGGCAGAGTAGTGATACTGTGGGCAAATGCCGACTCAATCGACCCAAAAGACCGATAGCCTAGGTATCCATAAACCTAAGCTCCGATACCATATTCTGTAACACCCCCAAGTTATTCAGGGTATATTACAGTGAGCCCGCCGTGGGACCCACAAGGCTAAACATACGGAACTATAAACTTGACCGATAAGGTCTACATACAAAAGAAAGGAAGACGATACAAATGTTATTCAAAACCATAACCATAGAAGTAATCTAAATCACTTAACAAATCAATACCTCGGCATCAGTTTGCTGTACATCAAGGAAACTGAAATACAATTCTCGAGTATTTAAAAATCCATTCCAAGACAACAACCGAATGGAGGAATCAAGAAAATAACCGAGACAAGATACGATCACACTTGCCCATCATCTTCACGCCGACCCGGTACCCGTCTGTCCGCTCTCCTGGAACCTGAAATACATGAAACGTATTTCCCCCATAAAGGGGTTAGCCGTCGAATAGCTAGTGCAAGTATAACAATATGAAACATAATACTTCTCGACACTAAAGTAAATGTAATCCGTCAATACATCAATATCCGTCAATTCATCAATTTAAGACTAGTATTAGGAATAACTAAATCTCATAAGATGTATGTGAATGCCGTAGAAACGGTTCGTTCACCTCATACGCCTTTATGTATGTGAATGCCGTTAATTCGGTTCGTTCACCTCATACGCCGATACATGTAGGAATGCCGTCAAAACGGTTCGTTCATTACATGCCAACATTATTTCATATGAATGCCGTAGAAACGGTTCGTTCATATCAACCATGGAATCGCACTGCAGGCTACGAAACCCTCGAGAGGACCATAGGCCCGTCCGAGTGGCTAGAAATAATCATACCATCAATTCCTCTTACTTTCAAAGTCGAACGTATAATCATAAATGTATACTTGCCTTAATAAAGCGTTAGAAGATCCCGAAGAACACGGTTCGACCGGAAGCTTGAACCACGAAGAAGACAACGAGCGGAAGGGTTTCGACTCGAGTTCTTCACAAGAATTCGACCCTAACAACATAAATTCAATAAATCATCGATCATACGGGAAGAATAATCGTAGAACGCCCGAAAACCCCTCTATGACATTTCTAGGACACCTTCAAGGCGTCGGTCAAGAACTCGACCAAAACAACGAATCGATACGATCCAAACATGGGATAACAAGGGAAATGATACAATACATCTAAATAATCATCAATCCATCACAATCCTAAGTTAAATCGGATTAAACGACGAAATCGAACAAAATACCCAAAATCCCCAAAATTAGATTTGGAAAATCTTACGATTCGCTCGATCAAAGGATGTTATCGGAGGAATGATTGATGATATAACCCAAGGAACTCCATGGATATGTTCATAAACAACATGGCTTCAAGTTTAGAACACGCCCGGTGCGGAAGAGGAGAAGAAGAAGGTGAAAATGGCAAGAAAAAGCGTCTGCGGGGCCTTTTATAGGGTTGTGCTGCCGGACACGGCCGTGCCGGTCGGCACGGTCGTGTTACCGATTGGCAGCGAGGACTCGACCGTGTCTGCTTGACACGGTCGCGGCGCCGAGGGCCTTCCGGCGACCCGCCCGGCAATGGCCCAGGCATGACTCGGCCGTGTCACTGGGACACGGTGGCGTGTCAGCGATCGTTCGAGCTTATCCGGAAGAGATGCAGCACGGGCCGTGTCGGGCGACACGGCCGAGTCTGGTCGGCGAAACTCCGGCATTTCGGACGAATGCAGCGCAGGCCGTGTCGGACGACACGGCCGAGTTCGGCCGGCAGTGATCGGCCAATAACGAGCGGGTGAGTTAAAACGACCATAACTCTCTCGTCCGGACTCCGATTGACTCACCGTTTGAACCATTGGAAAGCTAACTAGATGATATATAATATTGCAAAGATTCAGAATTTTTGGAGTTACCAAAAATTAATGGTGATCTAACAAAGTCGAACTCCCACGTGAAAAAGTCGATTAAGGACACGGAATTCAACAGAACGATAACGAAACGAACTCGGATGACAAAAAGTGTAGAATTAATCATTCTCAGGATGACGAAACGGTCCCAAGCAAGTCGTCAAAATAGACTTCCGCCAAAAATAGAAAATTTCCGGGGATAAAAATTACGGGTATTACAGGTCTAAGAGTGGGTGAACTGACCATTTCAATGACTGGTCCGCAAGTTAGACAACCATAAACTCTGGTTTCATCAACTCATCAATCATTGTCAAAGGAACCACATAACATATAATGTTATTACTGTAACGCCCTGAGATATTCAGAATAATTACAGCGCCGTAAACCCTTTAAGTAAGGATTTATAATTCTAATTAAAAGAAATGTGATTACAATCCAACAATACCACAGAATTTCAAGTTACAAAACTGGTTCCAACTGATCCATTGAGTTAATTAATACAACCACATCGAATTGATATTAATGAGACACGCGTACTCGAGTACTGAAAATGAACCAAGAAGACAATCACAAAAACAACAAACATCAACCACATCACTGAGCCATTTCATCTTCATGCCGGTACTGTGGCTGCCTCCCCGCTCCTCGGCTACCTGAACATCAAAACAAATGTCCACCCCCGAATGGGTTAGAAAAACGATGCTAGTACAAGTATCGCAATACAAATTTCATCAATGCATTATAAAACATACAAAATGGACTTCCGTCATCAGAATCCAACGATGTGAATCCTCACGATTCCATCAATACAATACAGGGTGATCCAATGATCCAGCGCCCTCGGTATAGATCCCCATGATGATCCCGTCGGACCAACGCATGGTGGACATTCGATCCAGCGCCCTCAGCATAGATCCTCATGATCCCCTCGGATCATTTACAACACAAACAATACCATTATGCATACACATATGCAAATCAACACGTTCATCGACGTAAATATCATGACAACTCTAAGAATATAATCTCATGTTCAACAACACGAATAAATCGTACACACGATCAACAATACAATATCAATAAGCTTAAAATACGATACTTGCCTCAAAGATGGCAAGAACAAATCACTCCAACGAATCTCAACACACTCGAAGGCCGTCTCCTTCGATCTACATAGCAAGCTCGAACCTTAACAAAAGAAATAATATAGAATTTATCTTATGTCGTACGAATGTCTAACAACCCGGTCTACGGCCGAAAGCTCTAAAAATGCAATCTGCCTGAACTACTTAGCGTACGCTATGTACTTTACGTAACGTGCACTAAGTCTGCCCGTTAGCGTAGGTAAACGATGAAGTCTACCGTACGCTAACTTATGTACCGGCAGTCCTCTCTGATCATCCGACTGACTCGCCTGATGACATAACGTACATTACGTACCAAACGTAGCGTACGTTACTCATTCCCGATAGCGCACGTTAATATATACATCTTAGCGTGCGCTACCTGTGCATGGCAGTTTACTATTGGGCAGAAAACTTAATCTAATGGTGAAGAAACTCATGAAATCTTCAGTGCTAATACATGTCATCTCTGTGCATATCATGCTCATACGGTTTGTGAAAGATCTTTACGGATTAATCGACTACGAGCTACAAGGATACTTATAATCATCACAACACCATAATTCATCTTGATCTTCAAGAAAATATCTTAAGTTCAATCCATTTCATGTCCCAAAATGTATGATTCCATTATGTAAAGAATTAAGAACTTGATAATCTCCATATACTGGTCACAATCGGTTTGAAGATTCATGAATATGCTAGGAGTTCAAACACTAAAAGGTTCAATGGTTTATACGATGAAGAAGTACCGAAACATCGAAAATATCCTTCTAACACATGATGTTCGACTACTTACGAATTTAACTGACTAGATAATCCCAAATCATGATCAAAACATCCTTCAGAATACTACTAATATTGGTGAAGAATCACCTACCTCAAAGTAGCAAAGAACACGAAGGAACTTGAAGAAATCCAACACCGAGAGCTTGAACACCAACCTCCAATGATCTACAATCTTCAACTCGGGCTAGGATGATGATATGAAGGGTTTAGGATGGAGAGAGTGACTCTCTATGTCTCATAATTCGGGTTTGGAAAGTGATGAAAGCTGAAAAAAATGAAAAAGGGTGCTGTCCTATATATAGAAAATGGTTATTAGCGCGCGCTAGTCCATATTCATAGCGTGCGCTAACGGCTATACGAAACTTACTGACTTCACTGTACTCAGCATTTAGTGTGCGCTATCCTCATATCATTAGCGTGCGCTACCGCGTTGACTTGGCTTTTCCCGAAAGCCGTCTAGGTTCATCCCGACATAATCCGACCAAGATCCGCGGCCTGATCTCACACTACCAACACGTCTCAATCATGCTGACTACGTATAGCGCGCGCTAAGGTTCATATATAGCGTTCGCTACTGAACCCAAATTAGCGTACGCTACGCCTAGTCGATAGCGTGCGCTACAAGTGAAAATCACAATATTGAGCACAATCATGCAATCATGCACTCAACAACACCGGATCATGAAATATGGAGAATAATACTTAGATCAAAATACAACAAATACAATATCACAAGGTTCAATTACACATCATAAATCTCGGGTATTACATCCTCTCTCCCTAAAAAGAGGTTTCATCCCGAAACATAAGATGAAAACAACTCCGGATATTTAGTCTTCATACTGTCCTCCATTTCCCAAGTGGCCTCTTCAGCTTCGTGTCGTGACCATTGTACTTTAACCAAGTGTATTGGTTTATTCCTCAATTGTTTGATCCGACTCTCAAGTATCTTGATTGGTCTTTCTTCGAAGGTACCATCATTAGCTATCTCGATCTCGTCGAAATCAATGATGTGACTGGGGTCTGGTACATACTTTCGCATTTGGGATACGTGAAACATACTGTGAATGTGACTCAGTGATGGCGGTAAGGCCAACCTGTATGCTAAATCCCCAACTCTCTCGAGGATCTCGGTGTCCCATGCAATCTGACTATCTCTACAATAAATACTCGTGCCAATTTTTCTGGTCCCTACGTGTCTTTAATTCCTAAGAAATGAGCCGACTTGGTTAGTCGATCAACTACAACCTAAATCATGTTCATTCCCGTCTTGGTCCTTGGCATATTGGTGATGAAATCCATCGAGATATCCTCCCACTTCCACCCAGGAATCGGAAGCGATTTTAACATTCCGGCAGGTCGCTGATGTTCAATCTTAACCTGCTGACAAGTCAAACACTTCGAAACGTACTCTTCTACGTCCTTCTTCATATTTCCCCACCAGAAGTTTTGTTTTATATCCTTATACATCTTACTACTGCCTAATAGAATAGGGAGCGCTGTGAGCTTCCTTTAAAATTGTCCGCATCAAATCATCATCATCGGGAACGCAAAGCCGACTCTGAAATCTCAGAACTCCATCCTCTTGTATCACGAATCCTGGGGCCTTTCCTTTCTTTACTTCTTCACATAACCGAAGAATCAGAGAATTATTCAACTGCTTAGATTTGATTTCCTCGACTAGTGACGAAGTCAGTTCCATCACATATAGTTGCACTTGTATTTCTGGTGACCATACTTCAATCCCTTCGTGGATCAGTTCTCGTTGAATGCTGGTTTGGGATATAAGTGCTTCTAACACTTAAAGAGAAACAGGTTTTCGGCTCAGTGCATCCGCTACCACGTTTGCTTTACCTGGATGATAGAGAATTTCCAAGTCGTAATCCTTGATCAATTCCAGCCACCTTCTCTGCCTCATGTTTAATTCTTTCTGACTGAAAATGTACTTGAGGCTCTTGTGATCGGTGAAGATCTGACAACGAGTGCCGTATAAATAATGTCGCCAAATTTTCAAAGGAAAGACCACAGCTGCTAACTCCAGATCATGAGTCGGGTAATTAACTTCGTACGGTTTCAACTGTCGAGAGGCATAGGCAATCACTTTATTCTTTTGCATCAATACACATCCCAGACCCTGATTTGAAGCATCGCTGTACACCATGAATCCATTAGTTCCATCTGGTAACGCTAATATAGGTGCTGTCGTCAGTCTCCTCTTAAGTTCATCAAAGCCCGCCTGGCATTTCTCATCCCACGTGAACTTTTGAGTTTTTTGTAATAGCTGAGTGAGTGGACGAGCGATTTTGGAAAATCCTTCTACAAAACGGCGATAGTATCCCGCAAGTCCCAAGAAACTCCGGACTTCTTTCACATTATTAGGATATTCCCATTCCAAGATTGCCTCGACTTTCTTTGGGTCCACCTGAACTCCGTCAGCTGATATTACATGCCCAAGGAAGGTTACTTCCCCAAGCCAGAACTCACATTTGGAAGGCTTCGCATAAATCTGTTCATTCCTCAAGGTGCTCAAAACCACACGCAAATGCTCGGCATGCTCCTCTGTGTCCTTCGAATAGATCAAGATGTCATCAATGAAAACGACCACAAACTTATCTAGGTATTCTAAGAATACCCGATTCATCAATTGCATAAATACTGCAGGAGCATTGGTAAGTCCGAATGGCATCACCACGAATTCATAGTGCCGTGCAGGATGCGAAGCGGATTTCGGTATATCTGATTCCTTAATTCTCAACTGATGGTATCCTGATCGCAAGTCAATCTTCGACAATACCCTTTCCCCTTGCAGTTGATCAAACAAGTCATCGATCCGAGGTATAGGATACTTATTTTTTATCGTTACTTTGTTTAGCTCCCTGTAATCAATACATAATCGAAGGGATCCATCTTTCTTCCGGACAAAGAGAACGGGTGCTCCCCAAGGAGAAACGCTAGGTTGAATGTAACCCTTCTGCAATAATTCCTCCAGTTGCTTCTTTAGTTCATACATCTCGGTTGGCGCCATACGGTATGGTGCACTAGAAATAGGAGCGGCTCCAGGCTCTAACTCGATGGTGAACTCCACTTCTCTCTGCGGAGGTAACCCAGGTAGTTCGTCAGGGAATACATCGGAGAATTCATTCACTACTGGAATAGATGAGAGTTCTACTCCTTCTTCTTTCTTCATGGCGTAACACCAAAATCCGTAACAACCCTGCTTTAGCAATCTCGTTGCTTTCATCGCTTTGATTAATTTTCCTGAGCTACCCGGTCTCCATCCTTTGAATAAATGTTCAGATCCAGCATCAGCAATGATAGAAATGACTCTCTTTCGGTAATTCAAAATAGCTCCGTGACGGTTGAGCCAATCGTCTCCGAGAATTAAATCGTCACCTTGGATGTCGACTACAATAAGATTGGATGGCCAATCTCTCCCTCCTATAGTCACTGGAAAATCTCTAGTTTCTAAGGTTCCCACAAGTTTCTCTCCACTCGGTAATCCCACAACATAAGGTTCACAATCATACAAAAACGAGATTTTCAAACGATTAACACAGTTCAAAGATATGAAAGAATGCATAGCTCCTGAATCGAATAAGACGCTAACTGGTTGCAAAAGGATCTGAATCGTACCTGATGCAACAGCCGTGTTCTGATCGTATGACTTCTTCATCTCGTAAATACGTGGAGGAACGGACCCAGCGCTGGATGCCTCTCTTTTCCCAACATTCTGCTGCTGGAAACCACTTTGCTGCGTCTGGTTTACACTTGTGTCCTACGGAACCGGTGCAGGAGTGCGAATACCAAAAGATCGAGTCACATTTCCACAAAATGTTGCGCGATGTCCTTCCTGTCCACACTCGAAACAGGTCACAGTAGGTGCGAAATAGTCACGTCGAACATGCCCTGCTTTGCCACAGTTATAACATTTCTTCCCTGCATCTGAAATGGTCGGTGCTGCCTGGAACTTCTTTCCGCCTCGAGAAGGGTGTGGAGGTTTCCTAGATGAATACAATGAAGACTGGCCCTTGCGGGGCCCACCACTCTTGTTTTCCGAGAAATTTCCGGTCACTTTCTGCTTCTTTGCCTCCATAGATTTCTCCACCGCCGCCTCGTTCATGTCGTAGGCCAGCGCTTTGTCTTGATACTGTCGCAACGTAGTACACTCGAATCCGGACATGTACTACTGTATCTCCGGCTTCATCCACATATCGAAATGAAAAATCTTTTCTGCCTCCGTTCTGACCAAGTGTCACACACAAGTCAGCTGATGATTAAAAGTCTTGATTACGTCTGTCACAGATGCCCCAGAATTTTGTGGTGAGAAAAACTCCCGAACTCGGGCCTCTCTAACTGGGCGAGGACAATATTGCGCTTCCATCATTAATTTGAACTCCGTCCAGTCAACATCATGCTCCTCAGGTCGAATGGCCTCCCACCAGTCGAAAGCCTCCCCAGTCAGAAGATACTGGGCGATCGGAACCTTTATGTCGTTAGGACAGTTAATCCCTGCAAAGATCTTCTCTAACTCCTTCAACCAGTGATCCCAAGAAAGCGTCTCAGTAGAACCGTCAAATTTTGGAGGATGCAATTTGACCACTTCAGTAAGCCATTTGTCTCCCCGGTTATCCTCGTTATGCTGATGTCCCATCACCGTCTGCATGCGATCAACAACCTGAGCAAACTGGTTTATCTGGGCAACCACCTATTGAAGCACTCCCGGCACGTTAGGATCTGCATTATTATTTGCTGATCCCTACTGTCCTCCAGATTGGGAATCGGTTCGACTAGCAAAAATTTCTAGGGTAGACGCCGAATCCTCCTGTCTCGCATTTCCACGTCTGCGTCCACGACCACGTCCGCGTCCACGACCTCCCCTCAACATACTGTAAACACAAATACTTAATATCCAGGGCACACTTTCTAAAAGAAAGTCCATCAAAATCACAAAGCAGGAATTAAATAAAATGGTAGTATTTAGAGATTTGGAGACTTACAACCACGGTCCACACGACGATGCTGGATCAGCAGTGATGTTACAAGTGACGCATAAATCAAATAACGTAAACAGACCCAACTAACCCGACTGCCAAGATATCCATGAATCTTAGCTCCGATACCATATTCTGTAACACCCCGAGATATTCGGAATAATTACAGCACCATAAACCCTTTAAGTAAGGATTTAGAAGGCTAATTAAAAGAAATGTGATTACAATCCAACAATATCACAGAATTTCAAGTTACAAAACTGGTTCCAACTGATCCATTGAGTTAATTAATACAACCACATCGAATTTATTAATGAGACACGCGTACTCGAGTACTAAAAATGAACCAAGAAGACAATCACAAAAACAACAAACATCAACCACATCACTGAGCCATTTCATCGTCATGCTGGTACTGTGGCTGCCTCCCCGCTCCTCGGCTACCTAAACATCAAAACAAATGTCTACCCCCGAAGGGGTTAGCAAAACGATGCTAGTACAAAGTATCGCAACACAAATTTCATAAATGCATTATAAAACATACAAAACGGACTTCCGTCATCGGAATCCAACGATGTGAATCCTCATGATCCCATCAATACAATACAGGGTAATCCAACGATCCAGCGCCCTCGGTATAGATCCCCATGATGATCCCGTCGGACCAACGCATGGTGGACATTCGATCCAGCGCCCTCAGCATAGATCCTCATGATCCCCTCGGATCATTTACAACACAAACAATACCATTATGCATACACATATGCAAATCAACACGTTCATAGACGTAAATATCATGACAACTCAAAGAATATAAACTCATGTTCAACAACACGAATAAGTCGTACACATGATCAACAATACAATATCAATAAGCTTAAAATACGATACTTGCCTCAAAGATGGCATGAACAAATCACTCCAACGAATCTCAACACACTCGATGGTCGTCTCCTTCGATCTACGTAGCAAGCTCGAACCTTAACAAAAGAAATAATATAGAATTTATCTTATGTCGTACGAATGTCTAACAACCCGGTCTACGGCCGAAAGCTCTAAAAATGTAATCTGCCTTAACTACTTAGCGTATGCTACGTACTCTACGTAACGTGCGCTAAGTCTGCCCGTTAGCGTACGTAAACGACGAAGTCTAGCGTACGCTAACTTATGTACCGTGATCCTCTCGATCGGCCGTGACTACTTTGATGACATAACGTACGTTACGTACCAAACGTAGCGTACGTAACTCATTCCCGATAGCGCACATTAATATATACATCTTAGCGTGCGCTACCTGTGCATGACAGTTTACTATTGGGCAGAAAACTTAATCTAATGGTGAATAAACTCATGAAATCTTCAGTGCTAATACATGTCATCTCTGTGCATATCATGCTCATATGGTTTGTGAAAGATCTTTACGGATTAATCGACTACGAGATATAAGGATACTTATAATCATCACAACACCATAATTCATCTTGATCTTCAAGAAAATATCTTAAGTTCAATCCATTTCATGTCCCAAAATGTATGATTCCATTATGTAAGGACTTAAGAACTTGATAATCTCCATATACTGGTCACAATTGGTTTGAAGCTTCATGAATATGCTAGGAGTTCAAACACTAAAAGGTTCAATGGTTTAAACGATGAAGAAGTACCGAAACATCGAAAATATACTTCTAACACATGATGTTCGACTACTTACGAATTTAACTAACTAGATAATCCCAAATCATGATCAAAACATCCTTCATAATACTACTAATATTGGTGAAGAATCACCTACCTCAAAGTAGTGAAGAACACGAAGGAACTTGAAGAAATCCAACACCGAGAGCTTGAACACCAACCTCCAATGATCTACAATCTTCAACTCGGGCTAGGATGATGATATGAAGGGTTTAGGATGGAGAGAGTGACTCTCTATGTCTCAGAATTCGGGTTTGGAAAGTGATGAAAGCTGAAAAAATGAAAAAGGGTGATGTCCTATATATAGAAAATGGTTATTAGCGTGCGCTAGTCCATATTCATAGCGTGGCTATATGAAACTTACTGACTTCATTGTACTCAACATTTAGCGTGCGCTATCCTCATATCATTAGCGTGCGCTACCGCGTTGACTTGGCTTTTCCCAAAAGCCGTCCAGGTTCATCCCGACATAATCCGACCAAGATCCGCGGCCTGATCTCACCTACCAACACGTCTCAATCATGCTGACTACGTATAGCACGCGCTAAGGTTCATATATAGCGTGCGCTACTGAACCCAAATTAGCGTACGCTACGCCTAGTCGATAGCGTGCGCTACAAGTGCAAAATCACAATATTGAACACAATCATGCAATCATGCGCTCAACAACACCGGATCATGATATACGGAGAATAATGCTCAGATCAAAATACAACAAATACAATATCACAAGGTTCAATTACACATCAGAAATCTCGGGTATTACAATTACTTGAGTGTTACTACCCAAAATATTATCCCGAGATAGATATTGCTGGAATGGATGGATAGCAAACAAAGTGCGAGAACACTTCCATAGGAAAGTAAATAACACAAGATTTGTCGGGGTTGTTAGTCCCGGGCTCGAATGCTCTCGCGAGATGTTATTAATACAAATATTCTAGGATACAAGTATTAATGTTAGAGTACAATTACAATGAGTGTAAAGACCCTAGTTATCTTAACTAGCGAGCGTGTAGATTGCCGGAAGAACCAGATATGATGCTCTGTGAGTTCTTGTAACAATTTTGATGAGCTGTGACGATCATGACAAATCGACAGTCTCTCACAGTGTGTAGCTGTTGTATGTTCGAGCTCCTGGGCTTGTGAGTCTCTTTGAATCTGTACTGTGGAAACTTCTTGCCTCTGCCGACCGTCTTTTGGTTGAGAGGTACTGAGAGAGAAGTCCTGAGGTATATTCGGGAGAGGAAGTCCAGAGTTTCAAGGTATGTGTGTTTGTATGTATTTGCCAATTGAGTGGAGAGAGAACCAATTGCCAACGTAGTTGTAAACTGAGAGGAACCTTTTTCCAGTTGCTGGAAGTCCTCTATTTATAGGACTGGGTCCTGCTGGGCGATCGCCGCTGCTGTATTATAATAAGCGGGCGATCGTCTTTAGCACATGGGGTGGTCTCCTTTAAAGTCTGCAGGAGTTGCTGGCAGCCAGTTGTGCGGTCCAATAAGAAGTCTGCACGCGTTTGAGTCGCTGTCACGGGTGGTCCCACCTTGTACCTTTCGGCGGGTTTGTCAGTAGGTGATAAGGTGGTGACAGGCTGTGGTCAACGATCCATGAAATGCGGCGCCTGTCGCGGATCTGCACATGGGCGCTGCTTTGAGATCCAGTCTTCGTAGACTTTGACGGACGAAGGTCTCTGTTCGTGGTACAGGACGGTCGTCCTAAGTCGGGCACCAGAGTCGATCGCTAGGTGCCAAAGGCGATCGCCTTGAGAGTCGATCACTAGACACTCGAAGGTGGATTGTTATCTCCGTTTAGGCGAGTTCGCCGTATCTTGATTGGTTGTGGACTCGGTCGCTCGGCCCTGTAGTCGATCGCCTATCGAGGTGAATAAATCTTGGCACAACAATTGCCCCCAGCTCGCTCCGATGTTGGAAACGTGGGGTGATGTGGTTATGCTGGCGATCGCTGAATTTTGATGAGTGACTGCATTTTACGGAACTGGCAATCGTCATTGAGATTGTTTGGTTTTGAATTTGGACGACCTGGTCGGTCGCTGAAATGAGCGGGAGATGATAGCGGTTGTGGAAAAGTCTCTGGGGCACGTGTCGGATTCCTGTTAGGGGAGGCCGTCGGTTAGGTGCAACTTCTCATCTGGCGTGTCCTCGAAACGACGCATCGCGGGTTTCAAGGGTCATTAATTGCAACGGTTGCACTCCAACCCCTGAGATACTCCATAATTGCATAGAAGTTCCTGCCATCTCCTATAAAAAGGCGCTAGGTTGTAGGGTTAAGACCCTTACGCGCTTTTACCGGAGAAAGAAGAATTTTACTGAAGAATATTTCTGAAGATCTGACTGCCGATCGTCGATCTTTTCCATCCTTGGTAAGAAAACACTCCTTTTCTCCTCTTCTCTTCCAAAAATGTCTGGAGTACCTTCATCATACAAAATGGGCACCTCCTCAGCCGCCGGATTTCGACTGCCCGAGGTGGATCCTCCGTAGACTTCCATTTGGAGACGGCCGCTGAGGCTATCCGCGCCGATATCGATCCCACGGAAGTCAAGGCGCTATTTAATGAGGCCGACGTCGTTAGGGAGGCGGCGGTTGAGCATAGACGCTCGCAGATGGAGAGAGATCTGGTGGTGAGGGCCTACTGGGAGCAGCATAGTGCTTTTGGCCAGGACTATTTGGCCTTTGCTGAGATTATGGAGAGGTTGGCCGGTCCGTCCCCTAAGTTTGATTATCGAGATTACTCGATCACTCATCCTTATCAACCTTCTAAGCGATCGCTTTTCCGGGCTGCGCAGCGATCGCTATAGTCCCTTGGACAGATAAGGAGCTCGGCGACCAGGAAGGACCTGGCCGTCTGGAGGACGAGGTTTCATGTTCCTTCAAATGTGGATCTTTTTGTGCCGGCCGAGAATGAATGAGCCGATCAGCTTCCGGAGGGCATGGTCGCCGTGAATGAAGCAATCATGGAGGCCGGGCTACGATTCCCTCTGTCTTTTTCTGTCTCCCACTTGCTGGCTGCTTGGAACGTGGCGCCGCTCCAGTTGACGCCGAATGCCTGGCTCCAGATCATTTGCACTCTCACCTTGTTCGGCGGTCACCGACTGTACCGCCTTCCTTCGCCATTGGAGATGAACCACCTGTTCAAGTTGACGACTCAGAAAGGGTCGGTCGGAGGCTATCATATTCAAGGCCGATCCGGTCGGGTGATCCTCGGAGTTCCGAACAAGGTGCGGGGCGATCCGGCGAAGTGGTTCTGGGTCGCCAGTGCCTGGAAGGCCTCAGCGAGTGACAATCCTATGGGCGAGCTGGGCATTCCCACAGGCTTCCGGGAGAGGAATCCGAGTAAGGGTTTTGACTCTCCCTTTGTTCGGATGTGTTCTGAACTGATCTAATTTGATTTCGTTTTTGCAGGTTTCCATATTCCGACGATCGACGAGCTTACTTTCGACTTTCTGGTCGTGTGGGAGCAGATACGCAGTCTGCCGGACGATGAATTAGATGCTCACCGGATTAACAAGGAGAGTCGTTGGCTGTCTGCTCGGCTATTCTGTTTCCCGAGACATCTTTTAGTCCCAGGTATGAATTCCTATGATCTCCATTTGTTGGGCGATCGTCCTGTTAGAGGAATATGTCTAACTGTGGTTTGGTTGCTCTTCTTTGCAGAAGTCTGCTTTCCTCGTTTTTTAGAGCCCCCATTGGAGATATCCATGTCGAACCCTGGAGTTTTGGGCCGTCTTCTCCAGAAGAAGTCATCACGGGTTCCTCCGGTGGCGTTACCTATCATTCCGGAGGTGAGGCCCAATGCGGAGCCGATCATAGCGGAGGAGGAATCTCGGGAGGAGGGGCTCCGGGCGAACCGCAAATGGCAGTGGTCGGGAGAAACTCCAGTTTCTGCCCTTGCCGGTGAGGTGCTGATCGCCGTGCCTCCGATCACCGCTGTTCCTCCGGTGAATGAGCCTACGCCCTCTGTGGCTTTCTTGCGAGAGATGGCGATCTCCGAGGTGGAGACCCCTCGCGGGAAACCATACTTTGGACGCGATCATGAGAGAGTCGAGAGGTAAACTTGGTCTGTTTGTTGAGTTTCGTCGCTTGCGTGGGAGATGTGCTAACTTTGTCGTTTTGATGCAGGATCCGTAGCACTAACCCATCTTTTCCGCCGATGGTGTTGGATTTCTTGGCGAGCCGATCTCCTCGCCAGGCCTGTGATATCCCACTGTACGTCAACCGGGCCATTTCTGCTTTACCGAAGGCCTGGACGACGGACTTGGATGCGATCGCTCGCCAGTGATCCGGGAGCGCAATGCAAGCTGCTTTCGCTCTTTCCCTCCAGGCGGCGACGATGGCTGCCCAAGCTGTACAGGAGTTCGAGGGGCGTCCTTCCACTACACGTTTGCAGGCGGACCTCGAGGTCGCTCGGAAAGAGAAGGCCGAGTTCGCCGAAAGGATCGTGGCTATGGATAAGGACTCCCTGGATGCAGCTAAGCGGGCGAGTCATGAACTTGAGCTGGAGAGACAGGATGCCGAGCAAGCCCGGGCGACGGTCGACCGATTTCGGGACCGGATGACTGAAGCCCGACGGTTGCAGGCGGTCGCGGAGAAGGAGTCCGATCAACTGAAGATGACTGTCTCTCGGCTGACTAGCGAGCTGGCGGCGTCGAAGGGAGAGACGGCTGCAAGGGAGGCCGAGCTCCAGGGTGCGCAACAGGCGGTTACGGAGCTGAAAGGGAAGCTAGAGGCGACCGAGGCCAATCTCTTTCTTAACGTGGAGTTCGTTAGTGAGTTTGCCTATTACATGGCGTTCGCTGACTCGCTCCGAGCTGCTAAGAAGGGAGGATTGGAGGTCGAACCTTTAGCCGAAAACTTCAAGGCGTACGCGTTGGAGCACCCTCTTCATCCTGACTTCTCCGTGCCGATCTTGGATCTCTCGGAAATCGGCGTAGACCTGAGATGGTACCCGACTCCGGCGAACCTTGCTCATCCTGACATTCCGGCGGACGGGGAGGCCGCTCTGGAGGCTGGCGAAGGGTCGCAGGCCGATCCGTAGGTTGAAGGCGAAGGCCAGGCAGGGGCCTGAGGTTCTTCGTTCCTATTGTTTTAGCTTTTTGTCTTGTAGTTTTGTAGCTTTCTCTTGTAATACTTAGGCCTTCGGGCGACCGTGTATGTACTTCTAATACTTCAAGTAATGAAATGAATGTTTGATTCTCCGATTTTTACTTGAACGATTGCTTTTCTGAGTCTTTTGCTTGACTTTGAACAAATGTGTGAGGAGAGATTGTTGCGAGTGTAGCTCTAAGTGAATTGATAAACTCATATAGATAATTTTACAATAAATTCGATCGCTGCACAAACATCTGAATAATGCCGATCTCCGTATATTGTTGAATAGGGACAATCGTCGTATAAATAGCTCCGCACTCTTCCTCCTTGTTTTGGTTCACTTAGTGAAAGTAAGGGGACGAAAATAAATCGTCGAGTGAGCGGTCTTCAATTTTGTCAAAACCTCAAAAGGACGTCCATCTCGGTCTTGAGGATCCGTGCACGATCGTGGAGTTCGATGGACCGATCTCCACGATCATGTCTTGTGCACGAGCGACATTCCGTCTGATGGCTAAGTTCTCGCGACTCACTTAATTGGTAGGGTCCTCCGAAGGCTGCGCCTCGCCTCGTATTTAAACGAAGGACGTGCGGTCTTGGTCTGGAAGATTCCTTGCGCGGGGCGTCGTCGAATTAGTCAACTCCACGTTCGCGGCTTGTTAGCTATGCTTCTACCTCGGCCCGCTATTAAGATGGCGACCCTCGACGGTATACGTTGAGACGGGGGGAGGGACGCGTCGCATTATCCGGGAAGGACCCACCACGTTAAGTGATGGACCTTTGAAGGCGGGCGAACGTGTCCACAAATCAGTTTTGGAGGGCCCTCAGACTATGTCGGCCTCGTATTTAAAGGAAGGGCGGGCGATCGTGGCCCAAAAGGACCTTGCATGGGTGCATAGAATGGTTCCATCGTCCTCCACGACTATGACCACACTCTTCTACCTCAGACCTTCAAGTCAGATGACGATCCTCGACGGTATACGTTGTGTAAGGGGAGGAGATCGCCTGCCTAGGTTCTTCATGTAGATGACGAACTTTAGAGAGCGAGCGAGTAATCCTATGATTTATTTTGGAGAGACCTTCGGCTACGCCCGCCTCGTATTTAAACGAAGGGCGAGCGATCGAAGCCCAAAGGAACCTTGCATGGATGGATCGTCGGTTTAGTCGATTTTTGCGACCATGGCGGCACTCTTCTACCAGGGACCATCATGTTAGATGACGATCCTTGACGGTATACGTTGTGCTAGGGGAGGCGATCGCTGCCTAGGTCCATCATGTCTATGACGAACTTTAGATGGCGATAAAGTCATCCTCTTTTTCGAAGCGTTAGCTCAGGCAGTAGCCTTTTGTTCAATGAGGTGGGAAATCGGGGAGAGACTTCCGAAGTTCCCTTCTCTTGATTGAAGCATGTAGATACGGTCGCCGAGGTTGATCGAGGGGTTGGCTCGTATGAGCTTTCCGGCCTGTTCGCGTTCGACTCGGGCGACCATGTTGGGAGATTGGTGGGGCTCCATCTAAGACAATAAGCTGTCCAACTTTCCTTCTTCGAACAATCTCCAGAGTTGTCTGAGGAGGTCGCGGCATTGGTTGGTGTTGTCGCCGGGACTCTTGTGGTAGGCACAATATTGATTGTGGTCCAGATGACTGTGGTCCCTTATTGCCTTTGGCTTGTTCAGCGGTTCGCGCCCCTTGATGGCGTAAAAAATGTGGTCCGGAGTTCGGTTGAACGTGTGGAGGAGATGGGTTTCCACATCCTCGTAGGCCTTGTGGTCGCCGGATGGCTTGGCGACCGTCTTTTTGGATTTGGCGATCGCCGTCTTTTGGACAGGAGTTGGCGTTTCCTCGCCTAGGCGGAGGGTGAGTAGCCTTTGCCTGGCGAGAAAGTCGGTAGCCTTAGCGCGGAAGATCGCATAGGTCGGGGGGATGTCCTTCGTCAGATGCGTAAACATGGGTGAGTGACCGTAGAATCCCCCTAGGACCGAGTAGAGAGCGAGCTCATCGCTGATGGGCTCGCCGGTGAGGACTATTTCATCCACCCGATCGATGTAATCCGCATCGGATTCGACTTCCCCCTGCCTGATTTTCATCATGCGGTGGGGGACTTCTGGTCTGTTGACCTTGGCGGCGAAGTATGACGTGAAGTCATTCGCCAGTTTCTCAAAGGAGATGATCGATCATGGTGGTAGTGAGACGTACCACCTTTGGGCTAGGTCGCCCAATGTAAACGGGAAGATTCGGCACTTGGTTGCATCTTATGCCCCACACCCGGTCATGTAAATCTGGAACTTACTTAGGTGGGTCTCGGGGTCCGATCTGCCTTCATATAGAGGTGTTTTGGGAGGAGCGATCCTTGGTTGCACGGGGGCGATCTCGATGTGGACCGCGAGTGGCTCGGTCGGTCCGATGATCTTTCTGCTAGTGCTTGCCCCAGTGTCCAAGAGTGCTTTCATCTCGTCAAGCTGGTGTTGCATAGCGGCCATCACCGCGGCCTGGCTGCTCGCGGCTAGGCGCTCGGAGCGGGAGCCGAGGCGATCAAGTACTGGCCCCCTGGCATTCGGAGCGGGAGTTAGACGGCTGACCTGTGTTCGTCTGGGAGTTGGGTATGCCGAACTCCTGGTGACGGACTCTGATTCTGCCATCTCGTGGTTGGGGACAGAATGCCCCGGTCGCCATGATGGGTCGCTTCCCAAGCAACTGAATACGGAACCGTCCGGCCGTGCGAGAGCCTTTTCTCGCGAATCGGGGCTTTATGACGATCGCTCGCCCAGTAACCCTTTGAACTTCCATTTGCCCACGCGGTGGATGGCCGAGGGAGTTATTGCGGGCGCCGCTCATGCTCTCCATCGCTCCTTTAGGATGGCCATAGCCTCCTCGATCTGTTCCGTGGTTTGGAACTGGTCGAGTGAGAGGCCGGGGCCACCCCTCAGGTGCGGGATTGAGAGTCTCGTGTTGCCGCGGCTTCCTTCTGCCATCGGCTGGGGCTCAGATTGAGCCGGGATATGGTGTTCGGCGGTTCGGAGAGTGGCTCTCTTCGATGTAGTGGCGGACTTCATGATTCTGAAGGCTTTCTTTGAAGCGCAGTGAGTGTCACTTCAAGTATATGCCTCGAGACCAGTGAGTGTTCTTCGGGACGGTAAGAATAAAAAATGAAGGTTTAGATTCCCTTCCTCTAGCACCAATTGTTACTACCCAAAATATTATCCGGAGATAGATATTGCTGGAATGGATGGATAGCAAACAAAGTGCGAGAACACTTCCGTGGGAAAGTAAATAACACAAGATTTGATGGGGTTGTTAGTCCCGGGCTTGAATGCTCTCGCGAGATGTTATTAATACAAATATTCTGGGATACAAGTATTAATGTTAGAGTACAATTACAATGAGTGTAAAGACCCTAGTTATCTTAGCTAGCGAGTGTGTAGATTGTCGGAAGAACCAGATATGATGCTCTGTGAGTTCTTGTAACAACGTTGATGAGCTGTGACGACCGTGAGAAATCGACAGTCTCTCACGGTGTGTAGCTGCTGTATGTTCGAGCTCCTGGGCTTGTGAGTCTCTTTGAATCTGTACTGTGGAGACTTCTTGCCTCTGCCGACCGTCTTCTAGTTGAGAGGTACTGAGAGAGAAGTCCTGAGGTAGATTCGGGAGAGTAAGTCCAGAGTCTCAAAGTATGTGTGTTAGTATGTATTTTCCAATTGAGTGGAGAGAGAAGCGTAGTTGTAAACTGAGAGGAACCTTTTTCCAGTTGCTGGAAGTCCTCTATTTATAGGACTGGGTCCTGCTAGGCGATCGCCGCTGCTGTATTATAATAAGCGGGCGATCGTCTTTAGCACATAAGCTGGTCTCCTTTAAAGTCTGCAGGAGTTGCTGGCAGCCAGCTGTGCGGTCCAATGAGAAGTCTGCACGCGTCTGAGTCGCTGTCACGGGCGGTCCCACCTTGTACCTTTCGGCGGGTTTGTCGATAGGTGATAAGGTGGTGACAGGCTGTGGTCAACGATCCATGAAATGCGGCGCCTGTCGCGGATCTACACATGGGCGCTGCTTTGAGATCCAGTCTTCGTAGACTTTGACGGACGAAGGTCTCTGTTCGTGGTACAGGACGGTCGTCCTAAGTCGGGCACCATAGTCGATCGCTAGGTGCCAAAGGCGATCACCTTGAGAGTCGATCGCTAGACACTCGAAGGTGGATTGTTATCTCCGTTTAGGCGAGTTCGCCATATCTTGATTGGTTGTGGACTCGGTCGCTCGGCCCTGTAGTCGATCGCCTGTCGAGGTGAATAAATCTCGGCACAACATTGAGTACGACCATTTGTGAACACCATCATAGCATCATAAGCCACCCAGGCTAATACTTATGATCATGTATGCATAAGAACTCGGTGAAAAGGGAGGACTCAGCACCATGCTTATGCGAGTCGCTACATTATTCTCTTTAGCATGGGAGGGTGTCATCTCCTAATCGTGCCAAAGAATAGGATTAAATCAATGAACATGGCTAAGAAGGATCATTGAGGGGTCTTTGGCGTTACACATGTTTATGAAAACAAGACGCAGATGACATAAATATCATCATCGGTCATGAGCCCTGCTCACGACTCCACCAACGTACTTTGGTGTCTTTGATCCAACTAGTTTCTTTGTTCAAAGAAAATGATGTCCATGACAATACCGTGGTATATGGATCATCAAACTGTCCAAACTCCGGACTATTAAAGCCTAATTATGTCAATGTCTCAATACATCTTCTCGTTAGAAAAACCGATGCAAGCCGGACCATATTGACTCGTGAATATTTTTCCTTTTCACATATCCAATACAAGTGATACATAAGATTTTATTCTCACAAATTACAATGAGATGCTGAGTGATACACTTTCGCATATATATCATCGAGTCATAACATGGTTCAATTGTTACGGAACATATGTGACTAGAAAACATCATTCGGCGTTCAACAACTTGAGCATTATACCACTCATTTATTGTGATGACCTAGTCATCATAGTCACAATAGATTTATAAACCGAAATCCAAAAATATCGTGTTCCTTGAAAATAGCTTAATACGTACTCAATTTCGCTTGCAAAATTTTACAAACATGAGCATAGCGAACACTCTAACAACATAGAGATTTTATACCAGATACGATCAAAATGATCTATCATATTGAGTGCATAACATGGCAGGGTTATATGCCTAAGGGGCAAAATTACGACACAAGTGTGGTGTAACACTACCATGCACACGCTCGACCTTCTTATAACGGTGCGTATTTTGGGCTTCCCCAAGGAAACTGTTTTTCAATATTTGAAAGATGATATTTTAGCGTACAATGCATACTAAAAATTGCATCATCTATGGTAAATTCGGCCAAAAAAAGGTTGAAAAACATGTGTCATAAAATCACTTGCAAATTCAAGATGGGAACCAAGTTGGTTGGGACAAAAGTTAGCACAATCGCTGGAAATAAAATTCCGCGCAGCTTGATATTTGTTCACTAAAACAACGATAACTCCCTTGTTAGGAAGTCTATGGACGAACGGTCAGATGTTCTGGAAACTTGACTTCCGTATATTTCCATACATATATTGTGCACCACACGGATCATTAAACTCAGATCACAGTGCATATTTTAATTGACTACTTTAGTATTTCCCAAGTTTAGTGAGAAAACAAGGTTGAGACCATATCCAATTGCATAAGTGTTTATGCAAAAACATGGCAATAACATCCATAGGTGTGTTTAAACACAGGAGGGTGTTCGATTTCTTATCTCGACTAGTGATCCTTTCGATAACTCCAACTTGGTAGACTTGCAGAGAAAGTAGGAATGTCGGTACATCTAAGGCTGTTTAAAAACTACTGATTCCGTTTGAACTTTCAAAGCATAAACAAATACCAAGGAGGATGCGCCTAGTCATGATCAAAGTATAGACAAAATCCACCAAAGTGCATCAAATCAACCAAGTATTTTAATTCTCAATTTGCAAGTATACGTCATAATAGCCATGTTATATGGATGCAACGCGGTGCATCAATATTAAGCATTTTGAACCATGAGACATAATGAATATACCATAATCAACTCGTCTTGACCATCCAATAAGATCAACTAAATATAGTCAAATGTATAAGGCACATGCATTTACAAATACTTGGAAAAGTATTCGGACCTATAGTCACACGAACTATAATCGAGGTCAACGAATTCATGTATTTACCGCAATATGCCATTGCTTTACATGTTAAAATTCATGAGAATTACTCTTACATTCTTTCATATATCATATTGCAAGGAGACGGTGCATGACTATACCCACATGCAATATTTTATTTTAATAGGATGAAAGATGGAGTTTTCCAAGTATGGGATTGGGTCAAGGCCAATGTGGTGGTCGCTCAATTCAACGTGACAAATCCGTCACAAATCGATTTTAACCACGACATATCTGTCACAATCGATGTTTGTCCCATTTGTACGTCACAAATCCGTGACTAATCATGAACAAGTCATAACTTTACCATTACCGACAATGTTCATTTTTTTTTTCAATTATTGGTTTAAAATCGGCTCAGAAATGAGGTGATTAGAGAGAAGGTAAGAGTTGCTTCTATAGAAGACAAGATGATAGAGAATCGTTTACGATGGTTTGGTCATGTGAGAAGAAGACCTGTTGATGCCCCAGTGAGGAGGCTAGAAAGTTGGGGAACAACTAATATTGTGAAAGGTAGAGGAAGACCCAAGAAAACTTTAATAAAGATGATTGAAAATGATATGCGGTTTCTTGGAATTGGAGAAAGTATGGCGATGGAGAGGCAAATGTGGCGGGAAAAATACGGATGGTGGATGGAATCTGATTTTTTTTAATCTGTATTTTTATTCCTATTTTCTTTTATTCCATGTTATTTTTTAATTTATTTTTCAGGATTTTTCATTTTTTTTCTTTTTTTTTAACATTCATTCTTTTTTTTATTTGTTATTTCTCTACTTTTTTCCCTCTTTTTTCCTTTTATGTTATTTATGTAACGATTATTGACGGTTTCAAAGTTTGATTCATGTTAGCCGACCCCAAATCATTTTGGGACTAAGGCTTAGATGTTGTTGTTGTTGTTGTTGGTTTGAAATCGACAAAACGGCGACGTCAAATCGCACCCAAAACGTGGTGTATGCAACAACCACAAATATCGACTTTCAACAATTATCCGTGACTCCCCCAGGACCGTCACACAGTTTACCTCGACATACGAGAGTGATACCACCTCTCATAGTCTCATCCACCGCAAAGTAGCGTGAGAGATAAAGAACTCAAATACCCAATTCTCCCCCCCCCCCCCCCCAAAAAAAAAAAATTCCAAAAAGAGAGGAATTGAAAAACGGGAACTTTAATAAAGTCTTACGGGTACTTGGTTCCATATTTGCTTTGATCCTTGAACGGGAGCTTCTCTCCATATGAGCAACATATTTTCGTGGGTATTCTGTTCTATATTTAATTTGATCTTTGAACGGGATAAATATGGCTTTTCTCCATATTTTGCACATCATCATGAGCAACGTATTTTCCTATATGCACGTAAAACATAAACATGGTAAGATTCATAAGTGTACAAATCAATGAACAAATGAATCATTAAGTAGGAAAATATGGAGAGTTGAGAAACGCCAGGAAAGGGCTACTGGGCTCGATAATTGGCTGAAAAAGGACTCGAGCGCGGCGGTGCAGCCACTCGGTATTGGATGAAGTCGGATCTCCAAATTTTCTTATAAAAATCTGCTTCTGTTCGGCAGTAGATTCAGTATGCAATACTACTTGGAATCTGATCTCCACCATTGAATATATAGATATTTGTGTTAAGAAGTTTCTGTAATAATTTCACACCGATCCGACGGTTAACGAATCGGAAAATATGATTTTGGTACGACTGCGTTGTGCAGAAAATTTACGCGCGGAAATTCTCGTTTCTCGTTTTTTTCTTTTTTTTCGATTTTCTTCACGTCAGATCTGGTGTTGGACCAGTGGTGTGGAATCCTTTTGCATCTGAACTTATAGGAGAGACATGATTCTTTCCTAGGGCATGTCGTCGATTTGTTTGGATGAAAATATATTCCTCGTTCCACTCGCCATGTGGAAAAGTACTTCCTTTAATTTCTCGGGTCGAGCTATCATCGGGTCGGACTAGGTAGTAGATCGGACTGGGCAGTGACGGGTTCGGTTTCTGCTCCTAAGTCGCAGATGGGTCGGGGTTGAGTTGATGACTTGCAAAATAAAATATTATATATGGGGACAAATAAGTAATTTCCAAAAGAAGGGGGACTTGAAATCTCTAAACTAAAGGCAGAATCAATGGGAAATTGGGGACTTCCCTTCTTTCATCTTCTTTGTTGGCACTTCTGGCTTCGACGGGACATGGGTCTTGCCAGTTTCTGCTATGTTTTTGCGAGTCCGAGAAGCGTGAATTGGGTGGTGCATCTGGTCGCTGTCTTGGGCCAACTCCAGCGGCCATGGTGGTTTGCAACGACGGCGTGCTGCAGATCCGTGCACGGACGACCCGGGTTGGGTTGGTAGGGTTTCATTCGCATTGCGCGGTGGTGGCGACTCGGATGAGGGAATCTGCTAGGGTGGAGGTGTTTCTGAGCCGCAACGTTAGAGGATTCTGGCGTCGTGGTACCTGCTCGAGTATTCTTGCGTCGGAGATAAAAGCGGGGGGGAAGGATCCGTGCGTGGATCTGCTGTTGAGGACGACCGGAGGTTTTTCGCGTCAGCGGCGGGGAGGGGCTAAGGGTCTTCGGCCGATTTGCTTTTTTTTTTTCCTTTTCGGTGGATTTTGGTGTAGATTTTGTGCGACGGCGGTTGTGGGGATTAGGGTTAGCGGCCGCGGCGGGAATTAGGGTCTCGGTCGATACTTTTTTTTACGAGTTTTCAGAAAAAGAAAACGGGAGAGGAAAAAAAAATTCTTGCTCAGTTGGGGACTACGTGCTGATTAAGTGTTTCAGGAGAAAGTAAAAGACTGTAAATACGAGTCAATCAATTGTATTCATAACACTGATAGAGGGACCTTTATATAGGCATTACAATGAGTCTTTCCATACATAGGATTCCTAGATAAGGTAAGACATCTAATAGGATCCTACTACCTCTAGAAGGATCTAGAACCTTCCACCTATGTATCTACAACCAGTATTAGGTAAGACACATCGTGGGAATAATAATTCCCGAAACAAATACAATCTTTTAGTAATTTTTATTATTATATTTTCGAGAGATTTACGATCAAAATAAAAAAACATCATTTATTGTGAAATTGCGGGAGTATGTGTTTGTGGGAGATATTTTTAATTTGAACTGAATGCCATATAACTATTAAGCTGATTATATGGTAAATAATGATTTTATGAGATACTATAAGGGAATTTCCCCTTTTTTTCTTAAAGACAAAAAAAGGAGGATGAATCCAGTTCAAAGTCGCAATTGAATTCTTCAAAGTTACAAAATGATGCTATTTGTGGAAATACAATCAGTTAGTAAATGGCTAAATACGCTGATTAGATGTTGTAATTACGATTAAAATATCATGAAAAGATATTGGTTAATGTGTGATTCACATATTAAGTAAGAGAAAAGACATAATCTAGCCATATTGCTTAGTAAATTGTAATATTTTTCAGGCAACTTAGTTAAATCAGAATTGTAAAAAGAAAGAAATTTGACCAATTTACCCTCACCCCCTTATTTCTTTCTCCCCTGCCTCTCTCTCTCTCATCCCCCCACACACGTCTCTCTCTTTCTCTCTCTGTCTTTCTTTCTCTCCCCCCACGTCTCTCTCATTCCCCCCACCCCACCCCCCCTCTCTTCTCTCTCCTCTCTCTCTCTCTCTCAAGCCCTCCCTTTCCATCGAATGGCCGCGCCACCCATCACCGTCGTCGGCCATGTTCTCAGGTGACCATCATGGCTCTCACAACCATCTTCATATCTCGCCGGAACCTAGCTATTTTCGAAGCCGACTTCGCCGGAGTTCCAGTTCTTTCCAAATCTTCCCTACTCTGAATCTTCCCTACAACCGCCAGACTCAAGACGACCTTGACTCGAATCTTCCCTACTCTCTCATTCGATTTTATTTCTCTTTCTCCAACTTTCTCTCTCTAGAAAAATCCAAGATCTATCTTGAAATAATGTTATTTTTGTATTTGTTTTTGATGATTTACAAGTTTTCATATGATTTCTGGTGATTCGTGGTATATTTGGAGTGATTCAGATCGATTTGTATGTATTGGTGTTTTAGATCTAGTTTTTGGCAAGTTTGCATACGTGGTTACGAATTTACAGTTTGTATGATTTATTCATTATGTACTGGGTTACCATGTTACAATATTATCATTTCGTATCACTATGCCTTGATTTTCGGTTCAGATTTTATCATTTCGTATCAGTATGAAGTTACGAAATTCGAATTTCATAACACATTTGTGCCGATTTGAAATTTTCGTATTGGAGATTTGGTATACATGTTACGAATTCGTAACTGTTACGACTGATAAGAAATTATAACTTCTTACCAAGTGTAACTAGTACGAAGTTACGAATTAATGACTTCGTATTAGTGTAACCGTAACTATTTCCAGCTACGAATTAGTAAGGGTGTCACTGTTTACACTCTGGTATATTGGTAAGAAATTGTAACTTCTTACCAAGTGTAACTAGTACGAAGTTACGAATTAATGACTTCGTATTAGTGTAACCGTAATTATTTCCAGCTACGAATTAGTAAGGGTGTCACTGTTTACACTCTGGTATATTGGTAAGAAATTGTAACTTCTTACCGAGTGTAACTAGTACGAAGTTAAGAATTAATGACTTCGTATTAGTGTAACCGTAACTATTTCCAGCTACGAATTTATAAGGGTGTCACTGTTTACACTCTGGTATATTGGTAAGAAATTGTAACTTCTTACCGAGTGTACCATTTAAACTTAACATGTTACTATATTGGTAACGAACGTAACGAAACGTAACGAAAAATAAATAATAAATGATCAATTATTAATCGGGTAATGTAACAAAAAACAAATATCGTATCCGCTTACTGGTACCTCGTGTGCAATATTCCGACACGATAAATAGATACGAAGTTACGATACAATAACACAAAAGGTAAACAACACATGGTAACAAGACGGTACGAAATACATACGTCGTAACCCAGAAACTCAGAAAAGATAAGGAGAGATATAAAGTGGGTTAGTTTTATTGAAAAGTAAGGGTATATTGGTCAAACCATGTCATTTTTGGCTAGAATTTGTACAAACTAAGTCCATTGACAAATATTGTCATTGACTATGACAAAGTGGTTATAAGAGTGTATTTCCTCTTAATTATATCTACGATTACATGTCTAAACTCTAATGTTTTCTATCTAAAAGTTTAGACAACTTTCTATATCTATTTTATATGTCATAAAGTATGTAGGGTAGTTCTGCGGTCCACCTAGAATTTACTTGGTGAATATACATCAAGTTAAAATATAATTAATTCTCACTGTTAGATTAATTATAAATGTAATGAAATCAGTAGTACTAAATCTTAGCCATATGTATATTTTAAATCTAGTAGAAGTATTTTGTTAGAGTCGTACTTTTAGAATGAAATTACGTATTTAACCTTTTATTTTTATATTAAAAAATAAATTTCACACCTAAATAATTTTTTTATTTTTTCCAATTCGGTAATTTTTTATTTATGAATTTGTCTATATTCCACTACTGAATTCTGGAAAATCTAAAAAATCTGAAAAAATTAGAAAAATTCCGAAAAATCTAAAAAAATATGAAAAAAATAAAAAAATTCTGAAAATTCCAGAAAATTAGGCAAAATTTAAAAAATCTGAAGAAAATTAGAACTTTTATTTTTTAAGAAAAATTATCTTGAATAATAATATTAAAAATTAGATCTTTTATTTAAAATTCAAAAATAAAAAATAAAAAATAAAATATTAAAAAGAAGAACTTTTACTTTTTATTTTTGAATTTTAAATAAAATATCTGATTTTAAATAATATTATTCCAGATAATTTTTTTAAAAAATTAAAGTTCCAATTTTTTTTCAGATTTTTTAAATTTTTCTGAATTTTTAGAGTTTATTCATTTTTACTTTTTATTTTCGAATTTTAAATAAAAAATTCTGATTTCTAATATTATTCCATATATTTTTTAAAAAAGAAAAGTTCCGATATTTTTGTCAGATTTCTTAAAATTTTCCAGAATTTTTTATATTTTACTTTTTATTTTCAAATTTTAAAATTCTGATTTTTAATATTATTCCATATCTTTTTTTCTTAAAAAAATAAAATTTCCGATTTTTTTATCAGATTTTTTAAATTTTCCAGAATTTTCAATTTTTTTTTATTTTTTACTTTTTATTTTTGAATTTTAAATAAAAGATCTGATTTTTAATACTTATTCCAAATAATTATTTCTTAAAAAATAAAAGGTCCGATGTTTTTTCAGATTTTTTAAATTTTGCAGAATTTTCCAGATTTTTTTTATTTTTATTCAGATTTTTTAGATTTTGCAGGATTTTCAGATTTTTTTTTTTACTTTTCAGAATATATATAAAAATATAATGTACTACAATTATAATAAACTACCTCCGTTCTCTTATAACTGCAACATCTGAACTTTTACGTTTGCCAATGCACAACTTTGATTATTAATATCTTTAATTCTTTATTTTTAAAAACTATAAGAAGTTGATATTTTGAAAGTATATTTCGAGATAAATCTAACAAGATCTCACATGACTATATTTTTTCAAATATATAAATCACAAGAGATTGTCAAAATAAAGTATGTGAATAGTGTAATAGTCAACACGTTGCAATAATAAAAGAGCGGAGGAAGTATGTGGTTAAGATGTAGTACAATGATTTATAATAAATTTACTATTAATCCAAAGGTTATAATTAAATACACCTTAAGGTGGTGTAGTTAACCAAATATAAGGAAGGGTGAACCGTAGAATTCCCCAACTAATGTATAAGCCATCTTATCAGCTACTTGGTTTATCAATTAAACTGCCAAACACATTCGTAATCTCTTGTATAAGCTTTTTTCATTCTCTCAAAGATATTTGTTACCTTCATTCTGCATTCTTTTCATGGTTTCGCTGGAATTACTGATTTAGGACTTCTTTAATAATCTAACTGTTAAACTCGCTGGTAGCTGATAAACTAATTTATTAAAATACTACTTTGAGTAGCATTTCGATAAGCTAGCTTATTCTATAGTTTATAATGTACCAAACACGACTTGTAAAATAAGCTCAAAAACTAAACCAACTTTTTTCTGTCGAACACACTTGGAGTATGTTGACAATTTGATTGATGAGCTAATTTTTGGCTGTTCAAATGCTACTCTGAGTAACATTTGAATAAGCTACATTATAAGTTGGGCTTTTCTATCGTCAGGCCACGAAAACTTGGCTGACGTTAGACCGGTGCTAGAATTACATATTTTTTCATATCTGTTAATTGCAATTTGTATATTCTTGTTAGGGTTGAACTGTACGATTTCGGTAATACCAAATCATAATTATACTAGGATAATTAAGATGTATTTTTTTATTGTCAGGTCGGGAAAACTTGATCTTATATTAAATACAGAAATTGCATATTTTTTCATATTTGTTGATTTCAATGTAATACCCGTGATTTTCTTTTTCGGTAATTTTTCGTTTTTGGCATTTTTCTAGTTTCTAGAACTCGCTTGCGGCTGTTTTGACATTTTGATAATGTTTTGTTCTTTGTGTTTGGTCATCCGAGTTCGTTTCGGTATTGTTTTGTTGAGTTCCATGTTCTTAAGTGGTTTTTCCGCACTTGAGTTCGATTCTTGCGAATCTCATCCGAAACTGTTGTTTCGAGTTTCTTGTAAGTTCATTTAATGTTATTATTCATGTTGCGAGCTTTGGTTTGGTGTTTCGATCGTGTATCGTGTATTTCGGACGTTTTGGGTCGTTTTCGTAATTTCCCAAAGATTGGGGTAATTACTTTCCGTTGTCGAATTTCGAGCCTTCGGGTGGTCAGAATCGTGTGTTCTCTTAGTGCTCGGATTCGTCTTTGAGAGTACTTCGTCTTTAAGGTGCCGGTTACGGCCGTACGTGCCCGGCAGACTTGGCTGGACGAAGGCCGGTTATGGCCGTAAGGTGTGATCCGTTACGACCGTAAGTGGTCGGCAGGTGCTGGGCAGGATTTTGACGAATGCCGGTTACGGTCGTAAGGGCCTGCCGAGTATGTCCGTATGGGCCGAGTTACGGCCGTAAGGCACTGCCGGTTACGGCCGTAACCTTGCCGGCCATATATAGGCCTGGCTCGGCCAGACTTCGTTTTTTCTCACTTTTTCCTCATTTTTGTGCGACTGCGGACGGGAGTGACCGGTAGGAGGTGTTCTTGGCCGATTCTACTCTTTTCCAAGGCACTTTGGAAGATCCTTGTTGAGTATATCCTCATTCAATCCGTGTTCTTCGTCGAATCGAGGTACTCTCTTGAAATCTCCTAGGGTTGACTTTCGAGATTTCTTTTTAATCTTTGTTGTTCGTCTGATTTCGATGATTTGGTTGATGTTATTGAACCTTATTAATCGTGTTCTATGGATTGTATATCCATATTTCGGATTTGTTCAACTCGATTGATGATTCGAGTGTTCTTGGGAATTATCGAACATTAAATGTCCCAATGAGTTTCCCTTCGATAGTTTGTTGGGATTTCCGTCGTTATTGGCCTTGATTCTCGTTGTGATCGTATCTTCGTTGTTTTTCCAGGAGGATTATAGGTGTTTGAGGATTTCGGTCGAGCTTCCCCGTTGTTTTGCGTGCTTTGGACTTGAGGCGAGTATCTCGTCTATATTCTTTATACTTTGAGAATGTGATTTGCCGTGAATCTAACGTGGACTTGTTAGTGATTGTATATTTAACCGTAACTTACTTTCAAACGAATAGGTGAATTCTATGAAAGTAAAGTCGAGCATAAACTTGTGTTTCGTGGAGAATAATAACAACCCTTTCAGGTTATTTTGCGGTTAAAACGGATGTTAGAAAAGAGTAGTTGGTCGTGGAATTGTGGAATGGCGTAATACTTGTATTATTCGCTCGTTAGCCTTTTCCCTGAATGATGGTGTGCTGTGAATATCGTGCCCTTGTTGAAATTATGATGCGTTAACTTATGTGTTATGTGTTTGCGGGTGGTGATGAACATTGTACCTTTGTTGTTGTGTATCTTTGTGAAATGAGATGTCATCCGGGTAGGGTTCCGTCGAGACCTCCGGAGGCGCGTGCTTGCGAGTACGGCCAGACGTTATGTTATTCGGGTAGGGTCCGTCGAGGCCTCCGGAAGCGCGTGCTTGCGAGTACGGCCATACCTTATGTTATTCGGGTAGGGTCCATCGAGGCCTCCCGAGGCACGTGCTTGCGAGTACGGCCAGATGTATGAGTTGACCATAAAGTTATCTAATCGGGTAAGTCTGAAGAGGGCTCCGAGAATCGTTACTTGCGAGTACGATGTCAAGATAACTTATGGGTGTATTTGAGTCGTTTCGATGAGCTAGTCCGAGTGGGCCCTTCGGGGTCACAGAGATGATTTGACTGTTGATTTAATATCTCTTCAACGTGAATGTTTGATTCTTGATTCTCGGTTATATTGGTGGATATGGTTTTGGTCTTTGAAGTTTTGGGTTGAGAGTAAGACTATTTATATGATTTTGAAAGAAAACCTTTTTGAAAAAGAAAATGTTCTTATTTCATGATTTTACACTCGAGCCCCCGAAGTCTCTAAATAATCCCTCAAAGTGGTTTTTGGAGTAATTCGCACGATTCGTTTTAAAAGGAAATGGTTATTCTTTTAAACGCGTTTTGAAGTTATTCTTATGATCCTTCCAAATAGAAATAAATCTTCAAAGACTTTAGACTCGGGGATCGTATTACTACCTTGTCGATATGTTATTTTCATAACGGTTGTATTCTTGATGTATAATTGTATAGCTTGGTTACTTGCTAGCGATTCCATCGCTAACCCCTCGTTGGGGATTTTGTTATATATTCCAGGTGTTCTGACTGGAGAGTGAGCAACCATAGGATTGGCTCGGAGGATGATGCAAAGCAGCGATACTAGTCACAGTCGTAGTCTGTTGTCCGTCAGCGATCTGTCGGTTTGAGTTTTTCTTGTCATCCTTGAGGGGATGGACATTCTATGTATTATGTGATCGAGTTGTATTTTTGGTTCATTAGATGTACGGATATGCTGTGTTTTGAGAGACCTAATCGGTCTACGGTATTATGTTTTGGTCAAGTTGACCGTATGTGGGTTTTGATTTGTAGTCTCCTGCCTGGTAGTTCCTTGCGGAAAGGGGTCTACGGCGTGTAATATCCCTGAGTGGATTGGGGGTGTTACATTCAATTCGTACAGTTCAACCCTAACAAGAATAATATATAAATTAGAATCACCAAATTTGAAAACATATGTAATTTTAGTGTCGGCCTAACGTCAGGCCAAGTTTTCCTGGTCTGGCATAGAGGTGCCCATCGACGGGTCCGGATCCGGGTCGTAACCCTCCGGGTCAGCCGGCCAGGTCCGACCCGCCAATATTTTTTTGAAGTATTTATAAAATTTTATTTATTATCATTTTATACACGAAAAATAACTATAAGTGAACAAGGAAATCATTAAAAAAATGAGCTTGTATTTATTTTTAAGTTTTAACTTGAAATAATTGCCTACGTACCCTCGTGAGGAATCAAAGCTCTACGTAGTTCTTTTACTTAAGAAGAATTAAAAAAATGGGCTTGAATCTAGTTTTAAGTTTTCACTTAAAATTAAATTGCCTACGTATCCTCGTGAGGATCAAAACCCTACGTAGTTCTTTTTACTTACCTGACTTACCTTACTTACCTTTAGTCGAAGTCGATGTCGTCGTCGTCTTGATCATCGGTTTGACTCATTTGATTGGACTCTCCTTCAGTAGTGCCTTCTTGATAGGCATCATGGTCGGCTAATAGGTCATCCCACTTATTTTCTTGATCTCGTAACTCGGCTTTTGTTGTGTCTTTAAGTATCATTTGAGCCTCGAGATTTTTTGGCGTCATTCGAGATCTCCGCTTGTCCAACATATAGCCTCCTTCACTAAAAGCACTCTCAACGGGGACTGTGGATGTGGGCACTGCAAGAATTTCTTGTGCCAGAAAGTATGGGAAATTCAGTTCCCCTTCTCTTCCACCAATCCAACAGATCAAATGTACATGCATTGTCATTCTCCGGTGTAATATCCGCAATTTTCGATTTTTGGTAAATTTCTTTTTTCGGCCGAAGTCCGTTTTGACGGCTCGCTCATGACCGTTTCGTCATTCTGAGAATGATTAATTCTACACTTTTTGTCATCCGAGTTCGTTTGAGTGTTGTTTTGTTGAGTTCTGTGCTTTTTAGCGACTTTTTCGCACTTGAGTTCGATTCTTGCGAATCTCGTCAAAGCTATTGTTTGAATTTCCCGCAAGTTCGTTTAACTTTGTTAGACGTGTTGTGAACTTCGGTTTGGTTATTCGATCACGTATCGTGATTTCCGGGTGTTTTGGGCCATTTTGTAATTTCTTGAAAGTTACGGGTATCCATATCTGTATTTGTCATCTTGACCCTTTTCTTAGTCGCGTATGATTAATTATTGCATTACGTTTCATCTCGAGTCGTTGATGTCGTCCGCGAACTTTTCGTCGTGTTCGTTAGTGCGTTTTCGAAATCGAGGCATCGGGTCGTGGCGGTGGCGGTGGCCGGACCGGTGCGGCAATCGTCGGAAGTCTTGGGCACCGGCAGCGAGCCCAGTGTAATATGTCGAACAAAGCATCGTGCCGCGGCACACCCATCCGTCGCGGCACGGTGCGAGCAGTCCGCGGCACACCTATCCGTGCCGCGGCACACTCGTGTGTCTTCTGCGACCTAAACTTGCTCGACTGGTGCGCGGCACACGCAGCCGCTGCACAATGCCGAAACACAGGAGTATTTTTGGCACGTGCGCGGCACACAAAGCGGTCAGTGCGCAACCGTCTTTATTAGACGAAATCGGCCATTTCTTCTTCATTTTCACTGCGAGAAGAGGGAGATCGAGGGGAGAGAACTTCTCAAACAATCTTCATCCGGGTCGATTTTCATCATTTCCTTTCGGTTGTGAGGCTCGGATAATCAATCTAACGTGTGTTCTACGGATCTTAGTCCTTGAATCTCCAAAGGTAATATTTCTAGAACCTATTTTCGATTAATTTGGGGGTTTTGGGTTTTTCTTCCGATTCCTTCCGTTTTGTTGGTGGATTCATGATGAATACGATTAATATTGTTAGTATCTTTAGTTTTCCTACGGATTCATGGATATTTTGTGGATTTTACGGAATCGAGAGGGTTTGGTCGTGGTCCGCCCTCATTGTTGTTTATATACGAATATACATGAATCGTAGGCGGGTTTTCAGGTGTATTCCAATTCCGTATTCATTTAGAAATGGTTGTGATTGTATTCTTGAATCGTTAGGTTCGGTTTCATTGGTTCTAGCGTTCGTCGGTGACTTTCCTTTCCGTTCGTTGCGTCGTCAATAATTCAAGGCAAGTATTTTTGGAAACCTTTATGCTTAACGTGAAATGGTAATGTATATTGTGTGTGATTTGCTCACCTCGGGAGGGTCCGACGGGATCACGGGGGGAATCTATGGCTTCGTCTGGATTCATGAGTTTGATTCGCTAGCCGGCTCGGGAGGGTCCTTAGAGGCCTCGAGTGGGATTCGTGGCTTCGTCCGGTCCTAGGTGACGTGTGGTGCTTGGTTTGTTTTATGAATGTGGCCAGCTCGGGAGGGTCCTTAGAGGCCTCGAGTGGGATTCGTGGCTTCGTCCCGGTCCTAGGCAAATTAATTGTGACTGTTTGTTTCCGGAAAAGACATGTCTGGTTTTGACTTTTGAAATTGATATTGGTGCATGTACTATGAAATGTGTAAGCGATTGGTTTGCCTTGAATACTTGTACTAGCGTAATTGCTAACCCCTCTGGGGACCCGATGTCGGGGAAATTCTTGTTATGGATTTCAGGTTATGTTCAGTCAGACGAGCGGGCGCTGGGATGGTACGAGGATGTCGGCCAAGGTTGTTGACATGTGCAATTGAGTCTTGTTATTTCCTACTGTCTCTTTTGATGTGGGTGTTTTCCAAATTGTAAACTTATAGATTGTACTCGCGAGTACTTAGGCTTTTTCCTTTCAGATTGTGTTTGGACTTCGTTGGAGTACTGTATTTGTCGGTTGATGTTTATTATGCCGGTTGTACCGGACGTGTTGTTTTATTTTCTTGTTGTTAATAATTGTTTCCTTGCTAACCGAGATGGTTAGTCGAGTGGTGTTTTCTTGTGTTAGCCTGGTGGGTCCCATGTAGGGGTCCACGGCGCTGTAATACACCTCGAATATCTTGGGGGTGTTACAGAAAATGGTATCGGAGCTCTAGGTTTATGGATACCTAGGCTTGTTGGTTATTTGGGTCTAGTTGTGTTTTGTTTTGCACATTGTCACACCGCTGCCGGCATCTCAGTACATCCAGTGCTCGTAAGTTCTCCTTACTCGATTCTCTTGTTTTCTCGTGTTGAAATTCCACTTCTTGAACTGTGATTGCCTCTCTCGTACTTATCGTCGAGTTGTTTCTCGATCCATCCGGTTTGTGTACTTTTGATTCTAGTATTGCGCCGTCCTTTGTCTCTCTGGAGTATGTGCGCCGTTCCGGGCGTTTGTCATTTTGCGAGCCTTCCATCGCTAAACTTCCTAGCATTCGTGGGATTGTTGGTGATCGAAAGATCCGAGTTTTGCTCCGTGGTATATTGTGAGAGGGCTTGACTCTCTAGTTTTTTGTTGTATGATGGAATCTGTGTTTGGTGATTGCGATATACTAAGTGTATGTTGAGCCGAATGTACGGATGAGTTGGACACCGAAGGGTGCAGTATAATGTAGAAGTTTTGAACATTGATATGTTCCGGTATAGGTATTGATGGCAGAGTTTGTTGAGAAACTCACATAGCTGGTTTCGACATACGTCCAAATCGGTGATCTTTGGTTACGTTGTTAAACTTGAAGAGATAGTTTGACATATGCTTGGAATTGGTATTTCCGAGTTACGCTTTTTGAACTGGTGATTTTTGAATGTCGTATATGAGTGTGTCCGGAAATTGTTGGTACTTGGCTAATTATTGTTATTTACAACCAATGTGTTTCTATTAATAATAATACATGCGGCGTGCATGCTTGAAAATTTCATAGACTTGATCGTATTGTGGGTTTTTGAAAAGTGACATGAATTTGGGCGAGCCAGCCTTGTATTTTCAAATAAAACCTTGTGTCGGTATTTAAGGGTTGTGTTTAAAAGTGTTTTAGGATATTTTATAAAATGTTACATTGTTAAGCCCTTGTCGTGTTTAAAGGGGTCTTGAAAATGATTTTTAACTTATCGGTTTATTTTGAATAACTAGAGTATACGATTTTTAAAATCAGTTAGCTGGGAAACCTAGGTTGTCGAGTCAGTTGTGTTTGTTGAGTTTTGTCTCGTCGGATTTTGTCGACTTAGTCGCATCGCGACGCGTTGTTTGGGATCATTGGTTGTGATTAGTATCGAGGGCGGTCGTCACTTACGTGCGACCTATGGATGTAAAACTCCCTTCCTTGTGTTGTGCCTCGCGTGACACGAGTTATTTGTATGATTAGTCGTTGAATGATGGAATCCTTCTGTGGATTTTGATTTCACGATATGTGTTTATTAGACTCTCGTATTTGATTTATACGAGGAGTGTCGTCTCTGCTGATGTATTTTCGTACCGTATTTTATCCGCTGCGTGAGTTCTTTCAAGCGGCTTTCGGTATTTTGCAAACTGAGTTTTATTTCGTAAAACCGATTCCTTGAATCAAGTTTTGGCATTTTGGCCTTGAATATTTCATGATGGTTTGACAAATGATTTTGTGAGCTTTGGAAAAATATTACCGTCATTGGTCTTTTTAGCATTTTCGAAATGACATGGGAAATTGTGCTTAGCACAGTAAACCCGTGTGAGAAAGGTTTACGGCATGTAACTTTTCGGATATGTTCTGTTGTTGTCTCTTGGGTCATTAGCGCACGCTATGCCTTGCGGCTAGCGCGCGCAAGAGTGCGTTGGTAGCACGCTAAGGGGAGGATAGCGCACGCTACCTGGTAGTTCAGGGCAATCCAGGAGCTACTGGACTGAGTCTGAAGTTCTCGTTAGCGCACGCTAACACTTGGGGTTAGCGCACGCTAACAGTGTATTTTTGGTCAGGAGTTTTGTTTGGTGCCGTGATAGCGCACACTAACCTTAATGATTAGCGCACGCTAATTGTATCGATATAAATCTTTGGACACCCGATCTAAGTTGCATTTTTCTTCATTTCTTCTTCTTCCTCCATGATTTTGAGACGTAGCGACTCGGTTTCGCATCTGGGCTGATTTTTCTTCCATCCAAAGGTGTTTTGGAATATCCTAGATGATTTTTAACATCGTCTAATCCATTGTTCTTCGCCGAATCTAGGTATTTTCTTGAATCCCTAGAGTTGACTTTTTGGAGCTTTGTTCTTGATATCGTTTTCCATCCAGTTTTGATAAACCGATTGTTGTTTTAACTATTGTTGTTAAACATATCCTGCGGATTGTATATCATTGTCGTAATTTTGAGCGATTTGATGCGTGTGATATGATGTGTTTAAGTGAATGTTGATACGTGCGAATTTTGGGCATTCTGGCCTAGTGTACTTCTGAAAAACCTCGAGTATCTTAGAAAATAAACCTCGAGACGTACTTTTAAAATAAATTATTTTCTCACAGTGCTCTCAAGATGCCTACTAGTGCCACGCTATGTTTCAAAATTATTCTACTTTGAGGATCAAAATATTTTGAGATATTTCTAATGATTTAGAAATGTATTCGCTTAGACCCGAAGGTCGAATATAACTGAAAAGTTTTAATTTAACGAAAGGTGTCCTCATTTTTATCAAACGCAAGATGGTTTTTGTTTTCAAAACCTATCATTCCTAATTGTGGTCCGGGAAGATATGTGTGATGTTCGTGCTCTCGTTAGGGTGTTAACCCCCGAGTTGTTGTTGAATTGGTGGTGTGAGCGTTGAGTCGTTCGCCACACAGTTGTCGTGGTAACCTCTGCGAGGGGTGTGATATTGGTATTGGATGTTGTCGCCTCGTAGCGGTTTATGCGTTATCGCATATATGCGAGCTGTTAGAGATCGGGTTGGTATGATTGTGTGCATCGGTGATTGTTCCGCGTCGTGTCGATTGCTTGTTGTATTGTTACCTTGGTTCCGTTGTTGTGAGTTTCGGGAGCGAGGTCAAAGGTAATACCCGTACTATTTTGACTTCTATATCTTCTCTTTCTCCAGTCTATCGATTCGCTTGTGTTCATTGATACCTTCTGAACTTGTTCTGTATCTTGGTCTCATCGTTGAGCGAGTAATGTCGATTTTGAGTCGATCGTTATCGCTGTGACTTTTCCGAATTCGGTTCGATTCTTGTGAACCTTGTTCGGAAGTAACATCTTTTGGTTCTAATAGTTCTTTTATTCAAAGTGGATCGGATTTTGAACTTACGTATTTTCGGCTCTATCAACTCGTTTAGGCTCGTTAACATTTCGAACTTTCCCTATCCCTTGCTTTTGTTGATCGAGCGAGGGTGGTATTGTTTCGAATGACTCGTTTGTCGTTGTGACTTTTCAATCGCTATTCCCTTTCTGTGGATCTTATGGGGATGCACGTCTTCTTTATTCTCACCAGTTATCACAGGAGTTGTTGTTTGAATTTTATTACCCTACGTGTTTCGGACATGATCGTTCGATTTTTGTTGTCTCAATCGTTTGTTTGTTCAGTTTTTATTCTCGTTCGTGATTGTTGAGCGTTTAGGCTCCTTCGTAATTCCCTTAAGCTCGGGAAATTAGTCTCGTTTTCGATCTTCCAATCTTTAGGCGGTGGAATTCCGTATTTGTTCAGCGTTTGGCTCGCATTTTGATTGATGAACCGTTGGGTTGGTCAATCATATTGATTTTTGTTCGTTGTGTTTTGTGATTGCTCGGATAATTGACTTGATTGTATTATCCGTTTAATGACGCTTGTCACTCGTTGATTTTATTATGTCTCTACCGGTGACGTCGTGTTAGTCGCCCTAGAGCGTATTTTCTCGCCATATGTCTCTTTGCGTTCCTTGCAGCGTTTCACCGTCGGGCGCGAGTCTTCGGTTTCTTGTATCTCGTCGAGTTTTCTTGGCAAGGGATATTGCTTCTCCCTACTTATTTTAAGTTTCGGGACGAAACTTCTTTTAAGGAGGGTAGAATGTAATATCCGCAATTTTCGATTTTTGGTAAATTTTTTTTTTCGGCCGGAGTCCGTTTTGACGGCTCGCTCATGACCGTTTCGTCATTCTGAGAATGATTAATTCTACACTTTTTGTCATCCGAGTTCGTTTGAGTGTTGTTTTGTTGAGTTCTGTGCTTTTTAGCGACTTTTTCACACTTGAGTTCGATTCTTGCGAATCTCGTCCGAAACTGCTGTTTCGAATTTCCCGCAAGTTCGTTTAACTTTGTTAGACGTGTTGTGAACTTCGGTTTGGTTATTCGATCACGTATCGTGATTTCCGGGTGTTTTGGGCCATTTTGTAATTTCTCGAAAGTTACGGGTATCCATATCTGTATTTGTCATCTTGACCCTTTTCTTAGTCGCGTATGATTAATTATTGCATTACGTTTCATCTCGAGTCGTTGATGTCGTCCGCGAACTTTTCGTCGTGTTCGTTCCGTGCGTTTTCGGAAATCGAGGCATCGGGTCGTGGCGGTGGCCGAAAGCGGACCGGTGCGGCATCGTCGGAGCCTTTGGCCGAGCAGCCAGTGTAATATGTCGAACAAATCAGACTGTGTGCCGCGCACACCATCCGTGCCGCGGCACGGTGCGAGCAGTGCGGCACACCTATCCGGTGCCGCGCACACTCGTGTGTCTTCTGCGACCTAAACTTGCTCATGCAGGTGCCGCGGCACACGCAGCCGTGCCGCGCACAATGCCGAAACACAGGAGTATTTTTGGCTGTGCCGCGGCACACAAAGCGGTCACCGCGCAACCGTCTTTATTAGGCGAAATCGGCCATTTCTTCTTCATTTTCACTGCGAGAAGAGGGAGATCCAAGGGGAGAGAACTTCTCAAACAATCTTCATCCAGGGTCGATTTTCATCATTTCCTTTCGGTTGTGAGGCTCGGATAATCAATCTAACGTGTGTTCTACGGATCTTAGTCCTTGAATCTCCAAAGGTAATATTTCTAGAACCCTATTTTCGATTAATTTGGGGGTTTTTGGGTTTTTCTTCCGATTCCTTCCGTTTTGTTGGTGGAATCATGATGAATACGATTAATATTGTTAGTATCTTTAGTTTTCCTACGGATTCATGGATATTTTGTGGATTTTTACGGAATCGAGAGGGTTTGGTCGTGGTCCGCCCTCATTGTTGTTTATATACGAATATACATGAATCGTAGGCGGGTTTTCGGGTGTATTCCAATTCCGTATTCATTTAGAAATGGTTGTGATTGTATTCTTCGAATCGTTAGGTTCGGTTTCATTGGTTCCTAGCGTTCGTCGGTGACTTTCCTTTCCGTTCGTTGCGTCGTCAATAATTCAAGGCAAGTATTTTTGGAAACCTTTATGCTTAACGTGAAATGGTAATGTATATTGTGTGTGATTTGCTCACCTCGGGAGGGTCCGACGGGATCACGGGGGGAATCTATGGCTTCGTCCTGGATTCATGAGTTTGATTCGCTAGCCAGCTCGGGAGGGTCCTTAGAGGCCTCGAGTGGGATTCGTGGCTTCGTCCCGGTCCTAGGTGACGTGTGGTGCTTGGTTTGTTTTATGAATGTGGCCAGCTCGGGAGGGTCCTTAGAGGCCTCGAGTGGGATTCGTGGCTTCTTCCGGTCTAGGCAAATTAATTGTATTGTTTGTTTAGGAAAAGACATGTCTGGTTTTGACTTTTGAAATTGATATTGGTGCATGTACTATGAAATGTGTAAGCGATTGGTTTGCCTTGAATACTTGTACTAGCGTAATTGCTAACCCCTCTGGGGACCCGTTGTCGGGAAATTCTTGTTATGGATTTCGGGTTATGTTCGATCATTTAGCGGCGCTGGATGGTACGAGGATGTCGGCCAAGGTTGTTGACATGTGCAATTGAGTCTTGTTATTTCCTACTGTCTCTTTTGATGTGGGTGTTTTCCAAATTGTAAACTTATAGATTGTACTCGCGAGTACTTAGGCTTTTTCCTTTCAGATTGTGTTTGGACTTCGTTGGAGTACTGTATTTGTCGGTTGATGTTTATTATGCCGGTTGTACCGGACGTGTTGTTTTATTTTCTTGTTGTTAATAATTGTTTCCTTGCTAACCGAGATGGTTAGTCGAGTGGTGTTTTCTTGTGTTAGCCTGGTGGGTCCCATGTAGGGGTCCACGGCGCTGTAATACACCTCGAATATCTTGGGGGTGTTACATCCGGCACAAACTAGTTGCATAATATCGACTAAGGTCATTTCTTTGACCGACGTTACTACCCCCCTATTTCTTGCTATATTATAGAGTTGTTGTTGAAATGGGTTAGTGGGTGTTCTCTCGAATTCCATGTTAAATGTATTTATATTCCTAGTTCTTGTATTTTGAGTTTGAATCCTATCACCATATTTAGCTAAATATTCAGCAAAAACACTTTCTAAACTATTTTTTAAATCAATTTTTACTTGTTCAACGTCAGGAATATTTTCAAACAAAGTTTGACTTTCAACACTATTCACAATATTAGGAAAACCCAAATTTTTAAGAATATTATAATATATTTCAAGTAATTGTTGTACTTGAGCTAAATTCAAATCGGGAGATAAAACAGCACTAATCAAGAAAACATCATGAATACGATTAAAGTATTTTATCCATTTTAAACACATAAAATAGCATTCGAAAATCTTTCGGATTTACTACAAGCATCCATTTTGGATACAATAAAACAACAATGAAATAAAACTTTAGGAGAAGTGGGATAATAACAACCACTTAAATCTTTAGTTGCATTTTCAAAAACCTTTAATAGTTTTATTAAATCTTTAGTTTCATCCCAATATGTTGGCAATAAATAAAATCCTTCTACGTGAAAATACGTATCAAAAAATTCACACGATAATTCTTTATATTCATTAGTTGAATTTAACATCTCATAAGTTGAGTTCCATCTATGTTTTACGTCTGGAGTAAAAAATTTGGGTTGCATTTGTTTTGATTTTAAAAATTTTCGCCATTGTCCAGCTAACTTAGTACGATTATGTAAAAACAAGACACATTTTCTAATTGGTTCTATTGCCTCATCTACATATTTTAATGCATCTTGTACACACGAGTTTAGAATATAACATATAAATCTAGTATGAAATAATCGACTCGCTAAAACAGGATTGCAAGCTTGTATTAAAGTTGGTACACTTGCAGTATTAGAACTAGCATTATCAAAACCAATTGAGAAAATTTTATCATTTAAGCAATAAAAAGTTAAAATTTTAATAATTGCTCTAGCTATATTATCTGCACTATGTGCACAATTAAATTTTTTAAACGCAAGTAATCTTTTGTTTAAGTTCCAATTTTTATCAATCTATTTGTATAGTTATTCCCATATAATCATTTTTTGTTTAAAATCTGCCCACGTATCTGCAGCTAAAGAAACTCTATGATTTATAGATCTAAAATAAGCTCGTAGTCCAAGTTTATGTTGTTTGGCTAAGTATACTACTTGTCTAGTCATTGTGGTACGTGGGATTCGTTTAGTAGCAAGATTATAGGCATTTTGCATCCTATATTCTCAACACGTGCTATCCGCAAAATTAAAAGGTAAAGATTCTTGTGCACATAATTTTGCCATTTGTTCTCTAGCAATTTTTTCATTATATTTATAAAGTTGAAATAGCTTCATCGATTTCATGGTCCATTTTTTCGTCAATGTTTTGCTGTTGTTGACGATTCGGGATACGTCGAAATCCCCGGGGGTCAACTTCTTCTTCACTGGTAGTTGTTATACTACCGTAATAGATACTTTCATGTATAATATCATATTCAGGTTCTTGACTTTCATTTTCAAAACCGAGTGGAGTTTGGTTTTGGGGCTCGCGAATAATTATCTCAGATGGTTTCTTCGATTTTCCCCAAAGAGCCATCGCTCGAACTTGGACATTTTGGATTTTTTGGGAGACGTAGCAATACCCTTTCCCTTGTCTGAACACGACATAATGATTAAATGCAAAAAAAAGAGAGATTAACTGGTATAGCAATTAGCAATGAGAGTTTGAGAGATAGATTAGAATGAAGGTGTGAAAAAAATGTGCTGGGGGGGATGTATTTTTATAGATAGATTTTTTTTTAAAAAATCTGAATTCTAGCCGTTGGACCCACTAGGTCACGGGTCCGACCCGCCGGGTCCAACGGCCAGAAATTCCAAATGTGATTTTTTTAATTCCGTCGGGTCGACGGGTCGGACCCGGCGGGTCGCTGGATTGGGAAATGTAAGACCCGGACCCCACCCGTGTATACCACGGGTCCAGGTCGACGGGTACGGGCTCTACACGGGTCAGCCGGGTCTGGATCGACGGGTCGACCTGCCGGGTTGGGGTTTTTTGGGCACCTCTAGTCTGGCAGTAGAAAGTGTTGGAAAGTAAAACGCAGCGGAAGCGAAGTTTAGGAAAGAGGATAATCCCATTTTACGCATCCACGAGCATAAGATCTATTTAGGCATGCTAATTAATTAATTACTAAGACTAATAAGCAATTTAAATATTATTTATTATTTATTAATTAAATATGTTGATTATTAAAATATCCTAATCTAGATCCAAAGATCATAAGATATTACCTTTTGAAGAGTATTGGTTGCTTTCGTCTTGATCACCTTGTATTTCTACCTTTAGACATTCTAGAGTATGATCCGTCTTAACCCGGACGTTGTGTGGGCAACAAGCTACCGAATCTTGTTTAGACAACTTTGGATCGACCGAACCCTTCTTGTTTGTGATCACTTTATTTTTCTTTGCTTTCTAATATTTTATGAATACTCTTAGCAAATTAATTGTGTTATCTAAATTGTAGAATCAAAGACACAAGTCTAGATCTACAATTAAACACAAGAGGAAAAATTTGATCACATAACCTCACAAGATAGCATAAAATCGGTCAACACCCCTTATGTCCTATATATAGGCTCTTAGACTACTACTAGGGATCTTAAGGAGGATTATGGAAGGACTCCTAATAAATTCATCTTACCTTATTATGACTCTTCCTAATATAATGAATCTATTAATATAAATTTAGACCACTAAAAAATTGATATTGCACTTCCTACCAAAATCCCAAATTATGAAATTGGGCTACTTATTAAATATATTATTTCCCGTATTTAAGATATCGAATGTCCATTAATTAATTATAAGCTACTGACAGCTTTAATTAATTAATACCTATCCAAGAGTAGTACCACTCGAACCTTATTATTATATCAGAATTAAATCCACCTGCAGGGTTTAATATAATAATCATTATCGATCTCCTAAAGGGGACATCACCAACCCGCACGAGTTGGGACACGATTTCTAGTAATAATAATAACTGTCGTATAAATAATATTATTGCCAAGATACGAGGCTTATTGAGTCGATGATTTTGACGCTCACCTATGGTAAATCATAGCAATATACACAATTAAATATTATGTACTTAGAATTAAGAAATAATAATTATCCGAGATTTACGTTCTTCTTACAGTCAGTACAGAAGACACTATATCACCTCGATCCAGTTCAACGTATGTAAATGCGCTAATGCATGCTTATAGTCAAGACCAACTAATCTCAAGCATACACTACAACCTTTTATATCATTTGTCTAATAATTATATAGGTTGTGAACTATTATATTATTTTATAAGGCATCGATAATGTGATCTCCCGTGTGACACCAACACACCATATTATCTACAATATAAAATAATTAGACATTTCATTTGCATAACCATAACGTGAATAAATATGCAAAACATGTGATTAAATGTAGTTAATATTCTCATAGGTAGCAACAGGGAAATTAGGTAATACAAGCATAGAGTATGCTTTGCAGTATACAATCCTAACAATCTCCCACTTATACTCAAAGCATGCTTTTAAGTATACTACTCTATTACATAGTCTCTCATTTCTCCCACTTATACTCAAAGCAATGCTGCCATACACTGTAATCCCATTCCTTCCACATGCCTTTCAAAAACTTTTGAAGGTAGGCCTTTCGTGAAAGGGTCAGCAAGATTATCTTCCGATTCAACCCTGGCTACAACTACGTCTCCTTCCTTTACGAAGTGTCGTATGATGTAGTACTTGCGGTTGATATGTTTGCTTGCCTTGCGGGCTCTTGGTTCCCTCGAATTTGCAACTGCCCTTGTATTATCACAATAAAGTGTAATACCCTCTGGTAAATCGGGAATCACATCTAAGTCCTGCAGGAAGTACTTGAGCCACACTGCCTCCTTGGCTACCTCAGAGGCTGCCACGTACTCGACTTCCATGGTAGAGTCCGAGATGCATTTCTACTTCACACTCCTCCAACTAATGGCTCCACCTCCCAGGCTAAACACATAACCCGAAGTAGACTTGGACTTTTCTTTGTCCGATGAAAAATCTGAGTCAGTGTAACCCACCGGAAATAGGTCGTCTGATTGATATACAAGCATGTACTCCCTAGTCCTTCTCAGGTACTTGAGTATGTGCTTGACAGCAATCCAGTGTCCTGGTCCTGGGTTTGACTAATATCTAGCAGCCATGCCTACGGCATGATAGATATCTGGTCTAGTGCAAAGCATAGCATACATGAGACTTCCCACGGCAGATGCATAAGGGACCATCTTCATGTCATCTATCTCCTTTTGTGTCCTGGGACACATATCTTTAGATAGTTGAATTCCATGTCTGTAAGGTAGAAAACCTTTCTTGGAATTCTCCATGCTAAACCGCTTTAGCACTATATCGATATAGGATGCTTGGGATAAGCACAACATTCATTTCTCCCGATCACGAAAGATCCTGATTCCAAGGATGTGTCCTGCATCTCCTAGATCCTTCATATCGAACTGATCAGATAGCCATACCCATACGTCCGACAATTCCTTCATGTTGTTTCCAATCAGAATGATATCATCTACATACAGTACAAGAAACACCAACACGTTTCCATCGCATTTCTTATATACACAACTCTCACTCGGGCATTATACAAATCCATATGACTGGACAACTTCGTCAAAACGAGTGTTCCAAGATCTAGATGCTTGCTTAAGTCCATAAATGGATTTCTTAAGTTTGCACACCAGGTGCTCTTCCCCTTCAGCAATGAATCCCTCTGCTTGGCGCATATAGATTTCCTTGTCTAGACTCCCATTTAAGAATGCAGTCTTGACATCCATCTGCCAAATATCCAGATCCAAATGCGCAGCTATAGCTAAAAGAATCCGGATTGACTTAAGCATGGCCACCGGCGAAAAGGTTTCATCATAATCGATACCCTCTTTCTGAGTGTAACCTTTTGCAACAAGCCTCGCTTTGAAGGTTTCAACCTCCCGTCACGTCCTTTCTTTCGCTTGTAGACCCATTACTCCCAATGGCTTGTACACCATCAGGTAGCTCTACTAGCTCCCACACTTGATTGGAATCCATAGATCCCATTTCTGATTCCATTGCTACTTGCCAGGAGTCAGCATATTTATCTTGGATTGCCTCATTATAGGTCCAGGGATCTGATTCATCTTTGCCTGGGATTGAGTCTGAAGACTTTCTCACGCCAATGAATCGTTCCAGCTGACGAACAACCCTCCCACTACGACGAGGCAAGTCCTAAGTTGGTGTAAAAGTATCAGAATCGATACGTGGTGCAGTGTTAGTTGGCGCTTGTACGATTGGTATAGACGGTGTCTCGCCCCTCAGCTCCTCCAGAATTATCTCGCTCATGGGCTTGTGACTAATCATATAATCCTCTTCCAGAAATCGAGCATTGGTGCTAACAATGACCTTCTGATTCTGGGGACTATAGAACAAGCCACCCTTTGTTCCCTTATGATATCCTACAAACACTCGTACTTCTGTACGAGATGCCAACTTATCAGCTTCCTTATTCAGCACATGTGCTGGAGTACCCCAAATCCGAACATATCCTAGACTGGGCTTACGCCCACTCCATAGTTCTATGGGTGTTTTTGGAACTGATTTCGAAGGCACCAGGTTCAGAATGTGCGCCACTATTTCTAAGGCGTATCCCCAAAACGAAATAGGTAAATCTGAATAACTCATCTTTGATCTAACCATTTATAAAAGAGTCCTATTCCTTCTTTCAGCCACACCATTTTGTCGTGGAGTTTCCGGCGCGGTGAGCTGGGATGAAATCCCTTCATTCGCCAAGAAATCCAAAAACTCTCCACTAAGATATTCACCACCACGATCAGATCGTAGTGACTTGATACTCTTCCCATGATGCTTCTCCGTTTCAGCCTTGAAGTCTCTGAACTTGTCAAAGGCTTCAGACTTACATCGCATCAAATAAATGTATCCATATCTCGAATAATCATCTATAAACGTGATGAAATATTCGAAACCACCCCTAGCCTGGATATTCATTTGGACCACATACATCCGTATGAACCAATTCTAACACATTCTGAGCACGGTTTCCCTTGGTTTTAAAAACCCTTTTGGTCATCTTTCCTTCCAGACAGGATTCACAAATTGGAAATGACTCAACTTGGAGATCATTCAATGGGCCATCATCTACCAATCTTTGAATCCTTCCAAGGTTTACATGCCCTAACCGTAAATGCCACAGATATGTTTGGTTTATGCTTGAAGGTTCTTTTCTCTTTTTAGGTTTAGACAAAGAGTTAAGTGATTTATGCATAGGAGTTTGTGCAGTATTAACGACATATAGTCTATCAGTAAAAATACCTTTGCAAATGTATTCACCGCTTCTTTTCTTAATAATGGCATCATCATCAAAAGAAACTGAATAACCATCGCTTTTTAATTTAGAAACTGAAATTAAATTCATTCTACAATCCGGTACTAATAATACATTATTGAGGACTAATAATTTATCATTAATCTTCAACTGCACAACTCCCACTACAACAGCCATAAGCCTGGAATAATCGCCCCAGTTGATGGTAATCTCGCCCGCACTAAGCTGCTTGGTTACCTGAAAACCATGCGAGTCAAAGCAAACATGATCAGTGGAGCCTGAATCAACTATCCACGAAGTGGAAGAACAAGTTCCCAAACATGTTTTGACTACTAGTGCATGAGACATACCTTTCTTAAGAGCAGGACAGTCCGCTTTAAAATGTCCTTTCTGACCGCACTTGTAGCACTTTCCCTTTGGCTTTTTGTTCGCCTCGGGTTGAGGAGCCTTGCTTTTCACCTTGAGGGTTGCCACTTGCTTCTGGACAACCTGATTTTTCTTCTTTCCCCATTTGGATTTGGATGAAGTAACACCGGTTGCCGTAAGAATCTGATGATAACCTTGTTTGAAGAGACCTTCAGCAGATTGAAGCTCTGTCAGAAGTTCCGCCAAACTATATGTCCTACGGTTCATATTGTAGTTAAGGAGGAACTACTCAAAGCTTCTTGGTAAGCTGCCTAAGATAATATCGACCTGCGTTTCCGCATCGATAGTAGCCCCCAATATGCTCAGTTCGTTCAAATGAGACATCATTTTCAGAACATGATCCCTTACTGGGGTCCCTTCAGACATTTGGGTTGTCATCCATACCCTCATTGCATTTTGTCTAGCCGCCCGATTCTGATGACCAAACATCTCGGTGAGACTTTTCATCATTTCCGCGGCCGAGCCCATCGTCTGATGTTGATGCTGCGATACATTTGTCAGTGAAGCCAAAATGTAACAGCGAGCCATCTCATCAGACTTTTTTCATTTACGGAATTCAGCCAACTCTTCAGGAGTGGCATCCGGTTCTGGTTCTAGAGGGATCTCCTCAATTAAGACAAATTTATGCCCCTCAGCAGTCAGGACAATGTCAAGATTTCTTTTCCAATCGGCAAAGTTAGTGCCATCAAGTTTATTTTCTTTGAGAATAACAGCTAGTGGATTGAAATACATCTGAGATAAAAATTAAAAACATCCATCACATAATGCATAGTAAAATATATCGAAAAACCTCAAAACACAATATATTTGCTAGCAACCAACACCTCGAAAAATCCGCACATGCAAGCCACAGTCGTGTGGACGTTTACACATACATTTTCCAAGTAGAGTTTTACGTCTTTAATTTTACTATCTAGTCAAATTCCGTTATGACAAGTAAAATTAATAGTTGGTTCCTCTTGGCCATGTATTAATTAACATAGACTCCGATGGGGAGCTTATTAATTAATACACCTAAGTGAACACCATAATTTAACATCCTTAAAATATTATCTTTTAAATAATAGTCCTACAGATAGAGAGGTCCTATCATAAAAAGTAATATTTACCTTATGTTATCATTTTGAAATTTAAAACTAGTGAACCTATAATTAGCACATCTGATATGGAGGAAGACTCTAATGTCAATGCGCATGCTAATTACTTCACAATTTAAATTAGTTATGGAGGCCAATTTGATTTTATTTAAAAAAAATAAATCAATTTAATCACTTAGTTATTTTAGCCTTAAGGTTTTTAATTTTCTCGTCCTAACATGCAAGGAAACATATCACGCATACTTCCATACATGCCATACATCAAAACAATAAAACCAAAATAAAGCGTGGATAATTAAATTATCCAATTATCATGGTCTTCTTCCTTGAGTTGAACCCGAGAAAATCTTCGACTTGATCTCTCCCACTGAATCAAGAATCTCGTGGCTCCTCCCCGGCCGGGCCGTGGATTTCTAAAATTAAAATTTCACTTTTATGCAAAATTAATTACATAAAAAAATTAATTTTAAATCCCGACTCTCCAGCGGACGCAACGAACGGCGGCGAAATGGACCGGACCAAAAACTGGACGACCCGGCCCGGACAGTCGCCGCAGACCGGGCAATGCTCGGCTCTACTCGGAAGGCCGTGTCTTTGCTCGCCAATACCGCTTCTTTGTCGCCGCGGATGCCCAGCAGTCCCGGTAGTCCCGGTTCTGCTCTATTTCTTCGTGATCCCGTCTTTTCCGAATTCAATTACAATTTTATACAAAATAAAATACATCGAAATTACATTAAGATTACACGAAAAATAAAACACCTAGAACTACCCGCGGATTTTCTCACGGAAAAAACCATTACATGCCTCAAAACCGGGCTAAACCAACAATTACATAATTAATATAAATAAATAAATAAACCATTCACATAAACCATGATAATTGGATCATATCACCTAAAAGAACACATCGAGCAAAATATTCCAACATCAAAATATATGAATATTTAAATTGCGATCAATTAATCACCAAAATTAATTAAAATAGCAAAAAGCCTAAAAAACCGGCTCCGATACCAATTGTTGGAAAGTAAAATGCAGCGGAAGCGAAGTTTGGGAAAGATGATAATCGCGTTTTACGCATCCATGAGCATAAGATCTATTTAAGCATGCTAATTAATTAATTACTAAGACTAATAAGCAATTTAAATATTATTAATTATGTATTAATTAAATATGTTGATTATTAAAATATCCTAATCTAGATCCAAAGATCATAGTATATTAGCTTTTGAAGAGTATTGGTTGCTTTCGTCTTGATCACCTTGTATTTCTACCTTTAGATCAAGACACAAGTCTAGATCTACAATTAAACACAAGAGGAAAAATTTGATCACACAACCTCACAAGATAGCATAAAATCGGCCAACACCCCTTATGTCCTATATATAGGCTCTTGGACTACTACTAGGGATCTTAAGGAGGATTATGGAAGGACTCCCAATAAATTCATCTTACCTTATTAGGACTCATCCTAATATAATGAATCTATTAATATCAATTTAGTCCACTAAAAAGTTGATATTGCACTTCTTACCAAAATCCCAAATTACGAAATTGGGCTCCTTATTAAATATATTATTTGCCATGTTTAAGATATCGAATGTCCATTAATTAATTATAAGCTACTGACAACTTTAATTAATTAATATCATATCCAGGAGTAGTACCACTCGAACCTTATTATTATATCGGAATTAAATCCACCTGCAGGGTTTAATATAATAATCATTATCGAGCTCCTCAAGGGGACATCATCAACCCGCACGAGTCGGGACATAATTTCTAGTAATAATAATAACTGTCGTATAAATAATATTATTGCCCAAGATACGAGGCTTATTGAGTCGATCATTTTGACTCTCACCTATGGTAAATCAAAGCAATAAGTATTATAAATACACAATTAAATATTATTACTTAGAATTAAGAAATAATAATTATCCGAGATTTACGTTCTTCTTACAGTCAGTACAGAAGACACTATCTCACCTCGATCCAGTTCAACGTATGCAAATACGCTAATGCATGCTAATAGTCAAGACCAACTAATCTCAAGCATACACTACAACCTTTTATATCATTTGTCTAATAATTATATAGGTTGTGAACTATTATATTATTTTATAAGGCACCGATAATGTGATCTTCCGTGTGACACCAACACACCACATTATCTACAATATAAAATAATTAGACATTTTATTTGCATAACCATAACGTGAATAAATATGCAAAACATGTGATTAAATGTAATTAATATTCTCATAAGTAGCAACGGGGAAATTAGGTGATACAAGCATAAAGTATGCTTTGCAGTATACAATCCTAACAGAAAGACCCTTATAAGTTAGTTTATAGTGTACCAAACGAGACTTTTTTTAAATCATCATCATCATCAACTGCACCTTAATTCCGACTATGTTGGGACCGACGATATGAATATAGTGTCATATTGTCTAAAATTAGTTAACACTATAAATTCATGAGGAAAAAAATGGCAAAGTTTTACGTGGGATATTCTTACTGTCACAACATTCATACGAAGGAAAAAATGAGAATTTTTAAGTCAGTCTAGAATAGAAACTATCTTATTCTTGAAACTAATAATATTGTTTCGATACCGTGAAGGTATTTCTATATCCACAAATACGACTACGAGAGATATGAGGTATAGAAGGAGACTACATTGGACTACTGGAGATATGAAAAACCAGTGCCTTGAGAGATGAGAGCAAGAGACATAATTAGGGGAAGAACGAGATGGAAAAACGCGTAAGATTTAATAAGTTTAACCCTTCTTTTTATTTCCGACCCCGCTACAAGCCATAACGAATTATATAAGCAATGACATAATAAGCCAAAATGACATTTTTATCCTTACTTTTTTACCATTTTGTAACATCCACAATCGGCAATTATGTCATTTACACCCCCATTATGTCATCTATTATGGCAATATCAATGGCAATCTAGCATTTTCCTTTTATTTCGGATCCGGTCTTTCAGGTCGGGTTTCGGGTAAAAAATGTGATTTTTCGGGGTCGGGTTTAGGGTAAAAAAATTACCATCTGGAATGGCACTGGAATCAATGTTTTAAAAGGAGGAACGAGGCACGCCTCAAGGCGTTGCCTCGAGGCGAGGCGTCGGGAAAACGTCCTGGGACGCTCATTCTGTAATACCCCCAAACCACTCGGGAATATTACAGTGCTGCAGATCCTCCCCGTGAGGATCTAACAGGCTAAATACAGAAATCACGACAAAACAATACATACTGACATGGCTAAATAACGAACCATTAGACCTATTTGGTCTTTTACCACAACATACACATCAACCATACATAACTTTGTCTCACAACTCGTACCCACGCAGGGGTTAGAATACATCAATATTTCCATAAAACGGAAAATACCACAACAGAAAGACAAAACAGCAAGACTTCACCAAATACTCAACACAGGTATTCATGTGATTAGTATCGTCGTCTTCCATCATCCTTCGTAACGATCGAGTGAATTGCTCCCCAACAACCTGCAAGTACCTAGACGCAATACAGACATCCACCCCCCGAATACTCGGGGGTTAGCAAAACTCCACTATTTTGCTAGTGCAAGTATAAAATACAAATATAAGCCATACACAACATACTCCAAGCGCATAATAATCGTGAAGATGGTTCCCGAGATGAGTCACTTGATCAAAATAGTTCAAATCATGAAAGGTGGGAATAAAACCCATATACATCTTACAAAACATTTATGATCTCGGGAGTTTTGAAAACATTTGGGATATAAGAATTCTCAGGCCTTTCAAAACCACTTGGGAACATAGCCCAAAGATCATTTTTCCAAAATACAATTACGATAACAAAACACGGGGTCCACGACCCAATCATACCATTCCAATCACAAAACACAGGTTCCACGACCCAATCACCCATAACAACATATTCCCAAGGATTATTCGCGTCCCGTGCTAACAAGCCACGAACCTGAGATGCTTCCGCAGAACATACCCGGGTGAATAACCCAATGGGAAACCATACCAAATTACATGTCACCGTGACAACAGTCACATAACCACAATCATACATACGTTCATAGTTACCCCGACATCGGGCTAGCAAGCCACGAACCTCGGAGCCTCCACGAGACATACCCGATTGGACAACCTATGACACGTACATCACGCAACCAAACCACAACCATAAGTTATCCCGACATCGCGCTAACAAGATACGAGCCCCTCAGTCCCCACAAGACATACCCGGATTGGATAACCCCACAAGTTATCCCGGCATCGGGCTAGCAAGCCACGAACCTCGGAGTCCCCGCAAGACATACCCGATTAGATAACCCTACGGTGACGCCCGACCCGTACTAGCAAGAACGGATCCCGGAGATTCAACAAATCTTACCCGGTGGCACATCACTTGCAACAATCATACCACAACAAGTAAATACCGATACCAAACAACACTAAGCACTAAACCTCCTTATAAAGGAGTTATAACTAATATCCCACAACGTCACCTATTCACCGAACAAGTACACATAACAATACATAATTCTCGGCAAGTGATTACGGTCTGCTATATTCGCAAAAAATAATTATAACATCTTCCAACATACGACGCATACACGCACATTCCGAAAACACATTTACTCATGAAGCATACACACTATCTTTGAAGAAAACCCTTTTATCGAGAATATACCGATCCTTTCTAAAGTTCATTAAAACATTCAGACTGCACATATAATTAATTACCAACCATTATGTCTACGAAACATGAAATGTATGGGCAAGATACTTGCCTCGAAATCATGAGCAACGGAACAACGAACAGATGAGGTCGAGCTGCCCTTGAACTTCGTAAAATGACCAAGAATCTCGAAAGCCCCATGAATACTACAAGAACAATACCATCACAAATTAACAACACTAATTGGAATCCGAAACGACACTAAGAACAACGAGGATCTAAGAGTTTCTCAAAGAAATCAAGAAACATTGTTCCGGGTGATATAAAATCAATCAACGAGTTACCAATCCGAAGTTCATGGCCAAGACAACAAGAATACATAACCGATCGGATGAGATCGGGTAAGAATTGCGAAACAAAAGAAAAACCCCAAATATTTCTCAATTAGGGTTCTTAGGAAGGAAATACTTCGACCCGGAATGAAAACCAGTTAGATGATGATAATAACATGAAGAAAACTCACCAAGATGATGTTTGACCATGAAGATCGCCTCTGATCTTCCTTAGAGACTCGCCTTGATGACTGGAAATGAAAAAGAGAGAAAAAGAAAGAAAAATGGGAAGGAGGCCTACTGTCCAGTATTTATACTGGACAGCTATTAGCGTGTGCTAACTCTGTGCAGCAGCGTGCGCTAACGGGTCAACAGTTACAGAATGCTCCGCCCACAACACTGCTAACGTGCGCTAGTCAAGAAACATAGCGCGCGCTATCGAGTCATGTGACCAGTCCAGTGGCTCCTGGACAGTAGCGTGCGCTAAATAGACGATAGTGTGCGCTAACTACCAACCTTAGCGTGCGCAAAACGGACAAATAGCGTGCGCTAAATAAACGATAGTGTGTGCTAACTACCAACCTTAGCGTGCGCTATCGAGACTCCAGTCCCAGTCCAATAGCTCCTGGACTACCTCTGGACTGCCAGTTAGCGTGCGTTACACACCCGGTAGCGTGCGCTAACAAGGACACAATAGCGCGCGCTACACCACAAGCGATAGCATGCGCTACACAAAAACTCATACAACGATCTGAAACGGAATCAAGTACGTGCCCACTCATGACACACCCAAACGTGCCACAACATTCCAAAGACATGGACAATGCCAATCCGATAACCCGCACAAAAACTCAACGAAACCGGAGCGAAGATATCGGGTATTACACTTTCAAAAACTAAAAAAGAAGGCGGACGCCTTTTTCGGTTGAGGCGTATGAAAGGCGCACGCCTCTCCAAGGTGTACGCATAAGGCGTTTGAGGCGTTTTGCCTTTTTTTTTTAAATAAATGAAAAAATATAAAGAGGAGGCCCAGGCAAAAAAATAGAGAAAAGATCTTCCAGCGCGACTTCCAGCCCTAATTCTTTTCAGCCTCCATCGCGACTTTCACCTCCGACTTCCAACGACCGGCGACTCCAACCTCCAGTCCGACAGCAACTCCGACATCGACTCTGACCTCCAGCGACCTCCGAGGCTACGACTTCCAGTGACCTCCGACATCCCCCGTACGTTTCCGACGACCTCCTTTCTTTTTTCTTTATTCTATTTTTTGTTTAGCAGCAGATTTTTTTTGCTTTATTTTGTTTATTTGCTTCCCCCTTAGTTTTCTTTATCTGATTCTTAGGCAGTAGTTTTTTTATGTTGAAATCTTAGGCAACCATGTTTTTTGCATTATTTTGTTTATTTTGCTTCCCCCGTAGTTTGCTTTGTCTGATTCTTAGGCAACAATTTTTTTTGGTGAAATCGTTTCTGCTTTTTAAATCTTTTTCCTTTATTTTTTTACTTCTTTTCTTGGCTTTCTTCATATATTGTTTAATTGATCATGTAGGAATATGACATCCGGCAAGTGGAAGGACCCAGTATGGAAATATTGCATGGAGGAAAACGGAATAGAAGGAAAAGGGTACAAATACGTTAAATATAATTTTTGCCAAAAATAATAAAAGGAGGATTATATCGACATAAACATAATCTCGTGGGCACAAAAAAAGATGTTGCCCCATGCACTAAAGTTTCTGATGATGTAAAGAAAGAGATACAAAATTATCTGAAATCGACCGAGAAGGCAAAAGTGGACATGCAAAGAAATAAAGATGAATTGGTTGATAGCGGGTCATATTATCAAAGTCAAAATTCATGTTTTTGAGGCTCTAGCGGGGGGGAGTGTTTATCAAAGGGGAATTAGGGGTCCGATGGATAGATTTGTTGCCGACGTTGGTAATGGGGATGTAATCCAATCCCGTGGAATGATCATGGTTCTAAAAAATGCTAGGCGCTAGGCGTTCGGATTGCTAACGCCTAGCGCCCAGAGGATTACTCGGGGATTAATCGGATTAGGCGGATTTATTTTTTATTATTACTTTAATCATTTTTATATATAAAACTATATATATGTAAAATAATTAAAAATAATTAAAAACCATTTAAACAGATATATAATCAATTATATATTAAATTTGAAATTCTGATATAGATATCAAGGAGTCCATAATATCCATAATATCTCAGTTTAGAAATTTGTAGTACTATTAGAACAAAATAAAAAAAATAAAAAAGTATAACCGCCTAGGCATCCGCCTAGTCGCCCACGTAGCTACGAAATTTGAGACATTGATATAAGTATAAAGTAGTCCATAGTATCCATATTATCTTAGATTGCTTTCATAGGTCCCCGCTGTTATGAATACTTTAGATTTTGATGATGTCATCCCTGTATTAATTGATTATTCAAATGTATGTACTTGGCAAATTGTAAAGAAGAACCAATTGAGTATCTTCTATAGGCCTTTAAGTTTAGGCCAAGTCATGTTGATCAACACAAAATCGACTAAGTTTAGAACTGCCGTTTATCAGAGAAGTTACCAGGCAAGATCATTTCAGAGGAGTTTTGGTCAACGCAGAATCTCAGAGAGATTTGACCAAAACCCATCTGCAGTCAAGTTATCAGACAAGATCTGGTCAACAAATATCAGCTGTAGTGCGGGGTACTTCTGGAAAGCTCTTAGTTGGAGAAAGATAACACTTTAGTCTTTAAAGCTGAGTACGGGGTACTTCTGCAAATGAGGTTTCAGAAGTTTTGCGACTGATAAGGCATCAAAGGATTCTTGATTGGAAGGTGATAGACAGCTCGAGAGTTGTTGAGACATCAACGGATTTTCGATCAAGAGGTGCTAGGCAGTCAAAGAGAGTTACAACGGCCACGGGATTCCACTGGTTGGAAGCTATTGTAACTGGTTGAATCATTGTAATGTTTATCACTGGTTGAAAGTTATAGTGAGTTCATCTCCAACTGGTTTGGAGAAAAGTGGACTAGTAGAGGATTACCCACATCTGAAACCACTATAAGTGCTTTGAACATCATACTTAACTGCTACATTCATATTTACTGTTCCATTAGATAGTTATCTGCAGTTAACATTAGTTGCAATCGTCATCAGCTGTGCCTTCCGCATTACTTGTCTTCAGATGACATAAGTCATCTGTACCTAATCACAGCTGAGTAACTCACTTGAGATTTAGGAAAAGAGTTTAATAAATCTATTCACCCCCCTAGACTTATTCGTGACGACTTGTGACCTACAAGTGGTATCGGAGAGGTTGGTTCAATTTTTACAGAACCATATCCATATATTTGAGTATATATAACTTTAGTCTCTCATTTTAGATGGAACACATGCAGCACATGCATTCTAGACTTTCCGTTTTTTCAATTGATGACTATGACTTATGGAAGATAAGAATGCAGGCACATTTATCATCTGTCCACGATGACATGTGGAGTATATTTGAAGAAGTTCCTTTCATCTATATGAAGGACAACACAGATGAGAATATTGCAGCTGGGAAACCAAGACAAATTCCCAAGACCAGATCAGAGATGACCTCCGAAGAAAGAAAGCTGGCAAACCTCGACAATCGAGCCAGAGGTATCTTATATCAGACCTTTGATCAATCCACCATGTTAATAATCAAATATTGCAAAAATGTCAAAGAAACAAGGGACACATTAGCAGCAATGTGTGAAGAAATAGAGCTTATCAAAGAAAACATGGAATCAACAAGTACTGCAGCTGAGATCCATAAACTGACCGTTTTAAATAGTGAAAAGTCAGCTGCACTTGGTCATGTCAAAACTGAGCTATCCAAGTTGAAAGAGTTGAATAGTACACAAGCTAAAGAGATAACATCTCTAAAGACATCTATAATCTTGGATGAGTTGTGTATGAACAAGAGGCCACTTTACTCCAGATCAGGCCTTGGATATGACCCCAACACTCCCTCTAGTTCAAAAACTATTTTCATCAAGGGAGAAACAATTGTCCAGACTGCTGAGCCTACATATAAACCCGTGTTTCAAAATAGGCAGCAACCAAGTCAAAGGTTTAGGCAGCAGCCAAGGTTTACAAGACAGCCACCTAGACAAGAGACTAGGCAATGGCCAAGGCAGAAGCAGCAGTCAAAACACTATGCCAACTATTACCAAAGACTCCCTAAAAACAGATTTCAAATAGGAGAGACAAATGGAAACCTCAAGGTTATCCAAGTTTTCAAAATAACCAAGTGTGGAGACCCCAACGATTTAACAAATGGTCTCAGGCAAGATTTAGAAATGGTCTACACCACAAATTTTATGAGGCATATCCAGTACATAATCCTAATCAAGGATATAGACCTAGATACTATGCATCTTTCAGAGGTAACTGTTGGGATAACAAATACCCGGTATCGAAACTATTGGGATAAACAATCCCTGTATTGATCGTGTTGTCAGAATGTTTTGATAGTATGCCAAATCATGCATACCGCTAATAGCTATATCAAAAAGCTGATCAAGTATCAACCTGTATCGAAGACCTCTCGTAGTCCCACCATACAGCAAATATATCATACAACAAAGAGTCCTGCAAAGCTAAGTATGGAAGCTGTCTCGAAACATCAACACAGCAATCTTTGCATACAGCCCTCAAACAGGACAAGAAGGAATCTTCAGTATTCGCTAGAAGTCAAGTCCCGTTTGATAAAGAAGTATTTAAATACTAAAGTATTTAAATATTGTAAGTCATCAGAAGATCTTCAAATCCCGCAATATCCGGATCTCAGTCTATTCAAGTCAACTATCAAGTTGTCACAGAATCTTGCTCAACGGATCTATTTCAACGGATATATTTCAGAGGCTATATATATCTCTAGAGTTTGAAGATCATAGATATAGACATACACACAACTTACAAACCAACAAATGGTTGCACGAATATTCAAAGCAAAAATATATCTCCCAAAGCATTCTGCTATTCTGAAGGAAGAGATATACAGTGCTCAAACCGTGAACAAGACATCATCAGCTATAAGCTCATAAAGTCAAGCTGTTGTTCAAATATTGTTCTAACCCTTGAACAAACCCATGAGTCCTGTGTGGACAGAGAATCCTTGCTCTTCCCGAACTATGTGTGACGGACTTGCATTGAAGAAGACGAAGCTTCAGAACTGTGTGTGAAGAAGCCAGTCACGTGTTAGCTCAAACCAATATGTGTGAACGGTTGAAAGCTAAGATCTTTATATCAATCTGTGTGAAAGCTATATTGATTAAACTGAGCTCTCAAAAGAAAACAAAATTTCAAAATTAACTCAGCAATTTGAATCTTTTGAAATGAAACCAACTGAAATACTTGAGGAACTTGACCTCAGATTCACTGGAATTGTTGGTGAACTTGAAGCTTTGGGAAAAATTTATACTCAAAGGGAGAAAAACCTAAAGATTCACAGATCTCTCCCTGCCCGATGGGTAGACCTGGCAAACGGGCGGGCTCGGCCCAAACGGGCCGGGCAAAAAATGGGCGGGCTTTTTTTGGGCTGGGCCAAAAAGGCCTATTTTTCTGGGCCTAAAATATTAGGCTCGTGGCCCGTCCAGGGCGGGCCTGGCCCGGCCCGCGGGCCTTAAGTTTTTTTTTATAAGAAAAATAAGAAATATAATATTCTGAATTAATGTACGAAAAATTTTAGATCATTAATCATTATATTATTCACTACACTATCATAATCAAACAAAATAAATATACAACTATTTTTATTTTATAATTACATTATTTACTACATTACCACAATCAAAAAATAAATATACAAATATTTTTATTTGATCATTATATCATTTATTATTACTAATATTTAAAAAAAAAATCATAAAATAATAGTATATATTGATGTGATATACTACAAAGTAATCACAAAGTCACATATAAAAATAAAATTACATCAATAATTAACATATAGATGTAATATCATCTAATAAAATACTTAAGGAAAAAATTTAAATATTATAATTACTCATAACTATATAAAAAAAAACTGGGCCGGGCGGACAGCCCGCGGGCCAGACCAAAAAGGCCCGTTTTTTTTGGGCCACAAATGTGGAGCCCAATGCCCGCCCAAAAACGGGCGGGCTGGCCCGGCCCGCGGGCCTGGGCCTATTTTGCCAGGTCTACCGATGGGACATTAAGACCACAGCTATGCGTGTGTCGTGTAATCTTAGTGAAATATCTACTTTTGATCTCTTTTCTGACCTCAAAGCATTTGAGTACGATTTAGACAGGAGAGAGAAAGCTGAAGAATCTCCCGCTAGGACTACAGCCTTAGCCATTGTATCCAACCGTCGACACAGCATGCCCAGCCCATCAAAGCCAAATTACAAGAATGCTGACAGCGACGACGACATCCTGTCGCAAGACGAAATGGCGCTCCTCATGCACAAGTTCAAAAAGTTCATCAAGCAGTCTGGAAAGACTCCCTACCGGCCCAAGCCTGTTCACAAGATAAGTACTGAAACCTCCTCTGGCGACGCTAACATATGCTATAATTGCAGGAAACCAGGACATTATGCAAGCAAATATCCCCATCCTAAAGTTCAAAGGTTGCCGGAAGCCGAACAACAAGAGAAGGATGAACGAAGACGTGCTTGGAAAAACAAGATCAAGGCCCTGATAGGAGAATCAGAAGCCTCCCCCACACCATCCAAATCCGAAGAATGTCTTCAGGTAGTCACTGACAGTGACTCATTTGACAATGAATTCGAAGATAAGGCATATATGTGCTTTATGGCAAAGGACATTCCGGAAGAAGAAGATAGCGATGATGAGGTAAGCTCAACCTCAATTATTCCAGTAAACGCATCGCATACTTTCGAAAACATGATGAATGAATTTAAGAATATTCAAAAAGCCCACAAGACTTTGGAAAATGAAAACATGCTGAAGATAAACTATGAAAATATATCAATTGATTATGAAAACAGCAAGGTCGAGCATGAAAAACTCGTGGAGAGCAATCATCAACTTGCTCATGAACTAAGTGAGACTAAGTCTCAAAATGGAAGCAAGACAAATGATTTTGTTCTACTTCAAGCAAAATTTAATACTCTCGAAAAGCGAGAAGGCGAACTTGAGACCATTTTGAAATCTTTTGAGAAATCATCTAAAAGAATGAAAGAAATTCTAAGCACTGGGCAACATGCTCATGATAAAAGTGGCTTAGGATACAGCTCATTTTCCAACAAAGAGAAAACTAGTAATGTGTTCGTCAGGAGTGTGGAACACATTCCTGTATCGGAAGAAACTCCAAGTCCTATGAAGGAACCTGCTGCTCCGCGAAAAGCAAAGGCTGCCATTCCGCCGCCGCAATCCTATTCGAGACAGCGGAATCATAAGTCATTCTAACCTATAAGGCGCACGCAACAACATGCTCCCCGATCATATCAACAGCGCCAAAAGCCATTCAGAAAGAAGGCTGTATCCAAATACCAAAGGCCCGCACGACAGTACTTTCAGTACAGCACGCCTAGGTACTGGATACAGGAGCCTCATTATCCATCAAGAAAGTAGGTGTCCGCACAACATCGACAACAGCTTTGGGAATCTAACTGGAAACTCAGAAGGCAAGCTGTAAGGCCAAAGAAAATGGCTCCACCTCCGAGACGGCATAAGTACTGGATTAATAATAATAACCCTGATTTTTACATGCATAATGATTATCACGGATACAGTAACTATGTACATGCCCCACGTAGATACCGCAAAACTGTACCAAATGTAACCTACAGTAAGCCAATTGCTGTCAGGAAAATTTTGGTACCAAAAGGTACTAACATCCACGGACCCAACAATCAAAGGGGGATCTAAATCTACCTAATTTGTTTGCTACATGACATTTTGGAGAAGGACATATGGTACTTCGACAGCGGATGCTCCCGGCAAATGGCAGGAGATAGAAGCAAGTTATCAGATTTCATAAAAGGTCGCGGTCCAAAAGTGTGTTGGGATTCGGTGCCTAAAACGAAGGCCCAGCGGAAGCGGTAAAACAAAAATTAATTCGATCCGAATCCATACGAGGATCGATCGAGCTACGTATGAACGAATATATAAACGAAAAGCAAAAGTTGTAAGAAACTCACCCTTGAAGTCCGTTGATTAAATGGTAACCTTCTCTTGATCTATTCCCCAAGCTTTGCTTGATCTCTACGAATCCAATCCGCTCCAAGCCCTTGAACGATCCAACGCCAAAAGCACCGCGTCTCTACTTGCCACGCGCCGGAAAAACGACCGAAACAATACTCACCTCGTTATCCTCCAAGAATGCGGCTAGATCAAGGTGAGTAAGCTTGTTATAGATATTAATATCACTCTAAGTGTTTGAATATATATATATATATATCTTTCTCAATATTTCCTCACAAAATTTCCCTAAGAAATTATGAAGAAGATGAATAAAGAAGAAGATGATGAAGAAGACTTCTCTCTCTCTCTCCTCTTGAAACTATACGTATGGAATGAATATGGTGTGGAGAAGTGAGAGTTGTCTTCACATTTATTCTTCCATAAAATCCTCCCAAATCAAGACCAAATAATTAAAAGGAATTAATTAAAAGATCTTGTTCCCTTGATGCTTCAAGTCACCCACCAATTAAGGTGGAGACTCTGACCAAAGGAAAGTGGAGGGAAAATAGGCGGCCATCTAGAAGGAGCCGAGACGAGTTCGGTCCGTTTAGGACTCCCGTGAGTCCAAACAGATAAACTCCTATTCCGTTCCGATGTATTTGTGTCGATTAATTAATCCAATTAATTAATCACATTAAATACATAATAACATAATTAATTTCTCCAAGAAATAATTATATCTATGAATTAACTTAATCACCCAGTAATTTATTTAATTCATTAGGCCGTAAATCAATTTATCCAATAAATCGATTTAAACATCTAATGTCCCAAATTTAGATATCCAATATCTAATATTCATAATGAGATAACAAGCTTGATACATTTCGTCGTCAAATGCGCGACTCGGTAGGTCCGTCTCAATCAGCAATGGGAGGAACCAAAGAGTAGTAGCACCACCTAGCCAGCCTGGCGGCCTACACTGTACCCCAACTGAGAACGAATGATTGGGATCATTCAAAAACCATTCTGTCGTGAATACCAGTATACGTATAAACCATTCTTTCAAATGTCCCAATCAAGTTATAGGGTCACGGTCAGTCAAACCCTATCTGTACTTGACGCTATGCATGCGTTAATGCAAATCGAGATCATCGAGATCTCGTGTATCTAATACAACTAGCTCCAATGCTTTGACCAAAGACTTATGATCTCATTTGCCAATAACCGCATAGGATATATAACCCGCTCACTAACGGGAGAAAGAATTCTATCTTGGTATTCAGTAGGACCTGCTACTTGCCCGTCAAGATGCACGTCGAGGTTGACCCCCGCCTTCCGGTTTACAGGGTTGAACTACTCTAATGAAAATCTTGACATCACAAGCACATCCCTACTAAAGCCTCAAGTCGAAGGTTCACGAATACCTATCACAACCTTTTAATTCCGTCATTGACTATCCCGGAGTGAAATCCGTGTGACGAATCGAGGGTGAGTCGGTTCGAGTATACTAATCCAATTAGCGTACCTATAACGTGTGCTCCCACTAAACATTAGCATTCGATAGGCACTCTCCATATCAAAGAACACGTCATACAAGTCTTCACATAAACTTAACGCCCAGTCAAGTTTCATCGACTTGCGAACGATTAAGTATTTGAGCTATAAACCTTTCCAGTGCCGACCCCCTTATCCAATAAGGAGTGGAACGTTTTGCTCTCAAATACATGGACTAGTTTCTATATTTATATTTACGAGTTAGGAATGCCAGTAACTACCAGTAAATAAAGAAACATCCATTGCCTTATATTAGTGATTTACATAATTACAAGTACAATGCCCTCACTCAATCATCCTCTGAGTGGCATTTGAGGGCATACTCCCAACAATCTCCCACTTGCACTCAATGCCACACACTGTGCTATCTTATACCCATGTTCTCCAGATTACGCTCCAAGCTAATCTGAGAATGTAGCTTGGTCAGTGGATCAGCGACGTAGTCGGCTGACTCTACTCTATGCAGCACAATGTATCTCTTAGCGAACAAATTCTCTTACGAGATGATACTCTCTCTCAATATATTTGGTACTATTGTGAAACCTCAGCTCCTAGGCCTGTGCTATCGCTCTGGCAGCGCAGCACAAGATGTCATGTGAAGTTTACCCAGTAACTTCAAAATTCTTCCATTGGAGGCCTCCGAGGCCGCTTTATACTCAGCCTAACAGGTGGAATTAGCAGTTGCGCTATACTTGGCACTATGCCACGATAATGCTCCTCCATTAAGAGTAAATGTAGCCAGAAGTAGATATATAATCATCTTTCTGTCCTTGGAAGTCCAATACAGTGAATCCCACCACATTCTGTTCTCCACCACCATATATAAGAATCAGACCTCTTAGTACTTCTAAAGTACTTGAGAACATTCTTTACGGCGGTCTAATGTTCCCTGACTGGGTTAGCCCGAAACCTACTTACCACGCTTCCAGCATGCGCAATGTCAGGTCTTGTACACAATAAAGTATATATAAGGCTACCCACTACCGAAGCATATGGTATATAACTCATTTCCTTTCATTGTTCCTTACTATTAGGACACATCTTCAAGGTGAGTTTTATTCCATGTCACATCGGAAGGAACCCTCTTTAAGATCTAATCTATATAGAGGGCTTGGGAAAAACTTATCATTCTCTTCGATCTATTCCAGTAGAGTCGAATCCCAAGAGTATAGGTTTCTTCTCCCAAGTCTTTCATGGAGAAATTACTCGAAAGCCAAGCTTTCACCGAACTGAGCATTCCCACATCATTTCCTATTAGTAGAATGTCATCTACACATAGTATTAAGAATGCTATATTGCTCCCACTAACCCTCTTGTATACACAATATTCCTCTTCATTTTGCACGAAGTCAAACTCTTTGACTGCCTCGTCAAAACGAAGGTCCCAACTACATGAAGACTGTTACAGTCTATATCATGGAGTCTACATCCACCATTACTAGGCCATTGGTCGCAGGTCGATCTATTGTTTATCACCTGGAACCTCGTGGAAACCCAGTTCCTCTAAGTGCATAAAACTATACCTCTCAGGTAATGAGATACCCTACTAGACCTACGAGGTGGTTGTACTTGTGTTTCAGAAGGCTCGGTTCCATTTTCTTGCACAGGTGTCTCCTAAGTAGTTTCATTTTATTCTTCCAAAGAAATATTTCTACCTACTCTGCCTTCCTGAATGAACTCTTCTTCCAGGAAGTGTGCATGCAAAGCAACAACAATCTTTCGATCTTTGGGCATGTAGAATAGATAACCCATCATCCCAGATGGGAATCCAATGAAACGTCCCTTCGCGGACCTAGCTTCCAACTTCTCCACCTTAGTCTTCTTGACATAGGCGGGACATCCCCAAATCCTAATATGATTAAGACTTGGTTTCCTGCCCTCCCACATCTCATGTGGAGTTTTAGGAACGGATTTGGAAGGACATCTGTTCAAGATGTAAGCGGTAGTCAGGAGTGCATACCCCCACAGGTAAATCGGTAAGTCAGTATAGACCAGCATGGAACGGACCATGTTCAACAAGGTGCGGTTCCTTCTTTCTGACACACCATTTAACTGAGGAGTACCTGGAGGTGTTAGTTGTGAAACTATTCCATGTTCCTTAAGGAACTTGTCAAACTCCGTACTCATATACTCACCACCTCGGTCCGACCGAAGTGCTTTGATATGATTACCAGTTTGTTTCTCGACTAGGGCCTTGAATTCCTGTAATTTCTCAAAGGCCTCGGATTTATGTTTCATTAAGTATACATAACCATACCTAGTATGATCATCCGTAAACGTAATGAAATATTGATATCCGTCACGTGCTGCTTCCAAAGCACCACATACGTCGGTATGGATTAATCCCAGTTTATCAGCGGCTCTTTCAAAAGTCCCTGTGAAGGGGGACTTAGTCATTTTGCCTTTAAGGCAATATTCACAAGTAGGAAAAGGATCCGATCCCAATGGACCCATAAGTCCATCCTTTTCCATCTTGTAAACCTTGGTCTGACCAATATGACCAAGTCTAAGATGCCATTTCAAAACTTGATTGGTTTCATCCCTACCACGTTTTCTAGTCACAGTATTCACAACTACTTTGTTGCTGAGATTTAGATGATATAACCCATTTAACAATGTAGCAGTACCCACTAGTTTATTTCTGAAATAAATTTTGTAGGAACCATCACCAATGAAAAATGGAAAGCCTTTTCCGTCCATAACCGGAATAGATACAATGTTTTTGTGCCCCTTGGGCAAAACAAGTACATCTTCTAAAGTCAAAACAAAGCCGGATTCTAAACCCAAAAGAAGTGATCCTATGTCGGTCGCCTCGACACAATGCCCGACTGTGATCATAACTTCTCCAGCTCCAAGCTTCCTACTTTGTTCCAGATCCTGATTCACGGTACAAATATGAGAACTAGCACCAGAATCCAGTATCCAGGAAGTAGAAAATACAGTAGCAGAACAATTTGTTTCAAAAACTAAAAGTTATGTACCTGAAGTGCCATGAAGAATCGGACAGTTTCTAGCCCAGTGGCCCAGCTCACCGCACTTGAGAGAAGTATCTTTCTTCTTCTTGCCTTTTGGAACCATCGGGGCCTTTCCCTTGCCCTTGAAGTCCTTAACATGTGGTCCAGTCTGCTTCTTGGTCTTTTTCTTCTTGTTCTTAGACCTCCGAGGTTTAGAAGAAATCACAAGAGCAAACTCCTTCATTTGTGGAGTCTTCATCTGAGACTGAGCGGTCACAAGTTTGTTCATTAGCCCAGCTAAATTACATGCAATCTCATTGCAGTTGAAGTTCATAACAAATTGTGAGAAGGAATCAGGGAGAGACTGTAGGATAAGGTCAGTTTGGAGAGAAGTATCCATTTTAAAATCAAGAGCCTCCAATCTCTCGATCATGGATATCATTTTGAGGACATGTTCCTCAACCTTCTCACCTTCCTTCATCCTTGCACCGAACAGTTGCTTGGATATCTCATATCTAGCAGTTCTGCTGTGCTCACCATAAAGTTCGGTTAAGTGAGATAGAATCTGCCTAGCAAGAGTCATTTTCTCATGAGCTCTCTGAAGCTCATTTGACATAGAAGCCATCATGTACGCACGGACCTTTACGTCATCCTTAACCCACTTTTCGTGGTTTTCAATCTCTTCCTGATTGGCTCTGGTCCGCACAGGAGGTGCCGGAATGTTCATCTCCAAGACGTATCCCATTGCCTCTATACTGAGGACAATCATCAGATTGCGGAGCAAGTCTACAAAGTTAGGTCCAATCAGGGTGTTCTTTTCGAGTAGAATTGCGAGTGGATTCATTGTCATATTGAGAGTTATGTCTGCATTAAGTATAACAGATTAATTAGTGACTCGTTCAATTATGTTCTGAGTATAGAATTAAGGTCTTTTCTATTCTTGTTACCCAGCTCCCACTATTTTTATCGGAATAACACACTCCCATGTGAAATACGGAAGTATCGTCGCTCTATTTCATAGTGGTGATCGAGTTCTTTATAAATCTTAATACAGGGCAACCGAACATGTTTCTAGTCTATTAATTTTTATAAAGTGGTGTCCAACACCAACCCATCTAATGGATGATTCGATCTTCTTTTTCCCCTTGTTCACTCCCCTCAACCTATACGTTTCTATGGTTCGTGAACAAGTTAAGTTTATACCATCGACGCAAATCACATTCACAATTGAATCTTATCCGGCAACCTATCAGGTTTCTAGGGATAATATTTTCTCCAACCGAAGGCATCCAATGCGCTTCTGGTAATTTATCCATCATCCCCGAACGACTACCCCGATTACTCGGAAGCATAGCACATCCAGTTTGGATTTCAATTTCCCGAAAGCTCGATGGAGGGAAGGAAAAACTTGAAACCTTATAAACTTAATAGTTTGTCGTGGGAGAATTTTCGCGATTAATGTTACACTTTGCACATTAATCATTTAAGCGCGTTTGTGGTATTCACACAATATGAAAAAAAAACCATTCACAACCTAGTTGCTACCAACATGTGGTTCATGGACCGTTCCTAGAAAACAAAAACTCCGTAATCCAATTACAAGTCTTCGTCTTGAATCTTCGTCTTCTCAAAACGGATCTTCCTCCGGTATTCATCATTACATATAAATTTTACATTGAAAATTGCATCCTAGATACAAATATTTCTAGTAAAATAAATAGGCTCAAAACGGCCTTTACAACCCAATCGAATAAAACGAACGATTCAAAACTAAGTTCATGAACTACATCCCCATTCAAAAGCATTCATCCAATAAATACTATATAAATGGAAAGTGTAGAGATGCATTGATCCAATCAACAATAGGAATCGATCCAATCGATTCACACAATCGGTAATATGATAACATTCAAAATAATTCGGTCGACCATAATTATTCCAATTAATCGAATTTCCCTTATAAAATGAAATACCATAAATCATTTTAATCATATTAAATCCAATTTAAAATGCAGGAGATTAATTTTCAAGAAAACACGGAAAAATCGAGCCGGATGAAAAATGGCCTGCCATGGCCGAGTCACTGCCGGCAGCCTGTCGGCCAGACACGGCCCGTGTCGCCTGACACGGTCGGGTCGTGCCGGCAGTGTCCCAGACATTCCTGCCAGACACGGCTGTGTCGCCTGACACGGTCGGGTCTGCCTGGCAGTGGCCTGGCCAGACATTCGGACACGACCGAGTCACCCAGGACATGGTTGAGTCTGTCTGGCAGTGGCCTGGCCAGATTGCCGGACACGACCGAGTCAGCCAGGACACGATCGAGTCACTCTCGGCCAGAATGCACCTTTTGACCAAAAAGTCGTCCGACGACGATTCGGGGCTAGATTTTCGACCGGATATCCAATATCTATATTTTCCGACTTTCATATCTACAATATAAATCATATTTCCCAGAAATTTAAGATTTATATTTAGACATAAACTTACGAAAAATATAACTAGAACGAACGAAAAACATATACCACGATTATGACTAAAAGGATTCCAAATCATTCACCATCTAATCGAGCATTCCAAACGCCAATATCGTATATACGATCGCAAGACCTACGCTTCGATACCACTGTTGGGATTCGGTGCCTAAAATGAAGGCCCAGCAGAAGCGGTAAAGCAAAAATTAATTCGATCTGAATCCCTACGAGGATCGATCGAGCTACATATAAACGAAAAGCAAGAGTTGTAAGAAACTCACCCTTGAAGTCCGTTGATTAAATGGTAACCTTCTCTTGAGCTATTCCCCAAGCTTTGCTTGATCTCTACGAATCCAATCCGCTCCAAGCCCTTGAACGATCCAACGCCGAAAGCACCGCGTCTCTACTTGCCTCGCGTCGGAAAAACGACCGGAACAATACTCACCTCGTTATCCTCCAAGGATGCAGCTAGATCAAGGTGAGTAAGCTTGTTATAGATATGTATATCACTCTAAGTGTATGAATATCTATCTTTCTCAATATTTCCTCATAAAATTTCCCTAAGAAATTATGAAGAAGATGAATAAAGAAGAAGATGATGAAGAAGACTTCTCTCTGTCTCTCCTCTTGAAACTATACGTATGGAATGAATATGGTGTGGAGAAGTGAGAGTTGTCTTCACATTTATTCTTCCATAAAATCCTCCTAAATCAAGACCAAATAATTAAAAGGAATTAATTAAAAGATCTTGTTCCCTTGATGCTTCAAGTCATCCACCAAATAAGGTGGAGACTATGACCAAAGGAAAGTGGAGGGAAAATGGGCGGCCATCTAGAAGGAGCCGGGACGAGTTCGGTCCGTTTAGGACTCCCGTGAGTCCAAACAGATAAACTCCTATTCCGTTCTGATGTATTTGTGTCGATTAATTAATCCAATTAATTAATCACATTAAATACATAATAACATAATTAATTTCTCCAAGAAATAATTATATCTATGAATTAAATTAATCACCCAGTAATTTATTTAATTCATTAGGCCGTAAATCAATTTATCCAATAAATCGATTTAAACATCTAATATCCCAAATTTAGATATCCAATATCTAATATTCGTAATGAGATAACAATCTTGATACATTCCGTCGTCAATCCTATTGCGCGACTCGGTAGGTCCGTCTCAGTCAGCAATGGGAGGAACCAAAGAGTAGTAGCACCACCTAGCCAGCCTGGCGGCCTACATTGTACCCCAACTGAGAACGAATTATTGGGATCATTCAAGAACCATTCTGTCGTGAATACGAGTATACGTATAAACCCTTCTTTCAAATGTCCTGATCAAGTTATAGGGTCACGGTCAGTCAAACCCTATCTGTACTTGACGCTATGCATGAGTTAATGTAAATTGAGATCATCGAGCTCTCGTGTATCTAATACAACTAGCTCCAATGCTTTGGCCAAAGACTTATGATCTCATCTGCCAATAACCGCATAGGACATATAACCCGCTCACTAACGGGAGAAAGAATTCTATCTTGGTATTCAGTAGGACCTGCTACTTGCCCGTCAAGATGCACGTCGAGGTTGACCCCCGACTTCCGATTTATAGGGTCGAACTACTCTAATGAAAATCTTGACGTCACAAGCACATCCCTACTAAATCCTCAAGTCGAATGTTCACGAATACCTATCACAACCTTTCGATTCTGTTATTGACTGTCCCAGAGTGAAATCTATCTGACGAATCGAGGGTGAGTCGGTTCGAGTATACTAATCCAATTATCATACCTATAACGTGTGCTCCCAGTAACCATTAGCGTTCGATAGGCACTCTCCATGTCAAAGAACACGTCATACAAGTCTTCACATAAACTTAACGCCCAGTCAAGTTTCATCGACTTGCGAACGATTAAGTATTTGAGCTATAAACCTTTACAGTGCCGACCCCCTTATCCAATAAGGAGTGGAACGTTTTGCTCTCAGATACATGGACTAGTTTCTATATTTATATTTACGAGTTAGGAATGCCAGTAACTACCAGTAAATAAAGAAACATCCATTGCCTTATATTAGTGATTTACATAATTACAAGTACAATGCCCTCACTCAATCATCCTCTGAGTGGCATTCGAGGGCATACTCCCAACAAAGTGCGCTTCGGTGATAAATCTAAAGGAATAACAAGAGGAAAAGGAAACCTTCTTGTCGGAAAATTCAAAGTCACCGATGTAGCTAATGTTGAAGGCTTACAGTACAATCTACTTAGTATTAGCTAGTTCTGTGACAAACAGTTCTCGGAGAAATTCTATATAGATCACTGTAGAGTCAAGAACATCCTGACCAAAGAAGTTGTGCTCACAGGAAGCAGAGTAATATATATATTGTTGACTGGATGCCTATGAGCTCCGCAATTCCTTATTTTGTTGCCAAAGGCACTGCAGATCTAAGCTGGTTATGGCACAAGAGGATGTCACACGTCAACTTCAAGACGATCAACAATCTCTCAAGACAGGGACTGGTTAGAGGATTTCCGAATGTATCATTCCAAAAAGACAGTGTCTGTGGACCATGTCAAAAAAGCAAGCAAATCAAGTCCACCCTGAAGAGCAAATCCTACCTTTCAACCCACAGAATTCTGGAAATGCTACATATGGATCACTATGGTCCTGTAGACCCGGTAAGTTTGGGAGGTAAGAAATACTGTCTCGTTATTGTTGATGATTATTCCAGGTATGCTTGGACAATTTTCCTAAGCAAGAAGAAGGAAACAACATCAAAGCTGCCCGAGCTCCTGAGAAAGCTTCAAAATGAAAAAGGGTCGAGTATCGTGTTCATTCGTTCCGACAGAGGTACAGAATTCACTAACCGCTTTATAGAGCAATACTGTTCGGAAAATGGGATATAGCACGAATACTCAGCTGCCCGTACACCTCAACAAAATGGTGTTGCCGAGCGAAAGAACAGGACGCTGAAGGAAGCAACAAGGACAATGATTGCCGCAAGCAAGTTGCCACAGCGTTTCTGGGGCGAAGCAACTAATACAGCGTGCTACACTCAAAACCGCTGTATCGTCAACAAGCACCACAACAAAACAGCATATGAGGTATGGAACAACAAAACTCGGTTAGTTTTGTATTTTCACATTTTTGGATGCAGGTGCTATGTGTCGAACAATGGGAAGGATCAACTTAGAACCTTCGATGAGAAGTCGGATGAAGGAATATTTATAGGATATTCGTCCGTTAGCAAAGATTACAGGATCTTTAATAAAAGGAAGCTGACAATCGAGGAATCAGTTCATGTAGTATTCGACGAACCTCACCATGACCCTACAGGAGTAGAAGCTGTTACTCAGAACATCCAACAACTTTCTATCTTAGATCCACCAACTCCTATAGAACTTGTCGTTGACCTAGAAATCAACCCCGCAGCTGTAAGAATCGACGTAGATGAATCCGATGTTGTACAAGCTGAAGCCGAAACTACAGCAACTCAAGATTTAGTACGGGACCCCGAATTAGAACCCGACAGAAGATGGTTGAGAGATCACCCGCAAGAGCTGATCATTGGAAACATTAATGCTGGTGTTTCTACCAGTAGGAGAATACAGAGTACACAAGGAAATGTACTGTGTGCACAAGAAGAACCAGATACTGACATATCACCATTTCTTGAATGGAAATCTCAATCCGAGCTTAGAAGACTCAATATGTGCACTATTGCTGTATTCTTGGCCCAGTCAGAACCTATTTCTACCATAGAAGCTCTCAACAATTCTCATTGGATAACATCTATGGAAGAATAGCTTAACGGTTTCGAAAGAAACAACGTATGGTATCTCGTACCCAGACCTATGCATCAATCAGTAATTGGAACCAAATGGGTATTTAGAAACAAGAAGGATCGAAATGGACTCATAATAAGGAATAAATCAAGGCTAGTCGCCCAAGGCTATAGACAGGAAGAAGGCATAGACTACGATGAGACATTTGCCCCTGTATCCAGACTAGAAGCTATTAGGATATTTTTAACCTTTGCCGCCCATAAGAGCTTCATTGTATACCAAATGGACGTCAAAAGTGCATTCCTAAATGGAGACCTTTCCGAAGAAGTTTATGTTGAACAACCACCAGGGTTTAACAACACAGACGGCGTAGACCTAGTTTACAGGTTAAGGAAAGCACTGTATGGACTTAAGCAAGCCCCTAGAGCATGGTATGAGACCCTGTCCCAGTATCTAACCAATAATGAATTTGAGAAATGTGCTGTGGACAAGACCTTGTTCAAAATACAGGAAGGCGATGACCTTCTAATGGTTCAAATTTATGTAGATGATATTATATTTGGTTCAACTAACCTTGATTTATGTCAAAGGTTCTCTCATCTCATGCAAAGTAAATTTGAAATGAGTATGATGGGAGAACTTAGTTATTTCCTAGGATTGTAGGTAAAGAAGTTGCCTACAGGGATTTTCATCAACCAGGAAACATACAGCAAAGAGCTTCTCAACAAGTTTGGAATGAATACTTCCAAATCATCGTCAACCCCCATGAGCACTTCCGTGCAAATTAGTGCTGATAAAGCCGGAAAGCCGGTTGACCAATCACTCTACAGGAAGCTTATTGGCTCTCTCCTGTACCTAATGGATAGCAGGCCCAATATCCAGTTTGTTGTAGGAGTGTGTGCGAGATATCAAGTAGCACCCAAAGAATCACATTTCAATACAGCTAAACGAATCTTGAAGTATATTAAAGGAACAGTCGATGTAGGACTATGGTATCCTAAATAAGGCGGATTCGATTTAGTTGGCTACAGTGACTCGGATCTCGGAGGCTGCAAGCTAGATAGGAAGAGTGCAAGTGGAACTTGTTACTTTCTTGGACCTAGACTTGTGTCTTGGTTCAGCAAGAAGCAATTGGCAAACTCGATTTCCACGGCTGAATCAGAGTACTATGCTGCTGGTAGTTGTTGTATGCAGATCCTTTGGATGCAGCAACAGTTGTCAGATTATGGGATTGAAGCCAAGGAAACGCCTATTATGTGTGATAGCACAAGTGCAATTGCAATAACGCACAACCCTGTATTGCACTCGCGCACTAAGCATATCAACATGAAGCATCATTTCATCAGGAATCATGTCGAGAACAAGGATGTTCAGCTGGAAAAAGTTCATACAGATACCCAGTTGTCCGACATATTCACCAAGCCTCTCGAAACAGCTAGATTCAACATGCTTCGACAAGAATTGGTATTGCTACAGCCTGACTCCCAGTAAGTATTTACTGTTTTTACTCAACTATTGAGGGGGAATGCTGTAAGACCCAAGAATACAATATCCACCATTAATTATCTGTACACTCAGAGCCTTCAATACAGCACTGTAGGGAACAAAGAGATATGAATCATTCTACAGCTGACGTGTGCAATAATTAAGGGGTAATACAGTATGACCCATGAATACAGTATTAATCCAAAAGTTGTTGTATGGAATTGAAACCCATATGTACCTTTTAAGGGAGAAAATGTCTAACCAATTCCTCACAGGTCATAGCCTAAGCTCTACAGGTCGAACCTATGGCTCTGATACCATAAATTATAACGCCCCAACCCGGCAAGGGTAGAAGCGTCACTTTATGGTGACATATCAGATACAATAGATTCAAATCAAATAGCGGAAGTCTTAATTAAAAATTATCAAAAGAGTATCAAAAGGGGACTAAAACAACACCAAGTGTCCCCGAAACCAAACAAAAGAAAGTACGATACAAATTTCTGAAATCCGGAAATAACGATAAGGAAATAAAGTTCATTATTTAAAATAAAGCTATATAAATTGTAACTCCCCAACCCGGCAAGGGTAGAAGCGTCACTTTATGGTGACATATCAGATACAACAGATTCAAATCAAACAGCGAAAGTCTTAATTAAAAATTATCAAAAGAGTATCAAAAGAGGACTAAAACAAAACCAAGTGTCCCCGAAACCAAACAAAAGAAAGTACGATACAAATGTCCGAAATCCGAAAATAATGATAAGGAAATAAAGTTCATTATTTAAAATAAAGCTATAGGGTAATCCACTCTATCTCATCCCCAAGCTAATAACCCCGCTCCTAGCTTAAGCACCTGCCGCATGCAGAAGAAAAGCGGCTGAGCATAAAAAGCTCAGTGAACAGATATAAATCAAATAACAAAATAGATCAAACGAGATAAGATAATCAAAGGAATGCGAAGATAGAATACATATGGTGTCAATGGATACTCAAAAGGATATCAAAGTTTAAGTCCATTCTTGGTGTATGTCTATTTTTATTGACTCGGTTGTAACCGTTTCGACATTTTGAACCTACTTTATTCTTGGAGTTTTTCCGTTTGGATGAGATTTGGAGATGTTTTTAGGTAATTCTATTCTATGTTATGTTTTGCCGTATGAACGTTCGATTCTCATAAAACTTGTTCGTTTTCGTTGTTTCTTGATTTGTATGAGTTCATATGATTGAATTGTTCGTGTTGTGACTTTCGGTTCGTTAATCCGACGTCGTATTGTGATTTTCGAACACTTGCGCCATTTTTGTAATTTCCTATAAGTTAGGGAATTTCATCTTCGTTGTCGTATTTCGGATTCCTGGGTAGTCGGAATTGTATTTTCTTATAATGCTTAGATTCGTCATCAAGAATACTTCGTGGCCATATTCTTGGTAAAGTGTATGAATGTGGGTTCAGTATTTTACCCCAGGCCCAAACAAATATCCAAACAAATAGTAGCCCAATGGAGTGATCAAGTCCCAAATGTGAAGGGACTGCATGCACGCATGCCCAATCACCAAACGAATATAATATATATCCATATCATCATAGTAGCCCAAACAAATAACAAACAAATCTAGGATGCATCCATACGCCCCTGCAAACAATTCATAATCATAATAATGGCCATAGCAGATAGCATATAAGGGACGGTATGGTACATCTCTCCAACCACACTAGAGTCATAATATTGGTGCATCAATGCTACGGTCATGGACCCCCCATAACTGGGAACAGATAATACCTGGGCAAATACTGAAGGGTCAAAAAGTACAAGTCCAAATCAAAGTGTAGGTCTCATTCATATAGTCAAAGTTCAATATCAGAGGTTCGAATAATCAAAGGGCTAATATCAAAGGTTCAGTTCACATGTATCAAATCAAAGATGCAATGTCAAGGTTCAAATGAAGAGTTCGAATATCAACAGTCCAAAATAAGATAGGCAAATAATACATAAGAGAGAGAAAGATCATGAGAGAGAAAGCAGTTGTACTCTTGCTGAAAGAGTACGGAATATTTGTACCTTATTCAACAGCAAAAGTAAACAAAGATAGATGGATCACAAGATACAGGATCACTCCTACTTAACGGAACCTATACGGATCAATAACCAAGTATTACTTTAAGTCCAAATGAATTTGGTTACTCATTTTAGTAATATAATAGACTTTGAGTGTGTAACCACCTTTTTTAGAAAACTCAGCTTTTAATATCAAAACATGTATCACGTTTATGGATTTTTAAAGTATATTTGTGCACCTCTGGAGCCTTAGCAAAAATAACCCAGGTAGGTACATATGTTTTCTACTTTGTGTAATTTTTGTAGAATTTCCAAGTAGTATAGCTATAGAACAAAAATTCCTTATCAAAACTAGTCCAGATTCGGTGACAGATCTGAGACTCAAAAAGTAAGCAATTAAGAGATCATGATGTGCTACTCTAAAAATTCCACTAAAAATCCCAGAGGCCAAACACATCTTATATTTAAGCCCTGTTCAATTTGAGTTAATGATTCCTTACTGATTTCAAAACAAAAATCATAAACCAAGGTTGAAATTCGGATTACTAATTGACAGGTTTGATACTTGAAGTTTTAAAATCAGAAAAGATATTCTCTCCACTTCTAAAAATCACAATACTTACATATTCAGAAAGTACTTTTCCAGAACTTGATTTTAGACTTAAGAATTACTCAAATGCACGTTGGTATCATTACAATGGACCCCTTTCAATATGACCCAAAAACCTGACAGCATACCTGGAGATAAATTCAATACAACCCTAACCTTTATTAGCCTTTTAACCTTTTTATCAGCTTTTATCTATGAACAGGTTATAACTTGAAGAATTTCTAAACCACATCAGAACTCAAAAGTAAAATTCACAAAAATTCACATAGGTACGCCAATGTCTTTAGAACCCACACTAATTTTCCCAGAATTTATTAGTTAGTTTTTTTTTTTTTGGTGGGAGAATTTATTAGTTAGTTTAACCCTACAAGAAAAATACTCAAACTCAGACTATTCAGAAAATCGACCTGTAGTTGTACCCAAAAAGTATCCACCTCAACGACCTACCAAACCATCCAGGAAAAATTCCCAAAAATTCATGGTATTATTATTCATATAGAAGTTACATACTGGAGACCAACTCATTATAGTTTTTGAATCAAAAATTGACAAAGTGGACTGATTTCAGACTCCCGAATTTCAGATTCAACACTTAATCACACAAAAATCAAAAACACGACCAACCAACTCGAAATCACTCCAAACCAATTGGAGAACTTAACTAAGACATAAAACTAGGTTTTCATCAAAAGAAACTGAATTGAATTATTATAAATCATGATCTATCTCGTTCACAAATTCAGGTATACAATCTGTCTTAATTCCAGAATTCATTTAAGCCATCATATAACGTGTTTAATCATACCAACGCACCCGAGACCTTCAATCTACCACCAAGCCTTCCTTTGTGCACGCCTCGATCGAACGGGAATGGTAGAGAACTAGGTAGCTGCCATTTTTAGTTTTAGGTTTTAGGGTTTTAGTTTTGTGAAGTATGTGTGTGTGAGATATATATAGGCGAGTGGGGAGGAATTTCAAAAAGGAAAATGCCTAAATTATGGGGATTTGATGGAAGAATTTGCCAAATTTAAAACCCATCAAGAACCTTGACATGATTTACGATTCCATATGTTTGTGTACAACATATCATTCGGCTAGGGACAAAAATAGAAAACGTGTGAAAATTTTAAATGTGTACAAATTATTTCAGTATAAGTCTTATATTCGTATTACATTAATTTGTTCAAATGTTAACGATTTAAATACTTTGGTTATAATCATAATGCAATATTTTAAATAATTAAACGTCTTTTATAGATTTGAGAATAAAGGGTATTTTAACATGTTCAAAAGTCTGGGTTTTACAGCATTTACGGATCGTTTTGAACCTCTTGAGAAGCGAGCAGTTATATGCCAAATTGTCTAATTGTGAATTTTGGATAAAGAAAGTAATGTTCCTTGGTCACGTGGTGTCAGCGGAAGGGGTCCGAGTAGATACCTAGAAAGTCGAGGCAATTTTGGAATGGAAGTCTCCTAAGAACGTGAAGGAAGTCAGAAGTTTCTTAGGACTTACTGGGTATTATCGTCAGTTCGTGGAAGGATTTTCCAAAATTACCCATTCACTTACTCGATTACTGCAGAAAACCCAAAAGTTTGAATGGAACGATATGTGCCAGGACAGTTTTGATGAACTGAAGAAGAGATTAACGATGGCACCAATTTTAGCACTACCACAAGGAACTGAAGGGTTCATAGTTTACAGTGACGCTTCAAATCAAGGTCTCGGGTGTGTACTGATGCAGAATGAGAAGGTGATCGCCTACGCTTCACAACTATTGAAGCTATATGAAATAAATTATCCAACACACGATATGGAACTGGTAGTTGTGGTTCTTGCCTTGAAGATATGGACACATTATTTGTACGAGACTCACTGTCAGATCTTCACAGATCATAAGAGCCTCAAATACATATTCAGTCAGAAAGAGTTGAACGTGCGGCAAAGAATATGGCTCGAATTGATTAAGGACTATGATTTGGAAATCCTTTATCACCTAGGTAAAGCAAACGTAGTGGCTGACGCACTGAGCCGCAAACCCGTTTCTATTAGAATGCTGGAAATGTTCACGTACCAGTCCAGCATTCAATGAGAGTTGATTCGTGAAGGAATGGAAGTATGGTTTCAAATAGTCCAAGGACAACTGTGTGTGATGGAATTAACTTCATCGTTAATCGAATAAATCAAATCTAAGCAATTAGATGATCCTCTGATGATTCGGTTACGTGATGAAGTGAGCAAGGTAAAGGCCCCAGGATTTGTAATCCATGGAGATGGAGTTCTATGATTCCAAAGTCGACTTTGTGTTCCCGATATAGATGTGTTGAAACATACAATTATGAAGGAATCTCACAGTACGCCCTATTCTATTCTCCTGGGCACCAGTAAGATGTATAAGGATCTAAAACAGAATTTTTGGGGGGGCAACATGAAGAGAGATGTGGCGGAATATGTCTCGAAGTGTTTAACTTGTCATCAGGTTAAGATTGAACATCAATGACCATCTGGGATGCTAAAGCCGCTTCCAATCCCTGAATGGAAGTGGGAAGATATATCGATGGCATGTATCACTAATATGCTGAAGACCAGAATAGGGATGAACATGATTTGGGTGATAGTTGATCGTCTAACCAAATCGGCTCATTTTCTGGGAATTAAAGATACTTGGGACCAGAGAGGTTGGCACGAGTATTTATTGCGGAGATAGTCCGATTGCATGGTACACTGAAGACCATTATTTATGATCGCGATGGTCGCTTCGTGTCACATTTTTGGAAAGTGGTTCATAGAGCTTTGAGAACCGAGCTGAACTTTAGCATAGCTTATCATCCTCAGACTGATGGGCAGTCCGAGAGGACTATTCATACAGTAGAAGACATGTTGAGAGCTTGTACCTTAGATTGGTCGATGGATTGGGAAATTCATCTACCGTTGATTGAATTCACTTACAACAATAGTTGGCATGCTTCCATTAAGATGGCACCTTTTGAAGCGTTATACGGGAGAAGATGCAGATCACCCTTGTGTTGGGATGATTCTTCAGACTTGATCGGGACGGAACCGGAGTTGATAGTATAGACTCAAGAGAAGGTAGCTTTGATTCGTGAAAGGATGTTGACTGCCCAGAGTTGGCAGAAATCTTATGCAGACGTGCGCCGTCGCCCGTTAGGATTTGGAATTGGGGACCATGTGTTTTTAAAGGTTTCTCCTACTCGAGGAATTTTTTGTTTTGGGAGGAAAAGAAAGCTAAGTCCGAGATATATAGGACCATTCGAGATTCTTGAAATAGTTGGGGAGTTGGCGTACAGGTTGGCCTTGCCTCTATCGCTGAGTCATGTCCATAATGTGTTTTACGTGTCTTAGTTACGGAAGTACATACCAGATCCCAGTCATGTCATTGATTTCGGCGAGATCGAAGTCGCCAAGGATGGCACGTTCGAATAGAAACCAATCAAAATACTCGAGAGTCAAGTCAAACAATTGAGAAATAAATCAATCACCTTGGTTAAAGTTCAATGGTCGCGACATGGAGTCGAAGAAGCCACTTGGGAGACGGAAGATAGTATGAAGTCAAGATACCCAGAATTATTTTCATCTTAAGTTTTGGGACGAAACTTCTCTTTAGAGGGAGAGTATGTAATATCAGGATAATTGTTGAGTATTTTCATCTGTATTTGAACCTTGTAATATTCGACTTTGTGGTATCAATAATCGAAGTGTGATTTTTCCCATATTCGTATCAACATTCATGATCATATTAGGAAGAGTTAACAAATTCATGCATGCAGTTACGTCATAACGTACACTATAAGGTGAGCATAATGTACGTTAAGTCCTGTAGATAGCGTACGCTATGGATGAAGCTTAGCGTACGTACACAGTCAGCGATAGGTAGGCCTGGTCGGCACATGGGCCAGTTGGGGATAGGATCGGGTAGAGATTCCACGTGTAAACCTGGACGGCGTTTTGATAAAATAAGTCAACGAGACTTAACGTACGCTTTACATGGCCGATAACATACGCTATGTTGATGATATTACGTACGTAGAGGGTGTTGTTAATGTGCGTAAGAGAGACCAGGATCGAGGCAGTAAGCTATTGACGGACGTTAACGTACGCTAAGGATTTCAAATAGCGTACCTTGAGACAATAACGTACGTAAGGTTTTGAGATTAACGTACGTAAAGATCAGGATCTTATAAATAAGACATCACCCCATTTCATTTCCCAATTGTTCTCCTTCGTTCCTTGGCCGATTTCTGCAAGTCCAGAGAGCCTTCCCCTATATTATAATCCTTGTTTAGCCTTTCTACTTGGTGGTTGAAGTTGGGAAACATCTTGGTTTGGTGTTCAAGCTCCGGGTTTTGAGTTCTGCCGAGTGTTTCATCTTTCTCTTCCGAAATAAGGTATGTGAAGCTATCCCAGCCTAGAATTCATATTCTTGTACTGCTTAGGAGCATGCTACTGGAGTTATTAAGATTTATTTGACAACTTAGTGAATTGTATATCATGCTTTAGGAGAATTAAGAGAATTTATACTAGGATTTTCATGGTTAAGTAGAATTGGAGTTGAGCCTTGATTTTGTTAAACATCATGATGGAGTTTTCTGAAGATTGTTGCATGCCTTGGCCAGTGAATTCGAAGCACTCTTTTGATGAATAATGTTGTTAATATTATCATATGTGTTGGATGAATGTAGAGGGTGTTCTTCAAATAAATTCATGACTTGTAGGGATTTCTTAACCTTCATATTGATGATTAGAATGTAGTGATTAGGTTGGTGTTAATGGTTTTGAACTTAATACCCTGACAAGAAGAATTACTTGCGGAAGAACGAAACCGTGGAGATGAACTAAGTTAGAACTCGATTGAAATGTGTTTTATAACCGAACCAAGTATTGATAATCAGGAATCGAAGTGTGAATTTATGATGATTTGAATATCCTTGAACTCGTATACGTCGACTTTTCATCTCCATTATGGTCATTTAATTTGCCTAAGGTATGTCATTAGTTCGACCGATCGTTCATCGAATAGTTGAGCCGTGAACCGGCTAACTTAGAATGTAACTTGGTCGTAGTAGACATTAGATGTTCGTACGTTAGGATTGTTTCGAAAGTTGAGTTGTCGTTATTTTCCTATTGATTAAGGTTCGAGCGTTGTGAACGGTTGATCGAAGGGGCGGCCTTCGAATTTGTTGGAGTCGTCGAAGTATTTATCTCTTGCCACCTTTCTAAGGCAAGTAACTTAATTATATTTATTCGTATTGATGTCAGTTATGTTTTTGTGTGTCGTGCATATGTGTTGTGATTGTTTTGTTCACCATGCGTTGGTCCGACGGGATCATCATGGGAATCTATAGCTGTATGCGCTGGATCGTTGGACAGGTATTTTCCACCATGCGTTGGTCCAACGGGATCATCATCGAAATCTATAGTTGTGTGCACTGGATCGTTGGAATACCATGAGTATATTGAGATTGACATGATGTGTTGTGCATTGTTATTGTTTCTCGTTGGACAGACTTGTTGTGATTATTGTTGATATTGTTGATGTTATTATTCAGGGATTGTTGAATAAATCATTATTGTACAATTATCGTACTTGTACTAGCATCGTTGTGCTAATCCCTTCAGGGTGAACATTTGTTTTATGTTCAGGATACAGGAGGGCGGGAAAACAACCACTAGAGCTGCATGACGACGAGGGTGCAGAGTGATGTTACGGCTGAAATGATTTGTCAAATGTTTGTTTTGTTTTAATAAAGTACTCGAGTACGCTGTTGTTTTGTCGTCTTTGAAGTTTGTATTCGGATGTGTATTGATTTGTATGTTTTAGACTGGTGATGTAATAATCATTTCTATAATTGGTATCTAACAAATGTTGTTTTTAAATTTTTAGCCTTGTAAATCCTTATATCGAGGATTTACGGCGCTGTAATAATCCTGAATATCTCGGGGTGTTACAGTATTATACCGTACCGGACATTTTCGGTACGAAAACGGTTTGAATATTCGCATACCGACGGTATACCGTGCTGTATCGATAATACGGTATACTGTTACATACTGGTATATACCGCAGTATACCGTCACTTATAATATATTATATATATAAATTATATTATTTTAATACTTAATATTAACCAAACCTAAACCTAATTCACAAACACTACTGAGTCTCAACTCTCCCGACTCTCACCTCAGTCCTCACGCGGTGCTGTCACCTCAGTCTTTCACTCTCAACCCTCCGTGAAACACCACTGCCTTCATTTTCAATCTGCTCTTTCAAATTCCTAAACCCTAAATCCTTCTGCCTCGAGTATAGAACGGACATCACCTTTTAAGCAGCATTCCAGTTCCACCATCATCTGCTTGGCATCACCATCATCAATCCATCAAAACAATAAAACAAGGTATAAGTTGATGCTATCTCATTCCTATATGACTCAACACCTTTTTCTAGTTTCGTAGCAGTAAATTTATATTATCTATTGTCTCTATTCCTATCTAGCTTGATTTTTCTTCTAGAGACTTAATTATCAATTTTTTATGATCTGTCTAGTTTCTTCTGATCTTTCTCGAGATTTCTCTTGGTTGGTTTAGTCTGAGTTACTCAGACGTTTGTTGATTTTTTTTTGAGTTATTTTCTTCTGGTGTTGATGTGATAATGCGATTCTGGTATTCTAGATTAGTTGTATGTGTATTTCTGATCGTTTCTTCATATGCTCCAATAGTGTTTGACGAATTGTCGTAATGAAAATAGAGTTCACTCACAGAAAAATCTTGAACTCCTCTGCTTTTTTTACTTTCTAGGCATCCTTCCTGTAGCGGAATAATTTATGCCTCAGAGTATATAACGGATGTAAGCATGTGTTTCAAGAAACTATGGGACACTCAGACATGTCCATCAGGAAAATTTGTAAGCATGTGTTTCAAGAAATAAATGAATCCTACAAAGATGTCAAAGAAAAGTATGATGGCATTAGCAAATATCACCCCAGTAAGTCAGAAACTCATACCAGGAAACAGAATCTCATCTAGATTAATCAACGGTTGTAATTATAAGATAAATAAGTATCTTACTGACTTCAGTAAGAACAGATTTAGTTGGCCTTGTACCCTAATCTAAAGGATTACGTATTTTTTTTAGACTGCAATAACTCATCTTGATTGATGGACTAAATACGTGTTTTTTTATTTTTGCAGTTGATCATAAGAATGGAAACTGAATCTTCTCATTCTATGGAAAGTCCATCCGAAACACTAAATATTACAGAATTTGAAACACGTAATGAGTGTATAAGCCGAAAACGAGGAAGAAAAAACTCAACATCAAAACCTCCTGTAAACCCAAAACAAAGGAGTAAATATTGGGAGCATTGTGATAAAGGGTCAAGGAAGTTAGATAATGAGGGCGTGCAGAATTTAGGGATATGCAAATATTGTAAAACTGAGATCCCTGTGAACTACGAAAGTACAAGTGGGTTGATAAACCACTTAGTGAGGAGGTGTAAGTTAAGTCCATTATATGAAGCAAATGAAAGCGAGAAAGGTCAATCAATATTGACGAATGAGATAATGGGGCAAGGAAGCGCTTTGGTTCATCATACATATAATCCAAAAAGGTGTGAAATGAGGTTAGTAGAATATGTAATTATCGATGAAGTTTCCTTTCGGGCTATCGAAGGAAAAGGGTTTGTAAACCTTCTGCATGAATTACAACCAAAATTCGTCATCCCTAACCGAAAGAAAGTTGCAGGTATGGTTTTTGAACTATTTTTACTTGAGAAAGTGAAGTTACAAAGTGTGATTAGTAGCCATAGAGTAAGTATCACGACTGATACTTGGACATCCATCCACAATATCAATTACATGGTCATTGCAGCTCACTTTTTAGATAGTGATTGGAAGTAGCATAAAAGAATAATTAACTTCACAAAAATCACTAGTCATATTGGGGAAGAAATTGGTATGATGGTTGAGGTCTGTCTGAGAGATTGGGGGATTGATAAATTATTTTCGATAGTAGTCGACAATGCTTCTTCTAATGACATTGCAATTGATTACTTGAAAAAGGAATGAAAAGTGAAAATACATTATTTTTTGAAGGTAAATACTTGCACCTGAGGTGTGCTTGTCATATACTTAACTTAATTGTAATGCTTAAATTAAATCTATAAGGAATGTAATCATATTTATTCATTCTCCCCCCTCTAGGTTGAATAAATTTAGGGAATTTTCCATACTAGCCAAGTTTGCTAGTACGTCAACTATACCTATAGATGTCAAAACTAGGTGGAATGCAACTTATAAAATGCTTGATGTTGCACTGAAATATAGATGAGTCTTTGAAAGGATGTCCGAGGAGTGGTTGCCTTTTATGAATTATTTTCGTGAAAGGGATAAAAAGGGTAGAAAAAGGGTAGGGCCGCCGGTTGTAGAGGATTGAGAAAATGCAAATGCTTTTGTATACTTTCTAAAAAATTTCTACGATATCACTTTAGAGCTAAGTGCATCAAAAGATCCTACCTCCCAATTGATAAGTGCATCAAAAAATCCTACCTTTCAATTGATATACCAATCAATGATTGCGTTGCAAATTGAGATCGAGAAAAAGAGCAATGACGATTCGGATCCAATTCTTAAAAAGGTTGCAAGTGCGATAAAATTGAAATTTGATAAGTATTGGGGGGATTGTGATAATATGAACCCTTTGATCTTTATTGCCAATATCTTGACCCGAGAAACAAGCTTCAAATGATCAAAGTTAGCATCAAAAAATTGGGGACTAATTCAACAAAATTCCAAGAGTTTGTTGATAAGGTTAAAAAAGGTTTTGTAACTTTGTGGGCGGAGTACAAGAGAATAAATGATACCTTAGAAATTGAAAAGAGGTGTGTCCAAATAGGGTGTAATGATAGAGATGGTAGTACTCGTATCGGTGGCGGTCTTTGGGATGAATTGTTTAATGATGTTCAAGCACAAAATGAAGAGGAACAACTTCAAGAGATATCCAATGAAGTGGACAAGTATCTAGCCGATGCGATTGAAAAACGGTCTAATCAATCTTTCAGTTTGTTGAAGTGGTGGATAGGAAGTGAAGCTAGGTACCCCGTCCTTTCAATGATTGCGAAGGATGTTTTTGCAATTCCAAGTTTAATCGTTGCTAGTGATTCCACTTTTAGTTTGGGAAAAAGAGTTGTGGATCATTTTAGGAGTAGTTTGAGTCCTAAAATGGTAGAAGCTTTAGTGTGTACTAATGATTGGTTAAGAGCGGAGTTCGACTTTCGTAAGGATCCAACCGAAGATGACCTTATTTTATACAAGGAAATTGAAGAAATTGAAAAGATTAAGAGTTTCTTTATTTAATTACATGTATAAATTATTTTTGTTTATGTATAATGTAATTTGATGCATACTAATAATTTTATTTTATTTTACAGCTGCAAATGCCGTTCAAGATCGTTCTTAGATTTTCTCTTCATCTACTTTGTTTGTAGATGCCAAGAAATCTTTTGTATGCCACAAGCAGTGAGGTGTAGTGTGGTATACCTACCACTAAGAGAGATGCATTGTGCAACAAGTAGAATGAGAAAATTGAGAATCCTTATGTTGTCACTGTACTGCACACTGTACTGCACAAGTGAAAATACATTATTATACCTCACTGGTCTTTTGTCATGCACACCACAAGCAGTGCAGCGGCCCTTATGTTGTAATTTTTGATTTGCAATGCGTTGGTGTTTTATTTTTTATGTAAGAGTTTTTTTTATGTTCATCTACATTTTTTATGTTCATGGAATCATGGTGCCTCATTCAAATCATGGATGTATGTTTTGTTTTGGGTATATTAATATGTCGATCCGGTACAGAACGGTATGACGGTAATTTCGATATACCTTGAATATACGGCATGCCGAATGTAACACCCCAGAAACTATCTGGGAATATCACACGCCGCAGACCCTCTCCGTTAGAATCTACCACGCTAAATACTGAACAAGACATCACATATCATGCCGACATGGCGAAATAACGGACCATGAGACCGATTTGGTCTTTCATCATTAACATACAACTCAAAGATACATAACTCTTTCAGGACTTATACCCATGCACGGGTCAAATACACTCACAAACAGAAAAATACAACAACGGAAAAAACCATACAATGAACTCCAACTAAATGCACCCAGAACTGGCCTCCATGTGATTAGTATCATTCGTAACGACCTTGTGTTTAGCTCCCCAAGAACCTGCATGTACCTGGACGCAATCAGGGCCGGTCCTGACAAAAATGAGGCCCGGGACGAAATAAAAAAAAATGGGCCCTTTATTACAAAAATATGGGCCCTTTATTACATCTAAACGAATCGCTGTAAAACGATAGCCTACAATCTGATTTTTTTTCGTTTTTTAAGGTGCTTCTTTTAGCCCTGGTTATATATAATAATATTTTGGGCCCAAAAGTAAAAAACATCCAATAAATAAAAGAATAAAACAAGTATTTAGGGCCCAAATCAATATATATATATATATATATATATATATATATATATATATATATATATATATATATAGCCTAAAAAATTTTGGGCTCTTGAGATGGTGGGCCCTGGGCCGTCGCCTATGCTGGCCCACCCTCAGGACCGGCCCTGGACGCAATACAGATATTCATCCCCCGATTACTCGGGGCTAGTAAAATTCTACTATTTTGCTAGTGCAAGTATTCAAGTCATATCAAATATACCACGCAAATATCAATCATATCAAACCAACAACAACATGATTTGAGAGGATTTTCCAAGGGTTTTAATATTTGTAAAATGCTTCACGTTTTGAAAATATGAATTATCACTTGGCATTTTAAAGAAATGTCTGAAAAATATTTTAGGACCTCAAGTCCTTGAAAGTAATATATATCAACTCGAGGGTTTTAGAAAACGACATAAAATCTTTTGGGACTTCAAGTCCAAGATTATAAAACCATTTCAAGACATTGAGTCTCGGTCTAAAGTTAGTTTCCGCAAAACATCCTTTACACAATCGTTGGGGTCTCACCCCAAACTTTCTTCGAACCACAATGCACAATAACAAGGTCCATTTTTCGACACCAAAGCATTACAACCAATAAACTAAACACATACGACACATATTCTAGTGCCATTCTAGCTAAGCACCAAGACCCTATATATAATACAGTAAAACCTCTCAAAAAGAATACTCTATTAAGGAATAAACTCTATTTATGAATAAAAATTTATGGTCCCAACTTGGGACTAGTTATAATTTGGAATAAACTCCATATTATCATAATTCATATATTTTCAAATCCCAACATAAGGAAATACACCTCCATTTAGGAATAAATCAGAATATATATATATATATATAATTTTTACAATAGATTTAAGTTGATCTAAAATACTTGTTCAAGGTTGATTGTGACAAAGATTTAATCTTTTGTACTGTAACCATATCCTTCAACTTGCGTGTGCCCATTAGCTCATCCAAATGACCACCTTCTTGTTGAACCCAAAACATTTCCAACTTTTCGAGTAAGCTTAAAGATGCTATCATCCTCCGAATTATTTTCCTCATTTTCTTGCCTAATTCCTTCAATGATTTCTTCATCGGTTAAAGCATAAATAATTTTCTTGCCTAATTCCTAAGTTTACAACATATTACATGAAAGATAGATGCTTTCTATGTAATAATTACTAAGTATAACGTCTAAGAACTCACCATCCTAACTTGTGAGCCAGGTCTGGGATCTTTATCTTTTATGTTCCTAGTAGCAGCAGTTAACTTATATAAAGATATCTACTAATTATAATATTTATATATTATACATGCACTTTAAAATTTAAAAAAAAAATCTTCTTAAAACTCTATTTAGGAATAACCTCCATTTAGGAATATTTTTTTATGTTCCCAATGATATGACTTTAGAGAGGTTTTACTGTATATCTCGAAATCAAGGACAAACATTGTGATATTCCGGACATATCACAATTACTGAAAACATCAACATCACGAAAACCACACTTGGTAACCCGTGGTCGTACCCATTAGTATCGACCCCCAGAGGCCCCATCAGACCGTCCCCAGGTGGGAAACCACTTCCGCGGCTGTACCCATTAGTATCGGCCCCCAGAGGCCCCGTCGGACCGTCCCCGGGTGGAAGAACAACTCACGCACACTAGCGATCACAACTTTCACAAATTCCGATCGTTGAATATAATATATATAGTTATGGCACTTGCTAGGATGACCACTCACCGACACATGACCACAAACAAAGACTGACGCAACTACAAATCAATCCTAGAATACGTCAATACCACAATGTATCCAAGAACAACACATTCAACACTCAATATATTCAAACACGACTACCCCAACAACTTAACCATCCTAGACGCACCTCTACCCATCAACAAGTATACAAACCAATCAACTAATCTCAATAAAATTTCAATCCTATAATACACGATTAATAAATACGAGTAAACCATCACTCACACTTTGCATAACATCAATTTATATAATATAAGTTATATAGGCAAGAACACTTGCATCGATAATTGATGCCGAAAGCTCCGACGAACACGGCTCACCCGATCGATCCATTGAAATCACAACCTTTATTATAAATACATAATAGACAATTTAATATAAGTCTATTTTAATATCTTATAATTATAAGGAAATCAATTAGGTGATATAATACCTCCATTGTGTTCTTAATTTATCGATTGAATCAAACGACTAACGATAATCAACCCGGGTCCAAGTTACTGAACGATTGCTCCAAATACGAACCCCGAACTCGAAATCACTTTGTAGGTCTAATTACACCACTCCAAATTTACCAAAACCTTCATCTACGTCTATGTTTTTCCCTGTCCGAATTCCAATACGAACACACACACACAACCACGACTACACACACAACATGGGCTTACCCACACAAACATACACTCACAAACAAACATACACACACATATTTTACGCACACAAGCGCGCGCACATAGACACACATATATACATAACACTATGCAGACTTGCGCGCACACACACACGGCACATTCTCACACACACTCACACACACCTGCACACATACACACCTGTATATATATATATAATATATACATACAACATACATGCACACACACCAAACATATATATATATATAACAAAAATACTACACATAGGGGTTGTACCATAGGGATTGTACCCCTATATAACCCCTACTACCTATAAAACAAGGTAAAATTCCTACTACGCAGGGTATAACCCCTACAAAATAGGGGTGTGCATTTGTGTGCAGCATCTTTGTATATATAATACACACGCATATAGTCACGCATACAAGACACTACAATATATATATATATACACATACTCAACTTTCAGCACACACATACATATATATACAATATATATATATATATATACGTACACGCACATATTCACAATCCTGAACACACACACACAGACTCAACAACACACACAAACAATCGAGGTTTAGCTACCGCTCGACACAACCCAGCTAAACTTTCAGTCCAGCCCACAGTTGGCTCCGTTCAAATGACAAAAACAACACCCCGCCGTCGCCTCAGTCCAGTTCTGATGCCATCAAGACTCCGACCTTAAATTATCCCCGCCGTCAACCCTCATCTCGAACCCTCGTATCACTCACTAGACCCGGAAGTGGAGGTCGTCGGAATATTAAACCAAACTTCCAAAAGTCCAACCGCCGAGCTCCGACCACCGTACACCGGAAACTTGTCGCCGGAAAATTCCACCACATTGACGATCTGCACCAAAAACCAAACCTCAATAGTCATTCCTACATCAGGAACCCAATTAACTCATCCGCCATATCCAACGTTCGCACACCATCATCGCCGCCGCACATTCGATTTCTGCAGCCCAGGATCGCGGCAACCTGCTGCCGAGAGTTCGGATGAAAACGCGCAAGAGAATCGTCCGCCTACTCGAGATCCCTTCACCCCGTCGCTCCTTGTGTCAATCTATCGCTGCTACTGTTTGATGAAGAAGGGGGAGCTGGGATGGTGGTTGACCGAGCAGGGGGTTAGGTGGGGGAAAAGGGGAATTGAGAGAGGGGGATATGAATCCGTGAGGGGGGAAAGAAATATTATAAATGTAAGTTTTATTAAAAAAAATCGATTTCACGTTCCTTATACCGTCTTCTGGTTCGATTATCCGATTAATTCATACCGCGCCAGATAAAACCAATAACTCACCAATATTCTAGTCCAACATCTCAGAGTCCGTCCGACTATTATATAATCAGCTAATAAAATAAATTTAAAAAAAAATTATATCGCCAACATTCGAATTTAAAATTTCCGGATATTACATTCTATCCCCCTTAAAATAAGTTTCGTCCTCTAAACTTGCCATATCATCACCCATCTCACTGTAATTTACTCCAAATATTTTATAGGAACCGAATCAGCAATATCGTTAATCTCATGATTCGATCGACAAGATGTGTCATACTCGAAAGTGGCAAATATGCGGTAGCAATATATCTCGGCTCCAGAGCATCTTAATATGATGAACTGCAATCCCAAGTATCACAAACGTCTCATTTGAGCCCACGATCCAAAACTACCCAATGAGGACGACAAGACGACAAATATCTCAAGCAACTTGATCTCACACGCAGTCACCTTAGGTCCGACTAGTCTACTGTTTAAACATTAAACTACGTTACACACACTGCATCTTAACGTTCGCTAACAATAAATCGAGTAAGATTCTTTATCTTTCACTATTTACTTTTGAAAATGAAAAATCGCATTGTATTTCGAAATATAAAAATTTTATGGTGTGAAAGATTTTTAAAATCATGTACTCGAATTATTTGAAAATAAAACAATACGTTAAAATTTTTTTCGAAAATCCTCTCAACACTACAAAAATCAATGACGACAACATTTTACAAAATGTCTAAGGTACTTTAAAACAACTCTTTCGGCTCGCCAATTTCAAAATATTTTCAAAGTCCACACGAAGCCGCCGATTAATCGCACCGTCAAAACATTTCCGAAAATTAATTTTCCATAACTTGCTCAAGTTTATGAAATTTTCAGGAAAGTATTTTTGAACACACACACACACACAGCAGACATAATTTATCAATTCATCAATCACAACCCATTACCACCAAATCCAATCATACATCATAACCATCAGATCACATAATTACAGTATCACACAAGCAACCGTCAAAAGAAGACTATCACAACAAGTGTATCCAGAACGACTTAACATTCACACCACCAACTTAATCACAATTTTGAGCACTATTGCTCAAACAATAATGTCATCATCACTACATACCTCCTGACTGACAATCATGAAATCGAGAAGTTAAAAGCGAGAGTCACGTCTTGAGTAAATTTGGAAGACCTCATTTAAGCTTAAAAGTTATGTTTCGAAAAATTATAGTACAAGATGAAAATGAAATGTCAATAGCTTGAATTCTCAAAAAATTTCGACCTTGAGGTCATCATACGAAAATCATAAGTTTTCCTCCTTTGGAGGATGTTTTAAAATGAAATTACGTGACTCTCCAAAAACATTCAAGTCTTAAATATCAAAGTCATTACTCTAGTAAAAATAGTTTATACAACATGGTATATACACCGGAACCACCTTTTATTCCAGCACAATACGAGAATCGAACAAACATATGACACACAATCACAAATCACATTTAAATTTTACCCCGTAACACTGAATCACACAACTAGCTCGTATAGCTCGAGGCACAACATGTAGTAGGGAGACTTACATCCACAGATCGCACGAAGATGATGGCTGCACCATGATACTAATCACGAGCGACATCACAGATGACGTGTCGCGACACGACTCAGTCATGCACAATCCGAGAAGAAAAGACTCGACAATAAACGACTGGACCCGGCAGTCTAGTTTTCCACAACCTGGCTTTGATACCATAAATGTAACACCCACAGAAACTATCCGGGAATATCACACGCCGCATACCCTCTCCATGAGAATCTACGAGGCTAAATACTGAACAAGACATCACATATCATGCTGACATGAAGAAATAACGGACCATGAGACCGATTTGGTCTTTCATCATTAACATACAACTAAAAGATACATAACTCTTTCAGGACTCATACCCATGCACAGGTCAAATACACTCACAAACAGAAAAATACGACAACGGAAAAGACCATACAATGAACTCCAACTAAATGCACCCAGAACTGGCCTCCATGTGATTAGTATCATTCATATTCCATCATCATTCGTAATGACCCTGTGTTTAACTCCCCAAGAACCTGCATGTACCTGGACGCAATACAGACATCCATCCCCCGATTACTCGAGGGTTAGCAAAATTCCACTATTTTGCTAGTGCAAGTATTCAAGTCATATCAACTATACCACGCAAATATCAGTCATATCAAACCAACAACAACAACATGATTTGAGAGGATTTTCCAAGGGTTTTAATATTTGTAAAATGCTTCACGTCATGAAAATATGAATTATCACTTCGGCAGTTTAAAGAAATGTCTGAAAAGTCCTTTAGAACCTCAAGCCCTTGAAAGTAATATATATCAACTCGAGAGTTTTAGAAAACGACAGAAAATCTTTTGGGACTTCAAGTCCAAGATTATAAAACCATTTCAAGACAATTGGGTCTCGACCCAAAGTCATTTTCCGCAAAACATCCTTTACACAATCGTTGGGGTCTCACCCCAAACTTTCTTCGAACCACAATGCACAATAACAAGGTCCATTTTCCGACACCAAAGGATTACAACCAAGAAACTAAACACATATGACACATATTCTAGTGCCATTCTAGTCAAGCACCAAGACCGTATATATAATATATCTCAAAATTGAGGACAAACGTTGTGATATTCCGGACATATCACAATTACTGAAAACATCAACATCACGAAAACCACACTTGGTAATTCGTGGCCGTACCCATTAGTATCGACCCCATAGGCCCCATCGAACCGTCCCCGAGTGGAAAACCACTTCCGCGGCTGTACCCATTAGTATCGGCCCCCAGAGGCCCCGTCGGACCGTCCCCGGGTGGAAGAACAACTCACGCACACTAGCGATCACAACTTTCACAAATTCCGATCGTTGAATATAATATATATAGTTATGGCACTTGCTAGGATGACCACTCACCGACACATGACCACAAACAAAGACTGACGCAACTACAAATCAATCCTATAATACGTCAATACCACAATGTATCCAAGAACAACACATTCAACACTTAATATATTCAAACACGACTACCCCAACAACTTAACCATCCTAGACGCACCTCTACCCATCAACAAGTATACAAACCAATCAACTAATCTCAATAATTTCAATCCTATAATACACGATTAATAAATACGAGTAAACCTTCACTCACACTTTGCATAACATCAATTTACATAATATAAGTTATATAGGCAAGAACACTTGCATCGATAATTGATGCTGAAAGCTCCGACGAACATGGCTCACCCGATCGATCCATTGAAATCACAACCTTTATTATAAATACATAATTGACAATTTAATATAAGTCTATTTTAATATCTTATAATTATAAGGAAATCAATTAGGTGATATAATACCTCCATTGTGTTCTTAATTTATCGATTGAATCAAACGACTAACGATAATCAACCCGGGTCCAAGTTACTGAACGATTGCTCCAAATACGAACCCCGAACTCGAAATCACTTCGTAGGTCTAATTACACCACTCCAAATTTACCAAAACCTTCATCTACATCTATGTTTTTTCCCGTCCGAATTCCAATACGAACACACACACAACCACGACTACACACACACACACACACACACACATATATATATATATATATTTGTGTTTGTGTGTGTATAATATATACACATACACACACAACATGGGCTTACCCACATAAAGATACACTCACAAACAAACATACACACACATATATATTACACACACAAATATATATATATATATATAGTGAGGTTATTCTAAAAAGTCTCTTATAATAAAAAGTGTAGGAAGTATTGTGGGAGTGACATGTGTCACCTTGCCACATCATCATGCCACATCATATGACATGTGGCACCCCCAGAAAAAATTCCCGCCAAAAAAAATTTATTTTGGGGGGCCCCCCCAATTTTTTTTCCGCCAAAAATTTATAAGTATGATGCACCATTTTTTTGGTGCATCATAGTTCTAAGTTTTGGTGCATCACACTAATAAATTTTACTGCATCACAGTTATAAGTTACTGCATCATAGTTAACAGTTAAGTGCATCAAGTATGATGCAATAACTTACAACCTTAATGCACTAAATCATAATTGTGATGCAGTAATAATTTTTGGCGGAAAAAGAAAAATTGTTTTTGGCCCCCCCAATTTTTTTTTTTGGCGGGAATTTTTTTTTTGGGGTGGTGGGGGTGGGTGACACATGTCATATGATATGTCATATGATGTGGAATGAGGATGACACATATCACTCCCACAATCATTCCTGCATTTTTTATTATAAGAGACTTTATTTTAACTCATATATATATATATATATATACACACACACACACACTATGCAGACTTGCGCACACACACAGCACATACTCACACACACACACACACACACACACACACACACACACACACACACACACACACACACACACCAGCACACACAAACTTACACACACTCACACAGTTAGAGGTGGCCAAAAAACCCGAAACTGGGAACTGAACCGTGAAACCGGAACCGTGTTAGACGGTTCCGAACCGGAACCGAAACCGTGTCCAGATGGTTCGGTTCCGGTTCCAGAAATTGTAACCGGCGGTTCCCGATTCGGAACCGTAACCGAACCGTGGAACCGCGAACCGTCCGGAACCGCCGGTTCCCACAATTCAAACCGGGGACCATGAACAAAAGGGAATGGGCCGGACGCACTTTGGCACATGGTGGAAGATTTGATTCCCACTTTTACAGATTTTATTTTTATTTTTTTCAAATTTTGGTTCCCAAGGTTTTGAATTTCAAATTTAAATTTCAAATTCAAATTTCTCTCAATTTTACCTCTACTTTCTCCCTATAAATACCCCCAATCCTCACAATTTTTCACACCAACTTTCACCTCTACTAAGCATTTTCTACTCTTACTCATTTTTATTACTGTTACTCATTTCTAGGCTTGGGATTTTTCGGTTCCAGGGAGAAAAATACAGGAACCGGAACCGAACTGTATAGTTTTTTCGCGGTTTGGTTTTGCCAGTTTTTTTATCCGAATCGAATCGGAACCGAACCGCATAGGAACCGAACCGAACCGGAACCGATTTTTATGGTTCGGATGGAATATATTATATTATATTTTATTTTATTAAGAATATATTATATTATATTATATTATATTATATTATATTATATTATATTATATTATATTATATTATATTAATTGTGTTTAATAATAATATTATATAATATTATATTCAGAGGGTCGGTTTCCCGGTTCGGTGTGGTTCAGACGGTTCCTTGCGGTTCGAATCGGTTCCTCTTTAAAACAGACAGGAACCGCGAACCGAACCGAATACTAACAGTACGAACCGAACAGAAAAAAAATTTGTTGCTAGTGTAATATCCAGAATTTCTACTACCGTTGTTTAATATTATTTTATCCGAGTTATATTGTACAGCGTGGAATCTGTACAGTATAGATAAAATAAATGAAGGACTGAGACATCTGTATTAGTATAATTGTCATACTTGGTCGACAATTGCAATTGAGGATATTATGTATCATATGAGAATATTATTGAATTGGGTATATGTATTCAGTATGTGAGTGTACGTATCCAGTATGTCGAGACGGACGACAAGAGCTGGAAATGGCTAAGTATAGCCTGACTAGCGCGCGCTAATGGTCAAGTATAGCGCACGCTATCGTTCATGATTAGCGCACGCTAGAGGCAGAATGTAGCGCACGCTAATGCAGTCAGATCGGAAGGAATCTGTGCGTGGACCAGGCCACTTTCGGCGCATGTTCTGATAAGTCAACGGATGTTGTAATGTAGTGTTAGCGCATGCTAATGCATGTTGATTAGCGCACGCTAACTGTATATCGGACGAAAAGGAATCTTATCCTCGTCAGCACTTTCGGCGTGTGGACCAGTCTTCGGAGCATACAGACAAGTATCAAGGTGCAGCCATCATCTTCGTGCGATATGTGGATGTAAGTCACCCTATCATATGTTGTGTCTCGTGTTATCCGAGTTTGTGTGAATCTGTGTTATGAGGTGGAGTTTGAATGTGAATTGTGAACACGTGATCTATGCTTGTTTGATTCTCGTGTTGTGCTGGAATGAAGAGTGGTGTCAGTGTATATATCTTGTATAAACCGTTTTTACGGAAATAATGATTTTGGTATTCTAAGGCTTGAATGTTTATGGGGAGCTACGTAAGTTCATTTTAAAACATCCCCCAAGGGAGGAATTTGATTTTCGTATGATGACCTCAAGGCCGAATTTTTCTGAGAATTCAAACTATTGATATTTCATTTTCATCTTGTACTATAATTTTTCGAAACATAACTTTTAAACTCAAATGAGGTCATACAAATTTACTCAAACGTGATTCTCGCTTTTAACTTTTCGGTTCATGGTGAACAGTCAGGAAGTATGTGATGTTGATGACATTGTTGTTTGGACAATAGTGTTCAGAATTGTGATCAAGCTAATGGTGTGAATGTTAAGTCATTCTGTATGCACTCGTGGTGATATCCCTCTTTACTGAGATGTGGGATTTTAGTTTTAGATGTTAATTGTCTGATGATGATTGCTTGTGTGATATTGTATATATGTGCGAACCGATGGGGTTTGGATTGGTATATTGTCGTTTATTTGTATCCTTTGATTCTAATACCGTTCGGGATGTGTTCACGATTGTGCTACTGAACTGGAGAAGTTAGCGCACGCTAAATATGAAAATAGCGCGCATTAATATGGCATGAGAAGCGCGTTAAGCCCTGTTGTAGCGCATGCTAAGCCAGTTGGGCAGAAGCTTTGGGACTGCATTTTAATCGTGGGGTCTAACTTTCGCAGTCGTAAACACGACCACCTATGACATTATTTTAGATGTGTTGTCTGGTGATGATAATTGTTGTGTGAATATGTAATATGTTTTTCGTTGCGCTATGTGGTTATTTGTTTAGTATGCCGAGGGGCAGAGACTGTGGTTGTGACCGATGACCACGGGGATTTATTGCAACAAGTAGCAACACAGGTGACTCTGTTGACCCAGGCAGTTCAGCATAACACCGCGGTAATACAGAATATTGGATCATATCAATGGGCTTGAGAGGTGGTTCGTATGAATTCCCCATCGATTCGTTGGTGCTGCGGATGAAGCCGGAGATTCGCCAGTATATGACAGGATTTCGCTTGCACAACGTTGAGAGAGTATCAAAATTGAGCATTAGACTTCTAGTTAACTTCGTTTCGAAGAAACATAAGATGACTGATGACCTTGTTGTCAGTTCAGGTGTTGGAGTTTCTAAACTGTAGCGTAGTAGTCTTTCTGCCGGGTAGCTCCATCACTCGGTGAGGGGGACTAAGAGTTTAAGTCACCAGCTTTAACTCCTGGTAAATCCAGGAGGTGTTTCAACTGTAATACACCGAGGCTTGTACGTGCATATTGTTCTTCACTGCCAGTAATGTGTTACAGTACGTACTTGAGGGCCACAGAATTCAGTTTTGCGAGTTGGTCACTGAGATTTCCGAGGAACGGACTGCAGCATCGATTTCAGGATCGAGTCTGGGAGGTCCTTGGAAAGATGTTGTTTGTTGGTTGGTTGGTATGCTAGCACTTCGTTCTTGTTGTTTTGGTTTCTGGGACGAAATCTCTTTTAAAGGTGATAGAATGTAATACCCATATTTTTTTTTCACTTCTGTATTTTTGTCGACTCTATCAACTCGTTTGTGTTCGTTGATACTTCTGAACCTATTTTGTTCTTCGTTTTTTTCATTCGAGCGAGTTTGATATTGTTCCGGACTGATCCGTTTATCGTTGTGTCTTTTCCAAATTCGGTTCGATTTCCTATGAACCTTGTGCGAAATTGACACCTCGTGGTTTCTACAAGCTCAGTTGATGTTTTGAGTCGTGTTACAGACTTCAGAGTTGTGGATCATCCTCATTTTGTGATTATCGAGTGTTTGCGCCGCTTCGTAGTTTTTATGGAGTTTCGGCTGATTGTCTCTGTATGTGATCTCCTAAACCTTTAGGTTTTCTGAACTACACACTTGTTTAGTATTAGACTCGTGTTTTGGTTGATGTAATACTTCGTAGTTTTCCGGAGTTTCGACTGATTGTCTCTGTATGTGATCTCCTAAACCTTTGGGTTTTCGGAATTACATACTTGTTTAGTGTTAGAGTCGTGTTTTGGTTGATGTACTGCTTGGATTAATCAACCATAGTGATTCGTGCTCGTTGCTTCATGTAAGCACTCTTGCGTAGCGAATCAGACCGCATCAGCTTTGTACTGTAGGAAGCTTTTGTACGTTGTCAATAACGAGTGTTATCTAGGGTTGCCCTGCCTGAATTGTTCCATAATTTAAGTTTCGGGACGAAACTTCTTTTTAGAGTGTAAGGATGTAATATACGTGTATTTTATTATGTATGTGTGTTATTTTTTGACGTATTCTGTTGGGAATTGGTTTATGAAATTTTCCAGGTTGTATTGTTGGTATCTGGAATCGTGTGTATATTGGAGTTGGAACTGGTATGTTGATTGTTAGTAATTATTGAGTTTTGTATCTTCCGAGGCGTGTATATATTCTGACTGGAATTCACCACTGTAGTACTGTGTCAGAATAGTTAGCCATCTGAGTGACCGCTTGAGTGAGCGACCGCTGTTTTGAGAATTTCCTCACCCTCTGAGAGACCACCCTGAGAGAGACCGTTTTGAGAGAGAGAGAGAGAGCTTCGAGAGAGAGAGAGAGAGCTTTGAGAGAGAGACCACTTTCAGAGAGAGCTTTGAGAGAGAGATCAATGTTTTGTGAGTTACTTCACCCTCATCAGTGATAGCATAGGGTAAGCGACCTCTGTCTTGCCTGGTTGTCCCTAACTCATACCCCGGCGGAGCGGTCTCCTGAGAAGAGCGAGCACTTCACTTTTCACCCAGTATATATATGACATATCCTCATTTTTATTTCATTCTTCTTCCTTACGCGGCGGCTGAGACTAGGTTGACTAGGGTTGTGATCCTTGGTCGATTTTTGCTCCATCCAAAGTATTTTGAAGAGTCCTAGGTGATTATAACATCATCTAATTCGTTGTTCTTCGTGGGATCGATGTATTTTTATAGATTTCCCTAAAGTTGAATTTTTGAGAATTCTGTTCTTGATCTCATTTTTAATCTGGTTTTTATAAATCGATCATTGTTAAACATTGTTGGTGATCACATTCTATGGATTGTATATCCACATTTCCGATTCGTTCAACTCGGTTGATGACTTTGATGTTCTTGAGGAACAGTGAATATTTAGTGTTCGATTAAATGTTCATGTGAGCTTTCGTTCGTGGTTTGAGGCAATTTTCGTTGTTATGGGTCTTGCTCCCCGTTATGATCGTGTTTTCGTTGTTTCTTGCAGAAGTTGTAGGTTTCGAGGTACTTCGGCTGAGCTGTATCCGTCGGAGTATTTGCGTGCCGATTTCGAGGCAAGTATCTTGCCCATACATTATGTGTTTTGTGGATATAATGGTTGGTAATTGTCTATATATGCTAACTGAATACTTATAACTAATCTTCAAACGAATTGGTATACTTTTCAATAAAAAAAATTTTCCTCAAAGATAACTCGTGTGTTTTGTGGTTAAGTATGCTTATCTAAGTACGTGTACAAGTGTTGAGTATAATAATGCTTACGTCGTTTTGTGTGATTATGTCATTTCTAGATTTGAAGTTCTAACCTTTCGTTAAGATGTGTGCATGGAAACATGTGTTTATCGGTGATCATGTGATGCTGTGTGATAAAGGTTGTAACTCCTTTATGAGGAGGTTGTGCCGTTCGGCGTAGTTGGAAAGGTATTCTCTCTCGTTGCTATGTGATTGGTACTAGTTACACCATTGAATTCTAGTGTTAATTGTATCGTTACTTGGTCGTGAGTATGTGTTGGACAATCTGGCCATTCTAGCAAGGTACCTCGACTATATATATATATATATATACTTTCGAGGTTGTGGTTTTGCAAACTGTGAATTGTGGGATTATGATTTTTGTGTGTTGTGAGGATGTTCTCGGGGTACTCTGACCTAGGGATTGCTCGACGGGGCACACAGGGACTTGTTCGGGTGGCCTTGCGCGAGGGTTACCTTCGAGGTAGGGTATTCTCACCTGGGGATTGCTCGACAGGGAACAAAGGAACTTGACCGGGTGGTCTTGTCACGAGAATTACCAGAGAGTTTTGCTGATGATTAATTGTGGTATGTCCGGAATATCATAATGCTCTGTTCTCAGGGTTGAGATACATTATATATATATAGAGTCTTGGTGTTTGGCTAAAATGGCACAAGAATGAAATGTTGTGTGTAATTTGTCCTTGGGAGTGAATTGATGTGGATAGTTGGGTCGTGGACCCCGTATTTCGTGATTGGTTTTTATTTTGGAACAATATGTTTGGGCTGTGACCCTAAGTGGTTTTCGATTAGTTGAGAACTCTTCAATCCCAAATGTTTTCAAAACTCCCGAGATCTTGTATTGACTTTCAAAGCGACCACTCGTTTCATTTCTACTTTTACGATTTGAACTATTTTATCCAAATGAGAAATCTCGGGAAGTCCTTCGGTGTGAATGAGTCGTGGATTATTCAAGTTATTGTAATCTCGAAATGTGTTGTGTATGGCTCGTATTTGCACTTTATACTTGCACTAGCAAAAATAGTGGAATTTTACTAACCCCCGAGTAATCGGAGGGTGGATGTTTGTATTGCGTCCAGGTACATACAGGTCCTTGGGGAGCTAAACACGGGATCGTTACGAAGGATGATAGAGAGCGAATGATACTAATCACATGAAGACCAGTTTTGGGTGTAGTGAGTTGGAGTTCATTGCTTGTCTTTTTCTGCTGTCGTATTTTTCTGTTTGTGAGTGTATTTGACCCTTGCGTGGGTATGAGTCCTGTCAGAGTTATGTATATTTGAGTTGTATGTTATTGTTGAAAGACTAAGTCTGTCTAATGATTCGTAATTTAGCCATGTCGGCAAGATATGTGATTTCCTATTCTGTGTTAAGCTTGGTAGATTCTCACCGAGAGGGTCTGCGGCGTGTAATATTCCCGGATAGTTTCTGGGGTGTTACAGGAGCGACCCGGATCAACCCAAAAAAACTGCCTCGACCGTGATCTGGACCGCGATACCACGGCCGGACCGCTCGGCTCTGGTCTCGGTCGGTTCGTCCGATCGGGACTCCTTTTTCAGCTCGACTTCTTTTTCCTTCGTACTTTGTGTACTCTAACTCGATTACAATTTTACACGAAATAAAATACATCGAATGTACAATAAAATTACAAGGACAAATAAAATCCTATTCTACCCATGGATTTTCTCCCGGAAAAAATTTATACATGCCTCAAAAGCGGGTCAAATTACCAAAAATGCGTAAAAATAAATTAAATCATATAGCCATGATAATTGGATCATATTCACCTGCAAAACAATTCTAGCAAAAATATTCCAAAGATCATAATATATGAGAATTTTAAATTGTTAGCAATTAATCACAACATTAATTAAATTGAACGAAAACTAAAGACCGGCTCTGATACCAATTGTTGGAAATAAAACGCGGTGGAATCGTCGGGTTTAGATTTACTAAAATCGGCCCTCATGAACCGGATATATTTAGGCTCGTCAAATAATTAATTAACAGATTAATAAGCAATTTAAACGAACAAAATTAATCTACGCGTCTAACTATGATAATTCGTACTATACTTCCAAGATCTAATTTAATATCCGAAAGTTCTACTACTATTGTTTAATATTATTTTATCCGAGTTATGTTGTACAGCATGGAATCTGTACAGTATGGATAAAATAAATGAAGGACTGAGATGTCAGTATTGGTATAATTGTCGTATTTGGTCGACAATTGGATTTGAGGATATAATGTGTTGAGTATATGTATTCAGTATGCCGTATGTTCATATTTGGTATGTTGAGATGTTGGACGAGGATAACTGGAAATGGCTAAGTACAGCCACGTTAGCGCACGCTATGAGATATGCTTAGCGCACGCTATGAGATATGCTTAGCGCACGCTACGAGGTATGAGTAGCGCACGCTACGTGGTGCAGTTAGCGTACGCTAATAGGTTCGCATTATGTATGCCAAGGAGGATCCTTAACGTACGTAAGGCATTCTGGGAAAGGTTCGGAAGGCGGCCGACAGGTAGGCCCGGGTTGATGTTTATCGGCATTTAGTGCACGCTACCAAGGATGGTTAGCGTACGCTAATATCAGATCATCCGACAGGGAATCTTGGCTTTCGGCGGGTGGACCCGACCACTTGTGATGCGTGTCCAGATCAGGTCAGCAGGTGTTTGTCATGTAGGGCTAGCGCACGCTAAACCGTATGGTTAGCGCACGCTAATTCCAGATCGGTCAGAGGAATTTCGGAAATCGTAGATGCTTTCGGCATGTGGGGGCACGAGTGGTAGGTGAATGCTGTAGTAAGTCAACTTCGGATAGCGCACGCTAAGGGCAAAGACTTGCGTACGCTAGACATGATGTTTTACGTACGTTAATGCATGGGCATTACGTACGTAAGCTAGTTTACAAAGTGAGGTTGTGGCCTCTGGACCGCGATAGCGCACGCTAACAAAGTCAGTTAGCGCACGCTAAGGCCGTTGCGCACGCTAAACATGAGATGTTAGCGCACGCTAGTAATGTATTCTATATTAGGGGACAGACGGGTTTTGAGATGCATTTAGTCCATTCTTTCTCCTTCAGTCGATAGAGAGCTTTGGGAGGTTCTTGAGGTTCCCAAGCACGGTGAGATGATGATCTTTAACAGATTAAGATGGAGAGCATGGATTCAAGCCTTGTTCTTCAATTTATTCATGATTCTTGGAATGGAGTCAAGTGTTCTTATTCTTGGTTCATCCAATCCAGGTAATTTTCTTATCCCTTTGATGGTGGTTCGTTTTTCTTGGATGATTACATGTGAGGAGCATGTTGGATAATCAGATGATGATGTTATATGAGATTCAATGAAATTTTGAAAAGAGTTTCGGATGTTAGTTAAGATTCTTCATATTATAAGGATGTTGATTCATTTAACCCGATCTAAGATGGATTTCTGAATCTTGGTAATTATATTGGTCGATTTAGATTAGATGAATCATGATACTAGGTTGAATTCCAGATTGAGTATGATATGATCCTTGTTATCGAGTTGGTTTGATTGTTGATGTTGTTATTGATATATGGACATTGATATGATCCTTGTGATAGTTATGGTGTCGTTTATCTTCAAGAGATATGGAGATTTATGTCTCCCTTCATTAGGATTCGTAGACGCAAGATGTTAATCGATGCTTGGAATGCATGCCAGTGTACAGCATTAGCGCACGCTAAGCTTACTGGCTAGCGCACGCTAACGGGAGCAACTTAGCGCACGCTACGTTATGCATTTAACGTGCGCTAAGTAGGCAGACAGTGCAATATTTTTGTGTTGTGATTATGATTTTGTGATGGTTTGATTTGGTTTGTTCTGACTGCGTTTATACGAGGTTTTTTTGAACCGTTGAGTTTGATTGGTTGGTTTTGTCGGTTGTTGATTATTATCGGATGTGTTGTCATTTGATTATTGCATTAGGTTGCGATAATTGATCGTGGATTACGACCGTTGTGTTGCTTTTGATCGGGGCTGAGGAGCTCGTAGACAAGGGCAATGTGTTCGGTAGCAGCTTCGTGGTATTGGTATCGAGGCAAATTATTACTTGCTCAGTTATAATATTTAATGAATGGTTTCAGTTTCATTTCGTTTATAAAGCATATAGCGATGATTATTATTGTGAACTCTGGGTATTTGGATCGTATATCGTTCTTCCGATTCTGGGAGGTAAATCATAATGGATATGCTTTATCTCGGTTATTGGTATATTCAGGTATCGAGGTTATGTTGCGATAAAGACGAGGATATGAGTATCTATAGTTCATTGTACGTTTGGATCACCGAGCATTGAGGATAATTGCCGGTGATGAAATGACATCGAGATTGCTCCTGAAGGACTCGGGACAAGTATCTTAGTTTGATTCGGCTTAATGTTAATGATGTTGATCATGCAGGTTGTCATTCATGTTGCTGAGCATGAAGTCGTCCTAGTTGTTTCATCATAGTGTCGTTCATGTTTTGATTCATATGTTGTTCATGTTGATGAACATTTTGATTTGCATATGTGTATGCATAATTGTGTTGTTTGTGTTGTGTTGATCCGATGGGATCATGTGATCTATGCTGAGGGCGCTGGATCAGATGTCCACCTCGTGTTGGTCCGACGGGATCATCTTGGGATCTATGCTAAGGGCGCTGGATCATTGGACGGGTTTTTCCACCTCGTGTTGGTCCGACGAGATTATCTTGGGATCTATGCTGAGGGCCCTGGATCATTGGATTACCCAGTGTCGTGTTGATGGAATCATGTGGATTCGCATCGTTGGTTTTATATGTGTTGTTGTATGTATATTATTGGTTATCCACCTCGTGTTGATCTTGGAGGATCATCTTGGGATCTATGCTGAGGGCGCTAGATCATGGGATTGCCATTGAGTATACATTGTTATTCTTTTTGAGCATATTGACGTTGTCACATGAGTATGCATTTGTAGGTCTTGTGTTAGGACCGTGTTCGTATGTTGCTTTGATCTGATCTCGGATTAGACTGACATGATTGTCATGAGATTGTGCATATTGAGGTATGTTCTGTATTCCTTTGGTAATTGTCTTTAGTGGACAATCGATTATTGTGTCGAGATGTGATGATGTCACCCGATGGATTGGGATTGGACTAAGTTAGTAGATTTCGTAACAGTGATTTATGATGATGCTTTGAGAACCTTGGGGTTCCGTTTGAGATACAGTACATATGATTGGTTATGGGCTTATCATGTTGTTGAGGATACGAGATGTGAACTTTGGTAAAGTTATGACGATAAGATTACTTTGGTCGTATTCTTATTTTTGTATTATCAGTGGTATGTAATTATTGATGTGATGTGATTGACATCATTGTTGGATATTATGGCTGACCCCATCGTGGGCTTTCTTTTTAGGTTCTTGGATTTTCGAGCTTGTAGCGGTCGTGGAGAGATGAGCTTCCTGGAGGATATTGGCTAGGGCATGTATTTGTGTATTGAGTTTCCTGATCAGTCACTGTATTCCGCTGTTAGAGTATTTTTAATTGTTTGGCTTTTCCGCTGCTTGAGTATTTTTAAATGACCTTTCATTTCTGGTAATTTGAGTTACTTTGGGAATCATTTTCTAAACGATTGAGTTTCGGTCGTTTGGCCTTTCCCTTTTCAAAACGAGATTTCACGACGGTTTTGATAAATGGATTTATAAAGTCTTCTAATATTTTACAGATAGTACCGCCGTCGGCCTCTTGGGCATTTGTAAATGTTTGCGAAAATTTCCTTTAGCCTTGTGGGTTCCATCTCGGGGCCCACGGCGCTGTAATATTCTCGGTTTAGTCTGGGGGTGTTACAGAATATGGTATCAGAGCATAGGTTGAGAAAACCTAGGCATTCGGGTCGAGTTGGGTCGTGTTTTTTGTCGCGTCATTCGAGTTGTCGATTGAAAAATATTGGAGCCGTGAGTTTTTGTTGTTCACTCGGGCTTATCTTTTATGCGATTTGCCAGTGTAGTACTGGGCTTGTTGTAAACTTTTTCAAATGTGTGTTTTGAAAATATCTGTGTCGAGTATTTTCTAGAGTTGAGACATGTGCCAGTATCACGGGGAATCATCGGCTTCATGATCTGTAAGTATTTGGATTTTCGAATTTCATTGAGATTTACTGTCGTTCTAAATTGATATGCTTTGAGATTCGGAAGAATATTATGTGTTATGTTATGAGATAACAGAACACAGTAGTTGGGACAGGATTGATGATCTTGAGAAGTTATGATTTTGGAAATTGGTTAAATTTTGGAACGTAGTTGCGCATTTGGCAGAAATGATGGGGATGGTTGAGAAGAACATGTAGTCATGTTAATTCATATATGAATTGTTTTGAGCATTTGAAAATGATACTTTTCAAAATGAATGTTTGACGGATGTTTTACGGAAAATGATTTTTCGGCCGAGACCCAATCGATTTTGAAATAGTTTTATAACTCAGGACTTGAGGTCCAGAAGGATTTTCTACTTTTTAAACTTTTTGAAATGCGGAATGAGATATGGGCTTAGACCCTGATGCTTCAAAAAAAAGGGCCTTTCTGTTTTCTAAAACTCCCGAGATTTGTAAAACACTTTAACAATCGTTTTTATTTCCGCCTTTTGAGGTTTTTGGGTTTACTTGTTCAAACAAAACTTCTCGGGAAGTCTTTCACTGTGTTGATTTGTTTCAATGTTTTGTCATAGCATATTTGAGGTGATCCGGGACGGAATAATGGTTGACATTGCGAGTCATGTGGGAAAAAGGAGTTTTTATATTGAAATTTTGGAACTCTATCATGTGGTTTTCCGATGGAATATCAGTGGATATTGGTGACAAACCGAATTGGCATACGGGAGTACGGATGTGGTCAATCATTTGCATAGTTTTCATTTTAAAACTTCGAAATTGTGTGGATTCAAGGAAATCATATCGAATACTTGGCACCAGCGAGCCAATTTAATTTTTGAAAATTTATTTTGTGGTCTTATCAAAATTTAGGTTTTGTGCTTTGAAATTTTTGAAAAGAATTTTCGAAAATTTGTCTTTTGACAAGACTATATGATTTCAAACTGGTTTTGAGAATGAAATGTGATTGTTGTACATACGCATCTAGTGCATAATGCATGTCGTGGTGAAGTTCTGAGTGGGACTCACAAACTGGATATCATATCGATGGTATGAGGAAAAGAGATTCGAATTTCAGCATGGTAGTTTGGTTATCCAGGGATGATCGGTTGATTTATTAAATAAGAGAAATATGCTACATGTTGTAGACTCGGGTACAGGATATGATTTTGGGACTTTAGATTTTATGAAACCGGGATATATGTACTATGTGATTCCATTGGTACGGTAGTAGTGCGATTTTACCATAGTGATTTTTGAATGATTTCTTTGTAATGGTATATTTGGGGATGGTGACCCCACACTGGTTGTTTTGGACAATGAGTGGTCATTCCCACTCATTGTATGAATTGATATGTTCATCAATTTGCGATTAGTTGTTCGTACACCGAGGGATATGCTCACCAGTCGGGTATGTTTATTGAGAGATACAGTATGTGATTGGTGTGTCATTTTGAGAATGTTATTCTTTCGTATATCTGTTTCTGTGGTTCTGTGTTGACCGTGTTGGAGCTTATCGTGTGAAGGTATTTTCGATTATCGTTGATCATTCGTTTGTCATATTGGAGTTTATCATGATGATGATATTCTCGATTGTGTTTTGACCTTTGGATGGTCGTATTAGAGTTTATCATGTCGATGATATTCTCGGCTAATTTGTTGATTGATCATTATTAACGATCGTATGAGCGTTCGGACATTGTGTCGATATTTCGGGGTCTGTTGTCATTGTTTTGGACAGTTGTTTCACAGTTGTATCGTGTATTATTGATTTGTATCCAGATTGGGATTTGATTGTGCGATCAGGCAGACAGGATTTGACACGGATAGATTATTTCATCCGACGATGATATATTTGGTTGGGACTTATGGAATTGTTATTGTAAGCGTGTTGAGGCTTTAAGTCACTCGCTAGTATCTCAGGAGATCGTCGACTTGGCGCATATGTAAGTATGTTATATTCGTTATTCGGTAATAATGATGATTGATTGTTGTCGTGATGGTTTTGGAGTATTTTGGTTGAACGGTTTGTTTGTTTTCTATGACGGATTGCAAGTTTCGAGGACAAAACTTATTTTAAGTGGTGTAGTATGTAATATCCGAAATTTCTACTACTATTGTTTAATGTTATTTTATCCGAGTTATGTTGTACAGTGTGGAATCTGTACAGTATGGATAAAATAAATGAATGACTGAGATATCAGTATTGGTATAATTGTCATATTTGGTCGACAATTGTATTTGAGGATATAATGTGTTGAGTATATGTATTCAGTATGCCGTATGTTCATATTTGGTATGTCGAGATGTTGGACGAGGATAGCTGGAAATGGCTAAGTACAGCCACGTTAGTGCACGCTATGAGATATGCTTAGGGCACACTACATGGCACAGTTAGCGTACACTAATAGGTTCGCATTATGTACGCCAAGGAGGATCCTTAACGTACGTAAGGCATTCTGGGAAAGGTTCGGAAGGCGGCCGACAGGTAGGCCCGGGTTTATGTTTATCAGCATTTAGTGCACGCTACCAAGGATGGTTAGCGTACCCTAATATCAGATCATCCGACAGGGAATCTTGGCTTTCCGCGAGTGGACTCGGCCACTTGTGACGCATGTCCAGATAAGGTCAGCGGGTGTTTGTCATGTAGGGCTAGCGCACGCTAATTCCAGATCGGTCAGAGGAATCCCGGAAATCGCGGATGCTTTCGGCATGTGGGGGCACGAGTGGTAGGTGAATGCTGTAGTAAGTCAACTTCGGATAGTGCACGCTAAGGGCAAGGACTTGCGTACGCTAGACATGATGTTTTACGTACGTTAATGCATGGGCATTACGTACGTAAGCTAGTTTACAAAGCGAGGTTGTGGCCTCTGGACCGCGATAGCGCATGCTAACAAAGTCAGTTAGCGCACGCTAAGGCCGTTGCGCACGCTAAACATGAGATGTTAGCGCACGCTAGTAATGTATTCTATATTAGGGGACAGATGGGTTTTGAGATGCATTTAGTCCATTCTTTCTCCTTCAGTCGATAGAGAGAGCTTTGTGAGGTTCTTGAGGTTCCCAAGCACGGTGAGATGATGATCTTTAACAAGATTAAGATGGAGAGCATGGATTCAAGCCTTGTTCTTCAAGTTATTCATGATTCTTGGAATGGAGTCAAGTGTTCTTATTCTTGGTTCATCCAATCCAGGTAATTTTCTTATCCCTTTGATGGTGGTTCGTTTTTCTTGGATGATTACATGTGATGAGCATGTTGGATAATCAGATGATGATGTTATATGAGATTCAATGGAATTTTGATCAGAGTTTCGGATGTTAGTTAAGATTCTTCATATTATAACGATGTTGATTCATTTAACCCGATCTAAGATGGATTTCTGAATCTTGGTAATTATATTGGTCGATTTAGATGAGATGAATCATGATACTAGGTTGAATTCCAGATTGAGTATGATATGATCCTTGTTATCGAGTTGGTTTGATTGTTGATGTTGTTATTGATATATGGACATTGATATGATCCTTGTGATAGTTATGGTGTCGTTTATCTTCAAGAGATATGGAGATTTATGTCTCCCTTCATTAGGATTCGTAGTCGCAAGATGTTAATCGATGCTTGGAATGCATGCCACTGTACAGCATTAGCGCACGCTAAGCTTACTGGCTAGCGCACGCTAATGGGAGCAACTTAGCGCACGCCACGTTATGCGTTTAACGTGCGCTAAGTAGGCAGACAGTGCAATATTTTTGTGTTGTGATTATGAATTCGTGATGGTTTGATTTGGTTTGTTCTGACTGCGTTTATTCGAGTTTTTTTTGAACCGTTGAGTTTGATTGGTTGGTTTTGTCGGTTGTTGATTATTATCGGATGTGTTTGTTGGGTACCAAATCGGATATTTGCGCCGTTTTATGCGGAAGCGTAAATAAAATTGCAGGAAATAAATCACACAAAGATTTATAGAGGTTCGGCTATTAACGAAGCCTACGTCCTCTCCCGATGTATCTTTTTCCTTAGGCTTAAGATCAAAACCTCTACGCCTCTCTTCTATCGGTCGAGGGATTACCGTTACAAGCTCGTCTTCTATCGGTCCGAGTAAAACCGTTTTTCCTTTTCTATTGGATAAGGAATCAACCACTCTAGCTTTCTATGGGTACTAGATAAACCTCACTTAGATATCGATTGCGATTCTAACAATGCCGGATACTTGATCCTAATAACACCGAATCCAATCGTATCTTTTCTTTTACCTCTCGTGTATAATGTTGAATGTATAAACACTCAAACTAACAAAATAAGCTCAATATTACAACAAAAATGTAAGTATATGATTCTCAGATGAATATCTCGTTTGCTTGAAGTTGTTGTACTCAAACAATACCATAGGAATGGTATTTATAGGCATTTTTCATAAACTAGCCGTTGCTGCCAGTTGTCTAGCTAGCGTGCGCTAGCTCTTCCATTATAGCGTGCGCTAACTCATTAGCGTGCCTGTAGCGTGCGTTAGACTGTGCCCAGTTTCAGTCCAGTAGCTTCGTTTCTTCTTTAGCGTACGTTATACCGTCTATCTTACGTACGTTATTTCACTTACTTAGCGTACGTTAACCATGATTGAGTAGCGTGCGTTAACGTAATATATCCGTTGCCTTTCCTTGTCAAACTATCCGTTTGATGCTTTGACTTTGACTTGCTTTTCCAACGTTCGGATTGACTAGATTCAAACAACTTAGCGTGCGCAAATCATCCTTTGTAGCGTGCGCTAATAATAGAGGGTAGCGTGCGCTGATAATAGAGTGTAGCGTGCGCTATCCATCTGCTGACTTCACTGCAGCTTACTTCGATACTAGGCTGGAATTGCAGCTGACTCCTCGTTAGCGTGCGCTAACATATGTTCCTTAGCGTGCGCTAATGCAGTCCAGATTACAACTTTTGCGTCTTCGTCTGCTTCGCCGTTTTGCTTCGCCTCGATGTTGTTTTGTAGTTTAGCAACTTTAATCATCAAAACATAAATTAAATAATGTGTGGAATAAATATTCCAACAATCTCCCCCTTTTTGATGATTACAAAACAACTCTTGAATTGGATAATCTGTAAAGAAATAATATCTGTATATTTATACGAATCAAAGTTTTCGGCTTTGATCGTTTCGTTAGTTTCTCCAATTCTTTTGCTTTTTCTTCTTTTTCGACTTCTTCATTTTTCAACTCCGTCGTTTTTCGTTTTTCAATTTTTTCAACTCCCCCTATTTGTATGCTTTTCTTTTCTTTTCGACTTCTTCGATTTTTCTCATTTTTATCATTTTTATCTCAATTCATATCTTTCTCCCCCTTTTTTGTTTTCATCAAAAAGAAATATAAAGGATACCAAATGAAATATAAATATGCATGATACCAATTTATGCATTAAAGAAGGGTATAAACTCCCCCTGAAAATATTATTTCCTTCTCCCCCTTTGTAAAATACCATTTATCAAAATTTATTTTTAGGGATCCAACCGATAGTTGGTTTTTCTTTTGAAACATAGACGATGTTTGAAACGTTTGTTCCTTTAGGAACCCAAATCTTTTTAATTTTTATCGTCCGTTTTGGGCTTTTGCAATTTGAAATGTGATGCCCGATTTTTAAACACTTTTCGCAACGGGGTATATTGAAATTAATGGATTCGTTTTTCAAACGAGTTTTGAATCCTAACCCCTCTTTATTCAAAGTAAACTTTTGAACACCAAGCATTTGTTCAAATTTCTCGTTTCCGCACGAGAATTTCTTTGTCAAAGATTTAAGCTCGGTTTGGATTTTAGCGAGATCATTCTTCAAAATATTTTCATTTTCAATGCATTTCGAATGATCGACTTCGACAAATTTCCCTTTTTCAAGTATTTTGGAATTTTCAATTTCCAAAGTTTTATATTTAGACTTGAGGGATTTAATTTCATTTAAAGCATTTTGATAGTCCGTATGTAATAATTCGAATGCTTCAAAAAGTTCGTCGTAAGAATTACTTACTTGGCTTTCGACGTCGCTATCGTCGAATGAGCTCCGGGCCATGAGCGCGAGATTATTTTGATCAAGAAAATCTTCATCGGGATCTTCGTCGCTCCATGTTGCGATTAGAACCTCCTTTTGCTTTACTCGACAGTTCTTAGCAAAGTGGCCTGGTTTACCACATAATCGACAAGTGTTGTCGAATTTCTTAGGTTCGCCCGCTTGAATGTCCTTCTTTCTCCGGTTTAATAAGTGTTGGAACTTATTAATATTTTTGGCATAATATGCCATTTCTTCGTCGCTTTCGTCCACCGGGGTTTCTTCTTTCTTTTTCGACATTTTAGCCTTGAAGGCTATCGACCTCTCCTTCGGTTTTGGTTTGGCATTTCGAGATTTTAGAACAATCTCGTAGTTGATAAGAGAACCAACGAGAGCACTAAAATCGAGAGTATTTAAATCTTTGGATTCCATTATTGCCGTAACTGCACTGGCCCCATTCTCGAGGTAGTGATCGGAGAATTTTCTTTACTTTCTCACTACTCGAAAGTGGTTTTCCAAAACATGCTAATCCATTAGTGATGACCGAAAATCGGTCGATCATAATCGAGATGGATTCATCGTCCTTCATTTGGAATAATTCATAATCGTGAAGGAGCATGTTTATCTTCGTCTCTTTAACTTGAGACGTACCTTCGTGTGTTACCTCAAGCATTTTCCAGATTTCTTTGGCACTATCACACGATGATATCCGGTTGTGTTCTTCCGGATTTAAGGCACAATAGAGAAGTTGAGTTGCCTTACAATTATAGTGATCGTTTTTCCAATCGGAATCATCATATTCTTCGAAGGTTTTGAGCGTACCGTTGGAATTTGTTGGAATTTTCGGACCAAGACAAATCACCTTCCAAAGCTCGATGTCATATGCTCGGATGAATATAGACATCTTCTTCTTCCACGTCATGAAGTTTGAGCCATCAAAAAATGGTGGTCGGTTGAGAGCAAGGCCTTCGACGGGAGCCATTTGAAACGCCATTTTGGATCTTTTCCTCGGATGTTAAGCCGCGTATTGGAGAACTGCTCTGATACCAATTGTTGGGTACCAAATCGGATATTTGCGCCGTTTTATGCGGAAGCGTAAATAAAATTGCAGGAAATAAATCACACAAAGATTTATAGAGGTTCGGCTATTAACGAAGCCTACGTCCTCTCCCGATGTATCTTTTTCCTTAGGCTTAAGATCAAAACCTCTACGCCTCTCTTCTATCGGTCGAGGGATTACCGTTACAAGCTCGTCTTCTATCGGTCCGAGTAAAACCGTTTTTCCTTTTCTATTGGATAAGGAATCAACCACTCTAGCTTTCTATGGGTACTAGATAAACCTCACTTAGATATCGATTGCGATTCTAACAATGCCGGATACTTGATCCTAATAACACCGAATCCAATCGTATCTTTTCTTTTACCTCTCGTGTATAATGTTGAATGTATAAACACTCAAACTAACAAAATAAGCTCAATATTACAACAAAAATGTAAGTATATGATTCTCAGATGAATATCTCGTTTGCTTGAAGTTGTTGTACTCAAACAATACCATAGGAATGGTATTTATAGGCATTTTTCATAAACTAGCCGTTCTTTGCCATTGTCTAGCTAGCGTGCGCTAGCTCTTCCATTATAGCGTGCGCTAACTCATTAGCGTGCACTGTAGCGTGCGTTAGGCGTACCCGATTTGATCCGGTAACCCGTTTCTTCTTTAGCGTACGTTATACCGTCTATCTTACGTACGTTATTTCACTTACTTAGCGTACGTTAACCATGATTGAGTAGCGTGCGTTAACGTAATATATCCGTTGCCTTTCCTTGTCAAACTATCCGTTTGATGCTTTGACTTTGACTTGCTTTTCCAACGTTCGGATTGACTAGATTCAAACAACTTAGCGTGCGCAAATCATCCTTTGTAGCGTGCGCTAATAATAGAGGGTAGCGTGCGCTGATAATAGAGTGTAGCGTGCGCTATCCATCTGCTGACTTCACTGCAGCTTACTTCGATACTAGGCTGGAATTGCAGCTGACTCCTCGTTAGCGTGCGCTAACATATGTTCCTTAGCGTGCGCTAATGCAGTCCAGATTGCAACTTTTGCGTCTTCGTCTGCTTCGCCGTTTTGCTTCGCCTCGATGTTGTTTTGTAGTTTAGCAACTTTAATCATCAAAACATAAATTAAATAATGTGTGGAATAAATATTCCAACAGTGTTGTCATTTGATTATTGCATTAGGTTGCGATAATTGATCGTGGATTACGACCATTGTGTTGCTTTTGATCGGGGATGAGGAGCTCGTAGACAAGGGCAATGTGTTCGGTAGCAGCTTCGTGGTCGGTATCGAGGCAAATTATTACTTGCTCAGTTATAATATTTAATGAATGATTTCAGTTTCATTTCGTTTATAATGCATATAGCGATGATTATTATTGTGAACTCTGGGTATTTGGATCGTATATCGTTCTTCCGATTCTGGGAGGTAAATCATAATGTATATGCTTTATCTCGGTTATTGGTATATTCGGGTATCGAGGTTATGTTGCGATAAAGATGAGGATATGAGTATCTATAGTTCATTGTACGTTTTGGATCGCCGAGCATTGAGGATAATTGCCGGTGATGATATGACATTGAGATTGCTCCTGAAGGACTCGGGACAAGTATCTTAGTTTGATTCGGTTTAGTGTTAATGATGTTGATCATGCAGGTTGTCATTCATGTTGCTGAGCATGAAGTCGTCCTAGTTGTTTCATCATAGTGTCGCTCATGTTTTTATTCATATGTTGTTCATGTTGATGAACATTTTGATTTGCATATGTGTATGCATAATTGTGTTGTTTGTGTTGTGTTGATCCGATGGGATCATGTGATCTATGCTGAGGGCGCTGGATCAGATGTCCACCTCGTGTTGGTCCGACGGGATCATCTTGGGATCTATGCTGAGGGCCCTGGATCATTGTACGGGTTTTTCCACCTCGTGTTGGTCCGACGGGATCATCTTGGGATCTATGCTGAGGGTGCTGGATCATTGGATTACCCAGTGTCGTGTTGATGGAATCATGTGGATTCGCATTGTTGGTTTTATATGTGTTGTTGTATGTATATTATTGGTTATCCACCTCGTGTTGATCTTGTAGGATCATCTTGGGATCTATGCTGAGGGCGCTAGATCATGGGATTGCCATTGAGTATACATTGTTATTCTTTTTGAGCATATTGACGTTGTCACATGAGTATGCATTTGTAGGTCTTGTGTTAGGACCGTGTTCGTATGCTGCTTTGATCTGATCTCGGATTAGACTGACATGATTGTTGAGATTGTGCATCTTGAGATATGTTCTGTATTCCTTTGGTAATTGTCTTTTGTGGACAATCGATTATTGTGTCGAGATGTGATGATGTCACCCGATGGATTGGGATTGGACTAAGTTAGTAGATTTCGTAACAGTAATTTATGATGATGCTTTGAGAACCTTGGGGTTCCGTTTGAGATACAGTACAGATGATTGGTTATGGACTTATCATGTTGTTGAGGATACGAGATGTGAACTTTGGTAAAGTTATGACGATAAGATTACTTTGGTCGTATTCTTATTTTTGTATTCTCAGTGGTATGTAATTATTGATGTGATGTGATTGACATCATTGTTGGATATTATGGCTGACCCCATCGTGGGCTTTCTTTTTAGATTCTTAGATTTTCGAGCTTGTAGCGGTCGTGGAGAGATGAGCTTCCTGGAGGATACTGGCTAGGGCATGTATTTGTGTATTGAGTTTCCTGATCAGTCGCTGTATTCCGCTGCTAGAGTATTTTTAATTGTTTGGCTTTTCCGCTGCGTGAGTATTTTTAAATGAACTTTCATTTCTGGTAATTTGAGTTACTTTGGGAATCATTTTCTAAACGATTGAGTTTCGGTCGTTTGGCCTTTCCCTTTTCAAAACGAGATTTCGCGACGGTTTTGATAAATGGATTTATAAAGTCTTCGAATATTTTACAGATAGTACCGTCGTCGGCCTCTTGGGCATTTGTAAATGTTTGCGAAAATTTCCTTTAGCCTTGTGGGTTCCATCCCGGGGCCCACGGCGCTGTAATATTCCCGGTTTAGTCTGGGGGTGTTACAGAATATGGTATCAGAGCCTAGGTTGAGAAAACCTAGGCATTCGGGTCGAGTTGGGTCGTGTTTTTTGTCGCGTCATTCGAGTTGTCGATTGACAAATATTGGAGCCGTGAGTTTTTGTTGTTCACTCGGGCTTATGTGTTATGCGATTTGCTAGTGTAGTACTGGGCTTGTTGTAAACTTTTTCAAATGTGTGTTTTGAAAATATCTGTGTCGAGTAATTTCTAGAGTTGAGACATGTGCCAGTATCACGGGGAATCGTCGGCTTCATGATCTGTAAGTATTTGGATTTTCACATTTCATTGAGATTTACTGCCGTTCTAAATTGATATGCTTTGAGATTCGGAAGAATATTATGTGTTATGTTATGAGATAACAGAACACAATAGTTGGGACAGGATTGATGATCTTGAGAAGTTATGATTTTGGAAATTGGTTAAATTTTGGAATGTAGTTGCGCATTTGGGAGAAATGCTGGGGATGGTTGAGAAGAACATGTAGTCATGTTAATTCATATATGAATTGTTTTGAGCATTTGAAAATCATACTTTTCAAAATGAATGTTTTACGGATGTTTTACGGAAAATGATTTTTGGGCCGAGACCCAATCGATTTTGAAATAGTTTTATAACTCAGGACTTGAGGTCCAGAAGGATTTTCTACTTTTTAAACTTTTTGAAATGCGGAACGAGATATGGGCTTAGACCCTGATGCTTCAAAAAAAGGGCCTTTCTGTTTTCTAAAACTCCCGAGATTTGTAAAACACTTTAACAATCGTTTTTATTTCCGCCTTTTGAGGTTTTTGGGTTTACTTGTTCAAACAAAACTTCTAGGGAAGTCTTTCGCTGTGTTGATTTGTTTCAATGTTTTGTCATAGCATATTTGAGGTGATCCGGGACGGAATAATGGTTGACATTGCGAGTCATGTGGGAAAAAGGAGTTTTTATATTGAAATTTTGGAACTCTATCATGTGGTTTTCCGATGGAATATCAGTGGATATTGGTGACAAACCGAATTGGCATACGGGAGTACGGATGTGGTCAATCATTTGCATAGTTTTCATTTTAAAACTTCGAAATTGTGTGGATTCGAAGGAAACTGTTATCGAATACTTGGCACCAGCGAGCCAATTTAATTTTTGAAAATTTATTTTGTGGTCTTATCAAAATTTGGGTTTTGTGCTTTGAAATTTTTGAAAAGAATTTTCGAAAATTTGTCTTTTGACAAGACTATATGATTTCAAACTGGTTTTGAGAATGAAATGTGATTGTTGTACATACGCATCTAGTGCATAATGCATGTCGTGGTGAAGTTCTGAGTGGGAATCACAAACTGGATATCATATCGATGGTATGAGGAAAAGAGATTCGAATTTCAGCATGGTAGTTTGGTTATCCAGGGATGATCGGTTGATTTATTAGATAAGAGAAATATGCTACATGTTGTAGACTCGGGTACAGGATATGATTTTGGGACTTTAGATTTTATGAAACCGGGATATATGTACTATGTGATTCCATTGGTACGGTAGTAGCGCGATTTTACCATAGTGATTTTTGAATGATTTCTTTGTAAGGGTATAGTTGGGGATGGTGACCCCACACTGGTTGTTTTAGACAATGTGTGGTCATTCCCACTCATTGTATGAATTGATATGTTCATCAATTTGCGATTGGTTGTTCGTACGCCGAGGGATATGCTCACCAGTCGGGTATGTTTATTGAGATATACTGTATGTGATTGGTGTGTCATTTTGAGAATGTTATTCTTTCGTATATCTATTTCTGTGGTTCTGTGTTGACCGTGATGGAGCTTATCGTGTGAAGGTATTCTCGATTATCGTTGATCATTCGTTTGTCATATTGGAGTTTATCATGATGATGATATTCTCGATTGTGTTTTGACCTTTGGATGGTCGTATTAGAGTTTATCATGTCGATGATATTCTCGGCTAATTTGTTGATTGATCATTATTAACGATCGTATGAGCGTTCGGACGTTGTGTCGATATTTCGGGGTCTGTTGTCATTGTTTTGGACAGTTGTTTCACAGTTGTATCGTGTATTATTGATTTGTATCCAGATTGGGATTTGATTGTGCGATCAGGCAGACAGGATTTGACACGGATAGATTATTTCATCCGACGATGATATATTTGGTTGGGACTTATGGAATTGTTATTGTAAGCGTGTTGAGGCTTTAAGTCACTCGCTAGTATCTCAGGAGATCGTCGACTTGGCGCATATGTAAGTATGTTATATTGGTTATTCGGTAATAATGATGATTGATCATTGTCGTGATGGTTTCGGAGTATTTTGGTTGAACGGTTTGTTTGTTTTCTATGATGGATTGCAAGTTTCGAGGACAAAACTTATTTTAAGTAGTGTAGTATGTAATATCCGAAATTTCTACTACTATTGTTTAATGTTATTTTATCCGAGTTATGTTGTACAGCGTGGAATCTGTACAGTATGGATAAAATAAATTAAGGACTGAGATATCAGTATTGGTATAATTGTCGTATTTGGTCGACAATTGTATTTGAGGATATAATGTGTTGAGTATATGTATTCAGTATGTCGTATGTTCATATTTGGTATGTCGAGATGTTGGACGAGGATAGCTGGAAATGGCTAAGTACAGCCACGTTAGCGCACGCTATGAGATATGCTTAGCGCATGCTACGTGGCGCAGTTAGCGTACGCTAATAGGTTCGCATTATGTACGCCAAGGAGGATCCTTAACGTACGTAAGGCATTCTGGGAAAGGTTCGGAAGGCGGCCGACAGGTAGGCCCGGGTTTTTGTTTATCGGCATTTAGTGCAGGCTACCAAGGATGGTTAGCGTACGCTAATATCAGATCATCCGACAGGGAATCTTGGCTTTCCGCGAGTGGACTAGGCCACTTGTGACGCGTGTCCAGATAAGGTCAGCGGGTGTTTGTCATGTAGGGCTAGCGCACGCTAATTCCAAATCGGTCAGAGGAATCCCGGAAATCGCGGATGCTTTCGGCATGTGGGGGTACGAGTGGTAGGTGAATGCTGTAGTAAGTCAACTTCGGATAGCGCACGCTAAGGGCAAGGACTTGCGTATGCTAGACATGATGTTTTACGTACGTTAATGCATGGGCATTACGTACGTAAGCTAGTTTACGAAGCGAGGCTGTGGCCTCTAGACCGCGATAGCGCATGCTAACAAATTCAGTTAGCGCACGCAAAGGCCGTTGCGCACGCTAAACATGAGATGTTAGCGCACGTTAGTAATGTATTCTATATTAGGGGACAGACGGGTTTTGAGATGCATTTAGTCCATTCTTTCTCCTTCAGTCGATAGAGAGAGCTTTGGGAGGTTCTTGAGGTTCCCAAGCACGGTGAGATGATGATCTTTAACAAGATTAAGATGGAGAGCATGGATTCAAGCCTTGTTCTTCAAGTTATTCATGATTCTTGGAATGGAGTCAAGTGTTCTTATTCTTGGTTCATCCAATCTAGGTAATTTTCTTATCCCTTTGATGGTAGTTCGTTTTTCTTGGATGATTACATGTGAGGAGCATGTTGGATAATCAAATGATGATGTTATATGAGATTCAATGGAATTTTGATCAGAGTTTCGGATGTTAGTTAAGATTCTTCATATTATAAGGATGTTGATTCATTTAACCTGATCTAAGATGGATTTCTGAATCTTGGTAATTATATTGGTCGATTTAGATGAGATGAATCATGATACTAGGTTGAATTCCAGATTGAGTATGATATGATCCTTGTTATCGAGTTAGTTTGATTGTTGATGTTGTTATTGATATATGGACATTGATATGATCCTTGTGATAGTTATGGTGTCGTTTATCTTCAAGAGATATGGAGATTTTATGTCTCCCTTCATTAGGATTCGTAGTCGCAAGATGTTAATCGATGCTTGGAATGCATGCCACTGTACAGCATTAGCGCACGCTAATCTTACTGGCTAGCGCACGCTAACGGGAGCAACTTAGCGCACGCTACGTTATGCATTTAACGTGCGCTAAGTAGGCAGACAGTGCAATATTTTTGTGTTGTGATTATGAATTCGTGATGGTTTGATTTGGTTTGTTCTGACTGCGTTTATTCGAGGTTTTGTTGAATCGTTGAGTTCGATTGGTTGGTTTTGTCGGTTGTTGATTATTATCGGATGTGTTGTCATTTGATTATTGCATTAGGTTGCGATAATTGATCGTGGATTACGACCGTTGTGTTGCTTTTGATCGGGGCTGAGGAGCTCGTAGACAAGGGCAATGTGTTCGGTAGCAGCTTCGTGGTATCGGTATCGAGGCAAATTATTACTTTCTCAGTTATAATATTTAATGAATGGTTTCAGTTTCATTTCGTTTATAATGCATATAGCGATGATTATTATTGTGAACTCTGGGTATATGGATCGTATATCGTTCTTTCGATTCTGGGAGGTAAATCATAATGTATATGCTTTATCTCGGTTATTGGTATATTCGGGTATCGAGGTTATGTTGCGATAAAGACGAGGATATGAGTATCTATAGTTCATTGTACGTTTGGATCGCCGAGCATTGAGGATAATTGACGGTGATGATATGACATTGAGATTGCTCCTAAAGGACTCGGGACAAGTATCTTAGTTTGATTCGGTTTAGTGTTAATGATGTTGATCATGCAGGTTGTCATTCATGTTGCTGAGCATGAAGTCGTCCTAGTTTTTTCATCATAGTGTCGTTCATGTTTTGATTCATATGTTGTTCATGTTGATGAACATTTTGATTTGCATATGTGTATGCATAATTGTGTTGTTTGTGTTGTGTTGATCCGATGGGATCATGTGATCTATGCTAAGGGCGCTGGATTATATATCCACATCGTGTTGGTCCGACGGAATCATCTTGGGATCTATGCTGAGGGCGCTGGATCATTGGAGGGGTTTTTCCACCTCGTGTTGGTCCGACGGGATCATCTTGGGATCTATGTTGAGGGCGCTGGATCATTGGATTACCCAGTGTCGTGTTGATGGAATCATGTGGATTCGCATCGTTGATTTTATATGAGTTGTTGTATGTATATTATTGGTTATCCACCTCGTGTTGATCTTGTAGGATCATCTTGGGATCTATGCTGAGGGCGCTAGATCATGGGATTGCCATTGAGTATACATTGTTATTATTTTTGAGCATATTGACGTTGTCACATGAGTATGCATTTGTAGGTCTTATGTTAGGACCGTGTTCGTATGTTGCTTTGATCTGATCTCGGATTAGACTGACATGATTGTCATGAGATTGTGCATCTTGAGGTATGTTCTGTATTCCTTTGGTAATTGTCTTTAGTGGACAATCGATTATTGTGTCGAGATGTGATGATGTCACCCGATGGATTGGGATTGGACTAAGTTAGTAGATTTTGTAACAGTGATTTATGATGATGCTTTGAGAACCTTGGGGTTCCGTTTGAGATACAGTACATATGATTGGTTATGGGCTTATCATGTTGTTGAGGATACGAGATGTGAACTTTGGTAAAGTTATGACGATAAGATTACTGTGGTCGTATTCTTATTTTTGTATTCTCAGTGGTATGTAATTATTGATGTGATGTGATTGATCATTGTTGGATATTATGGCTGACCCCATCGTGGGCTTTCTTTTTAGGTTCTTGGATTTTCGAGCTTGTAGCGGTCGTGGAGAGATGAGCTTCCCGGAGGATACTGGCTAGGGCATGTATTTGTGTATTGAGTTTCCTGATCAGTCGCTATATTCCGCTGCTAGAGTATTTTTAATTGTTTGGCTTTTCCGCTGTGTGAGTATTTTTAAATGACCTTTCATTTCTGGTAATTTGAGTTACTTTGGGAATCATTTTCTAAACTATTGAGTTTCGGTCGTTTGGCCTTGCCCTTTTCAAAACGAGATTTCACGACGGTTTTGATAAATGGATTTATAAAGTCTTCGAATATTTTACAGATAGTACCGTCGTCGGCCTCTTGGGCATTTGTAAATGTTTGCGAAAATTTCATTTAGCCTTGTGGGTTCCATCTCGGGGCCCACGGCGCTGTAATATTCCCGGTTTAGTCTGGGGGTGTTACAGAATATGGTATCAGAGCCTAGGTTGAGAAAACCTAGGCATTCGGGTCGATTTGGGTCGTGTTTTTTGTCGCATGATGCGACCCCCACACGACACGCTATGGTAACCGACACCGTTAGATGAATTCGTTCCCAGGATGTTTCCAAAATAAGCAAAATGGGGCTTTACTTCCAAACCTCTACGTGACACGCCGTAGCAACTCGGAAGGGGTGGAATTTAAATACTAACAAGATTGCACTTGATAAGTATATAAATCACACAAGGGATGTTTTGGAGACACACTCAACAAAACAAGAAAGCACTCACAAAGGTTTGTTAATACAAACACTCTCAAATTCATAAAATCTTTGGTGTCCTCTTACAATGAAACTTCAAGGCTATTTATAGCCAAAATCTTACACCTAACTCTAGTGTGAACAAGGAAACAACTAGAAACCTACAAAATAGAAAAATCAACATTCAAAGATCCTAAAATCTGATACAAAGTCAGTCAACATATGTTTAGGTGACAAAATATCAAAGACCAAGATTTTAAGGTGTGAAAACAAGGACAACAAGTCACCATAAATCCGATGCTGTCTGTTTTATCATTTCTGAGCTCCAATGTCTCCGAATTTGGTCCTATGGTCTGAACAATATTTGTAGCTCTCTTTCTTAGCTTTCCATAGACACCTGAATCACCGGAATCGGATTTCGGACGAGTAAGTTATGGCCAAAATACGAGACTGCTGCGTGTCAGTCTTACGCGCGGGAATTTGATCCTTGTTTGTTTGTTCGTCTTTTCCGATCGTCTTCGACATTAATATTACGACTCGATTATATACAACTCAAAATATAAAAATACAACTCAAGAAATACAATTCAAATTAAAATACACCAAGATAAAATAAACGAAAAACTTATTGTTCGACAACTTCGACACTACTCACGAATTTGTTGTCTTTGATAACATAGTTATTTTTAAACATATCAATGATGAGTGTCGATAAATTATTTTTGAACTTCTTTGATCGAGACCTCGTTATTGGTCCAATCGGCATGCTCAAGTCCTCATCCGGGTTCTTCATAATATCTTGATTCACATCATTCCCCGTTCCTCAAAAGGATTCGTCCTCGAATCAAATTTCAAAAGGACTTAAGTCGGCAACATTGAAAGTAGTGGAAACATTATACTCACCTGTAGATCTACTTTATAGGCATTGTCGTTAATCCGCTCTAAGATCTGGAACGGTCCATCTCCCCTTGGCATTAGCTTGGATTTTCTTTGAATGGGAAATCGTTCTTTCCTCAAATGAACCCAAACCCAATCACCTGGTTCAAAGAGTACTTGTTTGCGTCCCTTGTTCTTCATTCTTGCATTGTGTTCGTTGCGCTTCTCAATTTGTTCACGAACTTTGGCATGTAATTGCTTCACCATCTCCGCCTTTTTCTTGCCATCAAGGTTACTCCTGTCATCTATTGGAATAGGCAACAAGTCTAAAGGAGTTATTGGATTAAAACCATACACGATTTCAAATGGCGAAAATGTCGTAGTATAATGTACGGTTCGATTATAGGCAAACTCGATAAATGGTAAAGATGTTTCCCAATTTTTCAAATTTTTGTTAACAATAGTTCGCAACAATTGACCAAGCGTTCGGTTAACAACCTCGGTTTGACCATCAGTTTGGGGATGACATGTTGTAGAATAAAGCAATTTCGTCCCCAATTTTGCCCATAAGACTCTCCAAAAATGACTCAAAACTTTGGTATCTCTATCGGATACGATGCTTTTGGGCATACCATGCAAACGAACAATTTCTTTGAAAAATAGATTAGCAATATGTGTGGCGTCGTCCGTTTTATGACATGCAATGAAGTGTGCCATTTTGCTAAATCTATCAACTACAACAAAAATGGAGTCACAACCGGATTTCGCCCTGGGTAATCCTAATACAAAGTCCATAGAAAGATCAACCCAAGGTTCGGAAGGTACCGGAAGTGGCATATACAAACCATGCGGTAACACTCGTGATTTTGCTTTCCTACAAACAATGCATGAATTTACAACTTTAAAAACATCATGTTTCATTTTTGGCCAAAAGAAATGTTCATGCAATATTTCGTAAGTTTTAGCAATCCCAAAATGTCCCATTAGACCTCCACTATGTGCTTCTCTTACCAATAATTCCCGTGTTGAACAAAAAGGAATGCAAAGTTTATTTTCACGGAACAAGAATCCATTATCCCGATAAAATTTTTCTACTCCTTTTTTCTCGCAAGCGACATAAATATCATGGAAATCTTTATCCCCCTCATATGCTTCTTTCAATAAATCAAATCCCAAAAGTTTACAAGAAAGTGTATTGAGTAATACATACCTTCTTGACAAAGCGTCGGCGACAATGTTTTCCTTACCTTGTTTGTATTTGATGATGTAAGGAAAGGATTCAATTTCCTCTAACCACTTGGCATGTCTCTTGCTCAATTTACCCTGTCCTTTGAGATGCTTTAAGGATTCATGATCGGTATGAATCACGAACTCCTTAGGCCATAGGTAGTGTTGCCACGTACGTAGGGCTCGAACCAAAGCATACAATTCCTTGTCATAGGTCGGGTAATTCAATGTAGCTCCTCCAAGTTTCTCACTAAAATAGGCTATCGGCCTTTTTCCCTGCATTAATACTGCTCCTATTCCTACTCCTGAAGCATCACACTCAATTTCAAAAGTGTTAGAAAAATCAGGTAATGCTAAGACAGGTGCGGTGCACAATTTATCTTTCAGAGTGTTAAATGCTTTTTCTTGTTCATTTCCCCAATTAAACTTAGCATGTTTCTTGACAAGTTCGTTTAATGGGGCTGCAATTGTGCTAAAATCTTTTACGAAGCGTCGGTAAAACCCTGCTAGGCCATGAAAACTTCTTACCTCGGACGCGTTCGTTGGTCTAGGCCATTCTCGGATAGCCTTAACCTTTTCTTCATCAACTTTTATGCCGTCAGCACTAACGACATATCCAAGAAAAATAACTTCATTCATGCAAAAAGTACATTTCTTAAGACTAGCATATAATTGTTCCCTTCTCAAGGTAATTAAAGCTATTCTTAAATGTTCAACATGTTCTTCAACATTTTTGCTGTAAATGAGTATATCATCAAAGTATACAACAACGAATTTTCCGATGTATGCACGTAAAACATGATTCATTAATCTCATAAAAGTGCTTGGTGCGTTCGTTAGTCCAAAGGGCATTACCAACCATTCGTATAATCCGTATTTAGTTTTGAAAGCCGTTTTCCATTCATCTCCTTCTTTCATACGAATTTGGTGATATCCTTTCATTAGGTCGATTTTAGTGAAAATACATGAACCATGTAATTCATCTAACATATCATCTAACCTTGGAATAGGGTGTCGATACTTAACCGTGATATTGTTTACCGCTCGGCAATCGGTGCACATTCTCCACGTTCCATCTTTCTTTGGCACGACGATCACAGGAACGGCACAAGGACTTAGACTCTCCCGGATATACCCAAGACTTAACAACTCCTCGACTTGTCTTTGGATTTCATTGGTCTCTTCGGGGTTGTGTCGGTATGCCGGTCTATTTGGAATGACCGCTCCGGGCACAAAGTCTATTTGATGTTCAATCCCTCAGATTGGCGGCAACCCTGCAGGTAGTTCTTCAGGAAAAACATCAACAAAATCCTGCAATAAAGATTCAATAGAACTCGGAATTATCCGGTTCCCAGGGTTAGTAGTAGCGCAAACTTTTCGGAAAATAATCAAGTACATGGGTGCATTTTCCTTGATATCTTCTTCAAGTTCCTTTGCACTTACAAGCATGCATTTTCTCAAATTTTCTTTTTCTTTCTTTTTTTCATTTTTTTCATTTTTTTCATTTTTCTCATTTTTTTCATTTTTCTCGCTTTTTTCATTTTTTTCATTTTTCTTGCTTTTTTCATTTTTTTCATTTTTCTTGCTTTTTTCATTTTTTTCATTTTTCTTTTCCTTTTCTTTTCTCGATTTTCCTTCAACTTCCTTTTCAAGACGAAGTTGATCTTCTTGTATTTGTACCTTAGTCATGGGAGCTAAGGTAATTTTCTTTCCGTCCTTCTCGAATGAGTAACGATTTTTCCTTCCGCTCAAAGTAGCATCTCGATCAAAATGCCATGGTCTTCCCAACAAGATATGGCAAGCATGCATCGAACGACATCACATAGGATTTCGTCTTGATACCTTCCGATGGTGAGAGCCACTAGTACTGTTTATTAACTCGAACTTCCCCACAATCATTTAGCCAATGTAAACGATACGGTTTAGGGTGTCTTCTTGTTGGGAGATCGAGTTCTTCCACTAGCATAGCGCTAATGACATTAGTGCAACTCCGTTATCTATTATCACACTACAATTTTTATTTTTAATAAAACAACGTGTGTGAAATAGATTTTCTCTTTGTTCGTTAACTTCCTCCTCTTTTGCTTGAGAACTTAACACCCTCCGAACAACAAGTGCGGGTGCATACTCATACGTCTCATCATCACTCTCCACCTCTCTTGTCTCTTCTTCTTCTTCTTTTTCGCTTCCCGTTTCAATCTCCCCATCCCGAAGTACCATCACCCGTTTGTTGGTGCATTCGGATGCTATATGTCCACGACCCTGGCACTTATAGCATTGGATGTCCCGGTTTCTCCTTTGGGTGCTTTCGACGGGTTTAGGTTTCCCATCAAATTTTGGTTTGCTAGTGCTCCCAACTTCAAACTTTCCTTTCAAGACACTCCCTTCTCTTTTATCAAAATTTTTAAATTTGTCTGAACTTACTTGAGATTGTTGTTTCCAAGGGGTAGAGTATCCCGTGGAATAGTTGTTATTGCTCCCTCTTCGTAAGCTCCGCTCGATTTTTACCGCCGCATATACCATGTCCTCGAATTCAACAAAGTGTTGTTTGTCAACTTCTTTAGCTATATCGGCTCTCATCCCGTGTAAAAACCGTGCCATGGTGGCCTCTCTTGATTCTCGAACATTTGCCCGGATCATCAACATCTCCATTTCCTTTCGAAAATCTTCAATGTTTCTCGAGCCTTGTTTTAAAGTTTGTAAGCGAGAAAATAGTTCCTTAAGATAGTAATTAGGAACAAATCTTTTCCGCATAACAACCTTCAATTCTTCCCAACCGCTAACCGGTCTCTCCCGACTCCTCCTTCTCTCCGTCACAAGTTGGTCCCACCAAATGCTTGCATATTCTGAAAATTCGGTTATTGCTAACCTCATTTTCTTCTCATCGGAATAGTTGTGGCAATCGTAAATGGTCTCCAACTTCCTTTCCCAATCGAGATATGTGTCCGGATCACTTCTCCCTTCGAAAGATGGGATTTTCATTTTGATGTTTCCCATATTCCGATCCTCCTCGTTTCGGACATATCTCCCTCGTCTTCCTTCATACTCTCTCCTTCCTCCTCGTCCTTCTCGCCCTCCTCGATGTACAAACCTCGGAGTTTCCTCCTCGGAATTCATCGAATCTTCATCATCATAGCCTCCAAATCGAATGGGTTCCGGTCCCCTTCGTACGGGCTCCTCTTCTCTACCCTTCGTGAGAGTAGCAATTGTTTCCTCTTGTTTATCTAGTCTTCCGACTATTTGAGCAAGTTGTTGTACAATATTTTGAAGGATAAGATTTTGCTCGTTTCCTTCGGTTCCTGACATTTTTTTTTTGTTTTTTTTTTTTCTTTTTTTTTTTTTTGTTTTTCTCTTTTTTTTTTTCTTTTTTTTTTTTTTTTTTTTTCTCCTTTTTTTTATAAGAAAATTTCCTCACAAGATCCTCACGTGTATCGCTCGATCGCTCACACTCGCGTATCTCTCGTTTGGCTTTTTCTTAATTCCTCACAATTTTTTTTTTTTTTTTTTGCCTTTTTCCACACAACTTACAAGGTGATTTTTGGTGATTCAAATCAAGTTTCTTCTTGAAAGAACTCAAATCCCACGATCCCCCCAACGATTGCGAATGACGATAAGATAAAAAAAATGGAAAGATGGGAGCAAAAGATTTTGGAATAGTTTAGAATATGGAACGGAACGAAAAGTATGATAATTGTTTGATAAGATCGATCAAAATTCGTTCTTCTCTTCTTCCTTGATAATTTTTTTTTTCTTTTTTTTTTTTTTGTAATGAAATGAATGGATTGATATTTGATATTCGATCCGCAAGCTTAAAATCACCAGACGCCCGAAGGCTAAGGAACAAGTTCTTCCCCTGGCCTCGGCTTGAAGAGTTATCAAAAACAATCAAAACCTTCACGACTTATAATTTTTTTCTTTTTTTTTTTAGTAATGAAATGAATGGATTGATATTTGATATTCGATCCGCAAGCTTAAAATCACCAGACGCCCGAAGGCTAAGGAACAAGTTCTTCCCCTGGCCTCGGCTTGAAGAGTTATCAAAAACAATCAAAACCTTCACCACTTATATATTTTTTTCTTTTCTTTTGTGTGAAGAAGATGGAAGATTTAGAAGATAAAGGAAATAATAGGATGATAAGATAGAAAGATTATGGTAATGAAGGAAAATAGATGATACCACTTAGTTTTGGAATAACCGAGCTCCGAAGCCAACTGATGCGACCCCCACACGACACGCTATGGTAACCGACACCGTTAGATGAATTCGTTCCCAGGATGTTTCCAAAATAAGCAAAATGGGGCTTTACTTCCAAACCTCTACGTGACACGCCGTAGCAACTCGGAAGGGGTGGAATTTAAATACTAACAAGATTGCACTTGATAAGTATATAAATCACACAAGGGATGTTTTGGAGACACACTCAACAAAACAAGAAAGCACTCACAAAGGTTTGTTAATACAAACACTCTCAAATTCATAAAATCTTTGGTGTCCTCTTACAATGAAACTTCAAGGCTATTTATAGCCAAAATCTTACACCTAACTCTAGTGTGAACAAGGAAACAACTAGAAACCTACAAAATAGAAAAATCAACATTCAAAGATCCTAAAATCTGATACAAAGTCAGTCAACATATGTTTAGGTGACAAAATATCAAAGACCAAGATTTTAAGGTGTGAAAACAAGGACAACAAGTCACCATAAATCCGATGCTGTCTGTTTTATCATTTCTGAGCTCCAATGTCTCCGAATTTGGTCCTATGGTCTGAACAATATTTGTAGCTCTCTTTCTTAGCTTTCCATAGACACCTGAATCACCGGAATCGGATTTCGGACGAGTAAGTTATGGCCAAAATACGAGACTGCTGCGTGTCAGTCTTACGCGCGGGAATTTGATCCTTGTTTGTTTGTTCGTCTTTTCCGATCGTCTTCGACATTAATATTACACGACTCGATTATATACAACTCAAAATATAAAAATACAACTCAAGAAATACAATTCAAATTAAAATACACCAAGATAAAATAAACGAAAAACTTATTGTTCGACAACTTCGACACTACTCACGAATTTGTTGTCTTTGATAACATAGTTATTTTTAAACATATCAATGATGAGTGTCGATAAATTATTTTTGAACTTCTTTGATCGAGACCTCGTTATTGGTCCAGTCGGCATGCTCAAGTCCTCATCCGGGTTCTTCATAATATCTTGATTCACATCATCGCGTCATTCGAGTTGTCGATTGACAAATATTGGAGCCGTGAGTTTTTGTTGTTCACTCGGGCTTATACGTTATGCGATTTTCCAGTGTAGTACTGGGCTTGTTGTAAACTTTTTGAAATGTGTGTTTTGAAAATATCTATGTCGAGTATTTTCTAGAGTTGAGACATGTGCCAGTATCACAGGGAATTGTCGGCTTCACGATCTGTAAGTATTTGGATTTTCGAATTTCATTGAGATTTACTGTCGTTCTAAATTAATATGCTTTGAGATTCGAAAGAATATTATGTGTTATGTTATGAGATAACAGAACACAGTAGTTGGAACAGAATTGATGATCTTGAGAAGTTATGATTTTGGAAATTGGTTAAATTTTGGAACGTAGTTGCGCATTTGGGAGAAATGCTGGGGATGGTTGAGAAGAACATGTAGTCATGTTAATTCATATATGAATTGTTTTGAGCATTTGAAAATCATACTTTTCAAAATGAATGTTTTACGGATGTTTTACGGAAAATGATTTTTGGGCCGAGACCCAATCGATTTTGAAATAGTTTTATAACTCAGGACTTGAGGTCCAGAAGGATTTTCTACTTTTTAAACTTTTTGAAATGCGGAACGAGATATGGGCTTAGACCGTGATGCTTCAAAAAAAAAGGGCCTTTCTGTTTTCTAAAACTCCCGAGATTTGTAAAACACTTTACCAATCATTTTTATTTCCGTCTTTTGAGGTTTTTGGGTTTACTTGTTCAAACAAAACTTCTCGGGAAGTCTTTCGCTGTGTTGATTTGTTTCAATATTTTGTCATGGCATATTTGAGGTGATCCGGGACGGAATAATGGTTGACATTGCGAGTCATGTGGGAAAAAGGAGTTTTTATATTGAAATTTTGGAACTCTATCATGTGGTTTTCCGATGGAATATCATTGGATATTGGTGACAAACCGAATTGGCATACGGGAGTACGGATGTGGGCAATCATTTGCATAGTTTTCATTTTAAAACTTCGAAATCGTGTGAATTCGAAGGAAACTGTTATCGCCCAAGAGTTGAGCCGGGTGGCGGAGAACTCATCACCTACCATGGGGCCAGGAGATCAGTACATGACCGCCTCGGCTCCCGCTCCGAGAGCCAATCAGCGGCGATCGAGCTACGGCGATGGGCGCCATGCGGCCTTGACTCAACGAAATGAAGGCGCTCCTAGAGACTGGGGCAGGCGCCAAGAGATCGATCGCCGGACCGAGTGAACCACTCGCAGCCCAAATTAAACTCGCGCCCGTTCAACCAAAGATCACTCCTCCTCAAACACCTCTATATGAGGGGAGATCGGATCCAGAGACCCATTTGAGTAAATTCCGGATTTACATGACCGGATGTGGAGCGTCGGACGCAACGAAATGCCGAATGTTCCCATTGACATTGGGCGACCTCGCCCATAGGTGGTACATCTCATTGCCACCTCGCTCGATCAATTGTTTTGAGGAGCTGGCGAACGACTTCACGTCGTACTTCGCCGCTAAAGTTGCTCGGTCAGAAGGCCCCCACTGCATGATGAAAATCAGGCAGGGGAAGAACGAGCCCGACGAAGATTACATTGACCGGTTGGATGAAATAGTCCTCACTGTCGAGCCCATTAGCGATGAGCTCGCTCTCTACTCGGTCCTGGGAGGATTCTATGGCCATTCGCCCATGTTCAGGCACCTTACAAAGGACATCCCCCCGACCTACGCGATCTTCCGCGTCAAGGTCGCTGATTTTCTGGCCAGGCAGAGGATGCTCACCCTACGCATGGTCAAAGGATCTGCCGGGGAAGGAAAGGCGCCTACTTCCGTCCCGAGAATGGCGGTCGCCAAGCCCAAAAAGGCGATCACGAAGCCGCTCGGGGAATTCAAAGCTTTCGAGGATGTGGAGGTTCACCTCCTCCACAACCTCAACCTATCTCCGGCCCACATTTTCAATGCCATCAAGGGGCATGAATGGCTTAGCAAACCAACGCCGGTGAGGGACCACGGTCATCTAGACCGCAGTAAATTTTGTGCCTACCACAAAAGTCCCGGCCACAACACCAGCCAGTGCCGCGACCTCCTCAGGCAACTCTGGAGACTGTTCGAGGAAGGCAAGTTGGATAGCTTGGTTACCAAACCAGAGCCTCGAGTAGAGAGGACCGGAGGACGCAAGCACCGACAGAACGATGGAAACCCTCCTAATCCAGTCGCCAGGATCGAGCAGAATGAAACCGGAGTATTTTGACGAATCAATCCCTCCAATCAACCCTGGAGACCGAATCAATATGCTTCAGGCGGGAGGTGGAAATTTTAGAGGACTTTCCCCGGTTTCCACCATGTCGAACAGAAAGCAGAAGGCCGAACTGAGGGCATTCGCCGGGGTCCATGTCGTGGTACCCCCGGAGCCGACCATCTCCAAAGACGTGCTCATCACTTTCTCCAACAAGGATAGGGAGGGAGTGCAGTGCCCCAAAGAGGATGCATTGGTGATCTCTGCATGTATCCTTGGGAAAATGGTCGATCGGGTGATGGTTGACAATGGAAGCTTTTGCAATATCATATTCAAATCTGCTCTTGACCAGCTCGGCAACCTGACCAAGTTTATCAAGCCATTTGACACCGTTCTCCAAGGATTCGGCGACGGCACAGTCCAAGCCTACGGGAGGATCAAGCTCTCTGTCGAGCTAATATGTCATTACGATCCCAAGGTTAGGATTACTAGGAACCTAAACTTTGTAATCATAGATAGGCCCATCATCTATAATGGGTTCCTAGGTCGTCCATTTCTAGAAACCTTCAAAGCGGTCGCCTCATCTTTCTTTTATTGTATCAAATTCCCCACTGCCGATGGGACGGTCGGTACTGTAAAAGGATACAAACTAATGGCTAAGAAATGTTTGAATTACTCCTGTGTCGTAACTTCCTTCAATACTTCTAGGGGTGAGCTCGGTTCGATTTGGTACGGTTTCTAGCAAAAACCGATACCGAACCGCATCTTATCGGCATCTAGCATTTGAGTACCGAAATGATTTGGTTTTAAATCGGCTCGGTGTGATCGGTTTCGGTGTCGGTTCGGTAGCGGTTCGGTGTCAATGGGCTGATTAAATGGGCCACTTGAGTTGGGCTTGCGCCAGACCCAAATTGAACTACTTGGGCTAAATCAGACAATTGTAAGTTCAAATAGAAGGATTTAGACATAATTAATCCACTTCAAAGCTTGACTAAAAATGAAATCTACTTCAATAACATGATAATAACTAAGGATTCAAAAAGTCCAATATCAGATTAAACAAAAGTCTTGAATTTCCTCCTCAGCATAAGTCCATCAATTCATAACAACCTGAACAAAGAAAAAACAAAGTCTGCAGAATAGTCATCTGTTTTATCGGTTCGGTTCGGTTTTTAAAGTCGGGATCCATATCTGAAACTGAAACCGAGCCGCATAATTCAGTTTTCAAAATTTTAAGAACCGTACCATACCCATATCTTATTGGTTTAGTTTTTTGGTTTCGATTTTTTCGGTATTTTCGGTATTATCGGTTTTTGTCGGTTTTTCTGCTCACCCCTAAATACTTCCCATGCTATTTGTAACGTCGAGACAATCGACAATCAACCCATGGAGATCGACGAGCCAAGCACCTAGTACCAACCCGACTCAGAGGACTCCATCTCACATCGATTAACGGACGACATCGAGCCAAGGATCGGTTTCGAGCCAAGCCTCGACATCGATCCAGGGATCAGGTCCGGAAATCGTTCCAAACGAGAACCGACCATCCCCATTGAAGAGTTGGAAAGTGTAACGATAGATCCGGCTCGTCCGGAGCGGAAAGTACTGTAACACCCCGAGATATTCGGAATAATTACAGCGCCGTAAACCCTTTAAGTACGGATTTACAAGGCTAAATAAAAGAAATATAAATATAATTCAACCTTACAACTGAAGTTCAAAATACAGAACTGGTTCAATTGATCCAAAGAGTTAACTTATACAACCATATCGAAAATGACATTATTAAAACACACGTACTCGAGTACTAAAGTGAACCAAGAAGACAAATCACAATAACAATAAACATCAACCACATCACTGAGCCATTTCATCGTCCTTTCGGTACTGTGGTTGCCTCCCCACTCCTCGGCTACCTGAACATCAAAACAATGTCCACCCCCGAAGGGGTTAGCAAAACAATGCTAGTACAAGTAGACCTGGCAAAATAGGCCCACATGGGCTGCCACGCCTGCTGGGCGGGCATTGGGCTTCATATTTTTGGCCCAAAAACGGCCTTTGGCCCCCAGATTTGCCTTGGGTGAGGCCTGCATGCCCGCCCGCCTGGCTTTTTTTTTTTTTTATATTTATGTTATATGTAATTATAATATTTAAAATTTTTCGTTATTTGTTAGATTAGATTAAATCTATATGTTAATTATTTATGTAGTTTTATTTTTTTATTGGAATTTGTGATTAGTTTGTAGTATCTCTTATCAATAATAATATTATTTTATGATTTTTATAAGAAAGTAGTAGTGATAAATGAAATGATGATCAAATAAAAATATTTATATATTTGTCTTTTGATTGTGGTAGTGTAGTAAATAATATAATTATCAAATAAAAATAATTCTACATTTATTTAATTGATTGTGATAGTATAGTGAATATTATAATAATTACGGATCGAAAAATATTTCTATAATTATTCAGAAATAATATTTCAAAAAAAAAAGTCGAGGCTCATGCGGCCGGCCCGCCTGGAGGGCCACGGGCCTAATATTTTTGGCCCAAAAAAAACCGGGCCTTTTTGGCCCGGCCCAGATTTGGCCCGCCCATTTTTTGCCCGGCCCGTTTGGGCCGAGCCCGCCCGTTTGCCAGGTCTAAGTACAAGTATCGTAATGCATAAATCATCAGTGCATCATAAAACATGCAAAACGGACTTCCGTCATCGGAATCCAACGATGTGAATCCTCACGATTCCATCAACACAATACAGGGTAATCCAAATGATCCAAGACTTGGTATAGATCCCCATGTTGATCCCGTCGGACCAACGCATGGTGGAAAACCCATCCAGCGATCCAGCGCCCTCAGCATAGATCCCCATGATGATCCCGTCAGACCAACGCATGGTGGACATTCGATCCAGCGCCCTCAGCATAGATCCTCATGACCCCCTTGGATCATTTATACCATAAACCAATCAATTATGCATACATATATGCATTTCAATATGTTCATCAATACGAACAATTAACAACGAATACCAGGAGAAATTAAAGAAATAAATCTCATATTCAACAACATGAACAAAACCATAAGCATGATCAAAGTTCCAATATAAATCAAACTCAACATATGATGCTTGCCTCGAAAATGGCAAGAATGAAATACTCCAACAAATGACACGCGTCCGTATGCCACCGCCCCTCGATCGTCCCCTATGCAAGGCTCAGACCTAAGAAATAATAAAGAATTCCTCTCAAGTCGTACGAATGTCTAACAATCCGGTTTACGTCCGCAAGCTCTAAAAATGAATTCTGCCTGAACTACTTAGCGTGCGCTACATACTCTACGTAACGTGCGCTAAGCCTGCCTGTTAACGTACGCAAATGACTAAGTCTAGCGTACGCTAGCTGTGTACTGACAGTCCTCTCTGATCAGCCGACTGTCCTGCCTGATGACATAACGTAGATTACGTACCAAACGTAGCGTACATTACTCATTCCCGATAGCGCACGTTAATATGCCTATCTTAGCGTGCGCTAACTGTGCATGGCAGTTTACTACTGGGCAGAAAACTTGAGCTAAAGGTGATGAAACTAATGAAATCTTCAGGGTTAATACATGCCATCCCCGTGCATATCATGCTCATACGGTTTGTGAAAGATCTCTACGGATTAAATGACTACAAGATACAAGGGTACGTATAATCATCACAATATCATAATTCATCTTGATCTTCGAGAAAGTATCCTAAGTTCCATTCATCCTACGTTCCAAAACGCATGATTCCATCATGTAAGACATAAGAACTTGATAATCTCTACCTACTGGTCATAATCGGTTTTGAAGATACATGAATATGCTTGGGAGTTCAAACACTAAAAAGGTTCAATGGTTTATACGATGAAGAAGTACCGAAACATCGAAAATATCCTTCTAACACATGACGTTCGACTACTTACGAATTTAACTGACTAGATAATCCCAAAACATGATCAAAATGTCCTTCAGAATACTACTAAAATTGGTGAAGAATCACCTACCTCAAAGTAGCGAAGAACACGAAGGAACTTGAGGAAATCCAACATCGAGGGCTTGAACACCAATCTCCAAAGATCTACAATCTTCAAACTCGTGCTAGGAGGATGATATGAGAGGTTGAGGAGGGAGGAAGTAACTCTCTAAGCTCAAAAATTCGGATTAGGGAAGTGAAAATATCTGAATAATGAAAAAGTAAGTTGTCCTATATATAGGAAATGGTTATTAGCGCGCGCTAGTCCCTATCCATAGCGTGCGCTAACGGCCATACGAAACTTACTGACTTCACTATACTTAGCGTTTAGCGTGCGCTATCCTCATATCATTTGCGTGTGCTACCGCGTTGACTTGGATTTTCCCAAAAGCCGTCCAGGTTCATCCCGACATGATCCGACCGAAATCCTCAGCCGATCTCACCTACCACCCTGTCTTAATCATGCTGACTATGTATAGCGTGCGCTAAGGTTCATGCACAGTGTGCGCTACGGATCCAAATTAGCGTACGCTACACTTAGTCGATAGCGTGCGCTACATGCGCAGAATCACAATTTAAATCACATTCATGAAATCATGCGCTCAACAACACCGGATTATGAAATACGGAGAATAATACTCAGATCAAAATGCAACAATTACAATATCACAAGTTCCAAATACATATCAGAAATCTCGGGAATTACATCCTTCCTCCCTAAAAAGAAGTTTCGTCCCGAAACTTAAGATGAAAACAACTCTGGATATCTAGTCTTCATACTGTCCTCCGTTTCCCAAGTGGCCTCTTCAACTCCGTGTCGTGACCATTGTACTTTAACCAAGTGTATTGGTTTATTCCTCATTTGTTTGATCCGACTCTCAAGTATCTTGATTGGTCTCTCTTCGAAGGTGCCGTCATTCGCTATCTTGATCTCATCGAACTCAATGATATGACTGGGATCCGGTACATACCTCCGCAGTTGGGATACGTGAAACACATTGTGAACGTGACTCAGCGATGGCGGTAAGGCCAACCTGTATGCTAAATCTCCAACTCTCTCGAGGATCTCGAATGGTCCGATATATCTCGGACTTTGCTTGCCTTTCCTCCCAAAACGGAAAATTACTCGTGTAGGAGACACCTTCAATAGTACGTGGTCCCCAATGTCGAACTCTAGAGGGCGACGACGTACGTCTGCATAAGACTTCTGTCGACTCTGGGCAGTCAACAGTCTTTCTCGAATCAAAGCTATCTTCTCTTGAGTCTAAACTATCAATTCCGGTTCCATCCCGATCAAGTCCGAAGAATCATCCCAGCACAGGGGTGATCGACATCTTCTCCCGTACAAAGCTTCAAATGGTGCCATCTTAATAGAAGCATGCCAACTATTGTTGTAGGTGAATTCAATCAACGGCAAATGAACTTGCCAATCAGTTGACCAATCCAAAGCACAAGCTCTAAGCATGTCTTCTACTGTTTGTATAGTCCTTTCGGACTGACCGTCTGTCTGAGGATGATAAGCCATGCTAAAGTTCAGTTCTGTCCTCAAAGCCCTGTGAACTGCCTTCCAGAAGTGCGACACGAAACGACCATCTCGATCTGAAATAATGGTCTTCGGTGTCCCATGTAATTTGACTATCTCTGCAATAAATACTCGCGCCAATCTCTCGGGTTCCCAAGTATCTTTAATTCCTAGGAAATGAGCCGACTTGGTTAGTCGATCAACTACAACCCAAATCATGTTCATTCCCGTCTTGGTCCTTGGCATACTGGTGATGAAATCCATCGAGATGTCCTCCCACTTCCACTCAGGGATCGGAAGCGGCTTTAACATTCCGGCAGGTCGCTGATGTTTAATCTTAACCTGTTGACAAGTCAAACACTTTGAAACGTATTCTGCTACGTCCTTCTTCATATTCCCCCACTAGAAGTTTTGTTTTAGATCCTTATACATCTTACTGCTGCCCGAGTGAATAGAATAAGGCGCGCTATGAGCTTCCTTCAGAATTGTCCGTCTCAAATCATTAGCATCGGGAACGCAAAGTCGATTCTGAAATCTCTGAACTCCATCATCTTGTATCACGAATCCTGGGGCCTTTCCTTTCTTTACTTCGTCACATAACCGAAGGATCAGAGAATCGTTCAACTGCTTAGATTTGATCTCCTCGACTAGTGATGAAGTCAGTTCCATCACATATAGTTGCCCTTGGATTCCTGGTGCCCATACTTCAATCCCTTCGTGGATCAGTTCCCGTTGAATGCTGGTTTGGGATGTAAGTGCTTCCAACACTCGAAGAGAAACAGGTTTACGGCTCAATGCATCGGCTACTACGTTTGCTTTACCCAAATGATAGAGAATTTCCAAGTCGTAATCCTTGATCAATTCCAGCCACATTTTCTGCCTCATTTTTAATTCTTTCTGACTGAAAATGTACTTGAGGCTCTTATGATCTCAGAAGATCTCGGCAAAGAAGTGCCGTACAAATAATGTCTCCAAATTTTCAAGGCAAAGACCACAGCTGCTAGCTCCAGATCATGAGTCAGGTAATTAACCTCGTACGGTTTCAACTGCCGAGAATCATAGGCAATCACCTTATCCTTTTGCATCAACACACATCCCAGACCTTGATTTGAAGCGTCACTGTATACCATGAATCCATCAGTTCCATCTGGTAACGCTAATATAGGTGTTGTCGTCAGTCTCCTCTTAAGTTCGTCAAAACCAGCCTGGCATTTCTCATCCCACGTGAACTTTTGAGTTTTCTGTAATAGCTGAGTAAGCGGACGAGCAATTTTGGAAAATCCCTCTACAAAACGGCGATAATATCCAACAAGTCCCAAGAAACTCCGGACTTCTTTCACGTTATTAGGATCTTCCCATTCCAAGATTGCTTCGACTTTCTTCGGGTCCACCTGAACTCCGTCAGCTGATATCACATGCCCAAGGAAAGTTACTTCCCTAAGCCAGAACTCGCATTTAGAAAGCTTCGCATACAGCTGTTCCTTCCTCAAGGTGCTCAAAACCACACGCAAATGCTCGACATGCTCCTCTGTGTCTTTCGAATATATCAAGAAGTCATCGATGAAGACGACCACAAATTTATCCAAGTATTCTAAGAATACCCAATTCATCAATTGCATGAATACCGCAGGAGCATTAGTAAGTCCAAATGGCATCACTACAAATTCATAATTCCCGTATCGGGATCTGAAAGCAGATTTTGGTATATCCGATTCCTTAATTCTCGACTGATGGTATCCAGATCGCAAGTCAATCTTCGAGAATACCCTTGCCCCTTGCAGTTGATCAAACAAGTCGTCGATCCGAGGTATAGGATACTTATTCTTGATCGTCACTTTATTGAGCTCCCTGTAATCAATACACAGTCGGTGGGATCCGTCTTTCTTCCGGACAAAGAGAACGGGCGCTCCCCAAGGAGAAACGCTAGGTTGAATATAACCCTTCTGTAATAATTCCTCCAGTTGCTTCTTTAGTTCATACATCTCGGTTGGCGCCATGCGGTATGGTGTTCTGGAAATAGGAGCGGCTCCAGGCTCTAATTCGATAGTGAACTCCACTTCTCTCTGTGGAGGTAACCCAGGTAGTTCGTCAGGAAATACATCTGAGAACTCATTCACAACTGAAATAGATGAGAGCTCTACTCCTTCCTCTTTCCTCATGGCATAGCACCAAAGTCCATGACATCCCCGTCGAATTTCACGGCTTTCATTGCTTTGATCAATTTTCCTGAGCTTCCCGGTCTCCATCCTCGGAATAAGTGTTCAGATCCGTCATCAGTAATGATAGAAATGACTCTCTTTCGGTAATTCAGAATAGCTCCATAACGGTTGACCCAATCGTCTCCGAGAATTAAATCGTCACCGTAGATGTCAACTACAATAAGATTCGATGGCCAATCTCTCCCTCCTATAGACACTGGAAAATCTCTAGTTTCTAGGGTTCCCACAATTTTCTCTCCGCTCGGTAATCCCACAACATAAGGTTCACAATCATACAAGCACGAGATTTTCAAACGATTAACACAGTTCAAAGATATAAAAGAATGCGTAGCTCCTGAATCGAATAAGACACTAATTGGTTGCAAAAGGGTCTGAATCGTACCTGATGCAACAGTTGTGTTCTGATCGTCTGACTTCTTCATCTCGTAAATACGCGGAGGAACGGACCCAGCGCTGGATGCCTCTCTTTTCCCATCATTCTGCTGCTGGAAACCGCTTTGCTGCGTCTGGTTTACACTAGTGTCCTTCGGAACCGGTACAGGAGTGCGAGTACCAAAAGATCGAGTCGCATTTCCACAAAATGTTGCGCGATGCCCTTCCTGTCCACACTCGAAACAGGTCACAGCAGGCGCGAAACAGTCACGTCGAACATGCCCCGCTTTGCCACAGTTATAACATTTCTTCCCTGCGTCTGAAACGGTTGGTGCTGCCCGGAACTTCTTTCCACCTCGAGAAGGATGCGGAGGCCTCCTGGATGAATGAAAAGAGGACTGGCCCCTGCGAGGCCCACTACTCTTATTCTCCGTGAAGTTGCCAGACACCTTCTGTTTCTTTGCTTCCGTTGACTTTTCTACTGCCGCCTCTTTCATATCATAGGCCAGTGCTTTGTCCTGATACTGTCGCAAGGTGGTACATTCAAATCCGGACATATACTGCTGAATTTCCGGCTTCATTCGCATGTCAAAATGAAAAATCCTCTCTTCCTCGGTCCTGACCAAGTGGTGCAGATAAGTCAACTGGTGATTAAAAGTCTTAATCACGTCTGTCACAGATGCTTCTGAATTTTGTGGTGAGAAAAACTCCCGGACTCGGGCCTCTCTAACTGGGCGAGGACAATACTGCGCTTCCATCATTAATTTGAACTCCGTCCAGTCGACATTATGCTCCTCAGGTCGAATGGCCTCCCACCAGTCGAAAGCCTCCCCCGTCAGAAGATACTGGGCGATCGGAACCTTTCTGTCGTTGGGACAGTTAATCCCCGCAAAAATCTTCTCTAACTCCTTCAGCCAGTGATCCCAAGAAAGCGTCTCAGTAGAACTGTCAAATTTCGGAGGATGCAATTTGATCACCTCAGTAAGCCATTTATCTCCCAGATTATCCACGTTATGTCTTTGCTCCATCGCTGCCTCGCATGCGATCAACAACTTGAGCAAACTGGTTTATCTGAGCAACCACCTACTGAAGCACTCCCGGCACATTAGGATCTGCATTGTTATTTGCTGATCCCTGTTGTCCTCCGGAATGGGAATCCGTTCGACTAGCGGTTATTTCTGGGGTAGACACCGAATCTTCCTGTCTCGCATTTCCACGTCCGTGTCCACGACCACGTCCGCGTCCACGACCTCCTCTCAACATACTGTAAACACAAATACTCAATATCCAGGGCAAACTTTCTAAAAGAAAGTCCATCAATGTTCACAAAACATGAATTAAATAAAACGGTAGTATTTGAGATTAGGAAACTTACAACCACGGTCCACACGACGATGTTGGCTCAGTAGTGATGTTACAAATGACCAATAATCAAATAACGTAAACAGACCCAACTAACCCGACTGCCAAGATATCCATGAATATTAGCTCCGATACCATATTCTGTAACACCCCGAGATATTCAGAATAATTACAGCGCCGTAAACCCTTTAAGTACGGATTTACAAGGCTAAATAAAAGAAATGTAAATATAATTCAACCTTACAACTGAAGTTCAAAATACAGAACTGGTTCAATTGATCCAAAGAGTTAACTTATACAACCATATCGAAAATGACATTATTAAAACACACGTACTCGAGTACTAAAGTGAACCAAGAAGATAAATCACAATAACAATAAACATCAGCCACATCACTGAGCCATTTCATCGTCCTGTCGGTACTTTGGTTGCCTCCCCGCTCCTCGGCTACTTGAACATCAAAAAATGTCCACCCCCGAAGGGGTTAGCAAAACAATGCTAGTACAAGTATCGTAATGCATAAATCATCAGTGCATCATAAAACATGCAAAACGGACTTCCGTCATCGGAATCCAACGATGTGAATCCTCACGATTCCACCAACACAATACAGGGTAATCCAGCGATCCAGCGCCCTTGGTATAGATCCCCATGATGATCCCGTCGGACCAACGCATGGTGGAAAACCCATCCAGCGATCTAGCGCCCTCAGCATAGATCCCCATGATGATCCCGTCGGACCAACGCATGGTGGACATTCGATCCAGCGCCCTCAGCATAGATCCTCATGACCCCCTCGGATCATTTATACCATAAACCAATCAATTATGCATACATATATGCATTTCAATATGTTCATCAATACGAACAATTAACAACGAATACCACGAGAAATTAAAGAAATAAATCTCATATTCGACAACATGAACAAAACCATAAGCATGATCAAAGTTCCAATATAAATCAAATTCAACATATGATACTTGCCTCGAAAATGGCAAGAATGAAATACTCCAACAAATGACACGCGTCCGTATGCCACCGCCCCTCGATCATCCCCTATGCAAGGCTCGGACCTAAGAAATAATAAAGAATTCCTCTCAAGTCGTACGAATGTCTAACAATCCAGTTTACGGCCGCAAGCTCTAAAAATGAATTCTGCCTGAACTACTTAGCGTGCACTACGTACTCTACGTAACGTGCACTAAGCCTGCCTGTTAACGTACGCAAATGACCAAGTCTAGCGTACGCTAGCCGTATCTTGTGATCTCTCTCGATCACCGATCGTCTCTGCCTGATGACATAACGTACGTTACGTACCAAACGTAGCGTACGTTACTCATTCCCGATAGCGCACGTTAATATGCCTATCTTAATATGCGCTAACTGTGCATGGCAGTTTACTACTGGGCAGAAAACTTGAGCTAAAGATGAGGAAACTCATGAAATCTTCAGGGTTAATACATGCCATCCCCGTGCATATCATCCTCATACGGTTTTTGAAAGATCTCTACGGATTAAATGACTACAAGATACAAGGGTACGTATAATCATCACAATATCATAATTCATCTTGATCTTCGAGAAAGTATCCTAAGTTCCATTCATCCTACGTTCCAAAACGCATGATTCCATCATATAAAACATAAGAACTTGATAATCTCTACCTACTGGTCATAATCGGTTTTGAAGATACATGAATATGCTTGGGAGTTCAAACACTAAAAAGGTTCAATGGTTTATACGATGAAGAAGTACCGAAACATCGAAAATATCCTTCTAACACATGACGTTCGACTACTTACGAATTTAACTGACTAGATAATCCCAAAACATGATCAAAATGTCCTTCAGAATACTACTAAAATTGGTGAAGAATCACCTACCTCAAAGTAGCGAAGAACACGAAGGAACTTGAGGAAATCCAACACCGAGGGCTTGAACACCAATCTCCAAAGATCTACAATCTTCAAACTCGTGCTAGGAGGATGATATGAGAGGTTGAGGAGGGACGAAGTAACTATCTAAGCTCAAATTCGGATTAGGGAAGTGAAAATATCTGAATAATGAAAAAGTAAGATGTCCTATATATAGGAAATGGTTATTAAAGCGCGCTAGTCCCTATCCATAGCGTGCGCTAACGGCCATACGAAACTTACTGACTTCACTGTACTCAGCGTTTAGCGTGCGCTATCCTCATATCATTAGCGTGCGCCATCAAGCACTCGCTTTTCCCGAAAGCTGTCCAGGTTCATCCCGACATGATCCGACCGAAATCCTCAGCCAATCTCACCTACCACCCTGTCTTAATCATGCTGACTACGTATAGCATGCGCTAAGGTTCATGCACAGCGTGCGCTACGGATCCAAATTAGCGTACGCTACACTTAGTCGATAGCGTGCCCTACATGCGCAGAATCACAATTTAAATCACATTCATGAAATCATGCACTCAACAACACCGGATTATGAAATACGGAGAATAATACTCAGATCAAAATGCAACAATTACAATATCACAAGTTCCAAATACATATCAGAAATCTTGGGTATTACAAGTACAAATCGGCGCAAGCATCGGTCTTGAGTTAAAGGAAGATTTGATCAGTTTACTGCGTAAGAACATCGGAATCTTTGCTTGGTCGCATCAAGATATGGTCGGCATAAGTCCTGAACACGCTTGCCACTATTTAAAAATCGACCCGGCAAGAAAGCCTGTTCACCAGAAACGTAGAAAATTCGGTTCGGAGAAGCACGTGGCGCTCGATATACAAGTCAAAAAGCTGCTCGATAACAAACTAATCGGAGTAGCTACAGACGAGCCACAGTGGGTAGCCAACGCGGTGCTCGTCAAAAAGCCGAGTAACTCCTGGAGGTTATGCATTGACTTCACCGACCTCAATGCGGCATGCCCAAAAGATCACTTTCCGATGCCTCATATTGACCACTTGGTCGATAGTACAGCAGGTTGCGAAATGATGTCATTCATGGATGCCTTCGCCGGATACCATCAGATCCCAATGGCGGAGAAAGACATAAAGCACACATCGTTCCACACGGAAAAAGACATATGTTTTTTGGTCCGAATGCCGTTTGGCCTGACGAATGTAGGGGCGACCTACCAACGGCTGGTCAACGGGATGTTCGCCAATCAGATCGGCAAGACCATGGAGGTCTACATTGACGACATCGTGGTCAAAAGCCTCAAAAATAAATATCACCTCAATGACCTTGCCGAGACGTTCTCCATCATCGAGAAGTTCAACATGAAGCTGAACCCCAAGAAATGCAACTTCGAGGTGAGCTCCGGAAAATTCTTAGGGCACATCGTGAGTCAGAGGGGGATCGAGGCAAACCCCACCAAGATCCAGGCGATCCTCGACATGCAGGAACCACGGAATGTAAAACAGGTGCAACGCCTTACTGGTTGTCTAGCTGCCCTCAACCGTTTCATATCTCGGCTCGGGGATAAAAGAAAGCCATTCTTTGTGACCATAAAAAACAAGAAGTTCGCATGGACAAAGGAGAGTCAAATAGCATTCGCCAAAATCAAGGAATATCTATCTAACCCTCAGATCCTGGCAAAGCCGATCCCCGGCGAAAAGCTATTTCTTTACCTGGCGGCCTCAGAGGTCGCACTGAGTGTTGTTTTAGTGCGAGCAGAAGGGCAAGTCCACTTGCCAATCTACTTCGTTAGCCAAGCGCTCCATGACGCAGAAACGCGATACATACCTCTGGAAAAGATCGCCTACGCTCTAGTCATGAGCGTTCGCAAGCTAAGGGCCTATTTCTTCGAACATCAAGTGGAGGTTCTGACGACTCTCCCTCTAAGGCAAGTTCTACACCGGCCAGACACCAATGGGCGACTCCTCAAGTGGTCACTGGAGATCACCCAATACGGTATCACGTACGTTCCTCGCACAGCGATCAAATGCCAGGATCTGGCGGACTTCGTGGTGGAATTAACATTCCCTCAGAGTCCGACCCAGATCAGCCGCCCTGCTTGGAAGTTGTACGTGGATGGATCGGCAACCAACTCGCGAGCAGGGGCAGGGATTGTCCTCATCAGCCCCGATGGCCAAAGTTTCACAAATGTTGTACGTTTCGGGTTTCGTGCGACCAACAATGAAGCCGAGTACGAAGCCTTGGTAGGCGGGCTCGATCTAGCCCTCGCCCTAGACGTTCGCCGCCTCCATATCTTCATGGACTCCCTCTTGGTCGTGAACCAAGTCAAGGGAGAATATGAGGTGCGCGGCGAACAGATGGTTAAATACCAAGAATTGGTCGTCGAAATGTGCACGAAATTTGAAGAAGTGTTGATCGAACAAGTCCCGAGAGAGCACAATTCCCAGTCCGACGCCCTATCCAAACTAGCATCATCAGATGGGGCGGCCGATTTCTCTAACATCCAAATCACAAAATCAGCAAAGCCGGCGATCGACAGAAACCTGGTTACCACAGTTACCATCGCCGAAGAGAACTGGATGACTCCGTTCATTAAATACTTAAAGGACGGAACGGTCCCCGACGACCGTATCAGAGCTCGCCAACTTCAGCTCCGTGCGACCATATACACCCTATTGAACGACCGGCTTTACAAGTGAGCTTCCAGCCTCCCTCTCCTCAAGTGCATTACGCCGGAGGAAGGCCGGCTCGTTTTAGCCGAGATCCATGACGGGATCTGTGGAAACCATGCTGGCGGGCGAGCTCTCATCCACAAAATGACCATACAAGGTTTTTTCTGGCCTACACTACAAAAAGATGCGATCGCCTATGCCATATCGTGTCACATGTGTCAAGTGATGGGCCCGAACATCAAGCTTTCCCCCGAGCAGCTCACTTCAATGTACAGCCCGTGGCCATTCGCCCAATGGGGCATCGACCTTATATGTCCCTTGCCAACGGCGCCAGGGGGCTGTAAGTTTGCCATCGTGGGGGTCGATTATTTTACAAAATGGGCTGAGGCTGAGCCGCTCAACAAGATCGGCTAGGAAAAAGTAATCAAGTTCATTTCGAAGAACATCATATGCCGATTCGGTCTATCCCAGGCTATCATCTCCGACAACGGAAAGCAGTTCGACGGTTTAGAAGTCATGCAATTTTGCGAGAAGTGGGGAATCAAAAAGTTGTTCTCGGCCCCCTACCACCCTCAGACGAACGGGCAGGTAGAGGCTGTAAACAAAATCATCAAACACATGATCAAAGCACGACTCAAATCCAGACAAGGACGATGGGCGAGTGAGCTTCCAGATGTCTTGTGGTCATATCGAATGACGACCCGAAATTCAACCGGCGAAACCCCATTCACCCTCACCTTCGGAACAGAAGCAGTGATCCCTTCGGAGACCGTCGTCCTCAGCCACCGAACTGAACAAGAGATGACGACGGACAATGATGTGGCCCGACGAATCGACTTGGACATGCTGGAAGAACGGCGACTGACCTTGGAAATGAAGAACACAATTCACAAAAGGAGATCCGAGAAATTCTTCAATTTGAAGGTCAAGAAAAGACGATTCCAAGTGGGCAACCTAGTCCTCAAAAAGGTCCAGACTCACACGGGAGTCTTTGGCCCAAATTGGGAAGGCCCCTTCAGAATATCTAAATGGCTAACTAGGGGAGCCTACGAACTTGAACACCCTGACGTCACTCCGGACCAATATCCCTGGAACGCCATACATTTGAAGAAATACTACTAATGAAAACTCTATATTCAGTTACCCAATGTATAAAGAGTATAATGAGATTTTCCTATCCCATCTATGTGATTCGCCTCGACAAAAACAAACAACTAAAGAGAAGACGGCTCGCTCGCCCCACAAGAGGTCGTCGTCTAACCTGACAGACCTATGCAAGCAATCGCCCCCAAGCACAACGTATACCGTCAAGGATTGTCATTCAACATGGCGATCCGAGGTAGAAAAAGTGCAGCTATGGTCCTGGAGGTCGATGGAACCGACCGCTTTGTCCATGCAAGGTTCCTTTGGGCTGCGATCGCTCACCCTTCATTTAAATACGAGGTGGGCGTAGCCGAAGGACCCTCCAAATAAATCTGTGGACACGCTCGCGCGCCCTCAAAAGTACATCATTTAACATGATATACCCGGACAAGGCGACGCGTCCCTACCCCGTCCTAACGTATACCGTCGAGGGTCGCCATCTAACATGGCGACCTGAGGTAGAAAAGTGCTGACAAGCCGCGGACGTGGAGTCGAATAAACTGACGACGCCCCATGCAAGGACTCCTCCAGACGAAGACCGCTTGCCTTTCGTTTAAACATAAGGCGGACGCAGACTAACGGAGGACCCTAACAATAAAGTGAGTCGCGAGACAGACCTACAGATGGAATGTCCCTCGCACACAAAGACACGGTTATGGAGGTCGGTCCATCGAACTCCATGACCGTGCGCGGTTCTTCAGAGTCAAAACAGTCGACCTCCCTCGAAGAATCGGCAAAACTAAAGATAGCTCACCAAACATACTATTTTTGTTCCCTTACTTACACTAGGTAAACAAAAACAAGGGGCAAAGTGGAGCTATTCCTAAATGCGATCGGGAGGAAGGGACGATACACGATCGGCTTCGTTCAAACACATACTTGACGATCGGTTTCGTTCAAGAAAATTAGAAGTAAGAATTTTCAAGTGTACCAATACATTCGGATCCATTCAACATTCAAACAGTCAATCAGGCGAACAAGGCATCAGATTCAATTATATAAACACTTGTATAAATTCATATACAAATATTCAAAAGAGACGATCGTACATATAAAAAAAATCAGATGTGAAGAAGAAGAATTTTATTCCATTCGTAAAAGTTCGTACAGACAAGACCGAAGGTAGTACTAGAAGAAAAAACTAGAAATTACAAGCGAAGGAAAACAAAACAACTCCACCATCACTCAGGCCGCCCCCGACTGGCCTTCGCCCCAAGCAAGCGGATCGGCGCGCGCTTCCTCACCGGCTTCAGGATAAATAAGTTTATCCGGAAGAGGATACCAGCTCAAATCGATCCCCAAGTCGGTGAGGTTGAGGATCGGCAGGGAGAAGTCCGGCTGCAACGGATGTTCAAGTACATAGGCTTTGAAGGCTTCCATCATAGGGCCGACCTCGACTCCTACCTTCTTGGCAGCACGAATAGCATCGGTGTAAGCTAGATAGTAGGCAAACTCGCCGACATACTCCACATTAGGGTAGGGATCGGTCTCGATCGCCTTTAACTGCCCCTTCAACCCCGCAGTCATCTTCTCAGCCTCCGCAAGCTCGGCTACCTTGACGGCCAGTTCTCCCTTCGCTTTCTCCAGCTCGCCGTTGAGACGAACCACTGTCGCCTTCAGCCCGGTCACCTCCTCCTATGAGGCCGCGTGCATCCGGCGAGCCTCCATCATCTAGTCGCGGAACCGATCCACCACCCCCCAGGACCGGTCAAGCTCCTGCTTCATCCGGTCAAGGTCATGCTCGGCTCGTTTGGCCGTCTCCAGGTACTCCTTCTCCATGGCCGCTATCTGGTTGGCGAAATCATCATTCTGGTTCCGAGCGACCTCAAGATCTTGATGGATGCGAGCATTGGAGGGTCGCCCCTCATAATCCTTAACGGCTTGGACGGCCATCATCGCCGCCTGGAGAGTCAGAGCGAGTGTCGCCTGCATGGCATCTACAGACCGCCGACGAGCAATCGCGTCGAGATCGGTCGTCCAAGCCTTAGGCAGAGAGGTGATGGCCCGGGAGACATAAGAAGGGACATCGAGGGACTGGCGCGGAGACTTGCTCTCCAGGAAGTCCAGCACCATCGGCGAAATGTCCGGATCGGCAAGACGGACCCTGCAACACAAACAAAAAGAAACAAAAGAGTTAGTATACGCCTTACACAAATAGCCTAACTCAGAAAGATCAAACCGGTCTTACCTGGTGACCAACTCGGGGTCGCGGCCGAAAAAGGGCTTGCCCCGAGGAGTTTCGACTTCGGCGATCGCCGCAGTTTTCAGGAAGGCAGCAGAGGGCCTGGATCCCTCCGCCATCAGAATAGCAGAGATAGGTGGCGCGGCAACCGGCAGCTCCAAAATGGATACCTCCGCCTCAGCAGCCGGCAGAGGCTCCTCCGGCCTCCGCCTCTTGCGGTTGCGCTGGAGCTGCTCCTCTTCCCGAGCTTCCGGCTTGACGACCGGCACTTTAGTAGGTCTCACCTAGGGGACGGGACGGGACGTCGTCGCAGGGGCACGACCCGTCTTCTTTCCCTGGTGAAGACGACCCAAAAAACCGGGGTTCGACATTGAGATCTCTTTCAGGGGCTCGGTATAACGGGGAAAATGGATCTCTGTCAAAGAAGAAATTCAAACAAGTTAGACATCTCTTTCAAACAGACGATCGTCAAGCAGAAGAAAGAAAGTAAGAATTTATACCTGGAACCTTCAGGTGGCGAGGGAAGCGAAACAATCGAGCTCCCAACCGATGAAGTTTGTGGTTGACTGTGCGAACGTCGATGTAGGAATCCGGTAGACCGCAAATTCTCTCCCAGACGATCAGAAAGTCGAAAGGAAGGTTACCGATCGCTGGAACGAGGGAGACTGCAAAAAGAAAACCAAATTAGATCAGTCCAAGATATATCCGATCAAAGGGAGAGTTAAAACCCTTACTCGGATTCCTCTCCCAAAAACTGGTGGGGACCTCCAACTCTTCCTCCGGCCTATCACTCGACGCCGACCTCCACGCTCCGCCGAGCCAGCACCATTTTGCCAGGTCACCCCGAACTTTGTTCGGCACCCCTAGGACCACCCTACCCATACGACCTTGAATGTGATAACCGCCGATCGATCCCTTCTGCGCAGTCAGTTTGAAGAGATAATTCATTTCCAATGCAGAAGGTAGGCGGAACAACTGATGACCGCCAAAAATTGTCAGGGTGCTAATGATCTGCAACCAGGCATTCGGCGTCAGCTGGAGCGGCGCCACATTCCAGGCGTTCAGCAAATATGACACGGCGAACGGCAAGGGGAACCGCAGGCCGGCCTCCAGGATCATCTCGTTAACGGCGACCAGACCCTCGGGGGGTTGGTCGGCATGTTCGTTCTCCAAGGGCACGTGCAGCGAGACGTCAGAAGGAATATGGAATTTCGCCCTCCAGTGACTCAAGTCTTTCTTGGTCGCCGAGCTCCGAATCTGACCGAGAGTCCACAGAGAGGGGTCCACGGCCCGAAACGCCGTCCGCTTCACAGGTTCATAGGGGTGAGCGGCGGAATATGCTTCGAAGTCAAACTGGGGGCACGGTCCGGCAATCCCCTCCATAAGACCGACAAAGTCCAAAAAGGCAGGGCCGAACACGCTATTCTGTTCCCAGTACAGCCTCACCGCTTCATCCTCATCCGCCGGCGAACCCCTCTGCCCCCCCGCCGCCGACCTCGCCACGTCAACTTCATTGAAAAGCTCTTCAATCTCTGCGAGTGCAATCCCCGCACGAATGGCCTCGACGGCCGTTTCCATATGAAGAGCCACGGGGGTTTCTTCCCGGTCAGGCGAAGCCGTGGCGGCAGAAGAGATACCAGCCTCGTATGACTTAGATCCTCCTCCAGACATGTTCTTACAAGTAAAGGGGGAGAGAAAATTTTTATTCTTACCTAGAAGGAAAGACGGTCGGCACAAGAATCTTCGAAGAAATTCGGCAATGTCTCGTCTGAAAAGCAAGGGCGCATAAAGAGTTGAACTGAAATGGCCCTAGCCCTTTTTATAGGCGGGAGCAGGGGTCTCTGTGCAAATAGGCAGAATCCCAGGGACTGGAGTGCAACCGTCAGGGGGGGCACATTAAATGCAGCCCTCGAAACCCGCGTACGCGTCGTTTCAAGGGCACGCCAGGCGACAAGTCTGACAAAACCGTCGGACTCCCCCAACGGTAGCGCGACGCGTGTCCCTGCAACTTTTCGAGAGCCCGCCTACATTTCCCGCTATTTCCAGCGCATAAGGAGATCGTCCGGATTCGAAATCAGATCGTCCAGGCGACGATCGTCATTGTCATAAGCAGACGAGCCAATCGTCTAAAACAGGCGATCGCCAACAGTTCCACCTCACCCCATGTTTTCAACATCGGAGCGAGATGGGGGGCAATTGTTGTGCGGCGATTTATATGCCTCGGTGACGATCGGCATAATGGTCAGGAGCCAGGTAAAGAAGACAAATGCTGGGCAAGCACCTAGCGATCGACGTCCAAGATCCACAAAAGGCGCCGGAAGATAAGGCCTTTGACCCCAGCCTGTCACCAACCTCACACCTACCGATAGGCCCGCCGAAAGGTACGAAGTGGGTCCTCCCCTGACAGCGACTCAGGACGCGTGCAGACTCCTCATTGGCCCGCACATCTGGCTGCCAGCTGCAGCCTCGGACTTTAAGGAAACAGTCCCACATGATGGGATGATCGCCCATATTATTCTAATATAGAATACGGCAGTCGTCCGCGATCGCCGGGGAGGACCCAGCAACCTTTTCTATTATAAGTAGTAGGCCTCCAACAGTGGCCAAGACACAGTGAAAAACGTACAGAGAGAATGGTAGACTTACCTGACGAATACATACACATACACAGTGATACTCATTCACATAAACAGAATACCAAAAGCAAGAACTCACAGAGCTTCATATCTGGTTCTTCCGGCAATCTTCAAGCTCTATAGCTAAGATAACTAGAATCTTTACACTCATTGTAATAGCATTCTAACATTGATATTTGTACTCCAAAGTATTAATATTAATAACATCTCGCGAGAGCATTTAAGCTCGGGACTAACAATCCCGGCAAAACTTGTATTATTTATTTTCCCACGAAAGTGTTCTCGCATTTGTTTGTTACTTGACTATTCCAGTAATATCATCTCCGGATAATATTTTAGGTAACAACAAGGTGGAATGATATTATTGGTGGGTTGGGAGGTATGTGGTTTTTTGGGAGGCATGATTGCCACCACCCTAATGGAATTCAACAAACTTTCATAAATTCTCTTTGATTTCATGAACTTCTATCTATTAGAATTCTATAGACTTTTATGGATTTTTATGAATTTCTAATTACTTTATTTTTCTCAAAAGATAGTAACCACATGAATTACATTTATTACCGTTTTATCTTAATAGATAGTTGTTCTATATGTGATTTTCATTGTTATGTATAATAGATTTTTTAATTAAAAAATAAATATCTATTACAAATAGAAATTTTACAACAAATTGATATAATTTGACGAGAAAAACTAAAGAAGTATCTCATATTAAAAAAATAAAAATATATACAACTTATTAAAGCAATGAGCAGATATAAAATATTTAATTATAAACAGATTTTTTTTACAAGCTTTTGTAAATAATTATTTTTTCATAAAAAGTTGAAGAATAGAAGATAAAAATATTATAAGAACTTCTGTACTGTTCCGGATTATGGTGGTAGGGCTGTCTAAATGGTTCTCGGTTAGAATCGGAACCGCGCGGTTCTGGTTAACCGGGAACCGTAATTTCAGTTATCGGTCCGGTTTTCGATTCCAGTGTGTATCATTTGTTTGGTTTTCGGTATAACCGATAACCGTTCAGTTCCGAACCGAAAACCGATTTTATAAAATATATTTATTAAGTATTATTTTTTATTTTATAATTATATTATGTTATTTTATTTATTGTAAATTAAAATTGGAAATTAGACTATTTTAATGAAATTATATTTTGTAATTATATTATATAATTATAAAATAAAAAATAATATTTAATAAATATATTTTATACACCGAACCGGAAGAAGATTTTATTTATGAAATTTTATTATTATATTATATAATTATATTATATTATTTCAATTTTTTAAAATGAAATTAAAAAAACGGTTTTTGTAGTTAACCGAACCGGAACCGAAAATAATCGGTCCGGTTCCGGTTAACCGAAAATTTATACGGTCCGGTTTTCGGTTCTTATTTTAGGACATTTATGGCTCCGATTAACCGAAAATTTCGGTCTGGTTAACCGGAACCGAACCGTTCGATAGCCCTATATGGTGGTAGTGGCAGTGGTGGTGGCAACATGGTGACAGCGGAAATTGTGTTGGTGGTGGGACGGGACAGTGGCAATGTTGGTGTGGAGGCGGTTGCATCAGTGGTGGTGGGTGGTGGTGACGAATAAAAATCCATCAAAATCTTAGGGGTGTAGGAAAGATTTTAAAAGACAAATTATGTTTGTACTTTGTGATTAAAGATGAGTACCTAGATGATTCCATTAAAATCCTTAGAATCCAAAATAAATTTGAATACCTCATAATTTTGTAAGATTTATAAAAGTTTTCATTTAATACCTCATTACTTTAATGGACTTTTAAGAACTCCATTAAATTCTATATTGAATAGCACAAAAATTTAATTGACTTTTAAAAGTCTCAATTAAATACACCCAAACTTTTTCAAATCCATCAAATTCTATAAAAATATTTAAAACTCATTTCAAATTTCAATTGAATACGGCCCCTCAGATAGTCCAATTTTTATACATCCCATTTTATTTCATTATTCTGTTGTTCTATTTTTCTACGTCCAACACTTTTTGGTAAATATAAAATTATAATTACTAAATGAATGAAAATATAAATAAAAAATGTAGGGTTTATTAATGTATATGGACAAAGATGCTTTAGAAAATATCTTGGCAGTATCAACATTTCTGCTCTCTATCGCTCGCTTTTTCCTTTTTTTTTTTTCACCCACCCTCACCGATCAACCATGTGCACGTTAGAGAAGCGCGGCGACTTTTTTATCCTAACGCTAACAGGCGACACCAAGAAAGATCAGGAGCACCGACTGAACCCACCGCTCATCGCATCCATCCGCGCGGCTCTAGCCGAGGCCAAATCCCAAGCCGTCAGCGGCTCCGTTCTGATCACGCAGTCCGAAGGCAGATTCTTCTCCAACGGCTTCGATTTGAGGCACGCGCAAGCCGTCGGCGCCAGGGCCGGCTCGGCCGACGCCTCTAAGGCGGAGCTCCGTCGTATGGTTTATCTGTTCCGGGGAATCGTCGCCGATCTCCTCTCCCTCCCGATGCCGACCGTTGCCGCCGTCACCGGGCACGCTGCGGCCGCGGGGCTTATTCTAGCGATGAGCCACGACTACGTCGTGATGACGTCGTCGAGAGGGGTTATGTATATGAGCGAGCTGGACATAGGCATGACCCTGCCTGATTACTTCACGGCTCTGATTCGGGGGAAGATCGCCTCGGTCGCGGATCGGCGGGATCTGGTGCTGAGGGCGGCGAAGGTCGGGGGTGCTGCGGCGGCGAGGATGGGGATTGTGGAATCGGCGCATGAGAGCGCGGAGGAGGTGGCGGCCGCCGCGATGCGCGCGGCGGAGGATCTGGGGAAGAGGCGGTGGAGCGGGGATGCCTATGCCGGGATAAGGATGTCTTTGTATCCGGAGGTTTGTGGGTTGTTGGGGTTAAAGGAATTGGTTGTTTTGCCTTCTAAACTTTGAGAAATGAATAAAACAAAATGTGGAAATAAATCTATCAAATGGATTTAATAAAATAATATTGTATGGAGTTTATTTATTTTGTGATTTTGGGATCCCTTCTGTTTAATTTGGTGATCATATCGTCTGAACTTATATTAATTTGAAATGCATAATAATTCGTATTGATATTCATCATATCTTCGATCTATTTATTATTATCAACAGAGAGAGACTAAATTTCAATTTTGTCAAATTTTTTTAATATTTTTCTTATCAGTATGTGTGTGTTTTTCAGTTTTATTTTATTTTTAGAGTTTTCAATTTTAGGATATTTTTTAAAAAAGTTTATGTTTTTGTTTGTTCTGATATTTTGTGCTTTTTTTAGTTACTTAAAGGAATACATATGTTAACATGTTACTTGTCTTCTGCAAGGTAAGAGCATGAGTTGTGTTAGGGTTGAAATACAACCAATCAATCTACTTGATATTCAATTTGGTTCGAATCAATCTACTTGATATTCGATTTGAGTTTGATTGGTAAAAGTTCGCTCGAACTTAGTTTGTTAATATAACGAATCATGTTTGAAATAATTTTAGTGTATGATAAGACGGCTCGAACTTGGATCGATTTGAATAAAAATTATAAAATGCATATAAGAATATCAAACTACTCGATCTTGATTCGTGTTCGGCTCGATTAAAGTTTATTCGACCTCGGCTTGATTATTAATCATCAAGTTTCAATATAATATTTAAAACTTGATAAAATCTCAAACAAATTTGAATAGCAAAATTAAGTCTTTTAAAAACTACATTCAGAGACCTTGGGGTCGTAACATTGTCATGCATAACCCGTTGGACTCTTTTGAGCCTCACAAATTTCAGTGCAAGGAAGCCAAATGTATCAAATGCAAAATGTATAAACGTGTGTTGGTTATCAAGGCACGCTTTCTCGTGTTTGGTTACTTTGCATGAAGCGGTTTTCAAAGCAGCCTGACCTGCCGTAAAAGCATGATTCCCCAATCCCACAAGTGGAGCAACCCCCGTTAGATCTACACAAGCATGTTTCCCTCCTATCCATCCAAAGACCAAAATGTCAGCTGGTCTAAAAAGGGCTAGAGGCGCAGTTTGTTGCCCGCTTGCCTGTCGTTTCAGTGTAAAATATTTTGTAAAAAAAAAAAATGAATAGATATATGTTCGACTCGTTTGGATTGATTTACACCTCTGATTGTGGATAGAGATAGCAAAATACTTACGCCTGCTTGGTTTATAAGATTGAGCCTGATAATAATTAAGATTAGACTCAATCTCATATTTGGTTGTTGAGATACATAATCGCAGAAGCCGGAGATTTAATCTTACAATAACTCGGCCCGGTATTATATGCCCGATAGCAATCGCTGCCTCCCCAGCGATAAGAATAATCTTGAAGGAAATCACCACCATAATACTACTTTGCCCTTCACTTTTTTAGGTCTTTGTTTCTTTTCTCTGTGTGTGTCGGCGATGAATTGAGTGCGGAAGAAGAAGATCAGCCGAATTTTACATCATCTTCGTGGGTCTTCTCTCATTCTTCAAACTGCGTATCTTAATTGAGTGAATAAACAGGTATTTTTCTACACTCAAAATATAAAAGAAAAAAAAAATTGGGGCTTTTGTTATTTTGGATCTTTGCGTATGGAGGTTCTCTGCAGAATAATGGAGGGAATCAAAGTCTACGTAGTTCTTTTTGTTAAAAAAGAATAAAAAAGGGATGCGTAGTTCGATTTGCCCCAAAGAGCCATTCGTTCTAATTTGGACATTTTAGATTTTTTGGGAGACATAGCAATGCCCTTTCCTTGTCAGAGTTCGACATAGTGATGAAATGCGAATAGAAATAGGGTGATATTAGATTATAGAAATGAGAACTGAGAGATAAATATATTAGATTGAGAATGAATGTGAGAAATGAAGGAAATTGGTGGTATTTTTAAGTATAATTTTTATATTTTTTTATATATTTTTTTGTTGGACCTGTCGAGACCCGGGCCAGACCCGTCAGGTTCAAATGGTCATTTAAAAAAAATTGTGAACTGACCCGGCGGGTCGGCGGATTGGGATAGCCAGGGCCCGGACCCCGCCCGTGAAGACTACTGGTCCGGATCCATGAGTCTGATGGATAGTCCGGATCCTACACGATTCCGATGGATTCGGGTAGATGGGTCCACCCTCCAGATCCGGGTCCTGTGGCACCTCTACGAGGGGAGGATTTATAAATGTAAATGGGTGTTTATCGATTTATTTAGTTTGATTGTTTGGTTCTATTTTATCTAATTGGAATAAAATGTTATGTTCTTAAAAATGTATTGGGGTGGGGAGAACGTTGTGCAATATAATAAGGCTATGATGGGTCGAGGGCGGTGGCGACCAAATTTTTGGATAAGATCAAAAAAAAAAAAAACCAAACTTACCCGGTATATCCCGCTCAGAGCAGGGTCTGGGGAGGGCAAGATGTACGCAGACCATGCCCCTACTTATTACGGTATGTAGGTTGTTTCCGTGAAGACCCTCAACTTAGTGCACAACAACATATTGAGTGAAAAATACAAAGGGAAGCATATGATACGAAAAAACTCAATATCATACCTGAGCTCATGGCTTAATCCACATGGGATTTACCTATGAGGAATTTGGCTACTTCACTCCCGATGAACGCTGCTCAAACAGAAGAGAGGTTGACTCCGTGTACAGCTCCCTGTCAAAAATACACCACACGCAAAAGGCAATAGGATAAAATATACAATAAATTTAAAAATGCAATGCTCTAGGTCAAAGATAACCGAGACAACCCAATCCTGAGGCTCTCAATTACAGCACCACTCCCAACTAAAGAATCCACAACTCTGATCTGGCACCTCCAAGCGCAGCTATCAACAGTCATGGTCTCGGAAAGGTTTAAGGCCTTCAAATCTAATCTCAGCTGCTCCTCCCACGTCCTCCTCGGTCTACCTCTCCTCCTCTCCCCGACAACTACTAAACTCTCGACCCTCCTCACCGGATCAGATGTCTGCCTCCTGCGGACGTGGCCAAACCATCTCAGTCTCCCTTCCCTAACTTTCGCTGAAATGGGCGCCACTTCTAGCGCGATCCTGAAGACCCCGTTCGAGATTCTATCTAACATTGTGCGACCACACGACCAGCGTAACATTCTCATTTCAGCCGCTTCCAACTTGCTCTCAAACGACTTTTTCATCGCCCAACATTCGGAGCCATACAACATTGCAGGTCGGATTACCGCTCTATAGAATTTACCCTTCAACTTAAGAGGAACTTTCTTGTTGCACAGGAGCCCTGTCGCTGCTCTCCACCTTAGCCACCCTGCCTTGATGCAATGAGTGACATCATCTTCACACTCACCTTCCTTCTGATTAATCGAACCCAAATACGGGGAACGATCTGATCCGCAATCATTACCTCTACATCTTCCTCGTTGGCCTCACCACTAAAGTTACACCAGAGATACTCTGTCTTAGACCGGCTCACACTCAAGCCCTGGGATTCTAACTTAGACCTCCATAGCTCCAACTTCGAGTTCACATCCCTCCTCGACTCCGCCACTAACACAATGTCGTCAGCAAAAAGCATGCACCACGGGACGCCATCTTATATCCCCCGCGAAATGACGTCAAGGATCAGAGCAAAGAGAAGAGGGCTTAGCGCCGACCCCTGGTGTAGCCCTATCACAACCGGGAAATACTGGGTGTCACCAGCTGGGGTCCTAACGCAAGTCCTAGCTTGGGAGTACATGTCTTGGATCGCCCTAACGAATGGCAACGACACCCTCCTCTCTACTAGGCTCCTCCAAATAACATCGCGCGGAATGCTATCATAAGATTTCTCTAGATCTATGAACACCATATGGAGGTCCTTACGCCGCTCTCTATACTTCTCTATAAGGCGTTTGACGAGATGAATGGCCTCAGTCGTGGGCCTCCCCGGCATGAAGCCAAATTGGTTCTCTGAGATCTCAACTTCTCTTCTAACCCTGCATTCCACCACTCTTTCCCAAAGTTTCATAGTATGACTGAGGAGTTTAATACCCCTATAGTTACTACAACTTTGAGCATCGCCTTTGTTCTTGAAAAACGGCACGACAATACTATGCCTCCACTCCGTCGGCATCTTAGAACCTCTGAGGAGGATGTTGAATAGCTCTGCTAGCCACTGAACTCCAACTTCCCCCAGACAAAGTCACACCTCAATAGGGATATGATCCGGGCCTACTGCCTTAGCTCTACCCATTTTCATTAGGGCACCCTTAACTTCCTCCTTGCTGATGCTTTCACAGGAACTAAACGAACGGGTAAAAGATAGACTAACTCCTTGCACCACCGAGTCACTACCCCTAGCCTCATTGAAAAGTTCAAAAAAAATACCTATTCCACCTCTCCTTAATAGCCACATCGTTCACTAATACTTGGCCCAAATCATCCTTAATAAACTTAACGGGACCCAGGTCGTGCCTCCCTCTTTCCCTAGCTTTCGCTAGTTTAAAAATACCATTCGCTCCTTGCAAAAATACCATGCAAAAAACTATACTGCCAACCAACTGTCTTGGCGTAGTTGGCCACTTGACCTTCATTTTAGTTGGAGGTCAGGGGTTCAATTTCTAGTGGCAACACTTTGAAATTGATTTTCTCAAGGCCCAATGATCTCTTATTCTTTGACTAAGGGTTAGGTCCTAGCCTTTCGGGGTACGCCGGTAGAATAATTAAATATTGAGGGCTTCAAGCGGCAGTGTGGGAGATCAGATCTCGGTGGGACCCTGCGGTTGGATTTGAGGGGGTCCAGTATGGAGCAATCACTTGGGGGACGACTCCTTGTGCGCGGTAGTTGAAGATATTTAAGAACCTGTGAGCCAGATACACATCTTGCGATTTAACTGGTAGCAGAACTGTGGGGTTGGGGCTGTTATCCCGAGAACTAGTCAGGTGTAAGTTTGGAACCTCGGTATAAAAAAAAACCTTTACTCCCTAGATAAAATTGGGCCGAGGTCATTGTATGGCTCAACTTCTCAACTGGGATCGGGTCAATAGAAATCTATATTAATTTTTGGGTAAATTGTATAAAACCCCCAACCTTTGGGCTGTGTTCGAGTTACCCCTGACCTTTAATTTTTTTAGCCGTATCCCCTAACGTTTCATGAATTGTGCGAAGTACCCCAAAATCGGATGCCCATTTACAAACTAACGGTGGACTGTTAGTACGTGATTTTCACGTGATTTTAAAGAGATGTTATGCATTTTTTGCTAACACATCTCCCGCTCCAAAATCTCACCACCATTAACATTCCCTCTTTTTATATCATTTGAAGCCCTAAGTTGAGTAAATTTCACCTCCCAATTTCACCCATTTTGAATGAAAAATCAAAGATGAGAAAGACAATATTGTGCGTGTGTGGTAATGAAGTGGCTGAATACACGTCAAACACCCATCGGAATCTGGGCCGAAAGTTTTGCAAGTGTAGATATGGTGGCAATGGTGTGATGCTGTAAATTTTAAGTTTTTTTGTTTTTCTTAATTGACATATGTTTGAGTATGATATTTGTTGTTTTAGGAGGTTGTAATTTCGGGAATGGATTGATCCACCAACTTGCCAAAGGTCATGCCAAATTCAAAGGCTTCAAGATGGAATCACACTCCTGGTTAATGGAGGTGAAATTTTGGAGCAGGAGATGTGTTGGCAAAAAGACATAACAGCTCTCTAAAATCACGTGAAAATCAGTCGGCAGTTTGTAAACGAACATCTGATTTTAAGATACTTCGCACAGTTCATGAAACGTTATGAGGTACGGTTAAAAAAATTAAAGGTCAGGGGTAATTCACCCAAAGCCCAAAGGTCGGGGGTTTCTATACAATTTACCCTTAATTTTTTATTAAAAAGTGGACGAAACAAGGCTGGTAGAGCATCTCCAACTGTATGACTAGGTAGTATTTCATGTGTCTCGCACGACTTATAATATTTTTATAATATATTATGAAATTATTATTATATGTATGTATTATTATTTTTTAATTAGTTGGAGAAGCAATTAATGCGTACAAAAAAAATTCACAAAATAAAGTATATTTTGGACGGTCAAATTGAATTTATTATCAATCAGTTTTACCGTTATATATTTATAGATAACGAGGCATTCAGACCCGTGCATTGCACATAATTTGGATCTGATTGCTCTTCGCTTAATGTGCGGCACTAATTTTGGTTATGTTTGAAGGTAAGCGTGTTTGTTGAATAAATAACTAAATTCTCATGTGGTTCACACAACTTTTAGTACCATGGCATGCAAAGTCAATATGTTGTAGGTAAATGTTTGTTGCGTAAATATGATGTTATTTTTATTGAGTTGCTCTCTTTATAAATTTCTTGCTAAATTGATAAGTCCTTCACGTACATATGATTTTTGGATGTGATAATGTATGTGTTGACTACTTGAGGGGTGTTTTATGATAAAATGTATAACTTTACGTTTTCTTCCATAGCGTAATTTTTAATTATAGTTTCATTAACTGTTTAACTTGTTAATTGATTGGATCGGGTCGGTTCGAGTCGCACCAACTCGGTGTTTACTAATAGGTTGTGGTACAATTTTCTTTTCAGTAATGCGTACGCCGCCCACTAAACTTTATGTGGTTTATTAGCAATACCTTTACAATCGATGGACGACAACATCCGAAAACACTTTCAACGTAACTCAAGATTATTAACTGATCATAAAACCAATTAGAATCGCTATAAAGATTTAAGAATCTCGATTAAGGGTTGTATTATACTTGACAACTTAGACAAAAAAAATTCATGATTTTTGAAACGTATTTTGACATTGATATTTTGGCATTGTTAATAAGTATTTTTAACATGGTACTAAAAATCCAAGACATTAAAAACTTTCACCCACCAAAATAAAAGTTTTAAGACTAAAGCTGAGTTATTGATTCAAAATTTGCATTTTATACTTTTGATTGTGTTAGTACGTAGTCAATTCAAATTGTAAATCTGTTACCATTACAAATTAGATGCTTGACTCGACAATTCTAGGCCGTAAATATTGATTATTACCTACAAATAAAAATAATAACTTATTATTTAATTAATAATCTATAACATAAAATAAGTGAAAGAATTAAATTGGGTATTTGAAAAAAATCAATAATTTAATGGCTAAACTTATGGGATCGAATTTGAAAAATATTTAAATTAATTGGGTGAAACGGGAGGAGTTGGAAACTTAGGGCTAAAATTGAAATTGAAAAGTTGATTTGGGGTCAAACAAAAAGGTCTGAAATTCTAGGGTGTTAAATTGAATATCCTAAAAAAAATAGGGTACAAAACCCTTAGCCCTAAGAAGTTAGCCGACAATACTCACTCTTCCCTGCCTCTTTCCTTTCTCTCTCCCTCCTGATTCTCCCTCTTTCTCACTTCTTCTTCTCGGTTCACTCTCTCTCTCTCTCTCTCTCTCTCTCTCTCTCTCTGTGTGACACACATACACACACACGCACAACAATCGCACGGACCGCGGCGGACAAAATGCAAAGGAGCGGCGGGTCGCGACTAAGTTAATTCGGCGGAGCTTTCCAGATTACGAACCCAAAATCACGGCGGCTCGCAAAGGACTGATGAAGGGGTCGACGATGGCGAGCCCGAAATAGGAGCTGGGTTTCAGATTTGATGGTTATTTGAGATTCGATCTAGAAAGGGTTCGACTCGGCGGCGGGTTGGCTACTGGCTTGGTGATGATGATTGGAGATGAAGATTTGGTTTGATGGATGCCAGATTTGGGCCGATTAGACCAGGTTCGGGTTGAAGGTGTAATATCCGGAATTTCTATTACTATTGTTTAATGTTATCCGAGTTATGTTGTACAGCATGGAATCTGTACAGTATGGGTAAAATAATTAAAGGACCGAGACATCTGTATTTGTATAATTATCGTACTTGGTCGACAATTGGATGTAAGAAGTATATGTATTCAGTATGCCGTATGTTCGTATTCTGTATGTTGAGACGTTGGAAAAGAATAGCTGAAAATGGCTAAGTATAGCCTTATTAGCGCACGCTGATATTCATGCATAACGCACGCTATCGTGCAGGATTAGCGCACGCTACGTTTATAGGTTAGCGTACGCTAGTGCAGACAGATCGGAAGGAATCTGCGTGTGGACCCGACTGCTTTCGGCGCACGTTCTGATAAGTCAACGGATGTTGTAATGTAGTGTTAGCGCACGCTAATGCATGTTGATTAGCGCACGCTAACTGTATATTGGGACAACAAGGAATCTTATCCTAGTCAGAGCTGTCGGCGTGTGGACCCGTGTTCGGAGCATACAGACAAACGAGTCAACTAATGTTAGCGCACGCTAAACGCATGGACTTGCGTACGCTAGAGAGTGTAAATTACGTACGCTAATGCATGGGCATTACGTACGTAAGCTCATGTACGGCTTGACGGTAGTCTCGACTACGATAGCGCACGCTAACAAAGGTCGATTAGCGCACGCTAAAGCCTTAGCGCACGCTAAACATGAGATGTTAGCGCACGCTAGTAATGCAATCTATATAAGGGACAGACGGGTATTATGAAGCATTTCGTCCATTCTTTCACTTTCAATCGATAGAGAGAGCTTTGGGAGGTTCTTGAGGTTCCCAAACCTTTGTGAGGTGGTGATCTTTAACAAGATTAAAGATGAAAATCATGGATTAAAGCTTTGTTCTTGAAATCATTGGTGATTCTTGGAAATGGATTCAACCTTGGAAATCAATCCATTCCTTCATAAAGGTAATCACTTTTCATCTTTGGATTTCGTTTTGGATTGAATGTTGATGATTATTACATAAACAAGTTTGACAAGCATGATTATGAGATGGTATACCGGAGTATGATGATATTAATATGATTCTTGTGATTTAGATTGTGTCGTTCGTTTTCTTGAGATAAGTGGATTAATCCTTCTCCTCAGTTTCGGATGTTGATGTTATTGTAGAAGATTACTCTTTGTAATGGAAGATTAAGGAAGTGTGGTTACGTTCTTGACGTTTCGTGTATTAATATTAAGAAAGATGATATATGGATATAGAACTTGGATTATAAGTTGGATGATTGTTTATATGTTAAAGGATATCGGATTTCGTTGTTTTGATAGCTTTGAACATGATTCGTAATCACTTGGTGTTCTTGAAATCGCCATAAGTTGATCGGTATCGAAAAACATGCATCATCCGGCATTAGCGCACGCGCTCGTTCTTGCCTAGCGCGCGCTACCGGGAGCAACATAGAGCACGCAAAGGTATGTGATTCACTTGCGCTAAGAAGCCAGAAAGTGCAGTATTTTCGTGTTGTGGTTGTAATTTCGTGCTGGTTTGAGTAGGATTGATTCGACTAGTGTTTAATCGAGATATTGTCGAGCCGTTGGGTTTGTGAATTGGTTTTATCGATTGTTGATTGTTATCAAACTTGTTGTCTATCGACATCGTAATAGGTTTAGAATATTGATCGGTGTTTACAACCGTGTGTTGCGGTCGAGCTCGAGTATGTTCGTGAATTGCTTTGGTCGGGACCGAGGGACTTGTAGATGACGGAAATGGAATTGGTAACAGCTTCATCGGTATCGAGGTAAGTTATTACTTGCTCAGTTCATAATATTTAATGAATGGTTTCCGTTTCATTCGTGTATAATTCGTATAGCAATGTTTATAATCGTAATCACAGGAGATTTGAGATTATAAATCGTATTCGAGTTTTGGGAATCAATCATAATGTATATGATTTACTTTTGTTATTGGTATATCGAGGATATATTGTGATAAAGACGGAGATATGAATTATCTGCAATTCGTGATACTTTGGACCGCCGAGTATTGAGGATAATGGTTCGTGATGGTTTAGACATTGAGATCATTCTCGAAGGACTCGGCAAGTACTCTAATCTATTTTATCATTTGTGTCGATTATGTCATGATACATTCGTATCGTTGTTGTCATGCGTTTGTGCATTGTTGTTGTCGTGTATTGTGTCTTCTTGCTTTGTGCGGTTGTGTATTGTTGTCATTTGTCCACCTCGTGTTGGTCCGTCGGTATCATCGGGGATCTATGCTAGCGTCGCTGGATCATCGGACGGGTTTTCCACCTCGGGTTGGTCCGACGATCATCGGGGATCTAGGCGAGGAACGCTGGATCATCGGATTGCCATGTATTGTTGTTGTGCATATGTATATTATGGATTTGCCATAAGTATACATTGTCATTATTGTTGTGATCATATTGACGTTGTCATATGAGTATGCATTTGTAGGTCTTGTGTTAGGACCATGTCCGTATGTTGTGTTGATCTGATCTCGGATTAGACTGACGTGATGGAAATGGTATTTCGTATCTTGAGGTATGTTCCGTATTTCCTTGATACTTCTCTTTGATGGACAATCGATTTTCATATTGGAATTGTCGACGTTATCCGAAGGACTGAATTGGCCAGAGTTGGTATAATTTCCGTATCGCGAGTTATGATAATGTTTTTGAGAACCTTGGGTATTGTTGGGATACCGTACGGATATTTTGGTATTATCCCATGGTGATGTTAAGGATACGAATTGTGGATTTTCATAAAGTTAAGACGGTAAGATTACATTGGTCGTATTCTTACTTAGTATTTCCATTGATATGTAATTATTGACGTGATGTGATGGTTATCATTGTTGGATATTATGGCTGACCCCGTCGTGGGCTTTCTTTTTAGGTTCTTGGATTATCAAGCTTGTAGCGGTCGTGGAGAGATGAGCTTCCTGAGGATCTTGGCTAGAACATGTATTTGTGTATTGAGCTTGCTCGGCTTGTTGTATTCCGCTGCTAGAGTATTTTAATCGTTTGTCTTTTTCCGCTGCGTGAGTATTTTAAATGGTCTTTTGGTATTTGGTAACTTAGGTTACCTTGGCGATCGTTCTCTAAATCTATTCTGTCGGTACGTATAAGCGATAGCTTAACGTATGTTCTTAAACTGTTGAGTCTTGGCATTTCGGGCCTTGTGGTTTCAAATGAGTTTTTACGACGGTTTGATAAACGAGTTTTATAAATCTTCGAATGGTTTTAATAGATAATACCGTCGTTAGCCTCTTGGGCGTTTTGTAAATGTTTGCGAAAATTTCCTTCAGCCTTGTGGGTTCCATCTCGGGGCCCACGGCGCTGTAATATTCCCGGTCGGATCTGGGGGTGTTACAGAATTCTTGAAATCGCCATAAGTTGATCGGTATCTGAAAAACATGCATCTGTCCAGCATTAGCGCACGCTACGTTTACTGCCTAGCGCGCGCTAACGGGAGCAACTTAGCGCACGCTACGTTAGGTGATTAACGTGCGCTAAGAAGCCAGAAAGTGCAGTATTTTCGTGTTGTGGTTGTAATTTCGTGCTGGTTTGAGTAGGATTGATTCGACTAGTGTTTAATCGAGATATTGTCGAGCCGTTGGGTTTGTGAATTGGTTTTATCGATTGTTGATTGTTATCAAACTTGTTGTCTATCGATTAATGTAATAGGTTTAGAATATGGTATCGGAGCTTAGGTTGTGAAAACCTAGGCAGTCGGGTCGAGTTGGGTCGTGCTTTTGTCGTGTCATTCGAGTTGTCGGTTGACAAGTGTTTGAGCTCTGGGTTTTTGTTGTTCACTCGGGCTTGTGCGTTATGTGATTTACCAGTGTGGTACTGGGATTGTTGTAACTTTTTCAAATGGTATTAACGTGTTTCTTCAGATAGATCTGTGTTGTTTTCTCGAGTTGAACTGAGTTTGCAAAATGTGTGTTTTGAAAATATCTGTGTCGAGTATTTTCTTGAGTCGAGACATGTGCCAGTATCACGGGGAATCGTCGGCTTCACGATCTGTAAGTATTTGGATTTTTGAATTTCATTGAGATTTATTGCCGTTCTAAGTTGATACGTTTTGAGATTCAGAAAGATATTATGCTTCACAGTATGAGATGACAGAATTGGGATATGATTGATGATCTTGAGAAGTTATGATTTTGGAAATCAATATGTCGATTAAGTTTTGGAACGGAGTTTTGCATTTGGGAGAAATATTGTGGATTGTTCAGGAGAACATGTAGTCATGTTAGTTCATCTTGAGATATATGAACTGTTTTTGAGCATTTGAAAATGGTACTTTTCAAAATGAATGTTTTACAGATGTTTTACCGTAAATGATTTTTGGGCCGAGACCCAATAAATTTTTGAAATTGTTTTATAACTCAGGACTTGGGGTCCGAAAAAGAGTTTCCTACTTTTTAAACTCCTTGTAATGCGGAACGAGATACGGGCTGAGACCCTAATATTTCAAAAGGCTTTTTTTGTTTTCTAAAACTCCCGAGATTAATAAAATATTTTACCAATCGTTTATCGATTTTATTTCCGCCTTTCGAGGTTTTGCTTTACTTGTTCAAATGAAACTTCTCGGGAAGCCTTTCGCTGTGTTGATTTGTTTCAATATTTTGTCATAACATAGTTGAGGTGATCCAGAATGGGATATGGTCGACGTTGTGAGCCATATGTGGATAAAGGAGTTTTGGTCGGAGTTTATTTATTGAGATTTTGAAACTCTATCGTGTGGTTTTCCAATGGAATGTCAGTGGAATTTGTGACGAGTCGAATTGGTATACAGGAGTATAGATGCGGTCAATCATTTGCATAGTTTTCATTTTTAAAACTTCAAAATCGTGTGGATTCGAAGGAAACTGTTATCGAACACTTGGCATTTGCGAGCCAGTTTAATTTTTCGAAAATTAATTTCGTAGTCTTACGAAAATTTATGTTTTTAGTTTTGAAATTTTTGAAAGAACTTTCGAAAATTGTCTTCGTGACAAGAATATATGATTTCAAACTGGTTTTGAAAATGTGATCGAGGTACATACGCATTTAATGCATAATGCATATCGTGGTGAAGTTCTGAATGAGATTCACGAACTGGATAAGACATCAGTATGGTATGAGGAAAAGAGATTCGAACTTTAGTATGGCAGTTTGGTTATCCAGGGATGATCGGTTGATCTATTGAATGAGAGAGATATGTTGCGTGTTGTAGATTCATGCACAGGATGTAATTTTGGGCTGTGGATTTTATGAAACCGGGACATGTGTGTTATGTGATTCCATTGAGTACGGTATTAGCGCGATTTTATCATAGTGAATTTTGAATGATTTCTTTGTAAGTATAGATTTGGGGAGGGTGACCCCATCTTTGGTGGGTTTTGATATTGAGTGGTCGTTCCCACTCCATGTATGATTGGATATGTTCGTCGGTTTATGATTGGTTGTTCGTATGCCGAGGAGTATGTTCGGCGATCAGTGTGTTTATTGAGATCCACCGTATGTGATTGGTTTGTCGTTTTGAGAATGTTATTCTTTCGTATATCTGGTTCCGTGGTTCTGTGTTGACCGTGTTGGAGTTTATCATGGTGATGATATTCTCGATTGCGTTTCGACCTTTGGATTGGTCATATTAGAGTTCATCATGTCAATGATATTCTCGATTAATTTATGGGTTGATCATTGCCGGTGATCATCGAGCGTTGATTTTGTGTTGATATTTGGGATTCGCTGCCATTGTGTTGGGCGCTTGTTTCACGGATGTATCGTGTATTATTGATTTGTATCGATTGGGATTTGATTGTGCGATCAAAGGCATACAAGATCTAACACGGATAGATTATTTCATTTGCCGATAATATATCCGGTTGGGACTTATGGAATTGTTATTGTAAGCGTGTTGAGGCTTTTCAAGAAAGTCACTTGCTAGTATCTTAGAAGATCGCCGACTTGGCCACACGGAAGTATGCTATTTTAGGTATTCGGTACTACTGATGATCCATCGGTGTGATTATTTTGGGATATTTTGGTTGAACGGTTTATTTGTTTTTATGACGGATTGCAAGTTTCGAGGACGAAACTTATTTTAAGTGGTGTAGTATGTAATATCCTAATTTCTATTACTATTGTTTAATGTTATCCGAGTTATGTTGTACAAAGATGGAATCATGCAGATGGGTAAAATAATTAAAGGACCGAGACATTCGTATTTGTATAATTATCGTACTTGGTCGACAATTGGATGTAAGAAGTATATGTATTCAGTATGCCGTATGTTCGTATTCTGTATGTTGAGACGTTGGAAAAGAATAGCTGAAAATGGCTAAGTATAGCCTTATTAGCGCACGCTGATATTCATGCATAACGCACGCTATCGTGCAGGATTAGCGCACGCTACGTTTATAGGTTAGCGTACGCTAGTGCGCATGAATCGGAAGGAATCTGCGTGTGGACCCGATCGCTTTGGCACGTTCTGATAAGTCAACGGATGTTGTAATGTAGTGTTAGCGCACGCTAATGCATGTTGATTAGCGCACGCTAACTGTATATTGGGACAACAAGGAATCTTATCCTAGTCAGAGCTGTCGGCGTGTGGACCCGTGTTCGGAGCATACAGACAAACGAGTCAACTAATGTTAGCGCACGCTAAACGCATGGACTTGCGTACGCTAGAGAGTGTAAATTACGTACGCTAATGCATGGGCATTACGTACGTAAGCTCATGTACGGCCGACGGTAGTCTCTGGACTACGATAGCGCACGCTAACAAAGGTCAGTTAGCGCACGCTAAAGCCTTAGCGCACGCTAAACATGAGATGTTAGCGCACGCTAGTAATGCAGTCTATATAAGGGACAGACGGGTATTATGAAGCATTTCGTCCATTCTTTCACTTTCAGTCGATAGAGAGAGCTTTGGGAGGTTCTTGAGGTTCCCAAGCACTGTGAGGTGGTGATCTTTAACAAGATTAAAGATGGAAATCATGGATTAAAGCTTTGTTCTTGAAATCATTGGTGATTCTTGGAAATGGATTCAACCTTGGAAATCAATCCATTCCTTCATAAAGGTAATCACTTTTCATCTTTGGATTTCGTTTTGGATTGAATGTTGATGATTATTACATAAACAAGTTTGACAAGCATGATTATGAGATGGTATACCGGAGTATGATGATATTAATATGATTCTTGTGATTTAGATTGTGTCGTTCGCTTTCTTGAGATAAGTGGATTAATCCTTCTCCTCGATTTCGGATGTTGATGTTATTGTAGATGATTACTCTTTGTAATGGAAGATTAAGGAAGTGTGGTTACGTTCTTGACGTTTCGTGTATTAATATTAAGAAAGATGATATATGGATATAGAACTTGGATTATAAGTTGGATGATTGTTTATATGTTAAAGGATATCGGATTTCGTTGTTTTGATAGCTTTGAACATGATTCGTAATCACTTGGTGTTCTTGAAATCGCCATAAGTTGATCGGTATCCCGAAAAACATGCATCCGGCTAAAGATTAGCGCACGCTACGTTCTCGCCTAGCGCTAACGGGAGCAACTTAGCGCACGCCTACGTTAGGTGATTAACGTGCGCTAAGAAGCCGTAAAGTGCGATTTTCGTGTTGTGGTTGTAATTTCGTGCTGGTTTGAGTAGGATTGATTCGACTAGTGTTTAATCGAGATATTGTCGAGCCGTTGGGTTTGTGAATTGGTTTTATCGATTGTTGATTGTTATCAAACTTGTTGTCTATCGATTACTGTAATAGGTTTAGAATATTGATCGGTGTTTACAACCGTGTGTTGCGGTCGAGCTCGAGTATGTTCGTGAATTGCTTTGGTCGGGACCGAGGGACTTGTAGATGACGGAAATGGAATTGGTAACAGCTTCATCGGTATCGAGGTAAGTTATTACTTGCTCAGTTCATAATATTTAATGAATGGTTTCCGTTTCATTCGTGTATAATTCGTATAACAATGTTTATAATCGTAATCACAGGAGATTTGAGATTATAAATCGTATTCGAGTTTTGGGAATCTGAATCATAATGTATATGATTTACTTTTGTTATTGGTATATCGAGGATATATTGTGATAAAGACGGAGATATGAATTATCTGCAATTCGTGATACTTTGGACCGTCGAGTATTGAGGATAATGGTTCGTGATGGTTTAGACATTGAGATCATTCTCGAAGGACTCGGGCAAGTACTCTAATCTATTTTATCATTTGTGTCGATTATGTCATGATACATTCGTGTATCGTTGTTGTCATGCGTTTGTGCATTGTTGTTGTCGTGTATTGTGTACCGTTTTGTGCGATTGCGTATTGTTGTCATATGTCCACCTCGTGTTGGTCCGACGGGATCATCGGGGATCTATGCTAGCGTCATACCGGATCATCGGACGGGTTTTCCACCTCGGGTTGGTCCGACGATCATCGGGAATCTAGGCGATGAGCAACGCTGGATCATCGGATTGCCATGTATTGTTGTTGTGCATATGTATATTATGGATTTGCCATAAGTATACATTGTCATTATTGTTGTGATCATATTGACGTTGTCATATGAGTATGCATTTGTAGGTCTTGTGTTAGGACCATGTCCGTATGTTGTGTTGATCTGATCTCGGATTAGGTAGCGTGATGGAAATGGTATTTCGTATCTTGAGGTATGTTCCGTATTTCCTTGATACTTGTCTTTGATGGACAATCGATTTTCATATTGGAATTGTCGACGTTATCCGAAGGACTGAATTGGCCAGAGTTGGTATAATTTCCGTATCGCGAGTTATGATAATGTTTTTGAGAACCTTAGGTATTGTTGAGATACCGTACGGATATTTTGGTATTATCCCATGGTGATGTTAAGGATACGAATTGTGGATTTTCGTAAAGTTAAGACGGTAAGATTACATTGGTCGTATTCTTACTTAGTATTTCCATTGATATGTAATTATTGACGTGATGTGATGGTTATCATTGTTGGATATTATGGCTGACCCCGTCGTGGGCTTTCTTTTTAGGTTCTTGGATTATCAAGCTTGTAGCGGTCGTGGAGAGATGAGCTTCCCGGAGGATACTGGCTAGAACATGTATTTGTGTATTGAGCTTCTGTTCAGTTGTTGTATTCCGCTGCTAGAGTATTTTAATCGTTTGTCTTTTCCATTGCGTGAGTATTTTAAATGGTCTTTTGGTATTTGGTAACTTAGGTTACCTTGGCGATCGTTCTCTAAATCTATTCGTGCATGCGTGTAGCGATAGCTTAACGTATGTTCTTAAAGCTTGAGTCTTGGCATTTCGGGCCTTGTGGTTTCAAATGAGTTTTTACGACGGTTTGATAAACGAGTTTTATAAATCTTCGAATGGTTTTAATAGATAATACCGTCGTTAGCCTCTTGGGCGTTTTGTAAATGTTTGCGAAAATTTCCTTCAGCCTTGTGGGTTCCATCTCGGGGCCCACGGCGCTGTAATATTCCCGGTCGGATCTGGGGGTGTTACAGAAGGTTTCTTCGAGCGGTATAGTTCGGGCTTGGTGATGGTTGCTGGGTCTGGTTCAGAGGTGTATTAAGGTGATGTATAGTTTGGATTTTTTTTCTGAATTTGAATTCGTGTTTCGTTCGCTGATTTACGGTTGTGTTCAAGCACAAAACTACCAAACGAACTACTGCAGAAAAATTGAGAACTGAAAAAAAAAATGAAAGAAGGCTTTACTTGCGCTGGGAAAAGGAGGGCGTTATTTATAGGCTACCCCCTCAACCATTGTTGATTTAATGCTAGAGTTATTGAAATTGAAGGATTAAACGGAAAGGGGAAAAGAATGTGAAGAAAACTTGATATCAGAATGATTTACATTCCTGAAACTGCACGAACACTTCGTATTACCCTGCTAGATGTATTGAGTTCGTTGAACCCCTTTGTGTACTTAAAACCATAATTGAGGCAATTGAATTTTTTTTTGAACAAAGGCAATTGAATTGAACCATGATTATTTTGCACGTTAACACTTGTAAATTAAATTAGTGTACCGAATCTCTATAGATTATAGATGTCGGCATTTCCACAATCACATTTCGTCAATTTATGAGAAAAATATTAATATATTCACTGAGACATTCTCATTTTTCCTGTCCTTCGATATCTGAAAACACAACAATGTCTTTCTCGTTATGCTTGTATTTGTTTATTCATGCCACAAAATAACAAAGAATAAATATAATTGCAAATTTGGTTAATCAAATATAACATGAATAATAACTATATAATTAGGCAATAAAGTAATAAGATTAGATTTAATCAAGTAAATATTACCAATATTTTATAAGATTATTAAATAAATTTAATTTGCTATATATATAATATGACTTTAAGTTTAATTAATTACACAAATATAGTAAAGTTCATAATTTAAAATAAACTTTGTAAAATAATAAAAATTATTCAACGTTAACATTTATATTACTACACCAAATTAAGTCAATGATGCTTTCTCTATATTGACAATTCAATATATAAAATGTATTTTAATATTAAAATTCAACCCTAATAATGTAAGTCTAATGAAAATTTTAGAATTATTTTTAGTTATGATTAATAATTATATATTAAATATTGTAAAATAAATATTAATTTTAATATATTTTGTGAGATAAACGAATAAAAATAATAATATTATAAATCTTTATTTCAACAAAAAAATAAAACACAACGAAAAAGACTGCAACCTAAATGCTAGACCTGGCAAACGGGCTGGGCCATCCCAAATGGGTTGGGCTCCCAACGGGGGGCTAATTTTGGGTTTGGCCAAAAAGGCCTAGGATATTTTGGGCCGAAATATTGAGGCCCAATGTAATACCCGGTTGTAATTCATTCATTATCATTCAGTAATTATTAGTCAGTAATTGTCACTCAGTAAATTTCACTCATTAATAGTCACTCATTATTCACGATTCATTCATTGTATTCTTCGTTGGCATATTTTAGCCGTGTATCAGTTACAGATCGTCATTCATCTCCGTTTGAGAATCGAGACGAGAGTATTATCATAATCATCGTGATTGGTAGTCTTGTGTTGGAGGTATCACCTATTGCATGTTATCGGACTCAATTATAATCATACAAGTATGGTATGTCGGATCATTCAGCGATGTGTGTCGAGTAGACAGAATTGTCGTTTCGTTGGCATCCAACAGCGAGTTACGGCCGTAACATTCGTTCGTTGTTTTCAGGACATGTTGGACGAAGGGGACTTACGGTCGTAAGGGTTGCGGCATACGGCCATAAGTTGAGGCAGGTACGGCCGTAAGGCTTGGCCGGTTACGGCCGTACGATTCAAGCAGGGTGTCCGCACGCCCGTAAGTTTTGCCGAGTACGGCCGTATCAGTCGAGTTACGCCTGTAAGGCATGTGCGGTTACGGACGTATGGCTGTTGGCAGACTTTCGACGAAGTCGAGTTATGCCCGTACGATATGGCTGGTTACGGCCGTAAGGCCGTTGACTTAGAGATGTTACGGCCGTAATAAGAAGGCCGAGTTACGGCCGTAACAATGGCAGTACTTAAGTACCTGGTCGGGGTTTTGAGCTCGTTTTTCTCATTTTTTCACTTGAGTTCCGAGAGAGAAGTTCTTGGGGGAGATTTTCTTCATCACATCACTTGGGTAGGAGTGTTCTAAGCATATATCTTGGATTGGGAAGCTTGGATAGTCGATTTAACACGATTTCACCGGATCGAAGTGTTTGAATTTTCAAAGGTAAATTCTTCAACATCTTAGATTTGGATTTTGAGTTGGGTTATGATGTTTTGGATGTGATAATCATGATATATGAAGTGATATACTTGTGATTATGAATTGTTGAGGATTATCATCGGATTATTTGGGTTTATTCAAGAACACTTTGAATATTGATTTGGATTTGGGGGTTTTCGATTAGATGTTGTTGAAATCTCGGATTGGGTATTCATTTTGGATTATTGATTGTGTTGAAGATGTTTTGTTGGATTGAAACACTCCTTGGAGGTTTGATATCGATATAATTAAGGATTGGTTGTAAACAATCAAAGATTGGTTACAACGTGTTTGTTATAATGCCCCAATGAACTTAAATTTGTCATATCGACGTTTTGAGTTAGTTATCATCGTGCTTGATACGTATATTGAGCGGATTGTTGGTAATTGTGTTATTCAAGGTTGTTCGAGCGACCGATATCTCCATTAGAGATGTTTGTTCGTGAAAAGACATTTCATCACTGGTGTTGTGTAAGTTAATTCTTACTCGGTTAAAGGGATATTCATTCCTTACGTTGTTGTTCATTCATACATGTAATTCACTTATAATATATCATTCATGTCGAGACTTGTAATTATCAATTAATCATTCAATTCATGAGGAACGACTGTTCCAATCATTTCAATGAGTTATCATTCATTGCACCATTATTTCCTTTCGGTAAGTCATTCTTTATCCTTGTCGGATTTTATTCATTATCTCTCATCTTGGTCGCTTTTGTTCTTGGGACTTTTCGGGATTGTATTGCGTGGCCGAGTGGCGTATGTGTGGAATTTTTAGTCGGGCACACTATGGTCATGTGTATATGCGGGACTCTGGACACATTGGACTGTGCACACGGTGAAGTATCTCCGTGAGACTAATTAGGCCAAGTTGCGGGTGTATATGCGGGACTCCGGACACTCGGCTACTTGTGCACTTACACTTTCCATTCGGGCGTACTATTATGCCCATCATTCAACCCTATTTCTTAATTCATTCATGTGATTGTTGTATATTGTTCAACTCTTGAGGATTGTTGTTCTGTGTAACTGACCCCGTTGGGGATATTGTTTTTAGGTCATGGAAAGGCAAAAGCATGGGAAGAGAACGTTGACGGCGAGGAGTCCCAGTGATACTAGTAGGGGGCCCCAGTCCTTTCAGTCTTTCATGTCTTCTTCATTTTATTTCCGCTGCAGATTTCCGTTTGGATGTTCATTTTATTTCAGTGTTGTATGTACTTCCTGGGTGTATTGTACTTAAAACTCCTCATCGGAGTAATTGATGTTGTAATGTGGTTCGGTACTACATTTATACTTTGTAATTTATTAATTTTCATCCGCCCGGTGGGTCGCAGTCGGGGGTCCACGGCACTGTAATACCCGCCTAGTTTGGGGTGTTACACCCATGACCCATACCGGGCGGGCTTAGCCCAGCCCACGGGCCATGCATTTTTCCAACTACGATTCTTGTGAAGTTCCAACAGCATTCATCAATAACATAAATTGAATTAACACAATTTACACCGCTAGCATTCAACATTTACATAAATATTGAATATCTACTGCCGTTTAAACAGATTCTGCTTTGATTCCAGATCCAGAAGCCATGAAAGGAGTTATGCCAAAATAAGTCACAATATAGCGGCCATGAAAGGAGTTATGCCAAAATAAGTCACAATACAGCATGTGAAAGCTTCACAAAATAAGTCACAATACAACATGTCAAAATATATCTACAGTCACATTAACAATTCTTGTGAAAGTTTTTTCCTTTTTCTCTCCAAACCAACATCGCTACAACAAATCCATTTCAATACTATTAGAACCATTTGATTCATGCACCGTAATAAGGGGCACAAAGAGTAGTTCGTCACTCGGTCTATCATCTGTATTCAATAGTAAAATATCAATATAAATATCTAAACAAACAATCAACTTTAAATTGAAATAAGTTACAAATATAGCAAACCTTGAATTTCATAACCACAAATCCGATTACGCCCACAAATTAATGCTTGTGCATTGTCGGATAGAAGCGAACTATGATATTTTGTGAGAACTTTTGCTCCAATACTAAATGCCGATTCCGAAGCAACCGTTGTAATTGGAATAAATAAAATATCATATGCCATCCTAGCTAGTATTGGATATCTGTAATAACATTCAATTTGAAAGGACTATGTAAACATTACCAATATTTTAAAGTCAAGTACATATTAGAGATAACAACAAAATGTACCGCTAAGTTTTTTCCACTCATGGAGAATATTGAAAGGACATTTGTTAGAGATCATCTTCTCCTCTAAGTATAGTTCCAATTCCGTTCTTGTTGATGCATTTCCTTGAACTCCCCTCACAAAATCCTACAAAAAAATCATATAAAGTTACATCAACAAACAACGAACAAGTAACAAAATATATATAAAAATAAATATGACTAAAACTAATCTAACATGAAGATTTTACTTACATCGAACTCATCATCACTCTGTTCGCTCGTCTTAGCGTCAATAGTTTAAGTCCCAACACCGTCTTCCGGTTGTGAACAATCTTTTGTAAACTCCGTCACGTACTCCATGAACAAATATTTCATCGCATTTAAAATTTGGCCTATTTTTCTATCCATTACTTCCTAAGTCGGCTCAAATTTTTTCAATTTAAATTTAACAAATTGCACCTTATACCTCAGATCTAGAATAGTAGCTATGGACAAGATATCAACATAGTCGTTCCAATATTTTTCAAACTTCAGCAACATTTCATTTGCCATGTTTTAATGACCTCAATCTCAGAAGACTTGTTGCACATCAAAGGTTCTTTAATTCTCAAAATATGTAAGAAATACATATTTGCTGTTGGGTATTTGGTGCCCAAAAAAAGTTCAGTAATCTTTGCGAATGGTTTCAAAAATATAGTGATAGCTTGATCTAGTTCCCACTCTTCGGTTTATGGACAAGTAGTGAAACCAGATTCAACCATGGCATATTGAGATAATACTTCCTTAAAATTTAGAACACAATCAAGCATCATCCATATAGAATTCCACCTAGTTACACAATCCAAACGCAATCCCGATTGTACCGACACATTCAATTGTTCACAACATGCTACAAACTTTATTCGTCTACTTTCAGACACCTTAATATACTTCACACTCACCCTAATTTTGCGTAGGGTTTCACTTACAATTCTCAAACCATCTTGAACAATAAGGTTTAATATGTGTGCCGAACATTGAATATGAAATAAACTACCTTTACAAAGCAAGTTACCTCTCAAATGAGCCTTCAAGAAGTTTTGCATGTTAAAATTATTTGACGCATTATCTAATGTGATAGAAAAAATATTTTTTTCAATTCCCCAATCCTTTAAAAACTCGAAAACTTTTTCTGATAGAAGAGTACCATTATGTGGCGGAGGTGAGAAATTTATGATTCTGCTATGCAACACAAAATCATGATCAATAAAATGAGCAGTCAAGCAAATATAACCCTCACTAGTACCAGATGAGCATAAATCGGAAGTGAGACAAATTCTACTGCGAATATTCTGAAATGCATTCTTCAATTTTACCTTTTCAAGCTTATAAATTTTAATGCAATCCGCTTTTGCAGTATTCCTAGTATAAGATTAAACATCCTGATTGTAATATCCAGAATTTCTACTACCGTTGTTTAATATTATTTTATCTGACTTATATTGTACAGAGTGAAATCTGTACAGTATAGATAAAATAATTGAAGGACTGAGATGTCAGTATCGGTATAATTGTCATACTTGGTCGAAAATTGTATTAGAGGATATAGTGCATCATGTATACGTATCCGATATGTCGAGACGTTGGACAAGAATAGCTGAAAATGGCTAAGTATAGCCTTATTAGCGCACGCTAATAGTTAAGCTTAGCATACGCTACCATGCAGGGTTAGCGCATGCTAAAGGTAAAATCATAGCGCACGCTAGTGCAGAACAGATCAGAAGGAATCTGTGTGTGGACCAGGCCACTTTCGGCGCACGTTCTGATAAGTCAACGGATGTTGGTATTGTAGTACTAGTGCACGCTAAACCCTAAAGGTTAGCGCACACTAATGCTATATTGGACAAAAATGAATCTTATCCTCGTCAGCACTTTCGGCGTGTGGACTAGTCTTCGGAGCATACAGACAAACGAGTCAACTGATATTAGCGCACGCTAAACGCAAGGACTGCGCACACTAGAGAGTGTAAATTACGTACGCTAATGCATGGGCATTACGTACGTAAGCGCATGTACGAAGCCAGACAATAGCCCCTGGACTGCGATAGCGCACGCTAACAAAGTCAGTTAGCGCACGCTAAAGCCGTAGCGCATGCTAAACATAAGGTTTAGCGCACGCTGGTAATATACTTTATAAGAAGGGACAAAAGGGTGTTATGAAGCATTTCGTCCATTTCTTTCCTTTCACCTGATAGAGAGAACCTTGAGAGGACATTTGGAGTTCCTAAACACTGAGGGATGATCCTCTTTAACAAGATTAAAGATGGAAATCATGGATTAAAGCTTTGTTCTTTAAATCATTGGCAATTCTTGGAAATGGATTCAAACTTGGGATTCAATCCATTCCTTCAAAAAGGTAATCACTCTTCATCTTTGGATTTCGTTTTGGATTGAATGTTGATGTTCTTGAGTTGATGATTATTACATAAACGAGTTGATAAGCATGATTATGAGATGGATTACCGGAGTATGATGATATTAATATGATTCGTGTGGTTTGAATTGTGTAATTCGTTTTCTTGAGATAAATTGGTGAATCCTTCTCCTCAGTTTCAGATGTTGATGTTATTGTCGATGATTACTCTCTGTAATGGAAGATTAAGGAAGTGTTGTTACGTTCTTGATGTTTCATGTATTGATATTAAGGAAGATGATATATGGATATAGAACTTGGATTATAAGTTGGATGATTGTTTATATGTTAAAGGATATCAGATTTCATTGTTTTGATGACTATAAACATGGTTTTGGATCACTTAGTGTTCTTGATAATCGTCATATGTTGATCGGTATCTGAAAAACATGCATCAGTACAGCATTAGTGCAGGCTAAGCTTACTGGCTAGCGCGCGCTAACGAGAGCAACTTAGCGCACGCTACATTAAGTGATTAACGTGCGCTAAGAAGGCAGAAAGTGCAGTATTTTCGTGTTGTGGTTCTGAATTCGTGCTTGTTTGAGTTGGATTGATCCGACTAGTGTTTAATCGAGATTTTGTCAAGCCGTTGGGTTTGTGATTTGGTTTTATCAATTGTTGATTGTTATCGAACTTGTTGTTTATCGATTATTGTAATAGGTTGAGATTATTGATCGGTGTTTACAACCGTATGTTGCGGTCGTGTTCGAGTATGTTCGTGAATGGCGTTGGTCAGGGCCGAGGAGCTAGTAGATGAAGATAATGAGATTAGTGACGGCTTCATCATCGTCATATCGGTATCGAGGTAAGTTATTACTTGGTCAGTTTATAGTATTTAATGAATGGTTTCCGTTTCATTCGTGTATAATTCTTATAACAATGTTTATAATCGTAATCACAGGAGATTTGGGAATATAAATCGTATTCGAGTTTTGGGAATCTAAATCATAATGTATATGATTTACAATTTTTATTGGTATACTTGTATATCGAGGATATATTGTGATAAAAACGAAGATATGAATTATCTACAATCCGTGATACTTTGGACCATCGAGTATTGAGGATAACGGTTCGTGATGGTTTAGACATCGAGATCATTCTCGAAGGACTCGGGGAAAGTACTCTAATCATTTTTATCATTTGTGTCGATCATGTCGTGATACATTCGTGTATCGTCGTTGTCATGCATTTTTGCATTGTTGTTGTCGTGTATTGTGTACTGTTGTTTTGTGCAGTTGTGCATTGTTGTCATATGTCCACCTCGTGTTGGTCCGACGGGATCATCAGGGGATCTATGCTAGCGTGCGCTGGATCATCGGATGGGTTTTCCACCTCGGGTTCGTCCGATGGGATCATCGGGGGATCTAGGCAGTGAACGCTGGATCATCGGATTACCATATATGTTGTTGTTGTGCATATGTATATTATGGGCTTGCCATAAGTATTATTGTTGTGATCATATTGACGTTGTCATATGAGTATGCATTTATAGGTCTTGTGTTAGGACCATGTCCGTATGTTGTATTGATCTGATCTCGGATTAGACTGACATGATGGTAATGGTATTTCGTATCTTGAGGTATGTTCCGTATTTCCATGATACTTGTCTTTGATGGACAATCGATTATCGTATTGGAATTGTCGACGTTATCCGGTGGATTGAATTGGCCAGAGTTGGTATAATTTCCGTATCGCGAGTTATGATAATGTTTTGAGAACCTTGGGTATTGTTGAGATACCGTACAAATATTTCGGTATTATCTTATTGTGTTGTTAAGGATACGAATCGTGGATTTTCGTAAAGTTACGACGGTAAGATTACATTGGCCGTATTCTTACTTGGTATTTCCATTGATATGTAATTATTGACGTGATGTGATGGTTATCATTGTTGGATATTATGGCTAATCCCGTCGTGGGCTTTCTTTTTAGGTTCTTGGATTATCAAGCTTGTAGCGGTCGTGGAGAGATAAGCTTCCCGGAGGATACTGTCTAGGACATGTATTTGTGTATTGAGTTTATGATCAGTTGCTGTATTCCGCTGCTAGAGTATTTTAATCGTTTGTCTTTTTTCGCTGCATGAGTATTTTTAAATAGCCTTTTGGTATCTGGTAACTTAGGTTACTTTGGCAATCGTTTTCTAAATCTATCCTGTCGGTACGTGTAAGAAATAGCTTAACGTATGTTTTAAACTGTTGAGTTCTGGCATTTCAGGCCTTATCCTTTCAAATGAGATTTTACGACGGTTTTGATAAATGAGTTTTATAAAGTCTTCGAATGTTTTAAATAGATAATACCATCGATAGCCTGTTGGACGTTTGTAAATGTTTGCGAAAATTTCCTTCAGCCTTGTGGGTTCCATCTCGGGGCCCACAGCGCTGTAATATTTCCGGTCAGCTCTGGGGGTGTTACAGAATATGGTATCGGAGCTTAGGTTGTGAAAACCTAGGCAGTCGGGTCGAGTTGGGTCGTGTTTTTGTCGTGTCATTCGAGTTGTCGGTTGACAAGTGTTTGAGCTCTGAGTTTTGTTGTTCACCCAGGCTTGTGTGTTATGTGATTTACCAGTGTGGTACTGGGATTGTTGTAACATTTCCAAATGATGACAACGTGTTTCTTCAGATAGATCTGTGTTGTGTTCTCGAGTTGCACTGAGTTTGCAAAATGTGCATTTTGAAAATATCTGTGTCGAGTATTTTCTTGAGTCGAGACATGTGCCAGTATCACGGGGAATCGTCGGCTTCACGATCTGTAAGTATTTGGATTTTTGAATCGTATTGGGATTTATTGCCGTACTAAGTTGATATGCTTTGAGATTCAGTAGATATTATGCGTTACAGTATAAGGTGACAGAAGTGAGACATGATTGATAATTTGAGAAACTATGATTCTGGAAATCAATATGTCGGTTAAGCTTGGGAACGGAGTTGTGCAATTGGGAGAAATATCGTGGATTGTTCGGGAGAACATGTAGTCATGTTAGTTCATTTTGAGATATATGAACTGTTTAAAGCATTTGAAAATGATACTTTTCAAAATGAGTGTTTTACGGAAAATAATTTTTGGGCCGAAACTCTATCGATTTTAAAATAGTTTTATAACTCAGGACTTGAGATCCAGAAGGGTTTTCTACTTTATAAACTTCTTGTAATGCGAAACGGGATTCGGGCTGAGACCCTAATATTTCAAAAGGCTTTTCTGTTTTCTTAAAACTCCCGAGACTTTTAAAGTACTTTATCAATCATTTACCTATTTCGTTTCTGCTTGTCGCGGTTTTGATTTAATTGGTCAAATGAAACTTCTCGGGAAGTCTTTCGCTGTGATTGAGTTGTTGGTCATTCAATGTTTTGTCATAGCATATTAGAGGTGCTCCAGGATAGATTAATAGTTGACGTTGCGAATCATATGTGGAAAAGGAGTTTTTAGTCGGAGTTTATATATTGAGATTTTGGAACTCTATCGTGTGGTTTTCCGATGAAATATCAGTGGATATTGGTGACGAGCCGAATTGGTATACAGGAGTATGGATGTGGTCAATCATTTGCATAATTTCATTTTATTTAATCATGCGTATTCGAAAAGAATTATTATCAAATACTTGGCATTAGCGAGCCAATTTAATTTTTCGAAAATTGATTTCGTGGTCTTACGAAAATTTATGTTTTGAGTTTTGAAATTTTTGAATGAACTTTCGAAAATTTGTCTTCTTGACAAGACTATATGATTTCAAACTGGTTTTGAAAATGTGATTGATATACATACGCATTTAGTCCATAATGCATATCATGGTGAAGTTCTGAGTGTGACTCACGAACTGGATAAGACGTCAGTACGGTACGACGAAAAGAGATCCGAACTTTAGTATGGTAATTTGGTTATCCAGGGATGATCGATAGATTTATCGGATAAGAGAAATATGCTGTGTGTTGTAGATTCATTCATAGGATGTAATTTTGGAACTTTGGATTTTGTTAAACCGGGACATATGTACTATGTGATTCTATTGGTATGGTAGTAGCGCGACTCTACCATAGTGACTTTTGAATGATTTCTTTGTAAGTGTAGATTTGGGGATGGTAACGCCATGCTGGTTGTTTTGGATATTGAGTGGTCGTTCCCACTATATGTATTATTGGATATGTTCGTCGGTTTGTGATTGGTTGTTCGTATGCCGAGGAGTATGTTCGACAGTCAGGTGTGTTTATTGAGATCCACTGAGTGTGATTGGTGTGTAGTTTTGAGAACCTTATTCGTTCGTATATCAGTTTCTGTGGTTCTGTGTTGATCGTGTTGGAGTTTACCGTGTGAAGGTATTCTCGATTATCGTTGATCGTTCATTTGTCATATTGAAGTTTATCATGATGATGATATTCTCGATTGTGTTTTGACCTCTGGTTGGTCATATTGGAGGTTATCATGTTGATGATATTCTCAGTTATGTTTTGACCTTTGGATGGTCGTATTAGAGTTTATTATGTCGATGACATTCTCGGTTAATTTATTAGTTGATCATTGCTAGTGATCATCTGAGCGTTCGAATTTTGTGTTGATGTTTCGGGATTTGTGCCGTCGTTTTTGGTAGTTGTTTCTGAGTGTATCGTATATTATTGATTGTATCAGAATTGGGACTTAATTGTGCGATCAGGCAGACAGGTTTTGACACGGATAGATTATTTCATCCGAAGATGATATATTTTCTTGAGACTTATGGAATTGTGATTATAAGCACATTGAGGCTTTACAGTGAAGTCACATGCTAGTATCTCAGGAGATCGTCGACTTTGCGCTTTTGTAAGTATGCTATTTTGGTTATTCTTTAATGATGATGATTGATCGTTGTCGTGATAGTTTCGGAATATTCTGGTTGAATGGTTTGTTGGTTTTTCTATGACGAATTAGAAGTTTCGAGGACGAAACTTATTTTAAGTGGTGTAGTATGTAATATCCGAAATTTCGACTACCTTTGTTTAATATTATTTTATCTGACTTATATTGTACAGCGTGGAATCTGTACAGTATAAATAAAATAAATGAAGGACTAAGATATCAGTATCGGTATAATTGTCGTACTTGGTCGACAATTGTATTAGAGGATATAGTGCGTCATGTATACGTATCCGATATGTCGAGACGTTGGACAAGAATAGCTGAAAATGACTAAGTATAGCCTTATTAGCGCACGCTAATAGTTAAGCTTAGCGAACGCTACCATGCAGGGTTAGCGCACGCTAAAGGTAAAATAATAGCGCACGCTAGTGCAGAACAGATCAGAAGGAATCTGTGTGTGGACCAGGCCACTTTCGGCGCACGTTCTGATAAGTCAATAGATGTTTGTATTGTAGTACTAGTGCACGCTAAACCCTAAAGTTTAGCGCACGCTAATGGTATATTGGACAAAAAGGAATCTTATCCTCATCATCACTTTCGGCGTGTGGACCAGTCTACGGAGCATACAGATAAACGAGTCAACTGATATTAGCGCACGCTAAATGCAAGGACTTGCGCACGCTAGAGAGTGTAAATTACGTACGCTAATGCATGGGCATTACGTACGTAAGTACATGTACGAAGCCAGATAGTAGCCCCTGGACTGCGATAGCGCACGCTAACAAAGTCAGTTAGCGCACGCTAAAGCCGTAGCGCACGCTAAACATAAGGTTTAGCGTACGCTAGTAATATACTTTATAAAAAGGTACAAAAGGGTGTTATGAAGCATTTCGTCCATTTCTTTCCTTTCACCCGATAGAGAGAACCTTGGGAGGACATTTGGAGTTCCTAAACACTGAGGGATGATCCTCTTTAACAAGATTAAAGATGAAAATCATGGATTAAAGCTTTGTTCTTTAAATCATAGGCAATTCTTGGAAATGGATTCAAACTTGGGATTCAATCCATTCCTTCAAAAAGGTAATCACTCTTCATCTTTGGATTTCATTTTGGATTAAATGTTGATGTTCTTGAGTTGATGATTATTACATAAACGAGTTGATAAGCATGATTATGAGATGGATTACCGGAGTATGATGATATTAATATGATTCGTGTGGTTTGAATTGTGTAATTCGTTTTCTTGAGATAAGTTGGTGAATCCTTCTCCTCAGTTTCGGATGTTGATGTTATTGTCGATGATTACTCTCTGTAATGGAAGATTAAGGAAGTGTTGTTACATTCTTGATGTTTCATGTATTGATATTAAGGAAGATGATATATGGATATAGAACTTGGATTATAAGTTGGATGATTATTTATATGTTAAAGGATATCAGATTTCATTGTTTTGATGACTATAAACATGGTTTTGGATCACTTAGTGTTCTTGATAATCGTCATATGTTGATCGGTATCTGAAAAACATGCATCAGTACAGCATTAGCGCACGCTAAGCTTACTGGATAGCGCACGCTAATGAGAGCAACTTAGCGCACGCTACATTAAGTGATTAATGTGCGCTAAGAAGGCAGAAAGTGCAGTATTTTCGTGTTGTGGTTCTGAATTCGTGCTGGTTTGAGTTGGATTGATCCGACTAGTGTTTAATCGATATTTTGTCAAGCCGTTGGGTTTGTGATTTGGTTTTATCGATTGTTGATTGTTATCGAACTTGTTGTTTATCGATTATTGTAATAGGTTGAGATTATTGATCGGTGTTTATAACCGTATGTTGCGGTTGTGTTCGAGTTTGTTCGTGAATGGTGTTGGTCAGGGCCGATGAACTAGTAGATGAAGACAATGAGATTAGTGACGGCTTCATCATCGTCGTATCGGTATCGAGGTAAGTTATTACTTGCTCAGTTTATAGTATTTAATGAATGGTTTCCGTTTCATTCGTGTATAATTCTTATAACAATGTTTATAATCGTAATCACAGGAGATTTGGGATTATAAATCGTATTCGAGTTTTGGGAATCTAAATCATAATGTATATAATTTACAATTGTTATTGGTATACTTGTATATCGAGGATATATTGTGATAAAGACGAAGATATGAATTATCTGCAATCCGTGATACTTTGGACCATCGAGTATTGAGGATAATGGTTCGTGATGGTTTAGACATCGAGATCGTTCTCGAAGGACTCGGGGCAAGTACTCTAATCATTTTGATCATTTGTGTCGATCATGTCGTGATACATTCGTGTATCGTCGTTGTCATGCATTTGTGCATTGTTGTTGTCGTGTATTGTGTACTGTTGTTTTGTGCAGTTGTGCATTGTTTTCATATGTCCACCTCGTGTTGGTCCGACGGGATCATCGGGGGATCTATGCTAGCGTGCGCTGGATCATCGGATGGGTTCTCCACCTCGGGTTGGTCCGACGGGATCATCGGGGGATCTAGGCAGTGAACGCTGGATCATCGGATTACCATATATGTTGTTGTTGTGCATATGTATATTATGGGCTTGCCATAAGTATACATTGTTGTTATTGTTGTGATCATATTGACGTTGTCATATGAGTATGAATTTGTTGGTCTTGTGTTAGGACCATGTCCGTATGTTGTATTGATCTGATCTCGGATTAGACTGACGTGATGGTAATGGTATTTCGTATCTTGAGGAATGTTCCGTATTTCCATGATACTTGTCTTTGATGGACAATCGATTATCGTATTGTAATTGTCGACGTTATCCAGTGGATTGAATTGGCCAGAGTTGGTATAATTTCCGTATCGCGAGTTATGATAATGTTTTGAGAACCTTGGGTATTGTTGAGATACCGTACAAATATTTCGGTATTATCTTATTGTGTTGTTAAGGATACGAATCGTGGATTTTTGTAAAGTTACGACGGTAAGATTACATTGGTCGTATTCTTACTTGGTATTTCCATTGATATGTAATTATTGACGTGATATGATGGTTATCATTATTGGATATTATGGCTAATACCGTCGTGGGCTTTCTTTTTAGGTTCTTGGATTATCAAGCTTGTAGCAGTCGTGGAGAGATGAGCTTCCCGGAGGATACTGGCTAGGACATGTATTTGTGTATTGAGTTTCTGATCAGTTGTATTCCGCTGCTAGAGTATTTTAATCGTTTGTCTTTTTCCGCTGCGTGAGTATTTTTAAATAGCCTTTTGGTATCTGGTAACTTAGGTTACTTTGGCAATTGTTTTCTAAATCTATCCTGTCGGTACGTGTAAGAGATAGCTTAACCTATATTTTAAACTGTTGAGTTCTGGCATTTCAGGCCTTATCATTTCAAATGAGATTTTACGACGGTTTTGATAAATGAGTTTTATAAAGTCTTCGAATGTTTTAAATAGATAATACCGTCGATAGCCTCTTGGACGTTTGTAAATGTTTACGAAAATTTCCTTCAGCCTTGTGAGTTCCATCTCGGGGCCCACGACGCTGTAATATTCCCGGTCAGCTCTGGGGGTGTTACACTGATTCAAATAATTATGGACTCTTTGCAATTCTAAATGTTCAACAATCAAGAAGGGGTAGTTATGCATCATGATTGCTTCAGCCATTTTATCCCTGTAAATTAACTGATTAAACTTCCTACCACGCATATTTCCTTCATGGTCTATAAGCATTTGAGACACATTTTGATTAACTAAACCAGGACATGACTTTTCATGTGCGTGTAAATTTCTAATCCCATGAGAACAAGTACCATCTCCAACAGCATAACTCTTTGTGCATGTTTTACAATATGCTCTAAACTTTTTAGTCAATGGATCTTGTTTTTTTCATATCGAAGCCAAGTTGCACTTTCCTCTCTTTTTACTTTTCTCGACGAGCTATCCGGTAATTGTGTGATATTGTTTGAACATTGCACTTCTGGATCAACCAAATCGATTGTTATATGATCCATAATGAATCTAAATACACAAAAATATAAAAATTTAGATGAATAAACAGAAAAGTAAGCAGGAGTGTCTTATAAATTTATAAACTGATGATTAAAGGACTGAAAGATAAATAAAAAACTAAAAACTCAACTTACAGGAATGAAAAACTATATATATATGTATAGCTAGATAACCCAGACAATAAGTGAGAGATAAAAATTGATTAATTCTTGTTATAAAGCCAAAATAAAGCTGGGTGAAGGAGCAGATCTGTGTTTTGTAGGAGCAGATCTAATAAAACTAGTTAGTGAAGTTTAGAAATCTTTATGCATTCAACAAACGGATACTAACTTTATCATTCCAGCTCGTACTCATAATTATTGAGCAAAAAATTATGTCGAAACATGCAACTTCTTCAACTAACCAACAAAGTCCATGAATCTTTGTAATAACAGGCTTTAAACAAAAAACTAAATGAGTTTATAAAAGTAAAAATCACAAACTGAGCGCCGCCGAGAGCAGTGAGTGAGCCCAGAAGTCATAAGCAAGAGAAGATGTGTTATCCAATTTCCCAATAGAAGAAGACGACATGTTAGCCGCTGTGAAACTACAAGCGGAAGAGGAGTTGAACACTGCAGACGGATCAGGAACGGAGATCTGACCCTCACCCGAACCCGAACCGATATCGAATCCTTGATTGGTATATGCCACCGCAAAAGGTTGTTGGCGCGTGAGGGAAGTCAACGACGATGGCGATGAAGAAGAACGAAGGATAATTTGCTGGAGAAAAAGGGAGATTTCATCGGGTTTGAGGTGGACACTGGACAAGACGACGAATTGTTCTGGGTGGAGGGTGGTGTTACTACTTAGTACTTACTATAGTGAGTCTGTGGAGGCAGAGCGGCTATTACAAAATAAAAAGAAAACTCTAGTCTCAGTCTAATAAAAAATAAAATACAGTACAGATTATTCACGGGCTGTTGGGTGCCCGTGGGCCGGGCCTTCCTGGGCTGGGCCAAAATATGGGCGGGCCAAAAAGGCCCAGGTTTTAATGAGCTAAAAAACTAAAACCCAAAGCCCAATTTTTAATGAACGGGCTGGATCGGCCCATGGGCCTGGGACACTTTTGCCAGGTCTACTAAATGCCTCATCTGCCCCATGGCCCCCGCCCCCATACACACACCAAACCCGCTCGATTATGTAGTAGTATTTTTATTTCCTCGAGCTGTCCCATGTATTTATTGTCCTTTTTTTGTAGAGGAGAGACAAGAAACTCTCGCCACTTGTATCAGAGATTTCTTGATTAGGTGGGTTGTTAATCGAGGGATACCCAACAATGTTGTTTATTATTTATTGAGTAAGAAATAAGAATTAATATGAATTATTGATCTTTGTGTGATGTACGGTTCAGATTGGCTTATGCATGCAATATATGCATTTTTTGCATCAAACTTGCAATGCATTAAAACTCTGCATTATGTGCATCAAAATATCGATGCACTACAATATTACATCCTATGCATACATTTTTGTGAGAATAAATCTAGGTCATCCATTTAGCCAAAATTTATTGATCAAATTCACTCTTATTTCTTAACTTAAATATCATTATCACATACATATATATATATAAATATATATATATATATATATATATATCATAGATTTTTTGACCAGGTGGGTTGTAAATTAAGGGATACCCATTATTTTTTATATAATATATATATAAGTGTTTCAGGAGAAAGTAAAAGACTGTAAATACGAGTCAATCAATTGTATTCATAACACTGATAAAGGGGCCTGTATATAGGCATTACAATGAGAGTCCTTCCATACATAGGATTCCTAGATAAGGTAACACATCTAATAGGATCCTACTACCTCTAGAATGATCTAGAACCTTCCATCTATGTACCCCCTACAACCAATATTAGGTAAGACACCAATAAGAGAAGGATATCCCGGAACACTCCCCCTGTGTCGAGTACTAATACTATCATGGTGCATAAGATGTTGCCTCAGTAAAAAACCTTTTCAAGTCAAACAAAACCCCGTGGGAAAAACAAAGACTTGGTGAGGAAAAGGAGCACAACGCACCAACTACAAATGCCAGAATCGTGTGAAGTATACTCCCCCTGAAGTATACATAACATCTCATTCCAACGAGCTATCATTAGTTAAGCTCGGATAATCGACACATGCCGATGTTTCTCACATGTTTCTCAAATGTATATTTTGGCAGAGACTTAGCGAATAGGTCTGCGATATTCTCATCGAAACTCACTTGTTTCACTTCGATATTCAGCAATTTCTGCTGTTGCTGATTGTAAAAGTACTTCGGCACGATATGTTTGGTATTGTCACCCTTAATGAAACCTAACTTCATCTGCTCAATGCATTCCGCATTGTCCTCAAAGATGCAAGTAGGGGTTGCTGTAGTGGACTCTCATCCACAAGTTCCTCGTATATGGTCTATGACTGACCGAAGCCAAATGCACTCCCTTACGGACTCGTGCAATGCAATTATCTTTGCATGGTTCGAGGAAGTAGCAACCAGGGTCTGCTTGGTAGATCGCCAGGATATCGCCGTATTCCTAACAGTGAACACATAACCAGTTTGGGAACGTCCTTTATACGGGTCAAAGAGATAACCGGCATCAGCAAGTCCAACTAACATATTGTTAGGATTCTTTGCATAGGGGGTAAGTTTGCTTGCATTAGCACTTCTGGTAGTCAAGCTGCCATGCTTAGCTGCAATATCAGAGGAAGATCGACGGTCGATATGCATCGTATTAACCTCATCAATGCCTTTCAGAATATTGCTCTCTCTTGCATAGGGAAAGAACAATCCAAGATCACTGAAACCTTTCAAGTATAGAAAGATGTATTTTACTCCATTCCAATGCCTTATCGCGGGAGCGGAGCTAAATCTCGCTAACAAATTTACAGAGAATGCGATGTATGGGCGAGTACATTGATACAAATACAACAACGCACCGATTGTGCTAAGGTACGGTGTTTTTGCTCCAAGGACCTCTTCATCCTCCTCTTTAGGATGAAACGGATCCTTGTTCATTTCCAGACTTCGACCAACCATGGGGGTAGGAAGAGGATGTGCCTTGTCCGTACTAAATCGGCTGAGTATCTTCTAGACATAGGCAGATTGATGAATGAGTATACCATCATCTCGATATTCTAGCTCTAAGCCCAAGCAAAATCGAGTCCTCCACAGGTCTTTCATCTCGAATTCGGATTTAAAGTAGCGGGCCATTTCATTGACCTAAATATGGTACTGATAACATTCATGTCATCTACATAGATGGCTACAATCAAGAATCCTGTATCTGTTCTTTTCACAAAAATGCATGGACAGATATCACTGTTCTCATATCCTTCCCAATCAAGTATTCACCTAGGCGGTTGTCCCACATCCTTCCGGATTGTTTCAGCCCATACAGTGAATGACGCAATTTCACAGTGTAAGTGCTCCGTGGCTTAGAGATACTTGATTTGGACAATGAAATCCCTTCGGGGACTTTCATATAAATATCCGTATCTAGATCCCCATAAAGATATGTTGTAACCACATCCATAAGCTGCATATTCAGTTTTTCGGACACTACCAAACTGATTAAGTAGTGGAAAGTGATGATGTCCATAACGGGAGAATACGTCTCCTTGTAATCAATGCCAGGGCGCTGTGAGAAACCTTGGGCAACTAGTCTCACTTTGTAACGCATGACCTCATTATTATCATTGCTTTTACGAACAAATACCCACTTATATTCAACTGGTTTAACGCCCACGGGTACTGGCTCGATACAGCCAAATACCTTACGTTTAGCCATTGAGTCTAGTTTAGCTTGCATTGCGTCTTTCCATTTCAGCCTATCGGCTCGTCCTTGACATTAAGAAACCAAGCGCGGCTCAGCATTGTCATCTTCAATAATTTCTTGAGCGACGGAGTAGGCAAAAGCATCATCGACTTGCATGGACGACCTGTCCAATAGTACGTATTCACTCGTACATTGCATCGAGATTTCTTTATTCTCTAACATCAACAAAGTTTCCGACGCATCCGTCGATTGTTCCATTGTTGATTCAAAGACATATCCGTAGTCAAATATAATCTCGTGTGACGGAGTCACTGTGTCTATAATGAGAGGATTTTGTGCCTCCGTTCCTCTTCTCTTTCGAGGTTCGGTGTCCTTTCTACCCACTGGCCTCCCCCTCTTCGAGCAGGGATAAGAGCAGTCGTCCCACCACTAAGGTCGACGCCGGGGGAATCATTCCTTTGGGAGGATGAACCTTGACCTATAACTGGGACTTCCAACCTTGCAGGAACATTCACAGCGGGAATGGTAGATCTTGTCACTTTTGCAGTATCAGTAAAGCTGTCGGGCATCGAATCCGCAACTTTCTAAAGACTGAGAATACATTGCACTTCCAACTCGGATTGAGCCATGCGGGGATCTTTATGAGGCAAAGAGGAAGCACACCAGATAATTTCCTGACGTTCAACTGGAATCGTTCAATTCCTCTCTCTCCCTAACGACGAGAAGTTTGTCTCATCAAAGTGACAGTCTGCAAATCTTGCAGTAAACAGAATCTCCTGTCAAAGGTTCCAAGTAGCGGATGATTTTAGGCGGTTCATAGTCAACGTATATACCTAATCGTCCTTGCGGACCCATTTTAGTACGTTATGGAGGCGTAATTGGCACATAAACTGCACAACCAAAGATGCGTTAGTGTGAAATATCAGGCTCATATCCAGTTACCAACTGGTACGCACTAAACGGTTGATTGGCAGTGGGTCGAAAGCGAATAAGTATAGCTTCATGCAAAATTGCATAACCCTAGACAGAATTGGCAAGTAGGTGCGCAATACCAATGCTCGGGTGATAAGCTGTAACCGCTTAATCATAGCTTCATCAAGGCCATTCTGCGAATGAACATGGAGGACGGGATGTTCAACTTTAATCCCAATCTACATGCAATAGTCGTCAAAGGACTTTGATGTAAACTCACCAGCGTTGTCCAATCTTAATAATGAGATTGGAAAGTCGGGGTGGTTAGCCCGTAACTTGATAATTTGTGCTAGGAGTTTCACAAATGCAACATTTCTTGTGGATAGCAGAACGACATGTGACCATCACGTCGATGCATCAACCAGAACCATAAAGTATCTGAATGGTCCGCACTCTGGTTGAATAGGTCCACAAATGTCCCCTTGAATTCTTTGTAGGAAGCGAATATTTTGTGTTGAGTCTTTAGCAAAGGATGGAGAAGGTATCAACTTTGCTAGTGAACAGGCTTTACAAAATGATTTATGGGCATTGGAAATTACCACGAAAACCTCGGGATTTACGAAAGATGCACCGCCAACCTCATCAGGGCGTGCGATCTTCAATCCCGGTGATATAATATCAGACTCACTCACATCAATGTCGATATCGAGTGGTGCTTCCAATCATTTTCCGGACTTGAAAAACGGATGACCGTGTGAGTTTTTCAAAATATGAATCATCATATCGCGCCCAGGGTGATCGAGTCGGTCATGCCATAGTTGGTATGCTTCGGAATCACAAAGTTCATGACTCACAGTGTAGGATTCAATAACCCTTATTGTAGTCTGGTATAAACCACTACTTAGACTCATAAGTTTCCCGAGAACGCGGCGTCTTCCGCATTCTGCCAGAGTAACACACAAAAATTCTATCCCATTCTCACAGTGTGTATCAAGGTGATAACCATTGGATGTCCCTAAAACTTAGCAAGGTTTGGTTTGCTCTTGGGGCATAGAGATCATTTGTGACATTAATATGTGTACTATTAGGTAGCAAGGAATGAGCAGGTCCCCTACCTTGAATTACTTGGGAGGAACCAATCATTGTTGTCACTGAGGATATATATGGCACAATATTCTTAAATAATTGCCTATTCCGAAGAGTATTGTGGGTTGTTCTACTATCAGCAATGCACTTAATTTCACCACGAGACATCTACAATAAGACATAAAACTTGATTAGTCTTGTGATGAAATACATAGCGAAAACTCATTAACTTCGAGTTTGGGGAAATTCGACCAAGTTGGTTAGGATCAATGTTTAGCACAATCTCTGAAAATAATTTCCGCGCAGCTTGACCTTTGCTCACTAAAATAGCAGTAAATCCTTTGTTAAGAAGTATATAAATGAACGGCCAGTTGTTATGGAAACTAAACTTCCGTATGTTTCTGTCCATAGGTCATGCACTTTCTGAATCATTGAACTAAGATCACAGTGCTCGTTTCAAATTGCTATTTTGGTATTTCCCTATTGTTGAGTGATAAAGCAAGGTTGAAACTTTTTTCAAAGGTATTATTGTTGATACAATACTATGGCAATGATGGACATAAGAGGTTTAAACACTTCAAAACACATCGGGGTATTCAATTTATATCTCGACTAATGATCCTTTTGGTAACTCCAACTTGGTGGACTTGCATAGAAAGTAGGAATGTCGGTATAGCTAAGGCTGTTTAAAATCCACTGATTCCGTTTGAACTTTCAAAGCATAAACAAATACCAAGGAGGATACGCCTATTCTTGATCAAAAGTTTTGATAAAATCCACCAATGTATCAAATTAACCAAGCAATTCTTACTGAGATATTGTTTTGTAATAAACCAAACATGTTTTTGAAGGGAAAAAATAAAATTCGTTTTTGCACAATCACAACAATTAAAAGAATTTTATTCATCATGGCCAACTTTATTACATTCATAGAGAATCCCAAAGTAGTTCTCGAAAGAAAACTAGAAACATGACAAAATATAACCAAAGCGTAAAAACTAGTCAAACTACAATGATCTAGTCAAAGTCAGGAACATCTAAATGTTGGTCTTTATCCACAATGGTGAGAGGAGGGATCTCAACATGGTTTACCTCCGTATTCTCATTATCTTCCTCTATGTAATTTGACTCTTGAGTCAAGTACTGTTTATAGTTCTTGTAGTAGGCTTGGATGTTCTTTGGCGTCTTGCAATTAAGGTAAGTATACTTCTTTGCGCCGCAAGTATAGCAATTCCGGCCTTCCTTTGGAGTGGGTCCATTCCCGTCGGCAGGAGGTGGTCCACGTGGTTGGTCTCCACTAGGACCCGTGGCCGAGCCATCTTGCCTCTTCTACACATTCGAACGACGACCTCGTCTTTTCCCTCGCTTGCTCGAGTCATGCACCCGTGGTGCTTCCAAAAACTGAGTAACGTTGCCTTTTCTATTTTTTCGATGTGCCTTCCTGTGGGTATCCTGATTCACTTTTGGAATCGGCTTCGTACCAGCTGGGCGCGCATTACTATTGAGAATGATCTCATGGTGCCTTTATTTTTTCGCGAGGTGGGAGATAAGGTCATTAAAATTTTTAATTCTCCCTTCCTCATAGGCAACACGCAGCTGATGAGCAATCACACTTGCTCCCACGGGAAACGTGTTAAGAGTCTTCTCGATCAAGTCTTGATCAGACTTCTTGACACCACAAAAACCAATATCAGCGCGATGATCGAGGATCGCTTGATTATAGGCCTCCACATTCGCATAATCCAAAAATCGGATTTGCTCCCACTGAAGTTGCAGGGATAATAAGATACCCCAGTTGGGATATGCAATTCGGGGAAGCGTTGATCATGCACATTATTAAAACGTTGTTCAAGTGTATCCCATAGTTCTTTGGGGGTTTGTAAATTCATGTAATACTTTTTCAACAACGGCTGTATATGTCTACGCAAGTACATCAGTGCATTAGCCTTGATTTTCTCGCTCGGTTCTTGAGTGGTAGGCTCATTAGAGGGAAAGATGGTGGTAGTAAATCTCTTACCGACAAACGCCAAGCGAACGTCTGAGACCCACCTATGGTACTCCTTACTAGCATGGTCAAGGATGTCGAACTCCGGGTGAACATTGGAGCTTTGTGCCATTTACAAGATATAAACAAGAGGAAGTTCGTCTTGTTGGATTTTCAGTGACAATATAAACAATCACAATTGATGCTTTTAAAAGCGTGTAACATAACCGTTACTTAGTGTACTTCCCTTAATTGTTGTTTAGTAAAGTCGACAAATACGGCGGTATCAAATCGCACCCAGATACGTGGTGTATGCAACAACCACACATATCGACTTTCAACAATTTCGTGACTCCCCCAGGACCGTCACATAGTTTTATTTGACACGCATAGATACCGACTTCTCTCACGGTTTCATCCACCGCAAAGTAGCATGGGAGATAAAGAACCCAATAACCCATGTCCCCAAAATAAATCCCAAAACATAGAATTGAATAAGTACGAGTTCATATAATTACCTCGATTATAAAATTAAGCACGTGATATGGAGGAATTTGTGGTGTGCTTCTGTGATATCCCACACCAACTAGCAGAGAGCGGGGGAAGTGCCTTATATGTGCGTGCCGAACTCCTTATAGCATGAGGCCTTTTGGGAGCCCAGTGGCTTCGGGGTGATGAGAACTCCGAAGTTAAGCGTGCTGGTGCGAGGAGCAGTCTCAGGATGGGTGACCTCCTGGGAAGCTGCTCGCTGGGCTCCGAGAAACAAAACCGTGAGGGCCAACTCAGAGGAGAGCGCCCAGAGCGGACAATATCATGCTACGGCGGAGGGGTCTCGGGATGTGACAATTTGGTATCGGAGCCACTCTGCCGTGTCGTGCGAGTGTGCCGACGAGGGTGTCGGGTCCTTTGAGGCGGGGCGGATTGTGATATCCTACACCGACTAGCAGAAAGCGGGCGAAGTGCCTTGCATGTGCATGCCGAACTCCTAATAGCAAGAGGCCTTTTGGGAGCCCAGTTGCTTCAGGGTGATGAGAACTCCGAAGTTAAGCGTGCTGGTGCGAGGAGCAGTCTCAGGATGGGTGACCTCCTGGGAAGCTACTCGCTGGGCTCCCAGAAACAAAACCGTGAGGGCTAGCTCAGAGGAGAGTGCCCAGAGCGGACAATATCATGCTACGGCGGAGGGGTCCTGGGATATGACAGCTTCGATCTACCGATTGGTACTCGATGAGACAACATGAAACCGGGGGCGCAATTTTGCCGGTTCAGAAAATAAATTAAGTCGATGTTCGGGTCTTTGGACCGAGATTCTGAACCGGGTGGGCATGGCTGGGCTGGATCGGGTCGCGACTTTCGGACGATCGAGCTGAGCCGGGTCGGATCGCGGGCCGGGTTGGATCGCATCCGTCGGGCGGCTGAATGGGATCTGGTCGATATAGACGAGTTGCGGTCGCGGATAGGCTGGATCGGTAGGCACTGGACGGGATCTGGTTGGCACAAGCGAGTTGCAGTCACGGCTGGGCTGGATTGGCAGGCACTGTACGGGATCTGGTCGGCACAGGCGAGTTGCGATCGCGGCTGGGCTGGATCGGTAGGTACCAAATGGGATCTGGTCGGCACAGGCGAGTTGCTATCGTGGATGGGCTGGATCGGCAGGCACCGGACGGGATCTGGTCGGCACAGGTGAGATGCGGTCGCGGCTGGGCTGGATCGGCAGGCACCAGACGGGATCTGGTCGCACAGGCGAGTTGCTGTCGGTACCGGTTAGGATCGATCATGGTCTGGGCGGACTGGAAGTGGTGGCGTGTGGCAAGATGCGACAGTGGTCGATCTGGGTCGATCGGTGTTCTGGTAGGGGTCCGGCAGTGATCGGATGTGATCAGTATGAGTAGATCTGAGGTCCGGTAGGGTTCCGGCAGTGATCGATTGTGATCGGTATGAGTAGATCTGAGGTCTAGTAGGGTTCCGGCAGTGATCGACTGTGATCGGTCTGAGGTTCAGTAGGGTTCCGACAGTGATCGGCTGTGTTCGGCGGCGGTGGTCGGCTAGGGTTAAGGGCCGATTTTTTTCGGAATTTGTACAATTTTCTCGAGCTACGTGCTGATAACGTGTTTCAGGAGCAAGTAAAAGGCTGTAAATACGAGTCAATCAATTGTATTCATAACACTGATAGAGGGGCCTTTATATAGGCATTACAATGAGAGTCCTTCTATACATAGGATTTCTAGATAAGGTAAGACATCTAATAGGATCCTACTACCTCTAGAAGGATCTAGAACATTCCATCTATGTATCCCCCTACAACCAGTATTAGGTAAGACACCAATAAGGGAAGGATATCCCAGAACAATAAGAGATTTCTTGACCAGGTGGGTTGTAAATCGAGGAATACCCAACACTGTTGTTTATTATTTTCTATATAATAATGTGTGTGTGTATATATATATATGTGTGTGTGTGTGTGTGTGTGTGTGTGGGTGGGTGTTTCTTAGTGGCTCTCAATTCATCAAAATCCTCCATACATACTCCCGCTTGTTAATGTTTCAAACCCCCGCACTTTTTCTTCTTTTCGGTTCTCATAAAAACTTGAGGAGGTACAAATTCTCCATTAAATCAACAACTTCTTCTTTGGTTCAAAAATAAAAAAAGATATGTTTAATTTTAATTTTATTTTTATATTTATGAATGAAAGGAAAACTAGGGTTTATCCCTTTCTTTGTTTAATTCTTGCAAAGTGAATCAAAATGAATTTTAATTTTTGGGGATTTTGTTTGTGGTATAATCTACATAACATATTAATTATTTCCCATTAATTAATATCCTTTATTCCACAAACTTGTTAATGATTTTGGTGTAAATGGATTCATATATTATGCGATTGCTAAATGATTTCATATATAATGACAACAAAGAAATGAGTTCGCAACCAACTCTATTTTCACAAACACAAGATTTAACGAGTAAAGGAAAAAGGATCGGTCAAAAAACTTTACAATCCAAGAAGATATGTCACTTATATCCGCTTGAAAAAAAATGTAAGTTTGGATCCGATACAAGGCAACAATCAAACACAACAAACATATTGATCTAGAATTGCAATATGTAGGGGTATCAGAAAAAATAATGATCTCAAATCTTCTACGAAACATTGTCTTTGGATATGTAGGGGTATCCGAATAATAATCACGATATAGTCTAGCATGACAGTCTTCTTTATTGCGGTTGATGACACGGTGATTCACTATAGATCCACCATTATGCGAAACTTAACTTTTATTCTGAAGTTGTAGATATTGTTGAACAACAGTCGGCATTGTTAGCATTGCTTCAGCTTCTTCCGCCCTCATCATTTCACGCATCAAATCGAAGATTATTTAACACAGTGATTTATAAGAATTATAATTATGGAATGAATTGTATCTTTAATTTTACAAGTGATGACAACTATATGCAGGATAAAAAAATATAGTTGTTGTATTATGGGTATGTTTGGATGACCACTTAATCTAGATTATAATCTTAATCTAGATTAAAGTTGGTCAAATAATCTAGTTTGACCTTCAAAACCTTGTTTGGACTGCCGCCCGCCAAGCGGGCGGAGCGCTAAAGGCAGAGGAACTTTCAAAGCGATAGGAGCTAATTTAATTTAGATTATAATCTTAATCTAGATTAAATTCAAACGCTTTTGAATATAGCTTTCAACCTAAAACTACCAAATTTTATTTTTCATTCCGACTGTACCCTTAATGTATATTATAGAGAGAGAGAGAGAGAGAGAGAGAGATTTTATTTTTTCATTCCGATTTTACCCTTAATAAATATTTGTATCAAATTTGTATAATAATGATAACATAAAAAAACCTAAAATACCATTAGAAGTTGAAAACAAAATAAATAATAATATTGCATAATGTCAAAGAATAATAAGCAACATAAGAGTTAATATATAAATATTAAGGTTGTTTTTGTAATATTATAATATAACAATAAATATACAAGATGTACCTTTATGTCATTTTATAAATTTCAGCTAGTATGATAGCTAGTTTTGCCAAACACTTTTAAATACAATAATCTAAATTATCATATTACAGCTAGATTATCAATTTTCAGCTACATTATCTGATATAATCTAGATTATTGGTTTTCAGCTAGATTATCAACAATCAATTAGATTATCAGTTAATGCATCCAAACATAGAGTATGTGTTAAAATGTAGACGTTGTAAATATAGCCATTAGAATTTAAATAAATATAATAAAATATTAATGTTGTAGATAACCATTATCCAAAATACCATTGGAACAAAACACCTTTTTGGTTCTTTCTAAATTAATAGAATCATTATTATATATTATGTTAGCCAACTATTGTAGAGAACATGGTATAATGATATCTTATTTTAGCCGACTATTATAGAGAACACGGTTACGTTCCTTATTTTTTTAGATAATTTTTTTTTTTTGTTGCATGTTCCTTGATGTAATTTTTTTACATTGTCATTTATTAAGAGTATTTTGATAAAAAATATTAGTTAAGTTAAAAAAAATAAAAAGTTAAGTTGGATACTTAATTCATTATATTAAAATGCTCATTTTATTATACTTTTTAATATATTTATTTTCATTACTCGTTGATGTAGCTGGAGTTTCTACTCAGGACGGGTCCTGACAAAAATGAGGCACTGGGCGAAATTATAGAAATGGGCCCCTACATACTATCGTAAGCAATACATTGAAAAAAAACTACTTGTGAAAAATTACTTCCTGTAAGCAATATGATAAACAAAAAAACACTCCATTAAATATAAAAAAATGACTTCTTGTACGCAATACATTGAAAAAAAAGATCAATTACTTATAAAAAATGACTTCTTCTGACCTTTTTACTTGCAAAATCACCAATTATCTAAAACCTCCTTTTCTATACATAATATGGTCAAACTATTCAATCCCTCTCGGGACATTGACAATCTCAAATATGTCTTCAATAATTTTAACTTTGAGAAGATCCTTACCCGTAAAACAAAACCGACAAGATGCTTCCACGGTTACGATTCCGTCGTCCGAATCTGAATTTCAGAATTTGCAATTTGCAATGTGATTTTTTTTTGCTCAGTTAATTAGGTTGAAAAACAAGAGTCGATACATAAATTGGTATATGTTATAATATACATTGAAAGTGACATTTCAATTATCAATTTGTTTTTATATAGTGTGAATGACTATTATGCCCCTGATGTAATTATGTAATTACGATTGTGCCGAGAACAGTTGAAGCTGAACTCGTATCTCTACGTGCCGAGAACAGTTGAAGGTTCTCCACCGCTGCCGCCGCCGCTTCCCTTGGGGGGGGGGGGGTTCTGATGCCGTCGTGTATTCGGGTTGTCGGATCCAAATGCCCAATGCGCCCACATCGTTTTATTCCGGCCTCCTTTCGCCCAAACATTCCTCCGAGTCTTGCAAGAAGTCCGCACGTGTGACGTACTACACCACTGCATACCTTCTCGATGCTGTCGACAACACATGTGGCTACGGTGACCTATAGAAGAACGAATACGATAAGCCACCGCTGCCCTCATCATTGTCTTCTTCGGGAAAGGCCAGATCTGCGGCCGATGCTAAGAAATCCGCTGTGTCGAGGATCTCGGTGGTGCATCCCTGGCACGTCCATCATCGTCACTGCGAGGTTCCACTCCTCTGGTATCTCTTTTTTTTCGGTAAGGTTTTAATTCAAAGCTCAATTACTCTTGGTAGTTATTTAAAATTATTTCCAGTTGAAGTAGGTAGAAGAAAGTTAGTAACAAAACATACGTAATTGAAGAAGAAAGTTAAAAAAAAAGGGATGAAGAAGAAAGCTAAAAAAGAAAGGATGGCGGTGACAAAGAGGATAAAGAAATAAGGTGGGCAAGATGGTCACGGACTCACGGACGTAATTGAAGTTGAAAAAGAAAATAAATATATATAAGGTTGGGTGTGTGTATTGTGCCGGCATACAAAAACAAACAAACAAAAAAATAAAAAGATTTGGCAAAAACTAAGCAAAAAATGAATCAACCACATCTATATTATAAAATAGAACTAGAGTATAAAGAATAAAATAATCTTATAATTTATTAAATTATGAATTTAGTTTTCCTCACATATAATAAGTATATATTATCGGAATTAATTTTTATTGATACCACCGTGATCCATTTCACGAGAGCTTCAATTTGACACCAATATTTGTAATATCCGGCATTTTTCTTTCCCTTGTATTTCACTTTTGGTATATTTCTCGGTCATAGTGACCCTCATGTATCTTTCAGTATGCCCTTCCTGTCAATTGTTGAATTGTATTCTCGTTATTGTTCGTTGTTTCAATTTTCCTCACATGAGTTCGACTTCGTTAGATCACCATTAATTTTTGGTGACTCCAAAAATTATAAATCTTTGCAATATTATAGAACATCGAGTTAGCTTTCCAATGGTTCAAACGGTGAGTCAATCGGAGTCCGGACGAGAGAGTTATGGTCGTTTGATTTTGGCGGGCACTTCCAGAGCCTTTCGGCCGATAGGGGGTCGATAGACCCTACCGCGGCATTCTCGTATGGGTATCGGTTGGGCCTATCGGCCGATAGGCTGGCCGATATGTAAATTTCTTCACCTTCGAACTTCCAAGTAGCCTTTCGGCCGATAAGGGGGTCGATAGACCCTCACGGCATTCCGTATGGCTATCGGTCAGCCTATCGGCCGATAGGCGGCTGATAGGTTCTCACTGCGTTACCCTATAAATGTGTTGTCTTGAGCGATCAGCTCATTTTTCTTCCCCATTTTACGCAAAGATCGCGAGAGAGAGATATAGAGGAGAGAGAGTTCTTCATCCGGGGTCGATTTTCATCATTTCTTTTCGGTTGTGAGGCTCGGATAATCAATCTAACGCGTGTTCTACGGATCTTGACACTTGAATCACTCAAGGTAATATCTCTTGAAACCCTACCTTTTTGGATAATTGGGGATTTTGGGGTTTTGTCCGATTCTTTCCGTTTCGTTGATGGATTCATGATGAATATGATTATTCTTGTTGGTATTCTTTGTTTCCCTTCGGATTCATGGTATATTTCGTGATTTTTACGGAATCGAGAGGGTTCGGTTGTGGTCCGCCCTCGTTGTTGTTTGTATACGAATATACATGAATCGTAGGCGGGTTTCCGGGAGTATTCCATTTCCATAATCGTTTAGAAGTGGTTGTGATTGTGCTATTCAAATCGTTAGGTTCATTTCCGCCGGTCCCTTGCGGTCGTGTTCAACTCTTCCGGTCCGTTCGTGTTATCATCTATTTAATCGAGGCAAGTATTTTTGGAAACCTTTATGCTTAACGTGAAATAGTAATGTATATTGTGTGTGATTGCTCACCTCGGGAGGGTCCGACGGGATCACTGAGGGAATACTATGGTATAGCCACGGATTCACGAGTTTGTTTCGCTAGCCACTCGGGAGGGTCCTTAGGGATCACGGAGCGGGATCAATGGTATAGCCCTGTTCCCAAGGCGATGCGTGTGCGTGGTTTGTTTTATAATATGGCCACCGGGAGGGTCCTTAGGATCACGGAGCGGGATCAATGGTATAGCCCTGCTCCCACGGCAAATTGTTTGACTGCTTATTTAGGAAAGGACATGTCTAGTTTTGGTTTTAGAAAATGATATTGGCGCATGTACTATGAAATGTGTAAGCGATTGGTTTGCCTTGATTACTTGTACTAGCGTAATTGCTAACCCTCTGGGGACCCGTTTTGGGAAATTCGTTTTATGAATTTCAGTCGTTCATCGGGACGAGCGGCGCTGACCAAGACACGGATGATGGCCATGCGTGATGATTGTGCATAGGAGAAGTCTTAATGTCTTTTTGTCTTTTCATCTTTATGGCTTTCGAACTAATAACTGTACTCGAGTACTTAAGAGTTCTTGTTCGTCCAGTTGTATTGTTGTGTTTATGTTGTGTTGGATGATGATGTTATATTGGCCGGTTGAACCGGGTGGATTGTTCTGTTTTGCGTCTTTATGACGTGGTGTTATTTTATCGTTCTGTGAGTCGTTGTGTATGATCTTTGTTCGGCTGGTGGGTCCCATATAGGGATTCACGGCGCTGTAATATACCTCGGATATCCCGGGGTGTTACAGAAAATGGTATCGAGCTCTAGGTTTATGGATACCTAGGCTTATTGGTTTATTGGGTCTTGTGGTGTTTGGTCTTGCACATCATCGTCACGCGCCATGATTCCTAGACTACCAAAGGTCCGTAAGTTTTCCTTCCTCTGTTCATTATTTCCTTGTATCGTACCTTTGATTCTCGACTTGTAATTGTTCTTCTCTCGTACTTACCCTCGTATGGCTTTTGCTACTTGTTTAACTCCGCATGGATGCCGGAAGAGGTCGTGGTCGCGGTCGTGGTCGTGGACGCGGCCGGGACGTGGGGCACCGGTGGGGCGGCCACGCCACGATCTTCGGAGCCGGCGATCGGGCACCGTCATAGCCATGCTTCTTCTCGTGAGCGTGCCGATCTTGGTATCGCGGCCGTAATGCAAGAAATGGTAAACCGGATGGCGGCTATAGCTCGTGTGGTCCGTAACCCCAACCAGCCCATGCTAATCGGGCGGAGCGGATCACCGCTTCAGGATGTCATCAAGATGCATCCTCCCGATTTTGGAGCTTCGGACCCGATCGGCCGGGAAGGGTGGATCAAGGAGATATCCAAAGTATTCACTGCTACCAATCGTCCCCGAGGACCGTAAAGTCCCTATTGCTCAATATTTTCTCACCGGGACGCTACGGACCGTGGGAGGCCGTTGGGCCCAAAGACCATGCCGCTTCGTGGGCTGAGTTTCCAGAGTTGATGGAGACCGAATCTTGTCCGTGGCCGGTCAGACAGGCTCGAGTGCATGCTTTCTACAATGCTCAACCTCGGGATATTCCCGTATCCCAAGCTATTGCTGATTTCAACAAAGAGTTGGGTTATGTGAAGACCCAAGTTGTCGCAGAGCGACAAAATTTTCCATTTTTCCAGAGGATGAAGCTGCCCATTCGGGACTATATGTCAGGCTCGTCTGTACTACCCGAAGGATTATCGAGTCGAGCCCTTGCTTATGATATGTCGCTGACGGCGAGTGATTTGGCTCGTGAGAGCAAGAAGCGAAGTCGGTGAAACTTTTCTCGTCCCAAGAGTGGAGGCCGCAGAAATCTCGAGCCGCGAATATTTCTACGGGCGGTTCGGCTCGTTTCTCGGGAGCTGGGTGCCGCGAACCCCGCTCGTGAGCTTACATGCTTTAACTGCGGCCTTTCGGGTCATAAGAATCGGGACTGTCCTCGTCCGCCTTTAACTTGTCATACTTGTGGTCAGTCGGGCCACAAGGCTTCTTTTTGTGATCAGCTCAGACAGCTTCGCGGTGCCCGTTCTTCTCACCCAGCACCTATGGAGCCGAGTGTGAACCAGGGCTCATTTGCTCCGCCGCCTCCACCGAGTGCCGGCCGAGGTAGGGGTCGGGGTCAGCCCGCTAGGGGTGGAGTTTCCAGTGTCGGCTCTGCTCAGCCACGTATCTATGAGATGAGGAGAGCTGATGATCCAGCAGCTACTGTGGCGACAGGTACCGTTCATATCCATTCTCATCCTGTCAGTGTGCTTTTTGATTCGGGTGCTACGCATTCATTCATTTCTCTAGAGTGTGTACGCCGTTTGAGTCTCGACTGCTTGTCACCTTGTGAGCCTTTCATCGTTAAACTTCCTAGCGGTGATAGAATTGTCGGTGATCGGGAAGTCCGGGACTGTTCTGTGATTATTTGTGAGAGGGCTTGGCTCTCTAATCTTATTGTTGTGGGTATCGAGGGCGAGGATTTAATTCTCGGGAATGATTGGCTCGAGCGGCATGGTGCAATCATGAACTACCGCACGAGGATCATTACCATGTTAGCCGAGGACAAGATCAACACTCTTTTCGCGGGCGAAAGAGAAACCAACTTGTTATTAACGCCTTGAAGGCGGTAAAATTCTGCGAAAAGGATGTATCGGTTATTGGTGCTACGCCTTGAAGGCGGAGAATGGTGGAGTCGAGTTTTCATCGATTCCAGTCGTTAGTGAGTTCCCGATGTATTTCTGACGAGTTGCCGGATTGCCGCCGGATCGTGAGGTTGAGTTTACTATAGAGTTAGAGCCGGGCGCGGCTCCGATTTCAAGGCGCCGTATCGCATGGCACCGTCAGAGATGGCCTAGTTGAAGAAACACTTTAGTGAACTTCTTGAGTCGGGGTATGTTCGACCGAGCTCATCGCCTTGGGTCTCACAGGTCTTGTTTTTGCGTAAGAAGGATGGTTCACTACGTTTGTGTATCGACTATCGTGAATCGAACAAGGTGACCATCAAGAACAAGTATCCTTTGCCGAGAATTGACGACTTGTTCGACCCGGTTGCGGAGTCGCGGTATTCTCGAAGATTGATTTAAAATCGTGGTACTATCGGCTCCGAGTGAGAGAGTCCGACGTGCCAAAACGGCTTTTCGGACGAGATACGGACATTATGAGTTTGTAGTTATGCCTTTCGGGTTAACTAACGCTACGGCGGTGTTCATGCGATTGATGAACAAAGTCTTTATCGAGTATTTGGATAAGTGTGTCGTCGTCTTCATTGACGATATTCTTATTTATTCGAGGAACGAGGAAGAGCATGCCCATCATTTGCGGATAGTGTTAGACATTTTGAGGGCCGAGCAACTCTATGCGAAGTTCTCGAAATGTGAGTTCTGGCCGAAGGAAGTGATGTTTTTGGGTCACGTGATTTCAGTAGAGGGGGTTCGTGTAGATCCGCAGAAAATTGAGGCAATGTTGGATTGGGCATCGCCACAAATGTGAAGGAGGTCCGTAGTTTCTTGGGTTTGGTGGCTACTACCGTAGGTTCGTCGAGGGTTTCTCAAAACTAGCTCGACCACTTACACGCTTGCTCCGTAAATCCGAGAAGTTAAATGCGGACCGATGAGAGGCGATCGAGTTTTGAGGAGCTGAAGAAGCGTTTGACTTCAGCCCGGTTTTGGCATTGCCACGTGGCAACGAGGGTTTCGCCGTTTTAGCGATGCTTGGTCGTGGTCTTGGGTGCGTATTGATGCGGACGGCAAGACCATTGCCTATGCGTCGAGACAGCTTGAGGCCGTATGAGCTTAACTACCCTACTCACGATTTGGAGTTAGCGGCGGTGGTCTTTGCACTCAAGATTTGGCGTCACTATCTTTTCGGCTCTGCATGTCGATTTTTACCGATCATAAAAGTCTCAAGTACATATTTACTCGGCGAGAGTTGAATATGAGGCGAGGAGGTGGTTAGAGTTGATTAAGGATTATGACCTCGAAATCCTTTATCATCCGGTAAGGCGAATGTCGTGGCCGACGCCTTGAGTCGGAAACCGATTGCGTTGCGAACGCTTGAGGTCCTTACGCCTCGCCCGAGCTTCGGCGGGCCTTGATCGGGTTAGATGTTGAGGTTTTGCCGGATCTGCCGGGCAACTTTGTGCCTTAGAAATTTCGCTGCCTTTGATCGATGAAATTAAATCAAGCAATTAGAGGATCCGATGATTACTCAAATCCGAGAGAACGTTCTTAAAGGAAAGTCTCCCGGGTTTGTGATTCACGAGGATGGCGTTTTGAGATTCAGTCGGCTTTGTGTGCCGAACGACTCGAGTTGAGGCGAGTATTTTACGGAGGCCCATGCTACACCTTATTCCGCTCATCCCTGTACGAGTAAGATGTACAAGGACCCGAGGAGGAACTTCGGTGGAATGATATGAAGGAGGAAGTCGCACGGTTGTGGCGAGATGTTTGACTTGCCAGGTCAAAATCGAGCATCGGCCGACTGGTCAAGTTATTGCGATCACTTCGCTCCTAATGGAAATGGGAAGATATATCGATGGATTTCGTTACGAGTTTGCCGAGATCGAGGTCGGGCATGAATATGGTATGGGTGATTGTTGATCGCGACCAAGTCGGCACATTTTCTCGGGCATCAAGGACACTTGGGGCCGGAGAAGTTAGCTCGTGTTTATTGCGCAGATCGTGAGACTTCACGGTACTCAAGTCTATTGTTTCGGATCGTGACGGCCGTTTTGTATCGCACTTCGCAGCGGTGCATAAGGCGTTAGGTACCCGGTTGCGTTTGAGTACCTCTTTTCATCCCCATCGGATGGGCGGTTAACGCACTATCCATACATTCGAGGACATGTTGCGTGCTTGTGCCCTCGATTGGAGTAGTGACTGGGAGGAGCATTTGCCATTGATCGAATTCACGTACAACAATAGTTGGCACGCGTCAATTCGGATGGCACCGTATGAGGCACTTTATGGGCGACGATGTCGATCGCCGATTTGTTGGAATGAGGCGTCCGATTTAGTCGGGACCGAGCCGGATGTCGTTTTAGAGACGAGGCGGAAGATAGAGTTAATTCGAGAACGGATGTTGACTGCCCTGAGTCGACAGAAGTCATATGCCGACGTTCGTCGTCGACCTTTGGAATTCGGGGTGGGAGACCACGTTTTGCTAAAGGTGTCGCCGACGAAGGGAGTTTTTCGTTTTGGGAAGAAAGGAAAGCTGAGCCCGAGATTTATTGGACCCTTTGAGATTCTCGAGCGAGTCGGTGAATTAGCGTACCGTTTGGCGTTACCTCCAGCCTTGAGTCATGTTCATAGCATTTTTCATGTTTCCCAGTTGAGGAAATATGTTCCGGATCCTAGTCACGTCATCGATTATGGCGAGGTTGATATTGCCGAAGATATTACTTTTGAGGAGCGTCCTTTGAAGATTTTGGAGCATCGTGAGAAACGACTGAGGCATAAGACCATCCCTTTGGTCAAAGTTCAGTGGTCGAGACACGGTGTCGAGGAGGCAACTTGGGAAACCGAGGATAGCATGCGTGCTAGGTACCCGGAGTTGTTTGTTTCTTAAGTTTCGGGACGAAACTTATTTTTAGAGGGGTAGAATGTAATATCCGGCATTTTTCTTTCCCTTGTATTTCACTTTTGGTATATTTCTCGGTCATAGTGACCCTCATGTATCTTTCAGTATGCCCTTCCTGTCAATTGTTGAATTGTATTCTCGTTATTGTTCGTTGTTTCAATTTTCCTCACATGAGTTCGACTTCGTTAGATCACCATTAATTTTTGGTGACTCCAAAAATTATAAATCTTTGCAATATTATAGAACATCGAGTTAGCTTTCCAATGGTTCAAACGGTGAGTCAATCGGAGTCCGGACGAGAGAGTTATGGTCGTTTCAGTTTTTGGCCGGGCACTTCCAGGAGCCTTTCGGCCGATAGGGGGGGTCGATAGACCCTACTGCCGGCATTCTGTATGGGTATCGGTTGGGCCTATCGGCCGATAGGCTGGCCGATATGTAAATTTCTTCACCTTCGAACTTCCAGTAGCCTTTCGGCCGATAAGGGGGGTCGATAGACCCTACTGCCGGCATTCCGTATGGCTATCGGCTGGGCCTATCGGCCGATAGGCCGGCCGATAGGTTCTGCTGCGTTACCCTATAAATGTGTTGTCTTGAGCGATCAGCTCATTTTTCTTCCCCATTTTACGCAGCATCGCGAGAGAGAGATATAGAGGGAGAGAGAGTTCTTCATCCGGGGGTCGATTTTCATCATTTCTTTTCGGTTGTGAGGCTCGGATAATCAATCTAACGCGTGTTCTACGGATCTTGACACTTGAATCACTCAAGGTAATATCTCTTGAAACCCTACCTTTTTGGATAATTGGGGATTTTGGGGTTTTGTCCGATTCTTTCCGTTTCGTTGATGGATTCATGATGAATATGATTATTCTTGTTGGTATTCTTAGTTTCCCTACGGATTCATGGTATATTTCGTGATTTTTACGGAATCGAGAGGGTTCGGTTGTGGTCCGCCCTCGTTGTTGTTTGTATACGAATATACATGAATCGTAGGCGGGTTTCCGGAGTATTCCATTTCCATAATCGCTTAGAAGTGGTTGTGATTGTGCTATTCAAATCGTTAGGTTCATTTCCGCGGTCCCTTGCGGTCGTGTTCAACTCTTCCGTTCCGTTCGTGTTATCATCTATTTAATCGAGGCAAGTATTTTTGGAAACCTTTATGCTTAACGTGAAATAGTAATGTATATTGTGTGATTGCTCCCCTCCGGAGGGTCCGACGGGCGCACGGACGGAATCCAATGCTATCGCCCTGGATTCACGAGTTTGTTTCGCTAGCCACTCGGGAGGGTCCTTAGGGATCACGGAGCGGGATCAATGGTATAGCCCTGCTCCCAAGGCGATGCGTGTGCGTGGTTTGTTTTATAATATGGCCAGCTCGGGAGGGTCCTTAGGGATCACGGAGCGGATCAATGGTATAGCCTGTTCCCTACGGCAAATTGTTTGACTGTTTATTTCCTAAGGGACATGTCTAGTTTTGGTTTTAGAAAATGATATTGGCGCATGTACTATGAAATGTGTAAGCGATTGGTTTGCCTTGATTACTTGTACTAGCGTAATTGCTAACCCCTCTGGGGACCCGTTTTGGGGAAATTCGTTTTATGAATTTCAGGTCAGGTTCATCGGGACGAGCGGGCGCTGGACCAGTACATGGATGATGGCCATGCGTGATGATTGTGCATAGGAGAAGTCTTAATGTCTTTTTGTCTTTTCATCTTTTATGGCTTTCGAACTAATAACTGTACTCGAGTACTTAAGAGTTCTTGTTCGTCCAGATTGTATTGTTGTGTTTATGTTGTGTTGGATGATGATGTTATATTGACCGGTTGAACCGGGTGGATTGTTCTGTTTTGCGTCTTTATGACGTGGTGTTATTTTATCGTTCCTGTGAGTCGTTGTGTATGATGCTGTTCAGCCTGGTGAGTCCCATATAGGGATTCACGACGCTGTAATATACCTCGGATATCCTGGGGGTGTTACAATATTGACATGTGATTTTAATTCTTATATTTTACGAAATGGTATGTGTGATGTTACGGGACAGCCAGACGGCACTGACGCCGGCAATTGACATTGATTGATAACCTTCTAATGATCCAACCTAATCCACATGACTATATTTTGAGAAAATGATTGGACGATCCTGCTTTGGTAGAAGCAGTTAATTATTTTGCAGTTTAAATTATATCTCTTACTTATCTCAAAGTGGTGGCTTCAAACCACACATTTATCAAATTTTATAATCTGTAATTGCAATATCTCCCATGTGATGAACCCAATTATCACAAGACGGATGGTTTTACATATGCAATTTATATCTTATATACCACCATCGTGGTTGGTTATACCACATGAATAGTTCATAAATCATGCTCCCGAGAAGCAGTTGATAAAAAAATAAATCCTAATCTGGAGACGTAGTTGATCGATTATCTAAATTCTGCTCTCGAAGAAGCAGTTGATAAAAAATAAATCATACTCTGAAGAAGTAGTTGATCGATTATCTAAATCCTGCTCCGAAGAAACAGTTGAAAGAAATAAATCCTACTCTGAAGAAGTAGTTGATCAATGATTCAAATCCCGCTCTCGACGAAGAAGTAGTTGATGGAAATAAATATCCGATCTCCATGATTATTAAACACGAATGGAGAAATTGAGCAAGTGATACCAAAAGCTATCACCGATTAATTAAAGAAAATCCCATGCAAATACACCGCATGATGGGATCATCTGACAACTGATATGAAAAGATGTCACTGAAAAATAATTGCTCAATAAATCCCATGTTGATTATATCACATGGTGGGATCATTGAAATCATATTGATTGACAATATTTATGGAGAAACATATATCACATATTCGTGATAATAATGTATTTGTATAAAGGCAAAAGATGATCTTATTATTGCCGGAAGAAGCACACAACATTCGAAGTGAAAATATCAAAACTAACTGAAAAGTAGTAAACACTCAACAATATGAAACGCGAAAAAGAAAATACATATGAAACTCATAAAAAGAAAAGGGGTGCGTCTCGAGAGTATAAAACCCCGTAACTCTGCCACCCCCTGGCATCAGGGTTTATAATGAAAGATCTAAATGATCTAAACTTCTTTTTCTTTTGGCGCCAATACTCTGTGGCTGATGAGCTTTGAATTTCAAATTCTTAAATGAAATATATGCCTGAAACTTTATCATTAGATCATCAACAATGTCAGCACATATTATTATATCTCGTGATGGCTGAGATATAAACTTGTGATCTACTCCTTGATCCAGAAAGGCAAGCAAATCGCTGAAGAAATTATTAATATTCAACAAACCTATAGGTTTGGTATGGAAGTCCCGCTCAGACCATGATGTGATGTTGAATATCTCATTGAGTGTGCCATAGCCACCTGGAAGAACAATAAAGGCATCACTATTATTCACCACATACATCAAACTATCATGCACAGACTGTGCTTGAAGCATCAACCCAGTTAAACCCCCTATACTACTGGTTCTAACTGTGGGATAGTGTAAGGCACTTGTTACTCTTATTCTCCCATTTTGTGCAACCTCTAAAAGATAACCCAAGAATCTATAATTACTCCCACCATACAATATATCGATTTTGTGTTTTCCTAATTCTTTTACGAATTGATATGCCATATCTATATGCTGGATATGACCTATCATTTTGGATCCACCTAAAATACATATAGTTTTAATTGGATGAGATCTATATGAGGATTCTGAGAACTCCATCTTTCTACACTAGACTTTCAAAATACTTTTATGAGAGATACATTTTCTGATTTGTGGATCCCAAATTTAAAGAACAAACTTCTTACTAAACGACAAATGACTTCACTATTTTAATTGAAAAAGAAGCGGCAGATAAGTCATTACTTTTGACAAAATTGCAAAAGAAAACGAAAGATATGATATTATATTTTTCAATGAAAATGACGTTACCGTTTGGCAGCTGAGAAATTTAAATATTGGAAAATAATATTCATCAACTTGCATTATTTTTTTATTACCTTATACCAATTTTGACATAACGGACTTACAAACTTGATCTTTTGAGACTAATTTTCATGACTATAACGTTCCCGTTCATCCTTAAATTGTATCCATAAAGCCATTAGTTCACGATGAACGTATCCACTGGGATGTGCATCAAGAATCTGTTGGATATCATGATCCATAGATTCCTTACTCAATACATCCTTGATAAATGCTATTTTATCTTCTCGATTTTTGGATACAAATCCCACAGATTTGCATCGTGTGTCACATGTCCACCGAGCACATTTATAGCACCCACCTAATCTTTTTGCTCTCCGTTTCTTTGCAAAACTACTTTTACCTGTACCTGGCATGTACTTAAATGAATTTGAAAATTCACCAGATAATCGAACTTGTGCTTCGATCAACCATCGAATATCTTCTGGGATGCCATTCCTCATTAGCACCCTTAATCTTTCGAGTCGAGCTCGATAAATTCTTTTTATGATATTCACTGAAAGAGATGGATAATATTTACGAAGATTCGAAAGCATTGAATCCATTATGATATTCAGACCCTCGGTATGGATGAATTTTGTGAATACAATGATAATCTATTTATAGATTGGAATTACGCGTATGAGATTTGACTCCGCGTCCTGAAGCGCATGAACTACGGCTCTATATTTGAATAATGAACATAATATGACATGTGGGAGCAGCGGCTCCATGTTGATAATGATGTGCAATAATGGCACCGAAAGATGATGTGATATGCCGATAAAATATCTATATGGTGATATAAACACATCATGTCTTCAAATATTTGTTCTCGATTAATATCACTACTAGCTAATATTGGGAATGAATCCCTAATAAATTTAGAATATATTAAGGGGGAGTATGAGCCCACTTCCTCTACATGTGAACTACTAGATATTATGGATCCACTAGATAGTCACATGTATATATGACTCGTAATCAGAAATTTACGAGATGATTTGCTCACGATTTGAGCATATATTCCAGATCAGATTAAGCTAGTAATATATCCCAAATAAACTTGAATAGATCCCAGAAAGGATCAAGATGTGCGCATACGAGTGGGATATTAATTGGCATACTATTCGAAGTCCTCCAGCCAATATCGAGAACATAATATATAAACTCCCATGACTGGAGATGAATACTGAGATACTGGCATATGTGTTTGGTGCTCAAGAAATCTCTCAGCATGAGGGAGAGTATTGGTAGTTGGAAATATGCGAAATTCATCACATTATATCCTCACAATTATATGAACATGAAGTTCAAAGATGCATGATAGATTATTAATCTTTGATACCAACTACAACCGCTTTGATAAATACATAATAATTCCCCAAATAGAATTAAAGTAAATGATAAAAGCAGGCATATACTTTTGAGAAGTATATAGACATAACCACAATGTGTAATTCCAATGGATGATTGATAATGAGATATCTCGGCAAGTTATGTTGCCATGAGGAAATAAATATTGAAAAATGTCGACATAATATAGCGCTATGAATGAAATGAGGATATCAATAATTGGAAAGAGGATATTGATAAATATGAGGATATCCATGACTCTGAAATATGTATATTGGAAATGAGGATATTAAAATCCATGATTTGTGAAAATGAGAATATTGAAATCCATCGAAATTGAAATATATGCCCTTATAATAAAATGAAACATATGGGCTGACTAAAGTGACTCGTGAGGAGATTTTGAACACTGTCTCCAATTCCGGAATGCACCTCAACTACGGCCTTCGTATCGTGGATCCAGACCCCCTATGGCTGTCAGATTCGTTTTCGAACACGCTGCAAATTGCAAGTTTCGGTATAAATCTTCTCCAACTAACACACCGACTCTCATAGTCTTAAGACTCTTTCCATCTGCCGACTAGGGAGATCAAAATCAGAGCTTGTTGCGTAGGAAACCACCCCATGTGGTGTGAGAAAAGCCCACTTGACTTTGGAATGCCAACCTCCCACCTCCCTACGCTCTTGCCTCTGTCTTTCTTTATGTAGCTCAGTCTGTCTAAGGCCCTTTAATCGGCCTTTAACTACTTGCCTATATAGAGAGTATATGAGTGACTTTCTATTCTAGTCGTTCTATCCCCTCTCACGCCTCTTCCTGCGTAGGTTTCCTCCTCAGCTTCTCTCTCAGTAGAAGCGTAGTAATCCCTTATCGCCTTTCCCCTCTTTCTATAGGCTATGTGAAAAGGAATAGGGGCGGGTTATTAAAAAGGGAAAGTGTTCTTGCATGGAAAGGGCCTACAAAGCTTTTGGCCGGGATACTATGACTAGTTAGGCTGCAAAGACAGCTATCTTCTCCTTGCTTGATCACTGGGGGGAACCAAAAAAGCACTATTCCTACTAGCCACGAGAAAGAGCGACCTAGTCTCTTACAAAAGAAGTTGTGGACTCAAATATGATGCTCGTACAACTCATTTGCTTTCCCTCGGGAAGAGAGCCCTTCTTGGACATATACTCAATCGGGCTATAAAATGACTCCATTTATGCCTTTTGCAAGGTCTACCCCTTAGAGAAAGAAGAGGTCTTGAAGAGCCTGATCGTAGACCCACCATAGGAGGAAAAGAATCCAGCCACTATAAACTTCTTCAAAGATGTAGTAACTACCTACCCAGATATCAAAAGTAGAGTGAAAATGCGTAAGAGAGCCACTATCAAATAGACTGAAAAGGTTGATGAAGATAGGTTGCTTGCTGCTGTTGATCTCTCCTAGGTAGAAGAATCAACAAGGCTGGGCCTAGACCAGAAGGAAAGAGCAGCTAAAGATCTCTGTCACAAAATGCCTCCCTTACTCAACTAGAATAGATAGAGTCAGGAAGTGAATGCCGAGTCCTAAAGGGAAGCAGTTACATTCGACTAGCTACCATGGCTAGATCTAATTCATTCTGTTCTGTCTTTGTTTGATATATTGGTAGATAGATGCCATACTGACTTTAGTTAGGCTCTGAAAGACCTCAGGTATTTGATTACAGGCAGGTTCACATGGCTCTATCCATACCATCTTCAAGACAGAGAAGATTAGAGAAAATCCATGGGTGTACGACCCGACCTAACAACGAGGAATGATGACCAAGGAAAGGATTCTAAGGCCCAGGTTGATTATTCATAGACCACTACCTCCTTAATCCAAAGAGGAACAATAAAGCTCAGTTCCAAGCACCAGTCTCACAGAACTAGGTTCTCTAAGGGACTGAAATTTCTCATTCAATCCAATGCTCGTCAAAATACCCCTTCCCGTGAAATAAAGGATAAGTCAGGGGCTAAGACTTTTAGGCAGCCAGAAACCAATGAGGTTCGAAAAAAGAGGCAGAGAAGGCTCTTCAAGACCAGTAGTAAGAAGGCTACTAGGCTAAAGAATAAGAATCTTCCAGAAGGAAGGGATGAGAGTCAAAGCCCGGGGAAGCAGGAAAACCCGCTTTAGAACTCCGTCACGGATCCGCACATGAGATAGAAGAACATGCCTTTGAAGCATCTGATAAAATATTGTATTTGAAAGTCTAAGTATGATGATAGACTTTACGTAGTTGAGAATCATATTTCTTTCAAAGTATGGGTTGCTTCCAAATCCCCTTAGGTTGGGTTGGCGCAAGCGCGAATGAGAATTACGAATCTACTTTTGATTTTGCTTTTGAAATTGCTTTCGTGTACCGTTTACAGCTTCTTGATCAATCGAAGAAGAAAGAAGTCCTAATCAAGTTTCATGGACCGGGAATCCAATCCAGCAGCAACAGGGGGAAGTTACAAAGCAGTCGTCCTATAAATGCTAGCAGGCAAAGCTGCAAGACCAGAAGATAGAAGCAATGTATGAAGAATGCCCGAAGTCTTGTTCTTAGATCTTCATTTTGATCGAACGAAGAGGGTCTTGTTATAAGGAATATTCATGGAAAGGACTCACTCATGTATGAAGAGAAAGCTCTTTCAGACCCTCGATCTTGATGTTGAGATATGCCTCAACAATTGGCGATATTGGAACATTGAAGGTGCTCAAAGGTACAATCCTTAACGACCGCGGGGCGGGGAACGAAGGAGAAAGTCCATTGGCGCTAGCGTGGACGTGTGCTTACCAATGCCTTTATCCCGGGGAAAGATCAAAAAGAAAGTCAGATATGTCCGCCACTGCTTAGCTACATGGACAGCTACTTTAGCTCCTCGGGAGGTTTGTTCGAGTATCTTCACTTACTCTCTGCTTTGCGCCCTTACCCTGTCCTCAATAGTGACCGGTACAGAGACCTCAGCAGAAAGAGCCGGCAGTGGGGAAAAAAGGCTGAAGTACGATAGAAAGAAGGTAGAAAGAAAGAACGATCAAGTCGAGCAGAAGCGCAAGCAAAGAACTGGAGTTCCTACTTCCAAGACGAACTTGATTGAGTTTGAATCCCCCTGCTGATGATTATCAAATGATAGATTTAGCGACACTGAATGATTAAATTAAGACCTTTCAAATTCCTCCTGCAAATGCTAATCGATCTACTCTTCCGAAAGCTTATGAGAAAGATTAAGATCCGGGACAGGAGTAGATGGCTTTGAAGTCGGTTTAGAAAGCAACTTACCAATTACCGATAGCGAGGCTGTGCAAGACCTTGAAGGCTAGCTCCTCTTCCTGTCCTATTGATCAAAGAAACTGGGTCATTAAGAAATGCATGATTTTCGATCTTGAACAACGATAGACTGAACACCAACCAAATTTCGAGTTAGAACCACTAGCTTATAGTAAACCGGGACCCCAATGGAAAAGGAACTAATGCCGCTGATAGGAAAGACATAGACTGTATGCCCACTTAGCGCTCTACCACTTAAATTCAATGACGTTCTTAACCTACCTTTCCCCATTCGACCCCACTAACGGAACACTCTCTGACTCCCACTGACCAACTAGTGCGCAATGACGATCAACCCGCAAGTTACTATCTTTTCTTTTATTAGCTAGTATTGATTTTCTTCTAGACGCTACTTACTTACGATGTTTTCTTTCACAAAGTAGCGCATCCTTACTTATAGTGTAAGGTAGGTTTGTTTGGGTATAGCAGGACTTGAACCTGCGACCATTAGGTTAAAAGCCCAATGCTCTACCAACTGAGCTATACATCCCCAAAAAAGCAAATATAGATAGTAATATAGTAGTCAATAAAGATTGGTGCAGAAAAGAGGGGGTCTGGCCTTCTCATCATATTCATATTATATTAAAGTCTGTATGAGGCTCGTACTGCGGAGCAAGTGAAGAATAAGGGCGCGCGTTAGCACTCCTGCAATAAAACGGCCTTACTCAACAAGCGCGCCTTTATTAGTAAGTTGTTTCCACTCATTGAAGATTCTATCTACAAAATAAGGTCAACGGGGGATACTCAAGTTGCTCTGACTGACACCATCTACGAGAAGGTGAGGTCGTCTTTTTTTCCGGCCGCCATACGGTTCGTTTGCCTTAAAGACGGAGAAAGGGAGGAGCTGTTATCTATGTAATTATGGTCTTTGTTAGCCCCGGTCGAGCACTCTCTTTGCTGTGTTCAATAGAGTCTTACCAAACAAGACTGACTTCTGACCAACCCGCGAAGGGTTGTGAAGTTGGACCAGGTATGAAGAATGAATCTATATCTGTGTACAGTACGGAGGCCGACGGCTGCTCAACTGTTCGAGCCCGATTCTACAAAGGTAGAATGCCTGGTCGAAGGTCCAGTACAGTAGGTAGCAAGCGTGTTCATTTTGGCTCCCGAGCGAGAACGAGAAATAGGCGATGCACCATCCTTGCTGCTACCTACGTTTTCCTTGACTTGACAGATTCATCCAATTGAATCCACACTCAAAGGAACAAGCTCGCGACGAAAGAGAAAGTATCAGCATTAAGAAACTTCTTGAGGTTAGCAGTGAAAGAAAGAGCCCGGCATTCATTTCTTCATTCATATTCATAGCAGAGTCTACCAAAAGAGGTACCAGTCTCATCGTGGTGATTAGAGGACACCTCTGATCGTTCACCTCTAATTTTCAATTCCTCCCCAGTTATATGATCAAAGGGGTCTAGAGAGCGGGGCTATTCTTCTTCCGGGGAGACAAAGTCTTCCCTTCTACTGACCGAACCCTCAGTTCGGAGGTCTTCGTCAACATGTTATGAAGCTCCAGGCTTCGGCGGGTCACCATTACTTGACTTAGAAAGGCAAAGATTTGGGCAAGGGAAAGCGCAGTGCGCCTGGTGCAAATGGCTTTCGAAGCATCCAGGGTTTGATTGTTTGATAGAAGGGAGGAAGCGGTTTATTCATCAATCTTCCAACCCTTCTTTCTGTTGTTTGATGTCATTGCGTCGCCTTGTCATATGTTCCTCCCTCAATGGATTCTTATGTCCCTGGGGGTTCGGGTGACAGGCAGATATGGGAAAGGTTGGGCCCCCTTCCTGGAGCATTTAAGCGGTTGGGGCAGGGGCTCATGCAATCAAACATTAAAGAATTCTGCTGCATTCCTCTTCGGGTTCATTGGTCAAGTAAGGCCTAGAGAAGGGAGAGGAAGCAACGCTCTGAACTCATTAATTCAGATAAAATATTTGGTAAATTGCAGTGCTTGCCTAAGGCGAGGTATGCTTTTAGGAGTGAGAGTGAACAACTTTCTTTGCTTCATCGCCGGAGAGCCAGAGCGAACCAAGCTGACCTAAGGCTATCACTAAACTAGACCAAATGACGTAGTCATTCTTGAGGCACTACTTTCTAGAGTATAGTTGAGGTCCGAAGGACGTTCGATGTTTAGCTCTTCCCGTCGCGCCCTATTTTATAGACGATATAAGAAAGACTATAAAGTTTAGATCTATAATCCACTAGCTACTACCTTATTGTTAGACCTTTTAGCACTCTTTCTCTTATCAAATTCATATCGGCTAGTCGGTCATTGAGGAATACTATAGGACAGGTCCGGCAAGCTCGTACCCGATACGATCAAGGGTGGAAGTAGACAAGCTGAGTAGAGAAGCTTTGCGTGGAAGGAGATCAATTAGTCTTTTTTGGCTGTGGGTGATTTTCCCACAGTTGAGCCTTTCTGTCCACTTCCTGTGCATGTCAATCAATCTTTTGCATGGACTTTCGTTCTAGCTTTACTCGATCGCATGGATCGGAGTCACCCGCACCGGTCTTATGTTACCTCACTAGCTCACCGACCCCAGCATCGCTACGTTCGTTCACTCAAAGATAAGTAAGTAATGGGCGCAATCCATATAGGAGACTCGACCAGATCTCTTACCCATTCTCATTTCAAGAGGTCTTGTCAGAGCCTTTAGTTTGTCCATCTCGCATATTCGAGAACAAATAGCCTTCAGATTGTGGGAATTGAGTTGACTGCCCAGATGTTCGCAAGGCTCTGCAAGACCTGCTATTCTCCCAGAGGTCGAGCCCCTCTTTCGGGAAAAGCATGGAAGGAAAAGCGGATTTCGATGCTCGGTAGGGAAGGAAAAGAGATCATATCTGTGCCCCTAGCTCTAAGACTATTGAAGCAAGCAATGCCAAGTACAAGGAGAAGGAAGCTTTTAAGGCTTTCCCAGGTCTAGACTAGTTATCCTCTAGAATAGAAGAGGATTTGCCTAACCCAGAGAATAGTGGTTTGGGCTATAGCCTAATCAATCCCATCTTGTTCACGAATTTAGTATCCCCTCTCAAGATCTTTCATTTCAGTTCTTTAGCTGTAAGGAGGTTTCTTTTTTGCTGTCTTCCCCTTCCTTGACTTAAAATCTTCTTCTTCTTCCTCTCAATTGAGTGGAGCTTTCTGAGCTATCGTATTGGTAGTGCTAAAGATCCAAATCCTATTCAGGACATTCATTGAAGAAGACTTAGTCGGCATATAGCTTCACACAGGCGAGAGGTTTTATCTACTCATAAAGAAGTCCAATACAATCCCATGCGCATCAGCTAACGCTTCCATTTCTTTTCTTTGGTTTACTTCTTGGATTCAATTTCTTTTTTTTTATGGTAACTTATGTTATTGAAAATTTGGATAGATTCATTTTGTGATAATACTTTACTCACTACGGAACTTCCTTTGGGCGAGCCTACTTACAACACTTGATTGAGTGCGGAGCTACTTCGCCCCTTCCGTTGGGAAAATGTTCACTCGATGCTGGTCTAAGTAAAATCGCTACTGCAAGCTCCATGTCTTATTAAATAATACTAGTAGGCCCTGAGCCCGTTCCTCTTGCCATCTCTCTTTGCTAAGTTCTTTGTTTTCATTCCAATATTTTATAGATAGCTAGGTTAGAATCTGAGAATAGCTAAATTGAGAATTAAGACCCGCTGAGAAATTACGTAAGAGAAAGAGATTGATAATCAGTCTCTTTCAAAGCAAAGGCTCTAAGAAGACCAGAGATTTTGAACATATTATCAGTGCATGCAGTCACTCGTGTTGTGAATGAAAATTATATGCTGTACTCTTTTCCTTGACTGAGGTTTTATCCCACTGGGTTTTCCCAGCAAGGTTTTTAACGAGGCAGCTTAATCACAACTAATATGGAATCTCCAAAAGAGATTTGGGATATATTGCAAAGAATATGAGTTCGATATTACAAACTTCACTGAGTATGATACTCATCCTTGGAAGATTATTGAAATGCCTGGGGCATATTTATAAAATACGCGTTGCACTCTTTTTCCCTTGGCTGAGATTTTGTCCCATTGGGTTTTTCTAGCAAGGTTTTTAACGAGGCAATTGGAATAGCGTATTAGTATGAATAATGTATTATTTTTCCTTCATTAGGATTTTTCCCATTGGATTTTTCCTAATAAGGTTTTAACGAGGCATATTCATGGCATAATGAGGAACACTACAAAGATCAAGATTATTCCTCAAAGCTTGAAAATAGAAGGAGTAGTTATACTCTTTTTCCTTCGATCAAGTTTTTCCCACTGGGTTTTCTTGACAAGGTTTTAATGAGGCAACACGTGGATATCCACCAACAATGAATGATATACATGACAGATTCACTCAGTTTTTGTCCCACGAGGTTTTACTGAGACGGCACAAGAATACTCATACAAGAATTATCAAGATAAAGGGGGAGCAAATTTACGAGATTACAGATTGCTAAAGTTTTATCCCACGGAGATTTCCTACCAACATTATGATGCAACATGATATGATTGCCACAAGTTCCAATACAAACAGTTTGAAAGTTTTTCTCCCATTAGGTTTTTCTTCAATCTAGTTCAACAGATATTTATGTAAATAGTCATTCAAGGGGGAGTGCTATAATATACCTTGAAAGTGACATTTCAATTACCAATTTGTTTTTATATAGTGTGAATGACTATTATGCCCTTGATGTAATTATGTAATTACGATTGTGTCATCTTAAGTTTTCCTATAAATAGGACTTCAGTTATTAATGAAAAACTACCTGAGAATCATTCTCTATTCTCTCTCTAAATTATCTCTCTATAATATTTCGATTTTATAACAGTATAAAAGAATTCATGTGGTTCCTTATATTTATATTCACGATTCAACGGTAAGAAGAGTAAGTTGAAGAGTTCTTTGTTAATATTTTTCTGGAAAGTGGCCAACGGTTTCGAGAAGAAAACCAAACCAAACCAAACATACCCAGTATATCCCGCTCAGAGCAGGGTCTGGGGAGGGTAAGATGTACGCAGACCATGCCCCTACTTATTACAGTAGGGAGGATGTTTCCGTGAAGACCCTCAGCTTAGTGCACAACAACATATTGAGTGAAAAATACAAAGGGAAGCATATGATACAAAAAAAACTCGATACCATACCTGAGCCCATGGCTTAATCCACATGGGACTTACCTAATAGGAATTTGGCTACTTCACTCCCGATGAACGCTGCTACAACAGAAGAGAGGTTGACTCCGCGCACAGCTCCCTGTCAAAAATACACCACACGCAAAAGGCAATCGGATAAAATATACAGTAAATATAAAAATGCCAAGCTCTAGGTCAAAGATAACCGAGACAACCCAATCCTGAGGCTCTCAATTACAGCACCACTCCCAACTAAAGAATCAACAACTCTGATCTGGCGCCTCCAAGCGCACCTATCAACAGTCATAGTCTCAGAAAGGTTTAAGGCCTTCAAATCCAATCTCACCTGCTCCTCCCATGTCCTACTCGGTCTGCCTCTCCTCCTCTCCCCGACAACTACTAAACTCTCGACCCTCCTCACCGGAGCAGATGTCTGCCTCCTGCGGACGTGGCCAAACCATCTCAATCTCCCTTCCCTAACTTTCGTTGAAATGGACGCCACTTCTAGCGCGTTTCTGAAGACCCCGTTCGAGATTCTATCTAACATTGTGCGACCACACGCCCAGCGTAACATTCTCATTTCAGCCGCTTCCAACTTGCTCTCAAGCGACTTCTTCATCGCCCAACATTCGGAGCCATACAACATTGCAGGTCGGATTGCCGCTCTATAGAATTTACCCTTCAACTTTAGAGGGACTTTCTTGTCGCACAGGACCCCTGTCGCTGCTCTCCACCTTAGCCACCCCGCCTTGATGCGAAGAGTGACATCATCTTCACACTCACCTTCCTTTTGAATGATCGAACCCAAATACTTGAATTTATCTGTACGTGGAACGATCTGATCCGCAATCATTACCTCTACATCTTCCTCGTTGGCCTCACCACTAAAGTTACACTAGAGATACTCTGTCTTAGATCGGCTCACACGCAAGCCCTGGGATTCTAACTTAGACCTCCATAGCTCCAACTTCGAGTTCACCTCCCTCCTCGACTCCGCCACTAACACAATGTCGTCAGCAAAAAGCATGCACCACGGGACGCCATCTTGTATCCCCCGCGAAATGACGTCAAGGATCAGAGCGAACAGAAGAGGGCTTAGCGCCGACCCCTGGTGTAGCCCTATCTCAACTGGGAAACACTGGGTGTCGCCAACTGGGGTCCTAACGCACGTCCTATCTTGGGAGTACATGTCTTGGATCGCCCTAATGAACGGCAATGACACCCTCCTCTCTACTAGGCTCCTCCAAATAACATCGCGCGGAATGCTATCATAAGCTTTCTCTAGATCTATGAACACCATATGGAGGTCCTTACGCCGCTCTCTAAACTTCTCCATAAGGCGTCTGACGAGATGAATGGCCTCAGTTGTGGACCTCCCCGGCATGAAGCCAAATTGGTTCTCTGAGATCTCAACTTCTCTTCTAACCCTGCATTCCACCACTCTTTCCCAAAGTTTCATAGTATGACTGAGGAGTTTAATACCCCTATAGTTACTACAACTCTGAGCATCGCCTTTGTTCTTGAAAAACGGCACGACAATACTATGCCTCCACTCCGTTGGCATCTTAGAACCTCTGAGAAGGATGTTGAACAGCTCTGCTAGCCACTGAACTCCGAATTCCCCCAGACAAAGCCACACCTCAATAAGGATCTGATCCGGGCCTACAACCTTAGCTCTACCCATTTTCACTAGGGCACCCTTTACTTCTTCCTTGCTGATGCTTTCACAGGAACTAAACGAATGGGCAGAAGATAGACTAACTCCATGCACCATCGAGTCACTACCCCTAGCCACATTAAAAAGTTTAAAAAATACCTATTCCACCTCTCCTTAATAGCCACATCGTTCACTAATATTTGGCCCAAATCATCCTTAATAAACTTAACGGGACCCAGGTCGCGCCGCCCTTTTTCCCTAGCTTTCGCTAGTTTAAAAATAGCATTCGCTCCTTCTTTGGTGTCTAGGCGCTTGTACATCTCCTTGTAAGCCTCCCCTTTATCCTTAGCCACTGCCTTCTTAGCCTCTCTTTTCGCCACCTTGTACGCTACAATCTTCAAGATTCTCTTCTCCCCAGCACTAACCGATAAAAGCTCCTTAAATAGCGCTTGTTTAGCTTTAACATTCTTTTGGACCTCCTCATTCCACCACCATGCCTCCCTAGGTCCACTAGACCTGCCCGAGGACACCCCCACCACCTTCTCGCCCACCCTCCTAATAGCATTGGTCATGCTGGTCCACATAAGGTTAGCATCGCCCCCTTGCAAAAAACCTCCTTCGCGGGTCAGAGACTCCTTGAATACTGCCGCCTTCTCACCCTTCAGATCCTTCCAGAGAATCCTAGGTCTAGCTTCTCTAGCCCTTCTAACAACACGACCTCCCATGGATAAATCCATAGCCAGCAACCGGTGTTGAGAAGCACAGGCCTCGCTCCGGAACACCTTGCAGTCCGCGCACGCCCTAGCATCACGACTGCGCAAAAGAAGGTAGTCAATTTGGGTGTTGTGCCCCCCACTACTGAAGGTGATGAGGTGCTCAACTCTCTTCTGAAAAATAGAGTTTGCAATTACCAACTCATGCGCAGTGGCAAACTCCAACAGTGCGGAACCTCCTGCATTCCTAACTCCGAATCCGAAACCCCCATGCGCACTATGGTAACCATCCACCCTCTCACCAATGTGCCCATTGAAATCGCCCCCCAAAATAATAAATTGATCGTCCGGAATACACCCGACCAACTCATCTAAACAAACCCAAAAAGCTTCCTTAACAAGCTCACCCAAACCAACATGAGGGGCATATGCACATACCACGTTAACCACCTTCTCCCCAACCACCACTCTAACGGACATAATCCTATCATTACACCTCTTTACTTCCACGACATTGTCCTTAAGCTCTTTAGATAAAAGAATACCCACACCATTACTCGAGTTAGCAAGGCCTGAATACCACAATTTATAACCGTTCGCCTCCCTGGACTGCGCCCCCTTCCACCTAGTCTCATGTATACAAGCCACATCAACCCTTCTCTTACCCAAAACATCCACGAGCTCCAAAAGCTCACCCGTCAAGGTACCCAAATTCCAACTACCAACCCGCAAACGGCGCGACATCAACCAACAAAAAACACAAACGCACTACGAAAATAAATAAAATGTGGTAGTGTGTAGCAAAAGTGAAAATACGATGAGAATGTAAAAGAACAATTTAAGCATGAAAAACGCAAGGAAAGCACAATAAATTATAGATATATAGCTAATAAAAAATGAAATTTAACGAAAAAGTACAATGATACCAGCCTTCGAGACGACTTGGAAAAGTGGAAGCCTTCGAGAGGATTCCGAGCAGCTTGAAAAATCGGCAAGGTAACCTGCAATACAGCCATCTATATGCTATACGCTATACTACTGTTAGATTGAATGGGGGAAATAAATGCAGCGTTGTATTATTAATTTTCCGGCGATACGCCGGCCAAAAATGGCAAGATGAAGTATTTTTCCCCCCAAGAAATACATTGAAGGAGATGAATTACTTATGCCGTTGATTATTGAATGAAGACGATAAATATTACGCTACAATAGTGGACACAGATCGCATCTGTTGGGCCCAAACCAATAGTTCTATTTTTTCTTTAGCATGCATATAACTAAAAGTTTTGGGGCCCATTGTTTCTACTCTTAAATTTTTCTTGTAGTTTCCTTTCCGCTCCGGGCTTCGGCCCTCTATCTAAAGGTGGCCAGGAAACTCGGACCCGACGGGTTGATCCATCGACCTGAACTCGTCGTAACCGTGTAGAATCCGGACCCGACCAACCCAATTCGGACCCGTGGTATATACGGGTGTGGTCTGGGTCCTACATTTTGCGACCCGTTAACCCGGCTGGAAAATAATTTTTTTTTAAAAAAAACTAAAATTTAAAAAAAAAAAATTAGAAATTATATCTATAAATACAAGCTTATTTTCCAATTATTTCCTTTGTTCATTAGTTATTTTTTCGTGTATAAAATCATAATAAATAAAATTTTAAAAATAATTTTTCAAAAAAAAAAATCCAGGGGTCGAACTCGGACCCGTGGCTGGCCCGTGAACCCGCCGATCCGTACATTCGGGTGGGGTCCGGGTTCGGGTCCGCCTATCCATAGACCCGGGAAGTCGAATCCGGACCCGTGAATGGACACCTCTACCTCTATCTGCTCAAAAAAACAAAAGGGTTAAAATGTGGGACAATGTTCCTTTCAATTTGAGTAAATATCATGGACATGATTCAATTTCACAAGTTAGACATGAAAGATCCGTTTGCATTTTGAATATTTTATACAAAAAGTCATTTAGTATAAAAATATATTCCATCTATTTCAATTAAAAATTAAACTTTCAAATAAATAAATCCCATTAGAAGAATATACATTCAAAATAGAAACCTTAATTTTGTTATAAATTACGATTTGAAATAAAAAATTAAGAAAATAAGAATAGACTGTTCTAAATGAATTGTACCTTCATTAGAGTAACTGCAATTAAAAAATGGTACTTTTAATCAAAATTAACTCATCAAATGAAAATAGAAGTGTCTAGAATACCTACAAAGAAGTAAATAATCAAAATTATTTAAAAAGTAAAAAATAATTAAATATAAACGGAAGTACTATAACAATTGTACTACACACAGACCGACATTTTTTATGGAACAAAGACTTGCAAAAAAAGGCAAGTGCCAAACTTATTGTACTACACACAGACCGACATTTTTTAAAATAATTATCTCAATAAAAATTATCTTGTAATTATATAATGCACTATACGAGAATTATATATTAAAAATTGATTATTCTTTCGGAGGAGACATGTGATAACATAAGCACATATATATATATATATATATATATATAATATATATATATATATAGACTTAAAATTGGAGAGTCGGCCAAACAAACCAACCCTTTGAAAATTCGAAAGATTATTCCCTTTCACAAGAATATGCTCAATTTGCTATTTTCGTCCGTCCCATAAGAGTATGCTCATTCTATTTTAAAAAATACTTCTTATACTTATAAATCAACGATAATTAATATACTCGTACAACAAACAATGAAACAATTTCTTGACTCAAATCCACCACCGCCTAACTTTTATTAAAACTCATACGGTTCGGATAACTCTGGCGAGTGAACTTCCTGATCGGACCTACACACAAGAAAACACGTGAACTGAGCCGGGGCTTCACCGGCGAAGGCCCTCCGGCGCGAGAGTAAGTATGGTGAATATATGCTAAGAATAAGATTAATTGACTATGTTGAGAGTCAAGAATTCTGTGTACGAGTATAGGTGTAAGGACACCTGTTTATATAGGCATGAATGTTGCAACCCTAACTTGCAGAAGAAGTCATCGAGTTCGTATTGATATTGGACTCCATATATATGGGAAGTAGAATCCTGATAAGGATCGGGTATGTAGTTTTCTTGTGTTAGGTAAGGATATCTTTACTGTATCTATCTTGGATTTCACCAGATTAGGCGTCGTGCTTGAAGGATAGGACCTTCGTATACTGAACCGAGTCGACATGATAAGTTGGTTACCTGGTAACCAGTCTTGATTTAGATATGAGCTGAGGCCGACTGAGTTAAGGTCTGACTCAAGTCGGCCTGAACATTATAATGGATGCTGAGCTCGTTCCTGGGCTTTGTAAGGTTTTAGTTTATGGGCCCTGTTGGGCTTATGCCCAAGTTCCTTAGCTCCACGTAATCACTGCGGTTTATGTCATTCAGTGGTTCCCGAGTTTCTATCTCGGCGTGCTGAGTAGGAACTCAAGTCCGTCTTTTATCCTTCAGGGTTTTTGGTTGCTTCCATAAAGCCGACATTACTTAAGTGCTATGTCGGTCTTGGCTTGGTTGGACGTCTCACCGAATTTCAAGGGGCTGGTCATACCAATTGCTTCATATCCTGTCATGTGGTTGGACGGCGTGCGCGTGGAGAGATGAAGGGACATTCTCTCCTGGAAAATTTCGCCTATTAACGCGGCGCAATTATGACACCCGCGTGCCCACCTTATAAAATTAAAACCATTTCCTTCATTCTTCGGATTCCTAACAGAGAACAGTTTGCAGCAGCCCAGCGACACTTTATACCGCACTATTTCCGGCCGTTTTTCTGACGATTTACTCTGATCAATTTCTCCGGTGTTGTTTCCCGTTTATTTTCATCCGCTCATCTTTGCTTCTTGAGGTACTTTTTCGGCTTCATTTCCTGCTTATATTTTCTGCCATTGTTGAGTTTTTCAAAGCTTTAAATCTCCTCTGTTAAACTTCGCGTCCTCAAGATGTTTAAGCATGGGTATTTGGAAAAGAATTCCACTTACGGTTTCTACACTAGGAACTATAGGATTTATGTTAAATCCGATGGGTCGTGGAAGGTTTTATCCCTTGCGGCCATTGGCGAAATGTTGTATATGAACAAAACCCTTAGAACGGATGTTAAATATCCCTTTGGGTCTTTTGCGCCTATGACTGTAAATGGCGGTGATGCCGACGTGTTGAGTCTTGATAGTTTGGATGAAGTCCTAGACTGCATCTTTTTGCATTATTTCAATGACAAGTCTCAAGCTCGGCTTCGTTTTGGGGGAGGTTTCTCCTCGACCCAAGTGGTTGAGACGAGAAAGAAGATTACCTCGTCATCTTCACAGGGTGAGTCTGATCCCTTGTCTTTTTCTACAGGTATGGCTGGAAAGAGTACTTCTGACAGGCCCGTCGGGGAGTTTGACTCCGAGGTTGCCGGCACAAGACGGAGCCGAGGCAAGGGCCAGATAAACCGGGGAGGCTCCTCCCGGCCTAAGTATCCTAAAGGGGGAGGTGAGATGCTTGAGGAACTTTATACCACGTATGAGGTGGATAGGAGTGAGTACAGACTTTACCACAGTTTAGCCACTCCTTTTGCTGACGATCATGAAGCTAAGACCTTCTACTATAGTGATACCCTGGTTCCATTTTATTTCAAGCAGTTCCACCTCGGTCTAAGGCTGCCCTTGGACCCTTTCATTAATCAATTTCTAGAAGATTGGGAAATCGTCCCAGCCCATATCGGTGCCAACGCGGTTAGATATCTCGTCGCCTTTATTATTCTGTGTCGTAGTCTCGATTTCGATCCATGTATGCTTGCCTTCTATCACTTTTTCAATTCGTCCTACAACTTCAAAACCAGAACCATCACCATTAAGTCCGATCCTAACAAACCCAAGCTCATGGCCCCCATTTCAAATACCGTCAATAAGGTCACGGGTTGGAACATGCACGTGATCAAGGTTGAGAGCCGGCATGGCTGGGAATTCACAGCACCCGTTAATTCACCGCATCGCCCTTCGCGCGTTCATGAGCCGGACTGGAGTACTGATTTGATTGCAAAGCTCGAGCAGTTCTCCTCCGTCGCCATTCTTAACTGGGCCGTGTTGGTATATATTCGGTATACGCGCTATTGTACGGAAGCGTAAATAAAGTGCGGAAATGAAAACGACACAAGATTTATAGAGGTTCGGTCAAACGTACCTACGTCCTCTCTCCGTATCTTTTTATATATGCTAAAGATAAACCTCTGCACACCTCTTCTATCGGTCGAGGGATTGCCATTACAATTATCGTCTTCTATCGGTCCGAGATAAACCGTTCACACACTTGTCTTTTTGTCGGTCCAAGTTAAACCATTTTCCTTTTCTATCGGACAAGTAATCAACCTATCTAGCTTTCTATGGATACTAGACAAACCTCACGTGGATATAAATTGCTATTCTAATAATCCCGGATCCTTGATCCTAATAACACCAAATCCAATCTTATCCTTTCTTTTTCCTCTCATGTATAATACTCAAACACTTATCAATATAAGCTCAAATACAACAACAAGAATGTTTATACAATGATATCACAAGTATAGTTGATTTGCTCAAGGTTGTTGTGTGGATTGATACCAAATGGTTTGGTATTTATAGGCATTTTCCTCCAACTAGCCGTTAGCCTCTTCTGACTCTTTAACTTACGTTACGCTTCTTCTGTAGCGTACGTTAAGTGTGTTACGTACATTAGCAACTCATTGTTGCGTACGTTAAGCTCAATGCAGATTACAATAGCTTTCGTTTCTTACATTACGTACGTTGTCATCCTTCATTACGTACGTTAACTACGTTCAGTAGCGTACGTTATTCCTGGAACATAGCGTGCGTTAAGCAGTCAATATATACATTGCCTTCTTTTGTCAAACTGTCCGTTGTGATTGACATTGACACGGAATCTTCCAATGGGTGTCTTGTTTGAATTCTGAAATACTTCATTACGTACGTTAACAACTTTGTGTTACGTACGTTAAGCACCTTCGATAGCGTGCGCTATACAATTCATATAGCGTGCGTTAAGCATGTTATCTGCATTCGACTTTTCTGACTCGTCTGATCAGGTAACTTTACTGACTCGTCTGATCAGGTAACTTTGCTCTCTGATCTGATCAATTAGCGTTCCTCGACTGATCTGGTCAGGTAACTTTTCCCGTTCCGAGCGTCTTCGACTCTTTGTTGTTTTGTTTTGCTTCCCTGTTGTTTTTGTTTGTTTAATAACTAATCATCAAAACTCGATAATGAATATTTGGAATAAAATATTCCAACAATCTCCCTCTTTTTGATGATTACAAAACAACACTCTTGAATGGGATAAACCTGCAAAATAATATATATATATATATATATACAAACATACAGATCAAGGTTTTCGACTTTGTCCATTTCATTAGTTTTCGACTCCCATCTTTTCTTTTCTCCTTTTCAACTTCTTCTCATTTTTTCAACTTCTTCTTTTCTTTTTCATCTTTCGACTTTCGACTTAAATCGTATATATATATTTCTATTTTTTCTCGTCATTCTTCCATGACGCTTTCTCTCATTTTTCTCCCCTTATACCATTCTTCTTTTATTCCATTCTTCTCCCCCTTTTTGTTATCAGCAAAAAGTATATAAACAATGATAAAGATAAATGCAAAAATGGGTAAACTCCTCCTGACAAATATATCTCCCTTTTAAAAATATAACAACTCCCCGTAAGTTAATTATCAATTTTGAAAATATCAATGATAAAGATATCAATTGATGAAATATTTAATTTAATTTTTGGGGACTCAACCGATAGTTGTTTTTTCTTTCGAAATATAGACGATATTTGGAATAAAGGTTCCTTCTGGAATCCAAATCTTTTTAATTTTTATCGTCCGACGTGGGCTTTTGCAATTTGAAATGTGATGCCCAATTTTTAAACATTTATCACAACGGGGTATTTTCAAATTTAAGGATTCGGTTTTAAAATTTGGTTTGTATCCTAACCCTTGTTTATTCAAAGTATATTTTTGAACAGAAAGCATATTTTTAAATTTCTCGTTTTCGAGAGAAAATTTGTTCGTTAAACTTTTAAATTCATCTTGAACTTTCAAAAGATCATTCTTTAATTTATTTTCAATATCAAGACAATTTGAATAACCGGTCTCGATAATTTCCCCTTTTTCAAACTTGGAGATTTCGTCTCCCAAAATTTTATTTTTCGATTGAAGGGATTTTATTTCGGATAAAGCATTTTGAAAATCTGTATGCAATAATTCGAATGCTTCCAATAATTTGTCTTGAGACGATGTACTAACCTGACTTTCGACGTCGCTTGCGTCAAATGAACTTCTTGCCATGAGTGCGAGGTTATTTTGATTGAAATCATCATCTTCATCCTCATCGCTCCATGTTGCAACGAGAACTTTCTTCTTTGGATTTTCGCCTCGGCAATTTTTTGCAAAGTGGCCTGGTTTACCACATATACGACAGTTGTTGTCGAATTTCTTAGATTCACCCGATTTGATGTCCTTGTTTCTCCAGTTCAATAAGTTTTGAAACTTATTAATATTCTTGGCATAATATGCCGATTCTTCATTGTAACACCTCGAGATATTCAGGATTATTACAGCGCCGTAGATCCCTGATATAAGGATTTACAAGGCTAAAAATTTGAAAACAACCTTATTTAAAATAACAACTGAAAAATTAATTATTACATCACCAGTTCAAAAGGTACAAATCGGTCCACATCCGAATATAAACTTCAAAATACAACCAAACAACAGCGTACTCGAGTACTTTATTAAAACAGAATTAAAATCTGATAATCATTCCGGCCGGAACATCACTCTGCGCCCTCGTCGTCATGCAGCTCTAGTGGTTGTTTTCCCGCTCTTCTGGATCCTGAACATAAAATAAACGTACACCCCCGAATGGGTTAGCACAACGATGCTAATACAAGTACGATAATTATGAAACAATGATCTATTCAACAATCTTCAAATATCAATAATCACAACAAGTCCCTCCAACGAGAAACGTTAACAATGTACAACACAACATGTCAATATCAACATACTCAGGGTATTCCAACGATCCAGTGCACACAGCTACAGATTCCCATGATGATCCCGTCGGACCAACGCATGGTGGAAATACCTGTCGAACGATCCAGCGCACACAACTATAGATTCCCATGATGATTCCGTAGGACCAACGCATGGTGGGCAAAACAATTACAACACATATCCACGACACTCAACAATATAATCGACATTAATACGAACAAATATAATAAGGTACTTGCCTTAGGAAGATGGCAAGAATTAAATACTTCAACGACTGTCAATACGCCCGAAAGGTCACCCCTTTGATCATTCACCTTGCAAGACTCAGACCTTATTCAAAATCTATAAAAAAGAGTTCAACTTACGTCACAAAGTTAACGTACAAACACCTAACGCCTTAGGTTATAACCGAGTTAACATTAACGTACGGCCGGTTCACGGTTTATCTTCTCGACGAATGCTAAGCCGAATTAATGACATACTTCATACAAATAGAATGACCATATCGGAGATGAAATGCCGACGTCTACGGATTCATGGATATACATCTCATCATAATCCAAACCTTAATCTCGATTTCAACTTCCAATATATATATGGTTCGGCTAATCTTTACAATTGATATCAAAGGTATGATTCAAGATATAAGCATACCAAAACGTACTTCGAAAGGAAATGATACAACAGTGTTCCGGGGTTTGATTCTAACAACATAGTCGATTCATTATAACCATGAATATGAAGAAGATTGTTAATTCAAGCATCTCTTTCAAAAACACGAACTATCTTCGGTGAAATACCTTAGTAATCTCATAAAACTCATTCGAAATCATGTTCAAAATCCATAACAATCTTAGGTAACTACATCTTAGGGTTCTATCCCAACAAGGTTCAATTAATATACTTAACAATGAAGGAGAACCGAAGTATAACTGAATCTATTCTTCTTAAAACATGGTGTTCGACTCATCATGATAGTAACGAACTTGGTAATTTCAAAAACAGGTTCAAAACATCATTAAGAACATGTATTTTAGTTGGTGAAGGATCAACATACCTTAATATAAGGAAGAATGACGAAACACTTGGTGAAACTCAACACTGGAAGCTTGAACACCAATCCACAAGGGTCTACGATCTTCTAAACCGAGATGGGATGTTGATATAAGAGATTTATGAGGCTAGGGAGTTCTCAGGTTGCAGAAATCGGCCAATGAGTGAGTGGGAAATGAAAAGGAGGTTGAGGTCTATAAATAGAATTTTAGACATTACGTACGTTATCAAGGAAGAATTACGTACGCTAGCCTTCTAACGCACGCTAACCACAAAGGTCTTACATACACTAGCGTCTGGCAAAAGCTCACTGCCTCGTTCCTGGCCTCTATTACGTACTTTAACAACTTCCTTTACGTACGTAATGTAGTCGACGTAGCGTGCGTTATGATACACCATTAACGTACACTATGCTCGTTGACTCACTTTATCAAGAAGCCGTCCAGGTTCACGTGGGGAAATCCGACAATATTCCCCCCGGCTCCACACTCCGACCTTCCTTTATCTTGTCTTGACCGCATCTTACGTAAGCTACGCCTACAGCATAACGTACGTTATCAATAGATCGTAGCGTATGTTATGTACAGCTCCTAACGTACATTAATGTCGTGCAGAATCATTCATGAATTAACAAACTCCACCTAATGATCATGATATCAGAATAGAAATATGGAAGAAATCACCTAATACGACAGAATCGGATACTACAAGGTTCAAATATAGATGAAAATAATCAACAATTATCCGGATATTACATACTCTCCCTCTAAAAGGAAGTTTCTTCCTGAAACTTAAGACGGAAATAATTCTGTGTATCTCGACTTCATACTATCCTCCATCTCCCAAGTGGCTTCTTCGGCTCTGTGTCGCGACCATTGAACTTTGACTAAGGTGATTGGTTTATTTCTCAATTGTTTGAATCGACTCTCAAGTATCTTGATTGGTTTCTCTTCGAACATGCCATCTTTAGCGACTTCGATCTCGCTGAAATCAATTACATGACTGGGATCTGTTATGTACTTCCGTAATTGAGACACGTGAAACACATTATGAACATGACTCAGCGATGGCGGCAAGGCCAACCTGTACGCCAACTACCCAACTCTTTCAAGAAATAATGATCTTTGATGTACTTGCTGAAATAGTCCCTATCTCAGTTCCTTGTGGTAGTGCTAAAATTGGTGCCGTCGTCAATCTCTTCTACAATTCACCAAAACTGGCCTGACATATATCGTTCCACTCAAACCTTTGGGTTTTCTGCAACAGTCGAGTAAGTGGATAGGTAATTTTAGAAAACCCTTCCACGAACCGACAATAATACCCAGCAAGCCCTAAGAAACTTTTGACTTCCTTCACGTTCTTAGGAGACTTCCAATCCAAAATTGCCTCGACTTTCTGGGGATATACTCGGACTCCTTTCACTGATACCACGTGACCGAAGAACATCGCTTCCTTAAGCCAGAATTCACACTTATAAAGTTTGGCATACAATTGTTCGCTTCTCAAGAGGTCCAAAACGATCCGTAAGTGCTGCACATGCTCTTCCGGGCTCTTGGAATAAACCAGAATATCATCAATAAACACAACTACGAATTTGTCCAAATACTCTATGAACACTCGATTCATTAACTGCATAAACACCGCAGGTGCATTAGTGAGACCAAACGGCATCACCACAAACTCATAATGTCCGTAGCGAATTCTGAATGCTGACTTCGGAACATCGAATTCCTTAATCCTCAACTGATGATATCTCGATCTCAAATCGATCTTAGAAAATACTGTCGCTCCTTGCAAATGGTAAAATAAATTATCAGTCCGTGGTAATGGGTACATGTTCTTGATCGTCATCTTATTCAGCTCCCGGTAGTCGATACACAATCGAAGAGATCCATCTTTCTTTCGGACAAAAAGAACCGGTGCACCCCAGGGCGAAACACTTGGCTGAATATAACCTTTGTCCAGTAGGTCTTCCAGTTGCTTCTTTAATTCATACATCTCAGTAGGTGCCATACGATACGTCGCCCTAGAAATTGGTGTAGCTCCTGGTTCTAGCTCGATGGTAAACTCTACATCTCGTCGTGGAGGTAGTCCAGGTAATTCGTCAGGGAACACGTCTGGAAATTCATTCACAACAGGAATTGATGAAAGCTCTACGCCTCCTTCCTCTTTCTTCATCGCATAACACCAGTACCTGGTACATCCCTGCTTTAGTAGTTTGACAGCCTTCATAGTTTTGATCATTTTCCCTGAGATTCCTGGTCTCCATACCTCGAATAGCAATTCGATCCATCTTCGGCTATCATCGAGATATTCCTCTTCCAGTAGTTCACAATAGCTCCATAACGGTTAAGATAATCGTCTCCGAGAACCAGATCGTCTTCTTGTATTTCTACTACAATTAGATTTGAGGGCCACTCTTTGCCTCCTATTGATACAGGAAAATCTCTAGTTTCTAAATTTCCCACAATTCTTTCCCCACTCGGTAAACCCACAATGTAAGGCTCACATTCATGAAAACAAGAAATGTTCAAGTGGTTAACACAAGACAAATAAATAAACGAATGTGTATCCCCTGTATCGAACAAAATACTAACTGGTTGCGAAATGATCTGAACGGAACTTGACGCGACAGCTGCATTCTGATCGTCTGCCCTTCTCATCTCATAAAGGCGTGGAGTAGCGGACCCTGCACTCGATGCTTCTTTTCGGTCATACTGTCCTCTGCCTCTACCTCGGCCGAAATTCTGGGGCTGCTAAACACTCTGTTGCGTCTGAGGGACACTCACGTCTTTCTGAACCTGCTCTAAAGTACGAGCTCCCAATAATTTAGTGGCATCTTTACAGAACATCGCACGATGCCCTTCCTTTCCGCAATCATAAGATGTCACTGGAGAACAGAAACAGTCACACCAAAGGTGTCCTGGGCGACCACAATTAAAACAGTTATTGGCTACATATGTCGGTGTTGATACTGATATGAAGTTCTTTCCGCCTTTGGATGGGTGCGGGGGCCTCTTAAATGAGTGATAAGATGACTGGGCCTTATGAGGCCCACTGTTCTTATGCTCTGCAAAACCACCAGAGACTTTCTGCTTCTTGGACTTAGAGAACTTCTCCATAGATGCTTCTTTCATTTCATATGACAGAGCTTTATCTTGATACGGGCATAGAGTGATGCATTCAAAACCTGACATGTACCTCTGTATCTCCGGCTTCATTATCATATCAAAGTGAATCATCATTTGTGCCTTGGTTCTAACCACGTGTCGAACAAATTCTAGCTGTTGATTAAATGTCTTAATTGCCTGAGCCACCGGCATATCCGAAGGCTGTGGGGAGAAGAATTCTCGAACCTTTGCTTCTCTCACCGGACGAGGGCAGTACTGAGCTTCCATCATAAGTTTGAACTCTTCCTAACAGGCATCATGATCAATAGGTCGGATGGCTTACCACCACTCAGACGCTTCTCGTGTCAGAAAATACTGGGCAATGGGGGCTCTCCGGTCGTCTGGGCAGTTAATCCCAGCAAACACTTTCTCCAGCTCCCTAAGCCAGTGATCCCATGTCGGCATCTCCGAGAAACCATCAAACTTTGGCGGATGCATTTTTTCCACCTCCTGGAGCCATCTGTCTCCTCTATTTCCCAGATCTGGGATGCCTTGTTGTCCTCCTCGTGGCTGTAAAGCTACCGATGCATTCTGTCCACTACCTACGCAAATTAGGTTATCTGATTGACCACTTAGCGGAGTACGCAGGGAATAACAGGATCAGCATTCATCTCCACAGTTGGCTCTCGCTCGTTGTTGATTGACTCCTGTTGTTCCTCCGAATTATTGTTAGACTGATTTTGGCGGAGTACGTAGGGAATAACAGGATCAGCATTCATCTCCACAGTTGGATCTCGCTCGTTGTTGACAGACTCCTGTTGTTCCTCTGAATTGTTGTTAGCCTGATTTGACAATGAATCAGGGACAAAAAGTGAAGCCTCTCTCTCAGCATTCCTACGTCCGCGTCCACGACCGCGACCACATCCACGTACTACTCTCAACATACTGTAAGCATAAATACTCAATATACAGGGAACAAACGTTTCAAGTATAAAAAGGTATAACGTGTAAAAGACAAGATAAAGTTTAGGAAACTTACAACCACCGCTCATACGAAGATGTAGGCAGTACAGTGATGTTATTCATGGCCGGTTACCTCAAAAGACATATATGAAACCTATTTTAACCCAATGGACAAGATATCCATAATCTTAGCTCCGATACCATATTCTGTAACACCCCAAGATATTCAGGATTATTACAGCGCCGTAAATCCCTGATATAAGGATTTACAAGGCTAAAAATTTGAAAACAACCTTATTTAAAATAACAACTGAAAAATTAACTATTACATCACCAGTTCGAAAGGTACAAATTGGTCCACATACAAATATAAACTTCAAAATACAACCAAACAACAGCGTACTCGAGTACTTTATTAAAACAGAATTAAAATTTGACAATCATTCCAGCCGGAACATCACTCTGCGCCCTCGTCATCATGCAGCTCTAGTGGTTGTTTTCCCGCTCTCCTGGATCATGAACATAAAATAAATGTTCACCCCGAAGGGGTTAGCACAACAATGCTAGTACAAGTACGATAATTATGAAACAATGATCTATTCAGCAATCTCTGAATATCAGTAATATCAACAATAATCACAATAAGTCCCTCCAATGAGAAACGTTAACAATGTACAACACAACATGTCAATCTCAACATACTCATGGTATTCCAACGATCCAGCGCACACAGCTAATATATTCCCATGATGATCCCGTCGGACCAACGCATGGTTGAATACCTATTCAACGATCCAGCGCACACAGCCATAGATTCCCATGATGCTCCCGTCGGACCAACGCATGGTGGACAAAACAATTAAAACACATAGGCATGACACTCAAAAATATAATCGACATTAACACGAACAAATATAATTAAGGTACTTAGCTTAGGAAGATGGAAAGAATTAAATACTTCAACGACTGTCAATATGCCCGAAAGGTCCCCCCTTCGATCAGTCACCTTGCAAGGCTCGGACCTTATTCAAAAGAAATAACAAAGAGTTAAACTTACATCACAAAGCTAACGTACGAACACCTAACGCATTAGGTTATAACCGAGTTAACATTAACGTACGACCGATTCACGGTTTATCTACTCGACGAATGCTAAGCCGAATTAATGACATACTTCATACAAATCGAATGACCATATCGGAGATGAAATGACAACGTCTACGGATTCATGGATATACATGTTATCATAATCCAAACCTCAATCTTGATTTCAACTTCCAATATATATGGTTCGGCTAATCTTTACAATTCATATCAAAGGTATGATTCAAGATATAAGCATACCAAAACGTACTTCGAAAGGAGACGATACAACGGTGTTCCGGGGTTTGATTCTAACAACATAGTCAATTCATTATAACCATGAATATGAAGAAGATTGTTAAATTCAAGCACCTCTTTCAAAACATGAACTATCCTCGGTGAAATACCTTAGTAATCTCAGAAAACTCATTCGAAATCTCATGAAACTACATCTTAGGGTTCTATCCCAGCAAGGTTCGATTAATACACTTAACAATGAAGGAGAACCGAAGTATAACTGAATCTATTCTTCTTAAAACATGGTGTTCGACTCATCATGATAGTAACGAACTTGGTAATCTCAAAAATAGGTTCAAAACATCATTAAGAAATTTGTATTCTAGTTGGTGAAGGAACAACATACCTTAATATAGGTAAGAACGATGAAACACTTGGTGAAACTCAACATCGGAAGCTTGAACACCAATCCACAAGGATCTATGATCTTCTGAAACGAGCTGGGATGTTGATATAAGAGATTTATGGGGCTGGGGGGTTCTCAGGTTGCAGAAATCGGCCAAGGAGTGAGGGGGAAATGAAAAGGAGGTTGAGGTCTATAAATAGAATTTTAGACATTATGTACGTTATCAAGGAAGAATTACGTATGTAGCCTTCTAACGTATGCTAACCACAAAGGCCTTACGTACGCTAGTGTCTGGCAAAAGCTCACTGCCTCGTTCCTGCCCTCCATTACGTACGTTAACAACTTCCTTTACGTACGTAATATAGTCAACGTAGCGTGTGTTATGATAAACCATTAACGTACGCTATGCTCATTGTCAAGAAGCCGCCCAGGTTCACACGGGGAAATCCGGCAATTTCCCCCCCGGCTCCGTACGCAGACCTTCCTTTTTCTTGTCTTGACCGCATCTTACGTACGCTATGCTCACAGCATAACGTACGTTATCAATAGATCGTAGCATACGTTATGTATAGATCCTAACGTACGTTAATGTCGTGCAGAATCATGCATGAATTAACAAACTCCACCCAATGATCATGATATCAGAATAGAAATATGGAAGAAATCACACTTCGATTACTAATACGACAGAATCGGATACTACAAGGTTCAAATATAGATGAAAATAATCAACAATTATCCAGATATTACATTCATCACTTTCATCGACCGGGATTTCTTCTTTGCGCAACATTTTAGCTTTCAAAGCTATTGATTTTTTCCTTTGGTTTCGGCTTTGCGTTTTGAGATTTAAGGACGTAATTTATTAGTGAACCAACGAGGGCATTAAAATCAAGATTATTCAAATCTTTCGATTCCATAATTGCCGTCATCGTGCCGTCCCATTCTCTAGGTAGTGATCGTAGGCATTTTTTTTACTTTTTCACTACTCGAAAGGGGTTTTCCAAAACAAGCCAATCCATTCGTAATGACCGAAAATCGGTCGAGCGTGATTGAAATGGATTCTTCTTCTTTCATTTGGAATAGCTCGTATTCGTGTAGGAGCATATTTATTTTCGTCTCCTTGACTTGAAACGTTCCTTCATGTGTGACTTTTAATATCTTCCATATCTATTTGGCACTTTCACACGAAGATATCCGGTTGTGTTCTTTCAGATTTAAAACATAATACAATAATTGCGTTGCTTTGCAATTATTCTTTGAAATTTTTAAGCGTACCGTCAGACTTGATTGGAATTTTCGGACCAAGGCATATTGTAGGTCATAAGTCGTCAGGAATAAGTCTAGGGGGGGTGAATAGACTTATTGAAACTCTTTTCTGAAAATCAGGTGAGTTCCTCAGCTGTGATAAGTACAGATGACTTTAAGTCATCTGCAGACAAGTTATGCGGAAGACACAGCTGATGACGTATGTAGGTAAGTAAATGCTCTCTGCAGATAACTATCTAATGGAACAGTAAATACGTATGCAGCAGTTAAGAATGATGTTTAATGCAGTAAAACACGCAGGCAATTATAGTGGTCTCAGAGGTGGGGTAATCCTCTACTAATCCACTTATCTCCAAACCAGTTGGAGATGAATTCACTATAACTCTCAACTAGTGATAAATGTTACAATGATTCAACTAGTTACAACAGCTTCCAACCAGTAGAATTCCGTGCTGTTGAAACTCCCTTTGGCTGCCTTGTATCTCTTGATCAACGATCCTTGGATACCTTTACAACCTCTTTACTTTCAAGAACCTCGTTCAAGAAAGTAACCCCGTACTCAGATTTTATAGACTAGAGTGTTTGTGTTTCTCCAACAAAGAGCTTCTTCGAATAAGATCTTTTAAGCTTGCTCTTTCACGATGCTATTGTTTGCTTGATATCTTGATTGCCTTTGAATACTTTGATCGCTTGTGAGTGTTGTTCGCATCGTACTTTGCTCAATTCATATCTTCTGATATTTATAGTGTGATCCTTGAGCTTTTCTTCATAGCTGTTGCACTACTGTAACAAATCTGTCCGTGGGGAGAGTGAACTTCTTTGTTTATCATTATTATTCTGTTACAAGGCTGGATTCCCTTTTAATTCCTGACCGTTGTGAAGACATTATTGTTGTAGCGCCGAATTCTTGATTAGAATAAGTATAAAGTCCTCAGAAGTGGATCTTGATGTATTTATTTAATTCCTTGCTTTCCGGGAATCTTTCCAATTTGTCTCCATACGTCCGCATGCGGATTTCCGTGATTGTTGACTTTTCAACACTTGTTGACGTGGACTGAGTTACTTGCCTGATCACTTATCTGATCTCTTTTGGTCAAAATGTCTGATGTGTAGTCAACCCTATATGATGTAGGATTTCTCTGATATATCCTCTCTGAGATGAAGTTCGCTGTCCTGATGAATCTTCTCTGATCTGAAGTTATCTGACCTGGTGAATGTTATCTGATCTGATGGTGAAACTTCATTTGACTAGACTTCGTTTGATCACTTGACTGCAGTTTGGTCAAACTTCTCTGATATTCCTGTTTGACCAGGACTTCTCTGATAATAAGTTGCCTAGTGATAATTCACCTATGGTCAACCTTCTCTGATCAGTTGAGTTGACCAAGACTCGACTGATAATAAACTTCTCTGATATAAACTTCTCTGTTTTGAGGTTCTATTATATGAAGTTTTCTGATGTAAACTGCTCTGATACACGCAGTTCTATACTTAGCCGTTTTACAATTGATCAACGATTCTAAGCCTAAACAAATAAGGCCTATAGAAGATACTCATTTGGTTCTTCTTTACATTTTGCCAAGTACTTAAACATACATTTGAATAATTGATCAATACAGGGATGACATCATCAAAATCTAATAAGTATTCCTAACAAATTTCCCCTATTTTGATGATGGCAAAACTAAAACATTCAAATGTAAGCAAGTCTGCACATGATACAGTGCAAGACACAAATCAAACTCAGTCTTTCTTTGAGACAACTAGCGGTTGTAATTCAAATGACTATTATAAAATATTTCATTGATGATTACAATATAGTGCAATTGAATGATCAAAATACAGGTAATAAAATTTTACAAGTATTCCAAAAATTACAATTAATTCTAAAATGAAAATTACAAGTAAAATACAAGTAAAAATCTATCTTCCCCCCTTCCTCTTCTGACTTGCTGCTTGGCTGGAGGGAGAGATCTCAAAGGTTTTACACCAATTGGCCTTTTAGGGACTGATGCTAACCCATACTTCCTCTTAATTATCATATAGGCAAATTCTTTTTCTTCAGTAGATGTGAAGTTATTCTCTACACATAGTTTCTTAATTCCGCCTGAAGAGCCAATTCATCCAGATCATTGTTCATCAAAGTGGGGGCTTCTTCAGGTCTGAAATTTGGAATCCTGGGATAAGCATCAAATTTCTTGGCATATTTCTTCAGAACAGTCCATAGTTTTGGCCAGGTTGAGCCCATAAAATTTATGAACGTCTGCTGTAGGGAGCAATCTTTATCCTGGAGCAACTCCCAGAGATAATATTTTTCAATGAATTGCTTCCTTACATCTCTCCATATTGGAGCAATCTCAGCAGGTAAAAATTCCTCAACCCACCAAAGCTCCTTCCCTTCCCATTCCAATTTCTCCTCCATTTCCTGCCTGGTCCTCCTCCTCTTGACTGCAGGTTGAACTACAAGTTTGATGGTGCAACCATCTCCTTTCGCTTCAGGTGAGATGTACCGGCTTGGATGAGAGGTAGGGTTTGTTCTGAAATAACTTCTCTGCTCTTGCCTTTGCCTTTTCCCTGATCTTGTCTGACTTCTCTATCTTGCCCTTCTTCCCCTTATCTGAACTCAGGTGCTGTGACTTTCTCTTTTACATTACCTTCCCCATTTTTGCCAGCATCAATTATGACTGCTAGCTGCTCCTCCACCCGATACATAAAGTCAGACATGCCAAGAGGCATTCTGGAATTCGTGGGTGTTGGAGAAGGGTCATTTTTGCTGAGCAGAGCATCCATGTTCAGGTTGAGGGACTTGAGATCGGGCTTCACCTCAGTTGCTAAAAACTCGGCAACTGTCTCTCCGATGATTCGTCTGATCAACTCGGTCAGCTCAGGTGAGATATGAACTGCAGGTGCCATTTGAGGGGAATTCTCACCTGAGTCCTCTTGGTCAGTTAACCTTTTTGCAGTTGATTTTTCAGAAGGTATGCTTCGATCGGCCTACTTCTGATCAGATGGGGTTTTGCAGGTGTGCCTGATTTATCCTCATCAGGATGATGCGAGCTAGATGCCTGATCAGGTGCACCATCAGCTCCATCATCTCTCTTCTCATCTCATTTCTCTTCTCTTTCTTCTTCTTGTTCTTCTTCTTCCTTTTCTTCATCTTCTTTTTCATTTTCTTATTTTTCATCTCCTTTTTCAACTTCCGTCTCTTTTTCAACTTCTTCCTCTTTTTCTTTTTCAATGTTTTCAACTCCATCTTTTCAACAACATCCTCTGCCTCTACCTCTTCTTCTTCTTCTTCAACATCCTCCTTTTCTTTTTCCTTTTCTTCAATATTTTCAACTTCCTCTGCCTATTTTATCACATATACAACTCTAACATCCTCAACCTCCTCTTCGCTCTTACCAGCTTCTTCTTTAAAAAACCTCTTCTCCTGGACATCCTTCATTACTTGAAGAATGAATTGGTCAATGTTCTACTGAAAATGGAGCATGAACTAATCCTATTCAAGTAGAACCTGCACGTTAGTTTCATGACAGAATAACATAACGAGTTGTTCTACTGCTATTGGATGCTCCCAGGAGGTCCGATCTATAAGAGCTTTAAGTTGGGGAAAGCTGTACATACGGAACTCTCTCCATTCCTCGTACATATTTACAAAGGAATATTTTGAAACTTCTTTCCTTACCAACTTCAGCTGTGCTGCTGAAAGTCCGAGAGGGTTGTTGGCTTTGAGATTGAATGAATAATTTGCAGCAGGGACTTGAATGGTCTCCTCGGATTCTTCTTCCTCAGTGATGCTAGGAAGTGTGGGGAGGGGAATGTTGTCTGACATCATCTCGGGTTGATCGGGCTGATCTTCAGGTAGGGCAGGTGCAGGGGAGATGATTATCTGCTTCAGGGCAGATTGGTCTTTGATTGGTGCAGGTGATCTGTCCTGCTGCACCTCTTCTTCCTCTTCAGATGAGTAGTCTACCAAACCTCTCTGTCTTTTAGGGGACTTCTCTGATGAAGATGGAATGACGTGGACAAACTCCTCTGGTTCAGGCGACTTCCTCTTCATAAGCTTGGACAGGGGAATGTTGTCTGAGTCGGAATTATCTACAGGTGATTCCTTCTCCGCAGGCAGGGTAAATACGATCTCCTCTGTAGGTGTTGTCTGGTCTGCAGCATCAGAGCGGAATTCGTCTGAGTCCGAAAGCCCTATGTAAGTAGTAGGTCCAGAATACATCTCATTCAACAACTTGGCTGCTTTCCTTACTACGCCCAACTTCTTCAATCTTTCGTGGTCCAAATGACCAAGCCTTTTGCTCCCATGGAAGGGGTCTGCATTTCCCTTCTCCTTTCCCAGGAACTCCAAGATCCAACTGATTTGGGTTCCGAACGCTAGATTTGTTTTGAATTCTTTTCCTCTTCAAGCCAACTGACCTTGTTGACTTCTCGGACTAACTGCCTATAGATATAATCAGGCCAGTTAATCCTATGATCCTGGATAAGGGCTCCTAGTACCATAAATTTAGCTGATGACAGCTGGTCGTAGCTGCCTGCCATCCCCATTACGACTTTGTTGGTAACATCCAGGACGAATCTATAACCCTTCTTTAGATCTCCTCTCTTTGCCGTCAGTTTGACTTTTGCAGGCTGTTCAGGCAGCTTAATCTCGTACCATGTTTCCACTGAGCTCTGTTTGAGGGCTTCAACAGCAATGCCCCGAGCTTTTATCTTGAATGCATCCGCAACAGTTTGGGGAGTAATCGTCACCTTTTCCCCAAAAATCGAACTGGTGATTCCATCTCCAGTAACTTCAGCTTCTTTGAGGAAACATATAACAGCTTCCTTGTAAATGAGTTTGGGGTTAATATCCAGAAATGGATAAATCTCATTCTTCTTCATCATCCTGATGATATAGTGCATCTCGGTCAATGCCAGATTCGCTTCCAAAATACTTTCAAAATCGACCATGATGCTGAAAATGATCTGGTCCTTCACGAGTTTCAGGTTGATGCCTTCGAAGTATTGAGTTGCCTCCATTTTTACGAAGAAATTAAGTTTTTCGGTTTAGCGCAGTGAATATTCGAGTATTGTTCTTGCTTTAGGAGTTTAGGGTTTTTCAAGCTTCAAGACGGTAAAGTTTTGTGAAAGTGATTTCCGCCGCCTTAAATAGCCATTTGAAACAGGTTTTGAATTAAATAATAATTTAAGTTAAGAGGCGGTCTAATTTTTGAGAATAAAAAAATGACGGTTAAATTTTTTTGTTTAATTGGACATAGTGGCGGTCGTGTGAATGTGTATTTGGCCATGCGTAAACACATAATAATATAATATTCATAAGTCGATCAAGGATAGAGAAACTTAGATGGTTGACCGTTTGACTTCTTGTCTGCTCTGCATACTTCTTGTCTGCATCAGGTGAGTTGTATCGCCTGTGGTTGTGATCAGCTAGGTTTCTTCGTCTGTCCTTCAGCTTCTTGTCTGTTCTGATCAGGTGGGTTACTTGTCTGCTCTGATCAGGTAGATCCTCCTTGACTGCATCAGGTAGCTCTTCCTCGTCTGTATCAGGTAGCTTTCTCATCTGTACTAGATTCCCAATCTAGTAGTCCAAGTTCCCTGCTTAGCTCCAAAAACCTTTCTTCTGGTAAAGGTTTGGTGAATATGTCAGCAATTTGGAACTCCGTGCTGACTCTTTCCACTCTAACTCTTTTATTTAGCACATGGTCTCTGATGAAATGATGTTTCACATCAACGTGCTTTGTCCTTGAGTGCAATACTGGATTGTTGGTTATTGCAATTGCACTATTGTTATCACACCATACTGGAACTTCATTTGCAGTGATGTTGTAGTCCCTTAGCTGTTGTCTGATCCAAACAATTTGTGCACAACAGCTGCCAGCAGCAAGGTATTCTGACTCTGTTGTTGATATTGAGTTGGATACATGCTTCTTGTTGAACCATGATATCAGTCTGGTTCCTAGGAATTGGCACTTTCCACTAGTGCTTTTTCTATCAATCTTACATCCTGCAAAGTCTGCATCCGAGTATCCTGATAGCTCAAAATTGTTATCATTAGGATACCATAGTTCAACATTGATTGTGGACTTAAGATATCTGATAATCCTTTTAGCTGCTTCCTGGTGAAACTACTTCAGCTTTGACTGGAATCTTGCACATACTCCTACTGAATATGATATATTTGGTCTGCTTGCAGTTAGGTATAGAAGTGATCCAACACTACGCCATAGATGGCTTTCTACAACACTTAAGGGGGGGGTTACCTTCTTGGATGTTACCATAGCTATGAAATTTTGGACCTACCACAACGTTCGGGTTATGGTGTTACCAAATCCTGAAACATATGTTACCCTAGCTATAAAAGGTGTAACTCTCGGTAACACCATGAGATGTGTTACCTTAGAGTACTAATAAATAAAATTTTGAATTTGATATAAAATCAAGTATTTAATAAATTTTTAACTTTAAAAATAATTAATTTTAATAAAACATTGAATATATTTTTATAAAAAATTATTCTATCAAATAATGAATTTTATATATATTTTATAAATAATAAAATATTTTTAATAAATTTAAATGGAAAAGGTTTTAAAATAAAGTAGTATTTAAAAATTAATAAATTTTGATTTAAATAATTAAAAAAATTATTAAAAAAATCGAAGCTTGTAATAACTATGAATAATTTACTGAAGTAATATACCCACATAGACTTCAGTAAATGGTACCAAACAAAAAAGCAGGAGCTAGTTAGAAATTTTAAGTTACAAAGACTTCGCTAATTTGATAATTACTGAAGTAAAAAGTGTGAAATTTTATTTTTGACCAAAAAATTTTACAATAACGAAGTGTATGTCTTGAGACCGGGAATTAATATTTTGAGGTTCAATTTTTTTCATTTGGTCTCCAAAAAACACTTAGCAAACATTGGTTTCCACCATTTTATCCCTCATTTTTTTACTCCAATTTTCATGATAAAAAATTATTAAAATGAGTAATTTTATCAAAAATATTACCAAAATAACAATAAAAAAAGACTTGAATTGTTTTTGGTTAAAAATATTTGGAGTTGAAGAAGACATTGGACCAAATACAGATATTAACCGGTCAAAACCCTGCAAAATCAGCTTGTTCCCATTTCTCTCTCTCCTGCATCTCCTACCCCGATCCCCCTCCCCATTTTCAACCCTAACCCCTGACGCCGTATTTTTCCTTTTCATATTTCCGCGTGGGAATAACCACTCCGATTAAGCAATCGACGAGTTCCTCAAAATCTTGATTCGTCCATCTGCTGAAACACCCATCAAAGAAAAGCCCTTTTAGTTTTCCTTAGCTTCGGATTAGCGTTCGGGTTCTGAGGCAGGTGTTGATAATAGAGAGAGATGGTTGGATCGGATAGTTCAAATTCATCTACGTCCCCCTCTCCTCCACCGGAGAAAAAATCGCCGCCGAAGCATTGGGGTGTGATGAGACCTTTATCGCATGCGGGGCCCACCGATGTGGATATTCAGAGAAATAGGGCTTTGGAGAAGGTTGGCCTCTTATTTTTTATCGATATTATCTATTTTTGTTTCTATTTTTAAATCGTGATTGCTAATTTTATATCGGCATTCTTATGTGATTGAGCTTTGCTTTTGCTGGGATTTAGGTTTTGGTGGAAGATGCCAACGCCGTTATTTTTACTTTTGGTTCCTACAGACTCGGAGTAAGGATATTATACATATGCGTTGATGTTTTCTTCATTTCCAGTTACATTTTACTTTCAGAGTTCAACTTGGAAATCGAAATTGAGTTTTATATTGATTAAGATCACATCGAATACTTTGTATTGTACATATTTTATGGCTTTTTATTGATTATGAGAAATATATGCAATATTAATATGATGTTGTCCACTGGAACTTTTGAAGGCTTTGTACCTCAACTTCGGTGCCAAAAGTAGTAAGATGTTTTTATTAGTATTATGGTACCATGCATCTGTGTATTTGCTTGTCGAACATATTTGGTTATAGTGTTTTCTCCACACGAATTACTTAACATGTTAACTTTTTCATAAGATTTGTATATTTCACTGTCTTAGTTTTCTCAACATGTTGCCTGTTTTTCACTGTACTTTTACTATCATATAATGGTTGTTAGTGTAAATATTATGGCTTGTGAATTTTGATTGTAACCTGTGGTTTGTTTTGGCAGGTACATGGTCCTGGAGATGACATTGATACTTTGTGTATTGGGCCGTCATATGTTAATCGGGAGGTACTTTATGACTTGATGTTTCCATTTTGTATATGCTCCTTGTATTTTAGGTACTCACAGGTTAAATTATGGTGCCACCAGGAAGACTTCTTTTATCTACTGCATAACATTTTAGCTGAGACAGAAGATGTTACAGAACTCCAACCAGTACCTGATGCTCATGTCCCTATTATGAAATTCAAATTTGATGGGATATCGATTGATCTTCTATATGCAAGTATCTCAATTGGTTGTTCCAGATGTGAGCTTCTCAACTTTATACTTCTTCTTGTATATAGTTGGGAACAAATTAAATTATGGCCACTCGCCTTCTGAAGTTATTCATTTGTTTCTTCAAAGCATGTTTCTTGTATTAAATTGTTTGAGTAGCAATGAATTTCTTATATTTATGGTACTCATATTTTTACGTTAAGCCCTTGATGTTGTGAATCTATTTGAGCTCTTGTCTTACGAAGAACATGAATATTTTTGTTATTAGTTTACTTATTAGATGAACAATGAACAACCTTTCCTTCATGAGCTCCAAGACGCGGCAAAGGTATGCTTTTACCCTCCTCTTAGAGGATCTGACCAATTTGTTCTACCATAGCTTAATGAGAAAGTTCTTGCCGCGAAAAGCCAGAGTTGCACTCTTCTTGTTCACAAGGACTGCTTCATTGTTCTTTTCTTAAGTGTGCATATACAATCCGTTCTCTCATTTCAGAATTCTATACATATATTTGAAGTTACATTATTATATTCAATACAATATATTTTCTCTGGGTTTCTGCTTTCTTTGACGATAAATATACAAATTCGACTTCCTGAAATCTTTTATAGTATTCTGACTATTTACTAAACCTGCCTGTTGTAGTGTGTTTTGTACTTTTTTTTGGTTATTTGTTACCTTGTAAATTTTTGGATGGAGATAGGGCCTACCTAGGTTGACAATGATTGTTTTCTTTTTTCCCTTTTGGTTCGTGATGATGTCATTCTCACTTTATATAGTGAATTACACCTTCTAGGAGCTAGGCAACTTGGTGGATCATTTGATCTTGAAATAGGTCATCCCAGCTACCCCGATCTTTCTGAATCGTATGATCGACTCTGAGGAATCTGCTTCTCACATTCATTATTCATTTGAAGTATTACACAGTGATCATTTTCTTTAAGTTTGTGTTTATTGGTTTCCAACTTCGTACGACTAACTAAAATCTGCACGTGGTGTTTTCATATATGTATAGATACATTGCGTGAGAAAAATGTGTGTTTTTTCTGCATGTGCTTATACGTTCGTATTTTGATTTCTGAAATCACTCTCTGCCTCTCCTCAGTTGCCTGGTTTGTTATTCATTTTATTTTGTTCATGTTTTTATCTGCTGCTTTATGAGTTTATGTGCTCTAATTACGCTTCCACTCGTTCTTAGCTCATGCAAAGCCTCTTTTGTTAGGTTGGTCAGTTTTTAACTTTTATCTGTGTTTCGTTTAATTATTTTGATTTTTGCTTCCTTTGATAATGTGTCATTATGTAATTGTTTATACCTGATATTCATTTTGATCTTCTCACTCATGTTCTGATATGCTTTGTTATTATTTTATGCTTCAAGTTGCTTCAAGTTGTTCTGAGTTGTAGGTTTCAAGGTTATCTCATAAATTAACTTCTTTTATTTATGTTTTTTTTTCGGCAATATAATCAACTTCCCGAGTTCTTCTTTTTGGCCTTGTTATCTATTTTGGTATTGAAATTTAACTTTTGACTCCTTAACGGTGCAGCCACTCTGGTCAAATCCTCTCAAAGTGAAAGATAGCACGAACTACGCAAAGAAGGTAAGAGTACCTAGACGGTCTTAAAAAATATTCTGAAGCTTTCCTTGGAAAGCCGAATGAAGAGTAGCGTGCTTGGATTTTAAACCTAGAGAAATAGGGAGGTATGTGTTCTTTTATATACTTTAGTTTATTCTTGAAAAGTATCAGAATTCGATAAATGATCCTTCAAATTTGGTCAAGATAAATAAACTGGGCAAATTATTTCTTTAGAACAACTAGTTTGTAGACCTTATTTTTCTGATAGTTGTTAATAGACTGCCTATTTGGAAGCTTAGTAACCATCACTAATTATTGGCTCTTCTTTCTTGTTTCATTCTGCAGCTCTCTCGTTCAAAGAAGGTGAAGTTTGTGAATGGACACCAACTCAGGCAAATTGGCTAATCCTTGGCTAATTGAATAAATGTTCCGCATAATAGTTTCTTAGAGTCTATTTGTATATCAGTCTTAGACATCCAATGATGTAATTGGTTAAAAATGACCAAGTTATTTTCTTCTAGTACTTGTATATATGTATTTGGTGATGTAGTTGGTTGGTTTTGTGATTAGATATAGTTGTTTTTTATGATGGGATTATGTAGTTGGATGATGTAGTTGATTTCTCTTAATTGGTTTGTTGGATTTTTTTAATGGGAAATGCTAAATATAAAATTTACATTTTTATTTTGTTAAAATGGAGTTGTTACCTTAGGTACAATATATATATATATATATGTTGCAAATGTCTTTCATTGGTAACACCTGTAACACCTAATGTGTTGCCATTGGTAATATAGGTGTTGCAATAGACTAAAAATTGTTGCACATTTATGGCCCCACCCGTGGGCCCCACAAAGTAGGCCCCACTAACAGGCCCAAGAAAAGTGGGTCCCACATAAGGGCCCCACCAACGGACCCTATTAAGTGGGTCCCACCGGTGGGCCCGGCCTGTGGGACCCACAAAATGGGCCCCACATATGGAACCCACTAAATTGGCTATATATCTTACAAAATTATAAAGTCTATTGCAACACGAATATGATGTTGCGGTAGAGTCCTTAGGATGTTGTTGTAGGGTCCTTAGGTAACAAATAATCCTATGTTAGCTTAGGATGATCCACATGTTGCGTTTGAGTCCAAAGGCTACTGCTCACAGAGCAACTTAGCTGAAATGTTACCTTTGCCCATTTTGGGTCTGTGGCAATAGAAAATTGGGTCTAAGATAACACAGTTATGTGGTTGCCGAAGGCCATTTATGGCGTAGTGCAATAAATCCTCTTTAGTGTGTTGGATCCATTGATATGACTCCTTAATCTGCATTGAGGTGTAGGCTTGTGCTCATTGGAGTTCTTAGTGATTTGGATGAGTCCAATCCAAATCTCTTGATTAAACCCCTTGTGTATTTAGCTTGATTGATGAAGATTCCATTTTCCACTTGCTTGACTTGCAAACCAAGAAAGAAATTTAGCTGTCCCATCATACTCATCTCAAATTCTCCTTGCATGAGATTTGGGAACTTTTCACATAGCACTGGGTTGGTTGAGCCAAATATGATATCATCCACATATATTTGAACTAATAATATGTGGTCTTCATGTTCCACTCTGATAAAGTCTTGTCCACCTTTCCTTTGCTAAAACCATTCTTCTCCAGAAACACAGATAGTGTTTCATACAATGCTCTTGGTGCCTGCTTGAGTCCATATAGAGCTTTTAGAAGTTTGTACACTTTGTCTCATTTGACAAATCCAGGGGGTTGCTCCACATAGACTTCTTCTTCTAGAATTCCATTGAGAAAGGCACTTTTCACGTCAATTTGGTAGGCTTCAAAATCCTTGTATGCTGCATATGCAAGGAATAGTCGGATAGCTTCCAATCTTGCAACAGGTGCATAAGTTTCATCAAAATCTATTCCTTCACATTATGCATATCCTTTAGCAACTAATCTGGCTTTATTCCTAACAACAGCTCCATCTTCATCACACTTGTTCTTGTACACCCATTTGGTACCAATTACTTTCTTGTGATCCAGTCTGTATGTTAGTTCCCAGACATTTTTTCTCTCCATTTGGTTCTGCTCGTCTTGCATTGCAATCATCCATGAATAGTCCTCCAGTGCTTGATCTGTTGTCTTGGGTTCTATCTGAGACATGAAACATGAAAACATTGCCATTAATGCAGGTTCTGTGGATTGCCTGGTATTGACTCCATCAGTTAGGTTTCCAATGATCTGTTAGATGGGATGATCTCCGAGCCATTTGGGGATATCTTCTTCAGGGTTTGTTCCCTCTGTTGAGTTGCTTTGGTGAACTTCTTCTCTCTCTGAATCAGCTTGGTTTTGGCCTTCTTGATTTGCAACTGGATCAGCTATGGTCTTGTCATCTACAGGTGGGGATCCTGTCTGATCTGCAGATGGGTCTTCATCAGCTACAGATGGATAAAGTAGGTTTTGGGGTCCTATCTGATCTGCAGTTGGGTCTTCAGGCTGATCTGCAGGTGAGTCCATCATTCATGTGTCATGAATAATGACTTCTTCTAGGGTGGCAGATTTGAGCTTATTCTCAATTGATTCCACTTGTTTCCTATACTCAACAGTAGACTCATCAAACACAACATGAGGTGTTTCTTCCACAACTAAGGTTCTTTTGTTAAATACTCTTAATGCCTTACTTATTTGGGAGTATCCAATAAAGAGACAATCGTCAGTTTTAGAATCAAAGGCATTCAGTTGGGTTTTACCATTGTTGTGGATGAAACACTTACAACAAAAAATATGAAAATATGCAACAATTGGTGTTCTGCCATTCCAAACCTCATAGGGAGTTTTGCCATATCTCCCTACGATCATACTCCTGTTCTGAGTATGGCATGCTGTGTTGACAGCTTCAGCTCAGAACTTCTTTGGCAGGCTAGCTTCAGCAATCATGGATTTGGCAGCTTCCTTCAAGGTTCTGTTTCTTCTTTAAACAACACCATTCTGCTGTGGAGTCCTAGCTGCAGATACCTCGTGCTGGATTCCATTCTGATCACTGTACTCAGTGATTGCCTTGTTGAGAAATTCTCCTCCTCTATCTGATCTGATCTTGATGATTGAAAGGGATTTCTCATTCTAAATCTTTCTCAGCAACTCAGGTAACTTAGATAGTGTTTCACTCTTTTTATAGAGAAAAACAACCAATGTGAATCTTGAGTAGTCATCTACCACTACTAGAGCATGCTTTCTTCCACTCAATGTCCTTGGCTTTATGGGGCCAAAGAGATCCATATGAAGTATATCTAGAACTCTTGTGGTGAGAGTGGTAGGCTGAACTGGTTTGAATGATGCTCTGGTCTGCTTCCCTTTCTGACGTGCAACACAGAGAGCTTCCTTCTTGAATAATTCTTCTGGAAGTCCTCTGACCAGCTTTTGAGAGCTTATCTTGTTGATGGCTTTGAAGTATAGATGACATAATCTCTTGTGCCACAGCCATCCATTTTCAGCAATTATCTTAGATAGAAAACAAGTGTTAGGGGTGCTTGTGTTCCAATCTATCATGTAGACATCTCTCCTTCTGAATCCTTGTAGCTTCACTTTTCTAGATAGGATATCAATCACCATGCATTTCCAAATGGTGAAGACTACTAGGTTCTTCTCATCACAAAATTGGCTTATGCTCAATAGATTGTATTTGAGCCCTTTGACATAGTGAACTTTAGATATGGTTATATTTCCTTTGTGCAACTCTCAAAATCCTTTTGTCCGACCTCTAGAGCTATCTCCAAAGGTTACACCTGGGCCTATTTCTTTGATATAATTTGAAATCACCTTCTTGTTCCCTGTCATGTGCCTTGAGCATCCGGAATCTACAAACCATTCTTCACCTCCCATATTTGAATTTGTGGAGATGTGGTAGTAGTCCTTCCACCTTTTCTGCAATCAATAAAGTAGAGATTTAGGTACCCAAATCTGTGTGGGTCCTCGAGGGTTAGTAGGTTTCCTGGAGAATTAATTTCTCCTTAGATTATGAAAGTTATGTTGATTGCCCCTAAAAGCTGTGTGTTGTCTGGGCCTATATCCTCGGTTAGGATTGTGTACTGGATATGCCTCATAAGATTTGTGGTGTGGGCCATTTCTAAATCTTGGCTGAGACCATTTGTTGAATCTTTGGGGTCTCCACACCTGGTTGTTTTGAAAACTTGGATAACCTTGAGGTTTCCACTTGCCTCTCGCATTTTGAAATCTATTTTTGAGGAGCCTTTGATAATAGTTGGCATAATGTCTTGGCTGCTGCTTTTGCCTTGGCCATTGCCTAGTATCTTGTATAGGTGGCTGACTTGTGAACCTTGGCTGCTGCTTAAACCTTTGACTTGGTTGCTGCCTATTTTGAAATACGGGTTTATATGTAGACTCAGCAGTCGGGACAAGTGTCTCTCCCTTGATAAAAGTGGTTTTTGAACTAGAGGGAGTGTTGGGGTCATAACCTAGGCCTGATCTGGAATAAAATGGCCTTTTGTTCATACACAACTCATCCAAGGTTATAGATGCCTTGAGGGATGTTATTTCCTTAGCTTGTGTATTACTTAGCTGTGTCAGTTTAGCAAACTCAGATTTAACATGAGCAAGTGCAGCTGATTTCTCGCTATTTAAAATAGTTAATCTTTTAATCTCAGCTGTAGTATTATCAGCCGGGTTTTCAACTTGTCTTCAGCCTGTTTTTTAAATTCAGATTTGTTTTTTGTTAACTCTAGGCTAAGTTTTTCAAAGTTATTTTTCAGCTGCCTATTCTCATCTTGCAGCTGTGTTTTCTCGGCTGTCACAGTTAAGTGTGCAGATTTTAATTTCTCAAAGTCTTTGAGGAGCTGATTGACAGATTCATGTAAGGCAATTTCTTGAGATATGTCTGAACTGTCATTATTTGAAATTGAGGGTTTGGATGTTACCTCTTCATCAGCTAGGTTGGACATCAGACAATTGTACTCATCATCATCAGAGAAGAATCCACTGCTTGATTCAAATCTCTATTGGTCTTCTCCAATGAAAGCTTTTCTCTTGTCTTCTTTTCTGCCCACTTCTTTCCTGCCTTCATCCTTCTTAAGATCTGGACAGTCAATCTGGATGTGGCCGGTTTTGTGACAGTTGTAGCATTCCACCTTCCAGTTGTCCGCTGTCCGATTTCTTCTTGGATTTTCTTTGAAATTCTTTTTGTATTTGGAATAATTCTTCCTGGAGTTGCTGAACCTCTGCATGATGAACGCTATTTCTTATTTGAAATTCAGAGGACTGGGGAGACTAACTTCAGCTTGGATTTTTGCAGATGACTCTACTGCAAATGCTATTCATTTTTCTGCTGGTTCATTAGATGATGAATTGGGCAGCTCGAACTCATACGCCTTCAGATCAGAAAACAGCTCCTAGATCTTTATCTTGTTGAGATCTTTGGATTCTCTCATTACTACGGCCTTCATGCTCTATTTAGGATTGAGAGATCTGAAAACTTTTAGAGCCATTTTTCTATTGCCATAGGTTTTTCCCAGAGAGTTGATTTCATTTATTATCTCTGTGAATCTTCTATCCACCTGGTCAATGGATTCTCGGGTCTTCATCTTGAAGTTGTCAAACTTTTGTGTAGCTATTGACAACTTATTTTCTTTAATCAACTCCGTTCCTTCACACATTACTGCTAATGTATCCCAGATTTCCTTTGCATTCTTACAGTTTTTGATCTTCACCATGGTTGCCTTATCCAGGGTCTGATATAGCACATCTCTAGCCCGGTTGTCAAGGTTGGCCAGCTTCCTTTCTTCAAGGTACATCTCCGTTCTCTTCTTTGGGATCTTCTCAGGCTTCCCAGCTGCAATCTCCTCAGGGGAGTTGTCCTTCTCAAAGATGAAAGGACCGTCTTCAATAATGCACCACATGTCGTCATGGATGGATGATAAGTGTGCCTGCATTCTTATCTTCCAGAGGTCATATTCATAAACGGAAAATACAAGAAGTCTAGAATGCATGTGTTGCATGTGTTCCATTCTAAATGAGAGATTTAAAAATATATGCTCCGATATATGAATCTGGTTCTGTAAAACTTGAACAACCTCTCTGATACCACTTGTAGGTTACAAGTCGTCAGGAATAAGTCTACAGGGGAGATGAATAGACTTATTGAAACACTATTCTGAAAGTTAGGTGAGTTCCTCAGCTGTGATAAGTACAGGTGACTTTAAGTCGTCTGCAGACAAGTTATGCAGAAGATACAACTGATGATGTATGCAGGTAAGTAAATGCTCTCAGCAGATAACTATCTAATGGAACAGTAAATATGTATGCAACAATTAAGAATGATGTTTAATGCAGTAAAACACGCAGGCAATTATAGTGGTCTCAGAGGTGGGGTAATCCTCTACTAATCCACTTTTCTCCAAACCAGTTGGAGATGAATTTACTATAACTCTCAACCAGTGATAAATGTTACAATGATTCAATACAACACCTTCCAACCAGTGGAATTCCGTGCCGTTGCAACTTCCTTTAGCTGCCTTGCACCTCTTGATCAACGATCCTTGGATGCCTTTACAACCTCTTTACTTTCAAGAACCTCATTCAAGAAAGTAACCCCGTACTCAGATTTTATAGACTAGAGTGTTTGTCTTTCTCCAACAAAGAGCTTCTTCGAATAAGATCTTTTAAGCTTGCTCTTTCACGAAGCTTGATTGCCTTTGAATACTTTGATCGCTTGTGAGTGCTGTTCGCATCGTACATTGCTCAATTCATATCTTTGGATATTTATAGTACGATCCTTGAGCTTTTCTTCATAGCCGTTGCACTACTGTAACAAATCCGTCCGTTGGAGAGTGGACTTCTTTGTTTATCTTTATTATTCCGTTGCAAGGCTGGATTCCCTTTTGATTCCTGACCGTTGTGAAGACTTTATTGTTGTAGCGCCGAATTCTTGATTAGAATAAGTATAAAGTCCTCAGAAGTGGATCTTGATGTATTTATTTAATTCCTTGCTTTCCGGGAATCTTTCCAATTTGTCTCCATACGTCCGCATGCGGCTTTCCGTGATTGTTGACTTTTCAATGCTTATTGATGTGGACTGAGTTACTTGGCTGATCACTTATCTGATCTCTTTTGGTCAAACTGTCTGATGTGCAGTCAGCCCTATATGATGTAGGATTTCTCTGATATGTCCTCTTTGAGATGAAGTTCTCTATCCTGATGAATCTTCTCTGATCTGAAGTTATCTGACCTGATGAATGTTATCTGATCTGATGGTGAAACTTTAGTTGACTAGACTTCGTTTGATCACTTGAGTGCAGTTTGGTCAAACTTCTCTGATATTCCTGTTTGACCAGGACTTCTCTGATAATAAGTTGCCTGATGATAAGTCATATGTGATCAACCTTCTCTGATCAGTTGAGTTGACCAAGACTCGACTGGTAATGAACTTCTCTGATATAAACTTCTCTGTTCTGAGGTTCTATCATATGAAGTTTTCTGATGTAAACTTCTCTGATACACGCAGTTCTATACTTAGCCATTTTACAATTGATCAAAGATACTAAGCCTAAACAAATAAGGCCTATAGAAGATACTCATTTGGTTCTTCTTTACATTTTGCCAAATACTTAAACATACATTTGAATAATTGATCAATACAGGGATGACATCATCAAAATCTAATCAGTATTCCTAACACATATGACTTTACATAGCTCGATGTCGTAGGCTCGAATGAACATCGATATCTTCTTTTTCCATGTCATGAAATTGGATCCATCAAAGAATGGTGGTCGGTTCAAGGCAAGACCTTCGACCAGTGCAATTTGAAACGCCATAGGATATTCTCTCCTTGGATGTTAAGCCGATTTATATGGATACCTGCTCCGATACCAATTGTTGGTATATATTCGGTATACGCGCTATTGTGCGGAAGCGTAAATAAAGTGCAGAAATGAAATCGACACAAGATATATAGAGGTTTGGCCAAACGTGCCTACGTCCTCTCTCCGTATCTTTTTCTATAGGATAAAGATCAAACTCTGCACCACTCTTTTATCGGTCGAGGGACTACCGTTACAATTCTCATCTTCTATCGGTCCGAGATAAACCGTTCACACACTTGTATTTTTGTCGATCCAAGTTAAACCATTTTTTTTTCTATCGGACAAGGAATCAACCTATCTAGCTTTCTATGGGTACTAGACAAACCTCACGTGGATATAGATTGTGATTCTAATAATGCCGGATCCTTGATCCTGATAATACCGAATCTAATCTTATCCTTTTTTTTCCTCTCGTGTATGTTTTCGTGTATACCACTCAAACACTTATCAATATAAGCTCAAATACAATAACAAGAATGTTTATAATGATATCATAAGTATAGATGATTTGCTCAAGGTTGTTGTGTGGATTGATACCAAATGGTTTGGTATTTATAGGCATTTTCCTCCAACTAGTCGTTAGCCTCTTCTGACTCTTTAGCGTACATTACTCTTCTTCTGTAGCGTGCGTTAAGTGTGTTACGTACATCAACAACTCATTGTTGTGTATGTTAATCTCAATGCAGATTACAATAGCTTTCGTTTCTTTCATTACGTACATTGTCATCCTTCATTACGTACGTTAATTACGTTCAGTAGCGTACGTTATTCCTGGAACATAGCGTGCGTTAAGCATTCAATATATCCATTGCCTTCTTTTGTCAAACTATCCGTTGTGCTTGACTTTGACCCGAAATCTTCCAACAGGTGTCTTGCTTGAATTCTGAAATACTTCATTACGTACGTTAATAACTTTGTGTTACGTATGTTAAGCACCTTCGATAGCGTGCACTATACAATGCATATAGCGTGCATTAAGCATGTTATCTGCAGTCGACTTTTCTGACTCGTATGATCAGGTAACTTTACTGACTCGTCTGATCAAGTAACTTTTCTCTATGATCTGATCAATTAGCGTTCCTCGACTGATCTGGGCAGGTAACTTTTCCCGTTCCGACCATCTTCGACTCTTTTTTTGTTTTGTTTTGCTTCCTTGTTGTTTTTCTTTGTTTAACAACTAATCATCAAAACTCGATAATGAATATTTAGAATAAAATATCCCAACAGTCCGAGCTTGAATTAGACTTTCCCTAACATGCTCAGGCCGGCCTGCTGAGGGGTCTCATAGATGGGGTTAGACTTTAGGTCGAGGTCCAAAGAGGGACTCGGTTTCCTGATTGGCTTGTACACCTCAATTTTGTCTTTCATGAGGATTGCACGACCTGTCGGGCCAAGGACGACAAATGTTTAAAAGTCGTGGACATTGTAGGATGTAATTTTCTTATCTTCATTATCATTTTTTCCGCCATCTCGTTTTGGGATTAACATTGTTTTTGTGCAGATCTCTCGATGGAGGACATCCAGAAGGTTCAGGAGGAGCACGTTGGCCCGGTCATGGCAGCTCGTAATAAGAAGAGGTTATCCCGGTTGAGGGGAGTTGGGAAGAGGCATGCCGACATGGAGGCTCGGCAAAAAGAGCTGCAAGATAAGAGGGAGTCATCGCTTCCCAAGGAGCTTCCCATTGCTCAAGCTGGAGTACCATCCGAGCCTGAGGCCGAGGTCGAGGAGGGGCCTGCTGAGGAGGCTTACCCTTCTGTGACGTGAGCCCAAAGTCGAGGCCAAGGTTGCTCTCAAGAACCCAGCCGAGGGACAGAAGTTGAGGTAGAAAAGCGCCCGAGTCAGAAGAGGCAGTGGGAAGAGAGAGGCCGTGGTCGAGAGCCTTCAAAAAAGAGCTGTTCCCCCACCACAGGGTTCAGTTTCAGATTCCGTCCTTTTTGATGCCGAGATCAAGTGCATGGTTGACTCCTTTGATGCTGTGCCCATCATGTCCGGGTTTGATTCGATGGTTCGTTCCGGGGCCGCCCTCAAGCTTGGGGGAACGGTCATCAAGCATGCCATGAATACGTCTTACATTGAGTGGCTCGTTGCTGACAAGCCGAGTTCACTTCAACTTTTCAACAGGAAGGGTTTAATTCTTAGTGAGGTACCGTTATCCCAACTCGGTCTTTCGTACTTCAAATTTACTTTCTGCAATCTACTCGAACTGAGTTTGTTTTCTTGTTGTAGATCGCCTCTATAGCCCAGCATGAATATGCCGTGTTCAGGCAAGTCGTGGACTTGGTGCACAAGAATGAGGCGGCGCCAAGTCAGCCCAAGAATCCACTGTTAAACTCGTTGAGAAGGTTGGAGCCCTTGAGAAGGAGAAGGCTTCTCGTGACGCCATGCTGAACGAGGCCGAGCTGAAAAAAGAACAGTCCGAGGCAGCCAGGAAGTCCTCGCTTGAGGACTTGGGAAAGTTAAAGGAGGCGTTGCTTCAGTCTGAGTCCGCCCTGAAGATTACTGAGGCCGAGGCACAGAGAAAAAGGACCGAGGTCTTGGCATTGGAGAAGAACGCTACAGATGAAAGGCTGGCCTTTCTTGAGGAGACTATTCCCGGTAAAGAGGAGGTCGCTGTCGATCGATACCGAAAGACCAAGTAGTATCGGGATGACTTGGCTAACGAAGCGGGCCCTATCTACGGTGATGTCTGGTCCAATTTGTCTCGGCTCCTCTATATTGACCCTGAAGTCGAGGTGCCTCTAGAGAAGCTCGCCCGACTCTTCGTTCAAGATCCTTACAGTGCCGAAGCTAGGGCGTTCACTTTATAATCCCGTACTCTGAGAAAGCTATTAAGAACATACGGGCTAGGTATTCTCAAGATGGGAAGACGGCATGGGATCCTCCGACTCCTCAAGAGAATAACTTCGACGACTTGATAGCACATGCCGAAGATGAGGATGGCGCCGGACTTGGATAGTTCAGTTTTTGTCTTTGTATTTGGATGGGTTGTAAAACGGGTTTGGATTGAACAATGTACTTTCCCCTTTTTTAATCTGTATATTTGTGATATCTGACCTTGGTCATTTTATCGGGGCCTTTATGTTTTCATGTTCTTCTTAAGTTTGGCCTAATCTTCAACCCGGTTCAGGTGTTCTTGCCAAGTTTGTTTCTGTACTTCACTTGTGCAGTCTACATTCAAGTTTCATATCTCGTTTACTGAGATGGTACTCGTTCATTGTTAACCAATTGTGAACTGGCTCAACGTCAGGCTGAGTAGTTGAGGTCGGCCTTTCTGAAAATGTCTCAGAGATCCCTGCTTTACATCGGGGTAAGGCCGAGATGTATAGCTTGGTTTATTTATGTTCACCTTAGCCAGTACGAGCCAAGCGTTGATGTTGGGAAAAACAGTATTGTTTTGATAATTACCAAACAGCAAGCTTCATACAGCAAGTAGTTCCAAACAGCAAGTTATCATACAACAAGTAGCTATTACGAAGCTGTTCATATCGCTGTACAATTTATCCTGCATCCTGCGTTGCCTCATCATACAACAAAAGGATAAATGCCTATCATACATCAAGAAGCTCATGTCTATATGACACCAAGTATGGAAGCTGTCCTGAATCATTCATACATCATCATTCCATACAGCATTAGTCAATCAACATATTGGATATAACGATCCAGCTGTAAAGTGTAAGATATTCAAACACTTATCCAACAGGACTAAAGACTGCTGGAACGGAATCTACTTTACTCACTAAAGTCAAGCCCCGTTTGAAAAGAACTATTTAAATACTGAAGGGATAAAGTATTTAAATACCATCCGATATAGATCTTCAAATCAAGGAGCAAAAACCGGATCTTGTCCATCAACACATTGGAACGGATCTATTAGCTCAACGGATCTATTCTCAATGGATCTATTCAGAAGCTATTTATACCCCAGAGTTTGAAGATCAGAATACAAGAATACCTACAAGCTTACAAGCGATATCCAAACGATCAAAAGACTGAATATTCATTATCATCATATCAAGCTTACAATAGCAAGTATATGTCTTCATAGCATCAATCCATATCTGAAGGAGAAGAAATATACTCAGTCATCAAGAACAGCCATCATCAGCTCAAGAACTTCATATTCAAGCTGCTGTTCTTACCTGGTTACCTTACTTTTACCTTTGAGTAAAAACCTAGTTCTGTGTGAACTAAAGAAGCTATTCCGACCTGTGTGGGATGAATAGGACGAAGTTTTGGAACTGTGTGTGAAGAAGCAAGTCAAGAGTTAGCTTTGACCAATCTATGTGAATGGTTGAAAGCGACGGTCTTTGTATCAATCTGTGTGAATGATACAAGGATAGGTTTGATTATAAATACGTAGTTGTGTATGCAGTATTTATAATAAACATTTTTACTCTTGTGTAGAGCACCAGTGGACGTAGAGAGGTTTACCTCGAACCACTTTAAATCTTGTGTTATTTACCTTCTGCAATTTATTGTTTTCATTACTGTGATTATTTTTAAGTATACACTGCAAACTATCTTTAACAAGACTTCTGCTACGCACTTTAATTTGTAAAATGCACAACTTGTTGCTTAAACACTTTCCAAGCTGTATTCTGTATACTTAGTGGCCAACAAGTGGTATCGGAGCGGTTGATTCTAAAAAGAATCAGTCGTATTTTTAACTGAATCAGATCCTTAAATCATTTATTTTTGAAAACCTCTTCATCTTTCCTAATTTTAGACATGGATACCTCAGTTATTAATAAGGTACCAATGTTTTCTATTAACGAGTTTGATTACTAGAGAATCAGGATGGGAGCTCATCTTGCTGCCATGCATGAAGAGATGATTTATGTCATCCAAGAAGGCCCCATAAAGATCATGAAGGTAAATCCAGCCCCAAGGATTGAAGGCCAAGCTCATGTCGAGATGCTCTAGAAAGAGCGCAAACAATGGACCACAGATGATCGAAAACGCGTCAACCTCGACAATGTTTCTAAGAACGCCCTATTTGTCACTCTTGACAAAGGAACGTTCTCGAAGGTAAAGAGCTGTAAGACAGCCAAAGAAATCTGGGAAAAACTCAAGATTATTTGCGAGGGTACTGAGCTCTCAAAAAAAACAAAATTTCAAAACTGACTCAGTAATTCGAATCTTTTGAAATGAAACCAACTGAAACGCTTGAGGAACTTGACCTCAGATTTACTGGTATTGTTGGTGAACTTGAAGGATTGGGCAAAATTTACACACAAAAGGGGAAGAATCTAAAAATTTTCAGATCTCTCCCTACTCGATGGGACATTAAGACAACAGCTATGCGTGTGTCATGCAATCTTAATGACATATCTACTTTTGACCTCTTTTCTGACCTCAAAGCATTTGAGAAAAAACTGAAGAATCGCCTGCAAGGACTACAGTGCTATCCGCTGTATCTAACAGAAGACATAGCATGCCCAACACATCAAAGCCTACCCACAAGAATGTTGACAGCGACGACGACATCCTATCACAAGACGAAATGGTGCTCCTTATGCATAAATACAAGAAATTTATCAAGCAGTCCGGAGAGACTCCATACAGGCCCAAGCCTGTTCATAAAGTAAGTACCGAATCTTCCTCTGGTGATGCTAACATGTGTTACAATTGCAGGAAACCAGGACATTATGCAAATAAATATCCTCATCCTAAAGTTTAAAGGTTGCCGGAAGCTGAGCAATAGGAAAAAGACAAAAGAAGACGTGTTTGGAAAAACAAGCTCAAGGCCAGGAGCAGATCCTATTGGAGGAACAAGCCAAGCTTCGCATTTCTGAAGCCAAAACTGCATCAGCCCTTCGCATTTACCAGCCATTCAGACCTATAAGGCGTAACCAACAACATGCTCCCCGATCATATCAAAAGCGCCAGCAACTATTCAGAAAGAAGGTTGTACCCAAATATCAAAGGCCAGCACAACAGTACTTCCAACAATACAGCGTGCCTAGATATTGGATACAAGAGCCTCGTTATCCATCGCGAAAGCAGGTCGCCGCTCAGTATCAACAACAACTTTGGGAATCCAAATGGAGACCTAGAAGGTAAGATGTAAGGCCGAAGAAAATGGCTCCACCTCCAAGACAGCATTCGTACTGGATTAATAATAATAACCCTGAATTTTACAGGCATAATCATTATCAAGGTTACAACGACTACATGCCTTCCCCACATAGACATCGCAACTACGGACCTAAAGCATCCTACAGTAAACCCATTGCTGTCAGGAAAATCTGGGTACTTAAAGGCACTAACATCCATGGACCCAACAATCAAAGGGGACCTAAATCTACTTAATTTATTTGCATACAGGACATCTTAGAGAAAGACATATGGTACTTCGACAGCGGATGTTCTCGGCACATGACAGGAGACAAAAGCAAGCTGTCAGATTTTGTATAAGGTCGATCCAAAAGTGCGCTTCGGTGATAAATCCAAAGGTTTAACAAGAGGGAAGGGAACCATGACTATTGGAAAATTCAAAGTCACCGATGTAGCTTATGTTGAAGGATTACAATATAATCTACTTAGTATTAGCCAGTTCTATGACAAACAGTTCTCAGTAAAATTCTATATAGATCATTGTAGAGTCAAGAACATCCTGACCAAAAAGGTTGTGCTCACAGGAAGCAGATCAGGTAACATGTATATTGTTGACTGGATGCCTATGATCTCCACAATTCCTTGTTTTGTTGCCAAATGCACTGCAGATCTTAGCTGGCTATGGCACAAGAGGTTGTCTCACGTCAATTTCAAGATGATCAACAAGCTCGCTCAACAGGGAATGGTTAGAGGTTTGCCCGATGTGTCATTCAAAAGGGACAGCGTCTGTGGACCCTGTCAGAAAGGCAAGCAAATCAAGACTACCCTGAAAAGCAAATCCTACCTTTCCACTCACAGAGTTCTGGAAGTACTACACATGGATCTCTATGGTCCTGTTGACCCAGTAAGTTTGGGAGGTAAGAAATACTGTCTCGTCATTGTTGATGATTATTCCAGGTATGCTTGGACAATCTTCCTAAGAAAGAAGAAGGAAACAACAACAAAGCTGCCTGAGCACCTGAAAAAGCTTCAAAATGAAAAAGCGTCGAGTCTCGTGTCCATTCGTTCAGACAGAGGTACTGAATTTACTAACAATTTTATAGAACAATACTGTTCGGAAAATGGGATACAACATGAATACTCAACTACCCGCACACCTCAACAAAACGGTATCGCCGAGCGAAAGAACAGGACGCTCAAAGAAGCAACAAGGACAATGATTGCTGCAAGCAAGTTGCCGCAGTGTTTTTGGGGTGAAGCCACCAATACAGCGTGCTACACACAAAACTGCTATATCATCAACAAACACCACAACAAAACAGCATACGAGGTATGGAACAACAAAACTCCATTAGTTTTGTACTTTCACATATTTGGATGCAGGTGTTACGTTTTGAACAACGGGAAGGATCAACTTAGAACCTTCGATGAGAAATAGGATGAAGGGATATTTGAAGGATATTCCTCTGTCAGCAAAGCTTATAGGATTTTTAATAAATGGAAGTTGACAATTGAGGAATCAGTACATGTAGTGTTCGACGATCCTCACCATAATCCTACAAGAGAAGAAGATCTAACTCAGAATATCCAACATCTCACCATTAATAACCCTCCAACTCCTATAGAGCCTGTCGTTGACTTAGAAATCAACCCCGCAGCTGTAAGAACAGAAGTAGTTGACGCTGATGCTGTACAAGTTGAAGCTGAAACTACAACAACCCAAGATACAGTACAGGACGCCGAATTAGAACCCAACAGAAGATGGTTGAAAGATCACCCACATGAGTTGATCATTCAAAACATTGATGCTGGAGTTTCAACCCGTAGAATAATACAGAGTACACAAGGAAATGTACTATGCGCGCAAGAAGGACCTGAATCTGAGATATCTCCATTTACTGTATGAAAATCTCAAGCTGAACTTAGAAGACTTGATATGTGCACTATCGCTGTATTCTTAGCCTAATCCGAACCTGTTTCCACCAAAGAAGCTCTAGATAATTCTCACTGGATTACATCTATGGAAGAAGAGCTTAATGGTTTCGAAAGAAACAATGTATGGTATCTAGTACCCAGACCAACGCATCAAGCTGTAATTTGAACAAAATGGGTACTTAGAAACAAGAAGGATTGGAATGGACTTATTATTAGAAACAAATCTTGTTTAGTTGCACAAGGATACAAATAGGAAGAAGGCAGAGACTATGATGAAACATTTGCCCCTGTTGCCAGACTAGAAGCCATTAGGATATTTTTAGCCTTTGCCACCCATAAGAGCTTTATTTTATATAAAATGGACGTCAAGAGCGCATTCCTGAATGGAGACCTTACCGAAGAAGTCTATGTTGAACAACCACCAGGGTTTGTCAACACAGAAGGTGGAGACCTTGTATACAGGCTAAGAAAAGCGTTGTATGGACTTAAGCAAGCACCTAGAGCGTGGTATGAAACCTTGTCCCTGTACATAACCAATAATGGGTTTGAGAAAGGTGCAGTGGAGAAGACCTTATTTAAGATACAGGAAGGTGATGACCTCCTGATGGTTCATATATATGTACATGATATTATATTTGGTTCAATTAACCTTCCTCTATGTCAAAGGTTCTATCATCTCATGCAAAGTAAATTTGATATGAGTATGATAGGAGAACTTAGTTATTTCCTAGGATTGCAGGTAAAACAGTTGCCTACATGAATCTTCATCAACCAGGAAAAGTACAGCAAAGAACTTCTCAACAAGTTTGGAATGAACACTTTCAGATCCTCGTCAACTCCCATGAGCACTTCCATGCAAATTAGTGCTGATGAAGCTGGAAAGCCGGTTGATCAATCACTCTACAGGAAGCTTATTGGCTCACTCCTGTACCTAACAACTAGCAAGCCCAATATCCAGTTTGTTGTAGGAGTGTGTGCTCGATATCAAGTAGCACCTAAAGAATCACACTTAACAACAGCTAAACGAATCCTGAAGTACGTCAAAAGAACAGTCGATGTAGGACTTTGGTATCCTAAAAAAGGCGGATTCAATTTGTTTGGCTATAGCGATTCGGATCTAGGAGGTTGCAAGCTAGATAGGAAGAGTACAAGCGGTACTTGTCACTTTGTTGGACCTAGACTTGTATCTTGGTCAGTAAGAAGCAATTGGCAAACTCGCTCTCCACTGCTGAATCAGAATACTATGCTGATGGTAGTTGCTGTATGCATATCCTTTGGATGCAACAACAGCTGTCAGATTATGGAATTGAAGCCAAAGAAACACCGATGATGTGCGACAGCACGAGTGCAATTGCACGCACAATCTTGTATTACACTCGCGCACTAAGCATATTCATATGAAGCATCACTTCATTCGGAATCATGTTGAGAACACGGATGTTCGGATCAAGAAAATTCATACAGATATCCAGTTAGCCAAAATCTTCACCAAACCTCTCAGCACAGCCAGATTCTGTATGCTTCGACAAGAATTGGGAATGTTACAGCCTCACCCCCTGTAAGTTTTTAATGCTTTTACTCAACAATTGAGGGGGAATGCTGTAAGACCCAAGAATACAGTATCCACCATTAATTATCTATACACTCAGACAATCCGAACAACACTGTAGGAACAAAGAGACATGAAATTATCCTACAGCTGACGTGTGCAATAATTAAGTGGGAATACAGTATGACCCATGAATACAGTAGTAATCCGAAAATTGTTGTATGGAATTGAATCTCGTATATACCTTTTAAGGGGGCGGATACAGCACATACTATGAAATTCAATTAATATTATATTCTAATATTTTATTTATTTCAAAACAGATTTGAGTCCTCGTGCCCTATTTTGTATCAAACGTCTTTTGCATTAAATGCTTTGCACGACATGTGGACTATTTTATCTCAAACGCCGCGAGTTTTCAAATTATTTAAAAATTTCGCACCGCCGTTTCGGGCAATAATGGAAGCTGATACGTCAGATGTGGGACCCGCTCTCATTTCAAAGTCAGATGGATAAGATGTACCCGTTACGCTGAGTCCATCCTGTTCGTTCATTTAAAACGACGGTTCCCATCCCTTAAATTTGACCGTTCACTATCTGGAAACCCTAATTCTTTCCACCGCCCACTATAAAAGGATTGTTCTTGCTCTCCATTGACTCTTTACGCTTTCTGCAAATTGAACGAGTCTTTGAGTAAACAGCCTACATCTTTCACTGCATTTGTCTACATTTTCTTTGCATATCTCTTATTTTCCCTTCAGATCTTACAATGGCATCCTCACAGATTTCATCCCCTACTCTCAAGAAGACCGCCACCATCATCGACGGGCGGATCTTTGCCAGATCTGTAGTTGTTGAACGTATTCACGCTGAAGGAGATGATGTTGAATCCATAGAGATCATCGTTTCGAGGATTCGTTAACAAGGCCTCTATCGCCTTGGTAGCCAAACCACTGAGCGCTACGACGAGAAGATGGTTGAGTAATTCTACCTCGATGCCTCTATTCGTTTCTTCTCTCTTGCACAAGGAGGAAACGTATTTGACATTTCTGCCACCGTCCGCGGAGTGGAGATCCGCGTTGACCAGGACCTGCTGCAGAATTTCTATAGGCTGTCTGCTGATGGCCTATATATGCAAGAACTTGAGACTTTTGGGTCTCAAAAAATCCTCACTTCCTACTGGGGATTGTTCACTGGCTCTGCATCGAACATGATTGTTCATGCATCTACCCAGAAGAAAATTTTTTGTCTACCTTTCATTTATTTACACAATTTTTGTTGCCGTGTGATTGAAAACAGGACAGGTGCTTTTGAGATGTACACTAATCTGAGATTCAGAATGATGGTCGCCATCATGTCTGGGGAAAAAGTTAACTGGTGCCAGATTGTTCTAAAAAGATTGCAGGAAGAAGTCTCTAAACCTGCCACTCAGAAGAAATCCTTTGGTCTAATCCTTAATATTATGACCAAATGTGATGTGCCGCAAGCCAAAGGAGCGAAGAAGATCCACCAAGGTAAATACATGGGAGAGAGCAGACCCACCGTGTTCAACAAAGAGAGGCTAATCGGTGAAAGGCCCTTTGTCCGATATCTGCCCCTTTCCGCTGATCCGAGGGATATAACTTCAAAGTCTGGATGCGAGGAACCCTCAAAGAAAAGGAAGAGATCTCACAGCAAAACTCCCGTTGCTGGTGAGAAGCCTAAAAGGAAGCTAAGGAGGCTTACAAAAGTTAAGACTACAGAGATTATAGCAATCTCAGTAGATGCTCCTTCGACGGCCCATCCCACTGAAACCATCCCCCAGGGCGCAACCCCTGCGGAAGAGATAACTGCTACTGTTCAAACGGTAGATCCTGAGCCATTGGCGGCAATGTCGGATGAACAGTTATTTGCCAACGTTGAAGGCTTTAGCGAGCCGGCTGCCCCTCTAGAGCCAACAACCACATCTCTTATACGGGATTCCACACCCGTAAAGGATCCATCTCCCAACAGGGTACCAACCCCTGTTCGGGATGCCTCTCCGATACAGGCTCCCATACCTGTAGCAGATCCCATTCCTACAGTAGACCCATATACTGCACGGAGCCCCTCCCACGATACTATAATTCACAAGACTCTGTTGTCAGTTCAAATAGAACAGGCTTACGAGCGATTCGTACAGTAGAAATCATACAGGGTCGTCCCTTATGAAACTTTGTACAACTGGCAGGAGTGGAAAGAGGAAGGAAAGTTTGTTCTGGAGGTGACAGATTCTCCTATTGAAGTCATAATCCAATGGGACAACCTTTGCTGTAAAGAGCTGATTTCGAGCCATCTCATGGACAAAGCTGATGTTCGATTAAAAGGGAAATCTGTATCCGAAGAAAAAATTCCTATCAGTCCAAAATCACACAACGACTCAGACGACGACAACGACGCCTTCTAGGCTGGTCTGAGAATGAGTCGTGAGGAAGCTAGCATATAGAAATTCTCTAGAATGAAACAGCAACAGGGAGAAGGGACCTCATGCCAACATCAGTCCCCTCCCCAACAGCAAGGAAATGTTCAAGACAGCAAGGATTCAGTCCCTCCTGTCACCAAAGAACCAACAGTTTTTCAACAGGCACCCGAGCCTGTCGCCACCCAACTTGAAGATGAAGCCCGCGCCATCCCGCTAGAGGAATCAGTCCCTCTGCCGGAGCAGGCGGAAGCTGAGAGACAATAGGAGGAATCAGCCCCTTCTGTACCAATGTATATAGAAACCATTCCGGAACAGGAGGAATCAGTCCCCCTGTAGCCGATCAAGTCGAACAGCCGCAAGTTGCAACAGCAACTGATGCCCCCGCATATCCAACAACGGAATCCGATGAATTTCTTACCCGAGGATGAACCACAATGACCGCGAAACCATGTGGTCGTCAGACAGCTCAACAGAGCTGAAGAAGAAAAGCCTAGCTCTCCACCCATACATGAGCAACTCCATGCTCTCGGTCTCCAAATTATATTTATACAGGATGCTGTGAATGCGCCGCATACTGTTGAAAAGGAGATCAATTGGTTGCATGAGTCTGCCATTGATGAAATGACGGGCGTAAGAAGAGAAGTTTCCAAAGTGGAAGAAGCCTTCCGCATTGTGCCCACCGTCCTAAGGCAAGCTCTCAATCAACTCCAACAGCGCTAGGAGCAGATCCTATTGGAGGAACAAGCCAAGCTTCGCATTTCTGAGGCCAAACTGCATCAGCCCTTATTAAAACTGGCTCCCAGATCTGAGGACATGATAAAAAGATACAAGATATGTCGCAGGTGCTTAACTCCCTTGTTGAAAAATTTTCAAGCTTCGAGACCAAACAGGATAATGCTATGAAGAACCTGGAACGTCTTGATGAGAAAGTCTCGTACCTTGATGATGCCAAAAAGGGGGAAGAAGCTAGAGAAGCTGCAAAGAGATTGAGACTGGAACATGAAAAGGAGTTTGAAGCTGCAATAGAAGACAACATTACTGCTGCAATTACCCGATTGTCATCTCCTGCTCATACTGTTAGGATACAGGGTGATCGTCCTGAATTCCACGATCCAAAATTCCCTTGGAAGAACCTTATGCAAAATCCATCAGTGATAAATCTCCCGGCCAATCGACAGCCAACAGCCGATGAGATAAAGGATTGAAGGAAAAATGAACTGTTAAGATACTTTGTAGTTCTTATCAGGGAATCCGCCATATTCAACAGTTGTAAAACTGCAGGAAGCTGCCGAGGAATTCAAAAAGAGGTTGGATGAAGGAAAGCTCCCCCTACAGATCCAGTTAAAATCCAAACATAAGAAAGGCGATTTGATTACCCATCCAGAAGATTGGATCCTTGTTTTCGACAAATCTGCTGAAGGTAGAGCAATCTATTTAAATCAAAACAGGGATGCCTTACAAAACTGGTGGAAAGGAACCAAGAATGATCCAAGCAGGCCTTGGAGACATGCTGACTATAGGAGTTAGCCTGTAGGATCCTTCCTGTATTTTATTTTCGGAACAGCAAAAATTCTGTATCTTTATTTTTGCCTAACCTTGTAATATTCGCTCGTCATCAATAAAATCTATTTTTGTCCTGAAAGATTACAACTCATAATATACTGTGTTACTGTGTGATTACGAAATTAGTTCATTCGCTGAAATGAAAAAAGTATGAAAACCTGTTAAGTATATAAGCTGTAAGAACTTGCCTGCGAGCAGTTCATAGGTTAATTTGTATTTATCACTAGACTTCACTGTAAGATTGTGCCTGCGCGCCAATCATAAGTTTAAGTTGTAAAAACACTTTGCTGTTAGATACCACCTTTTTAGAACTTGCCGTCGAGCAGTTCATATTTTTAGACTAATTGCTGAAGGCCAGAACATTCGACAGAAGACCATGAAGATAGTCTCCCATTTAAGATGTTTCAAAGAGGTTTTGGCATCAAAGTTTTGGCATCATCAAGAAGTTTTGGGAATTATCAAAAAGGGGGAAATTGTTGGGAAAAACAATGTTGTTTTGATAATTATCAAACAACAAGCTTCATACAGCAAGTAGTTCCAAACAGCAAGTTATCATACATCAAGTAGCTGTTACGAAGCTGTTCATATCGCTGTACAATTTATCCTGCATCTGTGTTGCCTCATCATACAACAAAAGGATAAATGCCTATCATACAACAAGAAGCTCATGTCGATACGACACCAAGTATGGAAGCTGTCCTGAATCATTCATACAGCATCATTCCATACAGCGTTAGTCAATCAACATATTGGATATAACAATCCAGCTGTAAAGTGTAAGATATTCAAACACTTATCCAACAGGACTGAAGACCATTGGAACGGAATCTACTTTACTCACTAAAGTCAAGCCCCGTTTGAAAAGAACTATTTAAATACTGAAGGGATAAAGTATTTAACTACCATCCGACAGAGATCTTCAAATCAAGGAGCAAAAACTGGATCTTGTCCATCAACACGTTGGAATGGATCTATTAGCTCAATGGATCTATTCTCAACGGATTTATTCAGAAGCTATTTATACCCCAGAGTTTGAAGATCATAATACAAGAATACATACACGCTTACAAGCGATATTCAAACGATCAAAAGACTGAATATTCATTATCATCAGATCAAGCTTACAAGAGCAAGTATATTTCTTCCTAGCATCAATCCATATATGAAGGAGAAGAAATATACTCAGTCATCAAGAACAACCATCATCAGCTCAAGAACTTCATATTCAAGCTGCTGTTCTTACCTGGTTACCTTACTTTTACCTTTGAGTAAAAACCTAGTTCTGTGTGAACTAAAGAAGCTATTCCGACCTGTGTGGGACGAATAGGACGAAGCTTTGGAACTATGTGTGAAGAAGCAAGTCAAGGGTTAGCTTTAACCAATCTGTGTGAACGGTTGAAAGCGACGGTCTTTGTATCAATCTGTGTGAACGATACAAGGATAGGTTTGATTATAAATGCGTAATTGTGTACGCAGTATTTATAATAAACATTTTTAATCCTGTGTGGAGGACCAGTGGATGTATAGGAGTTTACCTAGAACCACTTAAAATCTTGTGTTATTTACCTTCTGCAATTTATTGTTTTCATTACTGTGATTATTTTTAAGTATACACTGCAAACTATCTTTAACAAGACTTCCGCTATGCACTCTAATTTGTAAAACACACAGCTTATTGCTTAAATACTTTCCATGCTGTATTCTGTAAACTTAGTGGCCAATAGTAGACGAGCCAGGGATTGTTTGTCTGTGGCCGGCGCATTCGTTTGTCAAACTTGATGAACTGGTTGTTTAGAACTGGATTCAACTTGTCTGAGTTAGATGTCTTAATCTCAACTCAGCATACTGAGTGTCTTATACTCGTTTTTAAATTTGAGCGGACTAGTTGTCAGAAATAGGCTCAGGTTGTCTGAGTTAGATGTCTTAATCTTAACTCAGTGTGTTGAGTGTCATGTACTCGTGTTTAAATTTGAGCAGACTAGTTGTCAGAACTAGGCTCAGATTGTCTGAGTTAAATGTCTTAATCTTAACTCGGTGTGTTGAGTGTCATGTACTCATTTTGAGCGAACTAGTTGTCAGAACTAGGCCCAATTTGTCTATAGAGTTTGATGTCTTAATCTTAACTCGGTGTGTTGGTGGCCAAGCATGTTATGTATGCTTGTCTTTATAGGAACTAGGCTTTCATATGAATTTGCAAGAGTTGCCTTGCTTAAATGTTTTATCAGGCGTTCACTACGCCATAAATGGCCTTCAGCAACACCCAAAAAAGTGTGCTCAAAGGGGTAAAAAAGTGTTGCTGAAAGCAAAAAAAACATGCTACGGTAACACTTTTTCGAAATTTGGTGGTGTTACAAAAACGGCCGCTACCATAGGGATCTATATCAACACTTTTTAACTTTATGGTAACACAGAAAAAATGTGTTGCTACAGACCCCAATGCCTACACTTTTTACCTATGTAGCAACACCAATAAAAGTGTTACTGTAGACCAATGGCAACACCAATATCTCCCTAGCAACACCCATAAACGTGTTACTGTAGACCAATGGCAACACCACTAATCCCTATTGTAACACCAGCTGCTGAAACACATTTTTGTTATGGCAACACCCTTTTCCATTATTGTAACATTTATTTTGTGAACACTTTTTTGTTCTGGTAATAGTTTAAACCATAATAAAACTATTCAAATAAACCATAATCAAATAACCTGTCAAAGTTTTACATAAGCAAGGCTTTTCAATCCATCCAAATAAACCACGACATCATCATCATTCGACATAAATAAACCAGTCAAAAGCTAACTTAAGTACCATAGAATAACTAACTTAGTACCATCTAAAAGCTAACTTCAGTACCACTGCATTAATACCATCACAATCCGAATACAATGCGAAAGATAACATAAATACTAAGAAAGACTTAAATTGGGATTCTGGCCAGCCAATTTTTTCATCATCTCTCGAACTTTTTGGTCAAGTTTCTCATCCATTTCTTGTTGAAGTTGAGCTCGAATCTTTGCAGTTAAGTCTGACATTCACTGATCTGGAACGGACGTTGTACATGATGTTGAAGAAGACTTTGACTTCGATTTCTTGTTCTGAATAAGCCTCTCAAGTAGCCAAGATGGGGTTGTGTTCCTTGCCACCATGAACCAATTTATTAGCAGCCTCAACACCTTCCTTTTCTAGAGCTTTCTTAACATCAGCCTATAAAAAGAACGGAAAGTCAGATTCATACTTGGTAAATACTAGAAAAACCTTCCCTTGATTTTTTTAAAAGTTTCTACATGCATGATTAATACATAAAAAGTTTATCAACAATAAAATAAGCTTCTAGTGTGGCAATTGAGTGGCTTCATCGAAATTTTAATCGAATATCATACATGTATCAGTATACTTGGCAAATATATAACAGCTACCGAACTTGTGATAATTTATGTGTTGCAAGTTATCATCACTATTCACAGAACATGTTTAACCAAAAGAAACTATTCACATAACATCTTACGAAAAGTTATTTCCTTCTCATACCAAGTTCTAAACTAGATCACCTTAATACTATTGTCTTGGTAGTTGGCAAGATCGCAGGCGAATAGTTTTCCAGAAATAAATAAATTTTAAGATTCTATATCAAACTATTCCCATCGTGCACATATGTGTGGTTTGTAATATGCATATTTTCAAAAGCAATAGTGCACAAATTTCAGAAAAATTTAGTAAAAAGGCACCCAACATTCACATCACGAGTCATGACAATCATAACTACGCCTAAAGTCTTTATTGAATATATTATATTTTGAACACACTCTAATTATCCAATTCATCTAGTATAAATAAAAGCTGAAAGAAAACAACCTGAGAAAGAGATGACTAACGTGGGTGATAAGTGGTAATTTTACCACTTATTTCTAGGATTTTATACTAGGTTTTTATCTCGTTTCGTGATTAATGTGCTCGTATTTGGCTTATTTACGATTAGTCGAGCCGTATTACGCGTTTGGGTTGGTTTTAGTGTGTTTGCAGGTTTTTAGAGCCAAAAGGACCCAAAATGAGACAAAGGACCGAGAGTCGAGTCACGGAAGGAAGAAACAGATTTTTGCAAGTGACAGACGAACCTATCGGGCCAGCCTATCGGCCGATAGGTGCGTCCGAAAGGTGTTCCTGCCCTATCAAGTGAAGTCGACCGACGAACCAACTATCGGGCAAGCTATCGACCGATAGGCCAGGCCGATAGGCTGCTACGCGGGCTCTCGTGTTTTGACGGATTATAACTCTTTTGGATAGATTTTGTTTCCTAGATTAGGGCTAATCGGGATTTTAACTCCCATAGGCTATATACACCCCCTCCTAGACCTAGTTTACCATCTTTCATCATTCTTTTTCATCCTTTATCATATTTAGCACTCTTTTACATTTTTTTCGCAAGATTAATTCCTTGGAGACGAGAACTTTTTGGAGGAGAATTATTATTATTTTTCTACTTTTTCGGAGATTGAAGACTCAGAGTTCATCCGTAAGGGTTGTAATCTCTCTTTTCATATTAATAATATGCATTCTCCATCTATTTCTTGTTAATTTCAATTATGTCTGGCTAATTCCATTGATTGATTCTAGGGTTAGTAATTTTAATTGATGTTCACATGATGTTCCTTTGATTACCTTTTTACCTTTCATCCTAGGCTTGTGATCAAGATGTGTTAAATCTCATGCTAGATTAAAGGGCCCTTAATCGATGCATGTTAGCTAATTGATTTTGCCCGGAAGGATTAATTAATTAGTGGAAATACTTGATGCACAATATGATTTGATCTTAAGACCTAAGTGGAGTAAGATAAATCATAGATAAATAAGTTGGCGCTTTTTAAGTGATTTAAATTCTTTGAGCCACGGGAAAAGGGTTTAAATTAACTATCTTTCTAGGTTACCTTGATCGGAATTCTAGATCAGCTGAGTGATTATTTCTAGGATTGAATTAAAATTTGGGGAAAAGGAATCAAGTGAATGGATTGTGTGAACTCAATTAGATGATACTACCCTAGGATCAATTAGCTTTCAACTTGTGATTTTATCTTGCTAATTTGTTTATTTGCTTGATTTAGATAATTCATCTTTTATTTAATTTTTATTTTTCGATTTTTGAAGTAGATAATTAGAAACAAACTAAATTTTCGGATTCCTAAATAGCAGTCAAATTTTGAGTAGAGTTATTTCCTTTATTTTCGACATATCAATTCCCTTGGGTTCGACACCTTGGAAATACTTCGAGGTTTTACAAATTTTAAAATTGATCGGATTTGAAAACCATACTACGCGAATTCTAGCGATCAATTTTTGGCGCCGCTGTTTGGAATTGATAGAAAACATAAAGGGATAATTCGAAAAAGAAGAGATTGTTACTTTAGGTTGTTTACTATTGTTATTAATATTCGATCTCGTTTCCTCACATCTTGTTTTCTCTTCCTTGTAGGCGGTGCATGATCACAAGATCCCAAGGAAAGGACTTATTTCCTTTGGATCCGGAAATCGAGAAGTCTTTGAGGAGGAAGAAGCAAGAAGCGAGAACCGAGACTATTTCTATACCTTTCGTTGATACCATGGCGGCATTGTTGACCCACCACGAGAACTCGCTCGTCCCGAGAAGATCCCTTTGAATGCCCGCCGACCTAAGCTGGACGATTATCAAGAAGGAGGTTGGGGGAAGATTGATGCCAACAACTTCGAGCTTAAGCCGTCCCTCATCGCTACGGTGAAATCTCAAACATACGGAGGAGGAGTTAATGAAGATCCAAACGCTCATCTTGAGTCGTGTTTGGACATATGTGCCACCATCAAGCAAAACGGAGTGCCTCCGGATGTCATTAAGCTCCGCCTATTCCGGTTCTCCTTAGAAGACGATGCGCTAGATTGGTACAAGAGCCTAGATCGGAAGGAAATTGGTACTTGGAGAGAGATGACTTGGTTGTTCTTAGCACAGTTCTATCCTCCCTCGAAGGTGCAAAAACAAATCAACGATATCTTGCAATTCGAGCAATATGAGGATGAATACTTATACGAGGCATGGATCCGATTTAAGAAGCTACTTCGCAAATGCCTGACAAAGATGGAATTGACAAGGAGGATATCTACATTCGTTTTTATCGGGGTTTGACGAGGAAGGCTAGAAGAGAGTTGGACTATTCCTCGAAAGGGGGATTTCTTGCTAACGATTATGAAGAGGCCAAGAATCTCATTGAGCTAGCGGTCAACAATGATTATGAGGAGGTGACCGATAGGAAGATGACGAGAAGAAAGGTTCCATCCGGTGACGAGGACGCCTACGGTGATTTGAAGGCGAAATTTGAAAGACAACAAAAAGAGCTTGAGATGCTAAAAAAGAAGACTTTGGGGGTCAATGCAGTTTTTGACGAGCTAAACGAGCCTATTGCAATTGAGGAGGATGTAAATTACGTGCAAGGAGGAAACTTCCGGCAAGGGGGAAATAGGGGGAACTATTATCCGAACAATCGAAACCACCCTAATTTCTCCTATGCCAACCCGAACAATGCTCTTCAGCCACCACCGGGATTTAACGTGAAAAACGGGGTTATTCAAGAGCCGATTGCTAAGACACCGATGGAAGAGATGTTGGAACGATTGGAGGCGATTCAAAAAGATTTTATTTATAAAGCAGACAAGAGGTTCGGGGCTCTCGAGCATAGTGTGACATCTATTGGAAACTCAGTGATAGCCTTGACAAAGCAGATGTCGATGGTGGAGACCCAAATGAGTCAAATGGCGAACGCCCAAGCCGGATTTCATAAGCCGGGGAATTTTCCGAGCAGCACCGAGACCAACCCAAAGACGCACCAATGCAATGCAATCGAGCTTCGGAGTGGGACAAGGTACAGTAATCATGGGGCTGAAGTTGAGAAATCTGGAAACGAGGATGTACTAGAAACGGGAGCCGAGAACGAGAAGGAAGATGAAACGCAGCAGGCCCATCGGCCAAGACTATCGGCCGATAGGCCCACCTGATACCCAGACAGAATGCCGGCAGTTGAGCCTATCGACCCCCCTATCGGTCGAAAGGCTCCTGTAGGTTCGAATGTGAAGGATTTTGAGGTAAAAGCTCCATTTCCACAGCGATTGGCCAAGTCGAGACATGATGAAAAGCTTCAACGATTTATCGACATGTTTCAAAAGGTGAATATCAACATTCCACTTCTAGACGCTTTGAGAGACATGCCGGGGTACGTTAAATTCTTGAAAGACGTTGTGGCAAGAAAGAGGAAGTTGGGGAAGTTTGAAACAATAAATTTGACAGAGGAGTGTAGCGCTATCATTCAAAACAAGCTTCCGCTCAAGCAGAAGGATCCGGGACGTTTTATTTTTACATGCATGATTGGCGACCAAACGTTCCGTAATGTGTTGTGTGATCTCGGGGCAAGCATCAATCTTATGCCTCTATCCATCTTTAAGAGGTTGAAGATTGGGGAGATGAAGCCGACTACCATTTCTCTACTCATGGCGGACCGGTCGATCTCTTATCCGATGGGAGTTGTGGAGGATGTGTTCGTTAGAGTCCAACACTTAGTCTTCCCGGCCGATTTCGTAGTTCTTGACATGCCCGAGGACGAGAATCAACCATTGATCTTTGGGAGACCGTTTCTAGCGACGGGGAGAGCACTTATAGACGTCCAAGAGGGTGATCTTACCTTCCGGGTTAATGATCAAAATCTGAAAATTTCCATCTATGACGCGATGAAGAAGCCCGAGGATGCGCCCGAGGAATGTTATGCAATTGAGTCTATTATGCCGCCCCCGACCGACTTGTTGGAGCATTGCATTTCACACTCCATTTACTCACATTTCGATGTTGAAGAAATTTACGAGGATTTTCCAATGTACGTTCGAATGTTGGAGGCGAACGAGTTTCGATCTAATGAGAGGGATGTATGTTATCTTGATGTCAACAAACCCGTTCAAGGGGGAGTTGTCGCTGAGGACCGATCGATCGAGGTTCCGAAGTTAGAACTTAAGCCGTTGCCGGGTCACTTACAATATTGCTTCTTGGGCGAGAACGAGTCCTATCCCGTGATAGTTTCTTCTTCTCTCGGACCTACTAACTTGGAGAAGCTATTACGGGTGCTGCGAAAACACAAAGGGGCGATTGGATGGACGATTTCGGACATTAAGGGAATAAGCCCTTCTATTTGTATGCACCGGATTTTGCTAGAAGACGATCATAAACCGAGGGTGCAACCGCAACGAAGATTAAATCCAGCAATGCAAGAGGTTGTGAGAAAAGAGGTGCTCAAATTGTTAGATGCCGGGATGATATATGCGATTTCCGATAGTGAGTGGGTGAGTCCCACTCAAGTCGTCTCTAATAAAGGGGGTATGACCGTGATCAAGGACGAGAAAGATGAATTAATCGCGACAAGGTTAGTCACGGGATGGAGAGTTTGTATCGACTACCGGCTACTTAATGCGGCGACGAGGAAGGATCATTTTCCACTTCCATTTATTGATCAAATGCTGGATCGTTTGGCCGGATACGAGTATTATTGCTTTTGACGGGTATTCGGGTACAATCAAATTGCTATCGCTCGGAAGACCAACACAAGACCGCTTTTACGTGCCCTTATGGGGTATTAAACTAGGAGGATGCCGTTTGGCTTATGCAACGCACCCGCAACTTTTCAAAGGTGCATGATGGCCATCTTTCACGGATTAGTCGAGAACATAATGGAGGTATTTATGGATGATTTTTCAGTTTTTGGTTCATCTTTCGACCATTGCTTGAAAAATTTATCTTTGGTACTTGCCCGGTGTGAGGAAACGAACCTTGTTCTAAATTAGGAGAAATGTCACTTCATGGTGCAAGAGGGAGTAGTGCTGGGGCATAAAGTATCTTCGGAAGGATTGGAGGTTGATCGAGCGAAGGTGGTTGCTATCGAGAAATTACCGCCTCCAACCAATGTTAAATCAGTACGAAGCTTCCTAGGCCATGCGGGGTTCTATAGACAGTTCATTAAGGATTTCTCAAAAATCACGAAGCCGTTATGTTCCTTGCTCGAGAAAGACGCGAAATTTCAGTTTGATGATGATTGCTTAAGGGCGTTTGAGACATTGAAACGAGCTTTAATTTCGACGCCGGTCTTGATCACTCTGGATTGGGGTGCACCATTCGAGTTGATGTGCGACGCGAGCGATTGGGCCGTTTTGGGTCAAAAACGGGATAAGCTTTTCCGGGTAATTTATTATGCGAGTAAGACGATGGATTCGGCCCAAATGAACTACACCACGACGGAAAAAGAGCTGCTCGCTGTGGTCTATGCATTCGACAAATTCCGACCTTACCTAGTGGGCACTCACACTATTGTTCATACCGATCACGCAGCGATTCGCTATCTATTTGCCAAGAAGGATTCGAAGCCGATATTAGTGAGATGGATACTCCTTCTACAAGAGTTCGACATGGAGATCCGGGATAGGAAGGGGTGCGAGAATGTTGTTGCCGATCACCTTTCCCGTCTCGAGAAGCCGGTTGAGGGAGAAGATTCGAGGGTCGAAATAAAGGAGAACTTTCCGGACGAGCATATCCTAGCCTTGGCCGACGATACACCATGGTACGCGGACTATGTTAATTCCCTTGCTATCAAGCATGTTCCAACGGGTCTTTCTTCTCATCAAAGAAAGAAATTCTTCCATGACGTTAAATTTTACTATTGGGAAGACCCTATTCTTTATCGGAGGTGCGCGGACGGGATTATTCGCATGTGTGTTCGACAAAGCGAATGGCAAAGGATAATTGAAGAATGCCATAGTGCACCGAGTGGGGGTCATTTTGCAGCGAATCGAACGGCCATGAAGGTGTACCAATGTGGTTTCTATTGGCCTTCTATTCATAAAGATTGCCAAGCTTTTGTGAAACATTGCGATAGATGCCAACGATTGGGGAACATAGCAAAAAGAGACGAGATGCCGCAGCACACTATTATGGAAGTAGAGTTCTTTGACGTATGGGGTATCGATTTTATGGGTCCGTTTGCAAAATCACGAGGCTATTCGTATATTTTACTTGCGGTAGACTACGTGTCGAGATGGGTTGAGGCGATGCCGACGATTACGAACGATTCGAAAGTGGTGATAAAATTTCTTAATAAGAACATCTTGACTCGTTTCGGGACTCCACGAGCTTTGTTGAGTGATGGGGGGAGCCACTTTAATAATAGGTGGTTAGGAACCCTTCTTGCAAAATATGGAGTTAAACATAAGATTACGTCCGCCTATCATCCACAAGCTAATGGACAAGCCGAGCTCGCCAATCGGGAGATCAAACAAATTTTAGAGAAGACGGTCACGAACAAGAAGGATCAAGCTAAATATCTAGATGATGCACTTTGGGCTTATCGGACCGCGTATAAGACTCCAATTGGAATGTCTCCATACCAGCTCGTCTTTGGGAAATCCTGTCATTTACCGTGGAGTGGAAGTTAAAGCGTATTGGGCCACTAGACGGATTAATTTGAATTTCTTGAAGCTAGTGGATCAAGAAGAGAGAAGTCTGGAAATCGACGAATGGAGAAACGAGGCTTTCGAAAATGCAAGGATTTACAAGGAAAGAGCGAAAAAGTTTCACGATGATCGCATTCGAAGAAGGACTTCGTCCCGGAGACGAAGTGCTCGTTTTCAATTCTCGGCTTCGTCATTTTAGGGAAGTTGATGTCAAAGTGGACTGGTCCATACACCGTCTTTCAAGTAAATCAAAATGGATCATGTGTCGTGATGAAAGAAGATGGGAACAAGTTTATTGTGAATGGACATCGGATGAAGCACTATTTCAAGCCGTTGCACCACGAAGAGAAGTATGTTACGTACCTCGAAGACCCGGAATGAATGAGGTATCGTCTAGCTAAAGACGTTAAACGTAGCACTTGTTGGGAGGTAACCCAACGTATGTATATTAGTTCGTTTTATTCATTTGTTTTCGATTTTTCGTTTGCGTGATTTTTTTTAGTTTCTAGTTTCGTAGTAGCTTTGTTAGTTTTGTTAAGTTCTAATCCATGCACGCCGAGTTTTGGATACTTGCAGGTCTTTAATCACCATATCCAAGCAAAAACGGGACCAAGTATGCGAAATAGAAAAAGTTGAAAAAAGTTTTTGAGACAGACGATCCTATCGGCCGATAGGCCCGGCCGATAGGCTGAGGAAAATTAAAAAAAATTACATGTTACAAGCAGTGGTCGATAGGCAGACCACATCGACCGATATCCCGCCCGATATGAGGTACGTAAGTTTCAGTAGTTCCTATCGGCCCAGCCTATCGGCCGATAGGCCTGCCCGATAGGACATACCCGGCCCAGTATCCGCTTCGACCCGGTTGATTAATACCCCTTTTAACCACCTTCACCACCCGATTTTCTCACACACACACACATATCGGCCGATAAGAGCAAGGGGCGATTTTTTTTCTACTTTTCTTCCTTCAAAACTCGATCAAGGTACGTAGTTTCGACTCTTAATCCTCTTGTTTTTCAATTCTATACATGTTTTGAAGCACTTTGACGGATTCTTTTTGGAGTTTTGATGAATTTCGAATTGGGGATCCACTTTTTGGGGCTTTTGTTAGACTTTGATGTTCTTTGAATTTTATGCCCGATTGTTGATAGAATCTTGATGGAAACATGTTATCTATGCGTGATTGTTCATGGGTACTTCTAATTGGGGGATTAATTGATGAAATTGAACGAATTTTGAAAAAAAAACCCCAAATTGGAAGAACCCTAATTTCGCATTTTGTTGAAATTGGGTGAATTTGTTGAATTGAATTGTTAATTGGGATTGATATGAGTTGAATTGTTGATGAATTAGATTGGATTGGAGAGAATTTGCCCTAATATGATCGTAGTGTGATGTTTTATTATTGTGGGTTGTGATTTTGATCCTTTGAATATGAAATGGGGGAGTCTAAGTTTGGGGGAGGTTGTGTGATTTATAGATCATATGATATGGCTGTCGGGTCTATGATTTTGATGTTTATTGGACATTATAGGGCTCTTAGTTGATATTGTGGGATTATTGGATTATGTCGACGCTTGTTGAATGTTTGCATTATGAGTTGCTTATTGGATATTGATTGGATGGTTGTTTTGTAGGAACTTTGAAATGGCTGGAAATCAAAGCAAGAAGTCGAAGCCGAGTAAGGCCGGAAAGTCTAAGGCGACCACAGAGAAGGAAAAGGCTCCGACGAAGGTAGTGCCGGCTATTCCGATCCCGGCTGCACTCGACCCGAAGAAGTTCAAGCTAAGATTGACTGGATCCGAGTCTGAAAGAAGGTGTTCGCACCTTATCGGAATGTCACACAAGCATTGCCGATTTTTGCATGAGGAGACGGCTCGAGGTATGGGGATATACGATGATATTATGTTACTAGCAAGACAGTGCGGGTTTGAGCAAATTTTTCGGGCAAACTATCTCGCTTACCACGTGCTCACCGTGGAGTTTCTGTCCACACTTGAGGTTGTTAGGGAGCACGGGACTCCGGCATCTATTCGCTTCAACCTCGACAACATAGAAAGGGAGCTCTCGGCCGACGAAGTTAATGCCATTATCAACGGGGCCGAGGACGGGTCATTTCAGCAGGGCGATCATGCCAAAGAAAACTTAGAGTTGTGGTCCAAGATGATTTACCGCAGGGAGGAGACGCTTCTCATTTATAATCCGACGTATGCCAAGGCCTCCTCGATCAGGAACCCAGTTCTCCGTTATGTCCACCGTCTGTTCACCTCGACGATTTTGAGCCGTACCGACTCGGGGACGTGCTTGTCCACTGATCTTCACCTTTTATGGTCGGCCTTGAACGGTACGCGGAAGCACGCTGGATGTTTTCTGATTGAGTGTAACACCCCAAACTAGGCGGATATTACAGTGCCGTAGATCCCCAACTGGGACCCACCAGGCAAATGAAAATGAATGAATTACACAAGATAAATGTAGTACCGAACTACATTACAACAATAATTACTCCGATGAGGAGTTTAGTTACAACACACCAGATAATATCAATACTAGTGTATTTTATATGAAGATAAAATACACAACACTGAATGAAACGGAGTATTCAAATGAAAGTCTGCAGCGGAAAATAAAGGACAATAACATGATTAGCTGAAAGATCGGGGCCCCCTACTAGTATCACTAGGACTCCTCGACATCAACATGCTATTCCCGTGTGTTTGCCTTGCCATGACCTGAAAAACAAAATCCCCAAACGGGGTCAGTTACAAAGAACAACAATCCTCAAGGGTTGAAAATACACAATCATGATTATATCTGAAGTTATGAAATATCCTGTCGAAACATACGCAATCAAACATGTTATATGAATCAACTAACAGTACGGCTCAAAGGGTGGCGCCACACTACGCCCGGGATGGAAATGTGTCCGTGCACAAGCCACCAACGATCAATACACGCGTGGTCTTGTACCTAATCAGTCTCACGAGACACATTGACTCGTGTGCACAGTCCAATGTGAGGCCAACAACCAACACACGATCATAATGTGCCCGACATGAAAATCCTACACATACCAACCGGCACGCCAGTATGACCCGGAATGCCACGATATAACAAAAGTGACATCGAAAATGAATAATGACTCACCGAGGTGGAATGGTAACGAAATAAATGATAGCTCAATGAAAAGATTGGAACCGTCGTTCCTTATGACTGAAACGATTAATTGATAACAACAAGTTTTGATACGGTTAATATAATGATGAATGAGTTATGATTATGAATGAACAACAACAAAAGGCATGAATATCCTTTTAACCGAGTAAGAATTAACTTACAAAATACCGATGAAGAAAGTCCTTCCACGAACAAATGTCCTAAATGAAGTGTCGGTCGCACGAACAACCTTAATTCAATACAATTACCGACAATCCGATCAATATACGAATCAAACACGAATATAACGAACTCAAAACGTCGATACGATAAAACTAAGTCCATTGAGGCATTAAAACAAACACGTTGCGTCCAAACTCCGATTGCTTACAATCAAACTTCAATATACCAATATCAAATCCCCCAAGAAGTGTTTCAAACCAACAAAACATCTCCAATACGATCAATAATCCGTTATGAATATCCAAAAATGTGATTATAACAACAATTAGTCGAAAATCCCCAATTCCAACTCGATATTCAAGGTGTTCTTGAATAATCCCTCAATAATCCAATGAATCCTTATACAAACTCATAATCATATACATATCCCTTCATATAACATGATTATAACGTCCAAAACATCATATCTCAACACAAAATCGAAGTCCAAAGTGTTGAAAGAATTACCTCTTGAAGATACAAGTACTTTAATCCGAAGAACACGCGTTAGATTGATTATCCGGGCTTCACGATCGAAAGGAGATGAAGAAAATCAAACACCCAAATGATTTGTGAAGGAAAAACCCTCCCTCAAGCCTTCTCTCTCGGTTTAAGGTGAAGAAAAGGAAGAAAATGGTCTGAAATGCTGAAAAAATGAATTTATAGGGGTTGACTACCTGCCGGACACGGCCCGTGCCGATCGGCACGCAGTGTCGCCGCAGTGGCGACAGTGGCGGCGAGGACTCGACCGTGTCCTTCTTGACACGGTCGCGGCGAAGGGCCTTCCGACGATGACCCGTCCGACGGCGACTCGGCATGACTCGGCCGTGCGGGCGACACGGTCGGGCGTCTTTGGCGACGATTCCGCTTATCCGGAAGGGTTCGACTCGGCCGTGCGAGCGACACGGTCGGGTCTGAGGCAGACACCTCGGCATTTTCCGGACGAGTACGGCACGGGCCGTGTCGGACGACACGGCGAGTTCGTTCGCGATGATCGCCAATAATCAAAATGAGCGGTTGAGCTAAAATGACCATAACTCTCTCGTCCGGACTCCGATTGACTCACCGTTTGAACCATTGGAAAGCTAACTCGATGCTCTATAATATTGCAAAAATTTAGAATTTTTGGAGTTACCAAAAATTAAAGGTGATCTAACAAAGTCGAACTCATATGAGGAAAGTTGAAACAATGAACAATAACGATACACAACTCGAAGTTTTTCCGAACGGTGAACACGGTGAAAGAACATGATTGATGAATGATTATAATTGAGTGAAAATACACTGAGTGACAATTACAGACTGATAATTACTGAATGAAAATGAATGAATTACAACCGGGTATTACATTGAGCACACGGAGAAACAAGCCCGGCTGACCGGGAAGCAGAGGATTGGGATTGGGGCGTTCGTGACCCCTATCGCGGAGCATCTCGGGGTGCGCATTAGAGGAGAGCCGGTGTCCCGAGACATCTATTTGGATAAACCGACACTGCAGAGGCAAGAGATGCTTGTCTTCACCGAGGGGTTCGACTGGAAATTGCACGGTCGGAACAAAACTGTGACCCTCTTCCGACTCCCCTCTCCGACCTTGACCTCTGTGATGGGCGACGCGCCCGATGTATATGCGAGGTGGAGTATGAGCTCCGAGGCTCATTTGGCACTTATCCGACCGTTGGATGCGTCTCGTAAAAGACAACGCCGGGAGGTGACCATTGATGAGCCATTCTTGGAGGGAGCCGAGGAGGAGCTGGATGATATACCCGAGGGGGGTAGCCGTGACGAGATTCCCACCGGTGGAGGTAGTAGTTTTCAGATGAGAGCTCCAGATTTTAAGGCTTTTGAGTCGAGATTTTTTGAGAGAGAGAGAGATGCACAACGAGAGTATGCAGGCGCAAGACAATTATCATTTGGCGAGTATGCGTTCTTTGACAGCCGAGTTTGGTTCTTTGGGAACTCGGCTGGGCGAGGTTGAGACTCGGGTGGGTGTTGTTTCCACTCGGGTCAATGAGTTGTACGAGCTCGTGGAGAAACGAGCCGAAGAGGACAGAGTGTGGCGACAAGAGGAGATTGCTTGGAGGGAGCAAGAGAGGAAGAGGCAGGAAGATAGGTGGGCCCAGGAGGACCACTACAACCGAATGCTACACGAGATGTACCACTTTGCTCCTTTCCCCGATTCACATGCCCGCTATGATCCGATCTCGCCGACAAACCCCCCATTTCCGCCACAGTGATCAGGTACTCCGTTAACAAAGCCACTCCTTTCTCTTTTCAAACTTATTCCTTCTTTAGGATGCGAAATAAGTTTGGGGGGGGGGGGGAGAAGTGTGGCTTTGTTCATTTCTTTACGTGTGAGTACCTTGTTGCCTTGTATCATTATTTGCTTGTGTTGGTGCCCGTTGTTTTTATTTGTGCTTCTCATATTGGTGTTGCGTGGATTTAGCTTTTGTTGCTTAGTTTTTAGATTTTTATGTTCATTTTCGTTTGGTGTGTTTGCTAGTTTCTATTTTTTTAGGTCATAGTAGTTTTTTTTAGATTTCGTGTTTGCTTTTCGTTGTTTGCTTAGATAGCCTTGCTTATTTTAGTTTTTCTTTATTCGTGAATTTTTCGTGCTTCAATTTGTGTGATACCGATGTTACGACACTGTTTTTCTCTCTGAAGAAACGGTCGAGTTTTAGTCGAGTTGTAGTCAGTTATTTCTGTTTTGCATAGTATTCATTTAGGTCCAAAATTTTTCGTGATTGTAGAGGTCTTAGCAGATAAGAGACGATACATACTTGTTTTAAAATCACCGTCAATACGTTTGGTTACATCTTCCGGATAGTGAGTCGTACTGTTTCTTTAGTCGTGTTGGCACTTAGATTGAGTTTAGAGTCGGTCAGTTTTTCCCAAAAGTCGAGATAATGTTGTTCTATGAAGGGAAGTCTAGTAACCGGGGGCATTCGCGTGACCCGTTGTTTACCCTCGCGTAAAACGACGACCCTGATTAGACTAGTGATTTAGATATTTCACATGTGCCAAGGATAGGGAACCTAGTAACCGGGGGTATTCGCGTGACCCGCTGTTTACACTCGCGCAAAATGGCGACCTTGATTCGGACATGCGGAAATTATATATTCGAGTTGTTTCTCCGCTGTAGACGGGAACTTAGTAACTAGAAGCATCCATGTGCCCCATGAGTGTCTTTTACGTCAAACGGTTTCCTAATACATGAGAATGGAAGTTCCACCCTAGGATTACCCCGATGAAACATCCCGAGATCCTAACCTAGTGGTCAACTCGAATCAAATTCTTGAACATATATTTAAGGGAATACTATCCGAGGTTTATTTGTTATGAAACTCGTAAAAAAATTGTGCCACTAGACTGTGTAACGGGACGAACTAGCTTGTTTATTTTAGCCTTTCATATTGACGGTCGATTTGACTCACGTTTTGTTAATCTTTGAGCTGGATTTTCTTCATGAACGAATGATTAGGACTGAACTTGACTACTTTGCGAAATCATTATTCTGAGTGCAGCTCGCTTTTACGATACTCGGGTTATTTAGAGAGAATTACAGGATAGTATTGATTAGGTTGAACACTATGAGTTTCACGATGATTCACGACTTTCTTTTTCTTTTCTTTTTGTTGTTCGGGACGAACAAGGCTTAAGTTTGGGGGGGTTTGATAAGTGGTAATTTTACCACTTATTTCTAGGATTTTATACTAGGTTTTTATCTCGTTTCGTGATTAATGTGCTCGTATTTGGCTTATTTACGATTAGTCGAGCCGTATTACGCGTTTGGGTTGGTTTTAGTGTGTTTGCAGGTTTTTAGAGCCAAAAGGACCCAAAACGAGACAAAGGACCGAGAGTCGAGTCACGGAAGGAAGAAACAGATTTTTGCAAGAGACAGACGAACCTATCGGGCCAGCCTATCGGCCGATAGGTGCGTCCGAAAGGTGTTCCTGCCCTATCAAGTGAAGTCGACCGACGAACCAACTATCGGGCAAGCTATCGACCGATAGGCCAGGCCGATAGGCTGCTACGCGGGCTCTCGTGTTTTGACGGATTATAACTCTTTTGGATAGATTTTGTTTCCTAGATTAGGGCTAATTGGGATTTTAACTCCCATAGGCTATATACACCCCCTCCTAGACCTAGTTTACCATCTTTCATCATTCTTTTTCATCCTTTATCATATTTAGCACTCTTTTACATTTTTTTCGCAAGATTAATTCCTTGGAGACGAGAACTTTTTGGAGGAGAATTATTATTATTTTTCTACTTTTTCGGAGATTGAAGACTCAGAGTTCATCCGTAAGGGTTGTAATCTCTCTTTTCATATTAATAATATGCATTCTCCATCTATTTCTTGTTTAATTTCAATTATGTCTGGCTAATTCCATTGATTGATTCTAGGGTTAGTAATTTTAATTGATGTTCACATGATGTTCCTTTGATTACCTTTTTACCTTTCATCCTAGGCTTGTGATTAAGATGTGTTAAATCTCATGCTAGATTAAAGGGCCCTTAATCGATGCATGTTAGCTAATTGATTTTGCCCGGAAGGATTAATTAATTAGTGGAAATACTTGATGCACAATATGATTTGATCTTAAGACCTAAGTGGAGTAAGATAAATCATAGATAAATAAGTTGGCGCTTTTTAAGTGATTTAAATTCTTTGAGCCCTGGCGGTAAAAGGGTTTAAATTAACTATCTTTCTAGGTTACCTTGATCGGAATTCTAGATCGGCTGAGTGATTATTTCTAGGATTGAATTAAAATTTGGGGAAAAGGAATCAAGTGAATGGATTGTGTGAACTCAATTAGATGATACTACCCTAGGATCAATTAGCTTTCAACTTGTGATTTTATCTTGCTAATTTGTTTATTTGCTTGATTTAGATAATTCATCTTTTATTTAATTTTTATTTTTCGATTTTTGAAGTAGATAATTAGAAACAAACCAAATTTTCGGATTCCTAAATAGCAGTCAAATTTTGAGTAGAGTTATTTCCTTTATTTTCGACATATCAATTCCCTTGGGTTCGACACCTTGGAAATACTTCGAGGTTTTACAAATTTTAAAATTGATCGGATTTGAAAACCATACTACGCGAATTCTAGCGATCAGTCGGAGAATCCCATGTCATCATCACTCTACTCCTAATCATGCAAGTAACCTAATCAAAAAAGGAGAATTCCATGTCATCATCACTCTACTCCTCTTCCTTCTTCTCCTCAGCGGGAGCTGCCTCAGTAGATGCTGCTGCACCACTATATGTTACATATAATCGAGAAAGCATTTTCTACAAAGATAAAATCACAAAATTAGTAACATTGAGAGAGAGAGAGAGAGAGAGAGAGAGAGAGAAATCAGCAACATTGAGAGAAATACAGTTAGCAAGACTGATCAGGTTAACAATACTGATCAGCACTTAAGAAACCCATGTTAGTACTTATAAGAAGATTTCTCTCAAGATTCAAAATATTTCTCAATAATACTTCATCCTTCTTCTGACTTGTTGAAATAACAGAATAGTGAAAGAGAAGAAGAGATAGAAATTAAAAGTAGAAGTAATAAAAATTCAAAAACACAATGTGATTAAAATCAAAAGGCAGAAAATTAAAAAAAAAAAAAAAAAGTTTACCCAGAATCAAGCATTCCAGTACAGAGTCTTCTCAATTGATAAACATGTCAAACAATTCCATGGGTTAACAATGTATTTCTCAACAGTTTACCATGGTGCAATTAACAATTCAAATTTCTTCTCTTCTCTCACCACTAATCTCTAGCATACCTCTAACAATTGCCATAAGTTCCAACATTAACACAGAAAATGGAATACTAATAGGTATCGCGGCTGCACACTTAAACACCAACATATGCATCAAGAATACGAACATGTTTGGCACACTTAAACACCAACATACACATCAAGAATATGATCGTGGCTGCACGCTTAAACACTAACATACACATCATGAATTAGATATCAAGAGAAACGCACCTTCACATAACCATATAGGGTCTGAGTTCACATAATCTATTGATGCAGTAAAACAGCCTATATATCATGGTAGGACAATCAATCTTCCCAGCACATCACACATAGTCGACAAACTAAATAACCCAGCATTTCCATGATGATGTACCATATAGGAAGAATTAATATGTTGGATCAAGTAACCAAAATCCCAGAAAAGCAGAGCAATTAGTACAATAAAAGTTTATGTTCTAATTCATTTACAATAAAATTTACCAATGCAGAAGTATAGTAGGGTGTCAACCAGCCTTATCAATTATTTATCTTATTGAAATTAGATTGTTACAAATGAAAACAAAAGTAATTTTTTCTACAATCAGAAGAGAAAATAAATATAACCCCATCAAACAATTATGTCTTTCTTCACTCATAATGATACTTCTATTGTTATCTACTATCGACTATAATTGGCACATATTTGCTAAAAAAGAGCTTACATGCTCAAATCACAAACTTCAAAGTACGATGCAATCCCACATCTTAACAACACTGAAACCATGAATCAAGAGTCATAAAAATAACAAATTTCTCTAAAAATATAATTTCAAAGACATGAAAATTAACAACTAAATTACGCGTAATTATGCTTAACAAAAACTCTAATCAATGGAGAGAAAGTTACGGCCATCATATTTGGTGGAATACTGATGGTTTCAATGGAGAGAAAGTTCATTTTCGAAGGTTTTCTTACTTCTGTTTTGCGGTAGGAGGCCTAGTCAAATTGACCTAATCAAATTGAAGAATAAGTAGTGCTACCAACTGAAACCCTAATGGCGAAGAATGAACGACATTGATAGGAATGTAAGAAGAAGGAGTTTTGCCAGATTCATATTGAAGAGAAGATGGTCACGATTAGGCAGAAGAAGAGTCGCCAGAGGGAAGGGCAGCGAGGGTCATCTGACAATCCCATTGGAAATCCGACCCGATCGCGGCCCCAGTCCGCTGCAACTATTGCCGGCGTCCGCCTCTTTTAATGCTCAAAACTCTGGCCTACTTTCAACCTTGATTGGAGCATCCATCATTTCGTGATGTCGCATGGTTATCTTCTATTGGCGGGTGGAGATTTTCAGGAGGAATTACCGATCGTGAGCGTGAGAGAGATGGAGAGAGAACGAGAAATGAGTGTTAGGGTAGGGTTGGATTGGTGATGGGTCAATTAATTGCCGGTCTTAAGATATTAATTCCCGGTCTCAAGACATATACTTTGCTATTGTAAAATTTCTTTGGTAAAAAATAAAATTTCACACTTTTTACTTCAGTAATTATAAAATTAGTGAAGTCTTTGTAACTTAAAATTTCTAACCAGCGCCTGTTTTTTTGTTTGGTACTATTTACTGAAGTCTATATGGGTTGTTTACTTCTATAAATTGAAAAGCTAAGTTGTTGTTTGTTTTTACTTTACTAATATACATTATCGAAGTGAGACATACCGAAGTCTTTGTTGTTTATTCTACTAGTGTAACGACTTTAAATTTTTACAGGTTTTCCTTATTATAAAAATTTATTCATAAAATACTATTAGAAAAATCGGGTCGTAACAATTTTTACAGGTTTTTCTTTATTTTCCGCCTTTTTTTTTCTTCCCTTGTAACGCTTTTTTAAAGATCAACGGTAACACCTAATTTGGTGTTACCATTGATACTATGGCAACACCGTTTATTATCAACTGTAACGATAAAAAAAGTGTTAGCGTAGATCAATTTTAAGGCATCTATGCTAACACTTTTGCTTGTAACAACGAAATAAACGTTGCTGAAGGCCATTTGTGGCGTAGTGGTTAGTATTCCAGACTTGTTTTTAATGTTCAGACATTGCTATGTAATATCTAAGCATGCACAAATTAAGTACTTGATAGAATGATGAAACGGATTTTGATAGATAAAAAGCCATTACATCAAAGGTGTAAAAGAATAGCTCGGCTTAAATTCTTCTATTGGTCATGCGCGTCTTGTAACATACTGCAAGTCCCAGGGTGTCTCGACCATTGCTCAGAGGACTTCTCTTTAGGGGCTCAGCCCTGTAACTTTGGTGGATTTGGTGATGGTGATGTTCTTTTCTGGGGTGTCGATCTCCATCTTATGTTTCGTTTTTCTAGATCTCATGACATGTTCCAAGAAGCTTTTGGGAGTCCCTAGGACACATCATATTCTCGCTGGTGTGGGAAACTTCGCCCTCTGATGAGGTAGGGAGGAGACCATTCCGAGTTTGCCTTGACTCGGAGAGCCTGGAATGGCATGATAATCTAATGATAAGTCCACCACAATAAACATAATAGTGGCTCAGGTTCGGAAGGGATAATCTCTAACCTCAAGTATTAGGTCCACAGTCCCTTTCGCCTCTACTTTATGGTTTGTGAATCCTTGTAGTCTTCCATTGTAAGAAAATACCATGCTGTCAGGTAGCCTCATTTCTTTGAAGGTTCTGTAGTACAGGACATCTTTCATGGGCCCTGAGTCAATTAGGAGCCTTTTTGATTCGTAGTTATCTATCCTCCGTTTGATCACTAGGGGTTGTTCCATCGTGGATCTGTTTCCTGCCAACTCATTTGGAGAAAAACTTATTGCCTCCTCGCCCCTATGAATCCATGGTGGGATGTGATACACCTTACTTAGCTCATGGATATGCTCTTTCAGTTTGGTATTTGAGGGGATTTCTTCTCTGATGACTTGCAGTTTGGCCCTGGGCGGCCTGTCCCCTTCCTCCTGATCTTGCCTATCGTCCCTTAACCTCTTACTATCTTTATTCATGACATACCGCTCTAACTTCCCTTCGTCGATCCATTTTTGCACCTTTTTTTTTCAAGGAGTAACAATTCTCTGTTTCGTGTCCATTATCCTGATCGTAGGTGCAGTATTTGTTGGCGTCTTTAGGGTACTTCGGGTTGTCTCTAATGGGCTTGGGTGGAGGAAAATCCACCAAGTTGAGTATCTTTGAGATCGGATTTGTGAGGGGGGTGAAGACCTCAGCTTTCTCTGTACCTCTGGTTCTGTTTTTGCCTTTAAATCCTCCACCATTGGAGCCTCGAAGATGGGCACCATCAGTCGACTTGCTTTCTACGTCCCTATCTCGGTCCCGATCCCCTTTCTTTGACCTCTGCTTCTTCTTTTCTTCGGCAAGGCCTGTGGCGTAGGCCATGTGGTATAGGTCTGCCTTTTTCGCTGGCTCCCTTATGAACAGTTCATGAGTAAGGGCTTCAGATCACTATCCGTTAGTGAAGCACACAATGATCTCCTTATCTGTGAGCCGCTCTTCTATGGAGTCGACCAAGGTTATGAATCTGTTGTAGAAATCCATGGTCGACTCGTTCTTCCCTTGGACGGTGTTGGCTAAGTCAGACAATCGTTTCTTTCTTGCTCCTGCAGTAGCGAAATATTCTAAGAATAGTGTTTTCAATTTCGAGAATGAGTTGATACTCTTTTTCTCCAGATCCATGGACCAGGATATGGCAGCTCCAGCCAAGGTGCTGGCGAAAGATTCACAAAGGATGTCGTCTTGATTAGAGATCAAGGCCATCATGCCATCAAAGGATTGAAGGTGGTCCCTGGCATCAGAAGTGCCCGAGTATTTGTCCATATTGGGGAGCTTAAGATGAGGATTCAGAGGTGAGTCGATAATCTGATAAGTGTCAGTTTTATACACTTATTCGTGATTGGTATTGATATATTTCACCCATAATTATGAGCTAGTCTACTCATTTTTGCTTTAGATATTGATTAGTGTTTAATAATTTTATTTTTATAGGATGAAGATTTAAAGTTAGCCTTAATCGGATTGAATTACTGATTAACTCAAGAAATAACATGTGTGTAAAATATTCTCTTTGTTGAGTTTTTATGTATTCATGTTTTAGAGATTTACAAGACAAGTTCGGCGGTCTTTCCGGATTCAAAATCAGAGTTGCATATCAAAAGTTATCATCCGAAGAAGATTTGAGGCAAAAACGCAAGAGTCTAAGAAATTCCGGGCTGAAAATGGAGTCTGAAACTCCATAAGGCCGTACAATCAATGTTCCGTAACACACACAGAGAACTTATGTGCAAAAAACGAAGCCATGTTACGGCCGTAACATCCAAAGCTTACGGCCGTAAGTCCTAATAGTTACGACCGTAACTCCTCAATGTTACGGCCGTAACTCTTGACAGATGTATGATCATTTTTAAATCTTTTATACTTTTGGCCTATTATTAAGGGGATGGCTGGCCTTGATCCGATCTAATGTAATAATGCTGGAGTTTTGGAGCTATTAGATGACTTTAGGTGTATAAATAGACCCCTTAGATCCATCCTTTATCATTATTCATCTTATATTTTTCCCGCTTTTTAATATTTTTCTTTGTGTGAAGAACACACTTGTGTTCTTGAGAGTGTATGTAATATTGGTTTAGCTTATGTTTTTGAGGGAATTTATTGCTTCTTTCTCCTTTATCTACCAGGGGAGTTAGTAATCAATTTTTTCCCTTTTTCAACTAATAATGACCACTCGAGCTTGTAATAAGTTGAATAAAGCCTTCATGGGCTAAGTTATCCTTAATTGGGATTATAAACAAGGTTTGTCATGTTATTTAAGTTTGTATAAATATCTATTATGGATTACTTATTATTGTGTGTGATTTTCATTGTTTTACCAATCTTTATTTATTTGGCCAATAAATGATGATATTTATGGTCTTCATATATTTTGAAAGAAAATATGTTGATTAGGTAAAATGATTTTCACTCTAAGTTGTTCTAGAGGATAGAAATATGCCTCTAGACCTTAGATGATTCTTTGAGTTATTTTCATAAAACCCAATGCTACGTATTGAAGCCAATCAACATAGAAATATAGTGGATTGATTCAATATATAAGGGGCGTTTTGACATTCGAAAGAGGAACCGTCTTTTTAAGGAAAATCGAATCTACACAACATAATAAGTAAATACATCTTATGATCTCCTATACATCTTCTATAACTAATAATGAACTAAGTTTGTAATCCCAACTATTTCATTTCACATCTTATAATTCTATTATTAAGTGAACTCTTTTACTTCTTTAAATTTTAGAACTATTATTGCATTTCATTGCAATTTCAAAATCAAACTTTTAAATTATGTGTTTCACTCATCTTAATCTTTATAACAAATAGATAAATAGTGTATAATTGATTATATAACCTAACTTCCTTGTGGGATCGATAAACCGGACTAAAAAAGTCCACTTACTACATTGTTGGAATATTTTATTCCAAATATTCATTAATCGAGTTTTGATGATTAAGTTGTTAAACAAATGAAAACAACAAGGAAGCAAAACAAAACAAAGGCAATCAAGTTGGGAAAAAGTCACCTAATCAGATGAGAAGACAAAACCTACCTGATCAGTCAAGAAGGAAAGTCGCCTGAAGAAAGATATCTGCAGATCAGACGAGTGCAAAGTTACCTGATGATAAAGTCACCTGATCAAGCATAACGTACGTAACGTAGAGCAGATAACGTACGTAATGTGAAAGTTACTTGATGTCACCGAAGTTACCTGATGGTATTAACATGTGCTATATGCATAGAATAACGCACGCTATCGAAGGTACATAACATACGTAACGCAGAGGAGTTAACATACGTAATTAAGTGTATCAGAATTCAAACAAGGAGCCGTTGAAGATGACGTCATGGCATAAGTCAGCATGCAACGGATAATTTTACTGAAGATAACGTACATAATAGGGAGAAGCTTAATGTACGTAATGAACAAGACAGAAGCTACTGGACTGATTTGTGAAGAGCTTAACGTACGTAACATGTTGATGTTAACATACGTAATACATCTAACGTACGTAATGAGGAGGCAATAACGTATGTAATGAAGAGTGCAAGAGCTAATGGCTAGTTGAGGCTTTGGAGCCTATAAATACCACTTCCAATGGTATTGAACACACAACAACGCAAAGAAAATGATTCAGTGATTAGATATTGATATACATATTCTTGTTGTGGTAATTGTGCTTATATTGATAAGAGTTTGAGTGTGATACACGAGAGGTAAAAGAAAGGATACGATTCGATTCGGTGTTATTAGGAACAAGGATCCAACATTATTAGAATCGGAATCAATATCCACGTGAGGTTTGTCTAGTACCCATAGAAAGCTAGATAGGTTGATTCCTTATCCGATAGAAAAGGAAAATGGTTTAACTTGGACCGATAGAGGACAAGTTTGTAACGGTTATCCCTCGACCGATAGAAGAGAGGTGTAGAGGTTTATCTTTAGCCTATAGAAAAAGATCTGAAGAGAGGACGTAGGCACGTTTGACCGAACCTCTATAAATCCTGTGTCGATTTATTTTCTGCTCATTTATATACGCTTCCGTACAATAGTACGTATAACCAATCTCGTTCCAACAATTGGTATCATAGAGGTACCTCCTAGAAGCGGCTTAACATCCGAGGAGAATTCGATCCAAATGGCATTTCAATTTTCATTGGTCGAAGGTCTTGCCTTAAACCGATCACCATTTTTTGATGGATCTAACTTCATGACATGGAAGAAGAAGATGTCGATATTCATTCAAGATTGCGACATCGAGCTATGGAAAGTCATGTACCTTGGTCCGAAAATTCCCACGAATTCCAACGGCACGCTTAAAACTTTCGAAGAGTATGATGATTCCGATTGGAAAAATTGTTGGGATTAGGTGATAAAATCGAATTACGCAGCGGAAAATAAACCGGTCCAACCAGATAAAACCAAACCCCAAAAACGGACCGATCAAGCATCATATAAACGAATATAAATAACGAGGATGAAAAACAAAGAATACTTACCCTCATAGTCCTTTGATAATATAATCTTCGAAGGAAAAACCCGAGCAAGCCTTTTCCCGATTACTGACACGAACACGAATCCAATTCGTTGTAGCTTGTTTGAATGATCCAACACCGAAAATGCCGAATGTCTCTACTTCACACGCATCGAAAGTTTCCCGAAAAAATTCGATAGCAATCCGTTCTCCAAGAACACGGCTAGGAATTACTATAGGAATTTATATCTTGTTTTTCAGATTTTGTATCAACTCTAAGATGATAAAAATTGAAGAAAAATTCTCTCTCTTTCCTTTCAAAATTTCTCTCGGCTGAACACAACCCACCACACACACTTGCACTCTAAGTTGTATTATATGGTGGTTATGTCAAATGTGATGATATAAATTATATAAAGGAATAATCATTCCTTTACAACTATCATGTGTAATAATGTGGGAATCTCAACTCAAGTGAGTTCCCACACATATGCAATTATCACATCAAACCAAAAGGGGGGCGGCCCATGGAGGAAACTTCTTGGAAATGAGCTGAGTTACTCGGCTCGTGTCCCGGACGTTCGTCAAACGACTTCGTTAAATACACTCCATTTAATCACCAATGTATTTATATTAATTAATTAATCTAATTAATTAATTATATCAAATACAAATATATTTCTCTAAGAAATATAATTTATGAATTAAATTAATTACCCGGTAACTTAATTTTAATTTATAAGACCGCTATTTGATTTATCCAATAAATCATAATTTAGATATCCAATATCTAATATTAATTGAGAGATAATAAATTCCCATTTACCCATTAACGCTCCTAATGCGCGACTCTGTAGGTCCGTCTCAATGCTATTATAGATGTAAACTGTCGAGGTGATGATTTGTTTATCATGCTGTGGTTTGGGACAAATCATAATGTATATGATTTAATTATGTTAGATTGAAGACAGAGATGGGAGTTATCTTTGATCTATGATATGGAATGTCGGATATCGAGGGTAGTTATCGTGATGACATGAGTATAGGGATAAAGGTTTACTGGTATTGAATGGATGGTACCTTATTTGAGATTATTCGTATAATTGTGTATTTGTTCAGGGATGTTTGTTCGTCGAAAGGACATTGTCTCCGGCTTTGAGGTAATGACAGGTTGTATTGAGATTGATCATGTTGAGCATTCCTTGGGGATTGTGATCCCAGGGTGTTTATTTTGGATATTGTCAGTCGTGTCGATCTTTCATTATCCGTGTGTCATTATTTCACTTCAGTGAGTCTTTTGATCCGTATTGGATATGTGATTCTTTGAGTTTCGTTGTCATGTTGCATCGTGACATATCTGGAATCATATCTACGTTCCGATTGGTGATTGTGTAGGATTTTTAGATGGGCACACTATGGTTATGTGTTGATATTTCCACATTGAACGGTGCACACGAGACGTAGTTCGTGAAGCTAATTAGGTACATTGTCCCACGTATATTCTGGATTCCGTATACGTGGTGGACATGTGCACCGACACATTTCCGGATCGGGCGTACTGTGATGTCCATCTTTGAGCCATATTGTTTGGTCGTTCATAGTCCATGTATGATTGGATATGTTCGACGGTTTGCGACTGGTTGTTCATACGCCCGAGGGGTATGTTCGACAGTCGGAGTTATTTTGTTTGAGATCCATTATTGTTGATCATTTAGAGTTTACCTTGTTGATGGTATTCTCGGTTATTGTTGATCCTTTTTTCGATCGTATTGAAATTTATCATGTTGATAATATTTTCGGTTGTACTTTAACCTTTGGGTTGGTTGTATTGGAGTTCATCATAAACATGATATTCTCGATTGATTTATTAGTTGATCATTGTTATTGATCATATAAGCATTTGAATTGTACGTCGATGTTTCGGGATTTGTTATCATTATCATGTGGTAGTTGATCTATAGATATGTTGTGTATTATTGGTTTATCCATGTTGAGATTTGATTGTGTAATCCGACGGACAGGATTTGGCCTCGTGACCACTGAACCTTTAGTAGGGGAATCGTCTTGTTCCGCAACTGTTTGATCCTCATCTCAAGTATCTGTACAGGACGCTCCTCGTACGAATGGTCCTCCGCTATCTCGATATCATCGAACTGAAGTATATGAATCAGATCAGCAACATATTTCCTCAATTGGGAGACATGAAACACGTTATGGATCCGACCCAGAGCTGGTGGCAACGCCAGATGATAGGCCAGATCGCCTACTCATTCCAAAACCTCAAACGGCCCGATATACCTCGGACTCAGCTTGCCTCCCTTCCCAAAACGGAAAACACCTCGAGTAGGGGACACCTTCATTAGCACATGGTCGCCAACCTCAAACTCAAGCGGTCGTCGACGGTTGTTTGCGTAAGACTTCTGTTGGCTTTGAGCCATTAACAAACGACTCCTAATCAGGGCGATCTTCTCACGGTCTGCTAACAACATATCAGGTTTCGTACCCAGAGATTCAGACAGGTCGTCCCAACACAAAAGAGACCTACAACGATGGCCATACAATGCTTCATAAGGTGCCACCTGAATCGAAGCGTGCCAACTATTATTGTAAGTGAATTCCTCCAAAGGCAATTGGGCTTCCCAATCGTCCTTCCAATCAAGAGAGCACGCCCTCAACATATCCTCTAGTGTTGCCCATCAGTCTGCGGATGAAATACCATACTGAAGTTCAACTGCATACCCATCGCACGATGAACTGCTTTCCAGAAGTGTGACACGAATTGCCCGCCACGATCCGATGTAATACTCTTGGGGGTACCATGTAACCTTACAATCTCTTTAATAAATAGTTGGGCCAATCTCTCGGGCCCCCATGTGTCTTTAATCTCCAAAAAGTTGGTTGATTGGGTTAGACGGTCCACAATCACCTAAATCGTATTCATCCCTCAACGACTCGTTGGCAAGCTAGTGATATAATCTACCGATATGTTCTCCCATTTCCACTTAGGAATCGGGAGCGGTTTCAGCATTCCTGCGGGTTACTGATGCTCAATCTTAATCTGCTGACAAGTTAAACATCTCGAAAAGAACTCTGCAACTTCACGTTTCATATTCCCCCACCAATAACATTGCTTCAAATCCTTATACATCTTGCTAGACCCCGGGTGAATGGAGTACGGGGTAGCATGGGCCTCTCTCAGGATAGAGTTCCTTAACTCTTCGTTTGCAGATACACAAACTCGATTCCTGAAGCGTATCAATCCATCCTCGTAGATCACAAATCCAGGGGCTTTCCCTTGAGTTACTTCATCCCGAACTCGAGATAAGAATGGGTCCGTAACCTGCTTCGATCTGATTATATCATCAAGGGATGATGAAATCTCAAGTGTGCAGAGTTGTCCCTGAATACACTGTAACCAGACTTCAATTTCCAGCCTCACAAACTCTAACTGCAATTCTCTCTGAATTGTCAAGCGGGCAAGCATCTGCTCCTGTACTGTCTTACGACTCAAGCATCGGCAACCACATTGGCTTTGCCTGGATAATAAAAGATCTCGATATCATAGTCTTTGATTAGTTCTAGCTGTTACGGTTGTATACTGCAAAGCATACTTTATGCTTATATTACCTTATTTCCCTGTAACTACCTATGATAATATAAATTACATTTAATCACATGTTTTGCATATTTATTCACGTTATGGTTATGCAAATGAAATGTCTAATTATTTTATATTGTAGTTAATGTGGTGTGTTGGTGTCATACGGAAAATCACATTATCGGTACCTTATAAAATAATATAATAGTTCACAACCTATAAAATTATTAGACATGTCTCGATGCATAGGCAATCACTTTCCCTTCGTGCATCAACACACATCCAAGGCCCTGTCTCGACGCGTCACTATACACCACGAATCCTTCTGTTCCTTTTGGTAGAACCAACATAGGTGATGAAATCAATCGACTCTTGAGTTCATCAAAACTTTGCTGACATGCCTCTGACCACAAATACTTCTTATCCTTCCTCAACAAGTTAGTCATCGGTTGCGCAATCTTGGAAAAAACCTTCCACGAACCGTCGGTAATAACCTGCTAGACCCAGGAAACTACGAACTTCCTTCACGTTCTTCAGAGGTAGCAAGTCTTAGATAGATTATGTCGTCTGTGGGTCTACTCTCACCCCTTCGGCTGATATCACATGCCCAAGAAAAATAACCTCAGGCATCTAGAACTCACATTTGGAAAACTTCCCATAAAGCTGTTCCCGCCTCAACGCATCGAGAACTTGATGGAGATGACGTTCATGCTCTTCATAGTCACGAGAGTAAATCAGAATGTCGTCAATAAAAATGACTACAAAGCGATCCAGATAATTAATAAAAACCCGATTCATCAACTCTATGAATACCGCCGGTGCATTAGTCAGTCCAAAAAGCATCACTACAAACTCATAATGCCCATAGTGAGTACGAAAAGCGGTCTTCGAAATGTCAGACTCCCGAATACTCAACTGATGATACCCGGATCTCAAGTCGATCTTAGAAAACACAGCAGCTCCCTGAAATTGATCCAATAAATCATCAATACGAGGCAATGGATATTTGTTCTTGATGGTTACCCTGTTCAGCTCACGGTAATCAATACACAAACATAGATATCCGTCTTTCTTCCATACAAATAGCACTGATGCTCCCCAAGGGGACGCACTAGGTCGAATAAAGCACTTCTCAGTCAACTCCTCAAGCTGGTTCTTCAACTCCTGCATCTCGGTCGGAGCAATATGATACGGTGCTTTCAAAAGTGGGGACGTACCTGGCTCTAACTCAATATTAAACTCTACCTCACGATGTGGGGGTAAGCCTGGCAACTCATCTGGAAATACATCTGGGTAGTCTCGAATTATAGGAATATCAGCCAATTCAACTGGTCGATCTGCTGTCTTGGTCATATAACACCAATAACCAACACATCCTTGATTAAGCAGTTTCACTGCTTTCATAGCACTGATGACTCTCCCGGAATGGCTGGGATTATCACCCTGAAAAATACACCCAACACCATCGTCAGATGTGACGGTCACTATCCGCTTGCGGACGCTAAGTATGGCATCATGACGGTCCATCCAATCGATGCAATTATGTTCTCGGATGGTTTAAAGTGCGAAAAAGTACCGAAAGTATTAGTGAAAATAAGATTGGATATTTTTTTGGAAAGTGTTGTGCACAAGGTTTGACTTTGGAAAATCACCACGGATTTTTCGGATGTTCGAAAATTCTGAAAATTATCAGTATTATATAGATTTGAGTTAGCTTTCCAACAGTTTAAACTATGAGCCAATCGGAGTACGAACGAAGAAGTTATGGTCGAATTAGTGGAAACTATTTGCAGAAATTTAGTTCCATCAACGAACATTCACCCGTGCAGTAATGTTACAGACATAATTCATAAAAATCCAACTGTCGGATTAACATGAAATTTTTTCAGTCAGTTCTAAACACCGTAAAGTCTATTTTGGATGGTGGAGATTGGATTTGGATTTACCATGTGACCGTACTAATTAAAAGAACGAGAGGTTCCTGTGTTCGGATTCATATTGAGAAGTCTCGGTATTTTATAGATTTCCAAAGATTTAACCGTTGGATTGTGCTAATTTTGTATATGTTATTTACCAAATAGTTTGGTATAATATGAACGGTGGAGATTATATTTAGATTTTATTTGTAAGAGTTATGGCTCTTGGACAGTAGTTGTGTTTTGAAGGATGTGTTTTATCCCACATCGGTTGAGAATAAAGATGAGAAGCATTGGTTATGCTATAAGAATGTATTTTTTTGTCCAACATCAGTTGAGAATGAAAGGAAAAAGCCTTCTTTATTCTATATAAGGAGTCTTGGTGTCTTTCTTACAAGTACACCCAAGTAATAGACTTTAGTCTTATTTGATTCAAATTAAATTTCTTTCTTGTATTCTCTTTAAAGAGAGTGGTGAGAAGAGTGAGAATTATGTAGACTTGTAATAGTGTAGGGGTGTCGAGTTAAAAGAAATAAATCTATATGATTGTAAAAATTTATCATATAGTGAAGTCTATTTTGAGTGGATCGTGGTTTTCTTCCGTATTTGGAGTCCCATTTTTGGTGGAGCAGCCGTGATTGACTAGCTCAATGAAGGGCAAGATGTGGTCCGATTTTACTGAATTTTGGATAGCTTGTTGCCGACTCATGGTCCTTCATTTTTACCAGCTGGATCGTGATTTGGAGTTCTAGACCGTGAGTTATTGTCATGCACGCATCGGGCGATTCGCCGTCGTATCGACATTGAGGCAAGTTATACTTGTTCAGTTTATAATATTTAATGAATGGTTTCGCTTTCATTTCATTTATAATTCATATAGAAATGATATTGTAAACGTAAATTGTCGAGATGATGGTTTGTTCGTGGAAAGGATATTATCGTCGGTTTGAGGTAATTTAAGTATTGTTCAGTTATGAGGATAATTATTATGTTGAATTGTGGTATATGTCGTAAGTTGAAGTTTCATATAGTGAGATTCGTATTGGTTGTTTGTTGAGGGATGTTGATTCCAGGGCTATCGTTTGGTATTAATGGTTGTGTTGATCGATCGTTGACGGATGTTGATCCCAGGCCTGTTGTGTTGAGGTTGTTGATCGTGTTGATCGTTCTTTGGGAATTGTTATCCCAGGATTGTTTTTTTGGATATTATCAGTCGAGTCGATCTTTCATTATTTGTGTGTCATTGTTCACTTTCGGTGAGTCTTTTGATCCTTATTGGATATGTGATTCTTTGAGTTTCGTTGTCATATTGCATCATGACATATCTGGAGTCATATCTGTGTGCCGATCGGTTATGTGTAGGATTTTCAGGGTGGGCACATATAGACGTGTGATGGGGTCATGTCCTCACATTGGGCTGTGCACACGAGAAGATTACTTCGTGAGACTGATTAGGTACAAGACCACACGTGTATTTGATCGATACATGGGGTGGCTTGTGCACGGACACATTTCCGGATCGGGCGTACTGTGACGTCCATCTTTGAGCCATATCGTTTTGGTCGTTCATAGTCCATGTATGATTGGATATGTTCGACGGTTTGCGACTGGTTATTCATACGCCCGAGGGGTATGTTCGACAGTCGAGGTTATTTTCTTGAGATCCATTATTGTTGATCGTTTGGAGTTTACCTTGTTGATGGTATTCTCGGTCGTTAATTGGTCCTTTGTTGATCGTGTGTGGAGTTTACCTTGTTGATGGTATTCTCGGTCATTGTTGATCCTTTGTTAGTCGTGTTGGGGTTTATCATGTTGGTGATATTCTCAGTTGACGTATTGGTTGATCTGGTTATTGATCGTATGAGCGTTTGGGCTGTGCATCGATGTTTCGGATTTGTTATCATTATTTTGTGGTAGTTGATCTACAGATCTATTGTGTATGTTTGGTTCTTATCAGGATTGGTATTTGATTGTGCGATCCGACGGACAGGATTTGGCACAGATAGATTATTTCCCGCTTATGAGTTATGATGATGTTTTTGAGGATTTCGAGTATTGTTTTGGTCCAGTCCAGATGAGTGTTGTTGAGTTCATTTCGTCATTGGAGAATGCGAAATGTGGATTATGGTAAGGATCGAATTGGTATGGATTGCTTTGGATTTGTAAGGTTAAGACGGTAAGATTACATTGGTAGTATTCTTACAGTATTATTTGTTGGAATATTTATTCCACACATTATTTAATTTATGTTTTGATGATTAAAGTTGCTAAACAACAAAACAACATCGAGGCGAAGCAAAACGACGAAGCAGACGAAGACGAAAAAAGTTGCAATCTGGACTGCATTAGCGCACGCTAAGGGACATATGTTAGCGCACGCTAACGAGGAGTCAGCTGCATTCCAGCCTAGTATCGAAGTAAGCTGCAGTGAAGTCAGCAGATGGATAGCGCACGCTACACTCTATTATTAGCGCACGCTACCCTCTATTATTAACGCACGCTATCGAGCCATGTTACTGTTGTAGAAGATATTCAAACACAGAATGACGTATGCAATGAAGTCAGCATTAGCGCACGCTACAAAGAATGAATAGCGCACGCTAAGTTGTTTGAATCTAGTCAATCCGAACGTTGGAAAGATTCGGCGGAAAGTCAAGCATCAAACGGATAGTTTGACAAGTAATCTCAACAGATATATTACGTTAACGCACGCTACTTAATCATGGTTAACGTACGCTAAGTAAGTGAAATAACGTACGTAAGGCAGGAGGTATAACGTACGCTAAAGAAGAAACGGTTACCGGATCAAATCGACAGACCTAGCGCCACATAAAAGAAGGCTAGCGCACGCTAGCAAGTCAAAACAGCCAGCAACGGCTAGTTTGTGGGAAATGCCTATAAATACCATTCCTATGATATTGTTTGAGTACAACAACTTCAAGCAAACGAGATATACATCTGAGAATCATATACTTACATTGTTGTTGTAATATTGAGCTTATATTGTTAGTTTGAGTGTTTATACATTCAACATTATACACGAGAGGTAAAAGAAAAGATACGATTGGATTCGGTGTTATTAGGATCAAGTATCCGGCACTGTTAGAATCGCAATCAATATCTAAGTGAGGTTTATCTAGTACCCATAGAAAGCTAGAGTCGTTGATTCCTTATCCAATAGAAAAGAAAAAATGGTTTTACTCGGACCGATAGAAGACGAGCTTGTAACGGTAATCCCTCGACCGATAGAAGAGAGGCGTAGAGGTTTTGATCTTAAGCCTAAGGAAAAAGATACATCGAGAGAGGACGTAGGCTTCGTTAATAGCCGAACCTCTATAAATCCTTGTGTGATTTATTTTCCGCAATTTATTTTCGCTTCCGCATAAAACGATGTAGCCAAGAAAGGCTACACTCTCGACTAGAAACGAGCACTTCTTCTTCTTCCCATAAAGCTTTTGGTTCCTAAGGATCTCGAAGATTTGCCTCAAGTGCCCGGTATGTTCTTGCAATGATCGACTATAAATCAAAATGTCATCCAAGTATACGACGACAAACTTTCCCAAAAACGGTTCAAGTACCTCATTCATTAATCGCATGAAAGTACTTGGCGCATTTGTAAGGCCAAAGGGCATGACGAGCCACTCATACAATATATCTTTTTTTTTAAAAGCCGTCTTCCATTCATCACCTTTTCGCATGCGAATTTGATGGTAGCCGCTTCTCAAATCAACCTTCGAAAAAACCACCGAACCATGCAATTCTTCCAACATATCATCAAGTCTCGGAATTGGGAATCGATACTTGATAGTTATGTTATTCATGGCTCTACTATCTATACACATTCGCCATGATCCATCTTTCTTCGGGACAAGCAAAACTGAGACCGCACAAGGACTCAAACTTTCTTGAACGTACCCGCGGTTTATTAGTTCCTCGATTTGTTTTTGTAACTCCTTTGTCTCCTCGGGGTTACATCCATATGCAGCTTTGTTAGGGAGTGATGCACCCGGTATAAGATCGACTTGGTGTTCAATCCCACGTAAGGGTGGCAAACCCGGCGGTAAGTCTTCCAGAAAAACATCCGCAAATTCGCGTAACAAGGTATCGATCTCCCATTTGCCTTGCACAACCACATCAACGTCTCGTGTTTCCTTAATCATCAACAAATACCCAAGCTAGCCATCATCAATAGTGTGCTTCACTCTTTCTCACTAGCAAACATAGTAAGTTTCGCTTTTTCCATTTGGCAGGAACTCATCGAACGAATGGCTTGAGGTGTCATTGGTTTAAGCACAATCTTCTTGCCTTTATCCCGTAATTCATATTCGTTACTTCTTCCTCGATGTAAAACATCTCTATCAAATATCCATGGTCGTCCCAAGAGTAGATGGCATGCATCCGTCGGGAGTATATCACATAATAGGTCTTCACCATATGAACTCATAGTTAAACCGACCCGTACTTGTTTCGAAACTTTCACTTTACTCCTATCATCGAGCCAATGTAATGTGTATGGTTTTCGATGAGTAGTAGTGATGAGTCCGAGCTTCGTCACCATCTCGCTTGAAGCTACATTAGTACAACTTCCCCCATCGATTATCAAACTACACCATTTATCTTTGATTTGACATTTGGTGTGGAATATTTGGTCTCGTTGTTCCGTATCCCTCGAAACCGTTTTGACTTGCAAAGTGCGAAGGACTAGATTCGTATCATAATCTGGAGCATTGTAATCCTCGCACTCCCCTTCTTATTCGGCGTCCACATTAAACACGTCACCGAGCCTTTCTCTTTCGTCCTCGACTAACAATTCTTCCCGGACATCAAGAGCCTCCCTTAGTGTCACCACCCATTTGTTCGGACACGCATTTTGGTAATGCCAAAACCCTTGACACTTGAAACATTGTACCTTCGCCAAACTCGTTTCTTTGGGTATGTAGGGAGCCTTAGGAGCCGTAATAGGGGCTGGACTTGGCGTGGTGCTTTTAGTACCTGAACTTGAACCGATACTTGGATTTCCGAACTTGGATGGAAATTCGGGTCTTGAAAACTTCACCTTATTTTGAGCTTCCAACTTCACACATAGTCCACATAATGTATCAAAGTCTTCGTATGGGTATAATTCCACCGAGTTAGCTAGGCTTCGGTTCAAGCCACGCAAGAAACGCGACATCTTCTGCTCCTCATTCTCCTCTATTTCTCCCATTAAGGTCAGATTTTCAAACTCCTCAATGTATTCACTGACACTCAACTTTCCTTGCATGAGGTCGGCAATCTTCCGGTACAAAGACAACCGATGTGATGTTGGTACATATCTTTTACGAAGTTTTCTTTTTAATGAATCCCACGAACGGATCTTTTCTTTCCCTGCACGAGCTCTTCGTGTTTTAACTCATTCGTACCAAAGTGAAGCGCCTTTCCTCAACTTTAGAATTGCATACTTTCACCGTTTCTCATCGTCGAGGTCTTTAAACTCGAACATGCGGTCAATTTTACATTCCCATTCCAAGTAAACTTCAGGGTCTGTCCCGCCAATGAACTCCGGAAGCTCGTTAACCTTAAACTCTTTGACATGGCTTGAGGGTCTTTCATAGTCACCATGCCTAGATTGCCACCACTGGTCGCGTTGTTCTGATACGTCACGCAATGCGCCGTGAAGTTTCCCCAAGAAATCAGCGTCGTTGAGATCCATAATGCCAAAGATCAAGAACTTGGGATCTGATGCCACTTATGATGCGAATTCTTTATCGGTACAGCAGAAGGCTGTTTTGACGAGCGGAAGCGAACAACACTTAGTAAAAAGGAATTGAACAACAGCTAGGAATCGACAGAACCGATAGCAATTCGATACAAGAATAATAATGGATAATGCACGCGCACAAGGCAGGAACTGGTAACAATACTTTGATACAGCAACAATAGCAGCACGCGTCAAGACAGGAACTGGCTGAGTGGAAATGACTCGGAACAGGCAACTCCAAACAGCGGCACTCGAAAACAGTAGGTTTCGGTCGGATGCAAAGGAAACAGGAAGCAAGTTTCGGACAACCAAACAACAATTGATGCGAACTCCCGATCAGGTACAACCCTGCATTGAAAGCAAGAGGAATATCGAAACAGGACAGGAAACAGGTGTTTATCGAACTAGACCTATAATTCGATAAGGTGATTTCTTCTCAAGACCTATTGAGAATTGATCAGATTAAAATTCGAAAACGCGTCGAATAATAACCAAATTTTAGAAGGAAACTCGTCCAACTCTTTTAGACAATACACAATGTATTTTCTTGATGATTCAAAAATGATCAACGATTACAACCCAAACATGACAACTTATAGGTAAGAGTAGCCTGACAAGATTACTTAAAATATTAAAAGATAAGATCACATGATCTTAAAATAAACAAAAAGGGATACTCTACGCCACTCTCAAATAAAAGGAATAAAGGATGGGTTTCATCTCCAAGGTGATATTCTTCTCCACATGCAAGCCTTGAATCGTGATATTCTTTATTATCTTATCTTCACCAACTTGGACCAAATATGATGCAAGTTTCCACGTTTAAGTTATTCCCAGTCCGATCACCAAGGTTACTCCAGATCTCGTATCCGTTTTCTCGCCTAAGTATGTAGGAGTATGTTCAAGGTGTTTTACGTCAATTCTCACTTCGTCTTCTTTGCTTGGAGTAGTCAGTTTCGTATCACGTCCCCCGGTTACTGTCAGTTTGGTTCTGGTTCCTGGATCTCTTGTTGTTAGACTGTGGTTGCTTCTTGGAAATCTCCTTCGCAGTAAGTGTTGGAAAGTAAAACGCAGCGGAAGCAAAGTTTGGGAAAGATGATAATCGCGTTTTACGCATCTACGAGCATAAGATCTATTTAGGCATGCTAATTAATTAATTACTAAGACTAATAAACAATTTAAATATTATTTATTATTTATTAATTAAATATGTTGATAATTAAAATATCCTAATCTAGATCCAAAGATCATAGGATATTACTTTTTGAAAAGTATTGGTTGCTTTTGTCTTGATCTCCTTGTATTTCTACCTTTAGACCTTCTAGAGTATGATCTGCCTTAACCTGGACGTTGTGTGGGCAACGAGCTACCGGATCTTGTTTGGACAACCTTGGGATCGGCCCAATTCACCTTGTATGTGATCACTTTATTTTTCTTTGCTTTCTAATATTTTATAAATACTCTTAGCAAATTAATTGTGTTATCTAAATTGTAGAATCAAATACACAAGTCTAGATCTACAATTAAACACAAGAGGAAAAATTTGATCACACAACCTCACAAGAAAGCATGTAAAATCGGTCAACACCCTTATGTCCTATATATAGGCTCTTGGACTACTACTAGGGATATTAAGGAGGATTATGGAAGGACTCACAATAAATTCATCTTACCTTATTAGGACACTTCCTAATATAATGAATCTATTAATATCAACTTAGTCCACTAAAAGGTTGATATTGCACTTCCTACCAAAATCCCAAATTACGAAATTGGGCTCCTCATTAAATATATTATTTCCCATGTTTAAGATATCGAATGTCCATTAATTAATTATAAGCTACTGACAGCTTTAATTAATTAATATCTTATCCAAGAATAGTACCGCTCGAACCTTATTATTATATCGGAATTAAATCCACCTGTAGGGTTTAATATAATAATCATTATCGAGCTCCTCAAGGGGACATCATCAACCCGCACGAGTCGGGACACGATTTCTAGTAATAATAATAACTGTCGTATAAACAATATTATTGCCCAAGATACGAGGCTTATTGAGTCGATCATTTTGACTCTCACCCATGGTAAATCAAAGCAATAATTATTATAAATACACAATTAAATATTATATACTTAGAATTAAGAAATAATAATTATCTGAGATTTACGTTCTTCTTACAGTCAGTACAGAAGACACTATCTCACCTCGATCCAGTTCAACGTATGCAAATACGCTAATGTATGCTAATAGTCAAGACCAACTATTCTCAAGCATACACTACAACCTTTTATATAATTTGTCTAATAATTATATAGGTTGTGAACTATTATATTATTTTATAAGGCACCGATAATGTGATCTTCCGTGTGACACCAACACACCATATTATCTACAATATAAAATAATTAGACATTTAATTTGCATAACCATAACGTGAATAAATATGCAAAACATGTGATTAGATGTAATTAATATTCTCATAGGTAGTAACAGGGAAATTAAGTAATACAAGCATAAAGTATGCTTTGCAGTATACAATCCTAACAATCTCCCACTTATACTCAAAGCATGCTTTTAAGTATCCTACTCTATTACATAGTCTCTCATTTCTCCCACTTATACTCAAAGCAATGCTGCCATACACGTAATCCCATTCCTTCCACATGCCTTTCAAAAACTTTTGAGGGTAGGCCTTTCATGAAAGGGTCAGCAAGATTATCTTCCGATGCAACCCTGGCTACAACTACGTCTCCTTCCTTTACGAAGTGTCGTATGATGTGGTACTTGCGGTTAATATGTTTACTTGCCTTGTGGGCTCGTGGTTCCCTCGAATTTGCGACTGCACCAGTATTATCACAATAAAGTGTAATACCCTCTGGCAAATCGAGAATCACATCTAAGTCCTGCAGGAAGTACTTGAGCCACACTGCCTCCTTGGAAGCCTCAAAGGCTGCCACGTACTCGGCTTCCATGATAGAGTCCGAGGTGCATTTCTGCTTCACACTCCTCCAACTAATGGCTCCACCTCCCAGGCTAAACACATAACCCGAAGTAGACTTGTACTTTTCTTTGTCCGATGAAAAATCTGAGTCAGTGTAACCTACCGGAAACAGGTCATCTGATTGATATGCAAGCATGTACTCTTTAGTCCTTCTCAGGTACTTGAGTATGTGCTTGACAGCAATCCAGTGTCCTGGTCCTGGTTTTGACTGATATCTAGCATCCATGCCCACGGCATGACAGATATCTGGTCTAGTGCAAAGCATAGCATACATGTGACTTCCCACAGCAGATGCATAAGGGACCATCTTCATGTCATCTATCTCCTTTTGTGTCTAAGGACACATATCCTTAGATAGTTGAATTCCATGTCTGTAAGGTAGAAAACCTTTCTTGGAATTCTCCATGCTAAACCGCTTCAGCACTGTATCGATATAGGATGCCTGGGATAAGCACAACATCCTTTTCTTCTGATCACGAAAGATCCTGATTCCAAGGATGTGCCCTGCTTCTCCTAGATCCTTCATATCGAACTGCTCAGATAGCCATACCTGTACGTCCGACAATTCCTTCACGTTGTTTCCAATCAGAAGGATATCGTCTACATACAGTACAGGAAACACCAACACATTTCCATCGCATTTCTCATACACACAACTCTCACTCGGACATTGGACGAATCCATATGACTGGACAACTTCGTCAAAACGAGTGTTCCAAGATCTAGATGCTTGCTTAAGTCCATAAATGGATTTCTTAAGTTTGCACACCAAGTGCTCTTCTCCTTCAGCAATGAATCCCTCTGCTTGGCGCATATAGATTTCCTTGTCTAGACTCCCATTCAAGAATGCAGTCTTGACATCTATCTGCCAAATCTCCAGATCCAAATGCGCAGCTATAGCTAAAAGATTCCAGATTGACTTAAGCATGGCTACTGGCGAAAAGGTTTCATCATAATCGATACCCTCTTTCTAAGTGTAACTTTTTGCAACAAGACTCGCTTTGAAGGTCTCAACCTTCCCGTCACGTCCTTTCTTTCGCTTGTAGACCCATTTACTCCCAATGTCTTGTATACCATCAGGTAGCTCTACTAGCTCCCACACTTGATTGGAATCCATATATCCCATTTCTGATTCCATTTCTACTTGCCAGGAGTCAGCATCTTTATCTTGGATTGCCTCCTTATAGGTCCAGGGATCTAATTCATCTTCGCCTGGGATTGAGTCCGAAGACTTTCCCATTCCTATGAATTGTTCGGGCTAACGAACAACCCTCCCACTACGATGAGGCAAATCCTGAGTTGGTGTAAAAGTATCAGAAAAGATACGTGGTGCAGTGTTAGTTGGCGCTTGTACGATTGGTATAGATGGAGTCTCGCTCCTCAGCTCTTCTAGAATTATCTCGCTCATGGGGTTGTGACTAATCATATAATCCTCTTCCAGAAATCGGGCATTGGTGCTAACAATGACCTTCTGATCCTGGGGACTATAGAACAAGCCACCCTTCGTTCCCTTAGGATATCCTACAAATACTCGTACTTCTGTACGAGATGCCAACTTATCAGCTTCCTTATTCAGCACATGTGCTGGAGTACCCCAAATCCGAACATGTCCTAGACTGGGCTTACGCCCACTCCACAGTTTTGTGGGTGTTTTTGGAAATGATTTCGAAGGCACCAGGTTTAGAATGTACGCCGCTGTTTCTAAGGCGTATCTCCAAAATGAAATAGGCAAATATGAATAACTCATCATTGATCTAACCATTTCTAAAAGAGTCCTATTCCTTCTTTCAGCCACATCATTTTGTTGTGGAGTTCCCGGTGTGGTGAGCTGGGACGAAATCCCCTCATTCGCCAAGAAATCCAAATCCTCTCCACTAAGGTATTCGCCACCACAATTAGAACGTAGTGACTTGATACGCTTCCCATGCCGCTTCTCCGTTTCAGCCTTGAAGTCTCTGAACTTGTCAAAGACTTCAGACTTATGTCGCATCAAATTAATGTATCCATATCTCGAATAATCATCTATAAACGTGATGAAGTATTCGAAACCACCCCTAGCCTGGATATTCATTGGACCACATACATCCGTATGAACCAATTCTAACACATTCTGAGCACGGTTTCCCTTGGTTTTAAAAACCCTTTTGGTCATCTTACCTTCCAGACAGGATTCACAAATTGGATGTAATACCCGAGATTTCGGTTATGTAATTGGAACTTGTGATATTGTAATGATTGTACTTTTGTCTGAGTACTATTCTCTGTATTTCATAATCCGATGTTGTCGAGCGTATAATTTCGTATATGTGATATAAAGATTGGAATTCTGTGCATGTAGCGCACGCTACAGGCTTCGTGTAGCGTACGCTAACAAGGATTCATAGCGCACGCTACAGGGGATCATTAGCGCACGCTATGCATGGTCAAAATGATTGAGACGTGCGGTAGGTGAGATCTGGCCGGGGGACCCCTGTCGGATCGTGTCGGGATGAACCTGGACGTCTTTCGGGAAAAGCCAAGTCAACGCCTTAGCGCACGCTATAGGCATATGCGTAGCGCATGCTAAGTGCTGACTTCAGTTAAGTCAGACAGCCGTTATCGCACGCTACGAGCAGGGACTAGCGCGCGCTAACAGCCACTTATTATAAATAGGACAGCATCCTATTCGTGATTTCAGTTCTTTCTCCTCCCATAACCCGAACTCTTACACTTAGAACATAACTCCCTTCGTCCTAAACACTTCGTATCAACCTCCTAGTTCGAGATTGAAGATCGTATATCATTGGAGATTGGTGTTCAAGCCTTCGGTGTTGGATTGCTTCATTTTCCTCCGTGTTCTTCACTACTTTGAGGTAGGTGATTCTTCACCGATGTTAGTAATGTTCCTAAGGAAGTTTGAATCATGTTTGGATAGCAAGTATTTCGTTTTAATCGGTCATCACATGTTAGAAGAATACTTTTGACGTATCGGCACTATATATCGTATGAACCTTTGAACCATCTTATTATAAGGACTCCTAAGCATGTTCAAATCGATTTATGATCGATGTCGGATATTACCCAGTTGCTACGTTGTACACGTTGGAATCTTGTGTTTTGGAACGTAAGACGATCGGAACTTAGATTATTTCTTGAAGATCGTAGATGGATTATGATATTGAGATGACTATCCGTATATTTGTATTTCATAATCATAAAACTTCCACAAACCTTATTAGCATGATATGCCCGAGGATAACTTGTATTATCACGGTAGAATTCATGAGTTCTTCACCATTCAACCCAGTTTTCGGTTTGCAGTATTCTGCCATGCAAGATTAGCGCACGCTAACATGTGTGAGTTAACGTGCGCTATCGGGGTTCAGTTAACGCACGAAACGTACGTAGCGTACGTTATGAGACCAGCCGAGTCAGACTGCCAGTCCGTGGCTAGCGCACGCTAGTCTTATACGATAGCGTACGCTAACAGTCCGGCTTAGCGCACGTTACGTGAAATCGTAGCGCGCGCTAAGCAATCCAGACAGCTTGTTTATTTTGAGCTTTTCGGCCGTAGGCCGAATTGTTAGGCCATTGTTCGACTTGAGATGATTTGTATATCATTCCTTTTGTTAAGGTTCGAGCTTGCTACATTGATCGAAGGAGGCGACCTTCGAGTGGGTTGAGATCATTGAAGTATATCGTTCTTGCCATCTTCGAGGCAAGTATCGTGATATGTTAATATCGGCATTTTTGGAGCATGCGTATGATGATTCATGATGTTGAACATGATATTTACTTCATTGATTTGCCATGATATTCGTTATATAGTGTTTATATGTTCATGTTGATGAACATAATGATTTGGCATATGTGTATGCATGAGTCGTGTTTGTATACGTTGTACGATCTATGCTGAGGGCACTGGATCGGATGTCCACCTCGTGTTGGTCCGACGGGATCATCTTGGGATCTAGGCTGAGGGCGCTGGATCATTGGACGGGTTATTTCCACCTCGTGTTGGTCCGACGGGATCATCTTGGGATCTATCTTTGAGGCGCTGGATCATTGGAATACCCATGCTGTGTAATGGAATCTTGTAGATTCGCATTGTCGGATTCCGGTAGCGGAAGTCCGTGTGGTGTATCTTGTTATGTATTGTTGATGCATATTCGAATTGTTTAATATGATACTTGTACTAGCATCGTTTTTCTAACCCCTTCGGGGTGGACATTTGTTTTGATGTTCAGGTAGCCAAGGAGCGGGAAAGCAGACCCGATGCAAGCGTAACGGCATTTAAGGGGTTCAGTGATGTTTATTGTTATTGGAGATTTGTTTTCTTGGTTTGGTTTCTGTACTCGAGTACGCGTATCTTATTGAAATTAATTCGATATGGTTGTATTAATTACTCGTTGAACCAGTTGTACGTTTTCACAAACTTGAATTTCCGCAGTATTGATGTCTTAGATTTACTTTCCTTTTTAATTAGCCTTGTAAATCCTTACTTAAAGGGTTTACGGCGCTGTAATTATTCCGAATATCTCGGGGTGTTACAGAATATGGTATCGCAGCTAAGATTCATGGATATCTTGGCAGTCGGGTTTTAGTTGGGTCTGTTTACATTATTTGATTTACGGGTCGTTTGTAATATCAACATTTGTTCAAAGTCGTCATGTGGACCGTGGTTGTAAGTCTCTTAATCTCTTATACTACCGTTTTACTTAATTCTTGTTTTGTGAGTATTGACGGACTTTATTTGAAAAATTTTGTTACGGATATTGAGAAATTGCGTTTACGATATGTTGAGAGGAGGACGTGGGCCTTGACGCGGTCGTGGACGCGACGTGGGAACATGAGACTTGAGGATTCCGCAACTACCCCGAAATATCGGCTAGTCGAACCGATTCCCATTACGGAGGCGCAAGGATCGGCGAATGATGACGCAAATCCTAACATGCGGGAGTGCTTCAACAGTGGTGGCGCGAGATAAACCGATTCGCTCGGTGTCGTTGATCGCATGCAGACGGCGATGGGACAGCGGCACCACGAGGATAGCAGGAGACAGATGGCTTGGTGAGGTGGTTAAATTGCACCCGCCAAAATTTGACGGATCTGCTGAGGCACTTACTTGGGATCACAGGCTCAAGGAGGTAGAGAAGATATTCGCGGGTCTTATCTGTCCCGAGGACCGGAAGGTTCCCATTGCCCGGTATTTTACGATCGGGAGGCCTTTGATTGGTGGGAGGCTATTCGACCCGAGGATCATAATGCGGATTGGACGGAATTCAAACTAATGATGGAAGCACAGTATTGTCCTCGTCCAGTTAGAGAGGCAAAGATCCGAGAGTTTTTCTCACCACAGAGTTCGGAGGCATCTGTGACAGATGTAATTAAAACTTTTAATCATCAGCTGACTTGTGTGCGACACTTGGTCAGAACGGAGGCATAAAAGATTTTTCATTTTGATATGCGGATGAAGCCGGAGATTCAGCAGTACATGTCCGGATTCGAGTGTACTACGTTGCGACAGTATCAAGACAAAGCGCTGGCCTACGACATGAAAGAGGCGGAGGTGGAGAAATCAGTAGAGGCAAAGAAGCAGAAGGTGACCGGCAGCTTTGCAGAAAACAAGAGTGGTGGGGCCCGCAAGGGCCAGTCTTCCTTTTATTCGGCTAGGAAACCTCCACATCCTTCTAAAGGCGGAAAGAAGTTCCGGACAACATCAGCAGTTTCGGACGCATCAAGGAAATGCTACAATTGTGGTCGAGCAGGGCATATTCGACGTGATTGCCCCGCATCTTCTGTAACTTGTTACGATTGTGGGCAAGAAGGGCACCGTGCGGCCTTTTGTGGAGCCGCTACTAGATCTTTTGGTACTCGCACTCCAGCGCCAGTTCCGAAGGAAACAAGTGTGAACCAGACGCAGCAGAGTGGATTTCAGCAGCAGAACGTTGGGAAGAGAGAGACATCCAGTGCTGGGTCCGTTCCTCCGCGCCTGTATGAAATGAGGAGATCTGACGATCAGAACACTGCTGTTGCATCAGGTACGATTCAGATCCTTTTGCAACCAGTTAGTGTTTTATTCGATTCCGGAGCTACACATTATTTTGTATCATTGAACTGTGTAAATCGTTTAAAAATATCGTGCTTAATTGATTGTGAACCGTATGTTGTGGGATTGCCGAGTGGAGAGAGAATTGTGGGAACCCTAGAGGCTAGAGATTTTCCAGTATCTATAGGAGGGAGATATTGGCCGTCGAATCTCATTGTTGTTGACATCTACGGTGACGATGTAATTCTCGGAGACGATTGGCTCAACCGTTATGGAGCTATCCTGAATTACCGAGAGAGAGTCATTTCTATCATTGCCGATGACGGGTCTGAACACTTATTCCGAGGATGGAGACCGGGAAGCTCGGGAAAATTGATCAAAGCAATGAAAGCCGTAAAATTGCTGAAACAGGGATATCATGGACTTTGGTGTTATGCCATGAGGAAAGAGGAAGGAGTAGAGCTCTCGTCTATTTCAGTTGTGAATGAGTTCTCAGATGTATTTCCTGACGAGCTACCAGGGTTACCTCCGCAAAGAGAAGTGGAATTCACCATCGAATTAGAGCCTGGAGCCCCTATTTCAGTGGCACCATACCGCATGGCGCCAACCGAGATGTATGAACTCAAGAAGCAAATCGGAGGAATTGTTACGTAAGGGCTATATTCAACCTAGCGTTTCTCCTTGGGGAGCGCCCGTTCTCTTTGTCCTAAGAAAGACGGATCCCTCCGACTGTATTGATTACAGGGAGCTTAACAAAATGACGATCAAGAATAAGTATCCTATACCTCGGATCGACGACTTGTTTGATTAACTGCAAGGGGCAAGGGTATTCTCGAAGATTGACTTGCGATCAGGATACCATCAGTTGAGAATTAAGGAATCGGATATACCGAAATCTGCTTTCAGATCCTGCAGACGCATTATGAATTTGTAGTGATGCCATTTGGACTCACCAATGCTCCTGCGGTATTCATGCAATTGATGAATCGGGTATTCTTGGAGTACTTGGATAAATTTGTGGTCGTTTTCATTGACGACATCTTGATATATTCGAGGGACGCAGAGGAACATGCTGAACATTTACGTGTGGTTTTGAGCATCTTGAGAAAGGAACATTTGTATGCTAAGCTTTCTAAATGCGACTCGCTTAAGGAAGTAACCTTCCTTGGGCATGTGATATCATCCGACGGAGTTCGGTGGACCCGAAGAAAGTCAAGCAATCTTGGAGTGGGAAGCTCCTAAAACGTGAAAGAAGTCTCAAGCTTCTTAGGACTTGCCGGATATTATCGCCGCTTTGTAGAGGGATTTTCCAAAATTGCTCGTCCGCTCACTCACCTACAAAAACTCAAAAGTTCACGTGGAATGAGAAATGCCAGTTGGTTTTGACGAACTTAAGAGGAGAGACCGACGACACCTATATTAGCACCGCCAGAGGAACCGATGGATTCATGGTATACGCCGACGCTTCAAATCGGGGTTTGGGTTGTGTGTTGATGCGAAGGATAAAGTGATTGCTTATGCTTCTCGGCAATTGAAACCGTCTGAAGTTAATTATCCGACTCATGATCCGGAGCTAGCGGTTGTGGTCTTTGCCTTGAAAATTTGGCGACATTATTTGTACGGCACTCATTGTCGATCTTTACAGATCATAAGAGCCTCAAATACATTTTCAATGTAAAGAATTAAACATGAGGCGTAGAAGGTGGTGGAATTGATCAAGGATTACGACTTGGAGGTTCTCTATCATCCGGGAAAGCAAATGTAGTAGCCGATGCTTTGAGCCGAAAACCCGTTTCTTCGAGTGTTGGAAGCACTTACATCCCAAACCAAGATTCAACGGAACTGATCCGCGAGGGGATTGAAGTATGGGCACCAGGAATCCAAGGACAACTTTATGTGATGGAACTGACTTCATCACTAGTCGAGGGGATCAAGTCTAAGCAGTTGGACGATTCTCTGATCCTTCGATTATGTGATGAAGTAAAGAAAGGAAAAGCCCCAGGATTCGTGATACAAGATGATGGAGTTCTGAGATTTCAGAGTCGACTTTGCGTTCCCGATGATGATGATTTGAGACGGACTATTCTGAAGGAAGCTCACAGCGCGCCCTATTCTATTCACCCGGGCAGCAGTAAGATGTATAAGGATTTAAAACAAAATTTCTGGTGGGGGAATATGAAGAAGGACGTAGCAGAGTACGTTTCGAAGTGCTTGACTTGTCAGCAAGTTAAGATCGAACATCAGCGACCTGCCGGAATGTTAAGGCCGCTTAGATCCCCGAATGGTAGTGGGAGGTCATCTCGTTGGATTTCATCACCGTGATGCCAAGGACTAGAACGGGAATGAACATGATTTGGGTTATAGTTGATCGACTAACCAAGTCGGCTCATTTCCTAGGGATCAAAGATACATGGGGACCCGAAAGATTGGCGCGAGTATTTATTGCGGAGATAGTCAGATTGCATGGGACGCCGAAGACCATTATCTCGGATCGATATGGTCGGTTCGTGTCGCACTTCTGGAAGGCAGTTCACAAGGCTTTGGGGACTGAGCTCAACTTTAGCACAGCTTATCATCCCCAAATGTACGGCCATCCCGAAAGAACTATTCAAATCGTAGAAGACATGCTTAGAGCTGTGCTTTGGATTGGTCAACCGATTGGGAAGTTCATTTGCCATTAGTTGAATTCACCTACAATAATAGTTGGCATGCTTCAATTAAGATGGCACCATTTGAAGCTTTGTACGGAGAAGATGCCGATCACCCCGAGTTGGGATGATTCTTGGATTTGATCGGGACGGAACCGGAATTGATTATTCAGACTCAAGAGAAGATAGCTTTGATTCGAGAGAGACTGCTGACCGCCTGCAGTCGATAAGTCTTATGCCGATGTACGTCGCCGCCCTCTAGAGTTCGAATGGGGACCACGTACTATTGAAGGTGTCTCCTACACGAGGGATTTTCCGTTTTGGGAGAAGAGGCAAGCTTAGTCCGAGATATATCGGACCATTTGAGATCCTAGAGAGAGTTGGGGATTTAGCATACAGTTGGCCTTACCGCCATCGCCGAGTCATGTTCACAATGTATTTCACGTATCCCAATCATGGAAATATGTACGGACCCGATCCGTCATTGATTTCGACGAGATCGAGATAGCTAATGATGGCACCTTCGAAGAGAGACCAATCAAGATACTTGAGAGCCGGATCAAACAATTGAGGAATAAACCAATACATTTGGTTAAAGTACAATGGTCACGACATGGAGTCGAAGAAGCCACTTGGGAAACGGAGTACGGTATGAAGGCTACATATCCGGAGTTGTTTTCATCCTAAGTTTCGGGACGAAACTTCTTTTTAGGGAGGAAGGATGTAATACCCGAGATTTCGGTTATGTAATTGGAACTTGTGATATTGTAATGATTGTACTTTTGTCTGAGTACTATTCTCCGTATTTCATAATCCGATGTTGTCGAGCGTATAATTTCGTATATGTGATATAAAGATTGGAATTCTGTGCATGTAGCGCACGCTACAGGCTTCGTGTAGCGTACGCTAACAAGGATTCATAGCGCACGCTACAGGGGATCATTAGCGCACGCTATGCGTGGTCAAAATGATTGAGACGTGCGGTAGGTGAGATCTGGCCGGGGGACCCCTGTCGGATCGTGTCGGGATGAACCTGGACGGCTTTCGGGAAAAGCCAAGTCAACGCCTTAGCGCACGCTATAGGCATATGCGTAGCGCACGCTAAGTGCTGACTTCAGTTAAGTCAGACAGCCGTTAGCGCACGCTACGAGCAGGGACTAGCGCGCGCTAACAACCACTTATTATAAATAGGACAGCATCCTATTCGTGATTTCAGTTCTTTCTCCTCCCATAACCCGAACTCTTACACTTAGAACATAACTCCCTTCGTCCTAAACACTTCGTATCAACCTCCTAGTTCGAGATTGAAGATCGTATATCATTAGAGATTGGTGTTCAAGCCTTCGGTGTTGGATTGCTTCATTTTCCTCCGTGTTCTTCACTACTTTGAGGTAGGTGATTCTTCACCGATGTTAGTAATGTTCCTAAGGAAGTTTGAATCATGTTTGGATAGCAAGTATTTCGTTTTAATCGGTCATCACATGTTAGAAGAATACTTTTGACGTATCGGCACTATATATCGTATGAACCTTTGAACCATCTTATTATAAGGACTCCTAAGCATGTTCAAATCGATTTATGATCGAATCGGATATTACCCAGTTGCTACGTTGTACACGTTGGAATCTTGTGTTTTGGAACGTAAGACGATCGGAACTTAGATTATTTCTTGAAGATCGTAGATGGATTATGATATTGAGATGACTATCCGTATATTTGTATTTCATAATCATAAAACTTCCACAAACCTTATTAGCATGATATGCCTGAGGATAACTTGTATTATCACGGTAGAATTCATTAGTTCTTCACCATTCAACCCATTTTGGTTTGCGATTCGCCATGCAAGATTAGCGCACGCTAACATGTGTGAGTTAACGTGCGCTATCGGGTTCAACGCCGCACGAAACGTGAGCGACGTTATGAGACCAGCCGAGCCGATCCGTGGCTAGCGACGCTAGTCTTATACGATAGCGTCGCTAACGATCGGCTTAGCGCACGTTACGTAGAGTACGTAGCGCGCGCTAAGCAATCCGCATGACTTGTTTATTTTGAGCTTTGCCGTAGGCCGAATTGTTAGGCCATTGTTCGACTTGAGATGATTTGTATATCATTCCTTTTGTTAAGGTTCGAGCTTGCTACGTTGATCGAAGGAGGCGACCTTCGAGTGGGTTGAGATCATTGAAGTATATCGTTTTTGCCATCTTCGAGGCAAGTATCGTGATATGTTAATATCGGTATTTTTGGAGCATGCGTATGATGATTCATGATGTTGAACATGATATTTACTTCATTGATTTGCCATGATATTCGTTATATAGTGTTTATATGTTCATGTTGATGAACATAATGATTTGGCATATGTGTATGCATGAGTCGTGTTTGTATACGTTGTACGATCTATGCTGAGGGCGCTGGATCGGATGTCCACCTCGTGTTGGTCCGACGGGATCATCTTGGGATCTAGGCTGAGGGCGCTGGATCATTGGACGCGTTATTTCCACCTCGTGTTGGTCCGACGGGATCATCTTGGGATCTATGCTGAGGGCGCTGGATCATTGGAATACCCATGCTGTGTAATGGAATCTTGTAGATTCGCATTGTCGGATTCCGGTAGCGGAAGTCCGTGTGGTGTATCTTGTTATGTATTGTTGATGCATATTCGAATTGTTTAATATGATACTTGTACTAGCATCGTTTTGCTAACCCCTTCGGTGGACATTTGTTTTGATGTTCGTAGCCAAGGAGCAGGGAAAGCGACCACGATCGACGTGACGACGAAGGGGTTCAGTGATGTTTATTGTTATTGGAGATTTGTTTTCTTGGTTTGGTTTCTGTACTCGAGTACGCGTGTCTTATTGAAATTAATTCGATATGGTTGTATTAATTACTCGTTGAACCAGTTGTACGTTTTCACAAACTTGAATTTCCGCAGTATTGATGTCTTAGATTTACTTTCCTTTTTAATTAGCCTTGTAAATCCTTACTTAAAGGGTTTACGGCGCTGTAATTATTCCGAATATCTCGGGGTGTTACATTGGAAATGACTCAACTTGGAGATCATCCAATGGGCAATCATCTACCAATCTTTGAATCCTTCCAAGGTTTACATGTCCTAACCGTAAATGCCACAGATATTTTTCGTTTATGCTTGAAGGTTCTTTTCTATTTTTAGGTTTAGACAAAGAGTTAAGTGATTTATGCATAGGAGTTTGTGCAGTATTAATGACATATAGTCCATCATTAAAAATACCTTTGCAAATATATTCACCGCTTCTTTTCTTAATAATGGCATCATCATCAAAAGAAACTGAATAACCATCGCTTTTTAATTTAGAAACCGAAATTAAATTCATTCTAAAATCCGGTACTAATAATATATTATTGAGGACTAATAATTTATCATTAATCTTCAACTGCACGACTCCACCGCAATGTACCATAAGCCTGGAATAATCTCCCCAGTTGATGGTAATCTCGCCCGCACTAAGCTGCTTGGTTACCTGAAAACCATGCGAGTCAAAGCAAACATGATCAGTGGAGCCTGAATCAACTATCCACGAAGTGGAAGAACAAGCTGCCAAACATGTTTTGACTACTAGTGCACGAGACATACCTTTCTTAAGAGCAGGGCAGTCCGCTTTAAAATGTCCTTTCTGACCGCACTTGTAGCACTTTCCCTTTGGCTTTTTGTTCGCCTGGTGGTGAGGAGCCTTGCTTTTCACCTTGAGGGTTGCCGCTTTCTTCTGGCTAACCTGCTCTTTTTTCTTTTACCATTTAGGTTTGGAAGAAGTAGCACCGGTTGCTGCAAGAATCTGATGATAACCTTGTTTGAAGAGACCTTCAGCGGATTGAAGCTCTGTCAGAAGTCCCGCCAAACTATATGTCCTACGGTTCATATTGTAGTTAAGGCGGAACTGCTCAAAGCTTCTTGGTAAGCTGCCTAAGATAATATTGACCTGCGTTTCCGCATCGATAGTAGCCCCCAGTATGCTCAGTTCGTTCTAATAAGACATCATTTTCAGAACATGATCCCTTACTGGGGTCCCTTCATACATTTGAGTTGTCATCAATACCCTCATTGCATTTTGTCTGGCCGCCCAGTTCTGATGACCAAACATCTCGGTGAGACTTTTCATCATTTCCGCGGCCGAGCCCATTGTCTGATGCTGATGCTGCAATACATTTGTCAGTGAAGCCAAAATGTAACAGCGAGCCATCTCATCAGACTTTTTCCATTTTCGGAATTCAGCCAACTCTTCGGGAGTGGCATCCAGTTCTAGTTCTAGAGGTCTCTCTACGATTAAGACAAATTTATGCCCCTCAGCAGTCAGGACAATGTCAAGATTTCTTTTCCAATCGGCAAAGTTAGTGCCATCAAGTTTATTTTCTTTGAGAATAACAGCTAGTGGATTGAAAGACATCTGAGATAAAAATTAAAAACATCTATCACATAATGCATAGCAAAATATATCGAAAAACCTCAAAACACAATATATATGCTAGCAACCAACACCTCGAAAAATCCGCACATGCAAGCCACGATCGTGTGGACGTTTACACACACATTTCTCAAGTAGAGTTTTACGTCTTTAATTTTACTATCTAGTCAAATTACGTTATGACAAGTAAAATTAATAGTTGGTTCGTCTTGTCCATGTATTAATTAACATAGACTCCGATGGGGAGCTTATTAATTAATACACCTAAGTGAACACCATAATTTAACATCCTTAAAATATTATCTTTTAAATAATAGTCCTACAGATGGAGAGGTCCTATCATAAAAAGTAATATTTACCGTATGTTATCATTTTGAAATTTAAAACTAGTGAACCTATAATTAGCACATTCGATATGAAGGAAGACCCTAATGTCAACGCGCATGCTAATTATTTCACAATTTAAATTAATTATGGAGGCCAATTTGATTTTATTTTAAAAAAATAAATCAATTTAATCACTTAGTTATTTTAGCCTTAAGGTTTTTAATTTTCTCATCCTAACATGCAAGGAAACATATCACGCATACATCCATACATGACATACATCAAAACAGTAAAAACCAAAATATAAGGCATGGATAATTAAATTATCCAATTATCATGATCTTCTTCCTTGAGTTGAACCCGAGAAAAATCTTCGACTTGATCTCTCCCACTGAATCAAGCATCTCATCGCTCCGCACCAGCCGGGCCGTGGATTTCCAAAATTAAATTTCACTTTTATGCAAAATTAATTACATAAAAAAATTAATTTTAAATCCCGACTCTCCAGCGGACGCAACGAACGGCGGCGAAATGGACCGGACCAAAAACTAGACAACCCGGCCCGAACCAGCAAACTGGCCCGGACCAGGCTGCCCGCGTGTCACGGGGTGCGGCTCACTGAGGTTCAGGCCGTCGAATTCGTGCAGCGGATCACGAATCACCCGTGCGCCTAGGAGACTTCCGAGTCTCCGTCCGGCTACCATCAACGAGATTTCATAGAATACCAACATTTTAGATATCATGCACTAGTCTATTGTGCTGCGTAAAACGCTAGACACCCGCCTTTCCTTTGCCTCCGACCAACTAAGGGCCGGTATCTCATACCCTTCAAGCTTAGCCCGCAATGGCACTCGGCACTAAGGGTCACTCGCGTGCCCAAAGTGCAATTCCTCGTGCTCGACACTCACTCGGGACTTCCTAGGTGCAGTACCTTGGTGCCCTTGAGAGTACCTCACCCGAGACGGACAACCTTTTAGATCTTGGCTTAGATTCATGCCATCAATATATATTTGCCCCTCACGATGTTTGGGACTACTTCGCATACCGACATATTACCTTCAATCCGCAATGTGGTGTTGTCTCGCAACCACATGTACAAGCCAACGATCCTCCACAGCATAGCCGGAACCGATAGCTAATGCTTACGAGTAATCTCACGAGGCGTAGGATTTATATGAGTTCCTAGATTGCCCAATCGACATAGAGGAAGTGTTATATGGCCGACGGCATCCCTCCGGTCACACTAGAGCCTCCATGCCAACCTTAAGCCCAACGCAGACCACATAGGTCCTACGCCGCCCTAACGATTTCTAACTCGCTCGGGAACTCCTCGCACACTTCGAATGCTTAGAGTTGGCTCCCTAGAGGCCCCCCTTACCTCTAGGAAGATTGCACGCTTGGTGCTCGACAGCACGAGGAAGACTGGCCGCTTGCCCACCATTGCCCATCTAAGGACTCTCCCCCCTATAATAGGCTTAGACAAATATTCCCTTGTAATTGCACTAGACATTGATTGGCCGAGGAAGCACATCAGGTGTAACTACCTCATACGAACTCCAAATTCTTATCCGCTTGAACCGTATAGTAGCTAACGACATTAACTGTATGTACTCAAAGTTTCAGCCCCATCCGATACTCTAGGAGTGAGGAATTGCCTCTGCAATATTCTGAAACTACTACTATGCCACTGCACTGCAGCATCTCGATACTTCGCATCGTTCGCTACTTAAACGGAACCGTCTAGTTGTGAAACTTGCTGGAGACCTTCCCAACACTCCAAGGAACTCTCCACTCCAAGCATTCCACGAAATTATTCTCTTAAAGCCCTCTCCTCAATGACTCAATGTCCTGCTCGCGCACGGACACACTCCGGACGCCGACCATTGTCGCACGTCCCCAACCTTATTCGTGTCGCAGGGCAACTATCCAACATAATCCTTCGTAATTATGGGGCAATCCCGGGTACTCCGAATAATATGGAAAGCGCCCTGTGACATCCTCCCCCTCTCGATCCGTTGACGTCCTCGTCAATGCATGCACACACAACCTGCTCTATGTACATGCGCTGCCCATCTCATCATGAAAATACTTGGGCAACGAACCCGACACTCTACCTCCATCTCCCGGATGTTGCCTCTATCTCGGCACACACCCACTCTAATCTTGGCAGGATTCATTATCTCCATGCCTCGATATAACTAAAAACCCACCGATGGTGTTAGATTGCCACTCTAGCTCAAATCAAGCTACTCGCTCATTGTCAAGTCCGAGACTAGCGACAAGTTCTCCGAATTAAACCGGGTCGATTTGCCTGAACGTCTGGAGTACATGATACTTCTAAGAGTGCTCACTAACACCAAGAACCCATCTAAAGGAGCCTTGCGCTCCGCTCAAAATACCACCGCGGCTGCCCTCTCAAAAATCCTTACTAACCATACCCCATAATACGGATTCTGAATTCTATCAAGGACGAGCCAAACCCAATTGAAAAAGTTTAAATGCGCGATGCCCAAGAGTTGCCGAGCTAGCGGCGGGAAATTTCTATCATCGAGTGCCCTCTATCACAAGTCGAAAGAGGCCTGCACGGCTGCTCACATAGATCACTAAACTCTCGGCCCTCAGGCCACCGCACTTCTACGGCAAGGAGCTTGAAGGTTGTACGCGTGATCAACGCACCCTCCCCCGCTCGAAGGTGATGCCTAACTCTCGGCACACCGCGTCACCGGCCTTCAGCCTGGCATGACGAAAACTCGCGGGTTGGTCTCGCTGGTCCTCTGACTCAGACGAGGACACGAACCCAGGCCCTCCAGCCTAACTCGTAACCTGGCCAACTGGCCTTATTGCTCAACGCACGATCATGTACTCCGTACGAGCACACCTCATTCAGCTTGTTCCCATCAGAAATCCTTAGACCAATAGTTCTCATTTATTGGCTTCCAAATTACTTCCAAGAACATCCATCTCGAAAACACTCACGTGTGTATCCAGGATGGACACACCTCCTCGATAACGAAGGAGACCAATGCTCCATATAACTCAGTCCCTTTCAGAAAATCCCTCAACCATAGAGCCCATACTCTAAGCTTTGGAATCCCCTTAAGGAACATCATTCTCGAATCAGCCCATTTCGTCTCGAGAGTCTGGCCCTCCCCCACTCATGTTGGAGGCCAGACCCAAATCTCTTGTCCCTCACAGACTGCTGGGACATGCAACACCACACTTGGAGCATGCCCATTCTCATATCTACCTTACTCGAACCAGGAAGACTGAACACTCCACTCTTGCAACTTCCGTGGTGGCTGTGTTACGATTGCACCTCATATGCGAAAGCGCTTTGCGCATAACAATTCAAATCTCATGTAACCAATGCACCTTAAGTGCTATGATGCTTGCGCGCACTAAGATTCAGCCCAAGTTTTGCACCTGAACGTGCTGTGACGGATTCCCGCAGTGAAGTTCTCGCACAAATGATCTCAAACCCAAATCACCTCTCAATCTGCGGTGCTACGCAAACATGGCTGCAACTTGGCAGACGTGGCTACTGCACACCACCTGGCTCACCGGCATGTCTCCTTCTAGGAGATCAAGATGTCTTATAAGCCCACAAAAATAGGCCAACATAAAGTTTCTGATCAGATTACACCAACATCGTTACTCACGCGTCCGCAATTTACCGATGAGAATGTTCCCCTCACATTAACCAACTGCCAACCGTACTTGTAGAGAATAAGTAGTCATTAAACACGTCGTAACTCGGTTATTACCATTCGTCGGAGTCACTAATGCCAACAACTCGCACCAAACAAAGCCTACGAACATCACTGAAAGAAACCATACAGCCAGGGTACTACCATTCGCCCAATTGCAAAGCCAACTCGAGGTACTACCATTCGCTCAAGTCCCACTGCCAACTTAATTTTCAACTCTGCCACAATACGTAAGATCGCATTGCAAGCCCTTCGCTGAAATGCCACTACAATGGCTAATAAAAAAAATTGGCACAATTTTGGTATCCGGTTCACAAGGGGAAGCAAGATATTCAACAATACTCAATGCTCAGCTAAACCTGGATGCGACATTCCAGGATCCGATACCACTTGTCACGGGGTGTGGCTTACTGAGGTTCAGGCCGTCGAATTCGTGCAGCGGATCACGAATCACCCGTGCACCTAGGAGACTTCCGAGTCTCCATCCGGCTACCATCAACGAGATTTCATAGAATACCAACATTTGAGATATCATGCACTGGTCCATTATGCTGCGTAAAATGCTAGGCACCCGCCTTTCCTTTGCCTCCGACCAACTAAGGGCCCGTATCTCATACCCTTCAAGCTTAGCCCGCAATGGCACTCGGCATTAAGGGTCACTCGTGTGCCCTAAGTGCAATTCCTCGTACTCGACACTCACTCGGGACTTCCTAGGTGCAGTACCTTCGCGCCCTTGAGAGTACCTCACCCGAGACGGACAACCTTTTAGATCTTGGCTTAGATTCATGCCATCAATATATATTTGCCCCTCACGATGTTTGGGACTACTTCGCATACCGACATATTACCTTCAATCCGCAATGTGGTGTTATCTCGCAACCACATGTACAAGCCAACGATCCCCCGCAGCATAGCCGGAACCGATAGCTAATGCTTACGAGTAAGCTCACGAGGCGTAGGATTTAGATGAGTTCCTCGATTGCCCAATTGACATAGAGGAAGTGTTATATGGCCGACGGCATCACTCCGGTCACACTAGAGCCTCCATGCCAACCTTAAGCCCAACGCAGACCACATAGGTCCTACGCCGCCCTAACGATTTCCAACTCGCTCGGGAACTCCTCGCACACTTCGAATGCTTAGAGTTGGCTCCCTAGAGGCCCCCTTACCTCTAGGAATATTGCACGCTTGGTGCTCGACAGCATGAGGAAGACTGGCCGCTTGCCCACCATTGCCCATCTAAGGACTGTCCCCCCTATAATAGGCTTAGACAAATATTCCCTTGTAATTGCACTAGACATTGATTGGCCGAGGAAGCACATCGGTGTAACTCACTCATACGAACTCCAAATCCTTATCCGCTTAAACCGTAGAGTAGCTTACGACATTAACTGTATGTCCTCAAAGTTTCAGCCCCATTCGATACTCGAGGAGTGAGGAATTGCCTCTGCAATATTCTGAAACTACTAAAATGCCACTGCACTGCAGCATCTCGATACTTCGCATCGTTCGCTACTTAAACGGAACCGTATAGTTGTGAAACTTGGTGGAGACCTTCCTAACACTCCAAGGAACTCCCCACTCCAAGCATTCCACGAAACTATTCTCTTAAGGCCCTCTGATCAACGACTCAATGTCCTGCTCGCGCACGGACACACTCCGGACGCCGACCACTGTCGCACGTCCCAACCTTATTCGTGTCGCAGGGCAACTATCCAACATAATCCTTCATAATTCCCGGGCAATCCTGGGTACTCCGAATAATATGGCAGCTGCTCGGCATCGCCGTGTGCCGCTCGCCGCCGCTTGCCGCTTGTCGCTGCCGGCCGCCTGATCCCTGCTCGCTCTATTTCTTCGTGATCCCGTCTTTTCTGAATTCGATTACAATTTTATACAAAATAAAATATGTCGAAATTACATCAAGATTACACGAAAAATGAAAAGACCTAGAACTACCCGCGGATTTTCTCACGGGAAAAACCAATACATGCCTCAAAAAATGGGCCAAACCAAAAATTGCATAATTAATAAAAATAAATAAATACACCATTCATATAAACCATGATAATTGGATCATATCACCTGCAGAAACACATCTAGCAAAATATTCCAACATCAAAATATATGAATATTTAAATTGCTATCAATTAATCACCAAAATTAATTAAAATAGCAAAAGCCTAAAAATCCGCTCGGATACTGTAACACCCTCAATCCACTCAGGGATATTACACGTCGTAGACCCTTTCCTCAAGGATCTACCAGGCTGGTAAACAACGTCGAACATCTCAATAATGACTTTAAGGCTAAAAATAACTCAGTAGACCGATTTGGTCTTTCAATAAATACATACAACACAATACATGCCCACGCAGGGGTCGGATCCCATACAACGGGGTAATTATACTGCAGCGGAAATAAAATATGACTGAACCAATACAACAACGTATGGGTCCTCATGTGATTAGTATCGATCATCTTTCATCATCTTTCGTGTCGACCCTGTGTTATCCTCCCAAAACCTGAATGCAAAAACAAAGATTCACCCCAAGAATACTCGGGGGTTAGCAAAACTCCACTGTTTTGCTAGTGCAAGAACAAAGTGCAAAATACGAGTCATACAATTTACATTCCACGAATAACAATAACCAGGAATCCTCAAAGATCCAAACGTAACGAAAAGTACTTCCCGAGGCAAGAGTTTGGGTAAAACATTCCAAAACTGAAAGATCATAAATCAAGGGAAACAATTTAAAAACGGTTTAAAATGCCATCGAGAGTTTTAATAGAAAACAATTTAGGATTACCTAATACTTATCTTTCAAAAATCAACAGGGGTCACAGCCCAAAGGTATTGTTTTCACAAATGAAACCAACAACAATACACAGTGTTAAAACCCACGTCACGTGTCCTCGATGGACATAAAATACACACGCACTCATGAAGTTTCACTCGTGAATCCTGGGCGAAAGCATTAGACTCCCTCCGTGGCCCCGTCGAACCCTCCCGAGGTGAGCAAATACATTCACAAAACATACACACGCACTCGTGAAGTTCTACTCGTGAATCCAGGGCGAAACCATTGGACTCCCTCCTTGGCCCCGTCGAACCCTCCCGAGGTGAGCAAATACATTCACAAAACATATACACACACTCGTGAAGTTCTACTCGTGAATCCAGGGCGAAACCATTGGCTACTGCCTGCATTCTGCCAGCTCTAGCGTCCGTAACAAGCCTTACGGCCGTAACCCGGTAGACCTTACGGCCATAATCGAGTCCTCCCAGGTCAGTCTGTTCGGCAGCCTTACGGCCGTAATCGGTCAGGCCTTACGGACGTAATCGGCCCAGCCTGCCCTCCAACTGCCCGATTCGATACTCGACGACATCTCGATCATGCGAACGCACCGTCTAAGATTCAAAACAATAACGAACAGTCTACGAAGCTCAACGTACCACCGTACAAGCATGCGATTCCAAAGATGTGGACGACAACGGTCCGTTCTACCGAAGAAAATTCAACGAACCGGAATGAAGGTCTCGGGTAATACATTACCATAGCGTGCGCTAACCAATAAGAGTAGCGTGCGCTAACGACTCAGAAGGATAGCAACATAACATCTCAGAAATGGGTATGACAACGGACACTCACAACTTTGGGAAATTACAAAATGGTCCCAAATATCCGAAAATCATGATACGACAACGAACATCCAAACCGAAGTTCACAACACGTATAACAATGTTAATGAACTTAAGAGAAACCCGAAACGATAGTTTCGAATGAGGTTCGCAAGAATCAAACTCAAATGGGGAAAAGCCGCCAAAAAGCACGGAACTCAGCAAAACGACACCGAAACGAACTCGGACGTCAAAAATGCAGAATCAATTACTCTCAGAATGACAAAACGGTCATGAGCGAGTCGTCAAAATGGACTCCCGCCGAAAAAAAAAAGAAATTACCGAAAATCGAAATTGCGGATATTACATACTACCCTCCTTAAAAGAAGTTTCGTCCTGAAACTTAAAAATAAGTAGGGAGGAGCAACATCCCACCAGGAAACACTCAACGAGATACACAAGAACTGAAAACTCGCGCCCAATGGCGAAACGCCACAAGCAACGTAAAGAGACATACGGCGTGAAAACACGCTCCACGACGACCAGCACAACGCCACCGTAGAGACATAATAAAACCAACAAGCGACAAGCGTCAACAAACAGATAATATAATCAAGTCGATTATCTGAACAATCACAAAACACAATGAACGAAAATCAATATGATTGACCAACCCAACGGTACATCAATCAAAACGCGAGCCAATTGCTGAACAAATACGGAATTCCACCATCCAAAGGTTGGAAGATCGAAAACGAGACTAATTTCCCAAACTTAAGGGAATTACGAAGGAGCCTGAACGTCCAACAATCACGAAACGAGATCAACAAAAACCGATCAATCAAACGATCGAGACAACAAAATGTAACACCCCCAAGTTATTCAGGGTATATTACAGCGACGTGAGCCCCGCCGTGGGACACACAAGGCTAAACATACGCGGAACTATAAAACTTGACCGAGAAGGTCGACATATAATGGGGAGAAAGACGATACAAAGGTATCCAAAAACATAACCAATGTATTCACAGACATTACATCACAAATCAATACTTCGGCAAACACAGGCCGGAACTTCAAGGAAGGAGGAAAACAATACTCGAGTATTCAATAATCAATCCAGTACAACAACACTGAATGGAAAACTCAAAACATAACTGGAAGACCAACACAGTATCACACTTGCCCACCATCTTCATGCCGACCCAGACTACCGTCCGATCTCCCCGAACTCGAAATACATGAAACGTATTTCCCCATAAAGGGGTTAGCCGTCGAATAGCTAGTGCAAGTATATCAAGTATGAAACACAATACTCCTCGACAATAAAGTAAATGTAATCCGTCAATTCATCAATTTAAGACTAGTATTCCTAATGACTAAAATCTCATGACGACGTGAATGCCGTAGAAACGGTTCGCTCAGATCATACGCTACATGTAGGAATGCCGCCAAAACGGTTCGCTCGTTACATGCCAATAATACATATATGAATGCCGTAAAACGGTTCGCTCATAATATGCCATCAATATATCTATGAATGCCGTAAAACGGTTCGTTCATATCATACCATCAATTCCTCTTACTTTCAAAGTCGAGAACGCACAATCATAAATGTATACTTGCCTTTGAGACATCGAGAAAATTGAACGGAGGAAGGGTATGAGTTCGGTAGGTCCAAGAACGCGCTCCGCACCTAAACGATTCGCAAGGAGTATGATAATCAATCATCCATATTCAAACTACACGAAGGAACTCCCCAAACCCGTCTACGATTCATAACGATATACGGATAATCAACTAAAGGTTGGAAAATCGTCCTAAATCTCACAAGTCCGAAAACGGCACAATCTAAACCATAAAATCGTAGGAAAAGTATACATACGGTATAGATACATCATAATCTCAAGGTTCTCAAACTTCACAACGGGTAAATCGGACAAATCTACGAAAAACCCCAAAATTCCCAAAAGGTAGGGTTCTAAGGATTTTTACCTTGATTCGGACGTTAGGAGGAATTAGATGTTGAGAAATCCTTGTTCTCCAAGCAAATATATTGTTGTTAGAAGGAAGATCGCTTCCAATCGCCTAAGATCGCCTCTCCCAAGTGATTCTCGTCGAAAAGGAGTGAAGAAGGTGAGAAATGACGAAAATAAAGTCAACTGCCATATTTATATATGTCCAGTCTAGCGCACGCTACGCCTCTATCATTAGCGTGCGCTAGCGAAGTCACCGGATAGTCCAGTGGCTTCTGTCGGTCTCGTTAGCGTGCGCTAATCATCTGTCCCTAGCGTGCGCTAGCCCAAAATATGGCATTCAGTACTGGAGTCCAGAACTTACTGACTCTGCCCTGCTCAATACTTAACGTGCGCTACCGCCAATGCTTAGTATGCGTTATGCTATAGCTTTAGCGTGCGCTAGCCGAAGCCTAGCGTACGCTATCTGATAGTCCAGAAAACCTGGCAACTTCACTGCCTCTGCTGACCAGCCCGGTAGCGTGCGCTACGGACGGATGTTAGCGTGCGCTACTATACATGGATAGCGCGCGCTAACAAACTCCTAGCGTGCGTTAATCCGCCAGTCCAGAGAGCAGTCCGAATACTGGTTCTGACCTGACTGATCTTCTTAGCGCGCGCTACGGCTCAAAGCTAGCGTGCGCTAATCAAGCAGAATTAGCGTGTGTTAGCCTAGGCCTAGCGTGCGTTATATCTCTGGTCCAGAACATTTCCGCAAGGTCCTAAACGATATGATCAACAACCAAACGAGATACGAAACTAAATAACAATATCAATAACATCTCCAAACATTTACAGAGCGTCAACATATAAGAAACGGCAAGGTCAAACAGTCAATAAAAGTTCGGGTATTACATTCTCCCCCTCTAAAAAGAAGTTTCGTCCCGAAACTTAAGAAATAAATAGTTCGGGGTATTCCACCCGCATCTTCTCTTCCGTCTCCCAAGTTGCCTCCTCGACTCCATGTCTCGACCATTGCACTTTAACCAAAGGGAATGGTCTTATGCCGGTTGTTTCTCGCGACGCCAAGAATCTTCACGGTCTCTCCGGAAGGTAGTATCCTCGCCACGCCAATCTCACCGTAGTCGATGATGTGGCTCGGATCCGCACGTACTTCCTCAACCGAGACACATGAAAACACTATGGACGTGACTCAAAGCCGAGGCAACGCCAAGCGATAAGCTAAATCCCCAACTCGTCCAAATCTCAAAGGTCCGATATACCTATGACTAAGTTTCCACTTTTTCCCGAAGCGGAAAACTCCACGTGTCGGCGACACCTTGAGTAAGACATGATCCCCCACTTCGAACTCCAAGGGTCGACGACGAGTATCAGCATAAGATTTCTGACGACTCTGGGCAGCCAATAATCGGTCCCGGATAATAGTAATCTTTTCCTTAGTCTCCATCAACATATCCGGCTCCGTCCCAACTAGTTCGGAAGCCTCGTCCCAACATAATGGCGACCTACATCGCCTACCATAAAGTGCCTCGAAGGGTGCCATTTGGATCGACGCATGCCAACTATTATTGTAAGCAAACTCGATCAACGGCAAGTGAAGCTCCCAATCATTACTCCAGTCTAAGGCACAAGCCCGTAACATATCTTCCAACGTTTGAATCGTCCTCTCTGTCTGACCATCCGACTGAGGATGAAAAGAAGTGCTCAATCTCAACTCAGTACCCAAAGCCTGATGAACGGCCTGCCAAAAGTGCGATCTAAACGGCCGTCTCGATCGAAACAATGGTTTTGGGGGCACCATGTAACCTCACGATCTCAAGAATAAAGGTTCGAGCCGGTCTATCCGGCCCCCAAGTATCCTTAATACCCAAAAAGTGTGCGACTTGGTCAACCGATCGACAACTACCCAAATCATATTCATTCCGCCCGAGTTCTCGGCATGCCAATGATGAAATCCATAGAAATGTCTTCCCACTTCCACTCGGGAATGGGAAGCGGTTTCAACAACCCCGCCGGCCGTTGATGTTCGATCTTGACTTGTTGGCACGTCAAGCACCGTAGTACAAACTCCGTAACATCCTTCTTCATGTTATTCCACCAAAAATTTCGCTTCAAATCTTTGTACATCTTACTCGTCCCGGGTGGATTGAGTAAGGCATAGCATGCGCTTCTCGGAGAATTCTCTGTCTCAACTCTAAATCGTTCTAACACAAAGCCCGCCCGAAATCTCGTAATACTATCCTCGTGTACCATAATGCCAGAGCTTTTCCTTTAATTACATCTTCCTTCAATTGAGAAATCATCGGTCACTCCACCGCTTCCCTTTGATGTCATCAACTAAAGACGAAGTAATCTCGAGAGTACACGATTGCCCCGCACTCGTTGAAGCCAAACTTCTATCCCTTGCTCAATTAAGTCCTCGAATTTTCGCCCGAGGTGTAAGAACCTCGAGCATTTGAAGAGATGCCGATTTGCGGCTCAACGCATCCGCAACGACATTAGCTTTTCCGGTGGTAAAGAATATCCAAATCGTAATCCTTTATCAACTCTAACCAACGCCATTGCCTCATATTCAGCTCCTTCGATCAAAATATATTTGAGACTCTTGTGATCGGTATAAATCCACGGAGAACCATACAAATAATGTCGCCAAATCTTGAGTGCGAAGACAATTGCGGCTAATTCCAAATCGTGAGTAGGATAATTCATTTCGTAAGGCTTTAATTGTCGTGACGCAAAAGCTATTGTCTTATCATGTTGCATAAGGACACAACCCAGGCCTTGACCCGAAGCGCCATCAGAATCGCAAAGCCTTCGCTACCATGTGGTAAAGTTAGAATCGGCGCTGAAGTCAATCGTCTCTTTAGTTCATCGAAGCTCTGCTGTCTCTCATCCGTCCAAACAAAATTTTCGGTCTTCTGGAGTAATTTCGTAAGTGGTCGAGCGAGTTTCGAGAACCCCTCGACAAACCGACGGTAATACCCAGCAAGGCCCAAAAAGCTACGAACCTCCTTAACATTTTTAGGCGGTGCCCAATCTAGCACTGCCTCGATCTTCTGTGGGTCTACACGAACCCCTTCGGCCGAAATCACATGGCCGAGAAACATAACTTCTTCCAACCAAAACTCACATTTCGAGAATTTCGCATAGAGGTGCTCGGTTCTCAAAATGTCTAAAACCAAACGCAAGTGTCGGGCATGTTCCTCATTATCTCGAGAATAAATTAAGATGTCGTCAATAAAGACGACTACACACCTGTCGAGGTACTCGATGAATATATTATTCATTAACTGCATGAATACTGCCGGCGCATTAGTCAACCTGAAAGGCATAACTACAAATTCATAATGCCCATATCTCGTCCGAAATGCCGTCTTCGGAACGTCTGACTCCCTCACCCTGAGTTGGTAATACCCGGATCTTAAATCAATTTTCGAAAAGCTGCGGCCTTGCAATTGATCAAATAAATCGTCTATACGTGGCAAAGGATACTTGTTCTTGATGGTTACTTTGTTTAGCTCACGGTAGTCAATGCACAAACGTAGCGAACCATCCTTCTTCCTCAAAAAAAGAACAGGCGCGCCCCAAGGCGAAGCGCTCGGTCTGATATACCCTTTTTCCAGAAGTTCTCCCAACTGATTCTTCAATTCTTGCATTTTGGAAGGTGCCATTCGGTAAGGTGCTTTAGAAATCGGAGCCGCATCTGGCTCTAAGTCCACGGTAAACTCTATTTCTCGATCTGGCGGTAATCCCGGGAGGTCATCCGGAAAAACGTCAGATACTCATTAACAACCTAATCGAAGAGATCGACTTCGTTTCCTTCCATTTTCAAGGCATAACACCAATAGCCCGCACAACCTTTATTCAAAAGTTTTACGGCCTTCATGGCCGATAAGTAACTTGGGTAGTCCCGACTTACGCCCCAAAATGAGTACTGCACCCGTCTTCGATCATCATGGTGACAACCTTGGTACGGTAATTCATAATCGCTTGATGACTATCAAGCCAATCCTCACCGAGGATTACATCCTTGCCTTCCATATCAACTACAATCAGGTTCGATAACCATTCCATACCGGATATAATCACCGGAAAATCTCTAATCTACCGGTTCCCCACAATTCTATCCCCGCTAGGCAGTCTCACGATGAAGGGATCACAAGTAGTCACACAAGTTATATTCAAACGGCGTACACACTCCAAAGAAATAAAAGAATGTGTAGCACCCGAATCAAAAAGTACACGGACTGGATGAGATAGAATATGAATGGTACCTGAAGCCACCGCCGCGTCGGGTTAAATGCCTCGGCGCATCTCATAAACCCGTGGTTGTACCGAACCGACACTAGAGTTTCCTCCAGATTCGACCCGTCCCGGCCCCTGCCGAAATTCTGCGAGGTTGACCAAAAGATTGCCACGATTAATACCTTGATCAAGTGGTGTTGGCGGCCCGAGTGTCCAAAGTCTGGTTCGGCTCGGAGCAAGAAACCGCTCTATGCCCCATCTGTCCACACGTGTGACACTTTAAGGGTGGAAAGTAGCATTCGAATTCAAGTGGCACAGGCGGCCACGCTTATAGCAAGTCACCGTGCGATTTGAGGTACTGGAGTGGAACGGTAACCCTCTTCCCTTTATTAGAACGCGACGATCGTCCGGCGAAACGGTTAGTCGTCCGAGACTTCGAAAGTTGCCACCTTTAGATCCAGAAAAATATCCCGCAACATTCTGTTACTGCGGTTCTTAAACGGTATCGTTGTCGTGGCTCAACAAATCATGGGCCAAAGATATTTCTAGATACTCTTTTAGTGTGGTACAAGCAAATCCGGCCATGTACCGCCGTAAATCCAAATTCATCCGCATATCAAAATAACGGATCTTATCACGCTCGTTACGCACTTGATCCTTCACATGGATCAATTGTTGGTTGTACTCCACGATCGCCTGCGAAACGGGAATATCCTGTGGTTTAGCCTCGAAGAAGGCTCGGATTCGGCTCTCTCGTACCGGCCAAGGGCAAAACTCGGCCTCCAGGAGCTCCTTAAATTCATCCCACGAGGCAATACGATCCTGTGGCTTGATGACCTTCCACCAAGTAGCGGCCTCCTTAGTGAGGAAATACTGAGCAATTGGTACTTTCCTCACCTCGGGGCAATCAACCGCCTCGAAAATCTTCTCTAATTCCGCTAGCCAGTCTTCCCAGCCTAACGGGTCTGTGGCACCGCCAAACTGTGGAGGGTGCATACGGATTACATTCTGGAGCAAGGCATCCGTGTTTGGGTTCGGGTTATTCATCTGAACGGTTTGGGCCAAAATAGTCATTTGAGTAGCCAATTGTTGAAGTGCATTCGCCACTCCAACGTCCGCGTTGTTCCCCTGACCGTCTGATTGGTCGTGCTGACTCTCGGTGTCGGGATGCACCGAGTTCGACAAACGGGTTGGTCGACCCCGCAATCAATCGATGGAAACGGCCGCGCCACTTCTCTTCCTCGTCCACGGCCACGACCACGGCCACGGCCCCTACCACCGACATATCAAGAACACACAAGGTACGTAAGCACAATTCAAACACACGTCATTAAGGTGATCGATTCTCAAGAACATCCATAGATGAAGCATAATGAATAAGGAAACATCGGAAGAGTAAGAGGTCTTACAAGTACCGGTCGCACTGTGATGATGGCAGAGTAGTGATACTGTGGGAAGTTGATGACTCATTCGACCCAAAAGACCGACAGCCTAGGTATCCATAGACCTAAGCTCTGAAACCATATTCTGTAACACCCCCAAGTTATTCAGGGTATATTACAGCGACGTGAGCCCCGCCGTGGGACACACAAGGCTAAACATACGCGGAACTATAAAACTTGACCGAGAAGGTCGACATATAATGGGGAGAAAGACGATACAAAGGTATCCAAAAACATAACCAATGTATTCACCGACATTACATCACAAATCAATACTTGGCAAACACAGCCGGAACTTCAAGGAAGGAGGAAAACAATACTCGAGTATTCAATAATCAATCCAAGACAACAACACCGAATGGAAAACTCAAAACATAACTGGAAGACCAACACGGATCACACTTGCCCACCATCTTCATGCCAAACCGCACCGCCGTCCGATCTCCTGGAACTCAAATACATGAAACGTATTTCCCATAAAGGGGTTAGCCGTCGAATAGCTAGTGCAAGTATATCAAGTATGAAACACAATACTCCTCGACAATAAAGTAAATGTAATCCGTCAATTCATCAATTTAAGACTAGTATTCCTAATGACTAAAATCTCATGACGTACGTGAATGCCGTAGAAACGGTTCGTTGGATCATACGCCGTTACATGTAGGAATGCGTCAAAACGGTTCGTTCGTTACATGCCAATAATACATATATGAATGCCGTAAAACGGTTCGCTCATAATATGCCATCAATATATCTATGAATGCCGTAAAACGGTTCGTTCATATCATACCATCAATTCCTCTTACTTTCAAAGTCGAGAACGCACAATCATAAATGTATACTTGCCTTTGAGACATCGAGAAAATTGAACGGAGGAAGGGTATGAGTTCGGTAGGTCCAAGAACGCGCTTCCGCACCTAAACGATTCGCAAGGAGTATGATAATCAATCATCCATATTCAAACTACACGAAGGAACTCCCCAAACCCGTCTACGATTCATAACGATATACGGATAATCAACTAAAGGTTGGAAAATCGTCCTAAATCTCACAAGTCCGAAAACGGCACAATCTAAACCATAAAATCGTAGGAAAAGTATACATACGGTATAGATACATCATAATCTCAAGGTTCTCAAACTTCACAACGGGTAAATCGGACAAATCTACGAAAAACCCCAAAATTCCCAAAAGGTAGGGTTCTAAGGATTTTTACCTTGATTCGGACGTTAGGAGGAATTAGATGTTGAGAAATCCTTGTTATCCAAGCAAATATATTGTTGTTAGAAGGAAGATCGCTTCCAATCGCCTAAGATCGCCTCTCCCAAGTGATTCCCGTCGAAAAGGAGTGAAGAAGGTGAGAAATGACGAAAATAAAGTCAACTGCCATATTTATATATGTCCAGTCTAGCGCACGCTACGCCTCTATCATTAGCGTGCGCTAGCGAAGTCACCGGATAGTCCAGTGGCTTCTGTCGGTCTCGTTAGCGTGCGCTAATCATCTGTCCCTAGCGTCGCTAGCCCGAAATATGGCATTCGATCGGAGTCGTAACTTACCGACTCGCCTGCTCAATACTTAACGTGCGCTACCGCCAATGCTTAGCGTGCGTTATGCTATAGCTTTAGCGTGCGCTAGCCGAAGCCTAGCGTACGCTATCTGATAGTCCAGAAAACCTGGCAACTTCACTGCCTCTGCTGACCAGCCCGGTAGCGTGCACTACGGACGGATGTTAGCGTGCGCTACTATACATGGATAGCGCGCGCTAACAAACTCCTAGCGTGCGTTAATCCGCCAGTCCAGAGAGCAGTCCGAATACTGGTTCTGACCTGACTGATCTTCTTAGCGCGCGCTACGGCTCAAAGCTAGCGTGCGCTAATCAAGTAGAATTAGCGTGCGTTAGCCTAGGCCTAGCGTGCGTTATATCTCTGGTCCAGAACATTTCCGCAAGGTCCTAAACGACATGATCAACAACCAAACGAGATACGAAACTAAATAACAATATCAATAACATCTCCAAACATTTACAGAGCGTCAACATAAGAGAAACGGCAAGGTCAAACAGTCAATAAAAGTTCGGGTATTACACAAAAATCGAACAATCATGTTCGAATCACGAAGAACAGTAAAATTCAAACAACAACTCCCAGGTTCACATCTCGACTCGAGACAATATATGATCTGGTGAAAACAATAAGATGTGCATTCACATAAGATCCACAGGAAAGGGAATAGCAATTGAAAAGTCACAACGACAAACGAGTTATTCTGAAACAATACCACACTCGTTCGATCAACAAAAACAAGGGACAGGACAAGTTCAGAAAATGTCAACGAACACGAGCGAGTCGATAGACTTGAGGAAGAGAAAATGCAGAAGTCCAAAACAATACGGGTATTACATTCGACCTCTTATAAAAGAAGGTCGTCCCCGCAACTCACAATAACGGAAAAAAGGCAACAACCTAAAGGCAGCTGACGGAAACATTCCCCATGGGCCTCTAAAAGTCGATCCTGATATCTGTGCTGAAGTTCATGTCCCGAAAGACTTGGAACCCAACTCGCAAAACTGGATCATGTGTCTCTCGGGTCCACACATGAAATGCGTTACTGGCGAGAAGGACAATTTGTACGTGCATGCCCCCGGCACACCACGGTTGAAACACCTCGGCTTGGCATACCGAATATACAAATGCTCGATACAATGGAACATAACATCACAAAGCAACAAACCAGATATGCCAATTCCACACAACATATCAACGTATGGTAGCCCGCATACATAGAATCATAGTAACGACGGCATCGTTTGGAGATCTCAACGGCCCGAACGATAACCAGCACATAATCACAAAACATCATACAAATATTACCGGACCGCAAACAGGAACGATAGGTTTTTAAAATGAAAACCACGTTTGAAAAAAATGATTTTGGAAACACTAGTTGATCTTGAGTATCACCCTTCAAAAAGTAGCACAGACACCATTATCGAGACTTTGAAAACCATCTCGCGCTTGATAAAACGAGGACACTTTCCTTTTTGTGAAAGACTTTCAGAAATGTTCGACCCTCGGGTCTAAGCAAAACATTTCTAAATAATTGAAAATATCTCAAAATATTTTTGGTCCTCAATTGGAAAATTTTTGAAATATATTGCGGCACTAGAAAGCACCTTGAAAACACCGCAAGAAAATAATTCGTTTTAAAAGTACGTCTCGAAATTTAATTTTCTAAGATACTCAAGGTTTTCAAAAATTCAATAGGCCAGAATGCCCAAAACTCACAAAATCCTTTATCAAACCGTCATAAAACATTCAAGGCCAAAGTGTCAAAACTCGATTTAGGGAATCGGTTTTACGAATTAGAACTCACTTTGCAAAATACAGAAAGTCATTTTGAAAGAACTCACGCAGCGGATAAAATACAGTTCGAAAATACATTAGCAGCGACACCGCTCCTCATATAAATAAAATATTACAATCGAATACCCACATATCACGGAATCAAAATCCACATAAGGACTCAATCAATCAACGATATAATCATACAAGCAGCTCATGTCACACGAGGCACAACGCAAAGAAAGGAGACTTACATCCACAGGTCGCATGAAGATGATGATCGCTCCACGATACTAATCACGACCAACAGACTCAGACGACGCGTCGCGACACGACTCAGTCAAACAAAGTCCGACGAGACAAAACTCAACAAACATCACTAAACCCGACAGCCTAGGTTTCCACAACCTGGCGCTCTGATACCATTTATGTAACACCCCCAATCCACTCAGGGAAATTACACGTCGTAGACCCTTTCCTCAAGGATCTACCAGGCTGGTAAACAACGTCTAACATCTCAACAATGCCTTTAAGGCTAAAAATGACTCAGTAGACCGATTTGGTCTTTCAATAAATACATACAACTCAATACATTGCCACGCAGGGGTCGGATACAAAATGCTCCCGTACAACGGGGTAATTATACTGCAGCGGAAATAAAATATGACTGAACCAATACAACAACGTACGGGTCCTCATGTGATTAGTATCGATCATATTTCATCATCTTTCGTGCCGACCCTGTGTTATGCTCCCAAAACCTGAATGCAAAAACAGACATCCACCCCCCGAATACTCGAGGGTTAGCAAAACTCCACTGTTTTGCTAGTGTAAGAACAAAGTGCAAAATACGAGTCATACAATTCATATTCCACGAATAACAATAACCAGGAATCCTCAAAGATCCAAACGTAACGAAAAGTACTTCCCGAGGCAAGAGTTTGGGTAAAACATTCCAAAACCGAAAGATCATAAATCAAGGGAAACAATTTATAAAACGGTTTAAAATGCCATCGAGAGTTTTAATAGAAAACAATTTAGGATTACCTAATACTTATCTTTCAAAAATCAACAGGGGTCACAGCCCAAAGGTTTTGTTTTCACAAATGAAACCAACAACAATACACAGTGTTAAAACCCACGTCACGTGTCCTCGACGGACATAAAATACACACACACTCGTGAAGTTTCACTCGTGAATCCAGGGCAAAACCATTAGACTCCCTCTGTGGCCCCGTCGAACCCTCCCGAGGTGAGCAAATACATTCACAAAACATACACACGCACTCGTGAAGTTCTACTCGTGAATCCAGGGCGAAACCATTGGACTCCCTCCGTGGCCCCGTCGAACCCTCCCGAGGTGAGCAAATACATTCACAAAACATATACACGCACTCATGAAGTTCTACTCGTGAATCCAGGGCGAAACCATTGGACTCCCTCTGTGGCCCCGTCAAACCCTCCCGAGGTGAGCAAATACATTCACAAAACATACACATGCACTCGTGCAGTTCTACTCGTGAATCCAGGGCGAAACCATTAGACTCCCTCCGTGGCCCCGTCGAACCCTCCCGAGGTGAGCAAACACATTCATGCACAAGCATCGCCTAGGACCGGGACGAAGCCACGAATCCCACTCGAGGCCCCGTCGGACCCTCCCGAGCTGGCTAGCGAAACAATCAAGCACACACGTCGCCTAGGACAGGGACGAAGCCACAAATCCCACCTGAGGCCTCGAAGGACCCTCCCGAGCTGGCTAACGAAATAATCAAGCACACACGTCGCCTAGGACCGGGACGAAGCCATAAATCCCACTCGAGGACTCGAAGGACCCTCCCGAGCTGGCTAGCGAAACAATCAAGCACACACATCGCCTAGGACCAGGACGAAGCCATAAATCCCACTCGAGGCCTCGAAGGACCCTCCCGAGCTGGCTAGCGAAACAATTATGTACAAATAACATATCACACCAAGGATATCCAAATAATTCACCCAGAGGCATCAAACACTTAGCAAAACGCCACGTCAAACCATAACGCACCGAAAAGAGATAATATGTGTATATATTATCAAAGCGTAACAACATCAACAACAACAACAACAACAACAACAACAACAAGCGAATTCATAGAGTTCACTTAATCATTCACGCGGCATAATATTCACAAAACACATGCGTTTTGAAAGTGAGCCTTTAACGAGGCTAAACCGAATCTTTTGAAAGTTCATTTCAAATACCAAACAAACACATTTACACGGTCACCAATCATCATATCCACGAAACAAGAAAAGTATGGACAAGGTACTTGCCTCAAATCCAAAGCACACGAAGCAATGGGAAAGCTCGATCGGAAACCCTCGAACTTCCAAGATCGACAAACACCCCGAAAATTCCACGAGAACTACGAAAATAATATCACCACGAATAAATAACGCTAAACGGAATCCGAATCAACCGGAAAAACAACAAGAATCCGAGGGTTCCTTCGAAGAAATCAGAAATCAAATCTTGGGTGGTAAAAATCGATAAACGAGTTACAAAATCCGAAGATTATGGCCAAGACAACAAGAATACCATAACCAATTCATAAACCACGGATTAAATCGAAGAATCACGAAGAAACCCCCAAAAATCATACAACTAAGGTTCTAAGTAAGGAAATACCTTGATTCGACGAAGAACGCGGATTAAATGATGATTTAATCAAAAAGGATCTTCCAAAAAGCCATGGAAATGAGAAGAATTGGCCAAGAATTCCTCCTACCGGTCGCTCCCGTCCGCAGCCGCCAACAGGGGTGAAAATAGAGTGAAAAACGAAGTGAAATGAATTCTGGCCGAGTCAGGCCTATATATGGCCGGACACATTACGGCCGTAACCGGCAGGGCCTTACGGCTGTAACCCGGTCAACGCACGTTAGCGTGCGCAATGGTCGACAGGTTGCATGCGCAACGATCGCACGTTACGGCCATAATCGCCATAGCCTTACGGCCGTAACTGAACTCCCAGTGGCCACTGCCTGCATTCTGCCGAGACACTACGGACGTAACCGTCCAGCTCTAGCGGTCGTAACAAGCCTTACGGCCGTAACCTGGTAGACCTTACGGCCGTAACCGAGTCCTCCTGTGTTAGTTCATTGGCGGCCTTACGGCCGTGTCGGCCAGCCTTACGGCGATGTCGGCCCACCGCCTCCGACTTCCCGGTTCGATACTCGACGACGTCTCGATCATGCGAACGCACTGTCTAAGATTCAAAACAATAACAAACAGTTTACGAATCTCAATGTACCACCGTACAAGCATGCGATTATAAAGACGTGGACGACAACAGTCCGTTCTACCGAAGAAAATTCAACGAATCGGAATGAAGGTCTCGGGTAATACATTACCATAGCGCGCGCTAACCAATAAGCGTAGCGTGCGCTAATGACTCAGGAGGATAGCAACAGAACATCTCAGAAATGGGTATGACAACGGACACCCACAACTTTGGGAAATTACAAAATGGTACCAAATATCCGAAAATCATGATACGACAACGAACATCCAAACTGAAGTTCACAACACGTATAACGACGTTAAATGAACTTACGAGAAACCCAAAACGACAGTTTCGAATGAGGTTCGCAAGAATCAAACCCAAATGCGGAAAAGCCGCCAAAAAGCACGGAACTCAGCAAAACGACACCGAAACGAACTCGGACGTCAAAAGTGCAGAATCAATTACTCTCAGAATGATGAAACGGTCATGAGCGAGTCGTCAAAATGGGCTCCCGCCGAAGAAAAAATAAATTACCGAAAATCGAAATTGCGGATATTATAGATACCAATTGTTGGAAAGTAAAACGCAGCGGCAGCGAAGTTTGGGAAAGATGATAACCGCATTTTACGCATCTACGAGCATAAGATCTATTTAGGCATGCTAATTAATTAATTACTAAGACTAATAAGCAATTTAAATATTATTTATTATTTATTAATTAAATGTGTTGATAATTAAAATATCCTAATTTAGATCTAAAGATCATAAGATATTACCTTTTGAAAAGTATTGGTTGCTTTTGTGTTGATCTCCTTGTATTTCTACCTTTAGACCTTCTAGAGTATGATCCGTCTTAACCCGAACGTTGTGTGGGCAACGAGCTACCGGATCTTGTTTGGACAACCTTGGGATCTGTCGAATTCACCTTGTATGTGATCACTTTATTTTTCTTTGCTTTCTAGTATTTTATAAACACTCTTAGTAAATTAATTGTGTTATCTAAATTGTAGAATCAAAGACACAAGTCTAGATCTACAATTAAACACAAGAGGAAAAATTTGATCACACAACCTCACAAGAAAGCATGTAAAATCGGCCAACACCCTTATGTCCTATATATAGGCTCTTGGACTACTACTAGGGATCTTAAGGAGGATTATGGAAGGACTCCCAATAAATTCATCTTACCTTATTAGGACTCTTCCTAATATAATGAATCTATTAATATCAACTTAGTCCACTAAAAGCTTGATATTGCACTTCCTACCAAAATCCCAAATTACGAAATTGGGCTCCTCATTAAATATATTATTTCCCGTGTTTAAGATATCGAATGCCCATTAATTAATTATAAGCTACTGACAGCTTTAATTAATTAATATCTTATCCAAGAGTAGTACCACTCGAACCTTATTATTATATCGGAATTAAATCCACCTGCAGGTTTTAATATAATAATCATTATCGAGCTCCTCAAGGGGACATCATCAACCCGTACGAATCGGGACACGATTTCTAGTAATAATAATAACTGTCGTATAAACAATATTATTGCCCAAGATACGAGGCTTATTGAGTCGATCATTTTGACTCTCACCTATGGTAAATCAAAGCAATAATTATTATAAATACACAATTAAATATTATATACTTAGAATTAAGAAATAATAATTATCCGAAATTTACGTTCTTCTTACAGTTAGTACAGAAGAGACTATCTCACCTCGATCCAGTTCAACGTATGCAAATACGCTAATGTATGCTAATAGTCATGACCAACTATTCTCAAGCATACACTACAACCTTTTATATAATTTGTCTAATAATTATATAGGTTGTAAACTATTATATTATTTTATAAGGCACCGATAATATGATCTTCTGTGTGACACCAACACACCACATTATCTACAATATAAAATAATTAGACATTTCATTTGCATAACCATAACGTGAATAAATATGCAAAACATGTGATTAGATGTAATTAATTTTCTCATAGGTAGTAACAGGGAAATTAAGTAATACAAGCATAAATTATGCTTTGCAGTATACAATCCTAACAGTAAGTTCGTATTCCAAAGCTTTCTCGATGAACTTCGGTAGGTTCGTACAGTGGTGATTCAACAACTGCATTGTCATTCGGGGTTTAAGCCTCTTGAGAAAATATTTGATCTTATTGGCCTCCGTTCGGACAATCGACGAGGCGAAAGGAAGAAGTGCCTGAAATTTCTCGGCAACAGATAGTACATCATCGTCTTCAGATGGGTCTAGATTCAACAATTATGACAGCTTGGCCTCACGGAGTGGACCTGGGTAATAACGGTTTAACATGAGGTTTTTAAATTCCTCCCAAGTATATACACCATCAGCTGGCCTCACCGAAAGCCACCAGGCATGGGCGCCCTTGCTAAGATAGTAAGCTGCTATGGAGACGCAATTCTCTTATGGGCAGTCCACCATCTCGAATAATTTCTCAAAGTGTTCAATCCAATGTACAATATCAGCAGGCTCATAGGAGCCTTCAAAAGTCGGGGGTCGCTGGCGAGAGATGTCGCTGATGATCCGACTCACGGGTCCGCCATGCACAGGCGGTGGTGGATGTGGCCCCTGTTGCTGGCCAGTAGTAGCTCTCTGCATAGCCTCCATCAATTGACCCATCTAGGTCATCTGAGCCATCATGCCCTGCATAACAACGTAAAGATTGACACGCGCATCCTCGTGTCCAGTGTGGTGTGATTGGTCCCTAGAAGGCGAATCACTGCCTGCGGAACTCTGCTCCACATTCGAACGCGTGTTGGCTCATGGTCTCAGGATTCGGCCCCTTCCACGGCCTCGTCCCCCTCTTCCACGGCCTCTCAGATTTCTTTCCATACTGAAAGATTCAAACAATATAATAACCATAAGTACAGTTCATGACCGTCTTTATGACCAATCAAAATTCATGCTAAGTTAATAGCAACAAGGAACTACATATTCAAGAAAACAGTTAATAATGAATTATCGACACTACGAGTGCCACACAGAATATCATATCGATGTCGAGTCGAACAGTTTCAATCACATAATCAATCCAGAATTTACCTCGAAATATCAATTAGAAAAATCCTGCCACAGATCCTCGAACTATCAAGATCAACAAAGAGATCCATTCCGATATCAATATCACGCCGTAATTAAATCATGGCTCATAAAGTACATATCGTATTGGCTCGCAGGGTCAGGCTCTTGCACAGGTCACACGTGACACGAAGAACCCCACACTAGGACCCACCATGCGATACCAAAATACAGATTAAATATATATTACCTTGTGATACCGAACCACAATAAATAGTCATTACTCCGATGAGGAATTTATAAATAATATGGTCAATGGCCTTAACATACACAGGATCCAGAAACAAGTATAACCCATATGGAAATGGAATATACTTCAAATAACAATACAATCTGTCAATAATTTAAATGAAGCGGAAATTAACATTACACGGTTTTGAACATAACCGGACAACAAAAGACTTGGGACCCCCGAACTAGTATCCTTCGAACCCTTCGCCGTCACCATGATCTTCCCGTGTCTTGGCTTTGCCTCGACCTAAAATACAACACAAGTATTTCGCCCAAAACATAGGGTCAGATATACATGATAATTGATTCTCCAGATATTATACAATTCACATATATTAGATCTCAAAGAAAGCATCCCGACTATTGAACATACCCCTCGGGCGTATGAACAATCAGTCACAAACCGTCGAACATATCCAATCATACATGGACTATGAACGACCAAACAATATGGCTCAAGATGGACATCACAGTACGCCCGATCCAGAAATATGTCCGTGCACATGTCCACCCCGTATACGGAATCCAGAATATACGTGTGACAATGTACCTATTTAGCCTCATGAACTACGTCTCGTGTGCACAGTCCAATATGGAAACATCCACGTATGACTATATATGTGCCTGGCTAAAAATCCTACACAATAACCAATCGGCACGCAGATATGATTCCAGATATGTCACGATACAACATGACAACGAATTCAATAAATCACATATCCGATTAAGGATCAAGAAACTCACCGAAGTGACAATAAGGATCAATGAGATCAACGATTCAAAGGTAATGAACTTGGGAATGCAATCCCATGGTGAAAAACGGAACATCATCAAGAACAATATCGAACTACGAATCACAGATTCATAAGTGTTTCATATACACGAAACGTATAACCATCACAAGAATTCAATCATCATTATAACCAAGCAAGATAACTTGCCTCAATTCCATATGTGGACGATAGTCTTTCTCCAAACGATCAAACGGATGGTATCCTCGATTAAATACTCAATCGAACAAGCAACCTTGTATGAAACGTAATTCATTGAATAATACATTCACACAATATTGATATCAATTCGTAGGAAATGACACCTGAGACCTACTCGTTCAATTAATTCTATTTCAATGAACATTCTATCAACTATTGGTGAAATGCAATACCACTAATTCGGCTTTAATACTCAGATTACCATACTACAATATCCTCTTGAATACTCTTGTTATCACTATAAACAAGTTCATGCATTAAACACCTTCAATTCACCATTAACAATCGGATTATCCAAGTTCTTACGGTTCTTCAACATCTACCTCTATACAAGGACCATCATAACAAATTCAATGCTCATTATATCATGACATTAACATCCATAATTAGTATTACCTTCTTAAGAACACTATCCACTTATTGTGATGATCAATACATTCCTAAGGCATCTATACAACCGATTTTCATACATAAGAGTTATAGTTGTGTTCATCAAAACCCTTTTATCATTTCTCAAAGACTTGGCTAAGCCAAAAACAGAAATGAAGTTATAGTTTTTACGTTCAAGAACATCACCCTAATCTCTAACATTCATCAAGTTCATAAGATGGTGTTCTAATACATTTTATATCAATAATTCCATCGATTAAAATTAACTATACGATGAAACTAAGGATTATTATTGTCCTAATGCTGTTAATAATCTAGCAAGATGAGTATGATTCTTATAAACATGATCATTACCATTAAAACATCAAGAACATCTTCATTCTAAACCCTTAATTACCATATTCATCAATAAGTGTTAACAAGCTTAACTACAAACATGTTTTACTTGATTAATTCAACACTAGGTGAGGTATACCATATCACTAACATCATAACTACGAAAATATAAAGTAGAATCGCACAACATACCTTCAGAAATGAAGAACCACCACCAAAACCATAAGAACACACTCCAAGCTTCAAGAACAACTCTAAACTTCCAATCAACAAGCTCCAATCCAAGATGCAAGGCTCAAACACAAGTTGGAAGGGAGTAAAGTCGGTCTAGGAAGGCAGGGGGTGATTGTTGGAGAGAAAAATCGAAGTTTGGACGTGCAAATGAAAGACACAACCTGTCTTTTTTATAAACTGCACAGTTTGTTACGTACGTTATCGCATGAAGATAACGTACGTTAGCCCCTTTACGTACGCTACACCTAAAATGTTACGTACATAATCTGCCTCCAGAGGCTACTGCCTCAAAATACCAACATCATTACGTACGTTATGGCCTCAGCATTACGTACATAATGTATGTCAACTTGGCTGCCTCGAAACGGCTAAATATCCAGATCATGTCCGGCCCCCCACGCCGAAAGTTGAGATAGGATAAGATTCCAAGCATTACGTACGTAACTAGCATTCCATTACGTACGTAAAGCCAACGAATTAGCGTACGTTATGTTAAATCCTTAGCGTACGTTAAACACATGAAATCTAGCCCAAAAATGTAAGAATCTACACCACGTCAAGAAATCAACCACAATGCGAATGACAGTTATAATCAAGTCTATTCTGATATATCCCGATATTAGTATACATTAACTAAATGTGGCATGATTACAACGATACTCAAATTATCCGAATAATACAACACTAGATAAGAAATTACTGTCGGATATTACAATGTACTCTTAGCCTTTAATATCAAATAATTAATATCGTGGTTGGTCTTAGTTTTTACACCATGAATGATTCTTATTGAACCAATCTATATATAAATATATCTCTATATATAAACTAAACTTTTGAGATTTTGAATTCAAGAAAATTTTAATTCAAATTAGGAAAACAACTGGTTTTCTGGTCGAATTAGAGAAATTATCGGTTAATAGAAAAAATAAAGAACCACCGCAGTGCTGAAATCCGATCAAACCGAACTTGGCGGTTCCCGGAGATGTCCCAGACAGCCAGTTCGGCATTCCACTTTTAATTTGATACTTCCAAAACCTGAGTCGTTTGTTGGGGAGTGGAATAGAACGTTCGAACCGCTTGGACACGTCTATGTATGGGTGGTGGGGGAGAGTTAGTAAAAAATTAACAGATTAATTTAATTTATCTTTCACTTTCATTCTAATGCAATTGGAGATTTTAGACACATCTTGAGAACATGATTCTTTTAAGGGAAAACACTTGAACCCTCATCACCTTTGGACGTATGTGCGATTTGCTTCTCGATTATTTGAAAAGTTGCAAAATCCCTCGTGACCATTGTCGTATAGTGCAAGTTCCCACAAAACTATACTATCAGACTTGTTTCTTAAAGGAGGAAAAATGCTCTACTCTCCTCACCTTTGGACGTATGTGCGATAATGCCCCCTCACCGTTGAAAATGTACAAAATAGCCGCTGACCATTGTCGTAATGTAAGTTCCCCACAATTATACTATTGAGTTCTTGAAATTTTCCGATCAAATAACACACGTGTAAAATACAAATGGCTTACCACACATGGCGGGGTCAGAATCATCTTTTAATACGTGAAGAACGATTCTTAAGGGGCTTTTTTTCAGATTTTCGTCGGGCAGCATGATACACATTAGAGCTGTTGAAATGCAGCCCCGACCAAGTTTTTCACTGTATTTATGTTTGTATGTTGTTTTGATTTATGCCTTTTCTCATTATTTCTCGAGATGTATATTTATTACGTTGTTTCAATTTAAACATCACACTTATCCAAATAAGCAATTAAATAAAAGTGCTAAAAGTTATCCTAGGATGATCTCTGAACATCGAATCTCCAGGACTTCGTCTTGTAAGTTGAGTCCTATCATTCATTGTCCACAAATAGCTTATTTCCTTCAATCTTCATATTTTACAAATGTTTAATGGTACACATATCATATAAGATTGAAGATAAAGTAACACATATCAATGCTCCTAGTGCATCAATCTGCACCGTCCATGCACGCCACGTGTAGTGCATCCGGCAGCAGGGGCGGATCACAAGTCTTTCAACCGCGGGGGCCGAAGCTAATATCTTATATATTTTTAAAAATACAAAAGATACATCATCCAAAGTTATAAAAAAATATTGAAACTAGACGTTAAATATAAAAATACCAAACATCGCTCATCAAAGTGGAACCCGTCGATCCTTCGCGGCCTTGAAATCTTCTATAATTTCATCCAAATTAATTTTTTCAGCAAGTTCTCTTTTGATATACAAAACCGACTCATTTAGAAATTCATCTTTAGGGTAATATTAGTGTTGTGGGCTTTACTCTTTAGGGTAACGAGGCATTACGACCCGTGCGATGCACGGTTTTTGTTTTTCGATAAAAATTTTTAACTTTTTTTTATGTCTATAACTCAACTTTTTGTATCTGTTATTATAATTAACAAACGGTTTTGAGCTAAAAGTATGTATTTTTTCCTTTTATTCCATTATGCAAGGTCATACAAAAGAGCGTAAATATTGGTTTCTCACTAAAAAATTTTTGTGGGTTATTAGTAAAAAATAGAAAATGACAAAGTAATACTAATGAACTAAATTTTCTTTCAAGGCCAAATTTTTTGAAAACCCATAAAATGGTAGAAGCGACCGTACTTATTAAACCATCAACATTGACGTAAATAATGTCCGCATGTGTTGGCAATTTTTATCTAAATGTTTTTTATGATTTGTATTCATCTTTGTTTGTAAAAACCTTCTTGTAATAGATAAAGCCTCTTGTCTAATTATTTTATTTTGTTGTTCATTGTACAACACTCCCTGTAAAATATCCATTAATATCAGTGAACTAATATTGTTTTCTTTTGGATTTGTATTATTTTCGTTTGTATTAATATTGTTTGATATGCAAAGTAAACTATTTATACACACAATATGTAGTATGTAACCTTCCATAAGAATATGAACGGTCTATTTTAATTACTTTCAAAATGAAGCTATTTATGAAAGAGAGTTAATAAATGAGTCCAAAGAATTTTGCCACCATTTGGGTCTTGTTTGGGTTTTAGTATAAATACTAATAAAGCTTTAATGAAGATGTTTGTAAAAGTTCAGAAAATTAACTTATTGCTATAGTTATGACAAATGTTATTACAAAATTCATAAAGATTTAAATCATGAATACTCAACTTAATTCAATTAGTTGGAAAAATGAGATGAAGTCAAAAAGATTTGTAACGATTTTTATAAAAATGAAGTGATGGGCATTCAAGTTCATTCAAGTAAAGGAATTTAAATCGTAAAAATTTAACATGAAACTCAATTTTTAAATAAATGGTAGCTAATTGAATTATAGAATTTTAATTAATACTTTAAGACATGAAACATTTAAGACATGGATTTAATACTTAATATTATTTAATATATTAAATTAGAGAAAATAATTTAATATGAACTAATATTAAATATAAAAATATCCATTAATTAATATCATTAAGACTCCACAATAAATTTAAAGACTCAATTTTTATATATATAAGATAAGATATATCTATTAATTGTTTGCAAAAAAAGCTCATGGGCCTTGGCCCCTAAAAGCCCCTAAGGGCATCCGCCCCTGTCCGGCAGGGGATGCACTACATGTACCCCACGAAAATCTAAAGAAAGCCTCTTAACAATCATTCTTCATGCGTTTTAACCTTGTCATGTGTGTTGCACGTTGTGTCTACTGTATACATGTGTTATTTAATAAAAAAAATAGATGTTCGCCCGTGCGGTGCACCAGACAGAATCTTCTTTTACTTAAAAAATATTCTATCTATCCCCCAAATTTGTTCTTGAGGATTTTCGATACAAATCTTAATAAAAAATTATTGAATGTATCATGAAGTGTAACGTAATTGAAGAAAAAATCTCACATTAGCGTAATGTTAAGTTAATTAGTGTCTATTATATGAACAAATTTGGGGTACATACCGAAAAGAAGAGGTAGGAATAAATTTGAGGACGAAAGTAATACGTGATTAAGTCCTAATATATGTGTGTGTGTTTGCAGCGTGTGTTTTACTATTTTTAGTTATTAAAATCAAATAAATAGCATGATTTATTTTTATGTTGACAATATGAATCTTAAATTTAATTTCTTAAAAGTGAATAAATTTATTTTTATTCTGTAATAGTTAATTTTACTGAGAACTAATATTCATAATTTTTAATATAAAATTTTTGTGCAATCGGTCATTAATGTAAACTTATCAAATTTATTATATTCAATATGCATGTTTAATTGAAGGTCGTGAAATAAGAATTAATTTGATATATTTTTCATTAAGAATGAACTTGATGCAAAAAATTATAAATATTTAGAATTTTAAGCTAGAAAAAAAAATTATTGGTAGATGAGTGTAAGTTGTGGAATAAAACTCCCACAATATATATTCAGATTTTCCTTTTGTGTTTCTGAAATTTTGAGAAGACATCTCTCTATATAAGTTATATTTTTAAATAAATTAAAATATTTAAGAGATGACACACGTCCTAACACTCTTTTAATAAAAGTATAGATTATGACTTGCTGAATATCACAATTTTTGTGGTTCTTGTACCACACGGCAATTTTTCGGGGGATTTTGTACCTTTTAAGTGGTCAAGAGACAAATCGCGAGTTGTTATACAAGGTACAAATCGATTGCAATTACTGGGATAATCACATTAGAATGTAACATAATCACAATTGATGTATAATATAATTACAGTACAAATATTGTAACACCCCCAAAACCATATGGGAATATTACACGCCGTAGACCCCTTTTCACGAGGATCTACCAGGTTATACCTTACAAAACGACCAACTGCTTGCCCGGCCTGGGTCAAACAATAAAATAATACAGACCGTTGAGGTCACTTACACGCGAACACACAGACCGATGAGGTCACACAACTCAATCAACAAAATTGACTTATACAACATTACCCACACAGGGGTCGAAACACAATACAGCGGAAGACTAAAATCAACTCGGACAACATAACGAAAATCAAAACAACTCTCAACTCTTGATTAGTATCGCAGCTCGTCATCCTCTTGTGCCAATCCACATCGCTCCCCGAATGCATGTACCTGGACGCAAAACAGACATCCACCCCCCGATTACTCGGGGGTTAGTAAAACTCCACTGTTTTACTAGTGCAAGTATTAAATCATACGATATGTAACAAGCAAATAATAATCGTGAATCAAATATAATAATCAAGTATCAAAATATTCCCGGGAGGTTTTCACAAGGGAAGATAAGTTATGAAGCATTCGAAAATAAGATTATCATCTCGGGAATTTTTAGAATTTCAAAACCTTTAAGACCTCAAGTCCTGATTCACAAAACCCTTCGAAAAACTTTAGGGCCTAAACCCAAATATTGTTTCATAACACAACAGTTTACAATACGGGAAACATTTACTCAAGCTTAGGACTCGGTCCAACATTCATTTTCGTAAAACTTTTCCTTTCAAAACTTTGATTTGAAAATAATCATGCTCATGACACCGTGATCCACTGTCACGTGTCTCCGTAGGTTCAACAACCCGCACGGACTACACCACGCACAATTAAACAAACATAATCATATCCGACACCGTGATCCACTGTCACGTGTCTCCGTAGGTTCAACAACCCACACGGATTATTAACAAGACATAACTAATTCCGACACCGTGATCCACTGTCACGTGTCTCCGTAGGCTCAACAACCCACACAGACTATATCAATCACAACAATCACACACACAGTCCTGATACCGTAGTCCACTGCTACGTGTCACCGTAAGCCTCGTCGAGCTCACCCGGTTGGATGCACTGTGTCCGAAACTCATGGTCCACTGCCATGCGTTATCGTAGGCCTCGCTGCATCAAAGACGATTGGACCTCGCACTCACTAAGTTCTGCCCCCGTAGTCCACTGCCACGAATCCTCGTAGGTCCCGTCGAACCAACACGAGTGAACTTAGCGGTCACACACATATTCACATTCATTTTCACATTACATACGACAATGAGCACAGTTAATCAATCACGTTGATCACCACAAAATCGTACATCACACGCACATAACGCAATCTCAACACTCGCAACCACTATCATCAATCAACGTCACACAACCAACATAACACACATCGGTACACAATACATTGCACAACCAAGTGTACAACCATCCCATATGTACGTCGCAATCCTGCACAAATGGTACAACACATAACACGTATACCAATATAATGCTATTATCACAAAGCCTTCAATTTGCTGAATACACAACCAATTCAAACGGAATATATTTATGAAGGCAAGCAAAATCATCATAAATCTCATACGTGATTACTAGTCGCAAGTCGTATAATAAGATACTTTCCTTAATAACCGCTACCGAACGCTCCGAAGAACACGGTTCGACCGGGAAGCTCGAACCCCAAAGAAGGCAACGAACGGAAGGGTTCCGACTCGAGTTCTTAACAAGAATTTGTTCCTAAGTCACAACGATATCAATTCAATCACAATTCTACGAAAACGTATGGAACTTCCCAAGTTCTACCCATTGAAGCATTTTATCGGACACTTTGAGGGCATAGTCCAATTCAATCGATTATTCAAAGAAATACTCAAATTGGTTCCACAAAACTTCAAGGGTATTGAATGATTACGAGTTTACAATCAAGTTCAATCAACAATATGAATCAAAACGAAGCAAATCGGCCAAAACACCAAGAAACCTCAAGAACATCCAAAAACCAAAAGTTTAGGTGTTCTTACCTTCAATCCGGGTGGAAGATAATGTTAATCTATGATTCCAACTTCCAAAACATGTTGTTATAAGTTGATTCTACTCAAAACCATCAATCTATGGTGAAAAATCGCGGAAGGAACGAAGAAAAGTGAAAAATGCCGGATGTGACTCGGTCCAGGCCTTTAAATAGCCGACCCTGGCCGACCGCTAACGTACGTAATCGGCCAAGGCCTACGTACGTAATCGGCCATGGCCGAACTCCCTGTACTAATTCTGCTGACATGTTACGTACGTAACCGGCAGGCTGTTACGTACGTAATAGGCCTGACGGTCGTTACTGCCGGGCCATTACGGCCATTACTGCCGGGCCATTACGGCCGTTACTCGGCCAGGTCTGGCCAGCCAGGATTCGGTCGATCCGACGGTCCGAAAAATCCCGAAACTCAGACCTGAATGTAAACCGAAAACACGATTACGAAGTACTCGCAAAGATGAATCCGAATACTAAGAGAACACACGATTCCGACCACCCGAGGGCTCGAAATTCGACAACGGAAGTAATTACCCCAAACTTTGGGAAATTATGAAAATTGCCCAAAACGTCCGAAATACACGATACACGATCGAATCACCAAACCAAAGCTTGCAACATGAACAATAACATCAAATGAACTTACTAGAAACTCGAAACAACAGTTTCGGATGAGATTCGCGAGAATCGAACTCAAGTGCGGAAAAGTCGTTTAAGAACACGGAACTCGACAAAACGATACCGAAACGAACTCGGATGACAAAAAGTGCAGAATTAATCATTCTTAGAATGACGAAAAGGTCACAAGCGAGTCGTCAAAACAGACTCCCGCCATAAAAAGAAAATTACCGAAAATCGAATTTGCGGATATTACATAATACCCTCCTTAAAAGAAGTTTCGTCCCGACTTAAAACAAGTAGGGAGAAGCAATATCCCGACAGGGAAACTCAACGAGATACACAAGGGATGCGTAACTTTCGCCCATCGGCGAAATGCTACAAGTAACGCGAAGGAATATACGGTGTGAAAACACGCTCCACGACGACCAACACAACGCCACCGACTATGATTCAAAACAATAAAGAGAAATTAACGACACATCATATATCACATCACATGCACATATTTAATCAGAGAAATGCACGCGGCAACAAGTTGCACCCGACTAAAACGGCTATGCGATAAAAACAAATATAGTATCACGATAGAAATCACTCCGATTCTCGTCAACAAGAAAATGTCCGACATCAAGACAAACAATTCAAGGTAACAGAAAACGAGAATACCGGATATTACATTCTATCCTATTAAAAATAAGTTTCATCCCGAAACTTAAAATAAAACATCATGGTAGAATACAAACAAAACCAAAAAGTTCACGCAACAAATATCAATCTCTACACGAATTACAGCACAAAGTATGATACACAACTACATCACTGGACACCACTGGGCCCTCCCCGAGTAGGAACGAAAACCCGATTCCCGAACATCTTGGCAATGGTCTCACAATGCACCGCTTGGTGCCCCAGTCGGCCGCACTTAAAACAATTAATCGGTGGCGAACGACAATTCTGTCTCGCATGGCCTACATGACTGCAGTTAAAGCAGGTCTTCACACTGATCGTCTTACTCGCCTCTGGAGTAAGGTTCTTAGACTGGTCAACCGAATGAGGAGTGCTCCCAGAAGGAAATCAAGCAACATGTGCTCACGGATCTCACTCCTCTGGCCTCTTGAAAAATTTCTCGAGGTCTTCTGTCTCTTACTCTGTGAACCAGATTCCATCACAGAAACGGCCATCTCAATGGCTAAATCTCGGTCCTGATATTCCTTCAGGGTGGTACACATGAGCGGAGCCATACTCTCACGGATATGGGGTTTCATGCGCATATTGAAGTATCGGACCTTGTCCGCTTCACTTCTCACTTGATCACGAACATAAGCCAGCTGTCGATTAAAATCAACTATCGCCTGGGATATCGACACATCCTAGGGCGTAGCCGAGAAAAACTCAACGATCCTGCATTCACGAACAGGCAACGGGTAATACTCTGCCTCCATGGCGGTCTTAAACTCAGCCCATGTAGGTGTACGATCTGCAGGCACTACAGCCTACCACCAGCCTGCAGCTTCTTTGTCAAGCAAGTACTGAGCAATGGGTACCCTCTTTTCATCCGGACAAGCTACAACATCAAATGTTCTGTCCAACTGGAAGAGCCAGCTTTCCCAACCTAACGAGTCAGACGAACCCACAAAACGGGGCGGCTGCATCCTCATCACATCTCGTAACCACTTACTAGCCTCGTTATCCCCATCGGGGTTCTCATTCTGATGTACGGCCTGATTCATCTGCACTAACTGATCAACCACCTGACGAAGGATGGTGGCGGCGCCAACGTCAACATTAACGCTAGCTGAATGAGATTGTCCCTGATCTGTACCGAGCTGATTGGTACTCGGCAAGGAGTGAGTCGCCCTCTCACGCTCCTGATTACGACTACCACCATGACCATGGCCACGGCCTCGACCTCGACCCCTTAGCATATGGAACGGACGATCAATCAGAATAACACAACCAACCAAACATTACAACGTCAACATAGGACGATAAATAGCAGCACGATAAAACATCAACTCCAAGTCATTAAACAAGTGCACGAACTAAAACTGTAATTTAAGAACTTCATTCAAAAATAATTCACATAGTCACATCAACAGAGATGCTTGGATTTTACCAAATCAAACACAGTCAAAACCACACACGTATCGTAGGGATCAAACACTAGCAACAAAAATAAAATATTTCCAGGGTATTATTCAAATGATAAAATTTTAAAATTCTCATGTTTGAAAAATTTGGTGAAATAAATTTTTTTTGAAAACACTTTAATACCTCGGTCGTTCAATCAAAACCATGTATCTCAACATTTAGAAAACACTGAAATATTCTCCGGCGAGCACAACAACACCACAAACTTATCACAACCACTTAGCCCCAACACGTGGACATATGAAGTTCAAAATTCCGAAAACCAAAAATCGTTCTGCAAAATAAAAATTTTCCAAAATCCTTTCGTTCATAACAAAAACGACGGTAATATTTTACAATGTCCGAAGTACTTCAAAACACACTTTCCAAATACCGTCCGATGGTGTCATTTGAAAATACACGGCTCAGTTGTCAAAATTTAACCAATTTTAAAAAAAAAATCCATATAAACCGTGGTTTGACCGCACCACCAAAATATTTTCCAAGAATCGATTTTTACAAAAATGCTCAAACGGCAACCAGGGTCGCCAATTCAATCAAATGCAGCTCGTGGTACCCAGTTTAAACACACAACAAAATCATTCATTGGAGTTTCTCACAAGCTCTACCGTCGGTTTCGAAACCCATCAAGGTTTACAACTTTCACACCATACCACACCACCCGGTGGTTCAAAGATAAAACAATAATGTGCCCAGTTCTATACACATACTATCTGCCACAAGTATTAAACACAACTATATTACACAATACTGTGTAAATAAAATCATGCACCGCAATTAACTCACTAAGATAAAATCGAGATGCACAGGTATTACGCATAAAGGAGGAGACTTACATCCACAGGCCGCACGGAGGTGACAGTCGCCCACGATACTAATCTCGTCCGAAAACATAACCGGCACATTGTGACTACGCACAACTCAACTTGTCACCTGACGACTCAACGACAAGACAACACATTACTCGACAAATCACGACTTGACTCGACCCGACAGCCTAGGTTTCCGCAACCTAAGCTCTGATACCATTAATATAACACCCCCAAAACTATATGGGAATATTACACGCCGTAGACCCCTTTTCACGAGGATCTACCAGGCTATACCTTACCAAACGACCAACTGTTTGCCCGGCCAGGGTCAAACAATAAAATAATACAGACCGTTAAGGTCACTTACACGCGAACACACAGACCGATGAGGTCACACAACTCAATCAACAAAATTGACTTATACAACATTACCCACACAGGGGTCGAAACACAATACAATAGAAGACTGAAATCAACTCGGACAACACAACGAAAATCAAAACAACTCTCAACTCTTGATTAGTATCCCAGCTCGTCATCCTCTTGTGCCAATCCTGTGACTGCTCCCCTGAATCTGCATGTACCTGGACGCAAAACAGACATCCACCCCGATTACTCGTGGGTTAGTAAAACTCCACTATTTTACTAGTGCAAGTATCAAATCATATGAAATGTAACAAGTAAATAATAATCGTGAATCAAATATAATAATCAAGTATCAAAATATTCCCGGGAGGTTTTCACAAGGGAAGATAAGTTATGAAGCATTTAAAAATAAGATTATCATCTCGGGAATTTTTAGAATTTCAAAACCTTTAAGACCTCAAGTCCTGATTCACAAAACCCTTCGAAAAACTTTAGGGCCTTAACCCAAATTTTGTTTCATAACTCAACAGTTTACAATACGGGAAACATTTACTCAAGCTTAGGACTCGGTCCAACATTCATTTTCATAAAACTTTTCCTTTCAAAACTTTGATTTGAAAATAATCATGCTCATGACACCGTGATCCACTGTCACGTGTCTCCGTAGGTTCAACAACCCGCACGGACTACACCACGCACAATTAAACAAACATAATCAATTCCGACACCGTGATCCACTGTCACGTGTCCCCATAGGTTCAACAACCCACACGGACTGTTAACCAGACATAACCAATTCCGACACCGTGATCCACTGTCACGTGTCTCCGTAGGCTCAACAACCCGCACGGACTATATCAATCACAACAATCACACACACAGTCCTAACACCGTAGTCCACTGCTATGTGTCACCGTAATCCCCGTCGAGCTCACCCGGTTGGACGTACTGTGTCTGAAACTCATGGTCCACTGCCATGCGTTATCGTAGGCCTCGTCAGACCAGCACGATTGGACCTCAGTACCTCACTAAGTTCTGACCCTGTAGTCCACTGCCACGAATCCTCGTAGGTCCCGCCAAACCAACACGAGTGAACTTAGCGGTCACACACATATTCACATTCATATTCACATTACATACGACAATGAGCACAGTTAATCAATCACATTGATCACCACAAAATCGTACATCGCACGCACATAACACAATCTCAACACTCGCAACCACTATCATCAATCAACGACACACAACCAACATAACACACATCGGTACATAATACATTGCACAACCAAGTATACAACCATCCCATATGTACGTCGCAATCCTGCAAAAATGGTACAACACCTAACACGTATACCAATATAACGCTATTATCACAAAGCCTTCAATTTGCGGAATACACAACCAATTCAAACGGAATATATTTACGAAGGCAAGCAAAATCATCATAAATCTCATACCTGATTACTAGTCGCAAGTCGTATAATAAGATACTTGCCTTAATAACCGCTACCGAACGCTTCGAAGAACACGGTTCGACCGGGAAGCTCGAACCCCAAAGAAGGCAATGAACGGAAGGGTTCCGACTCGAGTTCTTCACAAGAATTCGTTCCTAAGTCACAACGATATCAATTCAATCACAATTCTACGAAAACATATGGAACTTCCCAAGTTCTACCCATTGAAGCATTTTATCGGACACTTTGAGGGCATAGTCCAATTCAATCGATTATTCAAAGAAATACTCAAATTCGTCCACAAAACTTCAAGGGTATTGAATGATTACGAGTTTACAATCAAGTTCAATCAACAATATGAATCAAAACGAAGCAAATCGGCCAAAACACCAAGAAACCTCAAGAACATCCAAAAACCAAAAGTTTAGGTGTTCTTACCTTCGATCCGGGTGGAAGATGATGTTAATCTATGATTCCAACTTCCAAAACATGTTGTTATAAGTTGATTCTACTCAAAACCATCAATCTATGGTGAAAAATCGTGGAAGGAACGAAGAAAAGTGAAAAATACCGGATGTGACTCGGTCCAGGCCTTTAAATAGCCGACCCTGGCCGACCGCTTACGTACGTAATCGGCCAAGGCCTACGTACGTAATCGGCCATGGCCGAACTCCCTGTACTAATTCTGCCGACATGTTACGACAGAATCGGCAGTGTTACGCACGTAACAGCCTTACGACCGCTATCGCCGGGCCATTACGGCCGTTACTCGGCCAGTCCGCGCCAGACTTACGATCCGACGGTCCGAAAAATCCCGAAACTCATACCTGAACGTAAACCGAAAACACGATTACGAAGTACTCGCAAAGACGAATCCGAACACTAGGAGAACACACGATTCCGACCACCCGAGGGCTCGAAATTCGACAACGGAAGTAATTACCCCAAACTTTGGGAAATTACGAAAATGGCCCAAAACGTCCGAAATACACGATACACGATCGAAACACCAAACCAAAGCTTGCAACATGAACAATAACATCAAATGAACTTAATAGAAACTCGAAACAACAGTTTCAGACGAGATTTGCGAGAATCGAACTCAAGTGCGGAAAAGTCGTTTAAGAACACGGAACTCGACAAAACGATACCGAAACGAACTCGGATGACAAAAAGTGCAGAATTAATCATTCTCAGAATGACGAAACGGTCACAAGCGAGTCGTCGAAATGGACTCCCGCCATAAAAAAAATTACCGGAAATCGAATTTGCGGATATTACATACTACCCTCCTTAAAAGAAGTTTCATCCCGAAACTTAAAACAAGTAGGGAGAAGCAATATCCCGACAGAAAAACTCAACGAGATACACAAGGGACGCGTAACTTTTGCCCATCGGCGAAACGCTACAAGTAACGCGAAGGAATATACGGCGTGAAAACACGCCCCGCGACGACCAACACAACGCCACCGACTATGATTCAAAACAATAAAGAGCAATTAACGACACATCACATGCACATATTTAATCAGAGAAACGCACGCGGCAACAAGTCGCACCCGACTAAAACGGTTATGCGATAAAAACAAATATAGTATCACGATAGAAATCACTCCGATTCTCGTCAACAAGAAAATGTCCGACGTCAAGACACAAACAATTCAAGATAACAGAAAACGAGAATACCGGATATTACAAATATAACGCAACAAGATAATCACAATTAGTATATAACATAGTCACCGCTGATGTACTATGCACGATACATCATGTTGCATGGTATAGTTTTCTCAAATTAAACATACGCCCAAAAATGTAGTGATTAGAATTTTTTTTCTTTAAAAAGCTTACCGAATATTTCCCCTTTTTTAATAGTAAAAGCAGTGTTGGAAATATCGTAAAATCAGATGAGTATTTCTGCGAGTACTCAGAAGTCGGTCATCAATCGAGTCGAATTGAGACTACTCGGATCAAAAATTCAATTTTGACAACTCGGGACAAAATCAGTCAAAATTCGAATTCATTGGGCGCGTACCCGGATTTCATTATTTTTCACTAAAAAATACTTGTTTTTTTAGTTCAAGCAAATTAAATGGTCTATTTTTACGAAAATTATATCTCAGTATGACTATACACATTAATTTACCATAATAAAAATTACGATAAAAAATATTCTACTAAAATTATTCGAATAACTTTATAATTGAATACGTTTAAATATAGACATAATTAATAATTTTAATTATACTCCAATTATTTAATATTTTTATTTGTTATTACATTAAACATTAAATTTTATCAGTTTATCAGCAAAACTGAATTAACTTGATAATGTTTAAATAAATATAATAAATTTATTCTTTTTATTAATATATATAAAAATTAAAAATATTTCTTCATCCCAATCTATTCGCCGAGTACCCATTCTGAGTACTCTTTCGAATCTCTATTTTAAATTAAATCGAATAGGATTAAATACCAATTTTTACAACCTTAAATAAAAACCGATGCATCAAAATAACTGTTCATTAATGCTATTAAAGTAATATCATCCACCCCAAACCCCACCAAAAGAAAAAAGAAAGAAGAAAAACCCTAAAATAGAAGCCTCCGCTCTGTTTCTCCATTCAAATTCTTCATGTGTCGATCAATGCAGAACAGTACACATCCTGAGCTGAGATTTCTACTCCCCAGGCAAGTTTTTTTTACTATATTTTCAAATCTTTCTGTAAAAAAGTCAAATTAAAACGGCATCCCAGAACACACACACACACACACCATTTTTCCCTCCATTCTTCTTTTTTTCCCACTCCTCTGTCTCTGTTAAACCAATCAATTGAAAAATCGAGTGGAAAACTGCACTTTATTTTCACGTACACGCATTTTCCACTTCTGGGCTCATTGTTTCCACTTTCCTTGACAGAAAAACTCGTTACTCATCACCACTTTCATGTTTCCCACACATAATAAGTTGCTGTAAGGACAGTTGCGATATTGAATTCTAACTGTTTGACGAAAGGTCTCTTAGAAGTAAAATATTTATGGAGAACAGCTAACCAGATCTGAAGTGGGATAATATTTCTCTCATTTTTTTTTTTGGGTGTGAAGAAAGAGAAGCCGAGATGGTGGCTGAGACTTGGATTCTGAAAATGGGCAACCAGGTAAGCAGCAACTTAAAGCACGCTTTATATCTCGATAATTCGGCGAAATCGTCGAACAAGAAACAGTGCCCACGTGAGAGACAAACTATTGGTATAATGTCTTTTGAAGTTGCTAGTGTGATGTCAAGGATTATGAATTTGCACAAATCTTTGACTGAACATGGGATGCTTAAGCTCAAGAATGATATCTTAAAGAGTGAGGGCATAAAAACCCTTGTGTCTAATGATGAAAAACAGCTCCTAGAACTAGCCCTTGTGGAGAAACTTGACGATTTAAATAGAATTGCTACTGTGGTGTCCCGATTAGGTAAGAAATGCACCATTCCAGCACTGCAGGGGTTTGAGCATGTGTATGGTGATATTATTTCTGGAGACATTGATATTAAAGAATTGGGTTTTCTGGTAAAAGACATGGAGGGCATGGTGAAGAAAATGGAACGGTATGTGAATCACACTACGAGTTTGTATCGAGAAATGGAGGTTATGAATGAACTTGAGCTAGCCGCCAAAAAGTTCCAGCGGAATCACCATGAGGAGAGTCGAAAGGCTTCCGAGCAGAAGTTGATATGTCAGAAACAAAATGTGAATCATTTGAAGGATGTTTCACTCTGGAACCTAATGTACGATAAGGTTGTCGAGCTGTTGGCACGGACAGTGTGTACGGTTTACGCTCGAGTAAATATCGTGTTTGGAGATGGCCATTTAAGGGAAAGTTCGCTGTGTGTGATGCAAGAGTCTGGAAAGAAATTGGGCCCGGTAGATGTAGTCAGCAAGGGTCAACAGAAAACAAGCTTCAGGCCGTTTGTAAATGAGGGGGTTGGTAAGAGGAATATTAGTTTTAGGCCGAAAACGGGACTAGAGAGAAGTGAAAGGGGCTTGTTTGGGCCTGAAGATTTCAACTTTGCTTGTGGTATCGGGCCGGGCCATTTGTTCATGGAATGTTTAACTCTAAGTAGTTCTGCTTCCAAAGTGGATGATGATGATGATCATCATCGAAATAGCATTGTGATTAGTAGAAAGAGCAATAATACCGCCACCCTTTTCGGTAATCTTCTTTGTCCGGACAAAGCCGATCATTTAAATGAAGAAAGCAGGCGTAATAAAATGCTGAAAAGCAGGTTGCTGGTTTTCGCACCTCCTAAAACAGTTGGAGGCTCGGCTTTAGCCTTGCATTATGCGAACGTGATTATCATTGTAGAGAAACTTCTTCGCTACCCACATTTGATTGGGGACGAAGCCAGAGATGATTTGTATCATATGCTCCCGACCAGCCTGAGAAAGACTCTCAAGGCTAAGTTAAAGTCTTACATAAAGGATTTGGCCATTTTCGACGCACATCTGGCGCACGATTGGAAAGAGAGACTTGATGTGATGCTTAAGTGGCTGGCCCCGCTAGCGCATAACATGATCAAATGGCAAAGCGAACGGAATATCGAACATCATCAGCAAATTGTCACGAGGACGAATGTTCTTTTGGTCCAAACGTTATATTTTGCTGATCGGGAGAAGACTGAGGAAACCATATGTGAGCTTCTCGTTGGTTTGAACTATATATGTCGGTATGAACAGCAACAGAATGCTTTGTTGGACTGTGCGAGTAGTTTTGATTTCGAACACTGTATGGAGTGGCAATACCGAAGTGGTGGTTCCTTTCGTGCTTGACAATTATTGTCTAGCTTTTGATTATGTGACATTTGGTGGTGAGCTTTCGGAAATTTTCAATGTTTTATGATAGTAACATAGATGGTAGTTCTTCTAAGCATTGTGAATACCGTTTTTTTTTTTTTTGTGGGGGGGGGGTGGGGGGTGGGGGGGGGGGGTGGGGGAGGGGGTTAAGATGTCTGCAAAATAGACTTGATTGATGTATTTCTTATTGCAAGGTATTGATGTAATTGAAAGTATGTACTTCAAATTTATGATTCCAAGGGCCTTTTGAGGGGAGTGCCTTTGTACTCTTGGTAATGTACTATGTATATATAGACGTGCCGCCGGGCCGAAACCGCCGGTTTCGGGTCTCGAACTGGCGGTCCTCGGTCCCCAAAACACAGAACCGAGCCCGGACCGGAGACGAGCCCGACCACCCGTGCCGGGCTAGAAGCCCTCCGGTCCCGGGCCGGGCTAAAACCGCCGGTTTTGACGGGCCGGCCCGCAGCCCGCGACGAAAACAGGGGCTGCCCAATTTTGCATTTTTTTTATTTTTAAATTTTTATTATTTTTTTATTTTATTCTAGTATATTTATTACTTTTCTGAATAGAAAATGATAATTCTTAATGTTTTGATTTTGTTTTGATTTTTTTTTAAATATTTAAAAACTCATTAAATTGTTGAAAAATGAATAAGGAGAAGGACACAATAATTTTGCATTAAGAATGAGGAAAATTACAACAATAAGTTAAAGCACAATTTTAGGAGTTTTACACTTGAATTCTTGAAATGAAAAAATAATAATAATAAAGGACTTGAGCTCTCTACTCCGCATTCGATCGATCCGCCTCGGTGAAGGCTTCATCTTCGCTCTCATTTGCATCGTCCCATTCCGGTTCTTGAGCTCTAAGGTCGGCCCTACACCAATCATCGAGCAACATGGTAGCTTCAATGTTCGCCGGCTTCATCCTTGATCTTCTTTGATCTAGCATAAGTCCTCCGATGCTAAAGGCTTGTTCGACGGAAATGGTGGATGCCGGGACGGCAAATAACTCCTTTGCAATGATGGAAAGTATTGGTTACTCCTCTCTCTTCGACCACCGCTTCAACACATCGATCGACGGACCACTATCTTCAACACCAAATACAAAACGAGTTTGCAAGAACATATCTAATTCACTATTACCTTGCCCATTGGAAGTTCATTGCTTCTATTTTGCATCATTCCATGCAATTGTTGAACTAAAGGATCACTTTCATTCATCTCAAAAGGAAAATCACATGAAGGCATCGTAGAAGAAGGCATTGTAGAAGAAGGAAAACCACTACCATGTTTTAATCTATATTCTTGAAAAAGAGATCTCAAACTCCTATCTAGAGCATCCTTGATTTGTGGCACGGAAGGAGGATCAAAGAAGACCCCTTCACCATCAATTACAACATCACTCAAGTCCATTTGAGCAAAAGCATCATAATAAATACCAAGCATTTGACAAACACCATCATACTTCCATTTAGGATCTAAACACTTAGCAAGCAAGAAAATCATAGGAATCTCCCTAAAATACTTGAGCCATTTTTGAACCATAAAATAAATCACACCTTGCATGTTTGGCCTACTAAAACAACTCAATATACATGCAATGTTCCAACACTTTAACGGAAGTACCATAATAAACACTCGATAATTGTTTAGTAGCATTATGAAAAACCTTTAACAAACGATATAAATTCATACATGAATCCCAATGACTCTCATTAAGAACTAATTGCATGCTTGAGAACTCTTTTCTAAAAAAATCGCATAAATAACTCTTATACTCTAGTGTACTATTAATCATCTCATAAGTAGAGTTCCAACGATGAGATACATCTAATTTGAAACAAGTATAAACAATATCATTTGCACGACAATATTTTTACTATTTTTTCCCCAAAGTTTTTTATTTGTGCAAATATTTAACAGCATTTTTAATAGGAACAACGGAATCTTGAAAAATACTAAGCGCATCTTGAACACATAAATTTAAAATATGATAAATGCATCTAGAATGAAAATATTTTCCTTCAAATGATGGTGCACATGCTTCAATAAGTTCCGGAATACTAGCGGTGTTCGCCGATGCATTATCAAAACCAACGGAAAATACCTTGTTAACCAAACAATACTCATTCAAAACCGTAATAATAATTAAAGCAACATTTTGAGCCGTGTGAGGCTCTTCAAACTCCCTAAAGGAAATCAAACGTTTTTGCATAATCCATTTTGCATCAATCCAATGACAAGTAATTCCCATGTAATTATTTTTATTATAAGCATCGGTCCAAACATCGGCACAAATAGAAACTTTTTGAAACAAACGAACTAAATATTTCATCAAATCTTGTTTTTTGTCAAAGCATTGTCTCCTAATTCTCTTAAGCATTTGAGTTCTAGCTACCTTGCTAACATTGGGCCCTAAACCATCTTTATAAGAAGCTTCATACGTTATTCTATCCGCATAATTAAAAGGTTGTTTTTTCATGGCACAATATCTAGCACAAGCATCTTCATATCGATTTTTCTCAAATTTAAATAAAGCGGAAGAAGACATACCCGTCGCCGAAGTTGAACTAGTACCTCGAATTTGGGTTTGAGAAGTAGATATTCCGTACTCGAACGGATGAAACCCCTACATGTGCCTTTGTAGTGTTCCATAGCCTCCCTTTTCGATCCATTTGTAGTGCTTTGTGTAATAGTTGCAATAAGCAATGAATCTCCTTCGACCATCGGATAGAGGAGGTTCTCCTTCGTTGATAGGAGCCAATTCTCTTTTAAAATGTTTAACGGAGATTTCGGACTTGAGAGGCTTAGGCTTACTTGTTGGCGGAGGAGGAGGTTGGTTTTGTTCGTCTTCTTCGTGCTCTTCGTCCTCTTCATCATCATTTGTTGAGCTACGAAATTCGTATCCCATGCTCTCCATCGTATGAAACATCTCTTCAAATCGGGCATCTTCTTCGGCTTGAATTCGTTCGGCGACTTGTCTAGAAATTTCCTCCGCCAAATCGGCCCTTCTAGGCCTTTGAGTTTGAAAATTTCCTCCTCCACTTCGTTGGCCTAGTTCAATGGCCTTGCCCTTGTTGTTGTTGTCCTTTGAGGTAGACATGGAGAGAGTAGAGAGTGTAGAGAGAGTAGAGATTGAAATTTAAGAGAGAATTAGAGTGTGATTATTGGTGAATTTTTAGTTAGGAAGATGTAGTATTTATAGTGGGGATGGTAGGGGAAAGGGGGATTATTGGGAAGGTTTGGGGGGGTGGAAGAATGCTGCCAACGGCTCTTTTCTGATATAGTCGTTGGCAATGGCAGCAGTCCAGTGACTGCTGCTCTTTTTTTTTGTTTGTTTTTCCCGTTGGGCCCGTCGGTCCCGGCCCAGCCCGCCGGGCTGCTGCGAACCGACGAGCCTCTGAGGACCGACGGGCCTGAACCGTCGGTCCTAGGTTTGAATTCCCCCGACCCTAGTCCAGCCCGAGCTTCTTGGTCCCGGTTCGGTTCAGGCCCGTTGACCGGCGGGTCCGGACTAAAACCGTTGACTTTGAGCCGGTTCCGGGCCAAAACCGCTGGGCCCGAAAGCCCTAGGTATATACAGTTGCCATATGAGTATTTTTCTTGTCAGCCACATCATTATCCAGCACCTGGTAACAAATCCTATGAGGGTTTTGGCCATTCTTGTTGACCTGCCACTTGAAGTAATATTTTGTTGGGGTATGTGTGGTTGAGAAGCTTACAACAGCCGATGAGGCCTTGCCATAAATATATCAAATGAGAACCAATGCTTATAATAGGAATGTAGGGCTAAATTCTAGTCGATTAATAAATATCAACAATCTGTTTGAGGAGAAAGTAAAAAGACGATAAATAGAGTCAATCAATTGCATTCATAACAATGATAGAGGCTTTATATAAAGATTACAACGAAATTCTTCCATACATGTGATTCCTGATAAGGTAAGATATCTAATAGGATCCTACTACCTCTGTAAGGATCCTAACCTTTCATCTACGTATCTACAATCAAGACAGAAGATACATCACTTTAATAATAATTCCCGAACACTCCCGTGTCGAGCACTAATACAACAATGGTGCGTAAGATGTTGCCTTCAGAAAAGCTATTCCAAGCCAAAACAAACCCCATGGGAAAATAAAAGCTTGATGAGGAAAACATTGCAACGCACCAACATAACATGTCATGTACACTTCGATGTATACATAACGACTCCCGATGAGTACCTCAATTCATAGGAGTCGGATGCCAAGTCCTTTCACAACTATACCAAGGAAAACCCAGGTGGAAAATACCTCTTGGTCTAAGTTGAACAGAAGTACAACGCATCATTGTATGGATGTTCTCATAGGTCGCCTCGTTAAAAACCTTACCAAGTGAAAACCCAATGGGAAAAACAAACCTTGGTCTAAGGACAAAAAGAGCACGACACATCCAAAGTGCAGAGTCGCTAAAGACTTATCAAGTTTTCCAAAGTCTTGACCTCTATGCACCAAATCAGTCATAACTTCTTCGATTCAATAGGTATCAACGAAACTGTAAGAACTTATGAAAACTAGACACCCATAGCTTTCCATTCACATACAGTACGTAACCTAGATCGACCTGAGCAGATCACAAAGCTCTTTCGAAGTTGACTCAGCAAATTACCGGACATATCCTGTCCTACTTTGCAACAATAGTCATATGTCACTCAACATGATGGATGTGATCAAATGGTTGGTTTCCTTGGAAAGTAGACACAAACCTTTCCAATGGTACCAATTTCACCATTTTCCATCAAGTGAGCTGCCCTGTAGGTCATATGAGAGATGGACCAACACATTCTGGGCATATTCGGGTATCAATTTTCAAGTGTCCTTTTTATCGAGATAGAGCGAGCTTCAAGCTTCTTGTCAGTCACAGACATTGCGTGAGCGCATCCTAGGCCATCATCACAGTGGCTTTACCGGATTATTACGAATGAGTACATCGAGTCAAACATGAGTACATAATACCGTACTTTTCTCTTAAGACTGCATCATCACTTAAGTGAGCCAAGTCTTATGATGACTTCGACTAATTATTGGGAATCATATAGGCATTACTTTATCGTCTCTTAGGGAAACCGTCCCTTAGATTGCCTTAAACCGATTGATGAATACGCATCATCAAGTGTCCCCAAGATCCTTTCATTCTTAACTTTGGATTTAGCGGAATCTCTTAGTCTCACAAGAGTACATCACTATAAACCTTTAGTTTTACACGCAAAAGCTTCATATCTCTTCCAAATCAAGTATATACTTAGTATGCGTTCCCGACAATCACTTGTCGACGCGCTCCGTGGTCAGGAGCCACTTGATTTGAGTCTGATCCACCACGAGATCCTTTCATCACTTAACTTAGTTCCCTACTAAGATAAGATTTAACCACAAGCTGCACGTCAGTTTTTAGGAAACTATCTAACTGAAAAGATAGTGGATGCTATAACATCCATTACGATAGCACAACTAAGTTTCGTGTCATCGTAGTTGATTCCAGTGCGTTCATGAGAAACCTCGCGCCATGAGGTGAGTTTAACTCTTTCTCTCACTCGCTTTAACAAAGTATACGGATAGATCTTATCTTTGGAGTGTCGGTACCACTTCAACAAAGGGCTATCACTTTGTTCATACTGGAGTCGCATATGTTTCCATTTTAGGCCAAGGCTACAACGTTGTAGATTTTCAACGAAGTATGGTTCGATTAAACTCACATTCCACGTCCTCATGAACCGGCTTTATTCATAGAGTACTCTTTATGGATTGGCATTCATTGAGGCGTCCCCCAATAATGACTATAATCCAGAATCACATGAGACGGATGAGTTCATTTGATCATATGATCAAGTTTCATGTACCAAGCTCGCATACATTCTTAGCGAGAGTATTTATCGAACCAAGTGGCATCCCAATACTCTATGAGATCCACAGCCTAGTAACACCATCTACCACAATTTGTGGTGTTACCATATTACCATTTATAGGTGACGAACGTCTATGACCGGACACAATCCTTGCAGACATGTTTGCAGCATGTATTTAATCTCGTCACTTTAGGGAACTTGGTGAGACACAGTAGGGACAAACTACGACAATTCCAAGTCGTTCTACTCGAACATGATCGTTCGCATCTCCCCCTAACGACGGGAAGACTGGCTCATCAAAGTGACATACGAGATCGTCTGTCAAGGTATATTTTAAGCGGACTATGAGTGAAAGCGCATGTCATATTCATCATTTATAACCCGTCATAATGCGTTGTGGTGACGCACTTTGGCACATGAACATGTGGACGATAAAGGTTTTCAGTGTTAACACGATCCAGTTAACAAAATGCATATGGTTACACTTGTAACTAAGCATTTGAATGATGATAGGTATAGGTGAATATGACATGTTGACCTATGCTACATAGCCGTAGCTGCTGATCTTGAGAATTCAACAAAACCGCCACCATGCACCACCGGGATCGAACATAAAGAAACGATTGAACCGATGATAGGCCGTTGGTTTTATCGAACCTCTAGTGCTTTCTTGAAGAGTTCACTCCCTTCACCAGCCCCAAACACCTCAAAATTTCGTGAGCATGTATAAACGGGTGTTTAGGATTCCAAAACCATCAACCTTGTGGTCAAAAATCGGTCGAAATAACATCGAACTAGTTGATAGGACGGCTGGTGGTATGTGAAAACTTCATTTAAGTGGTTCACCTCCTTCCAAGTCTCCAAATGGCACTAAAATTTGTGAGAAGGTAGCCTTGGATGTTAGGAAGTACTCGTTAAAATTTCACTTTAAGACTTGGTCTAAAAAGTGGGTGAACCGACCTTTACAATGACTGGTCCGCAAGTTGGACAACCATAACTCAGGTTTCATCAACTTATCAATCATTGTCAAAGGAACCACATAACATATAAATGTTATTACTTGAGTACGACCATTTGTGAACACCATCATAGCATCATAAGCCACCCAGGCTAATACTTATGATCATGTATGTATAAGGACTCGGTGAAAAGGGAGGACTCAGCACCATGCTTATGCGAGTCGCTACATTATTCTCTTTAGCATAGGAGGGTGTCGTCTCCTGATCGTGCCAAAGAATAGGCTTTAATAAATGAACATGGCTAAGAAGGATCATCGGGGGGGTCTTTGGCGTCACACATGCTTATGAAAGCAAGACGCGGATGACATAAATATCATCATCGGTCATGAGCCCTGCTCACGACTCCACCAATGTACTTTGGTGTCTTTGATCCAACTAGTTTTTTTTTGTTCAAAGAAAATGATGTCCATGACAATACCGTGGTATATGAATCATCAAACTGTCCAAACTCCGGACTATTAAAGCCTAAATGTGTCAATGTCCCAATACATCTTCTGATTACACAAACCGATGCAAGTCGGACCATATTGACTCATGAATATTTTTCCTTTCACATATCCAATACAAGTGATGCATAAGATTTTATTCTCACAAATCATAATGAGATGCTATGAGTGATACACTTTGGCATATGTATCATCGAGTCATAACATGGTTCAATTGTTACGGAACATATGTGACTAGAAAACGCCATTCGGCTTTCAACAACTTGAGTATTATACCACTCATTGATTGTGATGACCTAGTCATCATAGTCACAATGGATTTATAAACCGAAATCCAAATATATCGTGTTCCTTGAAAATAACTTAATACGCACTCAATTTCGCTTACAAAATTTTATAATCATGAGCATAGCGAATACTCTAACAACATAGAGATTTTATGTTTGATATGATCAAAATGATCTATCATATTGAGTGCATAACATGGCAAGGTTATATGCCTAAGGGACAAAATTACGACACAAGCATGGTGTAACACTACCATGCACACGCTCGACCTTCTTATAAGGGTGCGTATTTTGGGATTTCCCAAGGAAACTGTTTTTCAACATTTGAAAGATGATAGTTTAGCGTACAACGCATACCAAAAACTGCATCATCTATGGCAAATTCGGCCAAAAAAAGAGGTTGAAAAATATGTGTCATAAGACCACTTGCAAATTTAAGATGGGAACCAAGTTGGTTGGGACAAAAGTTAGCACAATCGCTGGAAAAAAATTCCGCGCAGCTTGACCTTTGTTCACTAAAACAGCGATAACTCCCTTGTTAGGAAGGCTATGGACGAACGGTCAGATGTTCTGGAAACTAGACTTCCGTATCTTTCTATCCATATATTGTGTACCATACGGATCATTAAACTCAGATCACAGTGCATGTTTTAATTGGCTGTTTAGTTTTTCCCAAGTTTAGTGAGAAAACAAGGTTGAGACCATATCCAATGGCATAAGTGTTGATGCAAAAACATGGCAATGACAGCCATATGTGCATTTAAATGTAGCAGGGTGTTCGATTTCTTATCTCGACTAATGATCCTTTCGGTAACTCCAAGTTGGTAGACTTGCAGAGAAAGTAGGAATGTCGGTACAGCTAAGGCTGTTTAAAAACCACTGATTCCGTTTGAACTTTCAAAGCATAAACAAATACCAAGAAGGATGCGCCTAGTCATGATCAAAAGTGTAGACAAAATCCACCGAAGTGCATCAATCAACCAATTATTTTAATTCTCAATTTGCAAGCATACGTCATAATAGCCATGTTATATAGATACAACGCGGTGCATCATAATTAAGTATTTTGAACCATGAGACATAATGAATATACCATAGCCAACTCGTCTTGACCATCCAATGAGATCGACTAAACAAAGTCAAATGTATAAGGCACATGCCTTTACAAATACTCGGAAAATTATTCAGACCTATAGTCATACGAACTATAATCGAGGTCAACGAATTCATGTACTTACCGCAATATGCCATTGCTTTACATGTTTAAACTCATGAGAATTACTCGTACATTCTTTCATATATCATGTTGCAAGGAGACGATACATGTCTACACCCACATGCAATATTTTATTTTAATAAGATGAAAGATGGAGTTTTCCAAGTATGGGATTGGGTCAAGACCAACGTGGTGGTCGCTCAATTCAACGTGACAAATCCGTCACAAATCGATTTTAACCACGACATATCCGTCGCAATCGATGTTTGTCCCATTTGTACGTCACAAATTCGTGACTAATCATGAACAAGTCATAATTTTACCGTTACCGACAATGTTCGTTTTATTTAATTGTTGGTTTAAAATCGACAAAACGGCGACATCAAATCGCACCCAAAACGTGGTGTATGCAACAACCACAACTATCGATTTTCAACAATTATTCGTGACTCCCCCAGGACCGTCACACAGTTTACTTCGACATCCGAGAGTGATACCACCTCTCATTGTCTCATCCACCGTAAAGTAGCGTGGGAGATAAAGAACCCAAATACCCAATTCCCCCCAAAAAAAAATTCCCAAAAGAGAGGAATTGAAAAACGAGAACTTTAATAAAGTCTTACGGGTACTTGGTTTCATATATGCTTTGATCCTTGAACGGGAGATTCTCTCCATATGAGCAACATATTTCTGTGGGTACTCCGTTCTATATTTACTTTGATCCTTGAACGGGATAAATATGGCTTTTTCTCCATAGCGTGCACATCATCATGAGCGACGTATTTTCCTATATACACGTAAAACATAAACATGTAAGATTCATAAGTGTACAAATTAATGAACAAATGAATCAATGAGTAGGAAAAAAAATGGAGAGTTGAGAAACGCACGGATAGGGCTACTGGGCTCAATAATTCGGCCGAAAAAGGACTCGAGCGCGGCGATACAGCAGCTCGGTATTGGATGAGGTCGGATCTCCAAATTTCTTCGTAAAAATCTGCTTCTGTTCGGCAGTAGATTCAGTAACCAATATTACACAGAATCCGATCTCCACCGTTGAATATACAGATATTTGTGTTGGGAAGTTGCTGTCAAAATTTCACACCGATCCGACGGTTAACGAATCGGGAAAAGTGATTTTCGTACGACTGCGCTGTGCAGAAAATTTACGCGCGGAAATTCCCGTTTCTCGTTTTTTTTTTTTTTCGATTTTGATAGGTTTTGTCTCGATTGCACTAGGTTTTCAAACAGTAAATATCACGTGCATAAAACCATAGGAAAATCCTGCGGTGCTTCGATCAGACCGGGTCGCAACTTTAGGCAACAATACCGGACAAAACGATCCAAAACAGGATCTGCCGAGCGGGTCGGTCAAGAACCGGTTCGGGCCAGTCAAGAACGGTTCAGCATGATTCCTCAATCGAAACTCGAAATCCTTCTCGGTCCATTCTCAATCGGCCGCTCGTTCCATCCGGTTGTTCTTCGCGATCCGCAGCAGCAGTGTTTGGAAGCCCGTTGGTGCGTATGTTTCAACGAGACCGTGTTTGAGCGTCGGCCCCGTGATGTTGAGTGGTGTCGGCATCGTGAAGATGAGAGAATGGTTTTCTGGTCGGCCGGGTTTTGCCATGGACGGCCGACTGGGAAGGCGACAGCAGCTCGCAGACTCGCTCGAGTCGTCCGCGCCGAGATATAAGGGGGGGGGAAGGATCCCTGCGTGGATCTGCGGCCGAGGATGACGCCCGGAGTTGTTCTCATTGGCGGCGGGGAGGGGATTAGGGTTTTACGATTTTTTTTTTTTTTTCGGTTTTTCAGAAAAAAAAAAAAAAAAACGGGAGAGGAAAGAATTTCTTGCCCAGTTGGGGACTACGTGCTGATAACGTGTTTGAGGAGAAAGTAAAAATACGATAAATAGAGTCAATCAATTGCATTCATAACAATGATAGAGGGGCCTTTATATAGGCATTACAATGAGAGTCCTTCCATACATAGGATTCCTAGATAAGGTAAGATATCTAATAGGATCCTACTACCTCTAGAAGGATCTGGAACCTTTCATCTATGTATCTACAATCAGTATTAGGTAAGACACATCACGGGAATAATAATTCCCGGAACACAATCATGATTGATTTGAATATTTAATATTGTATTACCTAAATTAAAGAGAGAACGAGTATTAATGTAAAAACTCATTCCCAATAATCAATCGTCCCAAGATAAACACTCCTCCGAGAACTCCCAACTTCAAACGTTTCTCAGATTTTTTTTTTCCAATACCATATCTTATCCCGCTTAGATGGTTTACCTGGGATATTTATTCTAAATGCACGTATAATATGGTCCTACTGCTAGGGATTTAAATGAGCCGAATCGAGCCGAATACCACAAGGTTTCAGTTCGGCTTGCAGCCTTTCTGCTGATGTGAATTAAGAAGCAGCCAGTCAGACGGAAGAAGAACTATACATTTTTGTGGGACCAATAACAAGAACACGAGCAAAAGCGATAAAGAATTCATTAACAGTGCTCGTGCAAAATCATTTCAATCTGATCGATAACCATCAATAGAATAACATCTTTATTTGTGTCATTGAAGCTGTCACGTGTTAGATCAAAAGTGTTGATGTCACCATTCCAAGCGATAAGCCTAACTGAAGCAGCTTTCGTAATTCAGATGTATCTCCTACATACAATGTCCAATTACGCTCGTATTTACACCATCGAAACTCTAGGAGAAAGTCCTAAGATTTTTATGTTCATCATGACATCAAAATCGGATATTTGTAGTGGTGAAAGTACGGTACAAATGAAAACAGGTGCTGGAACTTTCAGATACGATACATTTTCGTATTTTTATCATAACTCTCATGTCCGATATCATATTGGGATGATAGTGGATATGAAGTTAAGAGGCAGTACTACAATTATCTAGAATACACCAAGATTAAAATCGGATGTTTAGGAGCCCTTATGCCACTAAAACGACAACAACATATTTTTTTTAATTTTGATTTCTTATTTTCAAAACTTAAGTCTTAGTCTTTGATTTTTGTCCCCCTAAAAATGTGTTGGATCCTTAACTTATGGGTTGATTAGTCATTGATCAGACTTTAGGGGCTTTGAATATTGAATTTATAATTTTTTAGTCTTCATAAGTTTTATTTTATATTTTTATATTGCAATGAATTTTGGCTATAAGTAGCCTCATTTTTATTGTAAGAACACCTTGAAATTTATCAAAATTATGAGTGTTTGTGTTAACATGCTTTTTTTTTTATTTTGTTTGAGTGTATCTTCAAAATATAAATCGTGATTTTAATTCACTTATCGAGGCGCTAGAAACCTCGTGACGTGTTTGAATCGCATCTTCCAGTTTGCTATGGCGCGTCACGTAGAGGGATTGAAGTAAAACAACCATTTGCTTAATATTGGAAAGATCTTGAGAACTAAAATCATACTAGCGATAGCGGTTACCACGGTACGTCGTGTGGGGGTCGCATTAGTTGGCTTCAGAGCTCGGTTTTTCCAATACTAAGTGGTATCATCTATTTTTCTTCATTTTCATAATCTTCTTATCTTACCATCCTATCATTTTTTCTATCTCTAAACCTTCCGTCTTCTTAATATATAAATAAAAAGATCACGACGATCGATTCTACCATCACATTGATCACCAAAAAAATATATAATATTTGATATAAATCATCAAGTGTAATCCAAGGGAATTATAATCCTTAGCCTCTGGGCGTTAGGTTAATTAAGCTAAATACTAAAAAAAGAAGAGTATACAAACAAAAAAAGTATACAAGAAAAAGGGTAAAAAAAAAAAATAGTATACAATATATATATATATATATATATATATATATATATATATATATATATATATATATACTGTGACACCCCCAATCCGTTCAGGGATATTACACGCCGTAGAACCCTTCCTCAAGGATCTACCAGGCTGGTAACAACATCGAACATCTCAACAATGCCTTTAAGGCTAAAATGACTCAGGAGACCGATTAGGTCTTTCAATAAATACATACAACTCAATCACAATACATGTCCACGCAGGGGTCGAATACAACACACTCCCGTACAACGGGGAAAGAATACTGCAGCGGAAATAAAATACAATTAAACTAATACGACATCAATAAGGTCCTCGTGTGATTAGTATCATTCATCTTTCATCATCCTTCATGCCGACCATGTGTTATGCTCCCCGAAACCTGAATGCAATACAGACATCCACCCCCGATTACTCGGGGGTTAGCAAAATTCTACTATTTTGCTAGTGCAAGTATAAAGTGCAAAATACGAGTCATACAATTCAAGTTCCAAGAGTAATAACAACCAGGAATCCTCAAAGATTCAAACACGACGGAAAATACTTCCCGAAGCAAGAGTTTGGGTAAAACATTCCAAAATCGAAAGACCACAATTCAAGAGAAACAATTTATAAAATGTTGTAATAAGCCATCGGGAGTTTTAATAGAAAATAATTTAGGATTATCGAATCCTTCTCTTTCCAAAAGAAACCGAAAGGGGTCACAACCCCAAAGATTTACTTTCCGTAAAACGACCTTTACAAAACCGTTGGGATCTCAACCCAAATCTCACCAAATCATAGTACACGAGAACAATAGTAAGATCCATTTTCCAACATCAAAACCCACAACCAAAGGATTAAACACAAACACCAAATACTCTAGTGTCATCCTAGCCAAGTAGGCCAAACGAACAACTTACCTCTTACACACTTAGTCAATGCATGCAATCATGAAAACATCAGTTGAAACACAAATTTCCGGAAATACCAAAAATCTAAAACACATTTATAAAATGCACTACAATTAACCGTCGATCCACGCCTCTGTGGACCCCTACCGAGACCCCGTCAGATCTAACCCGTAGTGGTTAAAAGCAAGCTCGTCGATCCACGTCTCTGTGGATCCCTATCGAGACCCCATCAGATCTAACCCGTAGTGAGCATACACACACACACGTCACTCATGCAATACTAATATCCTAAGAATGTAAGTTCATTAAGAATACTTACTAGAGATGGCCACTTACTCGACACCATTATCATACTCATCACAACATAACAACACAATTAATGCGGAATACACGATTCCATAACTTTAAACAAGCAGGTGTATCATTAAAGCCCTCTACGTTCAAAATAATCAAATCATAATCAATTCTCAAAACACACCGTTCACAAAACACACACGCGTTTTGAAAGAAAGCCTTTAACGAGGCCAAACCGAAATCTTTTGAAAATTCCTTTCAAATGACCAAACAAACATACCAAGACGATTACCGATCATCATATCCACAAAATAAGAAATGTGTGAACAAGGTACTTGCCTCAAATAACCACAACGCGGAGAATCGACCGAAGTAGGTTGGCACGAACCGACTACGAACCCGCCGACTCCACCGAACGCTAACCCGCGACAATAAACTACGAACAACAATAACAACAATGAAAATGAATTCTATAGCACGACCTAAAGTCGTTGAATTAAAGGAACGAACGACAAAAATTCAAGGGTTTCCCCCAAAATGGCCAAGAACACGAAGATACGATTACAATGAGAATCAAGGTAAAAAAACAATGGAAATCCCACCAAACTATCGAAGAGAAACTCATTGGGATATTTAATCGAACACTTAACGCTCGATAACTCCCAGGAACACTCGAATCACCAATCGAGTTGAACAAACTCGAAATACGGATATACAACCATAGAACACGATTAATAATGTTCAATAACATCAACCGATTCATGAAAATCGGATGAACAACAAAAATCAAGAAGGAAATCCCGAAAGTCAATTTCAAGGAGATTTCAAGAAATTACCTCGATCCGACGAAGAACAAGGATTAGATGATGATATAATCGACAAGAATCTTCCAAAACGCCTAGAAATCGAGTGGAATCGACCAAAAACTCCACTCCTCGACTTTTCCCGTCGCCAGCCGTCACCCGGGTGAAGAAATAGGGTAAAATGAAGTATGGTCGGTCATCTGGCCTATATATGTCCGACAGAGTTACGGTCGTAACCGGCAGTGCCTTACGGTCGTAACGCGGCCCTTACAGCTATACCGGGCAGGTCCTTACGGCCATAACCGACATTCGTCGAGATTCTGCCCAGCACCTGCCGATCACTTACGGCCGTAACTGACACCCCCTTACGTCCGTAACCGGCATTCGTCCAGCCTGTGCCTGGCGGTCATTTACGGCCGTAACCGGTGTTGGAACATTTTGTTCCATACATAAATTAAAAGTGTTTTGATGATTAAAGTTGCTAAACAAAACAAAACAACGTAGAGACGAAGCAAGCATCGAAGGAAAACGAAGTGCAAAATGCTAAAGTAAAACAAAGCTAACGTACGTAACAGGAACATGTTAACGTACGTAATGTGATGAACCTAACGTACGTAATACAAGAGAGATAACGTACGTAACACAGTTCAAACAAGTGAACGTTGGAGGAGTCAAAGTCAGCAAAGCATACAACGGATATATGACGTCATCAGTGATGTAATCTTAACATACGTAACGTAGAAATTGTTAACGTACGTAACTCAAAAGACGAAACTCCCTGGTCTGTTTTGTGAAGATGCTAACGTACGTAACCAGCCATGGTTAACGTACGTAATGAGGCTTACGTACGTAATGGAGAGCATATAACGACGTAATGAGCGGTCGGCAATAACGGCTAGTTTGATGATGGAGCCTATAAATACCATTCCTATGGTATTGTTTGAGTACAACAACCTTGAGCAAATAATCTATTCTTGTGATATTATTACACACATTCTTGTTGTTGATATTGAGCTTAATTGTAAGTGTTTGAGTGAGAGTTCACGAAAACATACACGAGTGGTAAAAGAAAAGATACGATTGGATTCGGTGTTATTAGGATCAAGGATCCGGCATTGTTAGAATCGCAATTGCTATCTAAGTGAGGTTTATCTAGTACCCATAGAAAGCTAGAGCGATTGATTCCTTGTCCGGTAGAAAAGGAAAACGGTTTAACTTGGACCGACGCAAAGACAAGTACGAGTGGTTTATCACGGACCAATAGAAGACGTGATTGTAAACGGTTATATCTCGACCGATAGAAGAGAGGCGTAGAGGTTGCTATCTTTAACCTATTGAAAAAGATAAAGAGAGGACGTAGGCTCGTTTATAGCCGAACCTCTATAAATCCTTGCGTTATTTATTTTCCGCAATTTTATTTATGCTTCCGCAAACGGCGCAAATATCCGACCCCGTACCCAACAATTGGTATCGGAGCGGTACTCCAATACGCGGCTTAACATCCGAGTAGAAAAGATCCAATGGCGTTTCAATTTGCTCCAGTCTAAGGCCTTGCTCTCAACCGACCACCATTCTTTGATGGCTCAAATTATTTGACGTGGAAGAAGAAGATGTCGATATTCATCCGAGCATACGACATCGAGATTTGGAAGATTATTTGCCTTGGCCCAAAAGTTCCTATCAAATCCGACGGTACGCTCAAATCTTTCGAAGAATACGACGATGCCGATTGGAAAAATGACCATTTAAATTGTAAGGCTACTCAACTCTTATTTTGTGCTTTAAATCTGGAAGAGGTCAATCGAATCTCATCGTGTGAGAGTGCGAAAGAAATATGGAAAATTCTAGAAATCACACACGAAGGGACGACTCAAGTCAAGGAGACGAAAATCAATATGCTTCTCCATGACTATGAGTTATTCATGATGAAAGGTGACGAATCCATCACCAATATGCTCGACCGATTCTCGGTCATCACAAATGGTCTTGCATCATTCGGAAAACCATTATCTAGTAGTGAAAAAGTTAAGAAAATTTTACGATCACTACCTAGCGAATGGGACGGCACCGTGACCGCAATTATGGAATCCAAAGATCTCAACACGCTCGATTTTAGCGCCCTCGTTGGTTCGCTAATTAATTATGAGATCGTGTTAAAATCACGAAGTGTCAAGCCGAAACCGAAAGAAAAATCGCTAGCCATGAAGGCTAAGATATCGAGAAACAAGGAAGAAATCCCGGTGGAAGAAAGCGACGAAGAAGCGGCATATTATGCCAAGAATATTAATAAATTTCAAACCTTATTAAACCGGAGGAAGAAGATATCTCGAGCGAAACGAAGAAGTTCGACAACTCTTGTCGACAATGTGGAAAACCAGGCCACTTCGGTAAGCATTGCCGTGCCAAACCCAAGAAGGAGGTTCTCGTGGCAACATGGAGCGATGAAGACGAAGACGATGATTTCATCAATCAAAATAATCTCGCTCTTATGGCCTGGAGTTCGTTCGACGACAGCGACGTCGAAAGCCAAGTAAGTACATCCTCCCGTGATGAACTTTTTGATGCATTTGAATTACTTCATACGGACTTTCAAAATGCATTATCGGAAATCAAATCCGTGAAGTCCAAAATTAAAACTTTGGAAATTGAAAATTCCAAAATTATCGAAAAAGGGAAATTTGTTGAAATCGACCATTCGAAATGCATTGAAAATGAGAATATTTTGAAGAATGATCTTTTAAAAGTTCAAGATGAACTAAAATCTTTGACAAGAAAATTCTCGTGCGGAAACGATAAATTTGAACAAATGTTATGTGTTCAAAAATATACTTTAAATAAAGAGGGGTTAGGATTCAAACCATGTTCGAAAAATGAATCCGTTAATTTTAAAATACCCCATTGCGAAAAGTGTTCGAAAATGGGGCATCACGTTTCAAATTGCAAAAGCCCTCGCCGGACGATAAAAATTAAGAAAATTTGGGTTCCTAAAGGAACAAATATTTCAAATATTGTTTATGTCTCGAAACAAAAACCAACTATAGGTTGGATCCCCAAAAATTAATTTTTGTATTTTACTCAGGGGAGTATTTTTTTTAAGGGGAGATATTATTCTCAGGGGGAGTTTTTACCCTTTATGCAATTATTCATAAATTTATATCGTACATATTCTATATTTTGGTATCATTAAATTCAATTGCTATTTTTTTACTTTTTGATGAAAACAAAAAGGGGGAGAGAAAGGAGGAAAATAAGAAAGATGGGATTTACCCTGAAAGAGGGAGAAACGAAGAAATTGAAAAATGAAAAGGAGAAGTCGAAAATGACAGGAAAAGAAAAATGCGGAGACGTCGAAAAGACAATGAAAATTTGAAAATGAGAAAAGAAAAGGAGAAAAGAAAAGGAGTCAAAAAAAAAAGAAATGGGAGAAGAAACTAACGAAACGGACAAAGTCGAAAACTTTGGACTGTACACATATACATATATTTATATTTTTTCAGGTATATCCCATTGGCGTATTGTTGTTTTGTAATCATCAAAAAAGGGGAGATTGTTGGAACATTTTGTTCCATACATAAATTAAAAGTGTTTTGATGATTAAAGTTGCTAAACAAAACAAAACAACGTAGAGACGAAGCAAGCATCGAAGGAAAACGAAGTGCAAAATGCTGAAGTAAAACAAAGCTAACGTACGTAACAGAACATGTTAACGCACGTAATGTGATGAACCTAACGCACGTAATACAAGAGAGATAACGTGACGAATACGCTTCAAACAAGTGAACGTTGGAGGAGTCAAAGTCGCCAAAGCATACAACGGATATATGACGTCATCGTGATGTAATCTTAACGCATTTAACGTAGAAATTGTTAACGTACGTAACTCAAAAGACGAAACTCCCTGGTCTGTTTTGTGAAGATGCTAACGTACGTAACCAGCCATGGTTAACGTACGTAATGAGGCTTACGTACGTAATGGAGAGCATATAACGTACGTAATGAGCAGTCTGGCAGCTAACGGCTAGTTTGATGATGGAGCCTATAAATACCATTCCTATGGTATTGTTTGAGTACAACAACCTTGAGCAAATAGTCTATTCTTGTGATATTATTACACACATTCTTGTTGTTGATATTGAGCTTAATTGTAAGTGTTTGAGTGAGAGTTCACGAAAACATACACGAGTGGTAAAAGAAAAGATACGATTGGATTCGGTGTTATTAGGATCAAGGATCCGGCATTGTTAGAATCGCAATTGCTATCTAAGTGAGGTTTATCTAGTACCCATAGAAAGCTAGAGCAGTTGATTCCTTGTCCGATAGAAAAGGAAAACGGTTTAACTTGGACCGACGCAAAGACAAGTACGAGTGGTTTATCACGGACCAATAGAAGACGTGATTGTAAACGGTTATACCTCGACCGATAGAAGAGAGGCATAGAGGTTGCTATCTTTAACCTATTGAAAAAGATAAAGAGAGGACGTAGGCTCGTTTATAGCCGAACCTCTATAAATCCTTGCGTCATTTATTTTCCGCAATTTTATTTACGCTTCCGCAAACGGCGCAAATATCCGACCCCGTACCCAACAACCGGCACCTTACGGCCGTAACTCGGCTAGGCCAGTACCTGCTCCAAAATGTGCGGCCGTGACTCGGCCGTCGCCACTTCCGACGGCTCGGACAACCCCGAAACCCAAACCTGAATATGAATCGAAGATACGGTTACGATGTACTCTTAAAGACTAATCCAAGCGCTAGGAGAACACACGATTCCGACCACCCGAAGGCTCGAAATTTGACAATGGAAAGTAATTACCCCAAACTTTGGGAAATTACGAAAAAGGCCCAAAACGTCTGAAATACACGATACACGATCGAAACACCAAGCCAAAGCTCGCAACATGATTAATAACATTAACTGAACTTACAAAAAACTCGAAACAATAGTTTCGAACGAGATGAAAGAATCGAACTCAAGTGCGAAAAAGCCGCTTACGAACACGGAACTCAACAAAACGATACCAAAATGAACTCAGATGATAAAAAGTGCAGAATTAATCATTCTTGGAATGACAAAACGGTCACAACAAAGTCACTAGGATGGACTTCCGCCAAAAAAGGAAATTATCAGAAATCGAAATTGCGTGTAATATCCGCATTTTTCCTTTCATGGTATTCTCATTTTTGATGTATTTTTCGTATTTAGCAACTCGCTTGTAACTGTTTCGATATTTTGAATCTATTTTATTCTTTGAGTTTCTCCATTTGGACGACTTTCGGAGATGTTTTGATATTATTCCGTCTTTTGTCATGTATTGTTGCATGGATGTTCGATTCTCATAGAACCCATTCGATTTTGTAATTTATTTGGTTGCACGAGTTCGTATGTTTGAGTTGTTCGTGTTGTGAGTTTCGGTTTATTGATCCGACGTCGTATCGTGATTTTCGGACATCTGTGCCGTTTTGTAATTTTCTATAAGTTTGGGGAATTTTACTTTCGTTGTTGTTTCTCGGATTCCTCGGTAGTCGGAATTGTATTTTCCTTCAGCGCTTAGCTTGGTTGTCGTGATTAATTCATGTTTACACTTCTGGAATCTGTCCTTGTGTTGCGTCTCGTTTTCGGACCGCCCGTTGCGACTAACTTCGTTCAGTAGTGTTGAACTGCTACATGCATAACGTGCGTTATGCATGCTTTCTTGCGTGCGCTATCGGCGCCTTCATAACGTATGTTACAGCTCATCGCTAACGTACGTTATGACCTCCAGCAGATTGGACATATTGTTCTGTCCGAACCATTACGTATGTTATGCTCTTTCTGTTACGTACGTAAAGCCATGGTAGCGTGCGCTAAACTATCCGGCATAGCGTACGCTACCGAACCTAGTGTTATTGGACAGTGAGTCTGCCCAGACTCTTACGTACGTAAAGGCGTAGACATTACGTACGTAAGCCTCTTTTAGCGTGCGCTATCCGTCTGCTGTAGCGTGCGCTAACGACCTCAGCGTTTTGGGACAGACTGTTCTGCCCATCCATTACGTACGCTACTGCTTGAGTGTTAACGTACATAATGAGCATTACGTACGTTAGCCAACTAATGTAACGTACGTAATGGCAGTCCAGGTTTTATAAATCGGGAGTTGACCGTCACTTCGGCTCATTCCTCATTTTCTTCCTTACGTCCGCAGCGAGAGTTCTTAGAGAGATTTGAGCGATTCTTCAAGTTTTGCTCGTGGAAATCCTTGGGGAATCAAGTATTGTGTTCCTAGTATAGTATATCATCATCGTAATCGTCTTCCTCCATCCTTGGGGGTTTTTGGTTTTATTGTTCAATTCGTCCCGTGTTGTTGATTAATTCATGATGGATATGATTATCCTTGTTAGTATTCATGGTTTTCCTATGGATTCATGGTATATTTCGTGGTATTTGCATAATCGAGAGGGTTTGGTTGTGGTCCGCCCTCGTTGTTGTTCTCGTACGAATATACATGAATTGTAGGCGGGTTTTCGGGTGTATTCCTTTTCCATATTCGTTTGGAAATGGTTGTGATTGTATTCTTCGAATCGTTAGGTTCGGTTCCGTTAGTTCCTAGCGTTCGTCAGTGATTTTCCTTTCTGTTCGTTGCATCGTCTATTATTCAAGGCAAGTACTTTTGGAAACCTTTATGCTTAACATGAAATTGTAATGTATATTGTGTGTGCTTTGCTCACCTCGAGAGGGTCCGACGGGGCCCCGAGAGAATCTATGACTTCACTCTGGATTCACGAGTTTGTTTCGCTAGCCAGCTCGGGAGGGTCCTTAGAGGCCTCGAGTGGGATTTGTGGCTTCGTCTCGGTCCTAGGCGATGCCTGTGCGTGATTTGTTTTATGATTGTGGCCAGCTCAGGAGGGTTCTTAGAGGCCTCGAGTGGGATTTGTGGCTTCGTCCCGGTCCTAGGCGATACCTGTGCGTGATTTCTTTTATGATTGTGGCCATCTCGGGAGGGTCCTTAGAGGCCTCGAGTGGGATTTGTGGCTTCGTCCCGGTTCTAGGCAAATGTGATTTGACTGTTTGTTTTCAGAAAAGACATGTCTAGTTTTGGTTTTGAAATGAAATTGGTGCATTGTACTATGAAATATGTAAGCGATTGGTTTGCCTTGATTACTTGTACTAACGTAAATGATAACCCCTCTGGGGACCCGTTATGGGGAAATTCTTGTTATGGATTTCAGGTTATGATCATCCGGACGAGCGGGCACTGGGATAGTACGAGGATGCTGGTCAGGGTCGTTGACATGTGCATCTGAGTCCTTTTATTTCTGTTGTTCCATTCGATATGGTTGTAGTCTACTTTCTAAACTTATAGATTGTACTCGCGAGTACTTAGGCTTTTCCCCTCGGATTATGATTTGTATTCGTTGAAGTTATTTATGTTTGTCATTGTTGATTAATCCGCCGGTTGTACCGGGTATGTTATTTGATTTCCATCTGGATGATGTGTGTTTTTACCGTGATAATTTGTGTCTAGCCTGGTGGGTCCCATGTAGGGGTCCACGGCACTGTAATATACCTTGAATATCACGGGGGTGTTACATTGCTGATATTACATACTACCCTCCTTAAAAGAAGTTTCATCCCGAAACTTAAAACAAGTACGGAGAAGCAATATCCCGCCAGGAAAACTCAACGAGATACACAAGAAATGCGTAACTTACGCCCAATGGCGAAACGTTACAAGCAACGCAAAGGAATATACAGCGTGAAAACACGCTCCACGACGACCAACACAACGCCACCGGTAGAGACATAATAAAACCGACAAGTGACAAGCGTCATCAAACAGATAATACAATCAAGTCGATTATCCGAACTATCAAAAAACACAAAGCACTTGTTACAAGGAAACACGCACAGTCGAGAAAATAGAAAATAAACACAAACGATTCACAAGGGCAATCACAATAATTCGGACTACGCCGAAATTCTCAAAAACCACACTAGGCATCTTCGTGTCCTTTAGGAGCAGAGACGCAACCTCGATCCCCAAATCTCTCAGCTACCATCTCGCAATGCACGGCTCGGTGACCCACCTGACCACACTCGAAACAGTTGACTAACGGTGAACGATAATTCTTCACGGTACGAGATCGGGCAACAACAGTCAGACAACCACGATCGAACAACAATGATCGAACGACAACGATCGAACAATAATGATCGAACAACAACGATCGAAAAATAATGATCGAACAGCAACGCTCGAAAAAAAACAATGATCGAGTAACAACGATCGCACAACAATGATCGAATGACAACAGTCGAACAATGACTCCGAAGTTCACACTTCAACTCAAGACATCAAAAGAACTAGTAGAAACTAAAAGATGTTACTTCCGAACAGGGTTCACAAGAATCGAACCGAACTCGAAAAAGTCACAGGATAACCAGATCGATCCAAAACAAGATCACGGCTTGTTCGAACGATAAAACCGAAATACAGAACAAGTTCAGAAAGTATCAACGAACACGAGCGAGTCGATAGAATTGAGAAGGAGAAAATGCAGAAGTCAAAAATAATACGGGTATTACATTCGACCTCTTATAAAAGAAATGTCGTCCCCGCAACTCACAACAACGGAAGCAAGGTAACAATATAAAAAGCAACCGACAGAAACATCTCCCATGGGCCTCTCAGAGCCGACCTTGATATCTGTGCTAAAGCGCGATCTCCAGAAGTCTCGGTAACTAATTTGCAAAACTGAATTCTGTGTCCCTTGAGTCCACACTCGAAATCCGTTACTGACGAGAAGGACAATTTGTACGTACATGCCTTCGGCACAATACGGTTGAAGCACCTCAGCTCAGCATACCGAATATACAACTGCTAGGTACAATAGAATATAACATCACAAAACAACAAGGAGATGCCAACTCAGCACTACAGAAAATCATAACACGCAACACATACAATGATTACTATCATAAAGCAACACACATATCAACATCACAGCAACGACAACATCGTTCGGCGATCTCAACGGCCCGAATGATAACCCGCACACAATCACAGAACATTATGAAACAATCACAGATGTACACAATCATACAAACCCAAGCTCTAACAGCTCGCACAGGTGCGATAACACGCAAATCACCACGAAATGACAACGTTAAAGATCAACATCACACCTCTCACAGAGGGCTAACACAACAATGCGTGGCGAATGACTCAATGCTCACACCACCAATTCAACCACAACTCGGGGGTTAACACCCTAACGAAAGTTCGAACATCATACATACATTCCCGGACCGCAAATATGAATGATAGGTTTTAAAAACGAAAACCACATTTGAAAAAAAAAATGATTTTGGAAAAACTAGTTGATCTTGAGTATCACCTTTCAAAAAGTAGTACAAACATCATTATCGAGACTTTGAAAACCATCTTGCGTTTGATAAAGTGAGGACACTTTCCTTTAAATTGAAACTTTCAGAAATATTCGACCCTTGGTCTAAGCAAATGCATTTCCAGAATTACTGGAATATCAAAAAAAAATATTTTGGTCCTCAAAGTAGAAGAATTTTGGAAATAGATAGTTGCGCTAGTAGGCGTCTCGAAAATACAATCCATTTAAAAGTACGTCTCGAATTTTATTTTCTAAGATACTCAATGTTTTCAAAAATCCAATAGGCCAGAGTGCCCAAAAACTCACACGTATCGACATTCACTTACATACATCACAACACACGCATCAACTCGCTCAAAATCAAGACAACACATGTCTTTTACTGGAAAACAACCAATCAAATATCACAGTCAAAAGGACATAAATAGCGACAACACTCCTCATATAAACGAAATATGAGAGTCACACAAACGCATCACGAAACCAAAAATCTGCATAAAGATTCCATCACTTAACACATAACCATAGCAATAACTTGTATTAATTTTTCGAAACATGATACTCAATATCAACTGATGTTCCCAAAATTGTTTTCAAAAGGTGGTTTTCATTTTTAAAACCTATCATTCCTGTGTGCGGTCCGGGAATGTATGTATGATATTCGCATTGTCGATAGGGTGCTAGCTGAGTTATGATTGAATTGGTGGTGTGAGCGTTGAGTCGTTCGCCACGCATTGGTTGTGTTAGCCCTCTGTGAGAGGTGTGATATTGGTCATTAATGTTGTCCTTTCGTGGTGATTTGCGTGTTATCACACCTGTGCGAGCTGTTAGAGCTTGGGTTTGTATGATTGTGTACATCTGTGATTGTTTCATGATGTTTCGTAATTGTGTGCTGGTTATCATTCGGGTCGTTGAAATCGCCGAATGTATACCGTCGTTGCTATAATTTTGTGTATGTGGGTTGCCCTGCGTCGATATGTTGTGCTGAGTTGGCATCTCCGGTATGTTGTTTTGCGATGTTATATTCCATTGTACCTAGCAGTTGTATATTCGATATGCCGAGGTGCTTCAACTGTAATGTGTCGAGGCATGTACGTGCAAATTTTCCTTCCCCGCCAGTAGCGTGTTACGAGTGTGGACTCGAAGGACACAGAACCCAATTTTGCGAGTTAGTTACCGAGCCTTCCCTTGTACGAACTTCAGCACAGATGTCAGGATCGGCTTTGAGAAGCCCTTGAAAGATGTTTCTGTCAGTTACTTGTTGTGTTGTTACCTTGCTTCAGTTGTTGTGAGTTTCGGGGACGACACTTCTTTTAAAAGAGGTCGAATGTAATACCCGTATTGTTTTTGACTTCTACAGTTTCTCTTTCTCAATTCTATTGACTCGCTCGTGTTTGTTGATACTTTCTGAACTTGTTCGGTATCTCAGTTGTCATTGAGCTTGTTTCCACGCCGTACGTTCCTTGCATTTCTTATAACATTTCGTTGATGGGCGTAAATTGCGCGGTTCTTGTGTATCTCGTGGAGATGTTCCTGGTGGGATATTACCTATCCCTACTTATTTTAAGTTTCGGGACGAAACTTATTTTAAGTGGGATAGTATGTAATATCCGGAAATTTAAAATTAGATTTTTAACGGTATTAAATTTATTTATTTTTGATTTATTTCATTTTCATCTCGATTAGCTAGCTGATTAAATTATGGAACAGAGACATTAGACTAATATATTGGCTTTTGCTTATTAATGAAGGTAATATTTTATCTTATAAAAAAAAATATTATCACACACACATATTAGGTAGGAGTAGGAGTAGGATTTAGGGTATGTTTGGTTAGCCAAATAAGCTAGCTTATAGCTTATTGAATGACTTATAAATTTTTTGGACTCGTTTGGTTGGACAAGCTTATTTGATAAGCCCCAGCTTATCAGTAGCTTATCAGAAACGCTAGAATTCATAGCGTTTGAGAAGCTTTTCACTTTCTATCTATTTTTTGCCCTTTTTTTTCCTTTTAAAATAAAAAAAAAAGGTTTTGGCGCAACATGTCTCGCGCCATCTATAAAACCTGAAACACAAATCTCGCGCAACTACATATATTCCTTCTGCACGGCGGCCTGGGGTTTGAGTATTCGAAGCATCCACGAGCATCAACAGTGTACTGCTATAGAACCTAAGGTAATTGATTTTTTTCTCTTTTATTTTAATAATTATTTTGTGATTATATGGGCTACGATCATGAGAACAAATCTGCTTTCTTCGGTTCGATTTTTGATAAGCACTCAAATAAATTGAACGATCAACAACAAAGAAAGACAATGAAATCTGGCCTTCTCTCTTTGGTTGAAAGGCTGAACAACAACGAGAACGATTTGATAAGCACTAGGATATATACCTTTCGGCTGATATATTTTACTCCTTTCTCATCCTTGTCCCAGTTCAATTTGCTTGGTTCGACTCTTTCCAGATGTCTTGGCCTAAATCCACATGCGTTGAATGTTACTATATCGCTGCACTTAACTTTCTGATCTTGAAAAAAAATAAAAAAAAAATAATTTGTGTAAATAAGAATTGCATATTTAGTACCCATTATGATATAAAAATGGATTTGTTGGAGAAGGAATGCTGACAGCAGCAATATGTGGGGATCTTTTTTGCCTCTCCTCCTGTTGAATCCATTCTTGTAGTATGCAAATTTTGTCTCACATCAATAGACAATATCATCTTTTAATTCATATCCTTATTTTTTGTCCTCCTTTAGATGATCATGTATTATTGTTTTTGCATTAGGGTATACGAGCTGTGACTGGTCCTCCGGGCTGCTGATTGTCAAAGTATATTCAACTATGGTTTTAATTGATTGATTTGTCACCTCTCAACATGTGTTTATTTTTTTCCTTAGTGTATTGATTTTATTCTGTATATGTACTTTACTACTATGTCAAAATTTTCAATCCTAACATGATATATATATATATATATCAAGTTAATGCACCTTGTTACTTTCAAGATATAGAAATTAGCCTGCTTGTATCTGCAAATGTCTACTGGAAAAATTATAAAGTAAATTTCTTGATGATACCTTGTCTTGGTTTTTGACAGAACTACACAGAGGATCGCTCAAATTTTGGTTTGGCAGCTGAGCAGGCTAAATCTGAAGGTTATAGTGTGGAGGTATTTCATTTTGTATATACATGAATGACTTAATCTCAAATTTACAAGTTAGCTTGTATGTTCACAAGATGATTTATGTTCACAGATGGTAATTGTTGGTGATTTGTGTAAATAAGAATTGCATATTTAGTACCAAATGTGATATAAAAATTTACAATCTAGTTCACCTGAAACTCAACTAATATAGAGTATATGTCCAGTTAATATAGAACATGAGTATTTATTCAGTAATATATTAGTAGCATTGAGAAAATGATAGACAGTAGATTAGTTAGAAAACTTTGTCTTTTATTTTTTAGTTTAGCAATATCACCCTGGTTATTTAATATTTTCTAGAAATTTGTTGTAGTTTTGAGATCCTTGTTTTAGTTTTGAACCTTTTTTTTAATCTTTGTTTTATATTAATATAACATAAAGTATTATATTTGAACTTTTTTTAATCTTTGTTTTATGTTCATTATTCTCCAATTTTTATTTTCAAATGCTCCTCATTTTTCTGCATTTGAGTTCCTATATACACTAGAAAGTTCATGTCACTCGGGCTGTGAATTGTAAACTTAACATAAAAAAGTTAGCATAAAGAAGAAGAAGTTTCTAATTTTTGAACTTAAGTAAGCATAAAGAAAAGTTTTTTATCTTTCAACTTTTTTTTTAATCTTTGTTTTATGTTAATATAATATACTGCATGATGTTTGAACTTCTTTTTAATCTTGTTTTCTGTTTATTACTCTCCATTTTTTTTTTCAAATGCTCTTCAATTTTTATAATATCTATTTTTCAATTTAAAGTTATCTTGTTAATTGTCATATTTACTTTTTAAGTTATTAAATTGTTAGTTAATAGATGGCATCAAAGGATGATAACATTGAGGTTACTAGTTTTAATTGGTCGGATGAGTATACGATGATCTTCTGCGAGCTATGTATTCAATTTATTATGAAGAACGGGCGTGGTCAGTCTTTTAAATGGCATGAGATTCAAGAGTAGTTTCAGAATCGGACAAAAAAGTCAATACTTTCTAAAAGTTTAAAAAATAAGTTCGACTCCATGAAGAGAGATTGGCGTCTTTGGAAATTTTTAAAGCATGGAGAGACTGGGCTAGGATGGGATCCTACGACTGGAAAGCTTAATTGTTCTAAAGAATGGTGGGATATGAAAATTAAGGTAAAACTATATTTAAATTAATTGACATATTTTAGTTATTTTTAAAATCACATTTTCATATATATTAATCCAATACTATTTTATGCAGGAAAAGCCTGAAGCTAAGCGATTTCGCAATAAGTCAATACATCCTTCTATTGAAGAACAATGGGATCACCTCTTTGGGGATGCAGTTGCTACCGGGTTAGGTTGTATAGCCCCTTCAGCCAATCCCGAATATTTGAATAAAGATGAACCTGTTAATATAGATGATGAAGATACTGAGGCTGATATTAATCTGATGGATAATAATGATACTTATTCGTTGTATTCGCAATACTCTTCCCGTTTAGAGAGTTTAGATAAAGAAGAGAACGGTTTTTGGCGTAAATTTGTGAATGGTGTAGAAGGAAATGATATCGATCCTCTCCCACCTCATAGTGCCCTGACTCCTGATAATATATCAAAAGCACTTCACTTGAAGAAGCCTACAGAAATAAAAAGTAAGCCAAAGGAACTGAAGCGCAAAAGGAGGCAATCAGCGGGATCTGTAATGATTAAACAACATTTAGATCAGGTAAGCGAGTTACATGCCAACGTATTTGAGCTGCTTGCACAAGGTACTCCCGACGCTAAACAAAATGCATGCGGATTTAGTATTGAGGCAGCAATGGAAGTTATGAACCGGTTGGCAGTTAATGGTGGTTTGGACGAGGGTGCTGAAGTTTGGTGTTATGCGATTTGCGTACTTCGAGATCCCGTGAGCAGAGAAATGTTTATGAAGATGAAGAGTGACGATGCTAGACTTGCTTGGTTGAAGTTTGTGCATGCTAAGAACATACTTTGAACTATGAAATCATGAATTAACAAAATTTTCAACTCCATTTTGTTATTAGTCGGTCTATATTTTTATATGAACGTTTACTCTGTGATTGTTCGAAATTCTTGCGAAACTTATTCTAGAAATTATTTTATAATCTTAGTTTTTCAATATTGATTGGATGATATTTGGTATCGTCTTTTATATTTTTAATATTTTCTACTTGATCATAATATTATACGACCATTATTGATGTGGATATTGACCCTTTTTTTATTACTAGGTGCACCATGAACGATGATCATCGTAAAAATATTCTTTTATTTTTGGAGTTGGCTACTCTTCAAACGGAATCTGTACTTGCTTACTATTATTATAGTCATATCTACAAAGAGCCATGCATGACATCCTTTCAAACAAAGTAGAAATGGATGAGAGAAGTCTTAAATGGTCATCCAATTCGATGTGTCAATGCTTTTAGAATGAGTTCAAAGGTATTTAATTTATTGTGTGAAGAGTTACAGAAAAAGTACGGGTTGAAGTCAAGTGACAGGATGTCAGTTCACGAGAAGGTTGGTATATTTGTATATACACGAGCCCTAGGTATTTCTAACAGGATGTTGGTGAGAGATTTCAACGTTCAGGAGAAACAATCAGCAGAGCATTTCATGAAGTGCTAGAATCGATTAGTGGGAGGAGTAAAGGATATATGGGTCTTGCACGTGATGTCATAAGACCAAAAGATCCAACTTTTCAGTTTATTCCATCCCATATATCTAACGATCATAGATACATGCCTTACTTTAAGGTAATCTATTAACTAGAAATAATTATCTATTACTACAAATTTTCTCTTAACTAGAATAATTATTCATCAATTTTCTAAAGATTGTTCTCTAACTATTAACTAGGACTGTATTGGATGTATTGATGGTACGCATATCGAGGCATGTATCCCGGAGAAAGAGCAAGTACCTTATAGAGGAAGGAAAGGAGTCCCTACTTTCAATGTCATGGCTGTATGTGATTTTGATATGTGTTTCACATTTATATCAGTCGGTTAGGAAGGATCGGCTCATGATACACGTGTCTTTCTTCATGCAATTGAGACACCATCTATGAACTTTCCAAAGCCTCCTCAAGGTAATTTAAATAATAATAAAATATATTTTCAAATTTAAATGCTTTTTAATTATTTTTTTATTTTTAATAGGTCGGTATTACTTGGTTGATAAAGGATATCCAGATCGAAAAGGATATTTGGTACCATATCCGAGGATAAGATACCATCAGTCACAATTTGAAAATGTGTTACCAACTAATGCCGAAGAAGCATTTAATCGTGCCCATTCATCTCTTCGAAGTTGTATTGAAAGATCATTCGGAATTCTAAAAAAAAGATGGAAAATATTAACTAGAATGCCCAGATTCAGTGTGGATACACAAGTTGACGTGATAATGGCGGCATTTGCATTGCATAACTTCATTCGAATAAATTCCGAAGATGATCTAATGTTTACCGTGCTCGAGAAACATCCACAATATATTCCTAGTGAGGAGCTACAAGATGATCCTAGTACAAGCTCTGGCTTTGCTAATTATAGAGAAACCAGCAGTGGGATGAAAGCAACTCGCAATAATATTGCAAATATGATATGGAATGCAAGAAGATAGATAAAAGAACATTTGGTTTATATTTTATGATGCATGCAGATTTTTTTATGACGTAAGAAGAACATATTTTGATTGTTTTATCTATTATTATTTCAATTTTATTTTTAAAGAATTATATCATTTGAATATTAAATATAAATTTTTAATAACCAGGATAATTACATTAACAACGCTAATAAAAATATAATTTCAGATATGTCCTTTTCTGTCATTTTTACTTTTAAGCTCGCTTATCAGCTTGTTTTGCCAAACAATTATTTTTTATTGAGCTAGCTTATCAGTTAACAGCTATCAGCTATCAGCTATCAGCTATCATCTCGTTTATCAGCTAGCATCTCGCTTATCAACTATAAGCTAACTTATCAGCTATCTCTACCAAACATACCCTTAGTAGTAGTTTTATAGCTTATTTACTCTAGCTTATTGTACTCTTTTAGCTTATTTCAAAGTGCTTATTGTATCAACTTTTGCTCATTAATGAAGGTAATGTTTTATCTTATAGTTCCATAGCTTATTTCTTCTTCTTCTACTCTTTCTTTTATTTTCTTTTTCTTTTATATCTTATCTAATAAGCCATATAGCTTCTTCCTTATAGCTTTTTGTGGTTTATTGGAATGGCTTATTTGTGATAAGCTCTCTTATAGCTTATTCATTTTAAGCCTTTTTCATATCTTTTTATCTTTATTAAGCTTAACCTTATAGCTTATTTAGAGATTATTTAGACTAACTTTTTGGATAAGCTTTTCAATAGCTTATTCAAATAATCACTTTTTATTTCTTAGTTTCTTTTTTAAAATTTCTTTTGTGGAAAACGTAGAGGGTGAATATGTTCCCGTTTAAAAACTTAAATATTTTGTATCAAACACCCGATCAAGTGTGACGTAATATGAAAAGTGTCAACAATGGTTATTCAATAACGCTTTCAATTGTGTGGCCTATAATTGAATTGTTATAATTACGTAACTTGAATCGGGAGAGGAGAGTTAGTAGTGAAAATTAGGTGAAAACCGTTTTGTCTTGTGAGATAGGAATATGCTCATAGGAATTGCGAAGCTCGTTTGAAGATTTTAGAACTGTTTGACTATTGTTGAATTAACTCACCTAGGAATAGAGTGAATTATTCACCTTAGAAAAATCTAATGACCTCGGGAGAGGCATTAGATTATCTTAGAATCTTCGCTTTCAATAAATTGGGAAATTACATAAATTATATTAATCAAGATTAATTCGGATTAATCGAGGCGAATTCTCAATCCTAGATTCTTCTCTTATTTTATCTCCTTTCTTTGAATTATTGATTTTGTTATTTGTTTAAGAACACGGAACTCAACAAAACGATACCGAAACGAACTCGGATGACAAAAAGTGCATAATTAATCATTCTCGGAATGACGAAACGGTCACAACAGTGTCGCTAGGATGGACTTCCGCCAAAAAAATAAAATTACCGGAAATCGAAATTGCGGATATTACACATACATATCTATCACGAAGGTCGGTTCTACCACCACAATGAAATATAAAAATAAAGATAAATCTGGAGTGTGGATTACCACTCCTGTAAAATTAAACCTTGTCACGGTACTAATTTATACAATCACCTTGTGAGTTGTGGAACAACGAGTGATAAAATATAAGAACCGTGCAAAAAAAATCTAAAAGAGTGATACACGAGCGTTGAATGATCGAGAAATACACGTGAGGATCTTGTGAGGATTAATTTATGTGTCTAAACAAAAAAGAAGGCAAAAGAAAAAGAGCAAAAAAAAACACACAAAAAAAGAGTAAAAAAAAGAGCAAAAAAGCCAAAAAAAGGAGCCAAAAAGAAAAGCAAAAAAAGGAGCAAAAAAATGTCGAAATCCGATATTGATAAAAATGAAGGAAATGAAACCCTTCAAAACATCTAAGAACTCACACCCAATTAATTACAAGACAAGATCGACAAGAAGAAGCGATCAAATATTTACAAAAAAATAAAGAGGACGAGCACCACCATAGAAGAAGGAATTCGAGTCCCATCCATATAGAGAGTACGAGGACGAAACATTCTTCGACGATGAAACTTACCAAAATCGAGGAGGACATGGTCGAGGAGGTTGGAGAGAACAAGGTAGACGGTCTGAAAGGAAAGGACAAAATGAGGAAGACCGAAGTATGGGAAATATAAAAATAAAAATCCAAGCCTTTGAAGGGTGGAGCGATCCAGACACATACATTGACTTGGAGAAGAAGTTGGAAACTATATTCGAATGCCACAACTATGCCAGTACTAAGAAAATGAGGTTAGCAATAACTGAATTTTCCGAATATGCTAGCATTTGGTGGGACCAACTTGTGACGGATAGAAAGAGGAATTGAGAGAGGCCAATTAATAGTTGGGAGGAATTAAAGATTGTAATCCGTAGAAGATTTGTTCCTAATTATTATCATAAGGAATTATTTTCTCGTCTTCAATCCTTAAAACAAGGTCCAAGGAGCATCGAAGATTTCCGAAAGGAAATGAAGATGTTAATGATCTGGGCCGATGTGATGGAGTCGAGGGAGGCCACAGTGGCGAGATTTCTACATGGCATGAGGGCGGAGATCTCTAAAAAAGTTGATAAACAACATTTTGTTGAGTTCGAGCACATGGTATATGCAACGATCAAAATTAAGAGGAACTTGTGAAGGGAGGCAATAATACTTACTCCACAGGGTACACAACGCCTTGGAAGCCTCAAACAGGAAATTGAGACGTACCCAAGGGAAGATTTGATAGAAGCACCGTGAAGGGAAAGTTTGAAGTGGAAAGTGCTAGTCGAACAAAACCTGAAGTCAATTATGCATCCGTAGAAAACACAAACACGATAAATAGGGACATCAAGTGTTTCTGATGCCACAGGTGAGGACACATTGCATCCCAATGCACTAAGAAACGAGCAATGATACTTAGCGAGAACGGAGAATATGAAGCAGATGATGAAGAGGAGGAAGAAGGGAAAGAATAAAGTGATGAAGTAAAGCTAGAATTTGCACCCACGCTTGTCATTATGAGGGTGTTTGTAAAGGTAAAGGAGGAAGACAGCAACGAACAACGAGAATTTTTTTCACACTAGATGTTTTGTGAAAAATAAAAATTGTAACTGAAGTTTCAGCAATGTGGCTAGTGCAATGCTACTTGAGGGGTTAGAATTACCAACGAGGCGACATTCTAAGCCTTATAGACTTCATTGGCTAAATGATTGCGGAGAGGTTCGGGTGAATAAACAAAAACTCATAACCATCACAATTGGAAAATACCATGATGATATCCTTTGTGACGGTGTACCAATGCACGATTGCCATATTTTATTGGGTAGACCATGGGATTACGATCGAGATGCCCAACTTAGCGGGAGGAAAAATTGTTACTCATTTGAGAAAGATGGGAGGAAAATCATATAGTTCCCATGACGAAAATACAAATCCATGAAGATCAAATTCGACTCCAAAAATAAGTTGAAGAAAAGGTAAAAGAAAAAGAAAAACAAAAAAATAAAAATAAAATGAAAAAGAAAAATAAAAAGAAAAGAAAAAAAGAAAAAAAATCGAAAAAAATAAAAAGTCGAAAAAATGTTTATTTATAAGTGCAAAATAAATCGTTAAAGAAGTTGAGGAGGGGCAACCCGCATACTTACTTCTTACCAAACGAATTTGCACTCTTGACGATGATAAAAACCGGAATTTTCTGAGTATTAAAAAATTATATTGCAGGACTTTAATGATGTTTTTTTGGATGAGCTACCACCCGGTTTGCCACCAAAAAGAGGGATCGAGCACCACATCGATTTTGTGTCAGGAGACGTCATTCCAAACCGACCGACATACCGAAGTAATCCTGAAGAAAATAAGGAGATTCAGAGGCAAGTCGAAGAGTTATTAAGTATTGGGCACGACCGAGAAAGTTTGAGTCCTTGTGCCATTCTTGTAATTGTCGTACCAAAAAAATACGGGATTTGGAAAATGTGCACCGACTGCCGAGCGGTGAACAATATCATGGTAAAGTATCGACATCCAATTCCAAGGTTAGATGATATGTTGGACGAATTACATGGTTCACGTGTGTTTAGTAAATTGATTTAATGAAAGGTTATCATTAAATTTTTATGAAAGAAGGGGATGAATAGAAAATGACTTTTAAAACTAAATACGGATTATATGAATGGTTGGTAATGCCTTTTGGTCTTATAAATGCACCGAGTAATTTTATGCGGCTAATGAATCATGTTTTGTGTGCTTATGTTGAAAATTTGTTTTCGTATACTTTGATGATAATCTCATTTATAGCAAGAGTATAGACGAACACGTTGAACATTAAGATTGATTTTAATTACCTTGAGAAGGAACAATTATATGCTAGTCTTAAGAAATGTATTTTTTGCATGAGTGAGGTTATATCCCTTGGCTATGGCATTAGTACTAACAGGATAAAAATTGATGAAGAAAAGATAAGGGCCATACGAGAATGGCCTAGACCGACTAATGCATCTGAGGTAAGAAGCTTTCATGGTTTAGCAGTTTTTTATTAACGCTTTGTTAAAGATTTTAGCATGATTGCAGTCCCATTAAATGAACTTGTAAATAAACATGCTAAATTTAATTGGAATGATGATCAAGAAAATGCCTTTAACACATTGAAGGATAAATTATGCAACGAACCTATTTTAGCATTACCAAAATTTTCTAACACTTTTGAAATTAGGTGTGATGCTTTAGGAGTAGGAATTGGAGCGGTATTAATACATGGAAAGAGGTCGATTGCTTACTTTTGCGAGAAATTTGCAGGAGCGACATTGAACTACCCTACATATGATAAAGAGTTGTATGCTTTGGTTAGGGATTTATGACGTGGCAACACTATTTATGGCCTAAGGAGTTCGTGATTCACACGGATCATGAATTGTCGAAGCATCTCAAAGGGCAAAATGAGTTGAATAAAAGACATGCCAAATGGTTAGAGGAGACCGAATCATTTCCTTACATCATCAAGTATAAACAAAGTAAGGAGAATGTCGTTGCCGATGCATTGTCGAGAAGGTATGTATTACTTAATACGTTTTCTTCTCAATTGTTGGGATTTGAGCTCTTGAAAGGATCTTATGTGGGAGATAAAGATTTTGGCGTAATATATATTGCTTGCGAAACAAAAAATATGGATACATTTTATGGGGATGATGTATTTTTATTCCTTGAATATAGACTTTGCGTTTCTTTTTGTTCGACACGAGAGTTGTTAGTAAGGGAAGCACATAGTGCGGGATTAATAGGACATTTTGGAATTGTCAAAAACTTTTGCAATATTGCACGGACACTTCTTTTAGCCTAAAATAAAATATGATATTTATAAAATTGTCAATTTATGCATTATTTGTTGAAGGAAAAATCACGAGTTTTACCGCATGGTTTGTACATGCCACTTTTGGTTCCTAACGAGCATTGGGTTGATCTTTCTATGGACTATGTGTTAGCCTTACCAAAGGTAAAATTTATTTGTGATTCTATATTTGTCATCCTTGATAGATTTAGCAAAATAACACATTTCATTGCATGTCACAAAATCGGCGATGCCACTCATATTGCAAATTTATTTTTCAAAGAAAATGTTCGTTTACATGGAATGCCCAAAATCATAGTGTTTGATCGGGATACTAAATTTCTTAGCCATTTTTGGAAAGTTTTATGGGCGAAACTGGGAACAAAATTACTTTGTTTGATAACTTGTCATCCACAACTGATGGCTGAACTGAGGTAGTTAACCGAATATTTGGTCAATTGTTACGAACTGTTGTTAACAAGAACTTGAAAAATTGGGAAACATCTTTACCATTCATTGAATTTGCTTATAACAGAACCGTTCATTCTACCACTACATTTTCTCCATATGAAATTATATATAGTTTTAATCCGGTAACCTTTAGACTTGTTGCCTATTCCTATAGATGACATGAGCAGTATCGATGGCAAGAAGAAAAGGCTGAAATGATCAAATATCTGCATGCAAAAGATTCAAGAACAAATTAGAAAAATGCAACGAACATAATGTACGAATAAAGAATAACGGACGAAAGCAAGTATTCTTTGAACCAGGTGACCGGGTTCGGGTTTAGTTGAGGAAAGAGAGGTTTCTCGCACAAAGGAAGTCGAAGTTGATGCCGAGGGGAGACGGACAATTCCAAATTTTAGAACGCATCAATGATAATGCCTACAAAGTGGATTTACCTGGTGAATATAATTTTTCTGCTAACTTCAATGTTGCTGACTTAAGTCCTTTTGAATTTTCATATTCGAGGACGAATCCTTTTGAGGACGGGGGGAATGATGTGAATCAAGAAGCAGTAAGTGAGAAGGAAGAAGAACTATACATTCATGTGGGACCAATAACATGATCACGAGCAAAAGCGATAAAGAATTCATTAGCAGTGCTCATACAAAATCATTTCAATCAGATCGATAACCATCAATATAATAAATATTTATTTGTGTCATTGAAGCCGTCACATGTTAGATCAAAAGTGTTGATGTCATCATTCCAAGCGATAAGCCTAACTGAAGCAGTTTTTGTAATTCAGATGTATCTCCCACATATAATGTCCAATTAAGCTCGTATTAACACCATCGGAAACCTAAGAAAAAGTATCTCCCACATATAATGTCCACATAAAATTTTTATGTTCATAATGACATCAAAATCGGATATTTGCAGTAGTGAAAACACTGTACAAATGAAAGTAGGCGTTGGAACTTTCATATGAGATACACATTCATATTTTTGTCATAACTTTCACGTCTGATATCCTCTTGAGACGATTCAAGTGGGTTTGTAAAGCTAAGAGGCAGTACTACAGTTATATAGAAGACACTAAGATCAAAATGGGAAGTTTAGGAGCCCTTATGCCACTAAAACGATAATAGAATATTTTTTAACTTTGATTTCTTATTTTCAAAACTTAAGTCTTAGTCTTTGATTTTTGTCCCCCTAAAAATGTGTTGACTCCTTGGCTTATTGATTGATTAGTCATTGATCAGACTTTAGGGCCTTTGAATATTGAATTTATAATTTCTTAGTCTTCATAAGATTTATTTTATATTTTTATATTGTAATAGTTGTAGGAATTTTGGCTCTAAATAACCCTCATTTTCATTTGTAAGAATATTTTGAAATTTATCAAAATTGGGAGGGTTTGTGTTAGCAAACTTTCTTCTTATTCTGTTGATTGTCTTCAAGATATAAATCGTGATTTCAATTCACTTATCGACGCGTTAGAAGACCCGTGGCGTGTTTGAATCGCACCTTTCGGTTTGCTACTGTGCTAGAGGGCTTGAAGTAAAACAACAATTTACTTAATATTGAAATGATCTTGAAAACTAAAATCATACTAGTGACCGTGGTTACCACGGCACGTGGTGTGGGGTCACATCCCTTCGAACGTGAGGTTCGATTGGGCACATATATCTTACCAAGTTGACAATTTAGTCAAGTTGTTAGTTCCCCATATCTCTTTATATCCTTCTATCGATGCACATATAGTATGGTGAAGATACATATAAACTTATATCATATTATTGTTGGCAGTACCTGCTTTCTTAAAATCGTTTGATGCATACATACTGACAATTCAATGTAGTTAAGATTTGTCTATTGTCACTAAATGTACGCACAGAGCGGGCCCTATATAAATACTGGTAAATCTATTGTTTTGGTCCCAAAAAAAGGTGTACTTTTGGGGCTCAAAATTCATACACCCTTATATATATATATATATATATATAGGCTGAATTAAGTTATTATTCTATTTTATTTTAAAAATAATGGCATTGGACGAAATAAAATTTCCTGAAATGAAATTAACAAAATCCATACTTAATATTAAAAGAGAGTCGCAAGAAAATTTAAAGGACATGTGTCATCACCACATTATTTCTCTTTTTAAAAATCTTAAAAAAATGGATATTTAGTTTGGGAGGGAAGTTAGAAGGTTATTCCATATATAATATCTACCAATTAAAAATTTTCTCTCATTTTATTTCTTTTATTTTTAACTTAATACTTTAAACAATTATAACTTTTTCGTATCAATTTTATTTTGATAAAAAAAATATATCAAATTAATTCTTACTTCGTACTCTTTAATTTGACATCCATATAGTATACATATAAAGTAATTTAAATATAATAATGATATATTAGATGATTAAAAATATTACCATATAAAAATATAAGAATATTGAAAAAATATATATTTTTAGTTTATTTTCATACTTTTGTACTTCAACAGTTATTTGATTTTTTAGAATTATTTTGTCCTGATTGTAAAATAATAAAATAGTTATAATAATGCCAAATCATATAAAAAAAATTTATATTAATAAGAATATGGGTTGGATACTTTTAATGAAAGTTGATAATAATAAATATAATTTAATTTATTATTTATAAAATTAGATATAAGACTCAATTGTCCTAGGTGAAAAATAAATGCCTAAACTTAATTAAATTATGGTTTTCCTATGTGCCCTTAGATTTATAAATTAAAACAAATCAAATAATAATTTATGTGTACGTGCGTGTATATTGGCCCACGTATATTTTTTTAATAAAATTACAATATTATTGAAATTCAAGCACATATTACTAATATAATAAAATATTTAATATTTTACGCATATGACTAAAAATTGAGTTGGTTCCATTAGGCATCAGCAAATAAAATTACATATACCCTCGACTAACGCTACCTTTTCCGCTCCCACGTCCCGCTCGCTCACCGATAATTTCTGTTTCTCTCCTCCACAGCTCCCGTTCCCCACGGTTCCTGTTCGCTCCGCTCGCCGCGTTGTCGCACGCATTGCCTCGTCGATCAAAATGATGCAAAAAGATTTGACTGATTTCCTATGTTATCAATTGAAAAGGCTGTAGTGAAATAAATAAACTATAAAGACTTTATTAATAGATTTGTATGTGGCTAGCAAAGTGCATAAATAAAATAAAAAATTGAATAATTTTCAAGCTAATTAAATTACGTCTTAATTTTATATTTGATACGGTCATGCTTTATGCCCCAATTTAGCTCGAGCGGCCCCTTCTTAAATCTACACACACCCACATGGTGTGTGTAGGCGTGATACAAAATAGTGAGATTCAGTGGTAGGATTGAATTTTCCATTACCAGCATTTCATCCTTCTCGGAGCAAGTTTAGATTGAAGGGCAAATTGTATCCGGCAACTAGTGGCGGATCCATAACTTTCAGTGATCGAGGGCACATATATAATTAACAAATAATAATTCTATGATAAATATTTTTTTCTAATAGTAAGAGATAAGGTAAATTTTAAGTATTTTGTTTCTATTATAAAGAGATAGGGTGTTTTTAGTTAAAAACAATAAAATGAATTAAAAATTGGTGTCCTAAACATTCTGACTATGGGCAACTCCCCATGATTAGGCTGTAGATTGTTAGGTGCTTACCTTGCTATATTGAGAATAATATATATTTATATATATATTTAATTTTATAAATATATATCACTCCTTTGGCATATAAGGTCCTGTTCTTTTGGACTTATTTTTTAGTTTTGATTCGATTCGCCTGTGCCTATTGATTCGATTCAGTCATTGAGTCCATTCGATTCAATTGATTCCAATCTGGATTGAGTTCGCGTCGATTCGCTTCTTCTTCTTCTTCTTCTTCTTATTATTATTATTATTATTATTAATCTTAATTATTATTATTGTTATTATTACTAATAATATTTATCGTTGTTGATGTTGATTATTATTATTATTATCACTATTATTATTATTATTAATCTTAATTATTATTATTATTATTACTAATAATATTCACTATTATTATTAATAATATTTATTATTATCGTTGTTGTTGTTGATTACTATTATTATTATTTACCATTATTATCAATGTTATTATTATTATAATTATTATCGTTATTGTTATTAATATCATTAATATTATTATAATTTATCCTTATCAAATAGATCTCAACTTATCATTTATATTTTATTATATTATTATTTTTATTATTATTTTTATTATATTTATTATGTTTATTTTTATTATTATTATTACTATTATTATTTTTATTTACCCTTAATATATATTTCAGTTCAGTTCAGTTCAATTCAGTTCAATTTCATTCAATTTAGTTCAATTTAATTTAATTCAATTCAATTCATCTTCGTTCACTCCAAAACAAAGACTAAGTGCTCATTTTGAAGTCATAGAGGACATTACTTTAACATCCCAAACCCAACTGGGAGCCAAATCCATTTAATAGTAATGTGATCGTTGACTTTAGTTCACATGATACGTTTAAAATTAATATCATTGGCATCGAGAAAATTTACTATTTAGTTAGGAGGTACTTTATAATAAGTTCCTTAATATTAGTTCTGTTACTACAAAATACATAAATATTAAAAAAATTAATGATAATTAGCTAATTTCATATTTATTTTTATTAATTACATTAATTTAATAAACCAGCTATATTAATTAATATATTTATATATGTTTGAAGATGAAGAGCCCAAAAAAAATTAAGGAGGTATACTTGGAACTTCTTTTTATAAATTTGCATGAAAATAGAAAATAATATACATGAGATAAATTTTATTTTCAAACAGGACTAGTATTAAGGGACGGAGGGAGTAATAATATATTATAAATTAATAATTTACTAATTTAAAAGCTATCTTTCTAATATGATGAAAAATGTTTATTTTAATAAAAATTAGTGTATTTTTAATTAATATATGCATCACATTGAGCAAATTACAGTAAAACCTCGATAATTAAATACTCTTGGGATTAGAAAAAAATTCATTTAGTGAGTTATGTACTTATCGATAAATGAATATATTATTCGTTAATCGATAAATGAATTTTTATTCATTTAGATAGTATTTTATATTTTTATTTATTTCGTATGATTAATAATTTTACATATAGTGTACAAATACATATATAGACTAAGTACATGCACCATATACTAATAAGATTCATACTTAGAGTCTATATTAGGAATACATGTACCATACGAAACTACTTGCTACAGCACGAGCAGTAATCACTCTATGAAACTACGCACGAGCGTAATATTCAAGAGATTTTGTTTGCACTATAAAAGTCAAGGATGTGATGTATTTTGGTGGAAGGAAAAAACAAACAACTTTAGGCGCCTTTTTGTGAAGAAATGACTCCTTATATGAACATTATTGATTGAAAAAAATATTTTTGTTTTTTATGGTATATATATAAATGTCTTATGGATTTAATAAATATTCATTTATGTTTACATGGGGTCTTTGAGGATTCAAAAGAAAATATCCATTAATATATTTATCGAGTTTATTCATTTAGCCCCTTTGCCCAACTCCAGACCAGAAAAAATTATTTATTTAGTGAGGTTATTAATTTATTGATCGTTTATTTATTGAGGTTTTATTGTAATATAATAAATATATTTATCAAAATAGAAACCTTAGAATCAGCTCAAGCATATATGAGTTTAACAAGCAACCAAAAACATATTCTTATTTTACTAAATTGACTTAGTTATTTTTGTATTAAAAAATTATTAATTTATGATAGTGATTGGACCACCAATTTATATAAGGGTTTGCTGAAAAGTTATTATCTTATTATCTTATTAAAATCGTTATTCCTTCATTCCCAAAATGGTTGGCTGTTTTTTTTTTTTTTTTTTTTTTTTTAAATTTCCCAAAATGGTTATTGTGTTTAATTAAAACCTATTAACTATTCTGACAAATAACAAAAGAAGTCAAAACTCTTCCAATTTTAAGTAAAGTGAAAGCCAGACAACCATTTTAGAAAGAAATGAGTATTTAGGAAGTTTAGTAATTTTATTGAATAATAATTTATAGAAGTTACACTGTATCATAAATAAAATAATCACGACTGAAGTAAGTTTTTTCCCCATTAGCTCATTATACCCAAACGTCCATCCATTTAAATTTGTTGGCTTTGCACCTATTTCATTTAATCGCTCCGTTCCTCTCTTCCCTATTCGTCTCTCGCGTACCTTCATCAATCTCCTCACCCTTGGTCGATCGATCAACCGCACTTCAAGCGGTATACTATTATTAACTAAATAAAAGTAATAGGAGAAACCATTAATTACATCGACATATATGCATAGAACTAAATCAAGAAGTCGCGTGGCATTTCAACCTGATTCTTCTGATAGATTACAACGACACAGTGCCTGAGCCTGATGAAATTAGCGGTGTGAGTTTTATCCTCTAATGTGGGGATAGGCTTATCATGCAGACTGCATAACGCCTCTCACCTAATTCCGTCAATTACCATGATTTAATCTCTCCATCAATCCCTATCGAGCCAGGGTGGGGGCTCTTGGGGCGAGTTCGTTTTTGCTACAACTAAATCAAGAAATTTGCAGTTGTATTAATTAATCCAGATAAGGTGGACGTTGACTCATTAAAGCCGTATCTCTTCAACAGCCAACCACATATGGGGCATATTGGTAACTTTTCAAAGTTACTCTTTGACAATTAACACCTCCTAGATTTACCTCTATATATATATATAGAGAGAGAGAGAGAAGCCAATCCAATAGTAGTCTCATCCCAAAAAACATACTACTATAATATTATCAACTCTTTCGAGAAAGTGTGAGGTAAATGGGTTCTAAAGTAGTTGTTTTTCTTGGCCTTCTCTTAGCTATGGTTCTCATTTCCTCAGAAGTATCGGCTAAGGAACTGGCAGAGACTTCCAATACTGTCAGACATGCGTAAGCATTGCCCACGATATCTATTGTTTTTGTACACTTTCATTGTCTTAGTTGTCTATGAATATTTCGTTCCATTTTCTATGCTATATTTTACAATCGAACGATACTGGATATAGATGTTACGTGTAAAAGAAAATATCATAATTGCACGAATATATAGTGTAGTGAATCAATTTCTAAATACATAGAAATTGGACTTTGAAACCATCTACTCATCATCAATATATATATATATATATAAATATATATATTGTACGGTACATGAAATCTATCAAACTAAACATCGATTGTGGATTTTTATATAACACAGATAAGGAAGCTGAGAAGACAGGTGAAACTGCAGTACATAATGTCAAATATCCGAGAGGTGGATATGGAGGTTATCCTGGTGGTGGAAACTACGGTGGCTGGCACGGTGGATACCCTGGACTTGGTGGCATTGGTGGTGGACATGGTGGCTAAGGCGGTGGACGCGGTGGCTTTGGTGGAAGACGTGGTGGGTATTGTCGTTATGGATGTTGTGGGTGGAGTAACAACTACCGAGGCAGTTGCCGGTGCTGCACCTATGCCGGTGAGAAGGTGGATGCTGAACCTCAAGCCAAGACTCACGACTAAGAATTAGAAATTAAGAAGCTGGTGTTGTTAAAATAAGTATGAATAAAATGCATGCAAACACCAGAGCATGCATGCATGCGTGTGTTTTAGGGTCGTGAGAGTGTCGTAGCTTGTACTCGTTTTGCTTTGGTGTACTAGAGAGTTTTATAAATTTGCTTTGATGTCTGCATCTTCTAACTACCTAATGTTATGTTTTAATTCTAACATGGAGGAAACTTCTACTTGCTAACCTTAATTATCAACTATTTTTTCAGATTATGATCTTAATTATTCATTTCTTCCATTACAAACCTCGATTTCACGAATTTTACACTTAACTATCTTTCAGCCGGAAAAAGAAAATATTCGGGGGGTTTTTCAGACACGTAAAATTAAAGTTGGTAACTGTAAAATATTAATAAATTCGTTGATTATTAAGGTTTGTAAGCATAATTTTTCGAAGAGGTAACTCCTTATCCCAATTAAAAAATGGAAATTATTTTTGTATAATCTAGTTATTATTGGAAAAGGTTTGCGATTATAAGATATCTTCAAAAATCTAGTTTTTTAAATTTTTTTTGATTATTTTAATAATTTCTTTTTTTTTATAGAAATCATTACAGATTCTTTTAATCTAATAACACCAGATTTTCAAAATTATTGTAGATTTTAAAATTAATCTTGATAACTCAAAATAATTTTTGTTCTTACAAAAATTAGATTTTTGAGAATAAGTTTTAGATTTTTAAATCAACTAGTTCTCAGAGATGTTAATAGAGGAAAATGTACAAAATAAAACAGCACATTTTTTAATTAACTGTGAGAGTAAGATTTTTTTTTTTTTTTTTATAAATGGATAATTAAAGTTGCCAAATAGAAAAATGGTTGATAATTAAGGTTGAAAAGTACAATTTTCCTATTAATTATTCGTGTTATCCCCCCAAAAGTTGTTAAGTGTAAACTTTCATCATCAACATCATCAACAGCACCTTAATCCCAACTATGTTGGGGTCGGTGGCATGAAGATTATAGTGTCGTTTAATTGTCTAAAATTAGTTAACACCATAACTCATGCAAATAACAAAGTGGCAAAGTTTTACGCCGGATGCCCTTCCTGTCGCAATGTTAAGTGTAAACTTTATGGAATTAAAAATTGTTACATTAAATATGAACAATTAAGGTTATTAATGAAAAATAAATTACAAATAATGAAATAAAAAATATGGTGTAATTATGATCTCTTCCCGAAAAATATGTCTATCTGTATATGCATTCTGCACACACATACACGTATGTACCAGGATTTATATAATTCATAAAAACGAAAAATAACTAACAAGAGCAAGAATAAGAACAAGAAATTTGAGTATCATTGAGCCAAAATGTGAGGCAAGAGGACATTTAGGGCTTTAGAGTAATAAGCTATTTCTAAAAAAAAAAAAAAAAACAATCAAGTTAAACAAGAATGAAAGCTAAAATACGGGCTAAAAACATTACGAACATAAATACATAAAACCTATATCTGAATCCGCTAGTATACGCGTACATGTGACGTTGTTGTCAGTTTCTGTGTTATTATAAATTTAACTAGATATAATAAGATACTTGCTAAACATATAAAACTGATAATAACGTTACAAGTACATATATTTACAAGCATTAGATTTCTACGGGATTTTATTTGTTTTAGATGTACCAAAATCAATAGACATGCACAATGTCTGATTACCTCAAAGATAAACTTCGATTTTGTAAATTCAACATTTAAGTTTCACTAGTGGATTGTTAGTCTAGTCTATTTACAGTAAAACCTCTATAAATTAATAATGTTGGGACCAGGATATTTTATTAATTTAGCGAGATATTATTATATCGATAAATTAATAAATTATTAATTTAAAGAGTTGACTTATATTCGTGAGCAACTCTCAAATTAATGCATTGAAGAAATTATCGTGGATACCGTTCAAAATTCGATTGATGATGAAGTTGATGATGATTCAGTACCTTTGGAACCGGTCACTCGGAAAGAAGCATTGCAAGCGGCAACAACTCTTCACAACTTTTTGTTGCAATACGAGAATACAGTGCCTCAACTCTTAAGTGCAATTGGGAGATTTAAAGATGAATTCAATATAGATTTGAAGTTCGCAAAAAAACAAGTGACTATAGATTTATTTTTTACTAGACAATTCTAGAATTTTGGAATATTTTAGTAATTATTAATTTATAGTTTCGCTGGGACCAATATATTTACATTGGGATTTTCAAAAAAATTATTATTTTATTATTTTATCGATTGGGGTCCAAATTTATACTGGTCCCAAGTTGGAACCGGACAAATTATTAATTTTATCAAGGTTATTAATTTATCGAGTATTAAATTATAGAGGTTCTACTGTAGTAACTTATTTTTGATTAAAATACAATTTTTTAGTTTATGTAATGATGAAGGTAAACAACTCGTTTTAACATCTATTTTCATTTATTACTTTATTTCTTTAAGTTCTTTATCCAATCAAAATATTATAATTTATATGACTTAAATATTAATTTGAAAAAAATTATTATAAAGTTAAATTAGATATTGATGTTTCCAAAGCACATCTATTCTTTTTTTTTCACGGCAAAATTTATTTTTCGAACTCCAGTCTTTTTCTAAGGAGGGGGTAACAAATATCCAACTGTAAGATTTACAGAAAAAAATGTGTATACAAATTTAAGAGATAAAAGGAGAGAAGAACCATATTCCATCTGTCACATCTGAAATATAATATTTGGTCAAATAAAAGTACTTTTTAAAAATATAATATTTCATTAAGTAAATCGAATCACATCACACGGTATTCACAAAATTTACACATTTATCACCGTCAATCATTTTTTTAAAATACATAAAGTTTATTTGAAATGTTGATTAAGAAGAGAAAAAAGGAACCACCACTTATTATGAAGGAAAAAATAATTGTGGCACGAAAAATCCCATTAAGGGAAGAATTAAGGAATAAAGAAGACAAAAGACGGCTGACTTTTTTTAGGATTAGAGTGGATGAAGAAAGTTAGTCGGGTAGGTGAGCGTGAGATTGAAAGATCACGAGTTCGATTCCTTCTACCAATATTTTTAGTTGGCGCATCGCGAGAACTGCACAGTGTGGTTTCTGGTTGAACTGCAGTATTACGTCCAATGTAGAGGTTTATCAAGTCTTGTATTTCAAAAGTAGCGGCTGCGGGTTCCCCCTCATTCCAAAAAAAAAGAAAGAGTGGACGAAGGAGGAGACCATTAGTGCTAAATCTTAAAACTTCATTTTCAAGAAATGTTCGATGACAAAATGTTCGTTTAATGGTATTTCTCCGTCCCTCCTCTAATAGTCCATCAGTCCATGAAATACGTTTAATTAATTTTATTTTGAGACGTCCATAAAAAATATTCTCTTTCTATTTTAATATAGAGATGTTAAACGGGCTAACCCTAGCGGTTCCATTTGCTACTGTGAGCTAAATTCATGCCAAAAAGCCGGATTTAAACGGCCAGGAAATATCGGGCTAACCCTAACCCTAACGGGTTTCGGCTAAACGGCTAAACGGGCTAAATATTTAAAAATCTATTTTTTATTTTTATAAGTCATAAACAAAAAAACGAATAATATATTTTATATATATAGTAACAACTATACTATAATAAATATAACAAAATATACTTTCATGTATATACATATATATACACACACTATATTAACAAATACTATAATAATATATATTATATATAATATTAATATATATTACACATACTATAATATTAATATATGTTATATAAATATATTATTACTGTAAGTTGAAATTAACACTATATATATAGATATATATATCGAAAATAATAATGGCCGGACTAAACGGTTCGGGCCAAAGTCTGGATTTAAACGGCCATTAAATATCGGTCCTAACCTTTTTTGGCGGGTTAACGGGCTGAATTTACGCCCGAGCCCGTTTAACATCTCTATTTTTATATATAACTTTGCATAAATCTCATAACTTTTATCCCAAATTTTCTATTTAATTGCAAAAAATTACCGATGGTCCACTGTTCAATCTTACAACTCATTTTGACCATAAAGTTATGAAAACATATATTTAATTATGATATGACATTAAGAACAACGAATTTATTATAAAATTTATTTTTTAAAATATTATAATTTTTATAATTATAAAATTATGAATAATCACGATCAAAGTATTGTTAGTTTGACCAGAAAGCCCAAGTTCGTTGTGACGGGAGTAAATGAATTATTATCACCGGTAAAACAAGTAGTAGTAAACGAGCTCAATCAATGCAATTATTATGGGTTAGATTGGAAGCACATCACCATATTCATGTTTTGTTAATATTTGTAAAAATTTCATAACAAACTTATATTTAGAGACGGATGGAGTAAAAATTTCATAACAAATGTCATGTTTTGTTAATATTTGTAAAAATTTCATAACAAACTTATATTTAGAGACCGATTGAAGAAATCTTCAATCAGGTGGAATTTGAGTTCTTGACATTCTATTACTCAAAAAGGTCGAGTTCGGGGGCCGGGGCCGGATGGGCCCTTTGTGCCGCGGCACCACCTTGCCCGCCCCAGGGTCGGTTCTGTCTCCAGTGACAAAATGCTAGGTAGATGTGAGAAACTCATGGATAGTTCAATGTATGTTGTCGGACTTCACTTAGGACACCAGACACGTTTAGTTTCTAGGAAGTTTGGCCTTAGAAAATATTCAGATTAGATTTTTATGTTTAGTTTAATTTTAATGGATCTGAAAAATTATAAAATTCTCAAAATCAATAAAAATTATACAACTTCCCTAGATTCTTATTCCTTGATTTTTGATAGAGATTCTGAATCATTATTTGTGGGAATCTCGTTTATATTGTTATTGTAGGAATAATCTTATATACTAAAAGCTTAAGTTGTCTTATAAATGCAAAGTGCTCACAATAAATGTTTCATGAATTGAAAGTGAAATGTGAAAGCTTCATGTGTTAGCACATTGATTTAATAGTCATGCATAAGGGTAAGTACATAGGAATCGTGCACATTAAACACGAAGAATACAACCAAAAATGCCATGAATGCATAAATTAAACACACCAATTAGTGGTTAGTCTTTTTACCTTCCCGTCCATGAGTTACAAATATTTTATCAACTATATAATGTGTCAAAAATCACACACAACAAACCACAACTTCCTCCACATCGCGTGCACATTGGGCTACAACTTATTATGGTGGTAAAGTAAGCATCATATCGTCTTACTTATTTAGCATATTGATTTATATTATTTTATGTAAATTTCACGTGTATTTTTTGTGTGTAACAATGTTGGACATAAAGATGGTGGCTTAGGAGATTTGGTAGTAACATCATCTTTTCTAATGGTTTAAGAGATCCTACACATCGTTGTCTTATCAATTAAGTGGAACATGCACGAATATTTTTACTTTGATCGAAAATGCAATATATTGATTAACTGTATTTAAGTTACTAACGATCAACTATATCTATTTTTTTTGTAGCGCATCAAGAAGCATTAAAGAAAGAGATCGAGAAGTTACAAAAATTATGTCAAGAACAAAACATGCAAAAGGCCAATGAACAACAACGACAAAGACAACAACAACAAAAACAACAACAACAACAACAAGATCAACGCCGTGGCCACCGGTGGGATGAATACTTAGCATTCATATTAATAGTACGTTACAAATTAAACATGCAATATTTTACTTTATGTAATACCGATAAACGGGCTAATACTATTGATTCGTTAGCAAGTAAATTTATTGAAAATGATGTGACGAGCATTCAATTTTTAGTCAATAATTATTACTACACTTTGTTGGTGTATTTTAATATTTTTGCTCTTAATGTAGTTTTTTTGTCTTGCGTTGTGTTAATGTCACTTTTTTAATTAAACGTCTTGGAATATTGTGTGACTTTGATATTTGATATATGTGTAAATTATGTCGATGTTACATATTGCAAATGGTAGTATATAATAAAAATATAATAAAAATATTTTCACACTATCATCATAACAATGAGAATCTTCTAAATCGAAGAAGTATATAAAGGAGAAGAAAATTGTATTTCAAATGTTATCCACATATCACGAGGTAAGTATTATTCATTTGAGTTTGAGATCATGTGATTTATGTCGTCATACTGTAAATACTTAGAATGAGTTACTAATGAATGCTCCAAATTCGATATTATAGTTTATGGAAAAATGTTGTAATAATGCATTAATCAAAAAATAATTTATGTAAGTTACTCACATTAAAAGATTACATATGAAAAGCCTCATTTAAATATAACATTTTGCAAAAAAATCTCTTCACATTAAAGAAAGAGATTGACAAGTCACGAAAATTGTATCAAGAACAAAACATGCAAAATGCCAATGAACAACAACGACAAAGACAACAAGAAGAACAACAACAACAACAAGAACAACGCCACGGCCACCGGTGTCAATATAGATGAATACCTGGCATTCATATTAATAGTACGTTACAAATTAAACATGCAATATTTTACTATACGAATTATAATTTATTATACGAATTATAATTTATACTCTTGAATATACTAATGACTTTAATGTTTTATGTTTTTATAGTTTTGTTAAAAAGGAAATTTGTTTTATAGTTCGCTTTTAATAATGTAATTTATTTGAACAACGAAGTACGTCTTTCACAAAAAAATGAGAGTTTCAAACATGAACCGAAAATTAGTCCCGAACATTACGAAAAAAACAATTAGATCCAACCTGAGTGCATCGCATGGGTCCTGAGTCAGTCCAAACCTGTGTGCATTGCACGTGGATGAATATAAAAGGTCTCCAACATTAATGTCATCGCTTCATATTTAAAATAATTTATGTAACTTATACATATTAAAAAATTACATGTGAATAGACTTTTTTCAATGTAACATCTTGAAAAAAATCTCTTCACATATACTCTTTTAATGTCAATAAACTATTTTAAATGTGTGTCATGCTTAGAAATGTGATATCATCACAACTTAGATATATAATGACGAAAATAAGTTCTGAAGATTACGATATAAAAACTTATATACAGCCCATGTGCAACTCAATAAAGTATTCTAAGTACGTATAAAGTTTAGCAAATGTGTGACACCATGAAAACTTAAATATAAAATGACGAAAAGAAATGCCGAATATTACGCTATGAAAACTTCTATATAGCCCATGTGCATCGCACGTATTTTAAATCTATGAAAACTTCTATACAGCACATGTGCATCGCACGGGCATCATTGACTATCATAAGAAATAGTTATAACTTAGCCCAATGTATTAATATTAGTTAGTTCCAATTAAAAATGATAGAGTCAATACCAAAATAAATAGACAACAAATATTACGTAAAAAATACATCTTAAAAGATTACATGTCAATAAACTATTTTAAATACGTATCATGCTACAAAATGTATGCTACCATGACAACTTATATATACAATGACAAAAATACGTCCCGAATATAAAATGACGAAAATAAATGACGGATCCATGATCAAAATGACGAAAATTTGTGCTGAACAATAACAATTTAAATATATAATACCATCATATACAGCCCGAGGCATCGCCCGGGTCTGAATGACTCGTAATAGTAATATCTATAATAATAATTATAATTAATAATAAAATCATTAATACTAATACTATTATTATTAAAATTATTATTATTATTAGTGTCTATTTATTATTTTTAGATTTCTATGTTTAGTTTAATTTTAATAGACTGAAAAATTATAAAATTCTCAAGACCATAATATTGTACAACTTTCCCGGATTCTTAGGCCATCTCTAATGGTAAACCTTAATTTTATATTTCTATCCTACATGGTTGAGTAAATTTTTTAAAATTTTTATATGACGTGTTGAATTTTAGTAAGGATAGAAACGTGTAAATTTATTTTATCTCCAATGCGGTGTTTCTACTCTATATATTTACGTATTTTTAGGAAGATAGATAATGTAATTATCCAATCAGAGAATTATAAAATAAATTAGAATTTTTATAAGTATTTCTACATGTAGAAACACCTATAAAAATTTCCAATGTGACTCAGCTAACACATGGGATAGAAACAAACTTAGAAAACTGCATTGGAGTTTATTTTCTCTACTTTTTGTTTCTATCATAGAAATCCAACGGGATAGAAACACCCATTCGAGATGGCCTTATTCCTTGACCTTGTTTGATATTCTATGTGAATCTTGTTTATATTATTGTTATTATAGTAATAGTAATATTAATATCTGATACTAGTAATTATTATTAAATACAAAAATCATTAATAGTATTACTATTATTATTAAAATTATTATTATTATCAGTGTAATAATTATAATCAAAATAAATAAAATTGGTACTCTATATTTGATAACAAATATTATATTATTTATTATTATCAATATAATTATAATTAATATTATTATTTTCCATGTTCTTATTACTATAATAATGATTACAATAATAAAAATAATAGGATTTTTATTTGAGTCGAATTGTGTGCCTTTACATGTTATATATCTATATTTTGTCATATATTCGAAGATTGTAAAAAGTATATTTATAAACCTAGTAAATAGTGGAAAGTATTTATAATCACAACTTAATTATTATATGATTTATTTGATTAACTTAAATCAAACACTTGAAACACAAAATCCTGATATCCCTATTATGGCTCTGTTCGGCAAAAAGTTGCGGATAGCGGGTAAGCTAATTCATAGCGGATAAACTAGCTTATAACAGATGATATAGTGAAAAACGGATGAGCTAGCTGATTAAAATTAAAGTGTTTGGTAAAACTAACGGTTGAAGTAGCTTATAAACTAAAATGACGTAAATAGACATTTGTAATTAATGCTTAAAAATAAAAAAAAGCATCTAATGAAGGATAAAATGTAATACCCGCAATTTCGGATTTCGATGATTTTCTTTTTTTTTCCGACGGGAGCCCATTTTGACGACTCGCTCGTGATCGTTTCGTCATTCCGAGAGTATTTAATTCTGCACCTTTTGTCATCCGAGTTCGTTTCGGTATCGTTTTGTTGAGTTCCGTGTTCTTAAGCGGTTTTTCTGCACTTGAGTTCGATTCTTGCGAATGTCGTCCGAAACTGTTGTTTCGAGTTTCTCGTAAGTTTATTTAATGTTATTATTCATGTTGCGAGCTTTGTCTTGGTGTTTCGATCGTGTATCGTGTATTTCAGACGTTTTGGGCAATTTTCGTAATTTCCCAAAGTTTGGGGTAATTACTTTCCGTTGTCGAATTTCAAGCCTTTGGGTGGTCGGAATCGTATGTTCTCTTAGTGCTCGGATTCTTCTTTGCGAGTACTTCGTAACCGTATCTTCGATTCGTATTCAGGTTCGGGTTTTGGGGTCGTTCGGGCCGTCGGAGTTGGCCCGTGAGTCATGGCAGACGATGCAGGCCCAGTAAGCCTTTGGCCGAGTTATGGCCGGTAGTGATCGGCAGTTACGTACGTAAGGCCGGTTACGTACGTAAGTCTTGGACGGTTACGTACGTAACGATGCCAGCATTTTTGGGCAGTGTCTCGGCCATGGCCGGTTACGTACGTAATGGCCCGGCCGGTTACGTACGTAAGCGTCCGGCAGTGTCCGACTATATAAGGCCCAGCAGACGGGTTTTTCACCATTTTTCTCATTCGTTTCCTTCTCTTCCGCGGCTGGAGTTGTGTTTATCATGGAGAGATGTTGTTGGACGATCAATCCATGAAGTCTTGGAGTTCATATCATCAATCATACATCCTATAACATCCTTTGATCGAGCGAATCAGGTCAGATTTCCTCGAAATCTAGTTTTGGGGAATTTGGGTGTTTTGGTTGTTTTCATCCGTTTAATTAGATTTAACTTAGGATTGTGATGGATTGATGATTATTTAGATGTATTATATCATTTCCCTTGTTATTCCATGGTTGGATCGTATCGGTTCGTTGTTTTGATTGAGTTCTTGATCGACGCCTTGAAGGTGTCCGATAGAATGTCATAGAGGGGTTTTCGGACGTTCTACGATTATTCTTCCTCGTATGATCGTTTATTTAATATTTATATGATGTTAGGGTCGAAATTCTTGTGAAGAACTCGAGTCGGAACCCTTCCGTTCGTTGCCTTCTTTGGGGTCCGAGCTTCCCGGTCGAACCGTGTTCTTCGGAGCGTTCGGTAGCGGTTATTAAGGCAAGTATCTTATTATACGACTTGTATCTTGCGACTAGTAATCACGTATGAGATTTATGATGATTTTGCTTGCCTTCGTAAATATGTTCCGTTTGAATTGGTTGTGTATTCCGCAAATTGAAGGCTTTGTGATAATAGCGTTATATTGGTATACATGTTAGGTGTTGTGCCATTTGTGCAGGATTGCGACGTACATATGGTATGGTTGTACACTTTGTTGTGCAATGTATTGTGTACCGATGTGTGTTATGTTGGTTGTATGTCATGATTGATGATAGTTGTTGCGAGTGTTGAGATTGTGTTATGTGCGTGTGATGTACGATTTTGTGGTGATCAACGTGATTGATTAACTGTGCTCATTGTTATATGAAATGTGATGTGAATGTGAATGTTGTGTGCTGGAACGCTAAGTTCACTCGTGTGGGTTCGACGGGGCCTACGAGGATTCATGGCACAGGTCCATGGGATCAGAACTTAGTGTGTGGTGCTGAGGTCCAATCGTGCGGGTCTGACGAGGCCTACGATGATTCATGGCACAGGTCCATCGAATCAGGACACAGTACGTCCAACTGTGCGGGTTCGACGGAACCTACGGTGACACGTGGCACAGGTTCACGGGGTCAGGACTAGTTGTTGTGATCGATGTGTTTGTTTCTTTCCGTGCGGGTTGTTGAACCTATGGAGACACATGACAGTGGATCACGATGTCGGAATTGGTTATGTCTGGTTAATAGTCCGTGTGGGTTGTTGAACCTACGGAGACATGTGACAGTGGATCACGGTGTCGGAATTGATTATGTTTAGCTATTTGTGCGTGGTGTAGTCCGTGCGGGTTGTTGAACCTACGGAGACACGTGACAGTGGATCACGGTGTCATGAATATGTTTATTTTCAAATCAAAGTTTTAAAAGGAAAAGTTTTATGAAAATGAATGTTGGACCGAGTCCTAAGCTTGAGTAAATGTTTTCCGTATTGTGAATTGTTGATTTATGAAACAAGATTTGGGTTAAAGCCCTCAACCCTTCTTTTGAAAGGTTTGGCGAACCAGGACTCAGAGTTTTAAAGGTTTTGAAATTCCAAAATTCCCGAGGTGATGAACTTATTTTCGAAATGCTTCATTGCTTAAATTCCCTTATTAAAACCCCCGGGAATAATTTGATACTTAAATATTGTGTTTGATTCTTGATTAATGTTTGCTCGTTACTTTTCATATGATTTGATACTTGCACTAGTAAAACAATGGAGTTTTACTAACCCCCGAGTAATCGGGGTGTGGATGTCTGTTTTGCGTCCAGGTACATGCAGGTTCAGGGGAGCAGTCACAGGATTGGCACAAGTGGATGACGAGCTGCGATACTAATCAAGAGTCGAGAGTTGTTTAGATTTTTGTTGTGTTGTCAGTGTTGATTTCAGTCTTCTGCTGTATTGTGTTTCGACCCCTGTGTGGGTAATGTTGTTTTAGTCAGTTCTGTTGATGGAGTTGTGTGACCTCATCGGTCTGTGTATTCATGTGTAAGTGACCTTAACGGTCTGTATTATTATATTGTTTGACCCTGGCCGGGCAAGCATTTGGTTGTTTATGGATGTTTAGCCTGGTAGATCCTTGTGGAAAGGGTCTACGGCGTGTAATATTCCTATACGGTTTTGGGGGTGTTACATAAATGAGGACACTACTACAAAACTGGGTCTTTAACAGCGGTTCTGGAGCCAAATTAACAGCGGTTCTGGAACCCCTGTTAAAGGTAGTCTTTATTAATTTAACGGTGGTTATTGAAAAGCTTCTGTTAATTTAATATCGGTTCTTTGTAGTGAACCATTATTAACGGACATTTAACGGTTCTGTTAAAACATTGTTAATTTAACATCGGTTCTAAAAAAAACCGCTGTTAAATGTACTGTTAACATCGGTCCTGTGAAGAAACCGCTGTTAATTTAACAGCGGTTATTACGGGAACCGCTGTTAAATGTCCATTTAACAGCAGTTCACTACAGCAACCGATGTTAAATTTGAACTGCAAAATTAACAGCGGTTTCTCCTAAGAACCGCTGTTAATTCTATTTTTTTTTTAAAATCAGGTTTTTTTTTTTTTATTTCCAACCTGCTGCACATACACATAAAATAGCATCCTAAACACCAAAAACAGCATCCAACCACAAAACATCAAATAAAACCTCAATAACACAACTTTATTTCATCCATTCACCAATACAACTAAACAACTTTTATCCAACCATCAAATACAATAACATTCTATCCAATTAAAAAAAAAAACAACACAATTCAAGTACAGCGGCAACAAACAACAATGTTGTTGCCCAAAATATTATCCGAAGATAGATATTGCTGGAATGGTCGAGCAACAGCAAATTGCGAGAGCACGTCCGAGGGAATGGAAAAAACACAAGATTTGCTGGGTTTTTTAGGCCCGAGCTTGAATGCTCTCGTGAGATGTTATTAATACAAGTATTCGCGGATACAAATATTAATGTAAGAATCTAAATACAATGAGTGTAAAAGATCCTATTTATCTAGCTCTTGAGCGAAGCTTTGGTGTTCTTGCTCTCTGCCGATCGTCCTTCGTGCAAGAGATGCTGAGAGAGAAGAAAGAACCAAGAGATAGCTGTTTCCAAGAGCTGAGAAAGCCAAGTTATGAGCTGAATCAGAGAGAGACAGAGAGTTCAGACTGTTCAGCGGGGAAAAATCCGGGGGCTGTCTAAGTGCAGGCAACCTTCTATTTATAGGGGCTGAGATGCCCTGTTTTCTGACGGGCGATCGCCTTTTATGTAATATAATAAGTGGCGATCGTCTTTATGTCACATGGGCTGTCTGCCTAAAGTCCAAGGCTGCTGCTGGCAGCCAGCTGTGCGGTCCAATGAGGAGCCGGCACGCGTCCTGAGTTGCTGTCTCGGGCGGTCCCACTGTACAACTTTCGGCGGGTCTGTCGGTTGGTGGAAGGATGCTGACAGGCTGTGGTCAACGATCCATGTGCTGAGGCGCCTTTTCCGGATCTGCATGTGGGTGCTGTTTTGAGGTTCGGCTTTCGCCGACTGGACGTGCGAGGGCTTAGCGTGGCATGAGGCGGTCGTCATTTGGTCGGTCGCCAGGGGTCGATCGCCAAGTACCGAGAGACGATCGCCTTAGATGTCGATCGCTCGGCACCGGGACTTGTCCTGGGACCTTCGATCGGCCGATCTGACTTGGCTGTTGGGCTCTGGCTCGGTCGCCCGGTCTCTGAGGCGATCGCCTGTTGAGACGTGTAATTCTCGACACAACAATTGCCCCCAGCTCGCTGCGATGTTGAAGACATAGGGCGAGGTGGTTCTTGCTGGCGATCGTGTGGGATGAAGTCGGGCGATCCGTTGAGTGGACTTTGGTTTCGGACTTGGGCGATCTGGTCGATTGGCTAGCTATCTTCGGTCTTGTACCTGCAAAAAACAATTTTGGCCGATCCTTCGTAGAAACTTGATAGTTTCGTCACTGAGGAATCGTGCACAGTCGCGGAGTTCGATGGACCGACTCCATGACCGTGTCTTATGCGCGAGCGACATTGTCTGTCTCGTGACTCATTTTATTGTGAGGGTCCTCTGTTAGGCTGCGCCTCGCCTCGTATTTAAACGAAGGGCGTGCGGTCTTGGTCTAGAGGAGTACTTGCGTGGGGCGTCGTCGGATTAATCAACTCCACTTCCGCGGCTTGTTAGCTCTGCTTCCACCTCGGCCCGCCATGAAGATGGCGACCCTCGACGGTGTACGTTGAGACGGGGGTAGTGGCACGTCCCATTGTCCGGGTTCACCATGTTAGATGATGAACCTTTGAGGGCGGGCGATCGTGTCCACTGATTAGTTTTAGAGGTCCCTCAGACTACGCCGGTCTCATATTTAAACGAAGGGCGGGCGATCTTGGCCCAAAGGGACCTTGCATGGCCGAAGCAGTCGGTTCCATCGATTACCAGGACCATGGCTACACTGTTCTACCTCAAATCGTCATGTGGATGCCGACCTTCGACGGTATACGTTGTGCGGGGGAGGTGATCTCGTGCCTTAGTCCATCATGTTAGATGGTGAACTGTGGATGGCGAACGAGTCCTCCGGTTTTGGTGATGTTGCTTGATAATGGCGATCGGGCTGGAAGACTGGTGATTGTCGTTCGGCTGCCGATCGCGTTACTCATAGGTTGAAAAGTAACCTTTGCCTGGCCAGAAAGTCTGCGGCTTTGGCGCGGAAGATCACGTAGGTCGGGGGAAGGTCCTTCGTAAGGTACCTGAACATAGGCGAAATACCATGGAATCCCCCTAGGACCGAGTAGAGGGCGATCTCATCGCTTACGGGCTCGCCGTTGAGGATGATCTCGTCTACTCGGTCGATGTAGTCTGCGTCGGACTCTCCTTCCCCTTGCCTGATCTGCATCATGCGATGAGGGCCTTCTGGTCGAGCGACCTTGGTGGCGAAATACGCTGTGAAGTTGTTCGCCAGTTGATCAAAGGAACTGATGGATCTCGGTGGCAATGAGACGTACCACCTATGGGCCAGGTCGCCCAGCGTCAGTGGGAACATTCGGCATCTGGTCGCGTCTGATGCCCCACACCCGGTCATGTAGATCCGGAACTTGCTCAGGTGAGTCTCGGGATCCGACCTCCCCTCGTACGGAGGTGTTTTGGGAGGAGCGATCCTGCTGCACGGGAGCGAGCTCGATGTGGATCGCGAGTGGCTCGCTTGGCTCGGCGATCTTGCTATTGGCGCCTGCCCCAGTTTCTAGGAGCACCTTCATGTCGTCGAGCTGGTGTTGCATCGCGGCCATCACTGTATCTTGGTCGCTCGTGGTTCGACTTCCGGAGCGGGAGCCAAGGCGATCGTGTACCGTTCTCATGACTCCGCGGTCGCCGACCTCGGTTCTTTGGAGGAGAGGAGCCAGATGGCTTGTCTGCCTTCTGGGAGTCGGATACGCCGAACTTCTGGTGACGGACTCGAGCTCCGTCATCTCGTGGCTGGGACCGGACTGCCCCGGTCGCCATGACGGGTCGCTGCCTAGGCGATCGAAAATAGAGGTGCCCCGGCTGGCGAGCGCCTCTGTTTGCGAATCGGGATCTCCTGGCGATCGCTCGGCCAGTAGCCCCTTGAACTTCCGTTTGCTCACGCGGCGGATGGCCGAGGGGGTTATAGTGGGCGGCGTGTCGAAAGCTCTCCGTCGCTCCTGTAGGATGGCCATGGCCTCCTCGATCTGTTCCGCGGTTTGGAACTGATCGAGCGAGAGGCTTGGGCCGTCCCTCGGGGGCGGGATCGAGAGTCTCCTACCGCGGCGGCTACCCTCCGCCATAGGCTGTGGCTCGGATTAAGACGGAATGAGGCGTCTGGCGGATCGACCAACGGCTTTCTTCGATGCAGAGGCAGAAGTCATGATTCTGAAAGCTTTTCTCTGAAGAACAGTGAGTGTTTCTTCAGGTATATGCCTCGGAGAACAATGAGTGTTCTTCGAGACGGTAGGAATAAAAATTGAGGGTACGGCCCCTTCTTCTAGCGCCAATTGTTGTTGCCCAAAATATTATCCGAAGATAGATATTTTTTGAATGGTCGAGCAACAGCAAATTGCGAGAGCACGTCCGAGGGAATGGAATAAACACAAGATTTGCCGGGTTTGTTAGGCCCGGGCTTGAATGCTCTCGCGAGATGTTATTAATACAAATATTTGCGGATACAAGTATTAATGTAAGAATCTAAATACAATGAGTGTAAAAGATCCTATTTATCTAGCTCTTGAGCGAAGCTTTGGTGTTCTTGCTCTCTGCCGATCGTCCTTCGTGCAAGAGATCCTGAGAGAGAAGAAAGAACCGAGAGATCGCTGTTGCCAAGAGCTGAGAAAGCCAAGTTATGAGCTGAATCAGAGAGAGACAGAGAGTTCAGACTGTTCAGCGGGGAAAAATCTGGGGGCTGTCCAAGTGCAGGCATCCTTCTATTTATAGGGGCTGAGATGCCCTGTTTTCTGACGGGCGATCGCCTTTTATGTAATATAATAAGGGGTGATCATCTTTATGTCACATGGGCTGTCTGCCTAAAGTCCAAGGCTTCTTGGCGGCCAACATGTCGATCAATGAGGATCCGGCATGCGTCTGATTCTTTGTCTCGGGCGGTCCCACTGCATAACTTTCGGCCAGTGCAGCCGGTTGATGGAAGGATCTTGTGGTGGTCAACGATCCATGTGCTGAGGCGCCTTTTCCGGATCTGCATGTGGGTGCTGTTTTGAGGTTCGGCTTTCGCCGACTGGACGTGCGAGGGCTTAGCGTGGCATGAGGCGGTCGTCATTTGGTCGGTCGCCAGGGGTCGACCGCCAAGTACCGAGAGACGATCGCCTTAGATGTCGATCGCTCAGCACCGGGACTTGTCCTGGGACCTTCGGTCGGATGATCTGCCTTGGTTGTTGGGCTCTGGCTCGGTCGCCCGGTCTCTGAGGCGATTGCCTGTTGAGACGTGTAATTCTCGACACAACAAACAACTAGAAGCAAAATCAAGCACAAGTAAAAGGAGAAAAGGAAGAAGAAGAACACAACAACGAATACAATTCAAGAACTAACTAAACAAAACAATGGTATTCTTACAAAATTAAATGTCAAAGGTCTACGCACATAAACGGTCCCTAACTTCCAAAAATTGTTTTGCCCATTCGGTTCGAATTGCACGAATACTATCTATAGTAAGTGCCGCAACATCATCAAACACCTGTACATATAAACATATATATAAATTAACAAACTCATCAACTTAAACGAATCACTTTTAAACTGAAATAATTTAAAAAACTGAAATTAATTTAAATAATTTAATAAACTGAAATAAAAGTTTATCACTTCCATCCATCCATCGATAATACGAGCTCGGACAATAGTCGATATCCAGTGCATGACGTAATACCCACACTCCCAACCTCCGTTTTGTTTATTACACTAAAAAGAATATGTTGCTCAATTATATAATATATAATATATGATAATATACACATATAGCTAATATATATATATATATATATATATATATATATATATATATAAAACTTACTTTGGGATATATCCAAGTAATCGTCTGTTCGGATCTTCTTGTATGCATACCCCCCATCACCTTATACGCGGTCACGGCACTGTTTAAAAGAAGTAATAATGTATTATGAAATGAAAACATTGAATATGTCGTCAGCACATCAGCCCACATTAAGACTGCCAAATTAATTATCAAATTAAATGACCAAGTTTCTGTTAGTAGTATGTAATAATTAAACAAGTAGAAAATAGATACCAATAGATTGTGTAATTTTCACAGAATCGCAATACATACTTCATTCATGCTAAAATCCATCCTAATTTAATTTAATAAAAAAAATTCATTTTTTCAGTGAATAATTTCAATTATCGTTCTATATTCTACAACAGTACTTATATATGTCCAAATTCTACACTTTCACTCGGACCAAGGATTATTGGTTTTTTCCACTAATTTTTATTAAAATAACACACACATATATATAATATATATTTTTCAAGTAAATGCTACAAGTTAAAACTTACTTCTGGACTACGGCCTTAATGCGATTGTCGGGCTTACGGTGTAGTGAGCAAAACCACAGAACTTCGGCTTTTGCCGGAATAACGACCAAAAGTTGCCAATGCTCACTGCATTAACAAAGAGAATATTTATTTTTTCCATAATCAATCTAAATACATCTACTTACATAATTATTAATATATAATAATCTACAAAGACAAGTAAGAAATATTAAGACTTTTAGAGAAAAAAAGAGAATAGTGAGACGAATATGTTAGATCTTACTCATGATGGTAAGCTCCAAGGTATATCTGTTTTCTGGCATCCGACATACGCGAAGCGATGTATCTGGAGGTCTCCTCTCCCTTATTTCCCATATTTTGTATGGATTTAGGATCAAAATATCCATACAAATCCTCGTCCATCGTGCCCACGTTCAATTTCGATAAGTACCTAATTTGTTAAACAAAATATTACTACCTTATTTACGTTCCAAACTATGAATTTTTGATAAAAATACATAAATATGCAAGTAAAAAATTACTTACAAAGTCCAAAACGGTAGAATCTATAAGCTAAGCCACTGCTTGTCTTGAATGATTTCCAAAAGATCATTGTAACTTATGTACAAGGGAACGTCATCACCACCACAACCAAAGGAAGCTGTGTAACACCCCCGAGATATTCGAGGTCTATTACAGTGTCGTGGACCCCTACATGGGACCCACCAGGCTAGACACAACTTATCATAGTAGGAACACACATTATCCCGTTGAAAATCAAATAACATACCCGGGACAACCGACGGAACAATCAACAATGGCAAACATAAATAACTTCCACGAACACAAAACATAATCCGAAGAGAAAAGCCTAAGTACTCTCGAGTACGATCTATAAGTTTCAAAAGTAGACAACAACCATATCGAAGAAAAACAATAGAAATAAAGAGACTCAATGCACATGTCAACGACCCTGGCCAGCATCCTCGTATTGTCCCAGCGCTCGCTCGTCCGGATGATCATAACCTGAAATCCATAACAAGAATTTCCCCACGACGGGTCCCCAAAGGGGTTAGCAATTACGCTAGTACAAGTAATCAAGGCAAACCAATCGCTTACACATTTCATAGTACATGCACCAAAATCATTTCGAAAACCAAAACCAGACATGTCTTTTCCCGAAAAATAAATAGTCAAACAATTTGCCTAGGACCGGGATGAAGCCATGAATCCCACTCGAGGCCTCTAAGGACCCTCCCGAGCTGGCCACATTCATAAAACAAATCAAGCACACACGTTACCTAGGACCGGGATGAAGCCACGAATCCCACTCGAGGCCTCTAAGGACCCTCCCGAGCTGGCCGCGAAACAAACTCATGAATCCAGGACGAAGCCATAGATTCCCCCGAGGCCCCGTCGGATCCTCCCGAGGTGAGTAAAGCACACACAATATACATTACCATTTCACGTAAAGCATAAAGGTTTCCAAAAATACTTGCCTTGAGTAATTGACGACGACACAAATGGAAGGAAAATCACCGACGAATGCTAGGAACCAACGGAACCGAACCTAACGATTCGAAGAACACAATCACAACCATTTCTAAATGAATACGGAAATGGAATACACCCGAAACCCCGCCTACGATTCATGTATATTCGTATAAGAATAGCAACGAGGGCGGACCACAATCGAACCCTCTCGATTTCGCAAAACCATGAAAATATACAATGAATCCGTAGGAAAACTAATGATATCAACAAGATTAATCATATTCATCATGGATTAACCAATAAAATCGAACGAATTGGACGAAAATCCTAGAACCCCAAATTAACCAAAAGTAGGGTTCTAAGAGATTTACCTTGGATTAGGATGAAAGATACATGTTGATGTTGTTATCATACACCAAGAACTAAAGGAAGATGATAGTTGGGATGATTGGAGGAGAAGAATCACCAAGGAAATCGCCCAAATCGCCTAGGCCGCGGAGAGGAGGAAGAAATCAAAAAGACGTTCCTCTGGGTCAACTCCCTGGTTTCTATAGCCAGGGAGTGTTAGCGCGCGCTAAACCTCAGAAGTTAGCGTGCGTGTCCCAGTCCAGTAACCATATTATGGGTCGTTAGCGTGCGCTACTAGAAACATAGCGTGAACTAATAGCCTCTCAATAGCGCGCGCTATCGGCCATAGCGTGCGCTACCTGGACCTCAGCCGAGTCTAGAAGTGAACTGCCCAGTACTCACCTGACCCCGTTAGCATGCGCTATCGGCCAAACGTAGCGTGTGCTAAAAGCGTATCGGTAGCGCGCGCTATCGGCCATAGCGTGCGCTACCTGGGCACCTATCAGAGTCCAGTGGCAAACTGTCCAGTACTGGACAGTCACGCTAGCGCACGCTACCGGACACCTTAGCGTGCGCTAGTCCCCCGACATTAGCGTGCGCTAGGCAACGTAGTGTACGCTAATCCGCTAGTCCAGAGGGCTGGAAACAGAACTGCCACTCCCAGGGCTAGCTCACTAGCGCGCGCTATGAAGCAAACGTAGTGTGCGCTACTAAGGGACCTCTAGCGTGCGCTATGCAGAAAAATTAGCGTGCGCTAGGTACGGAATATAAACGGTCCAAATCACCGGAATATGAACGAAACATCAAATGAAACATCTCAAAACGCATAATAACATAGAATGGATCCACAACAACCCCGAAACGATGGTTCCGCATAACAATCACGAGAATCAAATTAATAGATGACGGAAGAAATACACTGAAAGATACACGAGGGTCGCTACAACTGAGAAATACACCGAAAAATGGAAATACCGGGAAAAGAAAAATGCGGATATTACATTCTTCCCCTCTAAAAATAAGTTTCGTCCCAAAACTTAAGAAACAAACAACTCAGAGTACCTAGCACGCATGCTATCCTTGGTTTCCCAAGTTGCCTCCTCGACACCATGTCTTGACCACTGCACCTTGACCAAAGAGATGGTCTTACGCCTCAGTCGCTTCTCACAATGCTCCAAAATCTTCAAAGGACGCTCCTCAAAAGTAACATCCTCGGCGACATCAATCTCACCATAATCAATGACGTGACTAGGATCCGAGACATATTTTCTCAGCTGGGAAACATGAAAAACGCTATGAACATGACTCAAGGCCGGGGGTAATGCCAAACGGTATGCTAACCCACCGACTCGCTCGAGAATATCGAAAGGTCCAATAAATCTCGGACTCAACTTCCCCCTTTTTCCGAAACAGAAAACTCCTCTCGTCGGCGACACCTTCAGTAAAACGTGGTCTCCCACATCGAATTCCAAAGGTCGACGGCGTACATCGGCATATGACTTCTGTCGACTCTGGGCAGTCAACATCCGTTCTCGAATTAATTCTATCTTCCGCCTCGTCTCTAGAACGATATCTGGCTCGGTCCCGACCATATCGGACGCCTCATTCCAACAAATCGGTGATCGACAACGCCGCCCATAAAGTGCCTCATACGGTGCCATTCGAATCGACGCGTGCCAACTATTGTTGTACGTGAATTCGATCAATGGCAAATGCTCCTCCCAGTTATTGCTCCAATCGAGAGCACAAGCATGCAACATATCCTCAAATGTCTGGATAGTGCGTTCCGACTGTCCATCTGACTGGGGATGAAAAGAGGTACTCAAACGCAAACGAGTACCCAATGCCTTATGCACCGCCTGCCAAAAATACGATACAAAACGGCCATCACGATCCGAAACAATAGACTTCGGAGTACCGTGAAGCCTCACAATCTGCGCGATAAACACACGAGCCAACTTCTCCGGGCCCCAAGTGTCCTTGATGCCTAGAAAATGTGCCGACTTGGTCAGACGATCAACAATCACCCATACCATATTCATGCCCGACCTCGATCTCGTAAAACTAGTAATGAAATCCATCGATATATCTTCCCATTTCCATTCCGGAATAGGAAGTGACTGCAATAACCCGGCCGGTCGCTGATGCTGGATTTTGACCTGCTGACAAGTCAAACATCTCGCTACAAACTGCGCGACCTCCTCCTTCATATCATTCCACCAGAAATTCCTTCTCAGGTCCTTGTACATCTTACTCGAACTAGGATGAACGGAGTAAGGTGTAGCATGGGCCTCACGCAAAATACTCTGTCTCAACTCTGAGTCGTTCGGTACACAAAGCCCACTCTAGAATCTCAAAACACCATCCTCGTGAATCACAAACCCAGGAGACTTTTCCTTAAGAACATTCTCTCGGATTTGAGTAATCATCGGATCCTCCAACTGCTTCAGCTTAATCTCATCGATTAAAGACGACGAAATCTCTAAAGCACAAAGTTGCCCGACAGCTCCAGGCAACAATACTTCAACATCTAACTCGATCAAAACCTGCCGAAGCTCAGATTGAGACGTAAGGATCTCAAGAGTTCGCAACGCAACTGGTTTCCGACTCAAGGCGTCGGCCACGACGTTCGCCTTGCCCGGATGATAAAGGATTTCGAGGTCATAATCCTTAATCAACTATAACCACCTCCTCTGCCTCATATTCAACTCCCGCTGAGTAAATATGTACTTCAGACTTTTATGATCGGTAAAAATCTGACATGCAGAGCCGAAAAGATAGTGATGCCAAATTTTGAGCACAAAAACAACTGCCGCTAACTCCAAATCATGAGTAGGGTAGTTAAGCTCATACGGCCTCAACTGTCTCGACGCATATGCAATGGTCTTGCCGTGCTGCATCAATACGCACCCAAGACCCTGACCCGAAGCATCACTGTAAACAGCAAAACCTCCGTTGCCACATGACAACGCTAAAATCGGGGCTGAAGTCAAACGCCTCTTCAGCTCCTCAAAACTCGACTGTCTCTCATCATTCCAGATGAACTTCTCGGACTTCTGGAGTAACTGTGTAAGCGGCCGAGACAGTTTCGAGAAACCCTTGACGAACTTACGGTAGTAGCCGGCCAAACCCAAGAAACTACGGATCTCCTTCACATTCTTAGGTGGTGCCCAATCCAACACTGCCTCAATCTTCTGCGGATCCACACGAACCCCCTCGGCTGAAATCACGTGACCTAAAAACATCACTTCCTTCAGCCAGAACTCACATTTCGAGAACTTTGCATAGAGTTGCTCGGTCCACAAAATATCTAACACTACTCGCAAATGATGGGCATGCTCTTCCTCGTTCCTCGAATAAATAAGAATATCGTCAATGAAGACGACGACACACTTATCCAAATACTCGATAAAGACTTTGTTCATCAACTGCATGAACACCGCCGGCGCATTAGTTAACCCGAAAGGCATAACTACAAACTCATAATGTCCGTATCTCGTCCGAAAAGCTGTTTTCGGCACATCGGACTCCCTCACCCGGAGCTGATAGTACCCCAATCTCAAATCAATCTTGGAGAATACCACGGCCCCCTGCAACTGATCGAACAAGTCATCAATCCTCGGCAAAGGATACTTGTTCTTGATGGTCACCTTGTTTAGTTTGCGATAATCGATACAAAAACGCAGTGAACCATCCTTCTTCCGCACAGGACCGGTGCGCCCCGAGGCGAGGTGCTCGGTCGAACATACCCCGACTCAAGTAGCTCACTCAACTGCTTCTTCAGCTCGAACACCTCTGAAGGTGCCATGCGATACGGCGCCTTCGAAATCGGAGCCACACCCGGCTCTAATTCTATAGCAAACTCGACCTCACGATCCGGTGGCAATCCCGGTAACTCGTTAGGAAATACATCAGGAAACTCACTAACGACTGGAATCGACGAAAACTCGACTCCACCATCCTTCGCCTTTAAGGCATAGCACCAATAACCAGTACAACCGTTTCGCAGGAGCCTCATCGCCTTCAAGGCGTTAATAACGAACTTCTGGTTTCCTCTCTTTCGCCCCGCGAAAGAGTGCTCGGTGCCGTCCTCGGCTAACATAGTGATGATTCTCGTGCAGTAGTTCATGATCGCTCCATTCCGCTCGAGCCAATCATCCCCGAGTATCAAGTCTTCACCCTCGATACCCACAACAATAAGATTAGAGGGCCAAGCCCTCTCACAGATAAACATAGAACATTCCTGGACCTCTCGATCACAGACGATTCTATCACAGCTAGGAAGTTTAACGATGAAAGGCTCGCAAGGTGATAAGCAGTCAAGACTCAAACGGTGCACACACTACAGAGAGATGAATGAATGCGTAGTACACGAATAAAAAAGCACACTGACAGGATGGGAATGGATATGAACAGTACCTATCGCCACAGTGGCTGCTGGATCATCGGCCCTCCTCGTCTCATAGATACGCGACTGGGCAGAGCCGACACTGGAAGCTCCTCCCCTTGCGGACTGACCCCGACCTCTACCTCGACCTGCACTCGGCTGAGGCTGCGGAGCAAACGAGCCCTGGTTCACACTCGGCTCCATAGGTGCTGGGCGAGAAGAACGGGCGCCGCGAATCAGTCTGATCTGCTCACAAAAAGAGGCCTTATGGCCCGACTGACCACAAGTATGACAAGTCAAAGGCGGACGAGGACACTCCCGGTTCCTATGGCCCGGCTGGCCACAGTTAAAGCATGAGGGATCATGAACGGAGGTTCCAGAGGCACCTCGAAAACTCCCAGAGAAACAAGCCGAACCGCCCGTAGAAATATTTGCAGGTTGAGATTTCTGCTGACTTCCACCCTTGTAACCCGAGAAATTCCCAGCGGATTTCTGCTTCTTACTCTCTCGGACCGCCGCACTGGCTATCACCGATATATCATAGGCAAGAACTCGGCTCTGATAATCCTTTAAAGTAGTACAGACGAGCCCAGACATGTAGTCTCGAATTGACGATTTCATCCGCCTGGAAAAATGGAAAAGTTTGTCGCTCTCCTCGGCAACTTGGGTCTCCACATAACCCAACTCCTTGTTGAAATCGGTAATAGCTTGAGATACGGGAATATCCCGTAGTTGAGCATCATAGAAAGCATGGACTCGAGCCTGTCTAATCGGTCACGGGCAATATTCAGTCTCCATCAATTCCTGAAATTCGGCCCACGAAGCAACATGATCTTTGGGCCCAACGACCTCCCACCAATCCGTAGCGTCCCCAGTGAGAAAGTACTGGGCAATAGGGACCTTACGGTCCTCGGGACAATTGGTGGCAACAAAGACTTTAGATATATCCTTGATCCACCCCTCCCAGCCGATCGGGTCTGATGCTCCCGAAAACTGAGGATGCATCTTGATGACATCTTGGAGCCAACGGTCTGCTCCGCCCCGATTAGCATGGGCCGGATCCGGGTTCTAAACCACCTGAGCTATCGCCGCCATTTGGTTAACCATTTGTTGCATAACGGCCGCGATACCAAGGTCGGCGCGCTCCTAAGAAGAAGCATGACTGTGACGGTCACCGGTACTGCCGGCTCCCGAAGAATGCGACGTGGCTGCCCCACCGGCTGCCCCACGTCCCCGACCGCGTCCACGGCCATGACCACGACCACGGCCCCTTCCAGCATCCATGCTGGTGATAAGAGGTGGCAAAAGCAACTCGATGATAAGTAAAAGAGGGAGAATAACCACAGTTCAAGAAACGGAAATACGGTACGAGAAAGTAAAGAATCGAGTAAGGAAAACTTACGAACACTGGAAGTACTGAGATGCCGGCAGCGGTGTGACAATGTGCAAAACAAAACACAACTAGACCCAAATAACCGACAAGCTTAGGTATTCATAAACCTAGTGCTCTGATACCATTTTCTGTAACACCCCCAAGATATTCGAGGTGTATTACAGTGTCGTGGACCCCTACATGGGACCCACCAGGCTAAACACAACTTACCACAGTAGGAACACACATTATCCCGTTGAAAATCAAATAACACGCCCGGTACAACCGGCGGAACAATCAACAATGGCAAACATAAATAACTTCCACGAACACAAAACATAATCCGAAAAGAAAAGCCTAAGTACTCGCGAGTACGATCTATAAGTTTCAAAAGTAGACAACAACCATATCGAAGAAAAACAATGGAAATAAAGAGACTCAATGCACATGTCAACGACCCTGGCCAGCATCCTCGTATTGTCCCAGCGCTCGCTCGTTCGGATGATCATAACCTGAAATCCATAGCAAGAATTTCCCCACGACGGGTCCCCAAAGGGGTTAGCAATTACGCTAGTACAAGTAATCAAGGCAAACCAATCGCTTACACATTTCATATTACATGCACCAAAATCATTTCGAAAACTAAAACCAGACATGTCTTTTCCCGGAAAACAAACAGTCAAACAATTTACTTAGGACCGGGACGAAGCCATGAATTCCACTCGAGGCCTCTAAGGACCCTCCCGAGCTGGCCACATTCATAAAACTAATCAAGTACACACGTCACCTAGGACCGGGACGAAGCCACGAATCCCACTCGAGGCCTCTAAGGACCCTCCCGAGCTGGCCGCGAAACAAACTCATGAATCCAGGACGAAGCCATAGATTCCACCGAGGCCCCATCGGAACCTCCCGAGGTGAGTAAAGCACACACAATATACATTACCATTTCACGTTAAGCATAAAGGTTTCCAAAAATACTTGCCTTGAGTAATTGACGACGACACAAATGGAAGGAAAATCACCAACGAACACTAGGAACCAACGGAACCGAACCTAACAATTCGAAGAACACAATCACAACCATTTCTAAACGAATACGGAAATGGAATACACCCGAAACCCCACCTACGATTCATGTATATTCGTATAAAAATAGCAACGAGGGCGGACCACAACCGAACCCTCTCGATTTCGCAAAACCATGAAAATATACAATGAATCCATAGGAAAACTAATGATATCAACAAGATTAATCATATTCATCATGGATTAACGAACAAAATCGAACGAATCGAAAGAAAATCCTAAAACCCCCAAATTATCCAAAAGTAGAGTTCTAAGAGATTTACCTTGGATTAGGATGAAAGATTCGTGTTGATGTTGTTATCATACACCAAGAACTCAAGGAAGATGATAGTTGGGATGATTGGAGGAGAAGAATCACCAAGGAAATCGCCCAAATCGCCTAGGCCGCGGAGAGGAGGAAGAAATGAAAAAGACATTCCTCTGGGTCAACTCCCTGGTTTATATAGCCAGGGAGTGTTAGCGCGCGCTAAACCTCAGAAGTTAGCGTGCGCTAACGGGACAAAACTCCAGTCCATAAGTTAACGTCCCAGTCCAATAACCAGATTCTGGGCCGTTAGCGTGCGCTACTCGAAACGTAGTGTGCGCTAATAGCCTCTCGGTAGCGCGCTCTATCGGCCATAGCGTGTGCTACCTGGACATCAGCCGAGTCCAGAAGTGAACTGCCCAGTACTCACCTGACCCCGTTAGCACGCGCTATCGGCCAAACTTAGCGTGCACTAAAAGCGTATCGATAGCGCGCGCTATCAGCCATAGCGTGCGCTACCTGGGCACCTGTCAGAGTCCAGTGGCAAACTGTCCAGTACTGGACAGTCACGCTAGCGCACGCTACCGGACACCTTAGCGTGCGCTAGTCCCCCGACATTAGCATGCGCTAGGCAACGTAGCGTACGCTAATCCGCTAGTCCATAGGTCTGGAAACAGAACTGCCACTCCCAGGGCTATCTCGCTAGCGCGCACTACGAAGCAGACGTAGCGTGCGCTATTAAGGGACCTCTAGCGTGCGCTATGCAGAAAAATTAGCGCGCGCTAGGTACGGAATATAAACGGTCCAAAACACCGGAATATGAATGAAACATCAAACGAAACATCTCAAAACACATAATAACATAGAATGGATCCACAACAACCCCAAAATGGTGGTTTCGCATAACAATCACGAGAATCAGATTAATAGATGATGGAAGAAATGCACTGAAAGATACATGAGGGTCGCTACAACTAAGAAATACACCAAAAAATATAAATACCGGGAAAAGAAAAATGCGGATATTACAAGCTGTATCCCATGGAACCTGTAACGGCTCACTAAAGAGAGTCGCTACAATATTAAATAACTCTCTCAACGTGTCACTATCACTCGACCGGTCATCTTGACGAGCATGTTTCTTAGGTGGCTCGGGTCTCTCAATATCCTAAATCATATAGAAGAAACATGAAAACTGTAAAAACCAACTGTAAAACCAATTGTAAGTACTTGCTAACTGGGGATGAACAAAGTTATAAAACAAAGTCTTGTTAAGATCAGTTACCTGTCAAATAGCTTAGTTTGTAGTTATTAGCTTACCTATATGACTATATCTATAATTAGGACTTACACTGAACACCTCATGCACAGGTACTACACTGACCCATCTGGAACTTTCTGGCAATGCAATGCAAAAGGCATCGGGTCAGTTACAAGGTTCTCGACTTTTGCAGGAGCAAGTATCTTTTATTTAGATTTTAATATTAAAAACTACTACAAATTTTATTCTTAATTTTCTAAATTCTAAATATTCTAAATTTTCAGCTAGTTTCTTGAGGACAAGCAGTGTAAAAACCAACTATAAACGGAGTATCTTTTATTTAGATTTAATATTAAAACATGAAAGAAATATACCTTGATAAAGTCGGCAACGACAAGATCCTTTGGCCATGCAATAAAGGTACCTAGAGCTTCCCTCACTAAGCTTACCTCTTCAGTAGGTATAGGAACTTCGACACCGCCATCTACGGCCTCCTCGACTACTAACTTAACCAAATGAGCTGGTAAAGGTGCACAATGTAAGGTAGAATCACCATGATGAACTCGACCGATAGCGACTAGATGAGGAGGACGCTCGTCCACATAAAATCCAAATCGACCAGTGTCCCTAGGCGGAGTCTTCCCTCGTGAAGGGCCAGAAACATCATCGGCACAAATCCCCTTCGTACTGACACGGGTAACATGATGATCATCAGGTGTACGCAAATCGGTGGGGCTGCTGTGAATGGACACCCAAAGACTCCGATGTTTGGCCAAATGTTTTCATCAAATTTTGTGTCACATCATATGTGATCTTCTTCGTTAGTTCCTCCAACACACTTGATGATGCAGATCGACGTGAAGATCGTCCAAAATAATCTAGAATGCCTACACCAAATCCAATCCCACGAACACGACCAGGGTGCTCCGGTCTCCCAATGGCCTCGACCAATATATCATGTCGTCCCTCGGGAGTGAAGCTGCCCTGTGTACACTGTGCCTCCAACTCATCCTACAAAAGAACATTTTTCGTAAGTGTAACACAAATGTGAAGCACATAAATGAACAGTTAATATTTTTGTTCTAAGGATAAAAAAACTTTGTTTCACAAGTGAAACATAAAAGTGAACTTTTAAAATTTTATTCACAATCTTTAAATATTTCAAATTAAATATTATGACTTTTATTTTTTTCAACAACAAAAATTTAAGTTACAGAATTCCAGAATCAACTTTTGAAAAGATAAGAAAACTAAGTTTATTTAATTTTAAGTACATTGTCAAATATTAAATGATTTTTTAAACTTACGATCTTAGTAATAATCTCTCGTGCTGCATCTGATGACACTCCTCCAGATCTTTTTCGGCGACCAAGTTTCCACCTCTGATGACGTGAAGGAGTAGATGGAGGATTAATAATAGAGAGAAGACATAATCTAGCCATATTGCTTAGTAAATTGTAATATTTGTCATGCAACTTAGTTTGTACAAATTATAGCCAAAAAGAATAAATTCGGACCAATTTACCCCTCCCCTCCATTATTTCTCCCACTCCCCCTCTCTCTCTCTTACTCATTTCCACCCACCCACGTCTCTCTCTCTCTCTCTCTCACATTCCCACCAACCCACCCACGCCTCTCTCTCTCTCTCTCTCTTTGTCTCTCTTTCCCCCGATAAGTTGTTCTCGCCGGTGGAGGAGAAGGCGGCGAAGCCGGCAGTTTGGTAAGCGAAACGCGGCGGAGGAAGAAGGTATCTCCGGCGGAGGTTGCGGGTTCTCGTCGGAGGTCGATGCGGCCGAGAAGTAGAAGCCATGGAAGGAGGAAGAATCAACCGGACAAGGAAGGAGGCAGGCTTCCGGCGAAGTCAACGCCGGAAAAAAGTAGGTGCATAGTCGGGTTCCGACGCAGATCTGTCGGGCAGAGGAGATTGTCGAGCAGATCAAGCAGATCTGTGCATCGTCGGGTTCCGACGCGCCATTGTTAGGAAAGAGCTTGAAATAATCGATTTTATTTCTCTTTCTCCAACTTCCTCTCTCTAAAAAAATCATAGATCTAGTTTGAAATAAAGTTATTTTCGTATTTGTTTTTGATGATTTACAAGTTTTCATATGATTTCTGGTGATTCATGGTATATTTGGGGTGATTTACGATCGATTTGTATGTATTGGTGTTTTATATTTAGTTTTTCGCATGTTTGCATACGTGGTTACGAATTTACAGTTGTTACGATTTATTCATTTCGTACTGGGTTACCATGTTATAATATTGTCATTTCGTACCACTATGCCTTGATTTTCTATTAAAATTCTATCATTTCGTATCAGTATGAAGTTACGAAATTCGAATTTCATAACACATTTGTGTCGATTTGAAATTTTCGTATTGGAGTTTTGGTATACATGTTACGAATTCGTAACTGTTACGCTTGGTAAGAAATTATAACTTCTTACCAAGTGTAACTAGTACGAAGTTACGAATTAATGACTTCGTATTAGTGTAACCGTAATTATTTCCAATTACGAATTAGTAAGGGTGTCACTGTTCACACTCTGGTATATTGGTAAGAAATTGTAACTTCTTACCAAGTGTAACTAGTACGAAGTTACGAATTAATGACTTCGTATTAGTCTAACTGTAAATATTTCCAGCTACGAATTAGTATCTGTTTTAATGGGGTTTTGGTATATTGGTAAGAAATTGTAACTTCTTACCAAGTGTAACTAGTACGAAGTTACGAATTAATGACTTCGTATTAGCGTAACCATAACTATTTCCAGCTACGAATTAGTATCTGTCTTAAGGAGGTTCTGGTATATTGGTAAGAAATCGTAACTTCTTACCAAGTGTACCATTTAAACTTAACTTGTTACTATATTGGTAACGAACGTAACGAAGCGTAACGAAAAACAAATAATAAATTATCAATTATTAATCGGGTAATGTAACAAAAAATAAATATCGTATCCGCTTATTGGTAATTCGTGTACAATATTCTAACACGGTAAATAAGATACGAAGTTACGATACAATAACACAAAAGGTAAACAACACATGGTAACGAGGCGGTACGAAATACATACGTCGTAACCCAGCAACTCAGAAAAGATAAGGAGAGAGATAAAGTGGGTTAGTTTTATTGAAAAGTAAGGGTATATTGGTCCAATCATGTTCTTTTTGGCTAGAATTTGTACAAACTAAGTCTCTTGACAAATATTATCATTGACTATATCAAAGTGGCTAAAGGAGTGTATTTCCTCTTAATAATAACATCTTCTCCAGACTTTGACGCTTCTTCTTTACGCTCCTTCATCTTTCTCTCCATCTCTTGTACTTCCACAAAATCATATCCGCCTCGAGCCATAGTATGGGGAGCATTGTTCATTTTCACTATATCTTGTTTCTTGATTCTCTTTTTATGGAAAAAAATATTTGCAAGGAATCGAAATAATATGTAAGTAAATGAAACGAGAGGTGGAATCGATCTATAGAAAATTATTTGCAAGGAATCGAAATAATATGTAAGGAAATATCTGCAAGTAATCGAGCTACAGAAAATGTCTTTTGAATTCAGATTTACCTCCCAAGTAGGGTCCTCACGAGTCTTTTTAAATTCTTTCCAATCGTCCTCCGATATACCATATTTCTCGCAAGGAGACAACCCTTTCGACAGACCATATATATACTCGCAGGTCAAATTAGTCTTAAATTGCCTCCACATCCTGCCAATAGACTGCAATGTCTTCGTGCAAAATTGACCAATATTGCTAATTTGACTGACATCAAAGTTGGCCTACATTGACAATTCAAATTGAAACGTTATCAATAATACAATTTTAAATTATTTTCAATAATTTAAGTTTTTATAGAATAATTTGATTAAATTAATGTTTTTTCATAAATTTTAATTTTATTCCAGATTATTTATATTTAATTCAGTTTTTTAAATTATTTTATTTAATTTCAGTTTTTAGAAAATAAATTACTTAAATTAAGGTTTTTTTATAAATTTCAGTTTTATTCCAGATTATTTATATTTAATTCAGTTTTTTAATTATATATACATAAAAGTAAGTTGGTGATATATATTTAAGTTGGTAATTTAAATTTAAAAAAAGAAATTAAGTCAAGACAATAAATTTCACTTTTAATCCATATTTATATTTAATTCAGTTTTTTAAATTATTTTTATTTAATTTCAGTTTTTATAGAATAATTTAATTTAATTTAAGCACAAAGTGAAACACATAATTAATCACAAAAGTAATGCACGTACCAACACATCCTGCCACAGCATTTCCTTATCGGGCTTGTCCGGTACGTGATTCCATTAATCGTACAATATAGAAACATGATCTTTCGCAAGCTTACCCAAATACATACTCAACTTGATTTTGTGCTCGTACTTAAGTTTACCCCTGACTGGATCGATATCAAGAGGTAGCTTTTTCCCATCTACACGCCATTTGGCCATACTTCTACATCTTGTAGGATTTCTCGATGTAGTAGTCTGCGTATAAGGAGAAGCAGCGGAATGAGGAGGAGAATGGCGAGGAGTATGAGGAGAATGAGAAGGAGAACGAGAAGGATGCCAAGGAGCAGTCATGTGCCTGTATAAACAAATGAAAATATTGTCAAACACAACATAAACAAAAAAAATAATATTTGTCAAACACAACATACACCAATAATATTTTTTGTTTGAAAAACTCTTTGTCAAAAAACTAATACTTGTCAAACACAACAGTAATATTTTTTATTTGAAAAACTCTTTGTCAAAAAACTAATACTTGTCAAACACAACGTATTACCTAGTTGTCTAAATTGACTCTTATTATAACTTAACATCTAATTGCCTACATTTTGATTAGTAAGTACAAAATCTACCGATTTCTAAGTGAACACCTACTCACTTTATAAGAGGAGAATAAATTAATTCGGTTAGACTTAGAATGAAAACAAAAATGATATATGTATCTATGCAAAACTTAGATGTAGTGATTCATGTACCTGATTTTTATTTATCTTTTGAGATAACATAGTTCTCCCATACACCTTCATCATGGTCATTTCGAATGGCATGTATGTCGTCAGCTTCATTTTTTTCAACGATAGTGGGTAACCGTGTTGACAAAGAAATAAATTCACAATTGTCAAACGTTGATTCTTCAGTTTCATTCATATCCACACTTCTACCAGGAATAACCACGGACAATCTTTCATTACATGGATCGTTGACATAGAACACCTGTTTTGCTTGATGTGCCATGATAAAAGGCTCGTCTTTGTAAGCTACCTTGTGAAGATCTACCAAAGTAAATCCTAACTCATCGGTTTCCACACCCGTATTATTATCAGCCCACTTGCACTTAAACACAGGCACTTTAAACTTAACATAATCAAGTTCCCAGATCTCTTCTATAACTCCATAGTAACTCGTCGATGCCAAAACTGGGTTTTTGTCTTTTGAGCTTGAAAAGTGCATAGACTCGGCTTGAAGAGTAACTCCACTATTTTGAATCGTACTCTTGTCATCTTGTGACTTTGTATAGAATGAGTAATTATTAATATCGTATCCACTCCAAGTTACGACATCAGATTTGGGTCCGTAAGCTAGCCATTGTAATGTTTCAGATGCACTGCTAGAAATTTGTTCCTTAAACCATCTTAAGAAAGTCTTATTATGTTCGATCAACAACCATTTTTCACTCATTCGGGGATTCTTTATCTTCAAATGATTCTTGTGAGCTGATAAGTAGGAAAGAACATCATCAGTGTTATTTAAAATGTACAAATGTGCTTGAAGCACCTCATCTCGACTCTTGGTTACAACTTTAACACCTCGTGTACCCTTTCCTCTAATTCTACCTCATGCCGAGACTTAGGAAGCCCTACAGATTCCACTTGTGACCTGTGCAAAACTCGATAGCTTCTTTTGCAATGTACCTCTCCACAATAGATGCTTCCAGACGAAATGGGTTTTAGGTATACCCTTTGAAAATCTTCATGTATCGCTCAATGTGGTACATCCATCTCAAATAAACAGGGCCACACTCTTCAATCTCTCTAACTAGATGGACAAGTAAGTGAACCATGATATCGAAAAAAGGAGGAAAATACATCTTCAATTGGCATAAGATAACAACAACCTCATTTTCCACTCATCCAAAACTAGAGGATCTATCACTTTGCTACATATAGCATTGAAAAAAAAGCACAAGCGAGTTATGACATGCCTCACTTTTTTAGGCAAAACATCACGTATAGCCACTGATAGAAGTTGTTGCATCAAGAAACGACAGTCATGGGACTTTAAGCCAACCAACTTAAGAGTTTGCAACGACACAAGACTCTTAATATTTGAAGAGTAACTTTGTCGCACTTTAATGCCTTGTAAACATTTACAAAAGCTGATTTTCTCCCTTTTCGATAAAGTATAACATGCTGGGTGGAGATAAGTTCGTTTACCAACTGATTGCGGATGCAACTGAGGACGGATACCCATATCCTCTAGGTCTAGACGATCCTGGACACCATCTTTTGTTTTGTCTTTAATATTGAGAAGTGTGCCGATCACACTATCACACACATTTTTTTCGACATGCATAACATCTATGCAATGTCTAACATCTAGTTTGCTCCAGTATGGAAGATCAAAGAATATGGACCTCTTCTTCCATATGTTTGTCGCAACAGACTTTTTTGTAGCTTTCCCAAACACAATATTGATATTCTTAACGCGGTCGTAAACTTGCTCACCTGTTAATGGTATCGGTGCAAATCCCTCTTCCTGGTATCCATTAAAAGCTTTTCTCAATCTACGATATGGGTGATGGCGCTTGAGAAACCTCCGATGTTGAGTGTAAACTGTTTTTTTTCGTGTTTCAACTGAACGTAGCTTGTGTTTTCTTCACATATAGGACATGCATGATGCCCCTTCACACTATACCCACTCAAGTTTCCATATGCCGGAAAGTCATTAATGGTACAAAATAACATTGCACGTAGCTTGAAACTTTGTTGGTGGTACCCATCAAACACGTCAACCCATTCATCCCACATCATTTTCAAATCATCAATCAACGGACTTAGAGAAATATCTATGTCATTTCCTGGCTATTTTGGGCCTGAAATCATCATTGACAACATAACATATCTCCGCTTCATACATAACCAATGAGGTAAATTATAGATCACAAGTAGGACGGGCCATGAGCTATGCTTAGTGCTTAAATTACCAAACAGATTCATCCCATCTATGGAAAGTCCAAGCCTAAGGTTTCTTGCCTCACCCCCAAAATCCGAAAATAAATGATCTATTTTCTTCCACTGTACAGAATCAGCAGGATGACGAATTAGTCCATCGCATTTTCTCCCTTTTGCGTGCCATATGAGATTCTTTGCGTCATCCTTATTAGCAAACAGTCGCTTGAACCTTGGAATAATTGGAAGATACCACAACACCTTCGCTGGAAGCCCTCGTTGTGTGCTCTCTCCATCACTAGAATCATCATGCTCCACTTTGTAGCGTGATGCCCCACACCTAGGACAATTATGCAATAATTCAAACTCTTTTCGGTACAATATGCAATCATTAGGGCAGACGTGTATTTTCTTATACGCTAAACCCATCGGACACAAAACCTTCTTCGCCTCATAAGTACGGTTAGGCAATTTATTATCTTCTGGAAGTATCTCCTGTATCAACTCGAGTAATTCGGTGAAGCTTTTATCACTCCACCCATTTTTTGCTTTCACATTAACCAACTTCAACACGGCAGACAAACGTGTAAATTTTTTACAACTCGGATATAAAGGAGTCTCTGAATCACTTTTCAATGCATCATAAACATGCGCTCGTCGGAATGATTCTTCTCCAACATCATGAATCATGTCTTCAAATTGATCACCATATATATCTACGTGTGTGTCTTCAGTTGGAATGTCTACTAGTTCGCCATGCCATATCCAAATCGTATAGTTCGTATTTATTCCCTCACAAATAAGATGTTCACGAATTATGTCAGCTTCATGTCGTCTCCCGTTCATACACTTGACAAAAGGGCAATAATATCTTTCATCGGGTTCCGGGCGATTTTGTCGGGCGAACTCAAGAAATTATTCGATTCCATTATCATACTCATCACTGTTACGACTTGCATTCATCCAACTTCGATCTATTTTTCTTCTTTTCTGTTATACACATAGTGAAGTTCAATTTGAAATTCCTTTAGTTAGAATCAACCACATTTAGTGTTATTTTAATCTTCTACCAAAAACATACAACTGTTATTGCTATTAATATACTATGTCATCTCACTATTTTATAAAGACTGTCACCTTTTCCTGCATTAACTATTGGGAGAAGATCCTTAAGATGAAAGTTAACATCTATCCCAAAAGGAGAAGATCCTTAAGAAGTTAACCACATCTATCCCAACGTAATTCATGCTTTAAAAGGTAACAGACAAAAACTGAAAGACACACAAGAGTAATCACGCTATCCTTCTCGACCATATAGTAGATATACCTTTAGGTCAGAACATACCTTTAACTCATAAAATTTTCTTAGAATTTAAAATCTTAATAATTTTCTCTGTGTTAAAACTACTGATTGGCCATTACCGATACTTATTGAACTCAAGTGACTATCTTTTATTTGTAAAGAAAAATTTGGACATAATATTATCAAACTACTCTTCCCTAGGTACTACGAGCAGAGGGAGTGAGATTCCTACGAGAAGTATCTCACTTCAACTATCTCAAGAACAGAAGATGTCTGGCCTAAATAGAAGTGCAAAGCAAAACTCACCCAAAAGCAAGTATTAACTCCAGAAGTACAAGTACCCGAACAAATTATTCATGTTAGTGTATAATTATCTTCGAAATTAGCACAAACAAAAAGAAACCAATATGTAATGCAAACTAAGGTAGGGTACAAAAAAATGTAAAAAAATGGAATAAAGCCAGTAAATGCTTACCTCAATGCGTTTTAACCCCGCGGCGGCCAAAAAATCCGAGAAGACAGAGCCGCGGAAATAGAAGTGGCCAACGGTGGGGGTAGCTCGGAGATGGTCGCTCAGGCCACGTCCAGCGAAAAACGGCGAAGGCCAATCGTCCGACGAGATAGTCGCCTCTCCCCAACCTGCTTCTACGTCTCTCCTCAGGTATGTTGAACGGGCCTTGTGGCTACATAGAAATGGGCATCTAAGTCCTTATGTATGCATGCGTGGCGAGCTGCTTGAGACTATTTACGGAGTAGAAGGAATAGGTGTGGCGACGGCAAAAAATCGAGATGAACGACAACGACAACAGCGACGGGTAGGGCGGACCACGGCGACGGGAAGGGTGATGGGAAAATCGGATATTTTGGGTCAGTACAGGGTAGAGAGAGGTGGAGGAAGAAAACTAATGAACCCTGAACTATTATTTGTTTTCTTAAATCAAACAACAGCGGTTGTTAAGCAACAACCGCTGTTAAATGTATGTGCAAACAACAACGATTGTTTCCAAACAACCGCTGTTAACTGTGTTTTTTAAATACTTTAACAGCGGTTATCAAGTAAAACCGCTGTTAATTATAGTTTTTTTTTTGAAAAAAATTAACAGTGGTTATTGTGTAAACCGCTGTTAATCGTCACTTTTAACAGCGGTTAAATTACTATTTTAAAAGTTAAATTTAATTTTACTTTTTTTCGAGAAAGATTTTAACATCGGTTTTCCTTAACAACCGATGTTAAATTGCAAGTTCATTTTTTTTAATTTTTCGGGATAAATTTAACATCGATTATTATAAAACCGCTGTTAAGTTGCTATTTTAACATCGGTTATTTTTATAACCGCTGTTAATTTATTGCAAACTATTTACAAGTATGCCACCACGTCATTTTAACAGCGGTTTTCGAACAACCGCTGTTAATGTAACACCCCGAGATATTCGGAATAATTACAGTGCCGTAAATCCTTTATATAAGAATTTACAAGGCTAATTTGAAGACAACAGAAATAATACAAAAGTGTCATTGATGAAAGGAAATTCAAACCCGTTCGACAATTCAAATAAGTTCATTATTACAAAATGTTCCCAAGACAACAACAACATAAACGTACTCGAGTACTGAAATAGCCGGAAAATAAGACAACATAATCCACATCACTGAGCCACTTCATCGTCATGTCGGTATTGTGGCTGCTTCCCCGTTCCACGGCTACCTGAACATCAAAACAAATGTCCACCCCCGAAGGGTTAGCAAAACAATGCTAGTACAAGTATCGTAATACAATAAATCATCGATGCATCATAAAACATACAAAACGGACTTCCGTCATCGGAATCCAACGATGTGAATCCTCACGATTCCATCAACACAATACAAAGTAATCCAACGATCCAGCGCCCTCGGTATAGATCCCCATGATGATCCCGTCGGACCAACGCATGGTGGAAAACCCGTCCAACGATCCAGCGCCCTCAGCATAGATCCCCATGATGATCCCGTCGGACCAACGCATGGTGGACATTCGATCCAGCGCCCTCAGCATAGATCCTCATGATCCGCTCGGATCATTTACAACACAAACATTACCATTATGCATACACATATGCAAATCAACACGTTCATCGACGTAAATATCATGACAACTCAAAGAATATATTCTCATATTCGACAACACGAATAAATTATACACATGATCAACAATGCAATATCAATAAGCTTAAAATACGATACTTGCCTCAAAGATGGCAAGAACAAATCACTCCAACGATCTCAACACACTCGAAGACCATCTCCTTCGATCAACGTAGCAAGCTCGAACCTTAACAAAATAAATAATATAGAATTTATCTTATGTTGTACGAATGTCTAACAACCCGGTCTATGGCCGAAAGCTCTAAAAATGCAATCTGCCTGAACTACTTAGCGTACGCTACGTACTCTACGTAACGTGCGCTAAGCCTGCCCGTTAGCGTACGTAAACGACGAAGTCTAGCGTACGCTAACTTATGTACCGGCAGTCCTCTCTGATCAGCCGACTGACTCGCCTGATGACATAACGTACGTTACGTACCAAACATAGCGTAGGATACTCATTCCCGATAGCGCACGTTAATATACATATCTTAGCGTGCGCTAACAGTGCATTGCAGTTTACTGCTGGGCAGAAAACTTGATCTAATGGTGATGAAACTCATGAAATCTTCAGTGTTAATACATGCCATCTCCGGGCATATCATGCTCATACGGTTTGTGAAAGATCTTTACGGATTAAATGACTACGAGACATAAGGATACGTATAATCATTACAACACCATAATTCATTTTGATCTTCAAGAAAATATCATAAGTTCAATCCATTCCATGTCCCAAAACGTATGATTCCTTTATGTAAAGACATAAGAACTTGGTAATCTCCATATACTGGTCATAATCGGTTCGAAGCTACAGGAATATGCTTAGGAGTCCATACACTAAAAAGGTTCAATGGATTATACGATGAATAAGTACCGAAACATCGAAACATCCTTCTAACACATGATGTTCGACTACGTACGGGTTTAACTGACTAGATAATCCCAAATCATGATCAAAACGTCCTTCAGAATATTACTAATATTGGTGAAGAATCACATACCTCAAAGTAGTGAAGAACACGAAGGAACTTGAAGAAATCCAACACCGGGAGCTTGAACACCAATCTCCAATGATCTACAATCTTCAAACTCGTGCTAGGAGGACGATATGAGAGGTTGAGGATTGAAGAAGTAACTCTCTAAGTATGAGAATTCGGTTTTGGGAAGTGAAAGATCTGAAAAAATGAAAAAGTGTGCTGTCCTATATATAGAAAAGGGTTATTAGCGCACGCTAGTCCATAAACATAGCGTGCGCTAACGGTCATACAAAGCTTACTGACTTCACTATACTCAGCGTTTAGCGTGCGCTATCCTCATATCATTAGCGTGCGCTACCGCGTTGACTTGGCTTTTCCCGAAAGCCGTCCAGGTTCATCCCGACATAATCCGACCAAGATCCACGACTGATCTCACCTACCACCCTGTCTCAATCATGTTGACTACGTATAGCGTGCGCTAAGGTTCATGCACAGCGTGCACTACGGATCCAAATTAGTGTACGCTACACTTAGTCGATAGCGTGCGCTACATGCGCAGAATCACAATTTAGAACACATTCATGAAATCATGCATTCGACAACACCGGATCATGAAATACGGAGAAAAATACTCAGATCAAAATGCAACAATAACAATATCACGAGGTTCAAATACATATCATAAATATCGGGTATTACATCCTTTCTCCCTAAAAAGAAGTTTCGTCCCGAAACTTAAGATGAAAACAACGCCGGATACCTAGTCTTCATATTGTCCTCTGTTTCCCAAGTGGCCTCTTCAACCCCGTGCCGTGACCATTGTACTTTAACCAAGGGTATTGGTTTATTCCTCAATTGTTTGATCCTACTCTCAAGCTTCTTGATTGGTCTCTCCTCGAAGGTGCCGTCAGTAGCTATCTTGATCTCATCGAACTCAATGATATGACTGGGATCCGGTACATACTTCCGCAATTGGGATACGTGAAACACATTGTGAACGTGACTCAGCGATGGCGGTAAGGCCAACCTGTATGCTAAATCCCCAACTCTCTCGAGGATCTCAAATGGTCCGATATATCTCGGACTTAGCTTACCTTTCCTCCCAAAATGGAAAATTCCTCGCGTAGGAGACACCTTCAATAGTACGTGGTCCCCAATGTCAAACTCTAGAGGGCGACGACGTACATCTGCATAAGACTTCTGTCGACTGCGGGCGTCAGCCTTTTCCCGAATCAAAGCTATCTTCTCTTGAGTCTGAACTATCAATTCCGGTTCCGTCCCGATCAAGTCCGAAGAATCATCCCAGCATAGGGGTGATCAGCATCTTCTCCCGTACAAAACATCAAATGGTGCCATCTTAGTAGAGGCATGCCAACTATTGTTGTAGGTGAATTCCATCAATGGCAAGTGAACTTCCCAATCAGTTGACCAATCCAAAGCACAAGCTCTAAGCATGTCTTCTACTGTTTGTATAGTCCTTTCGGACTGACCATCCGTCTGAGGATGATAAGCCGTGCTAAAGTTCAGCTCGGTCCCCAAAGCCCTGTGAACTGCCTTCCAGAAGTGCGGCACGAAGCGACCATCTCGTTCTGAAATAATGGTCTTCGCGTCCCATGTAATCTGACTATATCTGCAATAAATACTCGCGCCAATCTCTCGGGTCCCCAAGTATATTTAATTCCTAGGAAATGAGCCGACTTGGTTAGTCGATCAACTACAACCCAAATCATGTTCATTCCCGTCTTGGTCCTTGGCATACTGGTGATGAAATCCATCGAGATATCCTCCCACTTCCACTTAGGGATCGGAAGTGGCTTTAACATTCCGGCAGGTCGCTGATGTTCAATCTTAACCTGCTGACAAGTCAAATACTTCGAAACGTATTCTGTTACGTCCTTCTTCATATTTCCCCACCAGAAGTTTTGTTTTAGATCCTTATACATCTTACTGCTACCCGGGTGAATAGAGTAGGGCGCGCTGTGAGATCCCTTCAGAATTGTCCGTCTCAAATCATCAGCATCGGGAACGCAAAGTTGACTCTGAAATCTCAGAACTCCATCATCTTGTATCACGAATCATGGGGCCTTTCCTTTCTTTACTTCGTCACATAACCGAAGGATCAGAGAATCATTAAACTGCTTAGATTTGATTTCCTCAACTAGTGACGAAGTCAGTTCCATCACATATAGTTGCCCTTGGATTCCGGGTGCCCATACTTCAGTCCCTTCGCGGATCAGTTCTTGTTGAATGCCGGTTTGGGACGTAAGTGCTTCCAACGCTCGAAGGGAAACAGGTTTATGGCTCAATGCATCGGCTACTATGTTTTTTTACCCATATGATAGAGAATTTCCAAGTCGTAATCATTGATCAATTCTAGCCACCTTCGTTGCCTCATGTTTAATTCTTTCTGACTGAAAATGTACTTGAGGCTTTTATGATCTGTAAAGATCTGACAATGAGTGCCGTATAAATAATGTCGCCAAATTTTCAAGGCAAAGACCACAGCTGCTAACTCTAGATCATGAGTCGGGTAATTAACTTCGTACGGTTTCAACTGTCGAGAGACATAGGCAATCACTTTATCCTTTTGCATCAATACACATCCTAGACCCTGATTTGAAGCATCGCTGTATACCATGAATCCATCAGTTCCATCTGGTAACGCTAATATAGGTGCTGTCGTCAGTCTCCTCTTAAGTTCCTCAAAACCAGCCTGGCATTTCTCATCCCACGTGAACTTTTGGGTTTTCTGTAACAGCTGAGTGAGCGGACGAGCAATTTTGGAAAATCCCTCTACAAAACAGCGATAATATCCAGCAAGTCCCAAGAAACTCCGGACTTCTTTCACATTATTAGGAGATTCCCATTCCAAGATTGCCTCGATTTTCTTCGGGTCCACCTGAACTCCGTCAGCTGATATTACATGCCTAAGGAAGGTCACCTCTTTAAGCCAGAATTCGCATTTGGAAAGCTTCGCATAAAGCTGTTCATTCCTCAAGATGCTCAAAACCACACGCAAATGCTTGGCATGCTCCTCTGTGTCTTTCGAATAGATCAAGATGTAATCGATGAAGACGACCACAAATTTATCCAAGTATTCTAAGAATACCCGATTCATCAATTGCATAAATACCGCATGAGCATTAGTAAGTCCAAATGGCATCACTACAAATTCATAATGCCCGTACCGGGATCTGAAAGCAGATTTCGGTATATCTGATTCCTTAATTCTCAACTGATGGTATCCTGATCGTAAGTCAATCTTCGAGAATACCCTTGGCCCTTGCAGTTGATCAAACAAATCATCGATCCGAGGTATAAGATACTTGTTCTTTATCGTCACCTTGTTGAGCTCCCTGTAATCAATACATAATCGGAGGGATCCGTCTTTCTTCCGGACAAAGAGAACGGGCGCTCCCCAAGGAGAAATGCTAGGTTGAATATAACCCTTCTGTAATAATTCCTCCAGTTGCTTCTTTAGTTCATACATCTCGGTTGGCGCCATGCGGTATGGTGCTCTGGAAATAGGAGTGGCTCCAGGCTCTAATTTGATAGTGAACTCCACTTCTCGCTGCGGAGGTAACCCAGGTAGTTCGTCAGGGAATACATCTGAGAATTCATTCACAACTGGAATAGATGAGAGCTCTACTCCTTCCTCTTTCCTCATGGCATAGCACCAAAGTCCATGACATCCCTGCTTCAGTAATTTCACAGCTTTCATTGCTTTGATCAATTTTCCCGAGCTTCCTGGTCTCCATCCTCTGAATAAGTGCTCAGATCCGTCATCAGCAATGATAGAAATGACTCTCTTTCGGTAATTCAGAATAGCTCCATAACGGTTGAGCCAATCGTCTCCGAGAATTAAGTCTTCACCATGGATGTCAACTACAATAAGATTCGATGTCCAATCTCTCCCTCCTATAGACACTGGAAAATCTCTAGTTTCTAGGGTTCCCACAATTCTCTCTCCGCTCGGCAAACCCACAACATATGGTTCACAATCAAATAAACACGAGATTTTCAAACGATTAACACAGTTCAAAGATATGAAGGAATGCGTAGCTCCTGAATCGAATAAGACACTAATTGGTTGCAAAAGGATCTGAATCGTACCTGATGCAACAGCCATGTTCTGATCGTATGACTTCTTCATCTCGTAAATACGCGGAGGAACGGACCCAGCACTGGATGCCTCTCTTTTCCCAACATTCTGCTGCTGGAAACCACTTTGCTGCGTCTGGTTAACACTAGTGTCCTTCGGAACCGGTGCAGGAGTGCGAGTACCAAAAGATCGAGTCGCATTTCCACAAAATGTTGCGCGATGCCCTTCCTGTCCACATTCAAAACAGGTCACAGCAGGTGCAAAACAGTCACGTCGGACATGCCCCGCTTTGCCACAGTTATAACATTTCTTCCCTGCATCTGAAACGGTTGGTGCTGCCCGGATTTTCTTTACACCTCGAGAAGGATGCGGAGGCATCCTGGATGAATGAAATGAGGACTGGCCCCTGCGGGGCCCACTACTCTTATTCTCCGTGAAGTTGCCAGATAATTTCTGCTTCTTTGCTTCCGTTGACTTTTCTACTGCCGCCTCTTTCGTATCATAGGCCAGTGCTTTGTGCTGATACTGTCGCAAGGTAGTACATTCAAACCCGGACATATACTGTTGAATTTCCGGCTTCATCCGCATGTCTAAATGGAAAATCCTCTCCGCCTCGGTTCTGACCAAGTGGCGCACATAAGTCAGCTGGTGATTAAAAGTCTTAATCACGTCTGTCACAGATGCCTCTGAATTTTGTGGTGAGAAAGACTCCCGGACTCGGGCCTCTCTAACCGGGCGAGGACAATATTGCGCTTCCATCATTAATTTGAACTCCGTCCAGTCAGCATTATGCTCCTCAGGTCGAATGGCCTCCCACCAGTCGAAAGCCTCCCCCGTCAGAAGATACTGGGCGACCGGAACCTTTCTGTCGTTGGGACAGTTAATCCCTGCAAAGATCTTCTCTAACTCCTTCAGCCAATGATCCCAAGAAAGCGTCTCAGCAGAACCGTCAAATTTCGGAGGGTGCAATTTGACCACCTCAGTAAGCCATTTGTCTCCCCGATTATCCTCATTATGCTGCTGTCCCATCGCCGTCTGCATGCGATCAACAACCTGAGCAAACTGGTTTATCTGAGCAACCACCTGTTGAAGCACTCCCGGCACGTTAGGATCTGCATTATTATTAGCTGATCCCTGCTGTCCTACAGAATGGGAATCGGTTCGACTAGCGGATAACTCTGGGGTAGACGCCGAATCCTCCTGTCTTGCATTTCCACGTCCGCGTCCACGACCACGTCCGCGTCCACGACCTCCCCTCAACATGCTGTAAACACAAATACTCAATATCCAGGGCAAACTTTTCTAAAAGAAAGTCCGTCAATATTCATAAAACAGGGATTAAATAAAACGGTAGTATTTGGGATTAGGAGACTTACAACCACAGTCCACACGACGATGCTGGCTCAGCAGTGATGTTACAAATGACCAATAATCAAATAACGTAAACAGACCCAACTAACCCGACTGCCAAGATATCCATAAATCTTAGCTCCGATACCATATTCTGTAACACCCCGAGATATTCGGAATAATTACAGCGCCGTAAATCCTTTATATAAGAATTTACAAGGCTAATTTGAAGACAACAGAAATAATACAAAAGTGTCATTGATGAAAGGAAATTCAAACCCGTTCGACAATTCAAATAAGTTCATTATTATAAAATGTTCCCAAGACAACAACAACATAAACGTAATCGAGTACTGAAATAGCCGGAAAATAATACAACATAATCCACATCACTGAGCCACTTCATCGTCATGTCGGTACTGTGGCTGCTTCCCCGTTCCACGGCTGCCTGAACATCAAAACAAATGTCCACCCCCGAAGGGGTTAGCAAAACAATGCTAGTACAAGTATCGTAATACAATAAATCATCGATGCATCATAAAACATACAAAACGGACTTCCGTCATCGGAATCCAACGATGTGAATCCTCACGATTCCATCAACACAATACAGGGTAATCCAACGATCCAGCGCCCTCGGTATAGATCCCCATGATGATCCCGTCGGACCAACGCATGGTGGAAAACCCGTCCAATGATCCAGCGCCCTCAGCATAGATCCCCATGATGATCCCGTCGGACCAACGCATGGTGGACATTCGATCCAGCACCCTCAGCATAGATCCCCATGATCCCCTCGGATCACTTACAACACAAACATTACCATTATGCATACACATATGCAAATCAACACGTTCATCGACGTAAATATCATGACAACTCAAAGAATATAATCTCATATTCGACAACACGAATAAATCGTACACATGATCAGCAATGCAATATCAATAAGCTTAAAATACGATACTTGCCTCAAAGATGGCAAGAACAAATCACTCCAACAATCTCAACACACTCGAAGGCCGTCTCCTTCGATCAATGTAGCAAGCTCGAACCTTAACAAAAGAAATAATATAGAATTTATCTTATGTTGTACGAATGTCTAACAACCCAGTCTACAGCCGAAAGCCTTAAAAATGCAATCTGTCTGAACTACTTAGCGTACGCTACGTATTCTACGTAACGTGCGCTAAGCCTGCCCGTTAGCGTACGTAAACGACGAAGTCTAGCGTACGCTAACTTATGTACCGACAGTCCTCTCTGATCAGCCGACTGACTCGCCTGATGACATAACGTACGTTACGTACCAAACGTAGCGTACGTTACTCATTCCCAATAGCGCACGTTAATATACATATCTTAGCGTGCGCTAACCGTGCATGGCAGTTTACTACTGGGTAGAAAACTTGATCTAATGGTGATGAAACTCATGAAATCTTCAGTGTTAATACATGCCATCTCCGTGTATATCATGCTCATACGGTTTGTGAAAGATCTTTAAGGATTAAATGACTACGAGACACAAGGATACGTATCATCATTACAACACCATAATTCATTTTGATCTTTAAGAAAATATCCTAAGTTCAATCCATTACATGTCCCAAAACGTATGATTCCTTTATGTAAAGACATAAGAACTTGGTAATCTCCATATACTGGTCATAATCGGTTCGAAGCTACAGGAATATGCTTAGGAGTCCATACACTAAAAAGGTTCAATGGATTATACGATGAATAAGTACCGAAACATCGAAAACATCCTTCTAACACATGATGTTCGACTACGTACGGGTTTAACTGACTAGATAATCCCAAATCATGATCAAAACGTCCTTCAGAATATTATTAATATTGGTGAAGAATCACATACCTCAAAGTAGTGAAGAACACGAAGGAACTTGAAGAAATCCAACACCGGGAGCTTGAACACCAATCTCCAATGATCTACAATCTTCAAACTCGTGCTAGGAGGATGATATGAGAGGTTGAGGATTGAGTAAGTAACTCTCTAAGTCTGAGAATTCGGTTTTGGGAAGTGAAAGATCTGAAAAAATGAAAAAGTGTGCTGTCCTATATATAGAAAAGGGTTATTAGCGCGCACTAGTCCATAAACATAGCGTGCGCTAACGGTCACACGAAGCTTACTGACTTCACTGTACTCAGCGTTTAGCGTGCGCTATCCTCATATCATTAGTGTGCGCTACCGCGTTGACTTGGCTTTTCCCGAAAGCCGTCCAGGTTCATCCCGACATAATCCAACCAAGATCCGCGGCTGATCGCACCTACCACCCTGTCTCAATCATGTTGACTACGTATAGCGTGCGCTAAGGTTCATGCACAGCGTGTGCTACGGATACAAATTAGCGTACGCTACACTTAGTCGATAGCGTGCGCTACATGCGCAGAATCACAATTTAGAACACATTCATGAAATCATGCGCTCAACAACACCGGATCATGAAATATGGAGAAAAATACTCAGATCAAAATGCAACAATTACCATATCACGAGGTTCAAATACATATCAGAAATCTCGAGTATTACAGTTAAAGGCTAGTTTTGTAGTAGTGGGAACTTAATTAAAATGATGAGGGTAAATTTAAAGAAAATATGAAATGCTATAAGCTATAAGCTCAAACGATACTTCAAGTGGCGTTCCAAAAAATGCTATAAGCTACTGAAAAACGACATAAGCTACCATTGTCAAACACTTATCAATAGGTTATATGCTATAAGCTATCCGCTATAAGCTAGCGGATTGACGTTGCCAAATAGAGCCTATATCCAAACATAAGGAAAAAGAATATACACATTCATTCTCCTCAAAATCATATTCCTAAAAATTACATCCGGAGTAATATTACTTTGGTGCCAACCAAATGAGCCCTTAATTTAACAATATAATTCCTATTCTATCCTTTCTTGAGAGAGTAGGATCAATCCATTTAAAAAAAATCGAGAATAATTTATTTTATGTTGAAGAAAAATTGTAAAAACAAAAAAATAAGCAAAATTAATGTACAATTCTCATTTATAGAACCCCTATATATATGGTGAAAATCCAAGTTTTAGAATATTCCATTTAGGTCTAACACACTCATAATAAAATATATCTCTCTCTCCGTGACAGTGATAAAATTCTTTCCAATTAATAAAACCTTTGCATCCAATGAAAATCTTTCTAAGTAATAAAAATCCAATGAAAAATTAATCCTTGATTAAAGAAAAGAGTATCACGTGACATTGTGTAGATGTAAGACTCTCTCACTCTCCCTGACATTTACATCCATCAAGGAGTTTGAACACAGTACATATGATGTTGTCTTGTTAATACCTTTGCTAAATATTAGCCAAAGAAAAGAGTACAACTTAGGTGATTAAGTTTCTTTATAAATCACCCTTTTCTTATGACCTTTTCATCGATCCAGGAAGTTCGAAAAATCTATAGTTCTTCCTAATGATTATATTCTATACATAGTTGCCTGGTTAAAAACTTAGCAAGACCCAGTGAAGAAAATAAACCTTGATAGAATGCAAAGTTTGTGAGTACGTTCTCTTATATCTCAAATGTTTCTCTTCATGATCCTTACACTGGTCGAACAAATTTAAAAGTTGCGTGATGTATTTTATCATGAGAATACAAGTGGACTCACTAAATGTAGTACTTAAACCACTAGATTATCACAAATGTATAAAGATAATTCTTAATCATATACACTCACGAACCGATTCATGCAAAGTGTTCGTTATTTATTTTACTACCCGCAACTGTACGAAGTAGTTGTAGAAGATGGTGAGAAAGGTCATATTTACAGAGACTAATTATTCTTATTGTATCAAATAATAGATTATAGTGTTTTCAATTTTTTCTAGACGTTTGATGCTTTGAGAAAATTATTAATTAATGACTAAATAATACAACAAAATTGAACAGGTTTCAGTAATTAGAATGAAGAAAATTATGAGTTTAAAAGATATATTTCAAGGATAGGTTTCAATTTATTGCTAGGGTTACTAAGATTTAATTTTAATTAAAGTTCTACTAATTTTCCCACGATGATCACGCAAGTAATTAAAAATCCCTCTCGAGCTATATTAAAACGTATATTAAATGATCTATAATGATGTCTCCATTTATCACAGATCATCTAACTCCAATAAGCTCATAAGCCCATTAATTCATCCTAATCAATCACCAATACTTGATACCTATTAATGCTCTCTCTCAAATTATGAGTAATTAAGTTAAATATGTGAAAATATTGATCAGATGCTAAACATAAATTAAAACCAAGTAACTAAAGAGGGCATCAAAGTAATAAATAAATATAACAATCAATCCAAACTCATCTCAAATCGATGTACCCCCATGCCTAGAATCTAATGAATTAGTCGAACATAGCTATACAAACATTCATACACAACTTATTCATAAGCGTGTTCGAACTATAGCAAAATAAAAGAGAATGGGAAAGATTCTTGAGGACTTCTTGGTTGATCTTCAAGTTTTATTGGATGATCTTGTGTTTTTCCCGTCTCCCTAGGTTTTTTCCTCTCTGAAATATGTTTTGCACTCTCATTTTTTCAACCTCCTCTGTGAAAAGCCGACGTCAACCTTTTATAGAAGTAGTTTTCTTGTCCAACAGGTCTCAAAACAGACCTTCTAAAATTGATTCTCCAGTGGCACACGAGCAACACACACGATCAAAGATATGTGCGGGGGGTCGTGCGTTACCTCTATCCTATATCATCTTCACAATACAAGAGCAACACGCACGAGTGATGATATGGTGCTCGTGCATCCCTGCTCCTCTGGATTCTTGAGTACCACGCACGAGCATAGGGCACGAGCAAATTGCTTATGCTCGTGCATAACTGATCCCAGTGGGCCATTTTAGCCCGTTTTCCATTTATTCTCGCCCTTGTGCTCAATCTGATCGTGTGTCTGGGGTTTGATACTACTTTACTTGAGTTTTTAATGCTGAATACCTGCAAAAAGAGCAAAGCATAATGATAAACAAAGTAATAGTACATGTTTTTTTGCACAAATACTCTCTAACATGCCGTAAAATAATGCCTAGAACTACTGCAAAATCACATGCGAACAAACCCCCAAACTTAAATCATTGATTGTCCGTATAAATGCAAACTAAGCCATAAAGAAACACAAGTAAGTGCAATTGGGAAAACAAGGCATGATATTGTCAAAAATGAAAAGATCAAGTAATTCAATCCTCAAGTTTCATGACTCATCTAAATTCTCTAGCAAGTTTCTTCAATCTCCTACACTATGCTGTTCATCAGAACCTCACCAAATAATTATGTGTGGAATAAACACTCTACTCTAAAAGTATCGGACGTGTACACGCTCAAATCAATTCAAGTATGCGTGGCTACCATAATCTTGCATTATCATCTAAAATCTCTGTTGCTAAATAATGCATGCAATTCATGAATCATAAAGGATTTTATAGTGGTCGTAATGTAGGCTCTTCGGACAAGGTACAAAAATATAGATAAAGTGACCCGTCTTGAGAAAATATATGTACCAAGCAAGTAAATCACCTTACAAAACTCTAAGCACTAGAAGCTACCATTAACCATCTTCTCTATTTCTTTCCCTTCCATAAATAAGACCACAAACAAAAGCATTTTTCTCAAAGAACCAATGTTTTTTTTTTGGCTACCGTCCGATCATGCTGGCAAACCCGGTATGACCCTTTATGTAATAGACAACACCAATTTTTTCTATCATTTTTATATTTAAGGTGACCAATGAATTAGGACTTCAAACAATGGAGTAGTATAGCTCAACTCAACTTAACTTTTTTCAACTCCTTATTTTAAGACTACTTAATAATTTCCAGCTCGTCATCCATATCATAATAATATAATCCACCCACATCACCGTAAAACAAATATATCCTTGCTACAGTACAATCGTAAATGCTCAAGCATGGGACAAGGATTAAAATAAATGGCATGGCTGATAATGTGGCTCCCAAGAAATAGACATAAGCTCAAGGTGGAGTAACTAGGTAAAAATCATGTCTTTTGGTAAGCTAAAGGCTGAAAAGGCTAACAAAGAAATACCTAAAATCATTTTAACGAATCACCTACATGAGCGGCCTCGACTAAGATACCAATGCAAGTTATGGAGACAACATCCATTAATGACATTCATTAATTAACACAACAAGGACAATTCCAAAATAAATCAACAAAAGGCTCAAAAGCTCACAAGTTGAGTCAAAGTGAACGGCAAAAGTGATTAAATTGATTCCACTAACTAAAAGAATTATCATCAACCATCAACAAGATTCATAAACCTTAATCAATATCAACCACTCATCACAATCATTAACTTGCCCTCTGTCAACTCACAAGATCATCAACTTGTAATATCCGAGGATTTTTTTTCATTTTATTATTGTGTTGTACATATTCATTTGGTATTGTACAAGTGCTGTTGTATTTGACTGATACAATGTATATTGTATTTAGATATTTCGGAATTGAAATATTTATACTTGTCGTCGGTATTGTGTTGCCGATCGGATGTTGCTTGGTAAGTTTGGAGTTTGATTTTTTTGGCTAAGTATATTGGACCTTACGTACGCTACATGCATAGCATTACGCACGTTAAGGGTGGCAGGTTACGTACGTTAAACCATGTTGGTTACGTACGTAATATAGGGTATCAGATCGCATCTGACTTTCGTCAACGTTCATTACGTACGCTATGCATGGCTACTAACATACATAATGTTGTGGTTATTACGTACAACTTTTGGCTAACGTACGTAATACAGGTCCCATTTTGAGGCAGTGAGTTCTGGCAGGACGTAGCATACGCTATGCAGGGCTGGTAGCGTACGTAAGGAGGATTAACGTACATTATGCATTGAGGTTAGCGGCCGTAATAAACTGTGCAGATTATAAAGACATGTTTCGTCTTTCATTTCTTCACGACCCATTTTCGGTTTCTTTCTCTAGAAATCATCCCTCTGCATCCCTTAGTGTATTCTAGCCTCTTCCAACTTGATTTGGAGCTTCATAACTTGGATTGTAGCTTAGGAAATTAAAGATTGGAGTGGATTCTTGAGGGTTTGAGGTTGTTCTTTATTTTTCAGGAGGTATGTTGATTAATCTTGTGTTAATCTCGAGACTATGATGTTGTTGTTGTTGATTACCTTGTGTGTTGACTGATGGTTGGAGGATAGCATGATTCTTGATGAGTTTTTATAACTTATGTTGAAGAACATGATGATTATGTCTTGAGGAGGTGTTGTTCTTAATGTCTTAAGAATACTTGGAGGTTATAATCATGTCTAGGAAGAGTTATGTTAAGATTGTTATATGATTAACATAGATTTGAGATGATTATTGTTGTTGTTTGTGTTCATGGGAGATTTTAACCATTCTAGTGTAGAATTATGATGAATTATGTGATGATTGTCATAATCTTGAAATGGTTGATTTAATCTTGTTGATTAATTTGAATTCATGATGAATTGGTGGTTGAGTATTATTCAGACATCATGTTAGTGGAGTTGATGATGATCTTGAGGTGATAGTGGTGATATTGGTAATATTATCATTATAGGATGATTAATTTGATGTTGTTCTTGATAATCCTTATTGAATTATTTTTCACAAGTGTTAAGAACATCTTGATCATTTGTTCGATCATTGAGATGATTGGAGGATGTTAGAATTTACAGTTGGGGACTATGACCTTCGTTTGTATGGTTAGTTCGATTCGTGATCGAATCAGAGTTGTTTATTATGTTTTTTTCGATCGATATTGTGTTATTGAATGAATTATATTTCATTCAAGGTTGTTTGAGTGCTTGTGATTGTCGGAGGATGCCGTTCGCCGTTTGTGGGAGGATTTCACCGCCTTCAGTTTGAGGCAAGTTTTATACTTGTACTGGTCAATGAGATAAATATTATCATATATGTGTATGAATGTGTTGTATCATTTCGAGACGTAGTCTCTTCATGATTTGCTGATATCAGGGAATTGTTCGATACAATACCCTTCGACAATTATGCTAAATGTTATTGTTGTTCGTTAAAGGCCGGTCTAGGGCATTGAGACTCTTGTTGTTATTGTTGTTGTCGATAGCCGGTTCGCGGTATCGATGTATCGATTTTTATTGTTGATATTGATGTTCGATTAAGACATCGATAGGAATGTTGCTATTAATATTGGTGTTTTTCCATTGATGTTGTATCGGACGATTGAAGGCATTGATGTATTCGATTATCATCTTCGTTGTCGGTAACCGATTAAAGGTACTGAGACATCCGTTGTGTCATTGTTATCGATTGGCCGTTCTAAGGCAATCGAGGTACTGAATTGGGATTATCGAGGACACTTCCCATCCGTGGTATTGTTGTTATCGATTAGGTGATCAAAGAAAATCGAGGTATTGAATTGGGACTGTTGAGGATAGTTCCCATCCGATGAGTCATTGTTATCGATTGGTCGTTATAAGACAATCGAGGTATTGAATTGGGACTGTCGAGGATAGTTCCCATCCGATGAGTATTTGTTATCGATTGGTCATTCTAAGACAATCGAAGTATTGAATTGGGACTGTCGAGGATAGTTCCCATTCGTTGAGTCGTTATCGATTGGTCGTTCTAAGACAATCGAGGTATTGAATTAAGACTGTCGAGGACGGTTTCCATCCGTTGTGTCGTTGTTATCAATTGGCCATTCCAAGGCAATCGAAGTATATTTTGAATTGGGACTGCCGAGGATGGTGCCCATCCGTGAGTTATTATAGTCATGTTGGCCGTGTCAAGGCAACATACTATCATTCTTATGAATTCGGTAATTTTGTGATGGTTGCCGTTTATGATTAATTATGTTTAGAGGCTAGTCTCGGCTAGTGCTCGATGGGTAAGTTTGGGGCTTGAACCTTTGCGGTTGGTTTCCCAACACCTACAGTTAAGTAGGTCACGGTCATTGGGTGATCTCATTATAGGTAAGTCTGGGGCTTGAACTTATCGCAGTTTGTTTCCCAGCACATGCAGTTCAGCAGGTCACAGTCATTGGATGACCTCATTGTGATACAACTTCGTGTTGTGGCTTCGGCCCTCATTGTGATACAGCTTCATGCTGTGTCTTCGGCCCTCATTGTGATACAGCTTCGTGCTGTGGCTTCGTCCCTCATTGTGATACAACTTCGTGCTGTGGCTTCGGCCCTCATTGTGATACAGCTTCGTGCTGTATGGCTTCGGCCCCTCATTGTGATACAGCTTCGGGATGTTTGGCTTACAGGCCATTGTATGGATTGACAGCTTCGGCTGAGTGGCTTTCAGGCTATTGTGATGATTTGCAGCTTCAGGCTGTTTGGCTTTCAGGCTATTATGATGATTGGCAGCTTCGGCTGAGGGCTTTCAGGCCATTATGATGTTTTGCAGCTTCGGCTGAGGGCTTTTTGACCATGTGCGATGTGTTGGTGTTTTTGTTGGAGCCTTCGGGAATCATTGTTGTATCCATTTCAGCTTTGGTTTGGTTTACCTTCGGGTAACTTGTTGTTGTACCCTATATTGATGATTCGCCATTCGGCATTTGTATTCTGACCTATTGATCTGGGACTGGTTGCATGCCGTGGGCATAGTATTTCACGAATGCTCAGTTCCACCTTGGTTTGTGAGCATCTCGTATTATCATTGTTGTACCATTTGTTTTGCCTTTGGATGTTTATCATGTTGTACATGTATTCAATATTCATTATATGGATGACTGACCCCGTGGGGGAGGAACATGTTTTCATGTTTTTGGTGTTTGCAAGGAGAGAGTTGAGACACAGGGGCATGACGATGGCGACGAGGCATTCCGGCGATACTAGTCCCGAGTTGTTTCGGTGTTCATGTTGGTCAGTCCTTTTGGAGTGTTCTCCAGTTTGTCAGTTATTGTCATTATGTATTATCCGAGCAAGGCTCGTGGATGTCGTTGTATTTTTATTTTGGCCATGCAGACCCATTATTGTCGTTGAAATTCCACATCGGAATATTGTGTTGGATATCATAGTAGGGACTGTGATTTACCTTTTGGTCAGTTGATGTATTTAAGTCGTTTTCGTCTAGTGGATTTCCTGGTGTGGGGTCCACGACACTGTAATAACTCAATGAGATTTTGGGGGTGTTACAGAAGATGGTATCAGAGCGCATGGGTTGTGAGATACCTCGACGCGGTAGTAGTGGGGCTGTCAGGTTATGACAATCTGGACAGTCGGGTTTTGTGATTTGTGATAGTTGGACGACTGTATGAGTCATTCTTTCATCGAGTCGTTGTCAGTGAAGACTAGTATCGCAAGACCTCGAAGCTTCGTATGACCTGTGTAAGGACTTGATTCTCTTTTATGTTCATACATTCATTATGTCATTGATTATACATATTTTGTTGAAACCTGTATGTGACATTTGTGGTACGATTAATTCGTGATTATTTGTTTTGGAACATGTAGGCTCTGTATTGGCTATGATTAGCGTGATTGATGGGATTGTTTGTCTGTTAAGTGTATATACTCATGTTTGCCTATTGACTTAGCATCCTGGGTTGGCCGTTGAGGCGTATTTGAGCTATGATCATGCTTGAACATTATTCTTTCAGTATGGAAAAGGGAATCTGAGGACGTGGCAGAGGGGGTAAAGGCTGCAGAGCGGGACGAAACCCAGAACCTCATGTTTATGCATGTGCGAGGACCGATATGGATCAGAGCTCGTCTGGTGATGTTACCTACCCGTGATTTTCTCTTTCTGTACTTTTTCGTTTCTGGCATCTTTCTGGTCTCCAGAAGCTCACTTGCGAGCGTTTTGACATTTTGATAATGTTTCGTTCTGCGTGTTTGGTCATTCGAGTTGTTCCGGGGCTGTTTTACTCGAATCCGTGTCTTGAGCGACTTTTCCCGCTATTTGATTCATTTCATGTGATAATGGTTCAAAACTACGGTTTCATGTTTTCTATAAGTCCGTTGAGCTTTGTTATACGTGTTGTGAGTTTCGATTCGGTTGCTTGATGTCATATTGTGATTTACGGACGTTTTGGGCCGTTTCGTAATTTCTCAAAGTTTGGGGGTGATCACTTCTGTTATCGTATTCCGAACCTTCGGGTAGTCGGGAATAGGTTTTCCTTCAACACTTAAGTTCGTCGCCTCGAATCCTTTATGTTCGTACCATCGGGAGTTGTTCACCATTGCATATTGATTTTTTTTTCGGTTCCTTTTTTTTTGCCTTCTTGTGCTAGCTGCCTGTACTCCCCAAATAGGTACCTTACGTACGTAATGCATGTCTCAGTTACGTACGTAACGGCCTTTGTAAAATAGTGCAGAATTCTCATGATGCTACGACGTAAGCATGGGAGTCTTACGACGTTAACAAGCTAACGACGTTAGCCGCCTATGGCTAACGACGTAACACGGCACGGGTTTATATACCCAGGAGTTGACCGAATTGCCATTTCTTCACCTACACTTCGTCTCTCCGTGGTCGGGCGACTCGTAGGTGATTGGAAGGTGATTTTGGGGTCTTGTAACTCCAAGTTTACATCTTCCTTGAGTTCTTGGTGTTGTTTAACATCCTTAATCCGTGTTCTTCACCTTCGATTCGAGGTAAACATCTTGTAAACCCTTCCTCTGTATTTCTGGAATCTTCGAGTTTCGGGTTGTTCTTCTTGATTCTTGTTGTTGTATATCATCAATCGGTTATATCGATTCTCTTCCTATGATTTGATTCGTATTTCTTACCGTATTCGGGTCCGGATTATGTTCTTGTTGTTCTTGGGGAAGTATTGAACCCCAAGTGTTCGATCTTTTGTTTCTACGAATTCTTGTTGGGAATTTCGTATGTTTTCCATCCCTCTTGTGATCGACTTCGTAGTAATTATATTGTTCTTGTGATTTCGACCTAGTTGGAAGATTCGAGGATTGCCGGTCAAGCTTTTTCGTCACTTCGCGTGCTTTGGATTTGAGGCAAGTACCTTTATATACGAATTATAACTATGTGAAATCATTGTTGCCGAAGTGTGTGAATTATATATATTTATATACTAAATATATGTATGTATAAGGTTATACGTGTATATATATATATATAAGTATGTATATATATAGATATACACATACCTATGTCGTGTGATTAATATCGATGATAGTTGACGTACTCGACTTGGATTGAGGGATGAACTATACTTATTTATATATATATATATATATATATATATATATATATATATATATATATATATATATATATATATATATATATCTATTCTGATGAGTCGCAATATAGCGATATATGTGCGGTGTTGGTTGGTTATGCTTGAAGGCTTATTGTGATTGAGTTTTGATTGACAACGTGCGTGTTATTGTTTATTTGTATGGTTATGGACTGGGGGAGAAATTGTGTGATTTGATGTACTGAGTTGATAATTGTTGTGACGTTTGTCTGTGTGCTTGATGTCTGAAATAATGTGGATACTTGTTGTGAGAAACGTCGTATCCGGGAACCTCTGAGGGCGGGGCGTGCACTCCGGCCTGGTGTATGCTGCAATGTGCGGCTCCATATGGGTGGTGAACGCCGGTGTTACCTAATGCGCGCGCAAGGGGCGGCTCTTGCGGGAGTGATCGCCGGCGCGGTGACATGTTCAAGGAGCGGCCAACATAGTGGAGTGAACGCCGGTACACAGGTGCGCAAGGGAGGCGCCTGGCAGGCTTATTGGTTACGGGTATTTGAGTGATAGCTAAGACCCCGTTACCGAACGATGTTCATATCTCAAATTTTTTCAACTCACTTTTAAATGTTTGTCCTGATATAGACCGCGATTCGTGTTTTTGAAAGTTTGTTTCAACCTGTTTTTAAAGCGTTGGTATCAGGGTTAATTAACCAAGGAGGTTTGACGAAATCTCCGAGGGTTAATTAATCGGGGGTCTTGAGCAGGATATGTCGAATGAGAGATTGTGCCTTTGATTGTATTGTGGTGCTATTCTCGTATTGGGTCGAGGACCCCGTGAAATGTTGAGATGTTGGTTCTCGTGATGATGTTATTTGGATTGGGTTGAGAACCTTGTGAGATGTTGTAATGATTTCGTTTGTGACAGTGTTCTATAAATTGGGTCAAGGATCCCAAGTAACATTGACATGGTTTTCGTGTAATTGTTTTCCTTATGTTGGGTCAAGGACCCGAGAGCTTTTGAAATTAATTTCTTAAAGTATTCCCATTCGATTTTATAAACCCCAAGATGGCCCGAGTCATTAATAATGTTTTCAAACTATCTTATCAAAATACTTTCCCTTTATTAAAATGGATTTTCAACTAAATCTTTGACTCCTTGGGCTCGTTTAAAGTTTAATTGGTGTTATGTTCCATAAAGAGAATATGACTATGTGATTATTTCTCACCTTGTGTATGCGAGTGCTATCTTGTGTTGACTATGGGAATGTATGGTTTGTGTTAAGGCTTCGCGTCATTGAGTTTTGTGTTGTTATTATTCGTATATCTTGAACATTATGTACTTGCACTAGCAAAATTCAGTTTGCTAACCCCGAGTTTTCGGGGTGGGTGCCTGTTATGCGCTCAGTTTTGGCATCGGGAGCATCCACGGGATTGGCTTGGAAGGAGATGGAGGACAACGATGCTAATCACACGCAGTCGAGTCTTTTCTTTTGTTTCATCTTGGTCGGTATTTTTCTCATTTGGTTAAGTATTCACCCTTGCACGGGTGTAGTTTTCATTTATTGAATGGAGTCATCATCCCCTTTTGTGTGAAAGTTTATTTTTGTCATTTGAGATGTAAAATTCATTAGTTTCTGAATTGTTTAATGACCTTGTCGGTCTGTGTTGTATTTAGATTGACCCCGGTCGGTCAACCATTGTGTAGTCTAGTGGAGTTTAGCCTGGTAGATCCTTGTGAGAAGGGCCTACGGCGTGTAACATTTCCGGACGTATTCTGGGGGTGTTACAATTATGGTATCAGAGCTTAGGTTTGCGAAAAACCTAGGCCGTTGGGTCAAGTCCATGTCCTGTGTAAGTCGCGCGCGTCAGAGTTGTGATTAGTATCGTGGTTCCGACATCATCTTCAGGCAATCCGTGATGGTAAGTCTTCCGATCATAAGTCCCTTTATATATGTATTTGATTATATTGTGATAATGTGTTTAATGTGAACTAGGGATTGTAACTTGTTGGTGATATGATTGTTTTAGGATGTAACATGCGTATTCGGTCCGATTGAGAATGGTTATGTAGTATGCTTAGGAAGTCGAGTGTACTTACCAATGTCTACATTTTATTACAATAAATCTTTGTGTGTTAATTTTATCCGCTGCGTGAGTATTTTGAAATGGCTATTGGTATCTTGCAAACTGAATTTTATTTCAGAAACCGATCCCCTAAACTGAGTTTTGGCATTTTGTCTTGCATGTTTTGACGGTATTCTTATAACGGTATTTGATATTTTGTAAATGACTTTTGTGATTACTTGAAAATACTACCGTCATCGGCCTTTTGGCATTTTGAACGTTTTAAAAATAGTTTTCAGCCTGGTGGGTTCCGGTGTGGGGCCCACGGTGCTGTAATGGCACGAACATTTTAAAGCGGTGCTACTAAATTTTATAATATTGTGAAAACCCATGATTTAATGTAGTCATGTCAAATGGTCACGTATTTCGGCGAAAAATCCTTTCGATTAGACATTTTGGTAGAAGTGGAAAGATTTTCAAATTGTGGTATTTGGAACTCAACACTTGAAATATTTCAAATTAGTTACGATTCAACTTTCAATTTTCTTTATGCAGTACTCGAAAATAATTTTTAAAGTCATTGTATAAACTCCCTCTTCCAAATAAAGGACAGTATTTACAAGCTTTGGGCGTAACGTGACTCGCTCTCTTTTTCAAAAATTTGTTTTCATTAAGCACATATATATATAATGATCATCCTAGTCGAAGGACCGGAGTTAACTTCATAAAACTTTATGCTTTACGATATTACCGTTATTCTATAGATGTTAACTAAACCTTGTGTTGATAAGTGTGGTATACTGCATTTAATCGATTATTTGATAATGCTGAATGGTACTATCTGTATTAGTATGTCGAGCCTTGGCGGACGTAAGTGTGATGACGGAAGTGGAAACGACAAGGTGGTTCGTGCGACAACTATCCATGCTACAGTGAAGGAGTATCGAGATCAAACGATATCCTATGAAATCTCCTCAGTGATCGAGCCCACGAGCGAAGCAAAGAGACCGAGGATATCGGGAAAATTTATGGGCGGTGATGAGACAAAGGCTCCCAAGCCCTCACGTCGTTCGAAAGCGTCATCTTCGCGGTCGGGAGTGAACGCTGGAAATCCCAAACCAAAGACGGTGACTCGCGGTAAGAAGAGAAGATGTTTCAATCAGAATCGCTGTGGACATGTTCGTGCAAATTGTCCCTCTCCACTCTTGACTTGTTACCGTGTGGGTGTGAAGGTCATCGGGAGAAACACTGTGAGACAGTTTCCGAATTGGCAAAGAATGCCGCCCTGAGAGAGAGCAGAGCTAGTGATCGGGAAGTGTCCCGAAACCCTATGTTTCCTTCTGAAGATCCTAGCATGGGAGAATGAAGATTTTGTACTATGTCTTAATCGTTGAAGTTTCAAACAATCGTGACTTCGATCGTATTTCGTTTCATTGCTTTACGTTTCCAACTCTTGTTGTTCTAAGTTTCGGGGTCGTAATATCTTTTTAGTATGTGGGAATGTATTACCCGTACTTTTCTTGATATTTTCAGTATTGTGTGACCTTTCATTGTTGGCAATTCAATTGTGATCCCCTCGACGATTTTAAACCACCTTGTTTTTCTTAGCCTACCGTCCTCCGAACGAATTTCGGGGCTGTTTTGCTAAATCTCGTGGATTACTGTGGCCTTTTCACATCCGAATTTGATTCTTGCAAATTTTGTTTGAAACTGTTGTTCCATCGCTCTCTATTTTAAGTTTCGGGGCGAAACTTCTTTTAAGGAGAGTAGAATGTAATACCCGTGATTTTCTCTTTCTGTACTTTTTCGTTTCTGGCATCTTTCTGGTCTCCAGAAGCTCACTTGCGAGCGTTTTGACATTTTGATAATGTTTCGTTCTGCGTGTTTGGTCATTCGAGTTGTTCCGGGGCTGTTTTACTCGAATCCGTGTCTTGAGCGACTTTTCCCGCTATTTGATTCATTTCATGTGATAATGGTTCAAAACTACGGTTTCATGTTTTCTATAAGTCCGTTGAGCTTTGTTATACGTGTTGTGAGTTTCGATTCGGTTGCTTGATGTCATATTGTGATTTACGGACGTTTTGGGCCGTTTCGTAATTTCTCAAAGTTTGGGGGTGATCACTTCTGTTATTGTATTCCGAACCTTCGGGTAGTCGGGAATAGGTTTTCCTTCAACACTTAAGTTCGTCGCCTCGAATCCTTTATGTTCGTACCATCGGGAGTTGTTCACCATTGCATATTGATTTTTTTTTCGGTTCCTTTTTTTTGCCTTCTTGTGCTAGCTGCCTGTACTCCCCAAATAGGTACCTTACGTACGTAATGCATGTCTCAGTTACGTACGTAACGGCCTTTGTAAAATAGTGCAGAGAATTCTGCGATTTTCATTACGTACGTAAGCATGGGAGTCTTACGTACGTTAACAAGCTAACGTACGTTAGCTGCCTATGGCTAACGTACGTAACACGGCCTGGGTTTATATACCCAGGAGTTGACCGAATTCGTCATTTCTTCACCTACACTTCGTCTCTCCGTGGTTGGGCGACTCGTAGGTGATTGGAAGGTGATTTTGGGGTCTTGTAACTCCAAGTTTACATCTTCCTTGAGTTCTTGGTGTTGTTTAACATCCTTAATCCGTGTTCTTCACCTTCGATTCGAGGTAAACATCTTGTAAACCCTTCCTCTGTATTTCTGGAATCTTCGAGTTTCGGGTTGTTCTTCTTGATTCTTGTTGTTGTATATCATCAATCGGTTATATCGATTCTCTTCCTATGATTTGATTCGTATTTCTTACCGTATTCGGGTCCGGATTATGTTCTTGTTGTTCTTGGGGAAGTATTGAACCCCAAGTGTTCGATCTTTTGTTTCTACGAATTCTTGTTGGGAATTTCGTATGTTTTCCATCCCTCTTGTGATCGACTTCGTAGTAATTATATTGTTCTTGTGATTTCGACCTAGTTGGAAGATTCGAGGATTGCCGGTCAAGCTTTTTCGTCACTTCGCGTGCTTTGGATTTGAGGCAAGTACCTTTATATACGAATTATAACTATGTGAAATCATTGTTGCCGGAGTGTGTGAATTATATATATTTATATACTAAATATATGTATGTATAAGGTTATACGTGTATATATATATATAAGTATGTATATATATAGATATACACATACCTATGTCGTGTGATTAATATCGATGATAGTTGACGTACTCGACTTGGATTGAGGGATGAACTATACTTATTTATATATATATATATATATATATATATATATTCGGTTGAGTCGCAATATAGCGATATATGTGCGGTGTTGGTTGGTTATGCTTGAAGGCTTATTGTGATTGAGTTTTGATTGACAACGTGCGTGTTATTGTTTATTTGTATGGTTATGGACTGGGGGAGAAGTTGTGTGATTTGATGTACTGAGTTGATAATTTTTGTGACGTTTATCTGTGTGCTTGATGTCTGAAATAATGTGGATACTTGTTGTGAGAAACGTCGTATCCGGGAACCTCTGAGGGCGGGGCGTGCACTCCGGCCTGGTGTATGCTGCAATGTGCGGCTCCATATGGGTGGTGAACGCCGGTGTTACCTAATGCGCGCGCAAGGGGCGGCTCTTGCGGGAGTGATCGCCGGCGCGGTGACATGTTCAAGGAGCGGCCAACATAGTGGAGTGAACGCCGGTACAAAAAGTGCGCAAGGGAGGCGCCCGGCGTGCTTATTGGTTACGGGTATTTGAGTGATAGCTAAGACTCTGCTACGAACGATGTTCATATCTCAAATTTTTTCAACTCACTTTTAAATGTTTGTCCTGATATAGACCGCGATTCGTGTTTTTGAAAGTTTGTTTCAACTCGTTTTTAAAGCGTTGGTATCGGTGGTTAATTAACCAAGGAGGTTTGACGAAATCTCCGAGGGTTAATTAATCGGGGTCTTGAGCAGATATGTCGAATGAGAGATTGTGCCTTTGATTGTATTGTGGTGCTATTCTGTATTGGGTCGAGGACCCTGTGAAATGTTGAGATGTTGGTTCTCGTGATGATGTTATTTGGATTGGGTTGAGAACCTTGTGAGATGTTGTAATGATTTCGTTTGTGACAGTGTTCTATAAATTGGGTCAAGGATCCCAAGTAACATTGACATGGTTTTCGTGTAATTGTTTTCCTTATGTTGGGTCAAGGACCCGAGAGCTTTTGAAATTAATTTCTTAAAGTATTCCCATTCGATTTTATAAACCCCAAGATGGCCCGAGTCATTAATAATGTTTTCAAACTATCTTATCAAAATACTTTCCCCTTTATTAAAATGGATTTTCAACTAAATCTTTTGACTCCTTGGGCTCGTTTAAAGTTTAATTGGTGTTATGTTCCATAAAGAGAATATGACTATGTGATTATTTCTCACCTTGTGTATGCGAGTGCTATACTGTGTTGACTATGGGAATGTATGGTTTGTGTTAAGGCTTCGGGCCGTTGAGTTTTGTGTTGTTATTATTCGTATATCTTGAACATTATGTACTTGCACTAGCAAAATTCCGCTTGCTAACCCCGAGTTTTCGGGGTGGGTGCCTGTTATGCGCTCAGTTTTGGCAATCGGGAGCAGTCACAGGATTGGCTTGGAAGGAGATAGAGGACAACGATGCTAATCACACCAGAGTCAGAGTCTTTTCTTTTGTTTCATCTTGGTCGGTATTTTTCCCATTTGGTTAAGTATTCACCCTTGCACGGGTGTAGTTTTCATTTATTGAATGGAGTCATCATCCCCTTTTGTGTGAAAGTTTATTTTTGTCATTTGAGATGTAAAATTCATTAGTTTCTGAATTGTTTAATGACCTTGTCGGTCTGTGTTGTATTTAGATTGACCCCGGTCGGTCAACCATTGTGTAGTCTAGTGGAGTTTAGCCTGGTAGATCCTTGTGAGAAGGGCCTACGGCGTGTAACATTTCCGGACGTATTCTGGGGGTGTTACAACCTACGCGACCGATTTTCCTTCAGGATGTCATACTCGAGAAGTCGATCAGACTGAGAGTGGACATGTCGATCCTTTCATGATTATGAATGGCATGATGTCCCAGATGACTCAGCTGATGCAGACAATGGAGACCATGCAGGCCTCGATGGTTTGTGTCCCACCGCAGCAAGAATTCCAGGTGCCGTTCCGTGGGCAGGCTGGGGGTGTGAGTCAGATTATTGGCGATATCTCTCGTCAGTGGCCACCTACTTTTGAGGGTTCGACAGAACCAACTGACATTGTTTATTGGCTTGAATATTTTGATAAACTCTTCGACATGGTTCAGTGTCCGGAAGAGAGTAAGGTGGCAGTAGCGACTTACTACTTAAGTAAGGGCGCTTATTCTTGGTGGCTGTAATATCCGTATTTTCATTTTCGATGTATTTCTCGTTTCTTTTTAGAGACCCTCGTGTAACTGTATTGATTTTCGAGAATGTTTGTTTCGAGACTTTTCTCATCCGGTTCTGCATTTATCGGTTCTTCCGTTGCTTATTGATGTGATTCTCGTAATTGTTGTTCGGAACCACCGTTCGGGGTTGCCGTAAATCTATTGTATGTTATCATGCATATTGTGATGTTTCGTTTGATGCTTCGGGCGTGTTTCGGTGTTTAGGACCGTTGTTATCCTATGCCTAGCGCGCGCTAATATTATTGCATAGCGCACGCTAAGCATCCTACAGTAACGCTAGCGGGATGAGCCCTGGCAGTGGCAGTGGGCCTGTTTCTGATCTCAGTCCTCTGGACTAACGGATTAGCACACACTACGTTTGTCTAGCGCACATTATTTGTTGGGGACTAGCGCGCATTAGGTGTCCGGTAGCGCGCGCTAACGCGATAGTCCAGTACTGGGCAGTTGCTTCTGGACTCGGTTTGGTGTCCAGGTAGCGCACGCTATGGCCGATAGTGCACGCTACCGAGAGGCTATTAGCACACGCTACATTTTGGTAGCGCACGCTAGTGGTCCAGAACTATAAGTCCTGGACTGGGGCGTTAACTTTCTGGACTGTAGTTTCGCCCAATAGCGCACGCTAAATTTTAAAGGTTAGCGCACGCTAATGCTCTCTAGCTATAAAAACCCGGGAGTTGACCCAGATTCTCACTTTTTCTCATTCCTCCTCCTCCCCCGTGGCTTGGCGATTCCTCAGGCGATTTTCGGGTGATTTCTTCCTCCGACCACTTCAGATATCATTTACCTTGAGCTCTTGGTGTAGATTAACAACACCTACTTGTGTTCCTCATACTTAATCTAAGGTAAATCTCTTAGAACCCTACTTTTGGGTAATTTGGGGTTTTTTGAGTTTTTGTCTGATTTGTTCCGTATTGTTGATTAATGCATGATGAATATGATTTATCTTATTGGTATTCTTGGTTTTCCTACGGATTCATGGTATATTTCGTAGTTGTTGCGTATTCGAGAGGGTTTGGTTGTGGTCCGCCCTCGTTGTTTTTATACGAATATACATGAATCGTAGGAGGGTTTTCGGTGTATTCCATTTCATACTCGTTTAGAGTTGGTTGTGATTGTGTTCTTCGAATCATTAGGTTCGTGGTTTTCGGTTCCTAGCGTTCGTCGGTGATTTTCCTTTTCGTTCGTTGCGTCATCAATTACTCAAGGCAAGTATTTTTGGAAGCCTTTATGCTTAACCTCAAATGGTGATGTATATTGTGTGTGCTTTGCTCACCTTAGGAGGGTCCGACGGGCCCTCTAGGAATCCAATTGTATAGCCCTGGCTTCATGAGTTTGTTTCGTTAGCCAGCTCGGGAGGGTCCTTAGAGGCCTCGAGCGGGATCAATGGTATAGCTCTGTTCCCAAGGCGATGCGCGTGCGTGATTTGTTTTATGATATGGCCAGCTCGGGAGAGTCCTTAGAGGCCTCGAGCGGGATCAATGGTATAGCCCTGTTCCCAAGGCAAATTGTTTGACTGTTTGTTTGCGGAGAAGACATGTCTGGTTTTGGTTTTGGAATGAATTTGGTGCATTTTACTATGAAATGTGTAAGCGAATGGTTTGTCTTGATTACTTGTACTAGCATAATTTCTAACCCCTTTGGGGACCCGTTTTGGGGAGATTCTTGTTCTGGATTTTAGGTTATGTTCAGCTGGACGAGCGGGCGCTGGGACAGTACGAGGATGCTGGACAGGGTCATTGACATGTGCATTCTGAGTCCTTTTATTTCCGTTCTTCCTTTCATTATGTTGTTGTTTACTTTTAAACTTATAGATTGTACTCGCGAGTACTTAGGCTTTCCACTCCGAATTGCGAGTTGTATTCGTTGAAGTTATTATATTTTGTCGGTTGATGTTTATTACGCCGGTTGCACCGGGCGTGTTATTACATGTTCGTATTATTTAAATTTGTTTCCTCGCTAACCGAGATGATTAGTCGAGTGGTGTTTTCTTGTTTTAGCCTGGTGGGTCCATGTAGGGGTCCACGGTGCTGTAATATACCTCAAATATCTCGGGGGTGTTACAGAAAATGGTATCGGAGCTCTAAGTTTATGGATACCTAGGCTTGTCGGTTATTTGGGTCTAGTTTTGTTTTGTTTTGCACATTGTCACACCGCTGCCAGCATCTCGGTACTTCCAGTGTTCGTAAGTTTTCCTTACTCGATTCCTTGTTTTCTCGTACCGTATTTCCGTTTCTTGAACTGTGGTCGATTTCCTCTTTTACTTATCACCGAGTTGCTTTTTGCCACCTTTTAACACCAGTATAGATGCTGGAAGAGGCCGTGGACGCGACCGGGGACGTGGGGCAGCCGGTGGGGCAGCCATGTCGCATTCTTCGGGAGCCGGAAGCACCGGTGACCGTCATAGCCATGCTTCTTCTCAAGATGGTGTCGACCTTGGTGTTGCGGCTGTTATGCAACAAATGGTGAACCAAATGGCGGCGATAGCTCAGGCAGTTCAGAACCCGAATCCGGCCCACGCTAATCGGGGCGAAGCGGATCGTTGGCTTCAGGATGTCATCAAGATGCATCCTCCTCAGTTTTCGGGAGCTTCAGACCCGATCGGCTGGGAGGGGTGGATCAAGGAGATATCTAAAGTCTTTGTTGCCACCAACTGTCCCGAGGACCGCAAGGTCCCTATTGCCCAGTACTTTCTCACTGGGGAGGCTACTGACTGGTGGGAGGCTGTTAGGCCTAAGGACCACGTTGCTTCGTAGGCGAAATTCAAGGACCTAATGGAGACCGAATATTGCCCGTGGCTGGTTAGGCAGGCTCGAGTTCATGCCTTTTATGATGCTCATCCTCGGGATATTCTTGTTTCTCAAGATATTACCGATTTCAATAAGGAGTTGGGCTACGTGAAGACCCAAATTATCGAGGAGAACGACAAGATTTTTCACTTTTCCAGATGTATGAAACTGTCAATTCGGGACTATATGTCTGGACTCGTCTGCACCACTTTGAAAGACTATCAGAGTCAAGCTCTTGCGTACGATATGTTGGTGACGGCCAGTGAAGCGGCTCGGGAGAGCAAGAAGCAGAAGTCCATCGGAAATTTTTCTGGTCACAAGGGCGGAGGCCAGCAGAAATCTCAATTTGCAAATGTTCCTGCGGGCAGTTCGGCTCATTTTTCTGGGAGTATTCGAGGCCCTGCTAGAACCTCCGTTCGTGAACTCATATGCTTTAACTATGGCAAGTCTGGCCATAACAACCGAGAGTGTCTTCGTCCGCAGCTGGCTTGTCATACTTGTGGCCAGTCGGGCCACAAGGCTTCCTTTTGCGAACAGATCAGACAGATTCGCGGTGCCCATTCTTCTTTTCTAGTTCCTAAGGAGCCGAGTGTGAACCAGGGCTCGTTTGCTCCGCAGTCTCCGCCGAGCGCCAGCCGAGGGAGAGGTCGGGGTCAGCCCACTAGAGGAGGAGCTTCCAGTGTCGGCTCCGCCCACCCGCGTGTCTATGAAATGAGGATGGCCGATGATCCAGCGGCTACTGTGGCGACAGGTACCGTTCATATTCATTCTCATCCTGTCAGTGTGCTTTTCGATTCTGGTGCTACGTATTCGTTTATATCTCTAGAGTGTGTGCACCATTTGAGTCTCAACTGTTTGACGCCTTGTGAGACTTTCATCATTATGCTTCCTAGCGGTGATAGGATCGTTGGTGATCAGAAGGTTCGAGACTATTCTGTGCTTATTTTTTGAGCGGGCTTAGCTCTCTAATATTATTTTCGTGCAATTATGAACTACCGCACGAGAATCATCACTATGTTAGCCGAGGCCGGCACCGAGCACTCTTTCGCAGGGCGAAAGAGGGGAAGCCAGAAGTTCGTTATTAACGCTTTGAAGGCGATGAGACTCCTATGGAAGGGGTGTACTGGTTATCGGTGCTACGCCTTGAAGGCGGAGAGTGGTAAAGTCGACCTTTAATCGATTCCAGTTGTTAGTGAGTTTCCTAACGTCTTTCCTGTTGAGTTATTGGGGTTGCCACTGGACCGTGAGGTGGAGTTTGCTATCGAGTTAGAGCTGGGTGTGGCTCCAATTTCGAAGGCTCCGTATCGCATGGCACCTTCAGAGATGGCCGAGTTGAAGAAGCAGTTGAGTGATCTTCTTGAGTCGGGGTATATTCGACTGAGCGCTTCGCCTTGGGGCACACCGGTTCTGTTTGTTCAGAAGAAGGATGGTTCACTGCGTTTGTGTATCGACTATCGCGAGCTAAATAAGGTAACCATCAAGAACAAGTATCCCTTGCCGAGGATTGATGACTTGTTCGATCAGTTGCAGGGAGCTGCGGTATCCTCGAAGATCAACTTGAGATCGGGGTACTATCAGCTTCGGGTGAAGGAGTCCGATGTCCTGAAAATAGCTTTTCGGACGAGATACGGACACTACGAGTTTGTGGTTATGCCCTTTGGGTTAACTAACACACCAGACGTGTTCATGCAGCTGATGAACAAGGTCTTTATCGAGTATTTGGATAAGTGTGTCGTCGTCTTCATTGACGATATTCTTATTTATTCGAGGAACGAGAAAGAGCATGCCTATCATCTACGTGTGGTGTTAGACATTTTGAAGACCGAGCGACTCTATGCGAAGTTCTCGAAATGTGAGTTCTGGCTGAAGGAAGTGATATTTCTGGGTCACATGATTTCATCCGAGGGGTCCGTGTGGATCCACAGAAGATTGAGGCAGTGTTGGATTGGGCGCTGCCCAAGAATGTGAAAGAGGTCCGTAGTTTCTTGAGTTTGGCTAGCTACTATCGTAGGTTCGTCGAGAGTTTCTCGAAACTAGCTCGGCCACTTACACAGTTTCTCCATAAATCCGAGAAGTTCGTCTGGAATGACGAGAGACAGTTGAGTTTTGAGGAGCTGAAGAGGCGTTTGACATCAGCCCTGATTTTAGCATTGCCGTGTGGCAGCGAGGGTTTTGCCATTTATAGTGATGCTTCGGGTCAGGGTCTTGGGTGCGTGTTGATGCAGCACAACAAGACTATTGTGTTTGCGTCGAGACAGTTGAGGCCGTATGAGCTTAACTACCCTACTCACGATTTGGAGTTAGCGGCAGTTGTTTTTGCGCTCAAGATTTGGCGTCACTACCTTTTTGGCTCTGCATGTAAGATTTTTATCGATCATAAAAGTCTGAAGTACATATTTACTCAGCGGGAGTTGAATATGAGGTAGAGGAGGTGGTTAGTTGATTAAGGATTATGACCTCGAAATCTTTTATCATCCGGGCAAGGCGAACGTCGTGGCCGACGCCTTGAGTCGGAAACCTGTTGCGTTGTGCACGCTAGAGATCCTTACGTCTCAATCTGAGCTTCAGCGGGATTTGTTTGAGTTAAGTGTTGAGATTTTTTTGCTTGGAGCTGTCGGGTAACTTTGTGCTTTAGAGATTTTGTCGTCTCTGATCGATGAAATTAAGCTGAAGCAGTTGGAGGATCCGATGATTATTCAAATCCGAGAGAATGTTCTTAAGGGAAAGTATCCTGGGTTTGTGATTCATGAAGATGGGGTATTGAGATTCCAGAGTCGTCTGTGTGTGCCGAACGACTCGGAATTGAGGCACAGTATTTTGCGTGAGGCCCATGCTACGCCTTACTCCATTCATCCTGGTTCGAGTAAGATGTACAAGGACCTGATAAGGAATTTTTGGTGGGATGATATGAAGGAGGAGGTCACACAGTTTGTAGCGAGATGTTTGACTTGTCAGCAGGTTAAAATTGAGCATCAGCGTCCGGCTGGGTTATTGCAGTCACTTCCCATTCTGGAATGGAAATGGGAAGATATATCGATGGACTTCAGCACGAGCTTGCCAAGAACGAGATCGGGTATGAATATGGTTTGGGTGATTGTTGATCGTATAACCAAGTCGGCATATTTTCAGGGCATCAAGGATACTTGGGGCCTGGAGAAGTTGGCTCGTGTGTTTATTGCACAGATTGTGAGGCTTCACGGCACTCCGAAGTCTATTGTTTCGGATCGGGATGGCTGTTTTGTATCGCATTTTTGGCAGGCAATGCATAAGGTGTCGGGTACTCATTTGCGTTTGAATACCTCTTTTCATCCTCAGTCAGATGGACAGTCGGAATGCACTATCCAGACATTCGAGGATATGTTGCATGCTTGTGCTCTCGACTGGAGCAGTGACTGGGAGGAGCATCTGCCATTGATCGAATTCACGTACAACAATAGTTGGCACGCGTCAATTCAAATGGCACCATATGAGGCACTTTATGGGCGGCGTTGTCGATCACCGATTTGTTGGAATGAGGCGTCCGATTTGGTCGGGACCGAACCGAATATCGCTTTAGAGATGAGGCGGAAGGTGGAATTGATACGGGAACAGATGTTGACTGCTCAAAGTCAACAGAAGTCATACGCCGACGTCCGTCGTCGACCTTTGGAGTTCGAGGTGGGAGACCACGTTTTGCTAAAGGTGTCGCCGACGAGGGGAGTTTTCCCCTTCGGGAAGAAGGGGTAGTTGAGTCCGAGATTTATTGGGCCCTTTGAGATTCTCGAGCGAGTCGATGAGTTGGCATACTATTTGGAGTTACCTCCGACCTTGAGTCACGTTCATAGCATTTTCTATATTTCCCAGCTGAGGAAATATGTTCCGGATCCTAGTCACATCATCGACTATGGTGAGATTGATGTCGCTGAGGATATTACCTCTGAGGAGCGTCCCTTGAAGATCTTAGAGCACCGTGAGAAGCGATTGAGGCATAAGACCATCCCTTTGGTCAAAGTGCAGTGGTCGAGACATGGTATCGAGGAGGCAACTTGGGAAACCGAGGATAGCATGCGTGCTAAGTACCCCAAGTTGTTTATTTCTTAAGTTTCGAGACGAAACTTATTTTAGAGGGGTAGACTGTAATATCTGTATTTTCTTTTTCACGATATTTTCATTTTCGATGTATTTCTCATTTATTTTTAGCGACCCTCGTGTAACCGTATTGATTTTCGAGAATGTTTGTTTCGAGACTTTTGTCATCCGGTTCTGCATTTATCGGTTCTTCCGTCGCTTATCGATCTGATTCTCGTAATTTTTGTTCGGAACCGCCGTTCGGGGTTGCCGTAAATCCATTGTATGTTATCATGTGTATTGTGATGTTCCGTTTGATGCTTCGGGCATGTTTCGGTGTTTAGGACCGTTGTTATCCTGTGCCTAACGCGCGCTAATATTATTGCATAGTGCACGCTAAGCATCCTGCAGTAGCGCACGCTATGCTTGTTGGTAGCGCACGCTAGCGGGATGAGCCCTGGCAGTGGGAGTGGGCCTGTTTCTGATCTCAGTCCTCTGGATTAACGGATTAGCACACACTACGTTTGTCTAGCGCACGTTATTTGTTGGGGACTAACGCGCGCTAGGTGTCCAGTAGCGCGCGCTAACGCGATAGTCCAGTACTAGGCAGTTGCTTCTGGACTCAGTTTGGTGTCCAGGTAGCGCACGCTATGGCCGATAGCGCACGCTACCGAGAGGCTATTAGCGCACGCTATATTTTTGGTAGCACACGCTACCGGTCCAGAACTATAAGTCCTGGACTGGGGCGTTAACTTTCTGGACTGGAGTTTCTCCCGATAGCGCACGCTAAATTTTAAAGGTTAGCGCACGCTAACGCTCCCTGGCTATAAAAACCAGGGAGTTGACCCAGATTCTCACTTTTTCTTATTCCTTCTCCTCCCCCGCGGCTTGGCGATTCCTCAGGCGATTTTCAGGTGATTCCTTCCTCCGACCACTTCAGATATCATTTACCTTGAGTTCTTGGTGTAGATTAACAACACCTACTTGTGTTCTTCATCCTTAATCTAAGGTAAATCTCTTAGAACCCTACTTTTGGGTAATTTGGGGTTTTTTGAGTTTTTGTCCAATTTGTTCCGTATTGTTGATTAATTCATGATGAATATGATTAGTCTTATTGGTATTCTTGGTTCACCTATGGATTCATGGTATATTTCGTAGTTGTTGCGTATTCGAGAGGGTTTGGTTGTGGTCCGCCCTCATTGTTGTTTTTATACGAATATACATGAATCATAAGAGGGTTTTCGGGTGCATTCTGTGTCATACTCGTTTAGAGTTGGTTGTGATTGTGTTCTTCGAATCGTTAGGTTCGTGGTTGTCGGTTCCTAGCGTTTGTCGGTAATTTTCCTTTCCGTTCGTTGCGTCGTCAATTACTCAAGGCAAGTATTTTTGGAAACCTTTATGCTTAACATGAAATGGTGATGTATATTATGTGTGCTCTGCTCACCTCGGGAGTGTCTGACGGCGCCTCGAGGGAATCCAATGGTATAGCCCTGGATTCACGAGTTTGTTTCGCTAGCCAGCTCGGGAGGGTCCTTAGAGGCCTCGAGCGGGATCAATGGTATAGCCCTGTTCCCAAGGCGATGCGCGTGCGTGATTTGTTTTATGATATGGACAGCTCGGGAGGTTCCTTATAGTCCTCGAGCGGGATCAATGGTATGGCCTTGTTCCCAAGGCAAATTGTTTGACTGTTTGTTTCCGGAAAAGACTTGTCTGGTTTTGGTTTTGGAATGAATTTGGTGCATTATACTATGAAATATGTAAGCGAATGGTTTGCCTTGATTACTTGTACTAGCGTAATTGCTAACCCCTTTGGGGACCCGTTTTGGGGAAATTCTTGTTATGGATTTCAGGTTATGTTCAGCTGGACGAGCGGGCGCTGGGACAGTACGAGGATGCTGAACAGGGTCGTTGACATGTGCATTCTGAGTCCTTTTATTTCCGTTGTTCCTTTCGTTATGTTGTTGTTTACTTTTAAACTTATAGATTGTACTCGCGAGTACTTAGGCTTTTCACTCCGAATTGCGAGTTGTATTCGTTGAAGTTATTATGTTTTGTCGGTTGATGTTTATTACGCCGGTTGCACCGGGCGTGTTATTACATGTTCGTATTATTTAAATTTGTTTCCTCGCTAACCGAGACGATTAGTCGAGTGGTGTTTCCTTGTTTTATCCTGGTGGGTCCCATGTAGGGGTCCACGATGCTGTAATATACCTCGAATTTCTCGGAGGTGTTACGGTGGCTTTCTGTGCAACCCACCGATCGTGATTGTGTTTGTAGCGAGTTCAAGACTCATGTTAGAGAGGTATTATCCAGCTCCACTTCGTGAAGCCAAGTTGTCAGAGGTTTTGAACCCCGAATCCGTCAAGGACGAGGGTGTTATTGTTATTGCCGAGAAGTTTCATGGACTTCTTTAGTTTGCTTCGTCTGTTATCCGTACTGAGGCGGATAAGATCAAGTATTTTAGCAAGAGGCTAAACTCGCAGTTGAGGATGCAATTGTTCAATCATAATTGTAACTCACTTGGTGAATTCATTGAGAAGGCTCTTGGAGCAGAGCTTTTGATCAAAGAGATTTCTCGGAAGAACCCTTCAGTTTCTTCCGGTTAGAGGTCTAGGATGCTGATTCGTTCAGAGGGACGTTAGGTTCCAATGTCCAAGAGGTCATTTTCTAGTCGCCTTCGTGCTGGGAAAGCATCTTCTTCTCAGACGATGAGTTCGACTGTTGTTTGCTTTAACTGTGATTCAGCGGGGCACATTAGCACTCGGTGTACGGTGCCAGCTTTTGTTTGTCGTTCATGTGGGAGGCAGGGACACCTTTAGAAATACTACAGGAGTCTTAGTGTAACACCCCCAAAACCGTATGGGAATATTACACGCCGTATATCCTTCCCACGAGGATCTACAAGGCTAAACATCACAAAACGACCAAGTGTTTGCCCGCCGGGGCAAACAATACAATGATACGGACCGTTTAGTTCAATTATAAACAACTACACGGACCGGTGAGGTCATTCGACTGACGTAAACAGAAAAACACAACTCTTTACAATGAATACCCACGCATGGGTAAAGATACAAAATAGCGGAAGGCGGATTACGACTCTGACGATACAACACAACTCGACTTAACTCCCAACTCTCGATTAGTATTGTAGCCCGTCACTTCCTGTGCCGATCCTGTGACTACTCCCCGAACCTACAAGCACCTGGATACAAAATAGACATACACCCCCGATTATTCGGGGGTTAGCAAAATTCCACTATTTTGCTAGTGCAAGTATAATACGATACGAAATGCAACAAGTAAATAGCAACCACGAATTTGATAGGGAAATCAACTATCAAAATGTTCCCGAGAGTTTTAGAATTTTGAACTCAAGCAAAGATGTATTTGAAAAGAACTCGTCATCTCGGGGATTTTTAATGTAGGAATTCGTTTGGACCTCGAGTCCCAATTAACAAAACCTTTTCGAAAGCGTTAGGGCCTCAGCCCGATTCTCGTTTCAAAACACACTAGTTAAGATATCATCATGGGTCCGTGACCCAACTTTAAAACGTTATCCAATCAATCACTGTTACACAATCACTGTTCGTACACATCATGTACCAAACTCCAGAGGCCTCGACGGACCCTACCCGGACCACACGCATTGTTCGTACACATCATGTACCGAACTCCAGAGGCCTCGTCAGACCCTACTTGGAACACACACATCGTTCGTACACATCATATACCGAACTCCAGAGGCCTCGTCAGAACCTATCCGGAACACACACATCATCACGACACAACTCATATTGATCATCTCAACACATCACCACGAACAACACACATTATTACCAATATGTCAAACCATTCAACAATACAACGCAATACATATTCAAGTATGTAATCAAACCGACACAAATATCATATTCATCACGATAACTCGACCATGACCAATCACGAACGACACAAACCATATGATTAACACAACCAACACGATTCCACGACGTTAACCAAGTGAGGATATCATCACTTTCATCAATCATTCACAATAATCAAATCACAAGAAGCATATTCACGAAGGTAAACCAAATTATCATAAACCTAACATGAAGTCTCTATTCACAAGACACAAATTGTGTAGCAAGATACTTGCCTAGATAACCGATACCGAACACTCCGACGAACACAGCTCAACCGAGAAACCTCGAACACCTTCAATCCTCCGGCAAAAAAAAGCAAAGATACGATTACAACGAGAATCAAGACCAAAAACAACGGAAATCCCACCAAACTATCAAAGGAAAATTCATTGGGACATTTAATCGAACATTAGATGTGCAATAACTCCCAAGAACACTTGAATCGCCAATCGAGTTAAACAAACTCGAAATATGGATATAGTACCCATAGAACACGATTAATAATATTCAATAACATCAGTCGATTCATCAAAATCGGACGAATAATGAAAATCAAGAAGGAAATCCCAAAAGTCACCCCTAGGAGATTTCAAGAATTTACCTCGATCCAACGAAGAAAAAGGATTAGATGATGATATAATCGACAAGAGCCTGCCAAAACGTCTTGGAATTGATGGAATCGACCAAGAACTCCACTTTTCGAACCTCCCGTCCATCAGCCGCCACAAGAAGGGAAAAAGGGAGTGAAATAAGGTCTGCCCGTCGCCAGGCCTATATAAGGCCGATCACATTACGGCCGTAATTGGCATCATCTTACGGGCATAATCGGCATCTCCCAGGACACTGCCCAAAATGCTCGGGCATATTACGGCCGTTACCAGGCAAAGCAAAGCATTGCGGCCGTAACAGGGCATTACGGCCGTACCCGGCCACTCCTTATGGATGTAACCGATCCTCCTGGGCTACTGCCCAACGTGTGTGGGCACTTTACAGCCGTAACTGGCAAGGCATTGCAGCCGTAACCGGCCATGCGTTGCGGCCGTAACCGGCCCTGCATTGCGGCCGTAACTTGGCCAGGCCTTATGATCGAAACTCGGTCGTTCCGACAGTCCAGTTAGGCGCGCGACAACGTCTCCACCGCACTAACGCACCGGCTAAGATTCAAAATAATAATGAGTAATTTACGGAACATAACCACAAGCACGTATTTAATCAAATAAACGCATGCGACACAAGTCCCACTCGACGAACATTACAATAGAACACATCATACCATACATAATAGAAAAGCGTATCCCATCCCACATAATCATAACGAAACAAAATAACCGGCACCAAACGACAAATAATTCAGGGCAACTGGAAATAAAATCTCGAGTATTACATTCTACCCCTCTAAAAATAAGTTTCGTCCCGAAACTTAAAACAAGGTCATCACAGTGATACAAAACAAAACACAACGACACATATAAAAATACCAAATCCATGACCCCGTGGTCTACTGTCACGTCTCCGTAGGTTCAACAACCCACACGAAACTTATTCAAAACAAAATATTAGTCATCAAGCTCCAAACATAAAAACATCACATAACATATCTCCACACGAGAAACAATCCATAATACGAGCACAAAATACTATCACTTGACATCATTGGGCCCTCCAGAAGTAGGAATGGAACTCCAGTTCCCTACCATCTTAGCAACGATCTCGCAGTACTGAACTCGATGCCCCTCGCGTCCACAATTATAACAAGTCACCTGCGATTTCTTATAATGCGCACGTTCATGGCCCAGTACGTTACAGTTGAAACATCTTGGAGCACTACCTCAACTCAAGGACACCGGCTTAGGTCTTTTAGATTCTCCAGTCGACCGATAAGGTCCCATACTCAACTAATACGAGGGCTGAGGTTTAGGAATCCCAATTCCCTCACTTCCCGATGCGTCATCGGAAATCTTCTATTTCCTTGCCGCAGATGCAGACTCTGCAGACTTTATAGCCATTTCAAATGCTAAGGCTCGGTCCTGATAGTCCTTCAACATTGTATACATAAAAGGAGCCATACACTGCCGAACCTGAGGTTTCATACGCATATCGAAATAACAAACTTTATCTGCCTCACTTCGCACTTGATCCCGAACATATCACAATTGTCGATTGTAATCGACTATTGCCTGAGATATCGACACGTCTTGGGGCATAGCTGAGAAAAACTCGACAATCCTGTGCTCTTTAACAGGCGGCGGACAATACACGGCCTCCATGAAAATCTTGAATTCATTCCAAGTAACTGTACGATCACTAGGCGCTACGGCCTCCCACCAGTCTGTAGCTTCCTTGTCGAGCAGGTATTGAGCAATAGGTACTCTTCTTTCATCAGGACAAGCTACAGCATCGAATGTTCTCTCCAACTGGAAGAGCCAGCTCTCCCATCCTAACGATTCCGAAGAACCTACAAAACGGGGCGAGTGCATTCTCATCACATCTCGTAACCACTTACTAGCTCCGTTATCCCCATCTGAGATCCCATCCCGGTGTACGGTCTGATTTATATGCGCCAACTGGTCAACCACCTGACGAAGGATGGTGGAGGCGCCAAGGTCAACATTACCTTTGGCTGATTGCCCCTGATCACGCGATTGGTCATCTCGACCATCTGTACTAAGCTGATTTGCGCTTGAAAACGAGCGAGTCGCCCTCTCATGCTCCTGATTACGACCACTACTATGACCACGTCCTCGGCCCCGACCTCTCGGCATACTGAACGGACAACCATTCAGAATAACACAACAAAATAAATATCACAAAATCAACATATGACAATAAACGGCTGCACGATAAAACATTAACTCAAAGTCATTACACGAATACACGAAATAACACTGCAATAATAGAACTTAAATTCAAAAGTAATTCGCACGGTCACATCAACAGAGGTGTACGACCTTTATCAAAACAAACATGGTCAAAACCACAAACATATCATTGGGATCAAACACTTGTAACATTCTTTAAAAATAAAACTTTTCCAAGGTACTGTTCAAATGATAATATTTTAAAATTCGTGAGTTTGAAAGATTTTGCTGAAATGAAATTTTTGAAAACACTTTAATATCTCGGTCGTTTAATCAAAACCATGAACCCATTATCAAAACTATTTTGTTCTGAAGTCATTTGTAAAACAACATTTTTGAAATATCAAGCCTACTCGATAACCAATGTCATCAAAATGACCTTATCAATATATAACATCACCACCGTAACAACATACAGAACAACCAACCGAGTGCGACACTACCGATACAATAGTTAAAGTTCACAGTCGTCACTGGCGGACCATACAAATATATCAACAGGAATCAAATGATCGACAAAGAGCACTGATACCACTGTAACAGCAAAATTACTGTCGTGACAGTCACAAACTTACGGCCGTAATAACATACAGTTTACGGCCGTAACAACTAGGAGCTTACGACCGTAACCTCTGTGAGATTACGGCCGTAATGGTAAACATCTTACGGCCATAATCACTAGCTTCATGACAGCAGAATTGTCCCAGCAGCCGCGACGTGGCTATGAAGGTTAAGGATCAACTCCTAATGATGTATTCCGACATTTAGAAACACTGCAATATTCTCCGACGAGCATAACAACATAACAAACTTGTCGCAACGACTTAGTTCCAACACACAAAAACATAAAGTTTTAAATTTCGAAAACCAAAGTCGTTTTGCAAAACAGAAATTTTCCAAAATCCTTTAGATCATAACAAAAAATGACGGTATTATTTTGCAATGTCCGAAGTACTTTAAAACACATTTTCCAAATACCGTCTGATGGTGTCATTTGAAAATACATGACCAACTTGACAAAATTCAACAGATTTCAAAATCCATACAAACCATTGTTTAACCGCACCATCAACATATTTTCAAAAATTGATTTCCACAAAAATGCTCAAACCCGTAAAGTCCTACAGAAAAACGTTCTCAAACCTACCGGCAGCGGCATATTTACAACAATCCAAAAATAATCGAACTTAAAATCACATGCCCAAACGGTGCACAGGATCATCATTTCAATCAAATACATCTCGTGGGCATCAAGTTTAAATATACAATAAAACCATCCATCTGAGTTTCTCACAAACTCTACCGTCGATACCTTTTTCGAAACCCATCAAGGTTCATAACTTTCACATCATACCACCCCACACGGTGTTTCAAAGTCAAAACATCAATACGTCCAGTTTTATACGCATATAGCATGTCACGAGTACCGAATACAAACTCCATTACACAACACCGTGCAAATAAAATTATGTACCACAACTAACTCACATAGATGAAGTCATGAAACACAAATACCTCGAATAAAAGCGGAGACATACATCCACAGGCCGCACGGAGATGACAGTCGCCCATGATACTAATCTCATCCGACAACATAACCGACATGTTGTGATTATGCACAACTCAATTTGTCACCCGACAACTCGAATGACACGATGTCACACTACTCAACAAATCACGACTCGACTTGACCCGACAGCGTAGGTTTCCGCAAGCTAAGCTCTGATACCAAAAATGTCACACCCCCAAAAACCGTATGGGAATATTACACGCCGTAGATCCTTCCCACGAGGATATACCAGGCTAAACATCACAAAACGACCAAGTGTTTGCCCGGCCGGGGCAAACAATACAATGATACGGACCGTTAAGGTCAATTATAAACAACTACACGGACCGGTGAGGTCGTACGAATGACGTAAACAGAAAAACAGAACTCTTTACAATGAATACCCACGCAAGGGTAAAGATACAAAATAGTGGAAGGCGGATTACGACTCTGACGATACAACACAACTCGACTTAACTTCCAACTCGTGATTAGTATCGTAGCCCGTCACTTCCTGTGCCGATCCTGTGACTGCTCCCCGAATCTGCAAGCACCTGGACACAAAATAGACATCCACCCCCGATTACTCGGGGGTTAGAAAAATTCCACTATTTTGCTAGTGCAAGTATAATACGATACGAAATGCAACAAGTAAATAGAAACCACGAATTTGATACGGAAATCAAATATCAAAATGTTCCCAAGAAGTTTTAGAATCTCGAACTCAAGCAAAGAAGTATTTGAAAAGAACTCATCATCTCGGGGACTTTTAAAGTAGGAATTCTTTTGGACCTCTAGTCCCAATTAACAAAACCTTTTCGAAAGCGTTAGGGCCTCAGCCCGATTCTCGTTTCAAAATACACTAGTTAAGATATCATCATGGGTGCGTGATCCAACTTTAAAACGTTATCTAGTCAATCATTGTTACACGATCACTGTTCATACACATCATGTACCAAACTCCAGAGGCCTCGATGGACCCTACCCGGACCACACGCATTGTTTGTACACATCATGTACCGAACTCCAGAGGCCTCGATGGGCCCTACCCGGACCACACGCATTGTTCGTACACATCATGTACCAAACTCCAGAGGCCTCATCAGACCCTACCCGGAACACACACATCGTTTGTAAACATCATGTACCGAACTCCAGAGGCCTCGTCAGACCCTACCCGGACCACACGCATCATCACGACACAACTCATATTGATCAACTCAACACATCACCACGAACAACACACATTATTACCAATATGTCAAACCATTAAACAATACACCGTAATGCATATTCAAGTATGTAATCAAACCGACAAATATATCATAATCATCACGATAACTCAACCATGACCAATCACGCACGACACAAACCATATGATTAACACAACCAACATGATTCCACGATGTTAACCAAGTGACGATATCATCACTACCATCAACCATTCACAATAATTAAATCACACGAAGCATATTCACGAAGGTAAACCAAATCATCACAAACCTAACACGAAGTCTCTATTCATAAGACACAAATCGTATAGCAAGATACTTGCTTCGATAACCGATACCGAACACTCCGACGAACACGGATCAACCGGGAAACCTCGAGCACCTACAATCCTCCGTCAAAAACATCGAAGATACGATTACAATGAGAATCAAGACCAAAAACAATGGAAATCCCACCAAACTATCGAAGGAAAACTCATTGGGACATTTAACCGAACATTAGATGTTCAATAACTCCCAAGAACACTCGAATCGCCAATCGAGTTAAACAAACTCGAAATATGGATATAACCCCATAGAACACGATTAATAATACTCAATAACATCAACCGATTCATCAAAATCAGACGAACAACGTAAATCAAGAAGGAAATCCTGAAAGTCAACCTTAGGAGATTTCAAGAATTTACTTCGATCCTACGAAGAACAAGGATTAGATGATGATATAATCAACAAGAGCCTTCCAAAACATCTTAGAATTGAGGGGAATTGACCAAGAACTCCACTTCCCGAACCTCCCATCCGTCAGCCGCCACAAGAAGGGAAAAAACGAGTGAAATGAGGTCTGCCCGTCGCCAGGCCTATATAAGGCCGATAACGTTACGACTGTAACCGGCAGTACCTTACAGCCGTAACTCGGCCCTTACGGCTATAATCGGCATCATCTTACGGGCATAATCAGCACCTCCCAGGCCACTGCCCAAAATGCTCGGGCATATTACGACCATTACCAGGCAAAGCATTGCGGCCGTAATAGGGCATTATGGCCATACCCGGCCACTCCTTACGGCCGTAACCGATCCTCCTGGGCTACTTCCCAACATGTGCGGGCACTTTACGTCCGTAACCGGCAAGGCATTGCGGCCGTAACCGGCCCTGCATTGTGGTAGTAACTCGGCCAGGCCTTACGGTCGAAACTCGGTCGTTCCGACAGTCCGATTAGGCGTTCGACAACGTCTCGGCCGCAGTAACACACCGGCTAAGATTCAAAACAATAACGAGCAATTTACGGAACATAACATACCACAAGCATGCATTTAATCAAAGAAACGCACGCGACACAAGTCCCACTCGATGAACATTGCAATAGAACACATCATACCGTACATAATAGAAAAACGTATCCCATCCCACATAATGATAACGAAACAAAATAACCGGCACCAAACGACAAATAATTCAGAGCAACTGGAATAAAAATCTTGGGTATTACACCTAGTGCAGTAGATCTCGAGAGAGCTCACGGGCCTCGAGAGATTTTGTTACTCCAGTCCGTACTTCATCCAAGGGGTCCTATCGGCCTTCAAGAGCCAGGGGTAAGCACAACCAAGGAGGAGCAGCTAGCTCAGATCTGGGTCTTCCTCGAATCAATGAGACGGAGAAGATCGATGATCTAGAGGATATCAATGTTGGGTACATTTGAGATGTAGTCTTGATTTGTGTTTTCCTTTCTTTGATTTTTGGATTAATGTTTAACTTAATCTGTATCATGGTATTGTGGTTGTGAACCATTTGTTGTTGATGTATCTTGTAACGATAGTATTTGAGAATCTTGAGATTTGTGATGGTTTGTTGTGATTTTATTTTCTTTTGGTGTTGTACCCGAGATTTTGTGATAGTCTGGGTAGATTTTGGTTTTGAATTGAGAAGTCAAGTCGTGAGGACTGGGGCGTGCGTTTGATATGGTCCCGAGGACTATATATATGTATGGTTGTTATTTTGTGTGGCGTGAGTCAGTGATTGCATGGGCATACGATGCCGACGAGAACGGGGAAGTGTACACCGATGATTGTAGACACGTACGATGAGCGGCTCCCTCAGGATGTGTATGCCGATGTTTCAAGTCATGCGGGTGGTACGACTTTCTGGCTGATCTCTAGCGGAGGAGACATGATTCGACTGATCTCGCCCTTTGCTGAGTGTCTTATCTGTTGGTTTTCGCCTTCTTTAGGAAGAGAAGATGTGAGGACCCGAGGGGTTGGCCCAGTTGCTTCGGCGAAGTAGTTCGCATTGAGGAGTATTCATGGAGATGTTGTTTTCAGATTCGGATGGATAGTTCATATTCCAAGTTGTGTACCCTTAGTTTCGGGGACGAAACTCTTTTTAAGGGGGGAGTATGTAATATCTGGAGATATTTTTTTTCGTTTTACTGTTGTGTTGTATGTATTCATTTAGAATTGTACAAGTGATATTGTATTTGACTGATACAATGTATATTATATTGGGATATTTTGGAATCGAAATATTTATACTTGTCGTCGGTATTGTGTTGCCGATCGGATGTTGCTTGGTGAGTTTGGAGTTTGATTTTTTTGGCTAAGTATATTGGACCTAACGTTACATGCATAGCATTACGTACGTTAAGGGTGGCAGGGTACGTACGTTAAACCATGTTGGTTACATACGTAATACAAGGTATCATATCGCATCTGACTTTTGGTGTGTAGGGCCATACTTGATCAGGATATTCGGCTTTTCGAGGCAGCTTCGTCAACGATCATTACATATGCTATGCATGGCTACTAACGTACGTAATCTTGTGGTTGTTACGTATGGATTTTAGCTAACGTACGTAATATAGGTCCCATTTTTAGGCAGTGAGTTCTGGAAGGACGTAGCGTACGTAAGGAGGATTAAAGTACGTTATGCATTGAGGTTGGCGGCTGTAATGAACTGTGCAGATTATAAAGACATGTTTTGTCTTTCATTTCTTCATGACCCATTTTCGATTTCTCTCTCTAGAAATCATCCCTATGCATCCCTTAGTGTATTCCAGCCTCTTCCAACTTGATTTGGAGCTTCATAACTTGGATTATAACTTAGGAACTTGAAGATTAGAGTGGATTCTTGAGGGTTTGAGGTTGTTCTTCATTTTTCAGGAGGTATGTTGATTAATCTTGTGTTTATCCCGAGACTATGATGTTGTTGTTTTTTATTACCTTGTGTGTTGATTGATGGTTGGAGGATAGCATGATTCTTGATGAGTTTTATAACTTATTATGAAGAACATGATGATTATATCTTGAGGAGGAGTTATTCTTAATGTTTTAAGAATACTTGGAGGTTATAATCATGCCTAGGAAGAGTTATGTTAATATTATTATATAATTAACATAGCTTTGAGAAGATAATTGTTGTCGTTTGTGCTCTTGGGAGATTTTAACCATTTTAGTATAGAATTATGATGAATTATGTGATGATTTTCAATCTTGAAATGGTTGATTTAATCTTGTTGATTAATCCGAATTCATGATGAATTGGTGGTTGAGTATCATTCAGACATCATGTTAGTGGAGTTGATGATGATCTTGAGGTGATAGTGGTGATATTGGTAATATTATCATTATAGGATGATTAATTTGATGTTGTTCTTGATAATCCTTGTTGAATTGTTTTTCACAAGTGTTAAGAACATCTTGATCATTTGTTCGATCATTGAGATGATTGGAGGATGTTAGAATTCACAGTTGGGGACTATGACCTTCGTTTGTATTGTAGTTTGATTCGTGATCGAATCAGAGTTGTTTATTGTGTTTTTTTCGATCAATATTGTGTTATTGAATGAATTGTATTTCATTCAAGGTTGTTCGAGTGCTTGTGATTGTCGGAGGATGCCGTTCGTCGTTCGTGGGAGGATTTCATCGTCTTCGGTTTGAGGCAAGTTTTATACTTGTACTGGCCAATGAGATAAATGTTATCATATATGTGTATGAATGTGTTGTATCATTTCGAGACGTAGTCTCTTCATTATTTGTTGATATCAGCGAATTGTTCGATACAATACCCTTCGGCAATTATGCCAAATATTATTGTTGTTCGTTAATGGTCGGTTTAAGGCATTGAGACTCTTTTTGTTATTGTTGTTGTCGATAGCCGATTCGCGGTATCGACGTATTGATTGTTATTGTTGATATTGAGGTTCGATTAAGACATCGATTTGAATGTTGCTATTGATATTGGTGTTTTGCCATTGATGTTGTATCGGCTGATTGAAAGCATTGGCGTATTCAATTATCATCTTCGTTGTCGGCAACCGATTAAAGGTGCCGAGACATCCGTTGTGTCATTGTTATCGATTGGCCGTTATATGGCAATCGAGGTATTGAATTGGGATTGTCGAGGACACTTTCCATCCATGGTATTGTTTTTATCGATTAGATGTTCTAAGGAAATCGAGGTATTGAATTGGGACTGTTGAGGATAGTTCTCATCTGATGAATCATTGTTATCGATTGGCCGTTCTAAGACAATCGAGGTATTGAATTTGGACTGTCGAGGGTAGCTCCCATACGATGAGTCGTTGTTATCGATTAGTCGTTCTAAGACAATTGAAGTATTGAATTGGGACTGTCGAGGATAGTTTCCATCCATTGAGTCGTTGTCGATTGGTCGTTCTAAGACAATCGAGGTATTGAATTGGGACTGTCGTGTACGGTTTCCATCCGTTGTGTCGTTATTATCGATTGGCCATTCCAAGGCAATCGAAGTATTTGAATTGGGACCGCCGAGGACGGTGCCCATCCGTGAGTTATTATAGTCATGTTGGCCATCTCAAGGCAACATAATATCATTCTTGTGAATTCGGTAATTTTGTGATAGTTGCCATTTATGATTAATTATGTTTGGAGGCTAGTCTCGGCTAGTGCTCGATGGGTAAGTTTGGGGCTTGAACCTTCGCGGTTGGTTTCCCAATACATACGGTTCAGTAGGTCACGATCACTGGGTGATCTCATTATAGGTAAGTCTGGGGCTTGAACTTATCGCAGTTGGTTTTCCAACACCTACAGTTCAACAGATCACGGTGATTGGATGACCTCATTATGATACAGCTTCGTGCTGTGGCTTCGGCCCTCATTGTGATACATCTTCATGTTTTGGCTTCGGCCCTCATTGTGATACAGCTTCGTGCTGTGGCTTCGGCCCTCATTGTGATACAGCTTTGTGTTGTGGCTTCGGCCCTCAATGTGATACAGCTTCGTGCTGTGTGGCTTCGGCCCCTCATTGTGATACATCTTCGGTATGTTTGGCTTTCAGGACAATGTATGGATTGACAGCTTCAGCTAAGTGGCTTTCAGGCTATTGTGATGATTTGCAGCTTCGGGCTGTTTGGCTTTCAGGCCATTATGATGATTGGCAGCTTCGACTAAGGGATTTCAGGCCATTATGATGTTTTGCAGCTTTGGCCGAGGGCTTTTTGACCATGTGCGATATGTTGGTGTTTTTGTTGGAGCCTTTGGGCATCATTGTTGTATCTGTTTCAGCTTTGATTTGGTTTACCTTCGGGTAACTTGTTGTTGTACCCTATATTGATGATTCGCCGTTCAGCATTTGTATTCTGACCTGTTGATCAGGGACTGGTTGCATGCCGTGGGCATGGTGCTTCACGAATGATCGGTTCCACCTTGGTTTGTGAGCATCTCGTATTATAATTGTTGTACCATATGTTTTGGCTTTGGATGTATATCATGTTGTACATGTATTCGATATTCATTATATGGATGACTGACCCCGTAGGGGCGGAACATGTTTTCATGTTTTAGGTGTTTGTAAGGAGAGAGTTGAGACACAGGGGCATGACGATGGCGATGATGCATTCGAGCGATACTAGTCCCGAGTTGTTTTGGTGTTCATGTTGGTCAGTCCGTTTGGAGTGTTCTCCAGTTTGTTAGTCATTGTCATTATGTATTATCCGAGCAAGGCTCATGGATGTCGTTGTGTTATTATTTTGGCCATGTAGGCCCATTATTGTCGTTGAAATTCCACATCGGAATATTGTGTTGGATATCATAGTAGGGACTGTGGTTTACCTTTTGGTCAGTTGATGTATTTAAGTCGTGTTCGCCTGGTGGATTTTCTGGTGTGGGGTCCACGGCACTGTAATAACCCAATGAGATTTTGGGGGTGTTACACAACTAGCTCGCGAACTATACTAATACAGAAAGCAAGGAATGAAAGCAATAAATGCGCTAAAATGATAAAAAAATTCTAAAATATAATCTACATGGCAATGCAAGATACTACCTAGTTTCTAACCTTCTAGCTACAATTCCACCCCCAAACTTAAACATGATTATCTATGCAAAAGGAGTGGAATAGAGAATTATGCACAATGTACAGTTAGAAATATGTACAAGCCCTTTCTAGGAGGGTGGTCGCAAAAAACTTGTTCGCTATTTATTATACTACCCGAAAGTGTACGGAATAGTTGTATAAGGTGGAGAGCAAGGTCGTATCCACATAGATTAATTATTCTTATGTATCAAGTACTAGATTATAATATTTTCAATTTTATTAACATTCGACACTCTAAGAAAATTATTAATTAATGACTAAAATAATAAAACAAAATTGAACAAGCCGCAGTAATTAGAATGAAGGAAATTTATGAGTTTAAAAAATAGATTTCAATGTTAAGTTTCCATTAATTGCTGGGGTTATTCAGATTTGACTTTAGTTAAAGTTCGACAAACCTTCAATATGATGATCACACAAATATTTTAAAGTCCCTCTCGAGATGCATTAAAAAGTAGATTAATGACATATAATGATGTCTCCATCTACCATAGGTTATATAACTACAAAAAGCTCATAAAACCATTAATTCAACATAATCAATCACCGATCTCTCGGTCCAGTAAATAATTATGTCAATTACTTGAGACCTATTAGTATCCTCATCTCTCGAATTATGAGCAATTAAGTTAAACATGTAAAAACATTGATCAGATGCTAAATATGAACTAAAACTAAGTAACTGGAGAGGGAATCAAAGTGATAAGAAAATATAACAATCAATCCTCAAAAATCCATCGCAAATCGATGTTCTCCCATACCCAAAATCTAATGAATTAGCCGAACATAGTTTAAATAATAATTCATAGATAAATTACTCATAAGCATGTTTAAACTATAGCAAAAAATAAAAGAGGGAAAACTGGTTATAACTCTTGAAGAATATCTGGATCCGTTCTTGAGGACTTCTTGGTTGATCTTCAAGTCTCCTTGGATGATCTTATATTTTTCCCTTCTCCCTAGGTTTGTTTTCCTCTCTAAAATATGTAATACACTCTTAATATTTGGACCTCCTCTGTGAAAAGTTGGTATTGACCTTTTATAAAAGTAGTCAAATCCTTGTCCAGCAAGTCTCAAAATAGAGCTTCTAAAATTGATTCTCCAGTGCACACGAGCAACACAGACGAGCAAAGGGACATGCACGGGGTCATGCGTCGTGCCTCTGTCTGATGCCATCTTCACAATGCACGAGCAACACGATCAAGTAATGATATGGTGCTCGTGCGTCCTTGCTCATCTGTATTCCTGAGTACCACGCACGAGTAGATGGAACGAACAAACTGCTTATGCTCGTGAATAACTGATACCGATGGGCCGTTTTAGCCAGTTTTCATCTATTCTGCCCTTGTGCTCATTCTGATCGTGTGGCTTAGGTTTGGTACTACTTTAGCTCGAGTTTTTAATGTTAAAAACCTGTAAAAGTAGCAAAGCATAATACAATCCAAAAATAATGATAAAAAAAGTCGTAGCATATGTTTTCTTTACAAAAATACTCTCTAACATGCCATAATATAATGCCTAAAACTATTGCAAAATTACATGAGAACACAAAGCAGTAATATCATTCTGATTCCAGGAGGTAGATGCAAGAGTTTGCTTAGTCGATCTCCAAGATATAGCAGTGTTACCAACAATAAATATATAACCAGCCTGGGAGCGACACTTGTGCGGATCAGAGAGATACACAATATAAGCAAATCCCAGCATACATTCTTTCGAGCAGTTGCTTCGACCTTAATAATACATTAGCATTTGCCTTTTCGGAAGCAACTTCCTTTGCCTCCATATAGTAAAAGAGCAGTCTAAGTCAATGGTTCCTTTGAGGTACTAGAAGATATTATTGATGCCATTCAACAATATCGCACATGTTGAACTAGATTTAGCCACCAAATTAACTAAGAAAGTAATATCAGGTCGTGTACACTGAGCAAAGGAAAATAATGCATCTATTGCACTTAAAGAGGAAACTTCAGCTCCCAAAAGCTCTTCATCACCTTTCTTTGGACGAAATGGATCTTCATTTGCCTCGAAACTTCGACCGATCATGGGAGTGTTAACCGGGTCTACCTTATCCATGTTAAAATATCTGAGCATCTTTGGGACATAGGGAGACTGGTGGATGAGAATTCCACAAACTCTATCTTCTATCTCAATGCCTAGAGAGAATCGAGTTTTCCCCCATATTTTTCATCTCAAATTCAGATTTCAAGAATCCGGTAATTTCTCTTATTTCATCAAGAGTACCAATTATGTCCATGTCATCAACATACACTGTGATAATCATAAATTTGGATATTATTTTCTTTATGAAGATGCATGGGCATAACTCATCGTTCTTATATCTCTTTCTAATCAAGTAGTCACTCAAACGGTTATGCCACTTCCCACTGGATTGCTTCAAGCCGTAAAGTGAGTAGTTCAGATGAATTTTAAATGCACTCCATGGTCTAAAATATCTTGATTTGGATAATGAAATGCCCTCGGGCAATTTCATATATATCTTTATATCTAGATCCCTATAGAGATAAGTAGTAACCATATCCATTAGTTGCATTTCAAGTCCTTCAAAAAATACTAGGTTAATCTAATAGTGGAACATGATAGTATCCATTACGGGGAACTTGGTAACATCCATTAAGAGGGGTACATTTCCTCCTAATTAATACCAAGATGTTGTGAGAAGCCTTGGGTGACAATAAGTTTCATGTACTTCAGGATTTCGTTCTTCTCATTATGCTTCCAGACAAAAATCAATCTATGACCCATAAACCTTTACATTTGGCGGGGTTAGCATTACTAGGCCAAATACCTATCATTTTATCAAAGAATCAAGTTCTGCCTCGATTTCATTTAGACCAATCATCTTTATATTGACATTTTTCAACGGAATGTGGTTTGATATATTGTGTTATATAGTTTCTTGAGCAATTGTACATGCAAACACATCATCAATATGAGTGGTTGGTCACTCCATTAAATCGTACTAACTTTCATAGTTTATCAAGATCTCTTTGTTCTTATGATGTTGAATCGAGCTTCAAGGCGTTCCCCAATAATAATTTTTGGATATAGTTATAGTGAGAGGCAATCTCGTGGAAAGAATTCCCATTATTGACTATTAAATGATCACTTTGTGCATCACCTGTCTTTTTTTTCTTGGTGAGTGTCTATCATACCATGTGGTCTACCCACTTCCTTTTGGTAGCCATGTCTTAACCTCATATCCGCCGGGTGCGAATGCATCATCAGTGTGTTGATGATGTGCCTCTTACCTGGGACTCATAATTGTTGCTACATTCCAGTAGTTACAAAGAATATAATTTTTGTTTTAGTGTTAGACATTGAAGGTTATGAATTCGGGATTAAAAGCGATAATGCTCTATATATCTTGAGAAAAGATTATTTGGACAAGCAAAATTATACAAAGGCTTATACAAGCTTAATATGGATAAATAAATCTTTAACATAAATATTAAAAAGTTTAAGCCAAATTATTTGGATCCAACTTACCTATGGTATTGTTGTTTAGACCACACTAACATAAAATGCATGGGGAAACTCTTCAAAGAGGGAATTCTTGATTCATTTGACTTAGAGCCACTTGAGACATGCGAATCATGCTTAATGAGCAAAATAACAAAATCGCCATTAACTGAAATTAGTGAAAGAGCGAGTGATATATTAGGACTCATATACACTGATATATACATCCTACTGAGTTCGATCGCAAGAGGTGGATTCAACTACTTCATCATTTTTACTGCAGACTTAAGTATCTATGGTTGTCTACTTAATGAGGCAAAAGTCTGGTTCACTCGAAAGATTTAAAGAATTTCAGAATGAAGTACAAAATCAACTTGGCAGAAAGATAAAAGCATTTTGATTGGATCGCGATAGCGAATTGAGCTAAGAAATTGATCACCATCTAAAGAGTCGTATAATTTTATCCCAATTTACTCCTCCTGAAATACCTGAATGGAACGGCGTGTCCGAGAGGATAAATAGAACGTTATTGGATATGGTTTGTTCCATGATGAACCAGGCCAATCTTTCGATCTCCTTGTGAGGACATGCTCTATCAACTACTGCGTTTACTCCAAATGAACATTGATGGAAACCTGAAGTTTTCAAAGCTCGATTGATAGCAAAAGGGTTACAAGCAAGTTTAGACATTGGAGAATGATAAAACCTTGCTTAAAGATAATATGCAACTGAAGCAAAGTTTGATAGAATTCCATAAATACGTTTTACGCATCCGCCAGCAGAATATCTATTTAATCTTGCTGATTAATTACTACTAAGATTAATAAGCAATTAAAATAGATAAATACTTACGTAGTCTATATTGGTAATATAAATTATTACTATTGGATCTAAGATCAAATAATAAATACCCTTGTAGTGTGTGGTTGTAGATCTCTTTAATTTCTTCCTTTAGATTTTTTTAGAGTGTATCCCTGCCTTAATCCGGATGTTTTGTGGGCAACGAGCTACTAACTTGTTTGAATGCTTTAGATCGGGCGATTTGTTTCACCAAGACCTAACGATTTTCTCTCTATTTGTTTTAATACTTTTGGTATCTTAAAAAAAATAATGTGTTATCTAAATTGAACAAAGGCACAAGTCACGATATAATTAAACACTTGCTCAAAAAAAAAAATCTTGCCTATGAGAGTGCAAATCGGCGGCCCCTTATGATTCTATTTATAGATTTTGGGCTACTCTAGGGATCTTAAGTAGGATTAGAGTGATGATTTGTAGTAGACCGCAACCTCCCATATTAAGTCCTTTACTTTCTACCTAAATCTCAATTTATGAAATTGGACTCCTTATTTAAATATATCATTTTCCAGGTTTAAGATACCGCCCATTAACTAATTTAAGATAGTGACATCTTTAAGTCATTAATTGCTTGTTCAAGATTAGTACCACTCAAACCTTATTATTATATCAAAAATAAATCCACCTACAGGGTTTAATATAATAATCATTCTCGAGCTCCTCAAAAGGGCATTATCAACCCACACAAGTCGGGATCCAATTTATATTTATAATATTAATTATCATATAAATAATATTATTTCCAAATATGCGAAGAATATTGAGCCAATAAATGTGACTCTCACCCGTGACAAAACAAAGTAACAATTATTATTAATATGTATATAAATATTATTTACTAGAACGAGGAAATAATAATTATCAGAGATGTATGTTCTTCGTATAGCTAGTAAAGAAGAAGCTATCTCCTTGCGATCCAGTTCAACGTATGCAAATACACTAATTAATGCTAATAGCTAAGACCAATTAATTTCAAGTATACACTACAACCTTTCACATAATTTATCGAAAAATTATATAAGTTTTGAACTATTATATTATTTTATATGTCATCGATAATATAACATTCCGTGTCACACCAACAGACATTATTATCTATAATTAAAATTGAACAGACAAGAAATTTGCATAACCATAACGTGAATTTAATTTGCAAGACATATGCCGAAAATATAACTAATAATATCATAGATAGTTATAGAGAAATAATGTAATACAAGCATAAAGTATGCTTTGCACTATACAATCCTAACAATCTCCCACTTATACTCAAAATATGCTTTTAAGTATACTACACTATTACATAGTCTATCATATCTCCCATCTATACTGTAATATCCGACTGTAATTCTTCATCCTTACTGTTGTATTGTTCAGATAATTTGAATATCGTTGAATCATGTTGCATTTAGTATATGACTATACTGTTGAGATGTAATAGAATTGAGTTACTTATTTTGTTATTCACTTCATGTTTGATGGTTAGATGTTAATTGGGGAATTGCATTATTTTTTCTGTTCTGGTGGCGTTAGTGTACGCTACACAGTTAGATTAACGTACGTTAATCCTGTGTCTTAACGTACGTAACATGTCATCCGTTGCATAAGTTAGGAGGGAATCAGACATCAGTTGACTTCCGTACGTGAATGGCCATGCACGTGAAGGGTGTTGGGCTGTCGAGACGATCAAAGTCAACTAGTATTAGCGTACGTAATTCTTAGTCCTTAGCGTACGTTATGGTGTGTGTAAGTTTAAACAGTAGCCTCTGACGGATGGTTACGTACATAACATTGTTGGGATAACGTACGTAATAGGTTTTAACGTACGCTAAATTCTTTCGATAGCGTACGTTATAGTTATGCGGTTTATTTAAAGACACAGCCTGTTTTTCATTTCTTCACAACCCAAACCCGATTTTCTCTCCAAATATCATCCCCATGCATCCCTAAACCGATATCAACCTTCTCCAACTTGCTATTGAGCCTTGTATCTTGGAGTGGAGCTCATTGATTTGAAGTTTAGAAGGTGTTCTTGAGCTTGGAGTGTGTTTCTTGTAGTGTTGAGGGTTGTTCTTTGTTTCTGGAGGTATGTTATGCGATTCTCCTCTGTATTTTTCGTGTGTTGATGTTAGTGATGAGGTAAATTACACCTAATGTTGAATTAATCAAGTAAAACATGTTTGTAATTAAGCTTTTTAACACTTCTTGATGAAAATGATAATTAAGGGTTTGGAATGAAGATGTTCTTGATGTTATAATGATAGTAACCATGTTTATAAGAATCATGCTCATCTTCCTGGATGTATTAATGTCAGTAGAACAATGATAACCATTTAGCTTCATCATAGTTAGGTTTAATCGATGAAATTGTTATCATAAAAATGTTTAAACACCATATTAGGTATTTACTTACCTTGGGAAGAACTTGACAATATTAAAAATAGGATGATGTTCTCTTGTTCAGAAATCTTAGAGTGATAACCTCATTTTTTTCGGCTTAACAAATCTTTGAGAAATGATAAGGATATTGATGAATACAACAATAACTTTTTATTAATCGAATGTGTTGATAACTTAAGAATGTATTTGATCATCATGATAGAGTAGATAGTGTTCTTAAGAAGGAGATGCTGATTGTGAATGATAATGTCATAATAGTTTGAGTATCGAATTCGTTATGATTGTCCTGGTATAGTAGTAGATGTAGAACAAAAGAACTTGGTTAAACCGATTTTAATGATGAATTGAAGATGTTTGTTCATAACAATGACAAGAGTATTAAAGGAGATTTTAGTATAGTAATCCGATTGTGGAAGACGAACTAGTTGTATTAGAATCCTTCAATAATCGGTAGAATATTCATTAGGGTTGAATGAATTATTCGGGTAGGTTGCGGGCGTCGTTTCCTACGAATTGATATTAATATGATGTAAATGTATTATTGAATGAATTATGTTTCATTCAAGGTTGCTCGTTCGAGTGAGTATTTTAGTCTAGGATACTGTCTGTTTGATCATTTAGAGAGGGACTATCTTTCGCCTACGGAATTGAGGCAAGTTATCTTGCTTGGTTATAATGATGATTGAATTCTTGTGATGGTTATACGTTTCGTATGTATGAAACACTTATTGAATTTGTGATTCGTACTTCGATATTGTTCTTGATGATGTTCCGTTTATCATGGGATTGCATTCCCAAGTTCATCACCTTTGAATCGTTGATCTCGTTGATCCTTATTGTCACTTCGGTGAGTTTCTTAATCCTTAATCAGATAGGTGATTTATTGAATTCGTTGTCATGTTGTATCGTGACATATCTGCGTGCCGATTGGTTATTGTGTAGGATTTTTAGCGAGGCACATATATAGTCATACGTGGATGTTTCCGTATTGGACTGTGCACACGCGACGTAGTTCGTGAGGCTAATTAGGTACATTGTCACACGTATATTCTGGATTTCGTATACGGGGTGGATATGTACACGGACACATTTCTGGATCGGGCGTACTGTGATGTCCATCTTGAGCCATATTGTTTGGTCATTCATAGTCCATGTATGATTGGATATGTTCGACAGTTTGTGACTGATTGTTCATACGCCTGAGGGGTATGTTCAATAGTCGGGATGTTTCCTTGAAATCTAATATATGTGAATCATATAATGTCTTGAGAATTATTATCATGTGACTGATTATTCATACGCATGTGGTTTGGGCGAAATACTTGTGTTGTATTTTAGGTCGAGGCAAAGGCAAGGCACGGGAAGAGCATTGTGACGGCGAAGGGTTCGAGGGCCCCAAGTCTGTTGTTGTCCGGTTATGTTTAAATCGTGTAATGTTAATTTCCACTTCATTTGAACTATTGTAATTTGTTCTATTATTTGCAGTATATTAACTCTGCCTGTGGGTGTCTTCTTGACATCCATTGCCGATCCCAAGCCCGGATAAAAGAGGAGGGTTGCGGTAGGTTAGTGGCAGCCAGCGTAAAACTCGTCACATTCCATGGACATGAATCAAACATTGAAAATCGTTGGGGCGTCACCTCAGAAGCGACGCGCTGCATTTCATAGGCCCGGGTGCAGTGATAAGTATGCGAGGGTTGCTAGGTCGTCGCCCAGAAGCGGAGCGCCACCTTTACATCTGAGGGTGGTGTCAAATGAGCAAGGATGCGCTACACTTCATAGGCCCAGGTGTAGTGGAAAATATGCAAGGGTTGCTAGGTCGTCGCCCGGAAGAGGCACGCCACCTTGAAGTATGGGTGTGGTGTCAAATGTACAAGAATCCTTGCAGCGTGGACGGGGACAGACAGAGAAGTTAGTTCTTGCGGCTAGTAAGGGTAGTAAGGTGCGGTTTGGAACTTGGAACGTTAGCTCTTTGACGGGGAGATTAGCAGAAGTGGGGGAGGTTATGAAAAGGAGGAGAATTCACATAATGTGTCTACAAGAGACTAAGTGGGTTGGCGAGAAGGCAAGAGTGTTAGCTCCTTGGGGTTACAAGCTTTGGTACTCTGGAAAGGATAGAAGTAGAAATGGAGTGGGTATCGTCATCGATAAAGAATTCATTGATGATGTGGTGGAAGTGTCAAGAAAGAGCGATAGAATAATGAGTATTAAGCTTGTGATAGGGGATGAGTTTCTAACTATCATAAGTGCTTATGCACCACAAGTAGGATTGGATGCATTGATCAAACAAGAATTTTGGGAAGATTTGGAAGAGGTTGTCGAACGAATTCCTATGGGTGAGAAATTGATCATTGGTGGTGACCTCAATGGGCATGTCGGTGTTAGCAGAGATGGCTTTGATAGCATTAATGGTGGCTTTGGTTTTGGGGACAGGAATGAAGCAGGAAGTGGTATATTGGATTTCCCATTAGCTCATGACTTGGGTATATGAACACTTGGTTCGAGAAAAGGGACTCTCATTTGGTGACATATAGAAACAGAGGTAATGCAAGTCAGATTGATTTCTTTTTAGTAAGGAATGTTTGGAGGAAAAGTTTTACTAATTGCAAGGTAATACCCGGTGAGAGTGCTGCAACACAGCATAAGGTTGTGGTGCTTGACTTTCGAGGTAAGAGGCACTTAAGAAAGAAAAGACCACAAGTTGACCCTCGAATTAAGTGGTGGAAGCTCCAAGGGGAGAGTCGACATACTTTTGTGGCTAAGATTGCTGATAGTGGTTAAGAAAGAAAAGACCACAAGTTGACCCTCGAATGTAACCCTTCTGCAATAATTCCTCCAGTTGCTTCTTTAGTTCATACATTTCGGTTAGCGCCATACGGTATGGTGCTCTGGAAATAGGAGCGGCTCCAGGTTCAAATTCGATATTGAACTCCACTTCTCTCAGCGGAGGTAACCCAGGTAGTTCGTCATGGAATACATCTGAAAATTCATTCACAACTGGAATAGATGAGAGCTCTACTCCTTCTTCTTTCTTCATGGCGTAGCACCAAAATCCGTGACAACCCTGCTTCAGTAATTTTACTGCTTTCATCGCTTTGATCAATTTCCCGAGCTTCCCGGTCTCCATCCTCTGAATAAGTGTTCAGATCCGTCATCAGCAATGATAGAAATGACTCTCTTTCGGTAATTCAAAATAGCTCCATAACGGTTGAGCCAATCGTCTCCGAGAATTAAATCGTCACCATGGATGTCAACTACAATAAGATTCGATGGCCAATCTCTCCCTTCTATAGACACTGGAAAATCTCTAGTTTCTAGGGTTCCCACAATTCTCTCTCCGCTCGGCAAACCCACAACATAAGGTTCACAATCAAATAAACACGAGATTTTCAAACGATTAACACAGTTCAATGATATGAAAGAATGTGTAGCTCCTGAATCGAATAAGACACTAACTGGTTGCAAAAGGATCTGAATCGTACCTGATGCAACAGCAGTGTTCTGATCGTCAGTTTTCCTCATCTCGTATAGGCGCGGAGGAACGGACCCAGCTCTGGATGCCTCTCTCTTCCCAACATTCTGCTGTTGGAACCCACTCTGCTGTGTCTGGTTCACACTTATCTCCTTCGGAACTGGCGCTGGAGTGCGAGTACCAAATGATCTAGTCGCAACTCCACAGAAAGCTGCATGGTGCCCTTCTTGCCCACAATCGAAACAAGTCACAGAAGATGCGAGGCAATCACGTCGAATATGCCCTGCTCGACCACAATTATAGCATTTCCTTGATGCGTCCGAAACTGCTGATGTTGTCCAGAACTTCTTTCCACCTCTAGAAGGATGTGGAGGTTTCCTAGAAGAATAAAATAAAGACTGGACCTTGCGGGGCCCACCACTCTTGTTGTCCGAGAAGTTGCCGGACACTTTCTGCTTCTTTACCTCCATCAATTTCTCCACCGCCTCTTTCATGTCGTAGGCCAGCGCTTTGTCTTGATACTGTCGCAACGTAGTACACTCGAATCCGGACATGTACTGCTGAATATCCGGCTTCATCCGCATATCGAAATTAAAAATATTTTCTGCCTCCGTTCTGACCAAGTGTCGCACACAAGTTAGCTGATGATTAAAAGTTTTGATTAAGTCTGTCACAGATGCTTCCGAACTCTGCGGTGAGAAAAACTCTCGGATTTTAGCCTCTCTAACTGGACGAGGACAATATTGTGCTTCCATCATTAGTTTGAATTCCGTCCACTCAGCATTATGATTCTCAGGTCGAATAGCTTCCCACCAGTGAAAAGCCTCCCCAGTCAGAAAATACTGGCAATAGGAACTTTCCGGTCCTCGGGACAGTTAATACCCGCAAATATCTTCTCTAACTCCTTTAGCCAATGATCCCAAGTAAGTGCCTCAGCAGATCCGTCAAATTTTGGCGGGTGCAATTTGACCACCTCAGCAAGCCAGCTGTCTCCCCGGTTATCCTCGTGGTGCTGGTGTCCCATCACCGTCTGCATGCGGTCAACTACCTGAGCGAACTGGTTTATCTGAGCCACCACCTTTTGAAGCACTCCCGGCATGTTAGGATTCGCGTTGTCATTTGCTGATCCCTGCTGTCCTCCAGAATGGGAATCGGTTAGACTAGCCGATAATTCTGGGTAGTTGCGGAATCCTCCTGTCTCGCATTACCACGTCCGCGTCCAAGACCGCGTCCGCGTCCACGTCCTCCCCTCAACATACTGTAAACACAATTTCTCAATATCCAGGGCAAAATTTTCAAAAATAAAGCCCGTCAATACTCACAAAACAGAAATTAAGTAAAACGGTAGTATAAGAGATTAGGAGACTTACAACCACGGTCCACATGACAACTTTAGCTGAACAGTAATGTTCCGAACGACCCGTAAATCAAATAACGTAAACAGACCCAACTAAAACCCGTCTGCCAAGATATCCATGAATCTTAGCTCTGATACCATATTCTGTAACACCCCGAGATATTCGGAATGATTACAGCGCTGTAAACCCTTTAAGTAAGGATTTACAAGGCTAATTAAAAGCAATGTAAATATAATCCAACGATACCACAGAAATTCAAAATACAAAACCGGTTCCAACTGATCCATTGAGTTAATTAATACAACCATATCGAAATGATATTAATAAGACACGCGTACTCGAGTACTGAAAATGATCCAAGAAGACAAATCACAAAAACAACAAACATCACTGAGCCCCTTCGTCGTCACGCTTCTTATGGTCAGCTTCCCCGCTCCTCGGCTACCTGAACATCAAAACAAATGTCCACCCCCGAAGGGGTTAGCAAAACGATGCTAGTACAAGTATCATATTAAACAAATCGGATATGCAACAACAATGCATAACAAAATACACAACACGGATTTCCGCTACTGGAATCCAACAATGCGAATCCACAAGATTTTATTAACACAGTATGGGTATTCCAACGATCTAGCGCCCTCAGCATAGATCCCAAGATGATCCCGTCGGACCAACACGAGGTGGAAAAACCCGTCCAATGATCCAGCGCCCTCAGCCTAGATCCCAAGATGATCCCGTCGGACCAACACGAGGTGGACATCTGATCCAGCGCCCTCAGCATAGATCGTACAACATACACAAACACAACTCATGCATACATATATGCAAAATCGCTATGTCCATCAACATGAACATACAAACACTAGATAACGAATATCATGACAATTCAACGAACTAATCCCATGTTCAACAACATGAATAAACCACATGTAAGCTCAAAATACCAATATTAACAAATTACGATACTTGCCTCAAAGATGGCAAGAACTAATCACTCCAATGATCTCAACACACTCGAAGGCCGCCTCCTTCGATCAACGTAGCAAGCTCGGAACTTAACAAAAGAAATAATATAGAATTCATCTCAAGTCGTACGAATATCTAACAATTCGGTCCACGGCCGAAAGCTCTTAAAATGTAATCTGCCTGAATTACTTAGCGTATGCTACGTATTCTACGTAACATGCGCTAAGCCTGCTCGTTAGCGTACGAAAACGACGAAGTCTAGCGTATGCTAACTATGTACTGACAGTCCTCTCTGATCAGCCAACTGACTCGCCTGATGACATAACGTACGTTACGTACCAAACATAGCGTACGTTACTCATTCCCGATAGCGCACGTTAATATACATATCTTAGCGTGCGCTAACCGTGCATGGCAGTTTACTACTGGGCAGTAGACTTGATCTAATGGTGATGAAACTCATGAAATCTTCAGTGTTAATACATGTCATCTCCATGCATATCATGCTCATACGGTTTGTGAAAGATCTTTACGGATTAAACGACTTCGAGATACAAGGATATGTATAATCATCACAACACCATAATTCATCTTGATCTTCAAGAAAGTATCCTAAGTTCCATCCATTCTATGTCCCAAAATGTATAATTCCATTATGTAAAAACATAAGAACTTGATAATCTCCATAACTAGTCATAATCGGTTTTGAAGCTTCATGAATATGCTAGGAGTTTAAACACTAAAAGGTTTGATGGTTTATACGATGAAGAAGTACCGAAACATCGAAAATATCCTTCTAACACATGATGTTCGACTATGTACGAATTTAACTGACTAGATAATCCCAAATCATGATCAAAACATCCTTCAGAATATTACTTAATATTGGTGAAGAATCACCTACCTCAAAGTAGTGAAGAACAAGGAGGAACTTGAAGAAATCCAACGCCGAGGGCTTGAACACCAATCTCCAATGATCTACAATCTTCCAACTCGTGCTAGGATGATGATATGAGAGGTTGAGGATGGAGGAAGTAACTCTGTAAGTCTAAGAATTCGGATTTTGGGAAGTGAAAAAGTCTGAAAAATGAAAAAGGATGTTGTCCTATATATAGGAAATGGTTATTAGCGCGCGCTAGTCCATATCCATAGCGTGCGCTAACGGCCATACGAAGCTTACTGACCTCACTGTACTCAACATTTAGCGTGCGCTATCCTCATATCAGTAGCATGCGCTACCGCGTTGACTCGGCTTTTCCCGAAAGCCGTCCAGGTTCATCCCGACATGATCCGACCAAGATCCACGGCTGATATCACCTACCACCCTGTCTTAATCATGTTTACTACGTATAGCGTGCGCTAAGGTTCATACATAGCGTGCGCTACGAACCCAATTTAGCGTACGCTATGCTAAGTCGATAGCGTGCGCTACATGTGCAAAAATCACCACTTAGAACACATTCATGTAATCATGCGCTCAACAACACCGGATCATGAAATACGGAGAATAATACTCAGATCAAAATGCAACAAATATAATATCACAAGGTTCAAATACACATCAAAAATCTCGGGTATTACAGTGTGGATGGTGGTATTGATGAAATGTGTTGATATACTGTTTTGGCGCAAATGTGATATTCCAGAATATTGTTTTCAAATGCTTTCTAAATGAGTTAACTATGTTGAATCGTATCTGTATATAATATAGTGTAATTGTATACTTGCACTAGCTATTCGAATGTTAACCCCTTAAATAGGGGAAATGCGTCTTATGCATTTCAGGTATCGGGCGAGCTGGGGAGCCGGCACGAGACACGCATGCAAAGGATGGCCCAGCATGATGATGAGGCTCGATTCGGTGTTATTTCCTTTTACTGTATTTATTCAGTTATTGGTTAATGATGTCCTTGAAGTCCCCTGCGTGGGCATTGAATACATTTCACTCTCTGTTTTGTTGGTATTGAACTAAAATGTTTTGGCCGAGGCCACGGCCCTACTTATTATTATTAATGTGTCTTATGGGATTTCTTTTGTGGATTATGTGTCATGTGTTAGCCTGGTAGACCTTGTGAAAGTCTACGGCGTGTAATGTCCCTTATGAGGTTTGGGGTGTTACATCTAAGTCATACAGGAACTACTTGAGCCATACCTCCTCTTTGGCTGCCTCAGAGGCTACCACATACTCGACTTCCATGGTAGAATATGAGATGCATTTCTACTTCACACTCCTCCAACTAATGGCTCCACCTCCCAGAGTAAGCACCTAACCTGAAGTAGACTGGAGTTTTCTTTCTCTGCTGAAAAATCTGAGTCAGTATAACCCAATGAACATAAGCCATTTGATTGATATACCAGCATATACTCCCAAGTCCTTGTCATGTACTTGAGTATATGGTTAAAAGCAATCCAATGTCCTGGTCCAAGGTTTGACTGACATCTAGTAGCAATGCCACGACATGATAGATAGCAGGTCTAATGCAAACCATAGCATACATGAGGCTTCCCACCGCTGATGCATAAGGGACCAAATTCTTATCATCTATCTCATTATATTTCTTGGGACACATATCTTTAGATAGTTTATTTGCATGCCTGTAAGGCAGAAAGCCTTTCTTGAATTCTCCATGCTAAAGTGATATTTTGGACTTTATTTAAATGATGAAATTTGAATTGAGTTGAATTACATTAATAAAGGCAAAAATAAAATAAAGAATAAATTATAAAAAAACAATAATGAGAGTATAGAAAATTCAAGTAAGAGACATAGATTCTAGGACATGCTTTCCTTCAATTAATATTTATGACTTTCAGTTAGATACTTAAACCCTTAATTAATCCCAGTACTTGTTAGAAAATCATAAAATATTTTATCCTTGTGGACAAGTCAAAATATGATTAATTCCAAACCTTAATATTCTAAGTATCTAAAATCAATCTTAATAATACCTATAATTATGCTTCTTCACAAACTCTACTCTTTTGAAGTTAGTTTCTATTTGTTTCTTGAATTTGACTCGTCTATGTTCAACTATCTTTTTTTGGATATCAACTTAATCAAAATGGATGCATAAATATTGGTCTTGTATTGATACATGAATTAAAAAGATAAATCCAAGAACAAGGAAAACGAATAAATATATCAAATTCAATCCATAAAAACAATTAAAGTACTAGCAAATCTCAATTTCTAAAGGAGTTTAGCCAAGAAACATAGCTATAAGATTACAATAAGATAAATTAAACATGTTCTTCGATAAAGAAGAAAATTGGACAAATAAACTTATTCTAGGTGTTGGATCTTGAGGCTTGATCATTGATCTCCTCGTATTTTGTTGAGTATTTTGATGATAACAGATAATTTCTCGTTTCTTAAAAATGCAGCCAATAGATCTGATGAACAAATTAAATACTCGCAAGTGTACGAATCGCTTTTGTAGGAAGCGACAAGTAACTCCGAGGTCGATCTCACAAGGAGTTGGAAACGGTTTGAAGTTTCATAATGTTCGGCAAATAGTCGAATAAACAAAAGTACAGTAAAGTAAAATACACCAAAGATTTGAGTGGATAACAATCACAACGCGAAAAATTAAAATAAACGGAACGTTAGTAACACTAAATTAAAGGTTGGATAATTGAGAGATTACAATTATGAGAATAATATGGGAGTTTAGAATCACCGACAGATACACAAAGAATTAAGGTTTGAAATTATCGATTGCTCACGATTAAAAGAAATCCGTTTGATGGCGGTAATCCTAAAAATCACGATTGTTCTTATCGAAAATAAGAGATACTCCTTTGATTGGGACGAATCTCTACTAACAATCGACTAGCTAATACCTTAGATGGGGTAATTTGCTAAAAGATCGCGGAAAAAGGTTTAGAACATTCACAATCACTTCTATCGGGTCGTTTGATGGCGAACACCGACAAAAACCATCGATTGTATAATAATAACAACTATAAAATAGATTTGATGATCTAAATCAAAAGTTCTTATGCGAATAACAAACAAGGAGGAACAATCCCAAACTTTACCCGGAAAAACAATAGGAACTAACAATTGATAACATGTGTGTGGCTCAATCTAAAAACCCATATGAAATGATTAGCTATTCATGATTATTTCAACAATAATAATGGAAATTGTAAAACAAGACATGGTAGAAACTTCCCTTGTAAAAGCCAAAATTGAATTCCCGATGAAGGTTTGATGATCTTCCTTCAAGAACTCACAACAAAATGATACAAGGATATTTTATTCACTCACAAATGTATTTTTCTTCAAGATAAGCATACAAAGAAGATGATGAAAAACATCTCTTTTCTACCTATTTTGGTGTTTCTCTCCCTATTCTTGTGTTTTTCCACACAATATCTCACACAAAATCTGAATATGCCTTCAAAAGTCTGGTCCAAGGCCTTTTATCAAGCCAAAATGCCAAGAGATTCCATTGAAACCGTGTAAAATATCAAAAAATGGACTTTGCACCGAAAAGTGACCCGACCGTGTCCTGGGACATGGCCCATGTCCAAGTGTCCCATAAAACGCAAAAACTCTCTGGACAGCAGACCCGTCCGTGTCTTGTGACACGGCCCGTGTGCGGTCTGGACTGTGAATTCGTGGTCTAGAAGCCATATCTCCCTCAATACACCTCGGAATTTAGCGTATAATATACCGTTGCGAACTGAATTTCACAAGGAATCTTCACATATATAGAACACATCCTAATTCGAAGTAATGAATCCGGAAATTAGAAAATACTACCGATATTGCTTCAAACTTTATCGTTTTAGGCCCCGTTCTTTGCTCTTGATCGTCATAAACTCCAATATTGGCCATAAAAGTGCATATTTCACCACAATCTTCATCCGGATACCTACAAAACAAAAACAAAACATAACACGTGTAAAAAGAGCAAAAACACTTAAACACAAACGAAAGCGCGACTCGATAGAACGGAATGAGACGATCAAAAATCGACTCATCAAATCCCCCCAAACCTATACTTTGCTTGCCCTCAAGCAAAAAGAAATAAAACACACGACAAAGAAACGATGAGGATTGAATAATAAAGTTAATCATCGGATATACATACAATCAACCGAGAATGTTAAAGTATCGTAAAGTCTCGTAATTTATCATGGAAGCGTAAACTCACAAATGAGTGGAAAGCAAAGACACTTGATCGAACATGCAAGAAAACAAGTCTTAGTAGTCCCTCACTGAATTATATCGAATGGAAAGTTCTACTATATGCTTGCATTTCTTCTCTTCATCAAACGCATCAATATTCACAAAACACGAGTCATAGGGTCTTACTTTGGGATGTAACGGGGTTGTGGCTCAAGTTGGGAAAATTTATCTAGTAGCTACAAGTTCAGTCCAAGTAGAGCATATACGATCCTCACATATATGAATTAAACACTCAAAGCAAGATCGATCATTCTACTTCAATTCTCCCGTATATATATCTCTTTTTTTTCTAGGCCTTGTTAAGTGCAATTCTTATCATATTGGCCTATTTCTCACAACCCATCGACTTCCCTTTTGTTTTTATTGGGCTCACTCCTATCCTCCCCTATCTTTTCTATCCCACTATTATTATTAGGATCACTTTTTTTGTGGGGCTTATTATTTTCAGGGGAACGGGAGAGAAGATTTTTATCTCTATACACCACAAACTTTGCACACCTTCATTTTTGAAATATACCCTCTCATGCTCTTACAAGGACCAATACTTGGGTAAGTTATGGCTTTTGGATATGGAGCTATAAGATGCGGGTTTTTCGAACAAAATTACGGCTAAAGGTTCAACGAGGCTAGCAAAGGATATTGATATGAAATGGTGGGTATTTTAAGATAAGTAGGTTCAAGACGAAAATATGGCAGCCCTAATCATTTCTCGTGTATGTAAATATCAACACATCATCCGACAGAACCATGTAAGTTCTAAAGAATACAATCCATAAGAAGAGAAATCACACATGAAAGACTTTTACTGCTAAAAGTGAACAGTTCAATTAGGCACAAGAATTCACGGCTTTTGGACTACCATACTCATTCCTTACACGTCAATTAAGTAACCAAAACTATACATTCACACGCAAGGCCAAAAAATCAATTAGATTTATAAAACTCCACGAGTCAAGTACAAACACGATTAATCATCCATATACCCAACAGTTAACAAGGTTATTATAATCCAACTAGGACATCAAGCAAGAAAAAAAATAAAGAATGGAAACAAACATCACACAAACTAAAAACAACTAAAAATCAAAGAAGTTGCACCCCCCCAAACCTAAACCTTTGCTTGTCCCCAAGCAAAAAGATTAAGTCAGGAAAAATGCGAAAACGCAAATTAAAAAGAAAGAAAATAAAACTACCGGATTAAGAAGTGTGGTTTTTGATCGCAGGCCACCATGCTTTTGTGCTTGGGTCTCAACTTTCAATAGGTTAGGCTTCTTCCTCCCATAAATACCCTCCTTATTAGATTACCTACACACGCCAAAAAACAAAATTAATGCAATAATAATAATAATAATAATAAAAGCGATAAAAATTAAAAAAAAAAAAAAAAACTCCCTTGGGTTGCCTCCTAAGCAGCGCTTTTTTATAGTCTTTATCTCGACTTCTTCGGTTCTTCTATCCTGGATTAAATGGAAATGTGCCAGGTCCATCCACATAGCTCGTCATTTTTCGCTCATTTTCCTTTGTCAGGATATGGATAGTGGTTCTATGGACTTCTATTGTGAGAGCTTTTGTCACCATTTCAATTTTCATTATGATTGTCACCATGAAATGTTTTTCTTGAAGAATAAGTGACGTGATTTTTGCTGGTGATGTTTCTTCAATGTTTGGTATCACGAAATCCATCGGGGCTATCACCTCCCCCAAACCTAGTTGCGAGTATATTAGTTTTTGTGTTAAATTAATACTCGCTCCTAATTTCGCGGTGGGAACTTTTTTCTCCTCGAAAAGTACTTCCATGTCAAAGCTTTCTAGATCCTCCTTATTTATCACTTTACCGCTCTGAAGAGTAGTGATAGCTTGAGCTTGCTCGGGCTGACTTGGTAGTTCTTGTATGCATGCAACGGTAGTGATTTGCCCAATTTGAGTCTCTATTTTATTCACCGAGGCTTCTAAAGATTCGAACCTTTTATTGCTTGCCGTAATAAATGCCATAACACTTTCCTCAAGAGAGTTCCTTTGATGTGGAGGTGGTTCACTTTGTGTTGTTTGTTGGACTTGATTTCCTTCGTTGTATTGAGCTTGGGTGCTCGTGTCGTACGGCATCGGGTTGTTGTTTCTCCATGAGAAATTTGGATGGTTTCTTAGCCCATGATGATAAGTGTTCGAGAGAGGTGCATTTCTTGCGTTTCCGCCATTATTATTTCTCCTCTCCTCCCACTCGGGCCTTCATACGCTTTGTCCCATAGCCCAATTCACTTGCTCGGTTTGTTCTTCTGGGAAAGTATGCGGGCAAGAATTAGCATCATGTCCGGATCCCCTACAAATTTCACAAACTCGTGAGCTTGAAGATTTATTGTGAGTCTTGAATCGTCTTATCTCATTTGTTAACTCATCGATTTTAGATTGCATCTCTTCTTTCTCGCTTACTTGGTTCAAAACTCCCCTACTAACACGCACACTTTTTTGCTGAGAATTAGCTCCCAATGTTTCAAATACCTCATGAGCTTGTCTTACCGTCAATCCCCAAAAAGAACCACCAGCTGCGTTATCAACTGCACCTTGGCAATATTGAGTTAATCCATCATAGAAGAATTGATTAAGTAGTTGAAGCGGATAGTGATGGTGTGGGCATTTAATGAGGAGCATCTTGAATCGGTCCCATGCTTCGTGAAATGCCTCTCCATTTTGTTGCCCGAATGTTGAGATTTGGGCTCTTAACTGTGTAGTCTTCGAATGAGAAAAATACTTGGTGATGAATTTGTCATAAACATCATCCCACATTCTTAACGAGCCTGGTGCTAAAGTCATCAACCATTATTTCGCCCCATCCTTGAGTGTATACGGGAAGCACTTCATTCTTAGTTGATCCTCGCTCAATCCATTCAATGGAAAATTATCAATCGCCACATAGAAGTCTCTTATGAATGACAATGGGTCCTCTCGTGTCAATCCGTGGAATGATGGCAATTGATCGATGTGAAATCCGCTAATTTGGTAGTTCCTTGCTCCCGGTGCTAATTGGATGCACGAGATGGCGGTGTTAACCATGGGCTTTGCATAGTCTCGCATTAGATGCTCAACCGGAGGTTGTTGTGGCATATTGTAGTTTGCTCCCATCCCATATTGAGGCCCTGGATAATAGTTCGCTCCATATTGTACTCCAACGGGTGGTTGTCTCGGATAAAAGTACCTCCCTTGTTGAGCTTCGGGTATCTCTTGATTGTGTCCAACATTCTCATATCTTGGAAGTTTCAGTTGATGAATGTTTTCTTCCTCGAGCATTTTTGGTGCTCTAATTCTTTGAACCTCATCTACGGGTAGAAGAATGGGGTTTCCCAACGATCTCCTACCAAGCATAAACAAGAGAAGTTAGAACAATTTTTTTTAAGTTATCGAAAAATAATGAAAACGGAAAAATGATCAAGAAGAACAATTCAACTACTATTAAAACAAGATTAAAATTAAACGCCAACTCCCCGGCAACGGCGCCAAAAACTTGATGAACAAATTAAATACTCGCAAGTGTATGAATCGCTTTTGTAGGAAGTGGCAAGTAACTCCTAGGTCGATCTCACAAAGAGTTCGAAATGGTTTGAAATTTGATAATGTTCGGCAAATAGTCGAATAAACAAAAGTAAAGTAAAGTAAAATACACCAAAGATTTGAGTGGATAACAATCACAACGCGAAAAATTAAAATAAACGGAACGTTAATAACACCGAATTAAAGGTTGGATAATTGAGAGATTACAATTATGAGAATAATATGGGATTTTAGAATCACCGATACACACGTAATCAATTATTAGTTCCGATATACAAAGAATTAATGTTTGGAATTATCGATTGCTCACGATTAAAAGAAATCCATTTGACGGAGGTAATCCTAAAAATCACGATTGTTCTTATCGAAAATAAGAGATACTCCTTTGATGGGGACGAATCTCTACTAACAATCGACTAGCTAATACCTTTGATGGGGTAATTTGCTAAAAGATCGCGGAAAAAGGTTTAGAACATTCACAATCACTTCTATCGGGTCGTCTGATGGCGAACACCGACAAAAACCCTCGATTTTATAATAATAACAACTATGAAATAAGTTTGATGATCTAAATCAAAAGTTCTTATGTGAAGAACAAACAAGGAGGAACAATCCCAAACTTTACCCGGAAAAACAATAGGAACTAACAATCGATAACATGTGTGTGGCTCAATCTAAAAATTCATATGAAATGATTAGCTACTCATGATTATTTAAACAATAATAATAGAAATTGTAAAATAAGAAATAGTAGAAACTTCCATTGTAAAAGCCGAAATTGAATTCCCGATGAAGGTTTGATGATCTTCCTTCAAGAACTCACAACAAAATGATACAAGGATATTTTATTCACTCACAAATGTATTTTTCTTCAAGATAAGCATACAAAGAAGATGATGAAAAACATCTCTTTTCTCCCTATTTTGGTGTTTCTCTCCCTATTCTTGTGTTTTTCCACACAATATCTCACACAAAATCTGAATATGCCTTCAGAAGTCTGGTCCAAGGCCTTTTATCAAGCCAAAATGCTAAGAGATTCAATTGAAACCGTGTAAAATGTCAAAAAAATGGACTTTGCACCGAAAAGTGACCCGACCGTGTCCAAGTGTCCCAGAAAATGCAAAAACTCTCTGGACAGCAGACCCGACCGTGTCTTGTGACACGGCCCGTGTGCGGTCTGGACTGTGAAGCCGTGGTCTAGAAGCCATATCTCCCTCAATACACCTCGGAATTTAACATATAATATACCGTTGCGAACCGAATTTCACGAGGAATCCTTACATATAGAAAACACATCCTAATTCGAAGTAATGAATCTGGAAATTAGAAAATACGACCGATATTGCTTCAAACTTTATTGTTTTAGGCTCCGTTCTTTGCTCTTGATCATCATAAACTCCAATATTGGCCATAAAAGCACATATTTCACCACATTCTTCATCCAGATACCTACAAAACATAAACACAACATACCACGCGTAAAAAGAGAAAAAACACTTAAAAACAAACGAAAGCGCGACTCGATAGAACAGAATGAGACGATCAAAAATCGACTCATCAAATCCCCCCAAACCTAAACTTTGCTTGCCCTCAAGCAAAAAGAAATAAAACACACCACAAAGAAACGAGGAGGATTAAATAATCAAGTTAATCATCGGGTATACATACAATCAAACGAGAATGTTAAAGTATCATAAAGTCTCGTAATTCGTCATGGAAGCCTAAACTCACAAATGAGTGGAAAGCAATGGCACTTGATCGAACATACAAGAAAACAAGTCTTAGTAGTCCCTCACTGAATTATATCGATTCACTCATCTCTCAAGTGTTTAAATAGGTCAATATGCTCAACTAGATTTGAATGGAAAGTTCTACTATATGCTTGCACTTTTTCTCTTCATCAAACGCATCAATATTCACAAAACACGAGTCATATGGTCTTACTTTGGGATGTAACGGGGTTGTGGCTCAAGTTGGGAAAATTTGGCTAGTAGCTACAAGTTCAGTCCAAGTAGAGCATATACGATCCTCACATATATGAAATAAACACTCAAAGCAAGATCGATCATTCTACTTCAATTCTCCCGTATATATATATCTCTTTTTTTCTAGGCCTTGTTAAGTGCAATTCTTATGATATTGGCCTATTTCTCACAACCCATCGACTTCCCTTTTGTTTTTCTTAGACTCACTCCTCTCCTCCCGTGTCTTTTCTATCCTACTATTATTATTAGGATCACTTTTTTTTGTGGGGCTTATTATTTTCAGGGGAACGGAGAGAAGATTTTTGCCTCTATACACCATAAACTTTGCACACCTTCATTTTTCAAATATACCCTCTCATGCTCTTACAAGGACCAATACTTGGGTAAGTTATGGCTTTTGGATATGGAGCTATAAGATGCGGGTTTTTCGAACAAAATTACGGCTAAAGGCTCAACGGGGCTAGCAAAGGATATTGATATGAAATGGTGGGTATTTTAGGATAAGTAGGTTCAAGACGAAAATATGGGCAGCCCTAATCATTTCTCGTGTATGTAAATATAAACACATCATCCGACAGAATCATGCAAGTTCTAAAGAATACAATCCATAAGAAGAGAAATCACACATGAAAGAATTTTACCGCTAAAAGTGAACGGTTCAATTAGGCAGAAGAATTCACGGCTTTTGGACTACCATACTCATTCCTTACACGTCAGATCAAGTAACCAAAACTATACATTCACACGCAAGGCCAAACAATCAATTAGATTTATAAAACTCCACGAGTCAAGTACAAACACGATTAATCATCCATATACCTAACAGTTAACAAGGTTATTATAATCTAACTACGACATCAAGCAAGAAAAAAAATAAAGAAAGGAAACAAATATCACACAAACTAAAAACAAATAAAAATCGAAGAAGTTGCACCCCCCCCCCCCAAACCAAAACCTTTGCTTGTCCCCAAGCAAAAAGATTAAGTCAGGAAAAATGCGAAAATGCAAATTAAAAAGAAAGAAAATAAAACTACCGGATTAAGAAGTGTGCTTTTTGATCCCGGGCCACCATGCTTTTGTGCTCGGGTCTCAACTTTCAACAGGTTAGGCTTCTTCCTCCCATAAATACCCTCCTTATTAGATTACCTACACACGGCAAAAACCAAAATTAATGCAATAATAATAATAATAAAAGCGATAAAAATTAAAAAACAACTCCCTTGGGTTGCCTCCCAAGCAACGCTTTTTTATAGTCTTTGTCTCGACTTCTTCGGCTTCTTCTATCCTGGATTAAATGGAAATGTGCCAGGTCCATCCACATAGCTCGTCATTTTTCGCTCGTTTTCCTTTGTCAGGATATGGATAGTGGTTCCATGGACTTCTATTGTGAGAGCTTTTGTCACCATTTCAATTTTCATTATGATTGTCACCATGAAATGTTTTTCTTGAAGAATAAGTGACGTGATTTTTGCTGGTGATGTTTCTTCAATGTTTTGTATCACGAAATCCATCGGGGCTATCACCTACCCCAAACTAGTTGCGAGTATATTGGTTTTTGTGTTAAATTAATACTCGCTCCTAATTTCGCGGTGGGAACTTCTTTCTCCTCGAAAAGTACTTCCATGTCAAATCTTTCTAGATCCTCCTTATTTATCACTTTACCGCTCTGAAGAGTAGTGATAGCTTGAGCTTGCTTGGGCTGACTTGGTAGTTCTTGTATGCATGCAACGGTAGTGATTTGCCCAATTTGAGTCTCTATTTTATTCACCGAGGCTTCTAAAGATTTGAACCTTTTATTTCTTGCCGTAATAAATTCCATAACACTCTCCTCAAGAGAGTTCCTTTGATGTGGAGGTGGTTCACTTTGTGTTGTTTGTTGGACTTGATTTCCTTCGTTGTATTGAGCTTGGGTGCTCGTGTCGTACGGCATCGGGTTGTTGTTTCTCCATGAGAAATTTGGATGGTTTCTTAGGGCATGGTGATAAGTGTTCGGGAGAGGTGCATTTCTTGCGTTTCCGCCATTATTATTTCTCCTCTCCTCCCACTCGGGCCTTCATACGCTTTGTCCCATAGCCCAATTCACTTGCTCGGTTTGTTCTTCTAGGAAAGTATGCGGGCAAGAATTAGCATCATGTCCGGATCCCCTGCAAATTTCACAAACCCGTGAGCTTGAAGATTTATTGTGAGTCTTGAATCGTCTTATCTCATTTGTTAACTCATCGATTTTAGATTGCATCTCTTCTTTCTCGCTTACTTGGTTCAAAACTCCCCTACTAACACGCACACTTTTTTGCTGAAAATTAGCTCCCAATGTTTCAAATACGTCATGAGCTTGTCTTACCGTCAATCCCCAAAAAGAACCACCAGCTGCGTTATCCACTGCACCTTGGCAATATTGAGTTAATCCATCATAGAAGAATTGATTAAGTAGTTGAAGCGGATAGTGATGGTGTGGGCATTTAATGAGGAGCATCTTGAATCGGTCCCATGCTTCGTGAAATGCCTCTCCATTTTGTTGCCCGAATGTTGAGATTTGGGCTTTTAACTGTGTAGTCTTCGAATGAGAAAAATACTTGGTGATGAATTTGTCATAAACATCATCCCACATTCTTAACGAGCCTGGTGCTAAAGTCATCAACCATTATTTCGCCCCATCCTTGAGTGTATACGGGAAGCACTTCATTCTTAGTTGATCCTCGCTCAATCTATTCAATGGAAAATTATCAATCGCCACATAGAAGTCTCTTATGAATGACAATGGGTCCTCTTGTGCCAATCCGTGGAATGATGGCAATTGATCGATGTGAAATCCACTAATTTGGTAGTTCCTTGCTCCCGGTGCTAATTGGATGCACGAGATGGCGGTGTTAACCATGGGCTTTGCATAGTCTCGCATTAGATGCTCAACCGGAGGTTGTTGTGGCATATTGTAGTTTGCTCTAATCCCATATTGAGGCCCTGGATAATAGTTCGCTCCATATTGTACTCCAACGGGTGGTTGTCTCGGATAAAAGTACCTCCCTTGTTGAGCTTCGGGTATCTCTTGATTGTGCCCAACATTCTCATATCTTGGAAGTTTCGGTTGACGAATGTTTTCTTCCTCGAGCATTTTTAGTGCTCTAATTCTTTGAACCTCATCTACGGGTAGAAGAATGGGGTTTCCCAATGATCTCCTACCAAGCATAAACAAGAGAAGTTAGAACAATTTTTTTTAAGTTATCGAAAATAATGAAAACGAAAAAATGATCAAGAAGAACAATTCAACTACTATTAAAACAAGATCAAAAATTAAACGCCAACTCCCCGGAAACGGCGCCAAAAACTTGATGAACAAATTAAATACTCGCAAGTGTACGAATCGCTTTTGTAGGAAGCGGCAAGTAACTCCGAGGTCGATCTCACAAGGAGTTCGAAATGGTTTGAAGTTTGATAATGTTCGGCAAATAGTCGAATAAACAAAAGTAAAGTAAAGTAAAATACACCAAAGATTTGAGTGGATAACAATCACAACGCGAAAAATTAAAATAGACGGAACGTTAATAACACCGAATTAAAGGTTGGATAATCGAGAGATTACAATTATGAGAATAATATGGGATTTTAGAATCACGGATACACACGTAATCAATTATTAGTTCCGATATACAAAGAATTAAGGTTTGGAATTATCGATTGCTCACGATTAAAAAAAATCCATTTGATGGCGGTAATCCTAAAAATCACGATTGTTCTTATCGAAAATAAGAGATACTCCTTTGATGGGGACGAATCTCTACTAACAATCGACTAGCTAATACCTTTGATGGGGTAATTTGCTAAAAGATCGCGGAAAAAGGTTTAGAACATTCACAATCACTTCTATCGGGTCGTTTGATGGCAAACACTGACAAAAACCCTCGATTTTATAATAATAACAACTATGAAATAAGTTTGATGATCTAAATCAAAAGTTCTTATGTGAAGAACAAACAAGGAGGAACAATCCCAAACTTTACCCGGAAAAACAATAGGAACTAACAATCGATAACATGTGTGTGGCTCAATCTAAAAATTCATATGAAATGATTAGCTACTCATGATTATTTCAACAATAATAATAGAAATTGTAAACCAAGAAATGGTACAAACTTCCCTTGTAAAAGCCGAAAATGAATTCCCGATGAAGGTTTGATGATCTTCCTTCAAGAACTCACAACAAAATGATACAAGGATATTTTATTCACTGCAAATATTTTTTTCTTCAAGATAAGCATACAAAGAAGATGATGAAAAATCTCTCTTTTCTCCCTATTTTGGTGTTTCTCTCCCCAATCTTGTGTTTTTCCACACAATATTTCACACAAAATCTGAATATGCCTTCAAAAGTCTGGTCCAAGGCCTTTTATCAAGCCAAAATGCCAAGAGATTCCATTCAAACCGTGTAAAATGTCAAAAAATGGACTTTGCACCGAAAGGTGACCCGACCGTGTCCTGGGACACGGCCCGTGTCCAAGTGTCCCAGAAAATGCAAAAACTCTCTGGACAACAGACCCGACCGTGTCTTGTGACACGGCCCGTGTGCGGTCTGAACTGTGAAGACGTGGTCTAGAAGCCATATCTCCCTCAATACACCTCGGAATTTAGCATGTAATATACCGTTGCGAAGATGATTTCATGAGAAATCAATACATATATAGACCACATTCTAATTCGAAGAAATGAATCTGGAAATTAGAAAATACGACCGATATTGCTTCAAACTTTATCGTTTTAGGCCCCGTTCTTTGATCTTGATCGTCATAAACTCCAATATTGGCCATAAAAGCCCATATTTCACCACAATCTTTATCTGAATACCTACAAAATAAAAACACAACATACCACGTATAAAAAGAGCTAAAACACTTAAAAACAAACGAAAGCGCGACTCGATAGAATGGAATGAGACGATCAAAAATCGACTCATCAAGATCCAATTCATACGTATATGGATATTGGTTCAATGAGGGTAGGAGTATTGTATGAAAAGAAACTTCAAAATTGGCCAAAACCTCCGACCCGACCGTGTCGGACGTCCAGTCAGTTTTAGCTTCTTTGACACATCCCTGTTGGTGGTGTATGACCTGCGACATATCCATATCACTTATATTCCAACCCAACACTTTATTTTCTTTATTTTTCAGTTCGTTTAGGCTCCGGACATGTCCTAACACCCTTTTTGGCATATTTTCATGTTTCAAGTACATCTAGAGCAAAACACGTGAAATCTCGCTCTCGTCATGTCTCCTGTCGGATGATCTGATCTTCGAGACTTAGACTAAAATTTGAAACGAATGGAAATTATCTTGAAATAGTCGATTTAGTAGCCTGCTTTGCTCACAAGCAAGTTCTAAAACATTAAATCCTACAAGACTAAGTGTATTACAACTTAAGTAAGGATTGGCTCGTAGGCGCAATCTTACAACAAGTAGTCTTATTCGAATACAACTTATCTGTGAACTGTTCGCAGATAAGTTCTTATGTCTTTTAGACTTAACAGTTTTATACTTATCAAATATTGCAATGTATATCGCAATTAAAGCAATAACGAAGATCACAAGCTGTAATATTTTGAGGTAAAAGAAAATTTGTTATTGATAAACTAGATTACAACGCTGTTCGAAATTGAAATATTACATCGGGGAGCATACAGAAACGAAAAAATACACCTGTCATGCGTTATCTTCTATATTTCTATTGTGTGGAAGACTTCTAGGAGGTACCATGCTTGATTCCTCTCCACTATTTGACAAAGGAATATCTGCATCGGTCCCTGTAGATGTTTCTTCTTTCCTCGGAGACATCATATGAGAGAATCCAATCTTTTAGGTGAGTCATCTGATCACCCTTCAGATGTATTGGCTTCAACTTCATTTGTAATGGAAGCTTTCCTTCTGACGGGAGCCTTGAGAACTCCTCCACAGCATTCTCCAGTGCCTTGAACTGATTGAACATGATAGACTCCCTGATGAGAGTACAAAAGTATCTCAACAGTTCATTATTATTCCATGCCTTCAATTCTTCTGCTGATGGCTGTATGTCGATCGAAAGTTGATCTCATCGGGATTTTATACTGTATTCTTCCATGGGAAATTCAGATCCTGGAGCTCGGGATGAGAACCAGTCACCTTAAGCCTATTGCTCCTTGACTGGCCCGGGTCCGACCAGTCTTCCGATTCCTGTAGCAACACTGTCATACAGTATCGCTTCCAGCTCCCTCTCTTTATCCAATCTCCACCTCCTTCTAGCTCCACAGGCATCTTCCTAAAGCTCTATGATGTTACTATGAATATCCCGAAGAATATCCATTGAATTAGCCTGCTTGTCTTTAATGTCTTTCACCGAGTCTGCCAGACTGGCGACCACTGCAGTTAGGTCATCAATTTTCTGATCACGGGCAGTTAGTATGGACCCAGTATACTCGAGGGAGGTGACCGTTTTAGCTTCTGCAACCCTCAGCTTTTCTTGTTCCTGCTTGAGGATCCGCTCCTGGTACTGTTTGAGCTGGTTCATGACCTGCCATAAGGCGTTGGGCATGAGTATGAATGCTTCTTCAATATCCTGCACAACTCTTTTGAATGTCAAGATTTTATCCTGGGCAGTTTCTCTCAACCAGTCGAGTTCCTTGCCGACATTATATAGTACTTGGACAACATCCTATAGGAAGAACGTTTGACTTTATTGCAGTTGCTCTATTCTTGCTTCAGTGCGAGGAGAATGGAGATGAAAATTTTTTGTGTCAGAGGGATCTCCTAACTGTTTGATGATGACATTATGATTTGGCTTTGTAGTGCTGTCATCATTTAGGGAGTCCTCATCTGGTTCATTCGGTGAACCTTTAGGGATAGGAGCTGATATTTGCTCTGTGGCTGGAACCTATGTTGGTTCATCCGTTGCTGCTGTCTGGGAGACAAAAAGGACTGGTTCCTCCTGCCTCGATGGGTTGTCTGTAGCCTGTACAGGAGGGATTGATTCCTCATGTTGGCTCTTTGTTGCGTCTTGTTCCTTACGAGGGACTGAATCCTCCTGTCGGACGGTGCGGAACGCATCCTCCTCTGTTGGATGGACTGATGCAATAGTTTTTTTGGCTACAGGAGGGACTGATTCCTCCTGTATGTTGCCAGTCTGGCCTGCTTCATCTTGAGGGGTGGGGGACTTAGTTTTTTCAGTTGATGTCCCCTGGCCTGGGCACCCTGCAACTTAGCAAAAAAATTTTCTCGAGCCTCTTCACGGCTCATCCTCAATCGAGCCTGTAGGGCGTCATCATCCCCATCAGAGTCTGGATCTGAGTGGTGACTTGAGCTCCAAGTCCCGTATTCGGACGGTTTCTTCCCCTTCAGTCGGGCCTTCTCCTTTTCCACATAATATTTTGTGATCAACTCGTGGCAAAAGGGATCATCCCATCTGATCAGGACCTCGACATTCTGGGTGTGTTTTGTGATATCCGAGATTTTTATGTAGTAGTTAAGCCAGATGATCTGATATTTTGGGAATCTTCAAGTGAATTTAGTTGAAGTTGAGAATTATACCACCTCGCATTGTTTAGTTTGACGAACCTAAATTTCCGTAATTATGGTGTGTCACTATATATTTTACATATAATATTTTGTACTTTACCTCCTTATCGACGATTTCGGGACGAAAAAAGAATAGAAATATAATAAAAATAACTATAATGATATATATATATATATTTATATATATGGTTAAAGTATTACAGTAAATACAATACAATATATATATATTAATTAACACTATATATATATATGTGTGTGTGTGTGGAGAGTGTGTGTGTGTGTGTGTGTGAGAGAGAGAGAGAGTCGTTTGTAGGTGTGTGAAAAGTGATTAAATGGGTGCGTGTACGGGATGTTCCGACTTGGGGATCAATGCATTTTTATGTGTGAAAATGATGTTAGTCGTGTTGGGTTTGGTACCGCCACTTGAAGGTGGGATAATAGTGCGGAGTAGAGTTTTCAAACTATTTTGCATTTGCGGAAGCGTAATTAAATAGCGGAAGATAAACAACACAAGATTTATAGAGGTTCGGCCAAATATTGTAATATCTGGATTTATTATTGTGTATTTCATCTGTATTTGAACCCTGTATTATTCGGAATTGTGATCTCGATAATTGGAGTATGAAATTTCTCACATTTGTATCCTTGTACATAAGTATAACATCATGAAAAATTTCTCATGCAAACTCGTGATAGCGCACGCTAGGAATGTAGCTTAACGTGCGTTATCGGGCTACAACTAGCGCACGCTACGAATGAAGAATTGTGTGCGCTAGGCAGTCAATTATTGAGCTAGATGGCTAGCACATGCGCCAGCCGGATGTGGGTCCGGATAAGATTCCCGCGGGCGGAACTGGCCAGTTTTGGAGTCAACCCTTACTTAGCGTGCGCTAAGGGGAGTAGGGTAGCGTGCGCTAATCAGCTAATATGCAGAAACTTTATTTAAGGGACAGTACTCCATTTCTCCTTGTTCCCTTCACTCGTCCTCATTACTTGATAGTCCAGAGAGCCTATTATTCTCCTTAAACGCACTTAGACCACCTCTACTTGATCATTGGAGATTGAATGCCACTTGTGATGGATTGTTGAATTGGAGAAACACCTTGGATTGGCATACAAACAACTGGAGCTGGATTCTACCTTTTTAACTCGGTGTTTCCTTCATCTTAAGGTATGTTAATTCTTTCTCCAGCCTTAGATTCGTGTTTTGAAGAGTTAGATGAATCATGCTATCAAGATATTGAGTTTTATTAGTGAATTATTCAACAACATCATGTTTAGAAGTGGAATGATTATGCTTATAATATCGTCGTTGAAACATCGTAGTTGGAATTGTTAGTTCACCTTCAAAATGAAGTCTGAATGTGATAATGATAATGGAATCTAGTGCATCAACCTGAGATCACCAAACTTCACATGAGGATGATAATCGAGTTTGAATATAAGAGTGTGATGATATTCATTTCCTTGAAATTCAAAGATGTTTGAATCCGTAAGATCATTCATAAGTTTATGAACAGGGCATGTAGACGGATAACGTACGTTAATCACTGAGGAATTCGCAAATTTCATCACCGTTAGAACAATCTGCTACCCAGTAGTGAAACTGCCATGCACGCTTAGCGCATGCTAAGCTATGTAGATTAACGTGCGCTATCGGGCATAAGTTAATGTACGCTACGTTTGGTACGTAACGTACGTTATGTCATCAGGCGAGTCAGTCGGCTGATCAGAGAGGACTGTCAATACATAGTTAGCGTACGCTAGACTTCGTTGTTTACGTGCGCTAACGAGCAGGCTTAACGGACGCTACGTAGAATACGTAGCGTACGCTAAGCAGTTTAGGCAGATTACATTTTAAGAACTTCCGACCATAATTTTGGATTGTTAGATGTTCGTTCGACTTGAGATGAATTCAATATTATTTCTTTTATTAAGGTTCGAGGTTAGCAACGTGATTGATCTAAGGGGACGACCTTCGAGTATTTTGATATTCGTGGAAGTTTTATTCTTGTCATCGAACCGAGGCAAGTACTCTAATTAGAATTGTTTATATTATGACGGTTATATTGTGACTGTATTATGTATTATGTGTTGTGATTAAATGTCCACCATGCGTTGATCCGACGGGAATCATCATGGGAATCTATAGATGTGTGCGCTGGATCGTTGGACAAGTAGTTCCACCATGCGTTGGTCCGACGAAATCATCATGGGAATCTATAGCTGTGTGCGCTGGATCGTTGGAATACCATCAGTATGTTGAGACTGTTATGATGTGATATGTGTTGTTATTTTCTCGTTGGAGAAACTTGTTATGATAATTGTTGAGTATATCACTGTTGTATGATTATTGTACTTGTACTAGCATCATTGTGTTAACCCCTTCGGGGGTGAACATTTGTTTATGTTCAGGATCCAGGAGAGCGGGGAAACAACCACTTGAGTTGCATGACGACGAGGGTGCAGAGTGATGTTCCGGTCGGGTTTATTTGTCGGTTGTTTGTATCGTTTTAATAAGTACTCAAGTACGTAGTCGTTTATGATGAATTTGGATTTGGTGATGTACTAATACTTTTCCGTTGAACATTCGTATTTTCAGTATTGGTCAGAACTGTTGTACCTTAATTCCGTTATTTTCATACGTTGGTATCTGTTAATGTCTTTTTAGTTCTTCAGTCTTGTAAATTCTTATGTAAATGATTTACGGCACTGTAATATTCCTGAATACATCGGGGGTGTTACAAATATGCCTACGTCCTATCTTCGTATCTTTTTTCTTAGGCTTAAGATAAACCTCTACACCTCGTCTTCTATCGGTCCGAGTGATATCGTTACAATCTTGTCTTCTATTGGTCCGAGGTAAACCTTTACAATCTTATCTTTATGTCGGTAGAAGATAAACTATTTTCCATTTCTATCGGATAAGGAATCAACATTTCTAGCTTTCTATCGGTACTAGAAAAACCTCACTTGGATTTGGATTATAATTCTAACAATGCCAGATCCACGATCCTAATAACACCGAATCAGATCTATAATCCTTTCTTTTCTCTCGTGTTTGGTAGAGCGAATTAAACACTCGAACTCTTATGAATTAAGATCGATTACAACAACAATAATGAATATAACAATATCTGAAGTATATATGATTTGCTTGGAGTTGTTGTGTTGAATGATACCAAATGCCTTGGTATTTATAGTCATAAAGCCTCAACTAGCCTTAGCCATTGCATCCTTCATTACGTACGTTATGCTGCATGTATAGCGTACATTATGCTTTTTAGATTATGTAATACTTTCATGTAGCGTACGTTAACTGCTCATTATTCCAGTCCAGTAGCTTCTGTCTCCTACGAAGTGTACGTTCTATTTCTTCGTAGCGTACATAATGTGCTCCTTGTAGTGTACATTATCATCTCCCGATAGCATATGTTATTTCATATATCCGTTGCATGCTTTGACCTTCTAGAATAAATCCAACGGATTGATTTCATTTGAATTCGAACTTCAACTTGTCATTATGTACGTTAAGTACACTACATTACGTACGTTAGCTTTCATGCTTAGCGTACGTTATTCTTCATGTGTTGCGTACATTATTCTTCATGCTGCATCTTCACTGTCTTCAGCTGGATTCTCATTACGTACGTTATATCAATTGCATAGCGTACGTTATACTCGTTTTCAATTCAATATTCTTCTGTCCAAGTCGTGCGTCTTCGACTCCCTCTTGAGTCATTGTTGTTTCCTTTGTTGTTTTGGTTTGATTCCATCAACTTATCATCAAAATCATTAATATAGAACAAATTATTCCAACAATCTCCCCCTTTTTGATGATGACAAAACAACAATCAATTGATGGGATACCTGTAAAAATATTAAACATATACAGATCAAAGTTTTCGGCTTTGTCCGTTTTTGTTAGTCTCCCCATCTTCTCTTCTCTTCTCTTTTTCTTTTCTTCTCCCCATTATATTTTTTTCATCTTATTTTTCTCGTCAATCTTCTCCTTCATTCTTCTCTTCCTTTTTGTCATTATCAAAAAGTGCATATAAAACATAAAATTGATAATAAACTTTAAAAAATGGGTAAAACTCCCCCTGAAAATTAGATCTCCCCTTTTTAAAATAAAACCCCCTGAGTTAAATACCAATTAATAAAATATCAATTAATAAAATATTAATTTTGAATTTTGGGGATCCAACCGACTCTTGGTCGTTTTTCATTAGGTAAATAGACGATACTCGGTATTATTGTTCCTTTGAGAATCCATATTTTCTTAATTTTTATCGTTTGTCTTGGGCTTGTACAATTCGAAATATGATGCCCGATTTTTAAGTATTTACCACAATGTGGTATTTTTAAATTTAAGGAATCATTCGATTTGTTTTTAAAACTCGATTTGAATCTTAATCCTTGTTTGTTTAACGAGAATTTTTGAACCGAAGGACAATTTTTCAAAATTATCATTTCCACAGGAAAATTTATTCGTTAAGTCTTTAAGTTCGTTTTGAACTTTCAATAAATCATTTTTCAATTATTCTCTGTTTCTAAACATCCAGAATGATCGATTTCAATAAATTTCCCTTTCTCCTTTAATTTGGAGATTTCATCTTCCAAGAGTTTATTTTTAATTCTAAGAGATTTATTATCTTTCTAGAATTTTGAAAGTCGGTGTGTAATTGTTCGAAAGCAGTAAAAAGTTCATCTTCAGACGAGGTACTTACCTGGATTTCGTCGTCATTTTCTTCAAAAGAACTTCTTGCCATGAGTGCGAGATTATTTTGAATAAATTCATCTTCTTCATCTTCGTCACTCCGCGTGGCTATAAGCACTTCCTTCTTGGAAGTCGAGCCTCGGCAATTTTTAGCAAAGTGGCCTAGTTTTGCACAGTTTCGATAATTATTGTCGAACTTCTTTGACTCGTTTCGGTCCTGCGAGATGTCTTTTCTTCTCCGGTTTAATAGGTTTTGATACTTATTGATATTTTTGGCATAAAATGCCTATTCTTCATTATTATCATCCACCGGGATAATTTCTTCATTTCTTGACATCTTAGCTTTTAAGGCTATCGATCTTTTCTTCGGTTTTGGCTTCGCACTTCGAGATTTTAAAACTATCTCATAGTTTAATAGCAGACCAACGAGGGTGTTAAAATCGAGAGTGTTGAGATATTTAGACTCCATTATAGCCATAACCGTCCCGTCACATTCAACAGGTAGTGATCGTAAGATTTTCTTCACTTTTTCACTACTTGATAATGATTTTCCAAAACAAGCTAGTCCATTAGTAATGACCGAAAATCGGTCGAGCATGCTCGTTATGGACTCGTCATTCTTTATCATAAATAGCTCGTAGTCGTGGAGAAGCATATTGATCTTCGTCTCCTTGACTTGTGATGTTACTTTATGAGTTACCTCAACTATCTGTAGGGTAACTATTCGGAATACATAAAGTTACACAACAAAGCAGTAAACGAATTACAAATAAAATTCCGGAGATTAAGGATTACACAACAAACTTATTGACAACGAATTACACGAAATAAAGGGGGAAAAACTAATTAACCTAAAACAACCCGAACACAAAGAACAGGAAAATAAAGTTCAAGAAACCAAACCGAACAGATCACAACAGATCTGAAAATCGAGAGGCGAAGGTGGTGAGAATCAACCGAAACTCGGCCTCGGCTCAGTCCTCCAAATCCGGTACCCACGTCCAGGGCTCCACAAGTATTAGCGACCAGCAGCCCAGACAAATAACCACTCCCTCGGTCGGTTTCAACAAGATCCCAGAAGAAACACCCCCCAAAAAACGTCCTCAAGCAATTTTCACTCAGAAAATATTTTTTTCACTCAGAAATCACAAAGATACTTGAAAGAAAATATTTTTCTCACTTAGAAGAATTTTCGTGTGTTTCATCTCAAGCCCAAATCGCTCAAAATATATAGGCAAAAAAACCAAACGGAAAGCCACAGATTTTTCGGGGAATCGAATCCTTTCTTATCATTAATTGATAAGGGTTTCGATTCCCTTCTAAATCGGAACCGCACAGCCGAGCAAAAAAGGTAAGGAAATCGAGTTTCCATAGCCTCGGCGGAGAGCGAGAGAGATGAGAGAGAAACAAAACAGAGAAGTGAGGCTAGGGTTGCACGGGGGGTGTATCAAATACAAGGGACCGACGGATGGGATTATCCCATCTAAATCAACGGACGAGATTAAAATAGGGAACACTCCAGAAGCCGGCTGTAAAGAGGGGGGTAGTTAATAGGTCTGGGCCGGGCTGCATAATACCGGCCCATAATAATAAATCATTTGGGCCAATTATTTTAACAAATCTCCACCTGGACCAAATGAGCCATCGGGGTACCTTTTTGATAAGGAGGTCATCATCGCCGAACGTCACACCACCTGCACACCACACAAAGTTAGTACAAGCATAAAGACATAAATCAATCACTAAGAAAGAAAACTAGGAAACACGGAGAAAACTAGAAAAGCTATCACAAAGATAGCGAAAAGAAAGACTGGAGTGTCTTCAGTTGAGGGAGTCGATATTTAGTATCGACTTGCAAGATCTGATTTTCTCGACCGGTAGGCACTTTGTGCCTATATCTGCAGGGTTAGACTGGGACAGGATTTTCTTCAAATCAATTATGCCCTTTTCCACGATATCACGGATGAAGTGTCGTCTGACATCAATATGCTTTGTACGATCATGGAAAACAGGATTTCTGCACAAATGTATGCTAGATTGACTGTCAGAAAAGACCACAACATTATCACGAAGAACACCAATTTCAGTAAGTAAACCTTTCAACCAAATAGCCTCTTTAAAGGCTTCGGTGGTGGTAATATATTCAGCTTCAGTAGTAGATAAAGTAACTATATGCTGAAGTTGAGATTTCCAAGAAATGAACGAGCCACACAAGGTAAACACATATGAAGTTGTGGATTTACATTCATCCCGGTCATTGGCATAATTAGAATCAACATAACCTTTAAGGTTAACCCCGTCATTAGATTTAGAAAACACAAGACCATCAGAAAAAGAGTTTTTTAAGTACCGAAGTAACCACTTAAGAGCCTCCCAATGAGGTTTTCCTGGGTTGGCCATATACCTACTTAAACAACTCACAGCATAAGCAATATCTGGTCTGGTACTGACCATAAGGTACATGACAGATCCAATAGCATTAGCATATGGGATAGATCTCATTTCACGAATTTCAGATTCAGTTTTTGGTGACTGAGTTTTGGATAATAAGAAATGAGAAGCCAACGGCACACTAGCAGTTTTCGCATCAGTCATTGAAAATTTTTCTAGAATTTTACCAATGTAAGAGGACTGATTTAGAAATAAAGTGCTTTTAGATCTATCCCGAATGATATTCATGCCTAATATCCTTTTAGCATCCCCCAAATATTTCATGTCAAATTGTTCACCTAAGCGATTTTGAACATGATTAATAGATTTAATGCACGAACTTATCAAGAGCATATCATCTACATAAATAAGTAGGAACATAGGAACATCACAGTCAGTCTTGAAATAAAGGCATGGATCATATGCACTTCGACGAAACTTCAAGGACAGCATGCAATCATTAAATTTCTTGTTCCACTCTCTAGGGGATTGCTTTAAGCCATATAAGGTTTTATTAAGCAGGCACACATAATCAGGATGGTTACTGTCTATAAAACCTTTTGGTTGTTTCATGTAGATGGTTTCTTTCAATTCACCATGCAAAAATGCCGTTTTAACATCTAATTGTTTCATCTCCCAATTATGATGTGCAACTAATGCAAGCATAATGCGAACAGTGGTGAATTTAACTACAGGTGCAAAAATCTCGGTATAGTCAATACCTTCTCGTTGAGTGAAACCTTTAGCTACTAACCTCGCTTTGAATCTGATGTCATCCTCATCCTTTTTGACTTTAAATAACCACTTACAATCAATCAAAGAACAGTTTCTAGTTTTGGAACAAGTTTCCAAGTATTATTCGCATGCAAGGATGTCATTTCTTCATTCATTGCACTTAACCATTCGTTTGATTTATCAGACAACAAAGCATCATTGTAAGATTTAGGTTCATTCCCATCAAGCATATCAAACACATTGAGAGCAAGAGAAGCCATATGGAAATCATCTAAGTGTATAGGTCTTCTAACATTTCTTTTAGACCTATCCCTAGTTAATTGATAATCAGACAAGTCAGGAACAGATTCAGATTTGTCTCCATTTTTAGATTGATTATCAGGTTGAGCATTAGAGGATTCAGGATTTTCCATATTATCAGATTCAGCAGGTAACTCATTATCACTAAGATGCTCCACCCTAATCTGAACAGGGTGGGGAGAATTTTCAGCAGCTAACACAGGAGCAGGTAAAGGATTATTAAGACAAGGAAATTCAGTTTCATTAAATACCACATCCCTACTAGTGATCACCTTGAATCCGGGTTCAGATCTGACCCATAAACGATACCCTTAATACCATCAGGATATCCAAGAAAAACACATCTCAGGGATCTGGGTTCAAGTTTATCAACATTCTGATGCACATAAGCAGCACAACCAAATACACGAATGTTTGAAAAATCAATAGCATGACCCGAGCACACAGACTCGGGGTAATTACCATTCAATGGTATAAAAGGTGATCTATTGATAAGATAGGCAGCAGTTAAAAGAGCCTCACCCCAAAAACTTTTGGACAACCCAGAAGTGGCGAGCATAGCCCTAACCTTTTCAAGGAGGGTTCGGTTCATTCGCTCAGCCACTCCGTTCTGTTGAGGGGTGTACGGAACTGTCTTATGCCTAAGGATGCCATTTTCAGAACACATAGTATCAAACTGAGTATTGCAAAATTCAAGGCCGTTATCAGTCCTTATCTTTTTAATCCATTTTCCGGTCTGATTTTCCACTAAAGTTTTCCAAGTTTGAAATTTTTCGAACACATCAGATTTCAGTTTGAGTAGTAAAACAAAAACTTTCCTTGAATAATCATCAATAATGGATAAAAAGTAACGGTTCCTCCCATGAGTCGGGACACTCGCAGGACCCCAAACATCAGCATGAACATAATCAAGCACATTGGAACTCTTACCAGATTTTCAAAAACAGGATCAGGGGAATCGGGAGGTTTAGGAAATTGGGTTTTATGTTGTTTGCCATACATGCAAGAGTCACAGAAAGACAACTTAGAGATTTTATCTTTTCCAAAACACTTTTGTTTATGCAAGATATCTAATCCCTTCATGCTCATGTGTCCTAACCTATTATGCCACAATTCGGTTTTATCCGCACAAACCAGGTTGGAACATGCATCAGTTTCAGTTTGGCAAATGTATAAATTAAATTTCCGGATTCCTTTAAACAACATTAAGGAACCTCTGCAAATTTTCATGTAACCATTTCCCAATGAACCCCTAAGGCCCTCATCTTCCAAACTAGTACAAGATGTCAAATTATGAGATAAATCGGGAATATGTCTGACATTTTTTAAAGTAAACTGACTACCATCAGCAAATTTTAAACAAACATTCCCCACTCCGGCCACTACCCGTTTCACTTTATCAGGCATATAAACATACCGATCACCAAGATTATTATAATTCGTAAAATGCTGTTTATAAGGTGTCATATGGTGAGTGCATCCAGAATCCAGCAACCATTCGTTTTCACACAGACCAGAAAGCACAGAATTCACAGAGAGACGCAAATCATCAATAACAATAAAGACATCCCCAGCAGTAAAATTAGCCTGATCATTTTGCAAATTCTTTTTAGGCTTGGTGCATTCTTGTATATAATGACCAGATTCACCACAGTTATAGCATTTGCGATTTTTTGGCCGAAACTTAGATTTATCCTTCCATTGCCCCTTTTTCTTATTAGACTTCTCAGAATCAGTTTTGATAAACGGTTTCTTTTTAAGGTGTTGTTTAGACCTTACAAAATTGACATCAGACACCAGTTTAGAAACCTTATTAACTTTCAAGTCTAATTCCTTACTCTTCAAGCCACTTATGACAGTGTCTAAGGTAACAGAATCCCTCCAATATTTGATAGCAGATTTCACATCATTATAAGCATCGGGGATAGCATTCAAGAGCACAATAGGGGAATAATCATCCATGTTTTTATCACCCGTTTGCTTTATATCTTGTACTAACTTTGTAAAGGTATCAAGATTACCATCAATATCTTTATTCAAATCCAGTTTATAACGAAAAAACTTTTCGAGGAGGAATAATTTATTTGGCAAAGATTTTTCAGTAAATGTTTCCTCAAGTTTATCCCAAAGCTGTTTAGCATTATCAGTTTTGCCTATTCGTCTAATCACAGAATCAGACAAGTTCAAGATTATAGATGAATGAGCAAACTCAATTAATTCTTCTCGTTTCTCAGAAGAGACATCGGACTGAAAAGTACCTTCAATGGCTTTAAAATATTTTTGTTGGACAAGTATAGATTTCATTTTCTATTGCCAAATTCTAAAATCTCCTTTGCCGTCGAAAGGTGCCATTGTAAATGAAGTAAGAGAACCCATTTTAATATTTGTAAAAATCACACAAGATTTAAAAATACCATCACAAGGTATTATTAATACTGTAAAAACTGAGATGACAGTTAAATATCACGCAGATACCACGAAGAACAAAATCACACCAGATTTTGCAATAAAATGAGCTGGAATCGAATACCAATATCACACAGATATCACAAAGATTAAAATCACACCAGATTTTAAAACGATATGAGCTGGAATCGTATCCCGGAGCCCCCACAAGATCCGAGGAACACTTACGGTCTAGGCAAGGGGGTTTGGTATACTCGGAGATAGCGATTTCTACAGTCTCAACACAAAGATAGCAAAACGAAGCAATCGCAGTCACCAAAACAGAAGCAGACGGAAGCAAGAATAAAGGGAAGCACACCACAATACCGAATTTTAGAGAGATAGAGTATGAAGTATGATACCCGAGCGGATCCCTCGGCCAGGATCCGTATGCCCTTCCGAATAGAAACCCCTTTTAGAGGTTCCGATACCACTGTAGGGTAACTATTCAGAATACATAAAGTTACACAACAAAGCAGTAAACGAATTACAAATAAAATTCTGGAGATTAAGGATTACACAACAAACTAATTGACAAAGAATTACACGAAATAAAGGGGGGAAAACAAATTAACCTAAAACAACCCGAACACAAAGAACAGGAAAATAAAGTTCAAGAAACCAAACCGAACAGATCACAACAGATCTGAAAATCGAGAGGCGAAGGTGGTGAGAATCAACCGGAACTCGGCCTCGGCTCAGTCCTCCAAATCCTGTACCCACGTCTAAGGCTCCACAAGTATTAGCGACCAGCAGCCCAGACAAATAACCACTCCCTCGGTCGGTTTCAACAAGATCCCAGAAGAAACACCCCCCAAAAAACGGCCTCAAGCAATTTTCACTCAGAAAATATTTTTTCACTCAGAAATCACAAAGATACTTGAAAGAAAATATTTTTCTCACTTAGAAGAATTTTCGTGTGTTTCATCTCAAGCCCAAATCGCTCAAAATATATAGGCAAAAAACCCAAACGGAAAGCCACAGATTTTTCGGGGAATCGAATCCTTTCTTATCATTAATTGATAAGGGTTTCGATTCCCTTCTAAATTGGAACTGCACAGCCGAGCAAAAAAGGTAAAGAAATCGAGTTTCCATAGCCGCGGCGGAGAGCGAGAGAGATGAGAGAGAAACAAAACAGAGAAGTGAGGCTAGGGTTGCACGGGGGGTGTATCAAATACAAGGGACCGACAGATGGGATTATCCCATCTAAATCAATGGACGGGATTAAAATAGGGAACACTCCAGAAGACGACTGGAAAGAGGGGGGTAGTTAATAGGTCTGGGTCGGGCTGCATAATACCAGCCCATAATAATAAATCATTTGGGCCAATTATTTTAACACTATCAGTTATGCACTAATCCGTTTGTTTTAGCTTTGCATGAATACAAGGTCCCGAGGGGATAAAGACTTACAATACTTTCCAAAAATCACCAAACGAGATCGAATTTTCAGACGAAAAGCAAAAGAAACCAAAGAAGCACTCGAGCACTTACCATTTTCTTTCGAAACATCACCCAGTGAGTCGGAGGACGAAATTGGAGTCATGGCAAATGACGCTGAAAAGACGCTGAAGCAATTAGCCAACCCGGAGCTACCTCAACAACCGTTGTGCATCACGATCCCGGCTATTGACAACAACAACACCTTTGAATTGAAGTCGGGATTGATTCACTTGCTACCTGCATTTCATGGCCTATAAGGAGAGGATCCGCACAAACATCTCAAGCAGCTAACCTAAGGAAAGAGATATGTGGTGCAAGGCAAATGACCGAAGAAACATTGCATGAATATTGGGAACGATTCAAACAGTTGGTATCTCGATGCCCGCAACATCAAATTAGCGAGCAACTCCTGATTCAGTATTTTTACGAAGGACTTAATCTGATGGAGCGAAACACGATAGATGCAGCAAGTGGAGGAGCCCTAGTTGACAAAACTCCCACTGCTGCAAGGGCTCTCATATCCAACATGGCGGCTAATTCACAACAATTTGGATGTCTCAATGCACCGATCAGGATGGTGAAAGAGATGCATGACTCGTCCCTTGAGGAAAAATTGAATGAGCTAACTACTTTTGTTAGAAAACTTGCTGTAGGTAATAGCACTCTAGTCGCACCCTGTCGCATTTGCAAAACCACGGAGCATACAACGGACAATTTTCGAATTTTGCTTGATGAAATCGAGGCACACGCCAATGCAATTGGAATTGAAAATTCTTATGGGAGGAAGAACGATCCGTACTCAAACACATACAACCCAGGATGGAGGGATCACCCTAACTTTCGATGGAAAAATCAGCAAGAGGCGGCCCTACAAAATAAAGGACAATTCTACAAGCAGCCCACTGAAAATCCGACACTATATTTGGAGGATATGATGAAGATCCTTATGGCAAATACTATGCAGCTACAACAGGGCATGAATCAATTCCAACAGGGCATGAATCAGTTCCAGCATGACATTAAATCGAGTATCAAAATTCTCGAAAATCAAGTGAGTCAACTAGCCACCACGGTGAGCCGCATGGAGAGCCAAAATAGTGGAAAATTGCCATCACAACCTGATCTGAACCCAAGGAACGTGAGTGCTGTAACCTTAAGGAGTGGGAAGCAGCTTAAGGAGCCTAAGAAGGTAGAGGAAGCTGAAAACGAGGAGAAAAAATCCACTGAACAGATCAACACTGGGACACCCAGTGCAAAACTGCCGGACAGCAAGGTAAATTCGTCTAAAACTGCTCCTTTTGAGACTGACGAGTTACCTTTTCCATCTAGGGTTAAAAGGGCATCGATCATGAATAAAGAGAAGCAAATCCTAGACGTATTCCGAAAGGTTGAGATCAACATTCCCTTACTCGACGCAGTCCAACAAATTCCAAAATATGCAAAATTTCTTAAGGACTTATGCACCAACAAACGGGGATTAAAAGGGAATGGGAAGGTGGTAATGGGAGAAAATGTGTCCGTGGTATTCCAAAAGAAATTGCCACAAAAACGGGAAGATCCAGGTATGTTTGTTATTCCTTGTCGGATTGGAAATATGGGTTTTGAACGAGCTATGCTAGATTTGGGAGCATCAATAAATGTTATACCACGCTCTATTTACACCTCCTTAAATCTAGGACCTCTTCGGGAAACAAGGATAATTATACAATTGGCGGATCGTAGCCTTGTGTATCCCGAAGGGGTAATTGAGGATGTTCTTGTCCAAGTCAATAAACTTGTATTTCCAGTCGACTTCTATGTTCTTGATATGCAAAACGAGTCATCAAATTCAACACCTATTTTGTTAGGAAGGCCATTTCTAAATACTGCCAATACCAAAATAGATGTTCGTGAAGGATCTCTCACGATGGAATTTGATGACCAAATCGTACGGTTTAATATTTATGATGCTATGAAATTTCCTGAGGAAGATTGCTCTCTTTTTGCATTAAGCGTGATTGACCCTCTTGTCGAGGAAGTGTTTGAATTGCATTGCAGGGGTAGACTCGAAGTGGTGCTTACTAAAAACTTGGAGGATGATAAAGAAAATGATTTTGCGGAGCTTCAAAGAGAATTACAGCCAATATATGAGGAATTATATGGAAAAAGTGAACCAGAGTTAGCCTTCGATGAGCATCGCAAGGGAGGAAAGTTTTCAATAAACACTCCGAGAAAATTTAGTGTGGTTCAAGAAGACGAGTCATCAGTCGTACATTTATTGAGAGCCATACCAAAACCTCCTTGGTGTGTTCACTAAAAAGGGAAGTTCTTCGTCGAGCCAACGACGAAAAAAAAAGGCGCTTGTTGGGAGGCAACTCAATTTTTTTTTACTTCTTTTATTTTTTTAGTCCAATTTTCTTTTTATTATTTATTTTTTCTGCTAGTTATATTTTAGGTAAGTGGTAATCTATTTCGTGCATTTCGTATTTTATTTCTGCCTTTTTTTATGCTATCTCTTTTATTTTTTTTCTATTCTATTACTTCCCTTATTTTTATTTTTATTCCCTGCCTTCTCTCTTTTTCTTTTTCTCTCTCTCCGTTTCTCTCTTTCTCGGTATCTTCTTTTTACTCTGCAACCCCTAACTTCTCCATCTCTCTTTTCAGTCGACATCAGCCCCAAGCGCCGCCCGTTCGAGATCGCCGTCAAGATGTTGAAGCTAATGCGACGGAGGTGCACAAGAAACATGGGATGGAGGACCGAACCGAGCAGCTGGAAGCCCTTTTCCCTCATTAGCCCGGTGATTCCTACTCTAGTCTTTTACTATCTTTTATTTTCTTTTTCTCTTCCTTCCTTTATTTAGAGTCGTGTGCTTAATTTTAAGTTTGGGGAAATTGGAGTCGGAATGATTAATTGGATTTGGAAAGTGTGATGTAATATATTTGAAATTGTCCTTAGCAAAATTTGTGTGATTGAATCAAGTTCGTGTATTGGGGATTTAATTATGGCCTGACATAGGAAATGAATATGATTGACTAGTTTGATTTTAATTAGGGTAGTTCACTAGTCTTGATTTTGGATTTGGATAAAAGTGTGAGGGATTCATGGCACAAGCCCTTTTTATTCGTGAGTTTTGAGCCGTAGAGCAAAATATATATATACACATATATAAATAATTATACATATACATGCTCACTATTTCTTCTTGTGGGGTCAAACGTGTTGTGTTCATGCTAGAACTTAATCAATTATACATGTCAAGACTATGTTAGTATTCTCATGCAGTAAAGTGATAAAGGCAAATTAGGAATAACCCACTTGGCTTATATTTTCCCACCTCGACATATTCATCATTAGAAGCCCATTTGGACCTAAACCTTATTCTTTGATCCACCATATTTTATTAGCCATTATCTATTTCTTGGTGAAAATTCATCCGTTTGAACCCTTGGTCAAGGATTGGATGTAAATTAGGTGTATAACAAGTCGAGGGAAGGACGAGGAATTATCAAAAAGTGGGTGGTGAAGTGAAAAAAAAGTGCTGAAATTAAGATGAAAAAAAAAAGGCCGAAACAAAAAAAAATAGGGGGGCGGCCGTAAAAATACCCCCCTCGAATGTTGTTAATGTAATATCCGCAATTTTCGATTTCCGGTAATTTCTTTTTTTTCGGCGGAAGTCTGTTTTGACGACTCGCTCATGTCCGTTTCGTCATTCTGAGAATGATTAATTCTACACTTTTTGACATCCGAGTTCGTTTCGGTGTCGTTTCGTTGAGTTCTGTGCTTTTTAGCGACTTTTCCGCACTTGAGTTCGATTCTTGCGAATCTCGACCGGCTACATTTCGAGTTTCCCGCAAGTCCGTTTAACTTTGTTAGACGTGTTGTGAACTTCGGTTTGGTTATTCGATCACGATCGTGATTTTCGGCATTTGGGCCATTTTCGTAATTTCCCAAAGTTTGGGGTAATTACCTTCCGTTGTCGAATTTCGAGCCTTCGTGGTCGGAATTGTGTGTCCTACTAGCTCTTAGATTCGTCTTTGTGAGTACTTCGTAACCGTATCTTCGGTTCGTATTCAGGTTCGAGTTTCGGTGTCGTTTTGTTGAATTCAGGATTTCTAAACGACTTTTCTAAGTATGAGTTCGTCTTTGTTAGATCACCATTAATTTTTGGTAACTCCAAAAATTATAAATCTTTGCAATATTATAGAACATCGAGTTAGCTTTCCAATGGTTCAAACGGTGAGTCAATCGGAGTCCGGACGAGAGAGTTATGGTCGTTTCAGTTTTTGGCCGAGCACTTCCAGGAGCCTTTCGGCCGATAGGGGGGGTCGATAGACTCTACTGCCTACTTTCAGTATGGCTATCGGTTGGGCCTATCGGCCGATAGGTTCTGCTGTGTTACACTATAAATGTGTTGTTTCAGCGTAAATCGTTCATTTCCTCCCCCTTCTTCAACCGTGCGCGAGAGAGAGAGACTTGAGAGGGAGAGTTCCTCCATCTATCACTTACTTGTGTAAATTTCTTCATTCCTTTTCGATCGGGTGGCTCGGATTGCGGATCTAACCCGTGGTTTTTGGATTTGAATGCTTGATTCATCAAGAGGTAAGAATTCCTTTAACCCTACCTTTTTGGATAATTGGGGATTTTGGGGTTTTGTCCGATTCTTTCCGTTTTGTTGATGGATTCTTGATGAATATGATTATTCTTGTTGGTATTCTTAGTTTCCCTACGGATTCATGGTATATTTCGTGATTTTTACGGAATCGAGAGGGTTTGGTTGTGGTCCGCCCTCGTTGTTATTTTTGTGCGAATATACATGAATCGTAGGCGGGTTTCCGGTGTATTCCATTTCCGTAATCGATTAGAAGTGGTTCTGAATGTGCTATTCGAATCGTTAGGTTCATTTCCGCCGGTTCCTTGCGGTCGTGTTCAACTCATCCGGTCCGTTCGTGTCATCGTCTAATTAATCGAGGCAAGTACCTTGTCCATACATTTCTTGTTTTGTGGATATGATGATTGGTGATCGTCTTGGTATGTGTGTGTTTGTTTGAAACGGGTTTTTCAAAAGATTCGACTAGCCTCGTTAAAGGCTCATTTTCAAAACGCGTGTGTTTTGTAAATTGTGTGGGTTGTAAGTGACTATGTGAATCCTATGGATATGTTTGGTGTTGATGTTGCGCTTGATAACGCGTGTGTGCATATATTATCTCATTTTTGGTGCATTGTAATTTGACGATTATGTCGTGCTTTGTGTTTGTTGCCTTTGGTGGATTGTATGAATATCCTTGTTGTGACATGTTAATTGTGTGAATGTATTTCGCTCACCTCGGGAGGGTCCGACGATCACGGAGGGAATTCCAATGGTATAGCCACGGATTCACGAAAGTGCGGTTGTTTATTTGGTGAATGTAATTGCTCACCTCGGGAGGGTTCGACGGGCCACGGAGGGAATTCCAATGGTATAGCCCTGGATTCACGAGTAAAACTTCACGAATTGGTGTATATGATTTCAAAACGCATTCTACTCACCTTGGGAGGGTCCGACGGGCCACGAAGGGAATCAATGGTATAGCCACGGATTCACGAGTTGATGTTGTATTTTTGGTGACCAAGGTTTACGTATCTTGGGTGATTATATTGTATTGATGTTATGTCGCCGAAGACACGTGACATGGGTTTCAACCTTGTATATTCTTTGTTGGTTTTCTAATTGCGAAAACAAAAACCTTTGGGTTGTGACCCTGTTGATTTTGGAAAGGTTAGGATTTGATAATCCTAAATTGTTTTCTATTAAAACTCTCGATGGCATTTTAAACTGTTTTGTAAATTGTTTCCCTTATTTGCGATCTTTCGGTTTTGGAAATGTTTACCCAAAACTCTTGCCTCGGGAAGTACTTTTCTTTACGTTTGGATCTTTGAGGATTCCTGATTATTATTGTTCTTGGAACTTGTATTGTATGGCCCGTATTTTTGCACTTGTACTTGCACTAGCAAAACAGTGGGGTTTTGCTAACCCCCGAGTATTCGGGGGGTGGATGTCTATTTTTGCATTCAGGTTTTGGATCATAGCACAGGGTCGGCACGAAGGATGATGAAAGATGAACGATACTAGTCACACGAGGTTCCGTTGATGTCGTATTGGTCCAGTTGTATTTTCTTTTCCGCTGCGGTATCTTTTCCCCGTTGTACGGGAGTTTATTTTATTTTGACCCCTGCGTGGGTATGTGTTTGGGAATGAGTTGTATGTTATTATTGAAAGACCAAGTCGGTCTACTGAGTCATTTTAGCCTTAAAGGCGATGTTTAGATGTTTGATTTTAGTTATCAGCCTGGTAGATCCTCGAGGAGAGGGTCTACGGCGTGTAATATCCCTGAGTGGATCGGGGGTGTTACATAAATGGTATCGGAGCTTAGGTTGTGGAAACCTAGGCTGTCGGGTCAGTGGTGTCTATCGAGTTTTTGTCTCGTCGGATTTTATCTCGATCGAAGTCGTGTCGACAGCGTCGTCGAGTTTGTTGGTCGTGATTAGTATCGTGGGGCGATCATCATCTTCGTGCGACTGTGGCGTAAGTCTCCCTTCTTTGTGTTGAGCCACGAGTGACACGAGCTATTTTTATGATTTATTTGCTAAGTGACGGAATCCTCTTATGGATTTTGATTTCTTGATACGTGACTATTTGACTCTCATATTTCTTTCATGTGAGTAGTAGATGCTTTATTGTGCATGTTGGACTCTATTTCTTTTTTCCATTGCGTGAGTTCCTTTGTAATAGCTTGCGGTATCTTACCGATCAATTTTATTTCAAAAATCGATTCCTTTAACCGAGTTGTTGACCTTGACCGTTTTGACGGTAGTTGGGTGTTTTCAAATGATTTTGTGAGTTTTGATAAGTACTACCGTCATTGACCTTTTTGGGCATTCTAACCCATTGAATTATTTTTGAAAACCTTGAGTATCTTAGAAAATTGAAATTCGAGACGTACTTTTAAAACGAATTATTTTCTTGCGGTGTTTTCAAGGTGTTTTCTAATGCCGCAATACATTTCAAAAAAAAAAAATTTCCGGTTGAGGACCAAAAATGTTTTTGAGATATTTTCAAATGCAGTTGCTTAGACCCAAGGGTCGAATATTTTTGAAAGTTTTTCACTAAAGGAAAGGTGTCCTCATTTTTGTTCAAACGCAAGATGATTTTCAAAGTCTCGATAATGGTGTTTGTACTACTTTTTGTAAAATGATACTAAGATCAACTGTTGTTTCCAAACTGTTTTCAAAAGGTGGTTCTCGTTTTTAAAACCTATCATTCCTGTTTGCGGACCGGAAATGCGTGTATGGTTTTCGAACTTTCGTTACGGTGTCAACCCCGAATTGTGATTGAATTGGTGGCGTGAGTGTCGAGTCGTTCGCCACGCATATGTTTTGTTGGCCCTCTGTGAGAGGTGTGAACTGTTCTTGTTTATCGCCTCGTGGTGATTGCGTATTGTCGCACTAGTGTGAGTTGTTAAAGCCTGGATTTTTATGCGTTATACAAATGGGTTAATGTTTCATGATGTTTGTGATTGTGTGATGGCCGTCGTTCGGGATGTTGTAATCTTCAATGATGCCGTTGTTGTTGTGATTTTTGTATGCGTTGATATGTTATCCGAGTTGGCATCTCCGGTATGTTGTTTTGCGGTGTTTTGATCCATTGTATCGAGCATTTATATTTTCGGTATGCCGAGCCGAGACGTTTCAATCGTGATGTGCCGGGGCATGCACGTGTAAATTGTCTTTCTCGTCGATGACACATTTCAAGTGTGGACTCGAGGGACATCGAATTCAGTTTGTGAATTGGCTACCGAGACTTTCGGAGTTCGCGCTTCAGCACAGATATCAGAATCGGCTTTGAGAGGCCTTTGAAGGATGTTTCAGTCGGTTGCTTGTTGTGTCGTCACCTTCCTTTATAAGAGGTCGAATGTAGTACCCGTGTTGTTTTTAGACTTCTGTATTTTCTCTTTCTCCAGTCTGTCGATTCGCTCGTGATCGTTGGTAGTTTATGAACTTGTTCTATATTTCGGTTTCATCGCCCGAACGAGCTGTGATCTTGTTGTGGGTCGATCTGGTTATCGATGTTACTTTTTCGGGCTCAGTTCGATTCTTGTGAACCTTGTTTGGGAGTGACATCATCTGGTTCTACTAGTTCTTTTATTCGAAGTGGATCGGCTTTGGAACTCTTGTGTTTTCGACTCTGTCGACTCATTTATGTTCGTTGACATTTCTGAGCTTGTCCTGCTCCTTGCTTTTGTTGATCGAACGAGTGTGGTGTTATTTCGGAATAACTCGTTGTCGTTGTGACTTTTCAATCGCTATTCCCTTTCCTGCGGATCTTCGGCAATGCATGTCTTGTAGTTCTCACGGATCATCCCGGGAGTTGTTGTTTGAACTTTATTGTTCTTTGTGATTCGAACATGATTCTTCGATCTTTGTTGTCTCGATCGTTGTGGTTTGATCGTTTGATTGTTCGGTTTATATTGACCTCGTTCGTGATTGGCGAACATTCGGGCTCCTTCGTAATTCCCTTGATTCGGGAAATTAGTTTCGTTTCGATCTTCCACCCTTAGGCGGTGGGATTTCGTGTTTGTTCGGTTGACTCGCGTTTTGATTGGTGTACCGTTGGGTTGGTCAATCATATTGATTTTCGCTCGTTGTGATTTGTGATTGTCGGATAATTGACTTGGCTATATTATCCGCTTGATGACGTTGTCACTTGTTGTTTTTATTATATCCCTAACGGCGTTGTGTTGGTCGCCGTGGAGCGTGTTTTCACGCCGTATACTCCTTTGCGTTGTTTGTAACATTTCGCCGTTGGGCGTTAGTTACGCATTCTTGTGTATCTCGTTGAGTTTTCTGGCGGAATATTTCTTCTCCTACTTGTTTTAAGTTTCGGGACGAAACTTCTTTTAAGGAGGGTAGAATGTAATAACCGCAATTTTCGATTTCCGGTAATTTCTTTTTTTTTCGGCGGAAGTCTGTTTTGACGACACGCTCATGTCCGTTTCGTCATTCCGAGAATGATTAATTCTACACTTTTGACATCCGAGTTCGTTTGGTGTCGTTTCGTTGAGTTAGTGCTTTTTAGCGACTTTTCCGCACTTGAGTTCGATTCTTGCGAATCTCGACCGGCTAACTTCATTTGAGTTTCCGTAAGTCCGTTTAACTTTGTTAGACGTGTTGTGAACTTCGGTTTGGTTATTCGATCACGTATCGTGATTTTCGAGCATTTGGGCCATTTTCGTAATTTCCCAAAGTTTGGGGTAATTACCTTCCGTTGTCGAATTTCGAGCCTTCGGGTGGTCGGAATTGTGTGTCCTACTAGCTCTTAGATTCGTCTTTGTGAGTACTTCGTAACCGTATCTTCGGTTCGTATTCGTGTTCGGGTTTCGGTGTCGTTTTGTTGAATTCGGGATTTCTAAACGACTTTTCTAAGTATGAGTTCGTCTTTGTTAGATCACCATTAATTTTTGGTAACTCCAAAAATTATAAATCTTGCAATATTATAGAACATCGAGTTAGCTTTCCAATGGTTCAAACGGTGAGTCAATCGGAGTCCTGGACGAGAGAGTTATGGTCGTTTGATTTTGGCGAGCACTTCCAGGAGCCTTTCGGCCGATAGGGGGTCGATAGACTCTCCGCCTACTTTCAGTATGGCTATCGGTTGGGCCTATCGGCCGATAGGCCGGCCGATAGGTTCTGTTGTGTTACACTATAAATGTGTTGTTTCAGCGTAAATCGTTCATTTCCTCCCCTTCTTCAACCGTGCGCGAGAGAGAGACTTGAGAGGGAGAGTTCCTCCATCTATCACTTACTTGTGTAAATTTCTTCATTCCTTTTCGATCGGGTGGCTCGGATTGCGGATCTAACCCGTGGTTTTGGATTTGAATGCTTGATTCATCAAGAGGTAAGAATTCCTTTAACCCTACCTTTTTGGATAATTGGGGATTTTGGGGTTTTGTCGATTCTTTCCGTTTTGTTGATGGATTCTTGATGAATATGATTATTCTTGTTGGTATTCTTAGTTTCCCTACGGATTCATGGTATATTTCGTGATTTTTACGGAATCGAGAGGGTTTGGTTGTGGTCCCCTCGTTGTTATTTTTGTGCGAATATACATGAATCGTAGGCGGGTTTCCGGGTGTATTCCATTTCTGTCATCGTTTAGAAGTGGTTGTGATTGTGCTATTCGAATCGTTAGGTTCATTTCCGGTTCCTTGCGGTCGTGTTCAACTCTTCCGCTCCGCTCGTGTCATCGTCTAATTATTCGAGGCAAGTACCTTGTCCATACATTTCTTGTTTTGTGGATATGATGATTGGTGATCGTCTTGGTATGTGTGTGTGTTTGTTTGAAACGGGTTTTTCAAAAGATTCGACTAGCCTCGTTAAAGGCTCATTTTCAAAACGCGTGTGTTTTGTAAATTGTGTGGGTTGTAAGTGACTATGTGAATCCTATGGATATGTTTGGTGTTGATGTTGCGCTTGATAACGCGTGTGTGCATATATTATCTCATTTTTGGTGCATTGTAATTTGACGATTATGTCGTGCTTTGTGTTTGTTGCCTTTGGTGGATTGTATGAATATCCTTGTTGTGACATGTTAATTGTGTGAATGTATTTCGCTCACCTCGGGAGGGTCCGACGGGATCACGGAGGGAATTCCAATGGTATAGCCCTGGATTCACGAGTGCGGTTGTTTATTTGGTGAATGTAATTGCTCACCTCGGGAGGGTTCGACGGGGCCACGGAGGGAATTCCAATGGTATAGCCCTGGATTCACGAGTAAAACTTCACGAATTGGTGTATATGATTTCGAAAACGCATTCTACTCACCTTGGGAGGGTCCGACGGGGCCACGAAGGGAATCCAATGGTATAGCCCTGGATTCACGAGTTGATGTTGTATTTTTGGTGACCAAGGTTTACGTATCTTGGGTGATTATATTGTATTGATGTTATGTCCGCCGAAGACACGTGACATGGGTTTCAACCTTGTATATTGCTGTTGGTTTTCTAATTGCGAAAACAAAACCTTTGGGCTGTGACCCTGTTGATTTTGGAAAGGTTAGGATTTGATAATCCTAAATTGTTTTCTATTAAAACTCTCGATGGCATTTTAAACTGTTTTGTAAATTGTTTCCCTTATTTGCGATCTTTCGGTTTTGGAAATGTTTACCCAAAACTCTTGCCTCGGGAAGTACTTTTCTTTACGTTTGGATCTTTGAGGATTCCTGATTATTATTGTTCTTGGAACTTGTATTGTATGGCCCGTATTTTTGCACTTGTACTTGCACTAGCAAAACAGTGGGGTTTTGCTAACCCCCGAGTATTCGGGGGGTGGATGTCTATTTTTGTATTCAGGTTTTGGAGCATAGCACAGGGTCGGCACGAAGGATGATGAAAGATGAACGATACTAGTCACACGAGGTTCCGTTGATGTCGTATTGGTCCAGTTGTATTTTCTTTTCCGCTGCGGTATCTTTTCCCCGTTGTACGGGAGTTTATTTTATTTTGACCCCTGCGTGGGTATGTGTTTGGGAATGAGTTGTATGTTATTATTGAAAGACCAAGTCGGTCTACTGAGTCATTTTAGCCTTAAAGGCGATGTTTAGATGTTTGATTCTAGTTATCAGCCTGGTAGATCCTCGAGGAGAGGGTCTACGGCGTGTAATATCCCTGAGTGGATCGGGGGTGTTACAGTTAAAGCCACTGACCTCTATTGATCTTTCATGGCTATGCGATTACATGTGCCTAAAAGGGTGCTCAAGGAAAGGATGGTGATTCATTGTTTGAAGGATTTGTTATGCACTTAATTTCATGATTAGTCTCGGCCAATGAATCCTTTATTTATCCCTTTTTATCCTACCCATACCTAAAGCCCCGCTACAACCATAAAAACCCTTTTGATTATAGGCATGAGTTCATGTATGTAGTGGAGATTTGATTTTTGTGCGAGTATATGGTAAGGACACACCATGTCTTGACGTGAGTGATTGCTTAATAATCCCTATATCTACTTGAGCGAGAGTGACCCCTTGTGAGGCCATTGAATTTTCTCTCACTTGATGCCAATGAAGATGTTGAGATTGGTTGAGGTACTTTAATTTTGTTCTTACTTGTTCATGATTATTTATTCTCCCTTGAATATGGCTATCATCTTGGATTTTTCAATACATGCTTCTTGAAATTCTTTCCCTCGAATTATGCTTGAGGACAAGCATTGGTTTAAGTTTGGGGAGATTTGATAGGACAAAAATAGTGTGCTAAAATCATTGTTAATTATAAGGTTTTAATGAATTTTATGTTGGCACACTTGGTTATTTTCCATATATTTATATTTTGGATGCAATTTACTTCACTTGGCAATTTGTTGTTTAATTTAGGTGTTCGATGGAGTTTTTAAGCTTAAGGAATAATTTGGATCATCAAACGGACCAAGCCAAGGTGATTTGGGCTTAAATAAAGAAAATGCCGTGCGAGACTGGGTGGCCCAGTGTCAGTTCGCTGACCCAGTGTCAGTCCTGTTACGAAAATAATCTTACTTGGGGCCCAAGAAACGACTCAAAAATCGCCCAATCAGTTCCACAAGGCAATAAATCGGTCCATATGCTGGAAAAGGGAATTGGAATAGATTTGGGAAGAAAGACTCCAAGGAAATTAAAACTCAAGAAGGAAGGAGCCCAATTAAAGAAGGAAACTAAAAGATAAGGAATAATTATAAAAGGAGAGGAGGGCTGGAATTAATTTCAGTTTTGGAACAGTAATTTTCACGGCTGGAGCAGAAGGGGAACGACTGGAGTAGAAAGAGTTTGGGAGCGACGAACCGTTTCTCGCCGGAGCAACCGAACCGATTCCGACGTGCGAAGAAGAAGACTATACCGTTTGAATTTTTTTCTTTTCATGTCTATCTTTAATTTGTTGTTTTCTAAAGCCAATATGTCCGGCTAATTTTCTATTCTAGTTCTTAGTGAAGTTTGAAACCGTATTTGAATTATTCATGTTTTAATCCCGTAGCGTATTCTCAACTCGAGTTCTCTTGAATTACTTTTGTGTTATTGAATTCACGACTATGCCATTTAATTTCTTAATTTGGTTTGGCCAACTAGATTAGGAGTTTTATGTCTTATGCTAGAAATTGAGTTGTAATCCGTAATTGTTGCAATTTTAATTTCACAAGTAGCAAACAATTGATTTTTCCCAATTGAGTAACACAAAATCGAGATCCCTTAAGTCGAGCTTATGAACTTAATATCTTGCCTATTCCATTATTTTGGTTTTTAATGCATCTAGCGAGCGAGATTTGAAGAGCTTGTTTTGAATCCACCGTATAGATAGGTTCAATTAAAGAGCTTGTTTTAATTGAATAAACTTAAGAAATAATTGAGGTCAACAGAGCTTGTTGTTGGCTTCGGAATAGGAGTTCATGAGATTAGAGAAGAGATAAGCGCTGCATTGAAACTTGAATTAATTCGAAACGGTGGATAACGGAGCTAAGAACTAGATTATTAAGTTAATTGATATTTTCGATTTTTATTTCCTTTGCTTATTTTATTTTATTTTATCTTATGCAATTTATTTTAGTTAAGATCAGAAATAACCCCCCCCCCCCCTTTCGTTTTATTTTATTGCACAAAGTACTTAATCCTTAATTAGTATAATTGATTTACCGTTCTCCGTGGGATCGACCCTTACTTGCCGATACTACTAGTTAGTAGAAGTAAGTCAAGAAAAAATATAAATAACTAATTTTGACGGGTCACGACAGCGCGGTCACCCGACCTCAGGGCACTTTGCCAAGTACAACTGAGACGAACCCCAGAGAGAGTATTAATGCCATTGGCTTAAGAAGTGGGAAGGAATTGTGTGAGCAACCCGGGAAAAACAAAGTGAGAGGTGAAGATGAGGAGAAGAAAAGTTCGGCATTAGGAGAATCACAAATTTCTAAGAACTTGAAATTATTTCCAGACAATCCGATAGCCTATGTGCCACCCGTCCCGTTTCCACAGCGACTGCAAAAGCAAAAGTTAGACAAGCAATTCTCCAAGTTTCTTGATGTTTTCAAGAAATTACAGATCAATATTCCGTTTGCCGATGCCTTGGAACAAATGCCGAGCTATGTGAAGTTTATGAAGGAGATTTTATCAAAAAAAGGAAGCTCGAAGAATATGAAACGATGGCATTGACTGAATAGTGTAGCGCCATCTTGCAGAAAAAGCTCCCGCCTAAATTGAAGGATCCAGGAAGCTTCAATATACCGTGCACTATTAGAAACCTGTCTTTTGATAGAGCGTTATGTGATCTCGGCGCCAGTATTAATCTTATGCCCCTTTCCATTTTTAAGAAGCTAGGTATTGTGGAGGCCAAGCCGACTACGGTCTCTTTGCAACTAGCTGACAGATCCATCAAGTATCCGAGGGGAGTGATAGAAGACATCCTGGTCAAGGTCGATAAATTCATCTTTCTTGCCGATTTTATTGTGCTTGATATGGAGGAGGACCATGATATCCCAATTATCTTGGGAAGACCATTTTTAGCAACCGACCGAACTCTCATTGATGTGGAGAAAGGGAAACTCACTTTACGGGTTCAAGATGAGCAAGTCACATTCAAAGTGTTTCGTTCTCTCCCGTGTCCAAGCAATGTCGAGAAGGGTTATCAAATTGAAAGCTTGGAGATTTTTGCAAAAGGCACACCCCGGGAAAGTTCTCAGTCGAAATGTTCAGAATCTGTTGTAGCTGCTTCAACATCTAAAAAAATTGAAGAACGAGTCTCGTATCTTAAGCATTTGGATATGTCGTCTTCATCATCCGTTCACCCACCATCAAAAAATTCTCATACCGTCATAAGTTCGCTCACTAAACCAGAAGTAAAACGGCTGCTAAGTCATGTGAAATTTTGGCATTTTGGAAAGTTACTATTATTCAAATCTTTTCCCAAAGAACAGTGGATGTCCAAACCAAAAATCGAACTATTAAAGACTAATAGTCAAAAATTTAAAACACATATTAACGGTTCGATGGACGGGGCGGAGTCCAAATGGTGTTTGCGAAAAGCAAATTGATCTTAAAAAGGTCCGGATGAAGATTATAAACTTAGCGCTTCTTGGGAGGCAACCCGAGCATTAGTATAGATTTTAGTTTTGTTTGCTATTTTTTTCTTCATTTTAGGAGACTAATTTTTGCGTTTTTGGCTTTGCTATGCTATCTCTCATGTTCTTGGTGTTTTTCCTTTGAAATTTTTGTGCAGGAACCTTCCAGGGGAATTTTAAGGCAAGGGGCCACGGCACATAAAGAGCAGGCCGCGGCACACGCAAATTCAAAATACAGGCAAACTTTCTGTACTTTGTGCCGCGGCACGAAGATGCTGAGCCGCGGCACACTTGTCCCAAGAGCCGCGGCATGTTGACACTGAGCCGCGGCATGCCGAAAATAAAAAACAAATGTATCCAGGAACCTGTACTATGTGCCGCGGCACGCAAGCTCTGAGCCGCCGCGGCACACGTCGAGACTCACTAACGCCCAAAACTAACTGTATTGTGGGCTGCGGCTCACTTGATACGTGCCGCGGCCCCCGCCGAGAATTTAAACAGCCTTCACACGACTCAGAATTCATTCGGCCGAAACACAAGGTATTCCTCAAATTCTTTCTTCTTCGCGTGGCGCAAGGGTATCATCTTCAAAATTTCTTCTTCTTCTTCAATCCAATACAAGGTAATTCTTATCCCTTAAACTTTAATGCAACATGGATCGAGAATTGGGGTAATACTCTTCATTCATTGATGAACTCTCTTTTTGTTTTATTTCCTATATTTCTATCACAATTTGTATCGGATTATGTTAAGATTATTGATTGATGGTGTTTTGTCATGAATTGCTGTGATTATCGATTGAAATTGTTGTTGTTGGGGATTGAATTAAGCAATTATTGTTTTTGTTCTTCATTTAAGCTAACGCACGCAAGGTGTTCGATGAAATGCCCCAATGAAAATTTTTAAGCTAAACATCTCCAATTTGTCTGCAACGAATACAAATTTCGGAATAATATGTCCCCCAACCCTTACATCATGTTTGAGTTTATATTGTCACATCATATCACTCAAGTGCGAGTTTTTGATGCTATATTCGTTTCCGCATGTTGTAAGTTGAGATTGGTGTAGTGTTATTTAAAGTCGTCTAAACTATTCTGCGTTTATTTTTTCAGAATGTCGCTATGGATCGGAAGAGAAGTTGAGCACAAGGGCTAGGACATGATCATCCCCCACGAGAGGGGAAACGTCACAAAACCGAGCGGAAGGGGAACCCCACCAATTTTCCGACCCAGAAATCCATTGAATTTTCAATGAGAGAATCCGTCCTCGTCCTATAATTCCGGAGCAGGGATTCACTCCCGCTCCCCAAGACGGCGAGCTACTAACGATGATTAATGAAATGGGATGGACTCGTTTCACTGCACAGCCCGAGCCGGCGGTCATTTCTATCGTCCAAGAATTCTACGCCAGCGCGTTATTACGGCATATCCAGGCTGGGCAGATGATGGGATGACCGGATTCACGTATTGAGGTCGTCGTCTGTGGCTGGACAGTGGACTTCTCGGCAGCTGCTATTCGGGGCCTATACGAGCTTCACGAGGTTGACGAGTCGGCATACACGCGGACAGTGAGTACCCTCTCGAGGGAAGCCTTACTAGAGGCCCTTGCTCAGCCGGATTCAGTCTGGGAAACACGCGTCCCAGGATCTACGGCCTTCTACTTCAAGAGTTCCCACCTCAGTTGGCTCGGGCGAGCCTGGCTTTATTTTCTCTGCTTGCGAGTCGACCCGACTTCTCAGATTCGCTCGGTCTTATTTCCTCGCGCCCGACTTCTATATGCCATCACGACCGGACTTCGTTTTGATGTGGCCCCACGGCTGGTCCGATCTATTCTCTAGTGCATTCAAGGAGGGGCCAAGACGGGGCTGAAACACCCCTCTCATTTGTGCCCTATGCCGCTAGTCAGGCGTGACTTGGTCGGATGACGAGCCGACGCTAGCACCCCAGGGTCCGATCGATCATCGCATTATCTCTCACTTCGACCAGTGGGGTGGCGCGCGGGTACATCCGCGGGGACGAGGATTTCTTTTGGATGAGCCGCATGAGCATTTCCCCGAGCCGCTTCTTCTGACACATGAGCCGGCGGCTGAGACTAAGGATCAGACCGAGTCCACCCCACCGCCAGCGAGAGACCATGGCCTTCAGGCGATGTTTGATAGCTTGAGGGAGGAGATGCGAGCAGAGAGAGATAGTGTCCTCGCAGCCGTTCGAGAAGAGATCCGCCGGGCCAAACGGCGTGCTGAGAGACGCTTAGCCACGAGAGACGCCTATCACCGGGACTACTTGGCTGTTTGGACGGACCACATCCTTCGCCCGGACGGACCTTTCATTTCTCCGGTCAGGCCACCTACACCACCCTCTTCACCGGACGAGGCCGATGCCTGAGCTTATCTTAGGGGAGTACTTGACCTTTCTCTTACTGCGTATTATTATTTGTTGTCCATTGAGGTCAATGTACATCCCAAGTTTGGGGAAGTACTTTTTAGTATTTATTTATTTTTCGTTGTTTTTTATTTTAGCCTTGCTTGTCTTCTATATTGTGGACTTTATTTGCATTCGTGAATATTTCGTGCTGTCTTGTGTAAGACTGATTATATGATACTGATTTCTTTTTGAAGAAACGGATGAGTATTGATCGAGTTCGCATTATGCGATTTTGTTTCCCTCGAGTATTCATTTCGGTCTGAATTTTGTTTGCATCATTGTGGTAATCTTGGCATATAAGAAATGAGACATACGTGTTTTCGAGCTGCCGTCTGTATGTTTGGTTACATTCTTCACGTAGCTAGTCATCCAGTAACATGAGTCTTCTTGGCATTTAATTTGAGTTTAGGCATTGAGTCGGACAGTTTTTCCCAAAAATTTAAGAAATTTTGCTTGTTCTATGATGAGAAGTCTAGTAACCGGGGGAGACATTTGGTAATACGAGGAAGATTATCTACACACACGCCGCCACTTCAACCTCCAACCGAACCCCGTCCGGCCATCTTCTCCGGCCATCTCACCTACCATACGACTCACCTCTCTCCCCCAAACACTCGCCTGCAACCTCCAGCCAGAACCGATGCCGGCAGCCTGCTCTGCACTTTCCGGCCGTTTCTGTCATCGCCTATCTCATCTTCAGACAGATCCTGCATCACCGCAGCAAGCCGCACACGTCAGTCAGTCATCTGCATGTTCGTCGTCATTCACTCCGGCAACTAAGGAGTGCTGTTGTCATGATAAGAAAAAAATGGGCGTCGCAGATGCCCGGCAAGTCGCAACACAGTCCGGGTCCGTCACCGGCATTAGAAAAACGTAAGTCGCAAGGAAATTCGAAATCGCCGTCCGCGGCGCTGAAAGAAGAAAAAAGAAATCCACAAAAAAAAAGAAACTCGCATGAAAAATCGAAATCGCCGTCTTCGGCGCTGCATGTTTCGCATGGTATGAACTCCGGCTCTGTCGCAGCTTCTCAAAGCATCGGTATTCCTCACGGAGATGAAACTCCGACAACCCTCCATGGTTCAGCAGTCGCGCAACCGCCTCCGTCAGAAACCCTAATGGCTGAACACTTGGTGCCTCACGTAACCCTAGCGGCGGATGGTGTTCAAAATCTAAAGGGTTCAATCGTCGTTGGAGAGCCGTCGATCCTTGGGCCAATTCCCAGGCACGGTTCAGAACTTCTGGGCCAATCAGCTGGATCAGCTTCTAAGGCCCGCATGAGTGCAATTAAGGTAAGGCCTACTATTCCCAATCACACTGGCCCAGCCACCATTTGGCCCACTGCCTATATGCAGTCCAGCCCAAACTATAAATCCTGCAATAGACCAACTACAATTCCCAACCCAATTGATTTTAACCCCTTACAATTATTTTTGGCCCAAAAAACTGATAGTAAGCCCAACATTATAATTCAACCCAATTCTCAGCCTAAAAATTATTACTCAACCCACTTCCCCTAAGCCCACCTCGCCGCAAACCCAACCGCTCAACACAATATATCCCAAGCTAAACCCTAAACCCTAAACCTAAGCCCAATACCCTATTTAATTATTTCCTACCCATTAATAAAACCAAATCTTCAACAACCCAGCCCATCCGCTCTAATCCCAACCCTGGCCTGGCTATTGACCCAGCCGCATCATCCCAGCAGACCTTTAACACCCTACAATCGGCCCAACTACCCTTACAGCCCAACAAATTTTAATATCACAAAATTTAAATTAAAGCAAATTTCCGGTCCTCTTCAACCTACCAGACAGCAGCTTGACTTGGCCGATTTGACCCACTCGGCAAATACAACCAATCACACCCCGAGTTGTCCTTCCGATCCAGCGGCAACCGATTCCACTCGGCCGAAGCCTTCCTATGCCCAAACGGTCACCAATCAACATGGTCCGATACAACAGCCAGGTTTCACCCAGCAATCCGGGTCAACAGTGAAATTCTTCAATTTCGACGGAGCGAATGTATGTTCTTTTGGTACTCTCTCATTCGTAAATGAGAAGACGCGTGTTTCCTTTTCTACTTCTGATATGATTACTATAGCTGCATCATGGGAATGCACTTTGATTCTAAAATTCTCGCATGCTATTTTCACCCCTCGAGATGCGTCTTCGGGTTTAACTGACATGAAACTGAGGGGTAAATATAGTTAGAGTTGGTTAAATTTTTGTCATATAGCGGTTAGGTTTGATAATGATGAGGACTTTAGACGTATTTGGTTAGGATCTACTTGGAATTTTTCTGGCTGTCCCGCCCGTGTATTTAAGTGGTCACCTAGTTTTTCGGTTATGACTGAGACTTCTATTTGTCCGGTCTGGATTAGACTTTCGGGTCTGCTTTTGCATTTATTTCATCCACGTGCATTATATACGATTGCCAAGGCTGTTGGCAATCCCATTTTAGTTGATGCCCCGACGGCCACACATTCCAGACTCTGAGTCGCTCGTGTGTGTGTCGAGATTGACCTTTTGGCACCTAGAGAGCCTGATATTGAGGTTGAGTTTGATAATCAAGTTCTTACGCAACGCATTATTTACGAGAGACCTCCATTGTATTGCTCTCTTTGCTCTCATGTGGGGCACGAGCCGTCCAGTTGCTACATAGTTGGCAACAAAGAACGGCCCCCACTGCCCCAGCGTAAGAAGCCTCAGATGGCCCCTTTTCGACAGCAGAAGACGCATCCGGCCCCTCCTAAAGCCACTAAGGCTAGTACTTCACAGGCAGCCCCTAAGGGCAAGAAGCCTGTCATTTGGCAGGTAGTTGCCAAAAAAAGGCTTAAAGAGACGGGAATGATTCCCAAGGGCACGACTGCTACTGGCCAGCATTCATACTTTGCATCTTTGGACTCCTCTGCTAGAGAGGATGAGGATTTAATTGGTACTGATGATATTATTAATGTGGGTGCTAAAGATAGTGTGTTGGGTAGCGATTGTAGTGGTCACGATATTCATGACGAGCGTTTTTTAGAGGACGACACAGAGTCCTCCACCGTCCCTCACTTTTCTAAACTCTTTGAGTCTACCTTCCCCCGCCATGACGGTCAGGGCTGTATCGATGATCCGATCATCGTTGAGCCTGAGACCTTAGCCATGGTGGTCTACGAGCCTCCCCCTCCTCCCCCCTCTTATTTTCCCTCTCTATCTCAGACTGAGTTTGGTCTTAACCGTACTCAATTTGAGATTTCTGATTCCAGGCTCTCTTCCTCGGCGATGGCGCCTCTCCTGATGGCACCAAAACCCCTGGTTAAGAGACGTCTGATATATATTTCTGCTGCACCTGGTGTCACGACTAGGGGCAAAGATGCTTCTGACCCCTCGATTTCCACACGAGGAATAGCAGCTTCTCGCGGGCCCTCCTCCTCCTTCATGGGGCGATCTTCATCACCCTTGAAAGGGGGAACATCTGCCCGGCAGGATACACCTCAGAGATGGGGGCCCTCTAGTCAGCGCCCTAGGTCTTCGTCTGAGTCGGTGGGTTAGTTTATGTCGATACACATTCTTACATGGAATGCTCGTGGTCTGGCTAACACCGGAGCACAGAAACGTATTCGACATCTCCATCGTGTTCATAGATTTTCTTTTATTGGCATTTTAGAACCCATGGGTTCCAATGCTAATTTTGATTTTTATATTCGTTATTTAGGTTTTGTGTCAGGACTTTATAATCGGTCTAACAAAATTTGGTTCTCTTCTTCACCTCACTTTCAGCATCAGGTTTTGTTAGATACCGATCAAGTCCTTCACCTTTCTATTTCTTCCCCACTTCTTCCTCAGTCGATTCTTGTCACCTATGTCTATGCCAGCACTGTCCGTGTTGGTCGTTACGCCCTTTGGGATACCCTCCATGAGATTGCTTTGGAAGTAGAGGGGTTGTCGTGGATTGTCAGCGGTAACTTCAACATCTTCCTGCATTCATATGAGCACGAGGGTAGTACCACAGACCGTTCTCCAGAGATTCTAGACTTCGTAAAGGCTATTGTTGACTGTGAGTTGATCGACGCGGGCTGCGAGGGTGATATTTTCACTTGGGAGCGTAGTGGTTTGAGGGAAATGCTAGATCGTGCTTTATTTAATGAAGCATGGTCGAACGTGTTTGCTGTCTCTACCGTCACTCACCTGCCTCGACTTCGGTCTGACCATGCGCCCCTTCTTATCCAGTGTCACTTCTCCACGAATCATCACAAGTCGTCATTCCGTTTCCAGAGTATGTGGATCCAGCATCACACATTCCTGGACACTGTTCGGGAGGTTTGGCTTACCCCGACTGGATTATCTGGTATGTGTAATCTACAGGCCAAACTCCTCAAGGTTAAGCGCAGGCTGAAACAGTGGAACTGGTCTGTTTTTGGAAATCTTCATACGAAGTTGGATGAGGCCTTGAGGGCTACTGAAGAGGTCGAGCGACGATATGATTCGGACCCTTCCCCAGAGAATAGAACCGCTATACACCATTTTCGTGCTGAGTACCATCTTCGTCTCTCTATGGAGGAAGATTTCTGGAAACAGAAGGCTGCAGTTCGTTGGGTTTCTGAGGGCGAGCGCAACACCCGGTTTTTTCAGGGATTTGCGAAGCAGAAGCGTTGTCAGTCGCATATTCACAGCATTGAGGATGGTGATACGATGATCGCTGTAGAGTCAGACATCCGATCATCCACTGTGAATTCCTTTAGGACTCTGCTTACATCTGATGGTGATGTTCTCGTCCCCCTGGATGCACTTGTTTTCCCTCTATCCCCTTCTCTTTTGATTCTGATAGTTTGTGTGTCCCACCCTCTCCCCAGGAGATTCATGCTGCGGTATTTGATATTGATCCTTGAGTTCTTGAGGGTCATCCCATGCCTCCGGATTTCACGGCGACTACGGTCGTCTTGATCCCGAAGAAGCCTGTTCCGAGCGGTTGGTCAGATTATCGGCCTATTAGTCTGTGTAATGTGACCAATAAGATTATCACTAAAATCCTTAACGCGCGGCTTGCTCCTCTCCTCCCTTTTATTATCTCTCCGAACTAGAGTGGATTTGTTCACGGACGGGTTATTACTGATAATATCCTTTTGGCCCAAGAACTCATTCATGACCTCCACGTCGCGGACATTCATGGTGTCCTCAACCTTGCGCTGAAGCTAGATATGGCTAAGACGTATGATAGGGTTCATTGGCAGTTTTTACGTGAGGTCCTGGTGAAGATGGGGTTCCCGGCTAGATGGATTATGTTCATACGTCATTGCATCGAGAGTTGCATGTTCTCCATTTTGGTGAACGGTAGTCCGGCCGGCTATTTTGCCTCTAGCCGGGGTTTGTGTCAGGGCGACCCTATTTCTCTGTTGCTCTTCGTACTTGCCGCTGATTATTTATCGCGCTGCTTGGATCGATTCATTTGGGACCATCCTTTGATGAGGTATAGGATGGCCGGACGGCCTTTCCCCGTCTCGCATTTATCCTACGCCGATGACATCATTATATTCACACGGGCTGTGGATGATGGTCTTGTTGATCTTATGCGTCTCCTGGATCACTACTCTATGGCTTCGGGCCAGATGGTTAGTATCCAGAAGAGCACTTTTATTCTCGCTCCCAAGCATGCGCCTCGTTGGCATCAGAGACTTCATGATCTTATTGATTTTAGCCAGGGTGATCTCCCCATCACCTATCTAGGTGTGCCCCTTTACAAAGGCTTTATGAGACGAGAGCTCTTTGCTGGGGTGAAACAACGGATGTTGGATAGGATCTCTGGTTGGTCCCATCGCCACCTTGCTTTTGGGGGACGCCTGTCTCTTATTAAGAGCACTCTCTGCACGATTCCTCTTCACCTGCTTCAGGTTTTGGACCCTCCACAGTACATTATCCAAAAGCTCGAGCAGATCATTGTGAGATACTTCTGGGGCGCTGTTGGTACGAAGAGGAAGACGCATTGGGTCCGTTGGCGGCAGATTTGTCGTCCGATCTCTGAGGGAGGCCTCGGGATTCGGAGCCTTTCGGATATGGCGAGGGCTTTTAGTTATAAGCTCTGGTGGCGCCTTCGCGCGAGCACGTCACTGTGGGAGCAGTTTATGCTCCGCAGAAACTGCTTTGCTGGCCTTTATACGCCTATGCGTACTGCTCTTAAAGCTCGTGCCATCCACCCTTGGCGCCGTCTCCTCCGCGTGGGTATTGAGGCTCAAGAGTTCATTCGATGGACTTTTGGTCGTGGCTGCGGGGAGGTCAGCTTTTGGGATGATACTTGGATTGGGGATAGGCCGATTTCTTCTTATTGTCAGATTACTGGTAGACCCCATCTTAGGATTAATGAGTTATGGGTTGATGGGACGTGGGATATGGGTAGGTTGGAGTCTATTGTTGGATAGGAGCTAGGATTTACCCCTCAGTTCATCCAGGAGATCTCCCGATTCCCATCGCCGAGGAGGACTCGGATAGTATGTGCTCGACTCTTACCTCTTCGAGTGCGTTCTCATTGTCGTCGGCTTGGTCTCACATCAGGGTGAGGGGTCAGGATAATCTTATTTACGGGGCCATCTGGACATCCTTACTCACACCGACCATTTCGGTGTTTATTTGGCAACTTCTCATGCGACGGATCCCGACTGATGACATTCTACAGAGGAGGGGCGCTTCATTGGCTTCTAGATGTTTGTGCTGCTCGCATACCCTTACCCAGACCTACCATACCGAGACCATTGCCCACCTTTTCCTGTAGAGTGATGTGGCTCGTGTCGTGTGGGAGTATTTTGGCGCTTGGACACATTTATCCCTTCCCCATACTCAGAATATTTTTGAGCTCCTGAGTTTTTTCGCACACGGCACACACTTTAGGCACGCGACTTTCATTATTCCTTGTATGATCCTTTGGTTCATCTGGACAGAAAGAAATAGTGCAAAGCATAGGACAGTTACTTTTCTTTCTTCCCATGTTATTGTGCAGGTGGAGGCATTATTGGCTGCTGCGGGGCTGATTTCCTCTGAGTTATGGGTGGGTTGCTCGCCGCCTGATCGTTTTCAGCGAGTCTCATCTTCCCCCGCTCAGACTCATCGCCCCGTCCCGGTGGTTTGGCTTCGACCTGAGACCCCTTGGATCAAGCTGAACATGGATGGTTCATTTGATAGAGATACTCAGATTGCGGGTGGGGGAGGTCTGATTAGAGATCATCACGGAGAGCTCCTTCTTGATTTCCACTCCTCTTTTTAGGCCTCTTCGAGTTTTGATGCAGAGATCCAGGCGCTGGCGATTGGATTGATTTTAGCTTCCCAGAGATCGAGACATGTTTGGATTGAGCTTGATGCTGCTGCTGTGGTGACCCTGCTATCATCTGGCCATCGGGGCTCTTGGCAAGTTCGTAACACTCTTATGCGTATCTGACACATTCTCCGAAATATTCAGTTCAGAGTCACTCATATTTTCCGGGAGGGTAACAGGCCGGCCGACTACCTCTCTGAGCTCGGCATGTCGTCCCTCGGTATTCAGACTTATACATACGATACTGCTCCTACGTTTCTTCTCTCCCTTATATGGATGGATCAGCTTGGTTATCCTTCATTTATATTTAGGTAGGTATTATTTTTGATTGATTGATTGTTTGCCTATTGGTCCACACATTAGCCCACGGTTTTAGTAGTGCACCTTGTATTGCTCTAGCGGGCCGTAGGCACTTTAGATTTTAGGTTCCGGATTATGGTCCATTTTCGGTCATACTTCGGAGTTAATTTATATTGGTCTACGGGTCCGCATATTAGCCCACGGTTTTGTGGTGCACTTTGTACTTCCTTAGCGGGCCGTAGATCTCTTAGATGTTTGGACCCGAATTATGGCCCATTTTTGGTCATAATTCAGGACTGATACTTTGTATTTCTTGATTTCTTCTTATCTACAGGTTGGTGGGTCCCGCCTCAACCCCCGTCCACCTTGGATGTTTTTTTCGGTTTAAAAAAAAGTCTAGTAATCGGGGGTATTCACGTGACCCGTTGTTTACTCTCGCGTAAAACGATAACCCTGAATAGACGAATGGTTCAGAAAAATCGCATCTCCGATGATGGGAAGCCTAGTAACCGGGGGTATTCACGTGACCCGTTGTTTACTCTCGCGTAAAACAGCAACCTTGAATCGGACGTGCGGGAATAGCTATTCGAGTTTTTTCTCCGATGTAGAGTGAGACTTAGTAACTAGAAGCATCCATGAGCCCCATGAGTGTCTTTTACGTCAAATGGTTCCCAAATACATGAGAATGGAAATCTACCCTAGGGTTAATTCATAAGACATCCTGGAGTCGAAACCTAGTGGTTAACTCGAATTATTATAATGATTATATTTAAGCGAGCGCTGTCCGAGGAAAATTATGATGATCCTTGTGTTTTTGCCACGAGACTTTGGGACTGGGCGTGTTGGCCTGTTTAATCTAAACCTTCATATTGGCGGTCGGCTCAATTCACGTTTGTTAATCTTTGAGCCTTGATTTTCTTCATGAGCTATTGATTTGCACTAGAAATGTTTACCTTGTGAATCATTATCCGTACTGTAACTCAATGGTACGATATCCGTATTATTCTTTGAGATTTTCAGGGTAGTATTGATCAGTTAAGCACTATGGATTTGCATGATTATCCACGATACTTGTCATCTTACTTGAAATTGATTTTTGCTTGAGGACAAGCAAAGGCTTAAGTTTGGGGGTATTTGTTAGATGTATTTTTGTGCGTTTAATTATCATTATTTTATCTCCATATTGTGTTTAAATCCGCATAAATGAGCTTTTAATGCTTTATGTTTATATGTTTTGTAGGAAATTAAATTCCGGGAGCTTAAACGAAGAAAAATGGGCTAAAACGATATTTTTTGGTCAAGGGCCGCGTCGCAACGAGCCAGAGCCACGACACAGGAACACCCAGAAGCACGCTGGTACAAACTGTACCGGGGGACGCGGCACGCTCATCCTGAGCCGTGGCCCATGAGAAAACAAAGCGCCCAGGTCTGGATGAAAAAGGGCACAGGCCGCGGCACATTAAAGCCGGGCCGCGGCTCGCAATGCGGGATTTGTGACTGCAGCCCGCGATTTCGGCTGTTCTGAAGTCCATTTTTGACCTAATTTTCGGACGTGTTTTGGAGGCAGAAGAAAAGTTATAAAAAGGCATTGAAGGTCAGGAAAATAATTATCAAGGAAGAGAAGAAAATACCTAGCAGCAGGAAGCAAGGCCAGAGAATGGAAGAAGCCAGTCTTCAATTGTGTTTGGTTTTTCTTCCTTATGTTGAATTTGAATCTTTGTATATTGTTTTCTAGTATGTCGGACTAGACCCCTTTTTCTAGGATTGTGATGAAACCGAGATTTTGACGGATTAACTCTTGATTTTACATTATTTATATATTTCCCTTTCTATTGAGTTTTCTCAATTGTTCTTAATGCATTCAATTATGTGGCCTATGATTGAATTGTTTTAATTACGCAACTCGAATCGGGAGAGGAGAGTTAGTAGGAAAAATTGGTGAGAACCGTTTTATCTTGTGAGATAGGAATATACTCATAGGAATTACGTAGCTCGTTTGAAGGTTTTAGACTTTTTGGCTATTGTTGAATTAACTCACCTAGGAATAGAGTGATTTATTCACCTTAGAAAATTCTATTATCCTCGGGAGAGGTTTTAGATTATCTTAGAAATCTTCGCTGTCAATAAATTGGGAAATTACATAAATTATAGAAATCAAGATATATTCGGATTAATCGAGGCAGATTCTCAATCCTAGATTCTTCTCTTATTTGATCTCCTTTCTCCGGATTATTGATTTTATTAGCTATTTTTAGTTTATTGCATTATTTAGTCTTTAACAATTCTTTCACCACCAAATTCGATCGTTCAAATAAAACTAAAATACAAATAAATTGGTAATAAGTACGTCAGTCCTCGAGGGAATGATATCTTTCTCATCACTTTATTACTTGCTTACGACAACGTGCACTTGCGTTCACTGAATTACGTAACAGTGTCATTTGTTATGAGTTCTTGAAGGAAGAACATCAAACCTTCATCGGGAATTCGATTTCGGCTTTTACAAGGGAAGTTTCTACCATGTTTTGTTTTACGATTTTCACTATTATTGTTGAAATAATCATGTGTAGCTAATCTTTTCATATGTGTTTTTAGATTGAGCCACACACATGTTGTCTATTATTAGTTTCAATTGATTTTCCGGGTAGAGTTTGGGATTGTTCCTCTTTGTTTGTTCTTCGTATAAGAACTTTTGATTTAGATCATCAAACCTATTTTATAGTTGTTATTATTGTCAAAACGAGGGTTTTTGTCGGAGTTCGCCATCAAACGAGCCGATAGAAGCGATTGTTAATGTTCTAAACTTTTTTACGCGATCTTTTAGCGATTTACCTCATCAAAAGTAGTTGGCTAATTGATTGTTAGTTAGGGATTCATCCCCATCAAATGAGTGTCTCTTATTTTCGAAAAGAACAATCGTGATTTTTAGAATTACCGCCATCAAACGGATTTCTTTTAATCGTAAGCAATCGATAATTCCAAATCTTATTTCTTTGAGTATCGGAACTAATAATTGATTACGTGTGTGTCGATGATTCTAAACTCCCATATCATTCTCATAATTGTAATCTCTTAATTATCCAACCATTAATTCGGTGTTGTTAACGTTTCGTTTATTTCAATTTTCTGCGTTTGTGATTGTAATCCTATCAAATCATTGGTATATTTTACTTTACTTTACTTTACTTTTGTTAATTCGACTATTTGCCGAACATTATTGAATTTCAAACCGTTTCCAACTTCTTGTGAGATCGACCTCGGAGTTACTTGTCGCTACCTACAAAAGCGATTCGTACACTTGCGAGTTTTAATTTGTTCATCAAGTTGTCCAGATACGCAGGTTTGCGATCATCAGTTATCCACTATTGATAGGTCCTTTCTATCCTGCATGAGGTTGGCTTCTATCCTGGTAGCTAGGTTGACCTTCATAATATTGATAGGTCCTTCTTGTATTACAAAGATCATTCTTCATGCATAGCAGCAAGATTGGCTTCCATCCGGATTCTCCATGAATAGAAGATATGGGAACTTTATTGATTATTGATATATCCATGACAATGGTATGATGAATGATAGAAATACAAAAATAAAGTTTTCAAAAGCTAGTGATTTGGATCTGATTCAAGTTAACAACCGACTGCTTCTTTGTAGAATCAACCGCTCTGATACCACTTGTTGGTCACAGTATACTATCTTACAGCTTAGATGTAGGGGTTGAATAAGATGTACTCTTTTTTCGAAGTTTGATTTGCGTAGAGGAAGTCTTAGACTAAGTTCCTGTAAGTACAACAACTAGACAGTCTCATGTAGGTTTGTGCTTACATAGATTTCAAAGCAAGTATATTAAAATCACAAACAGTATGAAAATAATAAATATTGAAAGTAATAACACACAAGTCAAGTGTGGTTCGAGGTAAACCCCTCTACGTCAACAGTTCTCTACACAGGAGTAAGAAGTTTATTAAAATCAAGTCATAAACAACTATATGATTTTAACTAAACCGGATGCTGTATCATTTACACAGATTGATACAACCGACTGCAGCTTGAGCCGTTCACACAGATTGACTATATGCTTCTTCGATTTGCTTCTTCTCACATAGATTGAAGCTTCATCATTGGATCCTATTCTTACCAAATGGGTCGGAAGATATCAACTTACTCCACACATGGCTAAGGGTCTCAACAATAAGGTTTTTGATGTAACACGAATCGAACAGCAGCTGTAGGCTTTATAGGCTTCGCTGTAGTTGTGTTATTCTCTATTTAAGACTTGATATTTCTTCACTCAAGATATTCGTGGTATGCTTGAAGAAATATATTGCTCTTGGATGATAAGTTCGTGTATGAGCGATCTTTCAGTGAGTCAGTCAGTGAGCAATATCCTCTTGCTTGAGCTATTTATAACCTTGGAAATAAATCCCTTATAAATGTACCTATTGGCCGGTCGGTGAGATTTAGACAGATCTGATTGACGGCTTCAGAATGTTTGAATTATAGATGTTTCAATTTAATGCTTCATACATTCTCTTTGATCCACATTAAATGCTCTTCTATATGCAGTCTTTTCGACCGCATTAAATGCTGCCCATTCAGCACTAAATGTTACTTTAAAACCGTGAATAATTTGTGAATAAAGAAATGGTTATCTCACAAAGTTTAAAGTTCTAAGTATATATCCTGTTGTAATGTGTTTTATTTTTCTTAAGTAAAACACCTACAACTTGTTTGCTGTAGCCAACAGTTTTCTTGCTGTGCGTTGGAAGTTCTATTAGTTGTAGGGTTTTGACATTTTGGGCGCTGTATGAAGTTACGCTGTAGAGATAGGCTATAAGGTGTATTTATCAAAACACTTAGGGTATTATTTTCCCAACAAAATCGCTTTGGGGCTGCTAAGTCTAATTGGGGATTATACCCACATCAAATTATAACCGAACCTACGGTGCCATAAACAAAGCATGAGCTAAAATCAAAAGGACTGGAATTTAGAAGTGTAAAAGGGTAAAACTGACTTTCAAAATATAAACGAGATGAACGAAGCCATGCAAACACACAATATGGGCCAAACGTGTTGTAATACCCAGTTGTAACTCAGTAATTATCACTCTATAATTATCATTCAGTATTTATCATTCAGTAATTGATACTCAGTAATTTCATTCATCATTGATCATTTGTCACTCATATTCAGTCATGGTATTCATCATTCAGAATAATTGTATCGTGTATCAATCGTCATTCATCACTAATCTGATTGGAGTTTCGTGCCGTGTTTATCATCATTGTCATTTTCGTTGCGAGCTGTGCGTGAGGAGTAGCGCACGCTACATACTCCACTTAGCGTACGCTAATTGGGTATAGGTAGCGCATGCTACCACTCAGCCTTAGCGCACGCTAAGGTTACCTTGGCCGATCCGAAGAGGTACCGACCGCAGGTGAGTTATAAGTAGCGCACGCTACGATTGGTAAGTAGCGCGCGCTAGCGGGTTGAAGTAGCGCACGCTAATATGAGGTGTAACGCGCGCTAAGGACGGATCAGGTTGAGTCCAGTGGCTACTGGACTGCACTGGATTATTTCATAGCGCACGCTATGTGTTGTTGTTAGCGTACGCAACCGATATATTAGCGCACGCTAAACAATGGTTGTAGCGCACGCTATCGAGGTCAGATCAGAGGGCAGACAGTTTTCTGGACTCAGTACTGGGCATCAATATTTCGTTAGCGCACGCTAATAAGGGATCTTAGTGCACGCTAGTAAAATGGCCGTAGCGCACGCTACAAGAAGGTACGTAGCGCGCGCTACCGTGTTCGGACAGTGGGTACTGGACTACCCAAATTACTCGTTAGCGCACGCTACGCACAAGGGCTAGCGCACGCTAACCTGGACTGACTATAAATTGGACAGTTAGTCAGACTTCGTCATTTATTCATCTCATTTCACTCCTTCGGTATTTTTGGGCGATTTCGAGCGTTTCGGAGAGGATTCTTCGAGGTGTAGTCATCAATCATCATCTTCAAGCTCATCTTCCGGATTGATCATCATTTCATCATCTTCATCACATCGAATCAAAGGTATTAATCTCTTGGATCTAGAATTTCGGATTTTTGGGTTTTCCTTCCGATTTCTTCGTGTAAGCTTGGATTATCATTGGAATATGTTAGATATGGACTATCTACCTTGGATAAGTATATTCTTACGGATTTAATGGTTATTTTCGGAATTATTTCAAGAACCCTTGGGGTTGACTTCGGTTAATTGGGGATTTTCCGATTGATGTTGTTGTAATCATGAATTATGGATTCCTAATGGATTATTGATATCATTGAAGCGTTTTGTTAGTTCGAAATACTCATTTTAGTGTTGGTTTCGACATATTCGGGATTGGATATTTTCGAAGTCGTGTGGTTGGTTACGTAGTCGTTAGAATGCCCAATGAGTTTGATTATCGTTGTTTCGACCTTTGGGTTAGTCGTATTTTGTTGCTTGATGCGTGTATTGAACGATTGTTGGTAATGATTGTTATTCAAGGTTGTTCGAGCGACCGGTATTTCACTTAAGACGTTGTTCGTGGACGGACATTCTTCATTGGTATTGAGTAAGTTAATTCTTACTCGGTTAAAAGGATACTCATTCCTTTTGTTGTTGATTGCTCATAATCATAATTCATTCATCATAATATTAATCATTTTGAGACTTGTAATTGTCGAATAATCATTTCATTCACGAGGAACGACGGTTCCAAATCATTTCATTGGGTTATCGATCACGTCACTATTACTTTCATATCGGTGAGTCATCTTGGCCTTGTCTAATTATTATTCATTAATATTCATCATGGTCATTCTCGTTCATGTGACCTTCCGGGTTCATATTGCGTGGCCGGGTGTGGCTGTGTGGAATTTTTAGTCGGGCACATGATGGTCATGTATTGGGTTCACCGATACATCGGACCGTGCACACGGTAACGCTTACCTCCGTGAGACTAATTAGGTACAAGGACGGGTGTGTCCGGTCATTCGTCTTGTACACTTGCACAGAACATTACGGGCGTACTATGATACTCATCTTCAGCGTAATTCATAATTAAAATAATTCATAACTTCAGTTAATTCATGATTGTGTAATTTCAACTCTTGAGGATTGTTGCTCTGTGTAACTGACCCCGTTGGGGGATTTTGTTTTCAGGTCACGGCAAGGCAAAGGCACGGGAAGAGCATGCTGACGGCGAGGAGTCCTAGTGATACTAGTAGGGGGCCCCAGTCATTCCATTTGTTCAGTCATTTTCAGTCATTTCAGTTATTTCTGTCATTTGTACTTTCCGCTGCAAATTCCGTTTGTAATGTTTAATTATTCAGGGTGGTGTATTTTATCTTCATATAAAATACACTAGTATTCGGTATTGTCCTGGTGTGTTGTACTTAAACTCCTCATCGGAGTGTTTGGTAATATAATGTGGTTCGGTACTACAATTATATTATTTAATTCATCATTTTCATTTGCCTGGTGGGTCCCAGTCGGGGATTCACGGCACTGTAATATCCGCCTAGTTTGGGGTGTTACACCTGTCATGCAGCCCGCACTAATTGGGTGAGGCCGGTCGAACACGACTCGTGTTGGGATCAGGGCATGCGGGTGGGCTAAACCTTAGAGTGCAGGTTGGTTTGGCTAATTGTCATATATGGACAAGGATTCTTCTTCTTTGTGTGTATTACGTTATTTATGGCCTATATACCTACTCAAAAAAGAGATAATTACATACATTGTTAGAGCCAAAATACAAAATCATCCAACCCTACTTACACTATAATCAGTCTAGAGGGTGAGGAAATAAGTTATTGGAGTTCTTCGTCTTGTGCCATGTTCTAAGTTGAAAACTCAAGGGGATTCAAGATCTACTGTGTGGATATCGATGGAGGGAGCTTGGAGTCCTAAGCAAAATTCATAAAAACTTAAGCCAGATCAATGCACAAATCAAAGTTATATATTCATGTACTCAATATATATTACTAAACTAGATTAGATTCATCTAAAGTATATGCATATGATCTTTTGTTTTGATATTTCCACAAATTAGATTTGATGGAAACATTACTTAATGTCGATCTAGGGTATTAGAGTGCTCTTCTGAAAAAGAAAAGTGTAAAAATAAAAAGTTGAAGGTGAGTGAAACAAGAACTTAGACGTTGAATAATATTAATGGGGTGATATTGTGTGTGTGAGAGAGAGAGATCAGGTTGGAACTACCAAAAGCAAAAAATTGAATATTGGTTGAGATATTATATCGGCTGGTGATTTAGAATGAGTGTGTAGAGTGAGAAAATCGGGGACAAGGATGTAAAAATTTGAATGTTGATTGCGATTAATTGAAAGTGGTGATCTCAAAAGAAATCCGCATGTTGAGAGAAAGTTGGAAGGTGGTAATCTACACAGAGATCGAGATTACTTGGTAGTAGTAATCTGCATAGAAAAGTTCATAGAGAAAGTGAGAAAATCAATGATGTGGGAATCGATAAATTGTATGTTGGTCTAAATTATCAGGGGCAGTAATTTGGAGAGATAGAGAGATAAAGTTGGGAGGGAGAAGCGAACAATTAAATTTTGGTCGAGATATTGGTGGTGATAATGTTTAAAAGATGGTGGATTGAGAAAGGAAGTCATATGCGCATGAAATAAAAAGTTGAATGTTGACGAGATTACCAGGAGAGAAAGTCATAGGCGAGGGAAGCTAAAAGATGAATGCTGATCGAGATTATTGGTGGTGGTAATACTCTAGAGAGAGAAACTCTTAGATGAGTGAATCAAAAAATTAAATGCTGGTCGAGATCACCTGTAATCATAATATTTTAGAGAGAGAAAGTGGGTATAGGAAGAAAGTCAAGGATGAGGAAAGCAGAAAGTTGAAGTTTGATCGGGATATCAATCACGTCACTATTACTTTCATATCGGTGAGTCATCTTGGCCTTGTCTAATTATTATTCATTGATATTCATCATGGTCATTCTCGTTCATGTGACCTTCCGGGTTCATATTGCGTGGCCGGGTGTGGCTGTGTGCAATTTTTAGTCGGGCACACGATGGTCATGTATTGGGTTCACCGATACATCGGACCGTGCACACGGTAACGCTTACCTTCGTGAGACTAATTAGGTACAAGGACGGGTGTGTCCGGTCATTCATCTTGTACACTTGCACAGGACATTACGGGCGTACTATGATACTCCTCTTCAGCGTAATTCATAATTAAGAATATTTCATAACTTCGGTTAATTCATGATTGTGTAATTTCAACACTTGAGGATTGTTGTTCTGTGTAACTGACCCCGTTGGGAGATTTTGTTTTCAGGTCACGGCAAGGCAAAGGCACGGGAAGAGCATGCTGACGGCGAGGAGTCCCAGTGATACTAGTAGGGGGCCCCAGTCATTCCATTTGTTCAGTCATTTTCAGTCATTTCAGTTATTTCTGTCATTTGTACTTTCCGCTGCAAATTCCGTTTGTAATGTTTAATTATTTAGGGTGGTGTATTTTATCTTCATATAAAATACACTAGTATTCGGTATTGTCCTCGTGTGTTGTACTTAAACTCCTCATCGGAGTGTTTGGTAATATAATGTGGTTCGGTACTACAATTATATTATTTAATTCATCATTTTCATTTGCCTGGTGGGTCCCAGTCGGGGATTCACGGCACTGTAATATCCGCCTAGTTTGGGGTGTTACAGAGTTGGTATCGGAGACAGGTTTTGAATACTACCCTCCAAGTCATGTCTCATTTGAAATCATCGTCATCGGACTAGTATCATTGGACTTTCGCGTCACGTGTGACCTGTGCACATGCCGAGCCAATCAGACCAAGAACTGTAAGATTTCTAATGTCATGGTATAATTTCTGGCATTAATCATTCATTCCTAATTCATCAGTTAACAATCCTCAATCATCATTGTCATTTTGACCGGGACGGTCAGGTTAACTCAGTAATCAGTCAATTCATTTCATTGTTCAGTTGTTGATCAGGAAGATCGAATCATTAATCTTGTTAACTCATTCAAGATAATCATTCCAGTAACTTCATCGGATAATCATGTCACGTCAATTAATCATTCATGTAATCGATGTATTTGAGCGCGTATGCTCATTTTCGTCATTTCATAATATAATAATAATGTGATACTCATGCGAGCTATATAATCATCATATGACTTTCCACTTCAGTATGGAAGGGGCTGGCAGAGGACGTGGAGGACGAGGCCGTGGAGCGGGCCGAATCCCGAGAACTCGTGCGAATACACGTGCAAACGTGAGGAATAATGCTAATTCATCGAGCAGCGACGCTGCCACTCATTCACCTGGACGCGATCATTCATTATCGGGGAGTCGTACCCGGGACACGGCTCAGTCAGAGGGTGTCCGGGTTGACCCACTCGCTTTTATGCAGGGCATGATGGCCCAAATGACTCAGATGGCTCAGTTGATGGAGACGATGCATAACTCCGTCAATCAGAATCAGCAGGCTCCTCCGCCGCCACCTCAGAGGCAAGAGAGGAATGTGAGTAATATCATCGGCGATATCTCTCGTCAGAGGCCACCTACTTTTGAGGGCTCGTCTGAGCCGGCAGATATCATTCATTGGCTCGAGCATTTCGAGAAGTTGTTTGCTATGGTAGAGTGTCCCGAGGGACACAAAGTTTCTGTTGCGGCTTACTACCTGGGTAAGAGCGCACATTCTTGGTGGTTGTCGTTGAAGCCCACCGAAGGATCTTGTACTTGGGATCAGTTCAAGACTCTCATGATGGAGAGGTATTATCCGGCCCCACTCAGAGAGGCCAAGCTGTCAGAATTGCTCACCCCCGAACCCTCAACAGACGAGGATGTTCTCGCCATTGCCGAGAAATTTCAGGAACTTCTTCCTTTCGCCTCATCCATCATTCATTCAGAGGCGGATAAGATCAAATATTTCAGCAAGAGGCTGCAACCCCGTATGAGACTTCAGTTACTTAATCATAATTGCACCACGTTGGCCGAATTCATCGAGAAAGCTCTCACCTACGAGCTTACTGCTAAGGAAATTGCTAAGCAGCAACCTTCATCTGCTAGCAAGAAATCGAAGAATCGTAATCAGTCTGAAGGCGGTCAGACAACCTTCAAGAAACCCCGTGCGGGCTCTGCTTTTTCTGAGCGACCTCCAGTGTCGTCTAAACCCGCGGAATCTCAGTCACGAGCGGCCAGTTCGGCCATCACCTGTTACAACTGTGGGGAGCTTGGTCACCTCAGTACCAAGTGTCCTCGACAGACTATCACGTGTCATAATTGTGGGATTGCTGGGCATAAGGCCCGTTTTTGCCGTAGGGACTCCAAACCTACTCAGACGTCATCTCAGGCACCTAAGCGATGCCGTTGAATCGAGACCACTCAATCGGCGTCGTTTAAGGCAGCGGGAGCGACTAAAGGTGGAGCTTTTAGCCATCGACAGGAGCGTCCGGTCTGGGACTAGCAAGCCCCGGATTTATGAGATGAAGAAGACCGATGATCCAGAGGCCGAATGATCTCGGTACACTCGATATTCTATCTCAACCTCGTGTGTACCCTTTTTGATCTTGGTGCATCGCATTCATTCATTTCAAGTCATGTTTGAGTAGACTACGTGCAGGTAGTGCTACTAGTTGTGAGCCTTATGTCATTAGACTACGATGGTAGACGAATTATCGGTGATCGTGAGATTGATTGTCAGATTCAGTTTCATGGTCGTGTATGGCCGTGGACCTAATCGTGGTAGATTTGCCGAGAGGCAGCGTCATCTTGGGCATTGATTGGATGGATCGTCATGATGCCATCATTAGTGTCCGTAAGCGTATGGTCACTATCATTTGAACGATGGAGTTGAATGTGTGTTTGAGGAGGTAATCCTACATTACAGTAAGGTCATTAATTCGATGAAAGCGGTAAGATTACTCAATCGAGATGTGTCGGTTATTGGTGCTATATGGCCAAAACCGAGAAGTCATCGATAATGTTGACGGATATTAGGTGGTGAGAGAATATGCCGATGTTTTTCCGCACGAGTTACTGGTTTGCCTCCACGAGGGATGTGGAATTCACGATTGAGTTGGAGCACAGTACGTCCCGATATCGAAGACACCGTCTGCGGATGGCCCCGACCGAAATGCAGGAGTTAAAGAACCAACTTGAAGAGTTATTCGAGAAAGGTTATATCCGACCGAGTGCGTCCCCGTGGGGAGCACCAGTGTTGTTTGTCAGGAAGAAGGATGGTTCATTTCGCTTATGTATTGATTATCGGGAGTTGAACAGGGTGACGATCAAGAATAAGTATCCCTTACCCCGTATTGATGATCTCTTAGATCAACTTCAGGGAGCTTCAGTATTTTCCAAGATCGACTTAAGATCTGGATATCATCAGTTGCGGATTCGAGAGTCGGATATCGCGAGGACGGCGTTTCGAACATGCTATGGTCATTATGAGTTTGTGGTTATGCCGTTTGGGTTGACTAATGCACCTGCGGTATTCATGGAGTTAATGAATCGGGTCTTCATCGACTTTTTGGATCGGTTTGTTGTTGTCTTCATCGATGACATTTTAATTTATTCTCGTGACCGGGAGGAACACGAGTTTCACCTTCATCAAGTGCTCGACGTGTTGAGACGAGAACAACTTTTTGGGAAGTTTTCCAAATGTGAGTTCTGGATGTCCGAAGTGACTTTTCTCGGACATGTAATTTCATCAGACGGAGTTCGTGTCGATCCTCAGAAGACGGAGGCTATTCGGGATTGGCTACCTCCGAAGAACATTAAGGAAATCCGAAGTTTTCTCGGATTAGCGGGTTATTATCGGCGGTTTGTGGAAGGATTTTCTAGAATCGCTCAACCCTTAACGAACCTTCTGCGGAAGGATAAGAAATACACGTGGTCCGACGCGTGTCGGTGAGTTTTGAGGAACTCAAGAGCCGGTTAATGTCAAGACTGTACTTTCCTTGCCGCAGGAACCGGAAGGATTTGTGGTTTATAGTGATGCATCCGGACGGGGTCTCGGATGTGTACTCATGCGAGCAGGAAGGTTATTGCCTATGCTTCACGGCAATTGAGACCTTACGAGGTTAATTATCCGACCCACGACACGGAGCTAGCAAAGTGGTGTTCGCTTTGAAAATTTGGCGTCATTATCTTTATGGCGTTACATCGATATTCACCGATCATAAGAGCTTAAAGTATATATTTACTCGAAGGAGTTAAATATGCGTCGAGACGGTGGTTGGAATTAATCAAGGATTATGATATTGAGATCCTCTACCACCGGGCAAGGCGACGTTATCGCCGACGCCTTGAGTCGTAAGTCGATTCAGGAGCAGATGCTTGCCGTTTAACGATTCGAAGGAGCTTCAGCGGGAATTCCTTAGATCCGAGATCGAGGTCCAGCTTCAGCGAGTTCAGGGGCAGCTTTGTATGTTAGAGATTTCATCGTCACTCGAGGAGGAAATTCGAGAGAATCAGGGTTCGGACCCATCATTGTTGCGCATCCGAGAGGATGTGGCTCAGGGGAAAGCCCCTGGATTTGTGGTCCACGAGGATGGACTTTTGAGGTTTAAGAATCGGTTGTGCGTACCGGCGAATGACGAGTTGAAAAACTCGATTTTGAAAGAAGCTCATGCTACCCCTTATTCCGTTCATCAGGGGTCTAGCAAGATGTACAAGGACTTGAAACAAAATTACTGGTGGAATAATATGAAGCGAGAAGTCGCAGAATTTGTTTCGAGATGCTTAACCTGTCAACAAGTTAAGATTGAACATCAGCGACCGGCAGGTATGCTGAAACCTCTTCCTATTCCCGAATGGAAGTGGGAAGACATTTCTATGGATTTCATCACGAGTTTGCCGACGAGTCGTCGTGGCATGAATACGATCTGGGGGATCGTGGACCGCTTAACTAAATCAGCTCATTTCCTTGAGATCAAGGATGCATGGGGTCCCGAGAGACTTGCCCAGCTTTTCATCAAAGAGATAGTGAGACTTCACGGTACTCCTAAAAGTATCGTTTCCGATCGTGACGGACGGTTTGTGTCTCATTTTTGGAAATCAGTTCATCGTGCTATGGGAACCCAGCTTAATCTCAGTACCGCTTTTCATCCTCAGTCCGACGGACAATCAGAGAGGACCATTCAGACACTAGAGGACATGTTGAGGGCATGCGTCCTCGATTGGAAAGACGATTGGGAAGCCCAACTACCATTGATCGAGTTCACGTATAATAATAGTTGGCATGCTTCGATTAAGATGGCACCTTACGAGGCCTTGTACGGTCGTCGTTGTCGATCTCCGTTGTGTTGGGACGACCTATCAGAATCATTGGGCACCGAGCCCGATATGCTTATAGCGCCCGTGAGAAGGTAGCTTTGATCGAGTCGTTTGTTGGCGACTCGAGTCGCGAAATCATACGCAGATAACCGTAAATCGACCATTAGAGTTCGAGGCTGGTGACCATGTGTTGGTCAAGGTATCCCCGAGTCGTGGTATCTTCCGTTTTGGGAAGAGGGGAAAGTTGAGTCCGAGATTCATTGGACCGTTCGAGATTTTGGATCGAGTGAGCGAGTTAGCTTATCGATTGGCTTTACCTCCGGCGTTGAGCCGAATTCATAATGTGTTTCATGTCTCTCAGTTGCGGAAGTATGTTGCCGACCCGAGTCACATACTTCAGTTCGATGAAATCGAGATCGCCGACGATCATTCATATGAGGAGCGTCCTATACGAGTTTTAGAGCGGCGAATCAAACAGTTGAGAAATAAGACGATTCCTTTGGTTAAAATTCAGTGGTCTAGACACGGAGTCGAAGAGGCTACTTGGGAAACCGAGGATAGTATGCGGGAGAGTTATCCCGAGTTGTTTTGACCCTTAGTTTCGGGGACGAAACTCTTTTAAGGGGGGGTGTATGTAATACCCAGTTGTAACTCAGTAATTATCACTCTATAATTATCATTCAGTAATTGATACTCAGTAATTTCATTCATCATTGATCATTTGTCACTCATATTCAGTCATGGTATTCATCATTCAGAGTAATTGTATCGTGTATCAATCGTCATTCATCACTAATCTGATTGGAGTTTCGTGCCGTGTTTATCATCATTGTCATTTTCGTTGCGAGCTGTGCGTGAGGAGTAGCGCACGCTACATACTCCACTTAGCGTACGCTAATTGGGTATAGGTAGCGCACGCTACCACTCAGCCTTAGCGCACGCTAAGGTTACCTTGGCTGCAGTCCAGAAGGTACTGGACTGTAGGTGAGTTATAAGTAGCGCACGCTACGATTGGTAAGTAGCGCGCGCTAGCGGGTTGAAGTAGCGCACGCTAATATGAGGTGTAACGCGCGCTAAGGACGGATCAGGTTGAGTCCAGTGGCTACTGGACTGCACTGGATTATTTCATAGCGCACGCTATGTGTTATTGTTAGCGTACGCAACCGATATATTAGCGCACGCTAAACAATGGTTGTAGCGCACGCTATCGAGGTCAGATCAGAGGGCAGACAGTTTTCTGGACTCCAGTACTGGGCATCAATATTTCGTTAGCGCACGCTAATAAGGGATCTTAGCGCACGCTAGTAAAATGGCCGTAGCGCACGCTACAAGAAGGTACGTAGCGCGCGCTACCGTGTTCGGACAGTGGGTACTGGACTACCCAAATTACTCGTTAGCGCACGCTACGCACAAGGGCTAGCGCACGCTAACACGGGCCCGACTATAAATTGGACAGTTAGTCAGACTTCGTCATTTATTCATCTCATTTCACTCCTTCGGTATTTTTGGGCGATTTCGAGCGTTTCGGAGAGGATTCTTCGAGGTGTAGTCATCAATCATCATCTTCAAGCTCATCTTCCGGATTGATCATCATTTCATCATCTTCATCACATCGAATCAAAGGTATTAATCTCTTGGATCTAGAATTTCGGATTTTTCGGTTTTCCTTCCGATTTCTTCGTGTAAGCTTGGATTATCATTGGAATATGTTAGATATGGACTATCTACCTTGGATAAGTATATTCTTACGGATTTAATGGTTATTTTCAGAATTATTTCAAAACCCTTGGGGTTGACTTCGGTTAATTGGGGATTTTCCGATTGATGTTGTTGTAATCATGAATTATGGATTCCTAATGGATTATTGATATCATTGAAGCGTTTTGTTAGTTCGAAATACTCATTTTAGTGTTGGTTTCGACATATTCGGGATTGGATATTTTCGAAGTCGTGTGGTTGGTTACGTAGTCGTTAGAATGCCCAATGAGTTTGATTATCGTTGTTTCGACCTTTGGTTAGTCGTGTTTTGTTGCTTGATGCATGTATTGAACGATTGTTGGTAATGATTGTTATTCAAGGTTGTTCGAGCGACCGGTATTTCACTTAAGACGTTGTTCGTGGACGGACATTCTTCATTGGTATTGAGTAAGTTAATTCTTACTCGGTTAAAAGGATACTCATTCCTTTTGTTGTTGATTGCTCATAATCATAATTCATTCATCATAATATTAATCATTTTGAGACTTGTAATTGTCGAATAATCATTTCATTCACGAGCAGCGGTTCCAAATCATTTCATTGGGTTATCGATCACGTCACTATTACTTTCATATCGGTGAGTCATCTTGGCCTTGTCTAATTATTATTCATTAATATTCATCATGGTCATTCTCGTTCATGTGACCTTCCGGGTTCATATTGCGTGGCCGGGTGTGGCTGTGTGGAATTTTTAGTCGGGCACATGATGGTCATGTATTGGGTTCACCGATACATCGGACCGTGCACAGTAACGCTTACCTCCGTGAGACTAATTAGGTACAAGGACGGGTGTGTCCGGTCATTCGTCTTGTACACTTGCACGAACATTACGGGCGTACTATGATACTCATCTTCGGCGTAATTCATAATTAAAATAATTCATAACTTGATTAATTCATGATTGTGTAATTTCAACTCTTGAGGATTGTTGCTCTGTATGGCCCGGCCGTTGGGATTTTGTTTTCAGTCACGGCAAGGCAAAGGCACGGGAAGAGCATCTTGTGGCGAGAGTCTAGTGATACTAGTAGGGGCCCCGATCATTCCATTTGTTGATCATTTGATCATTTGATTATTACATCATTTGTACTTTCCGCTGCAAATTCCGTTTGTAATGTTTAATTATTCAGGGTGGTGTATTTTATCTTCATATAAAATACACTAGTATTCGGTATTGTCCTGGTGTGTTGTACTTAAACTCCTCATCGGAGTGTTTGGTAATATAATGTGGTTCGGTACTACAATTATATTATTTAATTCATCATTTTCATTTGCCTGGTGGGTCCCAGTCGGGGATTCACGGCACTGTAATATCCGCCTAGTTTGGGGTGTTACACGTGTCATGCAGCCCGCACTAATTGGGTGAGGCCGGTCGAACACGACTCGTGTTGGGATCAGGGCATGCGGGTGGGCTAAACCTTAGAGTGCAGGTTGGTTTGGCTAATTGTCATATATGGACAAGGATTCTTCTTCTTTGTGTGTATTACGTTATTTATGGCCTATATACCTACTCAAAAAAGAGATAATTACATACATTGTTAGAGCCAAAATACAAAATCATCCAACCCTACTTACACTATAATCAGTCTAGAGGGTGAGGAAATAAGTTATTGGAGTTCTTCGTCTTGTGCCATGTTCTAAGTTGAAAACTCAAGGGGATTCAAGATCTACTGTGTGGATATCGATGGAGGGAGCTTGGAGTCCTAAGCAAAATTCATAAAAACTTAAGCCAGATCAATGCACAAATCAAAGTTATATATTCATGTACTCAATATATATTACTAAACTAGATTAGATTCATCTAAAGTATATGCATATGATCTTTTGTTTTGATATTTCCACAAATTAGATTTGATGGAAACATTACTTAATGTCGATCTAGGGTATTAGAGTGCTCTTCTGAAAAAGAAAAGTGTAAAAATAAAAAGTTGAAGGTGAGTGAAACAAGAACTTAGACGTTGAATAATATTAATGGGGTGATATTGTGTGTGTGAGAGAGAGAGATAAGGTTGGAAATACCAAAAGCAAAAAATTGAATATTGGTTGAGATATTATATCGGCTGGTGATTTAGAATGAGTGTGTAGAGTGAGAAAATCGGGGACAAGGATGTAAAAATTTGAATGTTGATTGCGATTAATTGAAAGTGGTGATCTCAAAAGAAATCCGCATGTTGAGAGAAAGTTGGAAGGTGGTAATCTACACAGAGATCGAGATTACTTGGTAGTAGTAATCTGCATAGAAAAGTTCATAGAGAAAGTGAGAAAATCAATGATGTGGGAATCGATAAATTGTATGTTGGTCTAAATTATCAGGGGCAGTAATTTGGAGAGATAGAGAGATAAAGGTGGGAGGGAGAAGCGAACAATTAAATTTTGGTCGAGATATTGGTGGTGATAATGTTTAAAAGATGGTGGATTGAGAAAGGAAGTCATATGCGCATGAAATAAAAAGTTGAATGTTGACGAGATTACCAGGAGAGAAAGTCATAGGCGAGGGAAGCTAAAAGATGAATGCTGATCGAGATTATTGGTGGTGGTAATACTCTAGAGAGAGAAACTCTTAGATGAGTGAATCAAAAAATTAAATGCTGGTCGAGATCACCTGTAATCATAATATTTTAGAGAGAGAAAGTGGGTATAGGAAGAAAGTCAAGGATGAGGAAAGCAGAAAGTTGAAGTTTGATCGGGATATTGGTAGTGGTAATATTTTAGAGAGAAGAAATGGGTACAAAGAGAAAGCCAGGTTTGACGGAAGTGGAAAGTTGAATGTTGGTCGAGATTACCGATAGTGGTAGATTCTAAAGAGAAAGTATATATAAAGAGAAAGATGGAGTGGGGGAAGCGAAACATTTAACATTGTTCGAAAGTATTGGTAGTGGTAATATTCGAGAGAGAAAATGGATAGAGAGATAAATGTGAGGATAATAGATGCAAAATGTTGATTTTAATCAAGATTACCACTAGTGGTAATATTCTGGCGAAAAAAATGTGGGTAGAAAGAGAAAGTCATAGGCGATGGAAGTAATGGCCAAAATTATCGATAGTGGGGATATTACCGATAGAGAAAGATGATAGAGAGAGAAGGTCGTAGGCGAAGGACGTGGAAAATTGAATTTTGGTCGAGATTACCAATAGTGGTACTAGTTTAGAAAGAGAAAATTATATGCGAGAGAAGTAAAAAATTAAATGTTAATTGAGATTCTTGATATTGGTAAAATTTCTATAAATGGAGTGGGCGGAGTGAGAAAATTGTAGGGGAAGGGAGCAAATATTCATATATTTATCATGGTACTAATAGTGCTAATATTCTAAAGAGAGAAAAAGATAAAAAAAAAGATGAAAATTAAATGTAAAAAATGGTAATTTGAATAAAAATATAAAAATGAGTTGATTGAGAAACTTTTTTTGATGGATATTGTTTGATAAGTTATATGAGGTTTTATGCGGAGTTTAAAAAAATTTAACAACATAATGAGTATCATACTTGTGGTTTTAAATCAATAATTTTCTGCCAGATTGTTACAAATTTGAAATTACAAAATTATTTAAGGATCAATATTTGTCTGGGTACACGATGATACATCCCCAACGGTGAATTGATGTAGAATGTCTATAAATTTAATATTAAGATTATAGGTTTGGACGTCTTATGATTTACCATGGTTCTTCTCCTTTAAAACAACTAAAATCCCAAGAAATGTGTTACGTAAATAAAATCATATGTGGCCCATAGCTTTATACTTCCAAGTATTCAAATTAGTACTGCAAATAAGTCGAGCTACTCGCTATCCGTCCAACGATTTGACTTGAACTTCCGGCTCAATAAATTTGTTTGATTTATTAATAAATTGGTTTCGAGTATGACTTATTACAAGATAGTAGAATGTGGTAACTTAATCTGCCCGATAAATACCAATCTGGTTCATTTGTTAAGTGGATTGTATATCCACCAATCAAATGCCGAACGAAGCAACGCCCTAAAAAACTCAACTTAACCTGAGTTCTAAGTATCTACACACAATTTTAATAAATACTTGATACCCGTCCGACAAACCATATCAAATACTTAGTCCAATATACACTTAATTACTTGACGAGACGATCCCAATCTTTATATTGCTATCCAATTCCTTAAAGAATCCGTCTGATGCCTGGCCGAACATTATACTAAGTCGAATCAAGTATGACGATAATGGATAAATTACACTATTTAATATATTTTATAAAAAATGACAAAAATATCATAATACTAAAATAATTACAAGAATCACGACTACAGCTAGTATCCAAATGCAATATATCAAGTTAAGCAAATTGCTACATACAAGTATCTAAATACAATATACTTTAGTAGAGACCGAGGCGTTAGATATCGAATAACTGATATTCAAATGTATTATTTTCGATAATCAAATTATTAATTAAAAGTATTTAATGCGTCTGTTTTTTAATTATATTTTTTTGTATTAGATTTTTATAATTAATTTATAAATTTGTGTAGATATGTAAAGGCAAAATAGCTCTACTAGGGACTAAAGTTTGCCATTTTTATCACTTAAGGGACTAAAGTTTTAAGTGTTTCAAACAAGGGACTAAAGTTTAATCCGTTTCACCCGTTAGGGACTCCGTTAGTTTGGTTCCGTTAAGTTTTAACGGATTGATGACGTGGCAGTTAAGTGTCACGTGTCAGCATTTTATTGGTCGGTCATAATAAAATAATAATAAAGATTTTTAGATTTTTGTAATATTAATAAAATAATAACAAAAAATATAAAAGTCTAAAAAAATATAAAAAATAAAAAAATCTGTATTTTTTAGAAAAATTGAAACTTTATTTTTTTTTTAAATCTGGAATATTAATATTAAAAATCTAATGCTTTTATTTAAAGTTAAAAATAAAAATTAAATACAATAAAAAATTTCAGATTTTTGTAATAATAATAAAAATATAAAAGTCTAAAAAAATAAACAAATCTGGATTTTTTAAAAAAATGAAACTTTATTTTATTTCTCAATTTTTTTTAAAAAATTCTGGAATATTAGTACTTAAAATCAGATGTTTTTATTTAAAATTTGAAAATAAAAATAAAAAATTAAAAAATTTAGATCTAATATATAAACTTTTTTTTAAATTGAGATATTATTTTTCATAAATAAATAGAAAACTGGATCTAATTTTTCATAATATTAATAAATAAATATTATTTTACAAAAAAATCTAAAAATCTAAAAAAACAGACTAAAGGTTAATTATAAATCAGATTCAAATATTTTTAATTTTTATTTTTTATTTTTAACTTTAAATAAAAGCATTAGATTTTTAATATTAATATTCCAGATTTTTTAAAAAAAAATAAAGTTTCAATTTTTCTAAAAAATACAGATTTTTTTTTATTTTTATTTTTCAGACTTTTACATTTTTTGTTATTATTTTATTATTATTAGAAAAATCTGAAATTTTTATTATTATTTTATTATTAATCAAATGATAAAATCTTTGACACGCGATAATTTAATCACGTCATCAATCCGTTAAAACTTAACGGAACCAAACTAACGGAGTCCCTAACGGGTGAAACGGATTAAACTTTAGTCCCTTGTTTGAAACACTTAAAACTTTAGTCCCTTAAGTGATAAAAATGGCAAACTTTAGTTCATAATGTAAAAGACTTCACAATAATAGTACCCAAAACCGTTTACCGGCCTAACTGCGACGTTTACTTAAATTGTATGTAACTGAATAAATGAACAAGAGAAGTTGGAGTTCCGCAATGTACAAATACCCAACAAAGTCGAAACGCATTGGTCTAGTCTAGTGCTCCCGAGGTACAACCCTCTAATTCCAGAATTCGAGAAAGTACAACCAGATTCGGCGCAGCTCTGATTCTCAGCTTTCTCTATCGTCCGATTATTTGGGAAAGAAATAGAGAATTGGTATTTTTCAAAAAATTTCAATTCTAAATTGATTTGCGATCCTCGCTCAATTTTCCCATTAATTTATCGCTTTCAAACTTCTCGATCGGCTGTTTACCATGAGTTACCGGAGGTCAGTGTGAATGTTAATATGTTTATCTGTTTTTATTTTATGCATTTTCGTAATTATTTCTCCAGTTTTGTGAAATTAAATGATGTTAGCATATCAACTGAGTTACTGATTACATTGTGGATGTGGATTTATTTATTTACAGTTTAGTTATATCGTAAGCCATTGATTAGATAGATGTATTGGCAAGATAGTGACGATGGTTGCTTGGTTTCCTCAGAAAGTATGAAAATCGAGTGAATAATTTTGTTTGGAAATTACCTTTTGCTTCCAGAGATGTGAAAAACGAATTCTAACCTGGACTTAGTTATGTTGAAGTCATGTTGATGCATTGCATGAGCTTTTTAACAACACTTGATAGAGAAATGTAGCATAGAAAATAATTGTGTATAAAGTTAAGGTTCCATTTTTTATGCAATGAATGTCGTTCAATAAATTTAATCGCCAATGCTTGCACTATTCATATTTTTGGATCTGGAGATAGGAAACAAATCAAGCGAGATGATGATATTTGAAACTGGGCTAAGATGAATGCCTTGATTCATGTGTTTTGGTGATGTAGAAGACTAGACCTTGTGGACGATGAATTGGAAAAGAAATGATGATTAAAGCATACTGGCATGATAGTAAAAGAAAAAAATATATATAGGCATAAATCTTGAAAGATAGAGTCAGGACCGGTCCTAGGGTTTCTCATGCCCTGGGCGAAAAAGCAAAAAAATGCCTCCATTATTTAAAAACTACAAAACAAAAAAGCATATTATTTTTAAGGACCAATTTCTGTTACTGTTATTAAATGATAATGTGTTCTTCATAATACATATCTTATAATTATATAGTATCGTAATGTAATATCAAAGTTAAATGAATTTTAGAGACTTCCATATAATGATAGTTGTGCTCAGACTAAAAGTATACAACTATATATGGTGTTTAAGTCATCTTAAAACATAGGAAAACTTAATCTATATTTATATCATATTTTTAATAATTTAAACATACTTAAATAGGAAGTGTTATGTAGTCTAAAAGTCCTATATAGCTTTAGGCAACAAACCATACTATAGGTGACAACAAAACTGGATTCACAAGATTCTACATCTAAAAAAAATACAAAATAGAATAAATAATAACCTCCAATATGACTGTGAAAATCACAAAATGAGTTGAAACCATGTAGTAATTTAAAATTATTTCATACATGATTTGATTTTAGAAAATATAACAAAACATATCTGTGGTTCCGAGTTGTTATTAGCTAGTAATCTAAATTGTTTCATGTAGAGTTTAAATATTATCACAATATTTTTCAAAGTAAAAACACAAGTATTAATTGTTGAATATGACTAATTTTATTTTATTTCAGATAAATAAGTGTTGTCATGAAAACAAGACAAACATTTAATAAAAAGAATTATACAAAAGTAAATGAATCGACAAAAATAGTAATACAATTAACTAGACAAAAAAAAACATCCAAAGGCATCATTAGTCTAGTGGAAAAGAAGTGTTTATCTATCCTAGAGGTTCAGGGTTTAATTTTTGTTGGTAACACTTTAATTAATTTTTTATTAGTAATAACATCATTGGGCCTAAATTGATGCCCCTTGGGCTTTGATGTCCTGGGCTGTCGCCCGGCTCGCCCAGCCATATGGCCGGCCCTGGATAGAGTCATATTCCATGATGTACATGTTGATTTTACAATATCAATCACGTAATGTGACATGACCATAGCAATTATCTCAACTCATCGACGTCTCATGATACTTTCCATGTAATCGGAACACCTATGATGTTGATGGTTTTGGAATGTCATCTCATTTCTCCTTCGTATGAAGGTTGTGGCAGGAAGGACACCCGGCGTAAATTTTGCCACTTTTTTTTGCATGAATTTGTAGTGTTAATTAATTTTAGGCAATTAATTGAAACTATAATTGTCATGCCACCGACCCAACTATGTTGGGATCAAGGTGCAGTTGATGATGATGACGGATCTTGAAAAATATTTATGCAATCTAGATAATGCCAGAGATATCTTGACACTTTAACGAAATGTCTTTTAAGATGTTTCCACCTTTGTATACAGTCACATTTGAAGACAGTATTAGTTTCTTCATAATTTGGGACTTAGAATTAACAGCCACACGAGCCATTTACTTGTAATGAAGTGTAGGAACTTAATTATTTGAAAACATTTTCATAATATGGAAGAGATGCATGTAACTCACGGGGGCTCATGTAGGAATACATATGAATATTTTGCCTTTTCAGGCTTCTATCTTTCTCACTTACTATACTCTGACTTATACGTTGTATCTTCCGTGTTCTTAAATTCTGATGAAGTAATTTGCACGCAGGGATCATCGAGCCTCAAGGGCTGCACTCTTTGATAACATGGATACCCTTGAAGAGGGTGGTCTTAGGTCTTCTTCTTCTTCATATTCAAGTGGTATTGACGATCATGGCAATGAAGAAGCTATGGACAGTTTGCATGATAAAGTCAGCTTTTTGAAAAGAGTGAGAATTCCCCCTCCCCCTCCCCCCACCCACACATGAATTTTTCTCTGTTTACGTTTTTATTTTCATTTCTCTTATTTTTTATCTTGGAGAATATAATTCACCATTATTAATTGATTTTTTTTCTTGTTATTATTATTATTATTATTTTATTGTTATTATTATTATTATTCCAATTATCACCCTCGTGGTTTTGTTGTTATTCCTACTCTCATCAGTAGATGTAACTTATAAAAAAAGTCATCAGGTGACTCGGTGCCTTAATGGGTGATTTTTCATGAACACTGTAAAACCAGCTAAATGGCTTCTAGGAGATCTTGGGTGGGGGATGATACCCTGTGTAATTTGCCTACCTCTGTTTGTTTGATGTACTACCAGAAAGCCTTATATACTTTAGATCAAGTGTACAACTGAAAGCACTCCTTCACTGAAGGTTTCATAGTGTTAGCTATGTGCGGCCCTATCTCATCATGTTCTTTAGTGATGGGATGAAACAGTAGAAAATTTATTTTCATGAAGCACCTACACTCTCCCGAAGCCACGTCCGACAAATGTCAGACACTTGGGACGTGCCCAACAGTGCCGTTTTTTATTTGAGTTGTAGACCACGCCTTCGACACGCTGGTGACTCTTTAGGACACGCGATTTTGACATGTGGGGGCCGTTTTTTACCTGCTGAGGCTGTTTGCTATCTTATTATAGAGAAGAAAATTGTAGGAAGGTAGTGGAGGTTACAGCTAGGTTAGACCTGATATAAGTGCCCAACGCGCACTTAGGGGGTGGTTCGGTACGGTATACCGAAAACTATCATCCATACTGTATACCGTACCGAAATTTTCGATATACCGATTTTCGGTACTCCGAAAATTTCGATACTATATATTTGCATACCGTTATCATGCCGAAATAACGATATACCGAAATCAAGTCAGTACACCGTGAATTTTGGTATGCCGAAATGTGTTAGGTATACTAATTTTCGGTTTTGGTATACCGAAAAATATAATGTATACCGAACGAACGTCAACAAATTATCTTGTTTTTCTAATTTTTCAGCAAACCCTCAATGTAATGACACTAAATAGTCACCAAATTATAAAACAACCATTAATCTATGACATTTTTAAGGTTCATACAAGAAATTAATTCAAATCCATAACACAAAATATTACAAATCGATGCCAAACACCAACAATATAAATGATAAAAACATCACTGCTCGGTGCCCTCAAACTTCAAACAGTTGCCTTCACAAAATAACTTATATCATATCTGCAAGAGTTAAGAATGTAAATTTAATCACAAATTTCCACTGAAATAAAATCTTACTGTTTTAGAGTTGCTCTAGATTATATATTCACTTACAAAATTTAAGCACGGTTTTATTACACGCCCAAATGTAAAAACACAATAAAAAATACATATAAGTAAACAAGGAAGATAAGATACCTCGTCGGATAGATCTTAACGCGGCAGAACAGACAGAGTTGAGGGAGAGGATGGTATCGATTTTTTATTTCCGATGAGATATCGGGTCTGGAGCAACGGCTCTGAAGGTTTGGTGGTTTGCAACGGTAGGATGATGGACCGTGAGAAGGACCTCAGTCAGTGCGGTGGCTCTTGGTTTCGGATGGTGGCTCGCCGATGTGTGCTGTCCCTAATTAGAAGTGAATTTACAGGTGGTTGACTGCAAATTGGCATGTGTTGTGTAAGAGCATATTGAGGAAGATGAATGTATTCATCGAGTGGCGGAACAAGTTGTGTAGGAACCCTAAACTATGAAAGTAATAATATATTAAAAGAATTTGTTTACTAAGGAAAACCAAACCAAACCAAACATACCCAGTAGCGGGTCTGGGGAGGGTAAGATGTACGCAGACCATGCCCCTACTTTTTACGGTAGGGAGGCTGTTTCCGTGAAGACCCCCAGCTTAGTGCACAACAAAGTATTGAATGATATATATAAAGAAAAAAAAATGAATCCCGTACCATGTCGTGTTGCATGTCGGGTCCATGCTTCATAGCTCACATTTGTGCCATCTCATTTTATCATCATTGCTTGCATGGAAATCTCTATCGCATTATCATTAATACTGACATTACAATGGGAGTATGGCTTAATTCACGAGTACGACAGATAAAATGGTACTCTCTCCAACAACAGTCGAAGATCTGATGAAGTGAAGACATTATATAAATTACATTAGTTTATTACAACTGGTTGTATGTGAGGATTCAGCTAGTGGGCTGTATTGACAATTCGAATCAGTAAACCAGATTGTAGTGTCTATTTGTGGTGTCCGTTGGATAATGTTGAATCTTTTTTGAGATTCATCTATCTTCGGATTTCTCATCATTTTCTTCTCTTCCTTTCGGTTTGACATGTCGAATTTTAATTTCATTCGGTTAAATTGAACAAAACAGTCAAATTCAGATGAAACTCAGTGATGTGACATGTAAACTTGGAATATAAATATTCCAAGCAAAACATGAACTGAATTAATTAATCACAGTACTTGTCTGCATTACTAAAATTTTGATAAAACTTGTTTCCTTTAAAAGAAATATTTTTAGCTAATGAACTTTTACGCTAAATAGAAAAGATGAATAAACAAGCGGCATAACTGAGTAGACCCATTTGAATATGGGAAATATATCCAATTTTCGTGTTTGCTTGGATTAAGGTGTGTTCTTTTTCGCAGTGATATTCCAGATGTTTGATTCAAATGAAATAAATCTTGTATTTATTCGTCCATATTGATGGAGTACTCTATGGAGCACGGACAGTCCCGAAGTCCTATCCCGTCCGACACGAGTCAGAAACTCCGGACATGCCCGATGCGCTCTGACACGTGTGTCAGAGAGTGTTGGATGTTTTTTTAATGTCAAACACGCCCCTGACAAGCTGGCGACACTTCAGGACACGGCCGGACACGCGAATTGGACAAGCTCGTTTTTTTTACTGCTAGACTGTCTTCTTTGCTGAACCAAATGTCGAGAACGGTAGAAGAAGTCATGACCGCAAGCTTTTGAATTCTTAAAATATCTATAATACTTAGAGCACTGGATACCCATGGTGCCGTCCCGCTGATCAGCACCTTTTCCCCATAACACCAGAATTCACAACACCAAAAACACCCCTCCCTCCTATAACACCAGATTCTGGTGCCGTCGTGCACCCCTGGACCCCACATATTTATTTATTTTCAATTATTTAAATAAAAAAACACATTTAACTAAAATTAAAATTTCATTAATAAAAAAATACATTAAAAAAGTACATTAAATAAAAAAAGACAAAAATAAAAACAACACATGAAAATAAAAGTACATAAACTAAACTAGTTTGGTCCAAAATATTCGAACCGGATTCGGTCTTTAAACCCCTCGATTCTAGCCGCGTCTGCCGGATTCATCTTGCTTGTGTCCAAGATGGATATTGGGACAAAAAAAACGGCTAGTAAGGTTTTTTTTTTAATTTTTGACCGTTGGCTAATGTCTACAAGATTGAAAAAAGAAAAGAAAAAAAAAAAAAACTTTACCGGACCATTTGGGCTGCTCGTGACGGCGCAGGACGGGAAAACGCGAGGGACGATTGCTGGTGGCACCGTCGGGTCGCGTTTTGGGGAAAAACGCCAGCGAAAACGCTGGGTGCCCTTTGCTCTTATTATGCATATATATATATATATATATATATATATATATATATATATATATATATATATATATATATAGGGAAGAGTTCAAATAGAAACTTTTCCTTAGGTGTTAACTAGGAACTGATTTGAGCCCTTCAATTTTTTCGATCAACGGTTACAATTAATTAGTGATTAATAATTTAATAAAAGCTTAATTTCTATGCGTAAGGGCATTAGTGTATTTGTATAAACATTTATATAGGGTGATTCACGGCTGATTGAGGCCATCTTAATTATCCTTTACACATTGTATTAAATGTGGAGATATTTATTTTCTCTCATAGTGGGTTATTAACGTTTAAATTAATTGTTTCACCCTTAATTAGTGGGATGCTTCAAATCTTCTTTTTTTATGGGCCGATGCTTGCTATCTTAAAATTAAATGTGTAGAAATTTGCTATCTTTAAAAAGAAAAACAATAAGCAATAATTAGTATTTTAATAAGCAAAGCATAAACAAAATATAAGCAATGTATATATAAATAATATGTTAATAAGCAATACATAAAATAACATATAAGCAATGTATATATCAATAATAAGCACTTCATCAATATTATTAAGCAATACATAAATAAAATATAAGCAATGTATATATCAATAATATGTTAATAAGCAATACATAAATAAAATATAAGCAATGTATATATCAATAATAAGCAATAACATATTATGTTAATAAGCAATAGATAAATAAAATATAAGCAATGTATATATCAATAATAAGCAATAACATTTTATTTTCATAAATAATACAAAAATAAAGAAAAAATATTAAGCAATGCATTAACAACATGTTGGATACATGCCATAACTAATACAATAAAAAAATAGCATCATGCGATTTAATTAATAATACCTCAATGTTTAGTCAGTACTCCTTGTATAGCGTTTCCACAAATCACGTCTGAAGAAATTATGGTAAGTTTGATGGTAACACAATTTGACATCTTTAACCTTGTTTGACTAATTTAGGTAATTTTCGGTCAAAATTATATAGTCTTCCTTATTTTTGAAATAAATCTCATCCATCTATATTGATACAATAATTGGTTAATATTTGTTCATAGTTAACATATAGGGGATGGTTTTTATTATAACCCTTCCCTATATATATATATATATATCTATAGATATATATATATATATATATCTATATATATAGATATATAATCCAAAAGCTGGTCCTCTACGTGTTGTGTCCTGTATTTTTGGAAAAAATATGAATCTTGTGTCCGTTTTGTGTCGTGTGCCTGTCATGTCGAGTCCGTGCTTCATTGTGAGAGACCGTCTTACGTAGTACATTCCCTAAGACGGAGTTTGAATTTTAGTTTTTTAGTATCTTTTCTTTGTTCAGTTTTTACGGGGATGTTTTTTCAGTCTTTTAGTTCGTTTAATTTTTTCTTTTAGTATTTTAGAGTTTTGAGCTTTTTTAGTTTTTCATTTTCTCCATATTTTAGGGTTCTTTTTTAGTTATTTTTTGTTATATTAGTTTCTTTTAGTGTTTTCTATTTTTTCGGTATCTTTTTAATTTTTTTTAATTTTAAGAATTAGTTTTAGGGACCCGTCTTATGGATTAAGATGGGTAAGACCGTCTCACATGAGTGTGCCTCTTGAGCTTATAGTATTAGCCATTAGGAAAGAAGCAGGGTGTTATTGTTATACATCCTTGGGCATATTTGTGTCATGTTAATTTATTTTCTCTTTATGGCACTGATGGCAGTTGACTGGAGGTATACACGAGGAAGTGGAAAGTCACAACCGTATGCTAGATCGAATGGTATGCTAATTCAAGGATGGTATATATGTTGGCTCATGGTCGCATTAAACAAACACAGCATACAAGTCTCTGTTGCAAAATTTTGCTCATGTTTCTGTTGTTTTCATTATATAGGGGAATGAGATGGATGCATCCAGAGGTATTATGTCTGGAACAATCGATCGTTTTAAAATGGTAACCTAAATACAAACTTCTAAGTGTTTTTCATTGTCTTTATTTTATTTTAATCTAATTTATTCTTCCTGAAGATGTCTGATTTGATGTTCTTTTAGGTGTTTGAAAAGAAATCAAATAGGAGGATCTGCAAACTCGCAACATATTTCGTCGTTGCTTTCTTTGTGCTGTATTATATCATTAGGTGAAGATCTACCATTTCTTTCATCACCAAGCATAATTCCCTTCCTTCTTAATTGTATTTCTTGTTTAGTTTGCAGAAAAGCATCATGTTGCATACATGTTAAACACCTAAATTGATTTTAATGATTCTATTATATTTTAGATAAAGGCGGTTTAGAATTTTTTTTCACTTAGCTCGTGATAATGTTAGTTTGGAAGTGGCAATGCATCCATATAAGGTCAGGAAGCATGTCCTTTTTTGCTGATAAGCGTCGATGTTTATAAAAAACGGGCAACTCTTACGAGTCGACACGCTAGCCGAGGCGATGTGGAAGAGAGAGCACACTGAGTCTTACGAGTTAGAGAGGAAATAGAAACTTATGAGCCTTGAGTGCGAGGTGGACGAGTCAGCACCTAGGTGTCTTTATACCTTTTTATTTTATTTTTTGAACGTTATTTTATTATTAGATTTAAGAAAAACCTAGTTGCAAAAAACTCATTCCTAAGCTGCTCTCTCCTTCCCTTCTGCTCCTATCATCTCTCCCCTTCAACCACTCACTATCCAGCCGTCTCTCTCTCTCCGTCACTCTCTATTTTCTACTTGGTAGTATTGTTCTTTATAACAAAAACAGGTACCCTTTTTATGTTTCAACACTGATTTCTATCCTTTTTTTCTAAACAAATTATACTTAACAGAGCAGCCTTCTTTAACTTATCTGATTTTGTTGATTTTAACGAGCAGCCCTCACTAACTGCTCTGTTATAATTTTTTTCAAACGAATTTTATTATTATAACTAAAAATATTTGCTATCATGGATTGTTTCTATTTTAGTTTTTGTTGCATTATTTTATTGAATATTTCTTTGCGAAAAAGTTGAGGCCTACACCTCGTTGGCAATTGGAGCAAGACCAGACAGCACGTACCATTAAGACCCGCTAATCGCCTGTTATGATGTTTTTTTTTGTTTTAAAGTACATGACTTGAGAATAGTTGCATTGAATTTATCAGTAGGTAATCCTAAAAGAACTACACCCTCTCCACATTTATCTTCTACTCTATTGATTTATTAAAAAATATTGTTGCAGAACGCTTTGAACACGAATTGCGAATATTAGAACATTTGATTTGAGTAATGTTACTGAGGTTTAGTTGTGCTTTTTGGAGAGTACACGTTTCGTTAATCGACCCAGTTACTTAACCAACCAAATATTAATATGTAAATATAAAACCGCCTAATATTAGGAGTTGGTCACATGTTTTTCATCTATCCAGAGTCAAAAAGCAAAGGAAGTATCAGGCTCTTGCAGAATATGTGGTGTTTGTTGCTGATTCGTCTTTTATTTTGCAGGGTTCTGTTGTATTTCCTATATGGTTAAAGTAGGTTTGCAAGTCCTTTTTAATCTCAAAGGCAGATGCAATTGATCATGATATTGGATATGTTCTAAAGCACTCTGTGTGAGACGGAACTCCTGAAGAGGAATCTCCAAGCCATTTATTCCCAATATGATTGCCAAAATCATAAACCGGTATTCATTAAGATAAGCAAATCGACATTTCGATTTTTTGCAGGTATACCGATCTCCATCCTATTTGAAATGAAGGTTTATCAAGATCACACTTGGGATTTCTTTTTCCTTTTTCCCTCGGCGTTCGCCATTGCCTTCGTCTTATTTGCAGATGTATTGCATAAACAATCCCCCAGGGCTGCAAATTCAAGTCTATGTAATAGTTGTACTGATATTTTGTACTTTCTTTTTGTTCGTTTTTTATTGCAACGTTGGATTTTACGACACGCATTTGACCATAGTTTATTGAGTCATTCATTAGTAAAAATTCAAAAAAAAAATAATACTTCAAAAATTATATATTAAAAGGAATCTTGCTAGACCTCATATTGAAATATCTATAGATTATATATCAGAAGAAATATGTCAAAAATTTACGGACTTTAACCAAAAAATATAATGTTGCAATTAAAACTGAAGAAAAGAAGTATATATGAAAATATAATGTTGCAATTAAAACTGAAGAAAAGAAGTATATAGTCATAGGTTGTAGACCGGACTGGTGTTTTCTTTAGAGCACACATAGGGACTGTTTGGTGGGGCGTTAAAGTCATTAGTTTATAGAACAAGGCTAATACATGATTGGTCGGGTGTTTAAGGCCCTAGTTTTATACTCCAGTTCACAAAGAGGGTGTTGTGAGGAGAAAATATTTTTTTTTGGTCCCATAACTATTGTATTGTTCAATTTTCATTTCAATAATTATATCTTTTTAATTTTGGTCCCATAATTATTTATATTGTCCAATTTTCGTCCCTTAACTAGTGAATTATTCATTTTTTGTCCCATAAATATCTCATTCGTACAAATGACGCCCAAGTGTCACCGGAAATAGCAAAACTGTGTCGTTTTTAATCGAAATTTCCGGTATTAAATTGGATTTCCGGTGTTGTTACCCAAAATATTATCCGGAGATGATATGCTGGAATGGACGAGTAACAAACAAAATGCGAGAGCACGTCCGTGGGGAAGTAAATAACACAAGATTTGCCGGGGTTGTTAGTCCCGGGCTTGAATGCTCTCGCGAGATATTATTAATATGAATACTTGTGAATACAAATATTAATGTTAGAGTACAATTACAATGAGTGTAAAGACCCTAGTTATCTTAGCTCTTGAGTGCTGAAGATTGCCGGAAGAACCAGAGTTGAAGCTCTGTGAGTTCTTGTTACAAAGATGAGGAGTTCTCTGTATTATTTGCTGTGTGTAATCGTGATAACGTTGTAACTCTGTTTTTGCCAATGCTGGAGGCCTCCTCTTTATAGGAGAAGAGGTTGATGGGATGTCTCTGTCTCCCGCGGGCGATCGCCGTTCCTGCATTTAAATAAGGCAGGCGATCGTCCCAGCACGTGGGACTGTTTCCTTAAAGTCTGCAGTTCTTTGTTGGCGTAGGATCTGTGAACCAATGAGGAGGCGACAGGTGCCTCTTCTCGTTGCCTTGGGAGGTCCCACCTAGGACCTTTCGGCAGGTCTGTCGGTAGGTGAAGCCGTCCTTATCACTAACAGCTGCTGATGGGCTGGAGTAGGGCCTGTTCTTGCGGCGCCTTTTGCGGATCTGCACGTGGGCCTTCATCCCGAGATTCGGTCTTCGCAGACTTCGACGAATGTCGGATTCACATGTGGCATGGGTATATCGGTATACCGAAAATTCCGTATACCGAAAATTTTCGGTGTACCTCGGTATATCGAAAATTTCAAAAGCTCATACCGTTACCGTACCGAAAATTCCGGTAACGGTATCATACCGTACCGAAAAAATCGGTATACCAAAAATTTCTATATTTTCGATATTTTTCGATACGATATTTTTGGTATTTTGATATTTTCGGTATTTTTCCCTAATTATACGGATTTAACAGTAGAAGCTAAAATATTTGGATTAAAAGATAATTAAAATAAGAAAAAAAAAACTTAAAAAATCTCAATATATCGTGTCTTCTTTCCCAGTAACCTAATCCCATTTTTTCAGAAAAAAATTCAGCGCACAAATTCATTCCTTCCAAATCGCATACACTCATTTAACTATCAATCTACCAATCGATGATTTAATGTCTCAATCAAGCTCGGAACCTACTTTATGTAAATGCGGCTTACTTCCGGTTCCTATAGCATCTTGGAAGGATGGAAACGCCGGTCGAAGGTTTCTTGGATGTAGTAGGTATCCGGTAAGTGTTAAGTGTTCAAAAATCTGTTAAAGCAATACTACGAAATCGATACATTAATTTTCTCTATTTTTTTTTCCTTTTAATTATGTTTCGAATTCAAGTTTGAAGTTTTTTGGATTTCGTAATTTTTTGTTTTTTATTATTTAATGACATGTCACTTTTGTGATTAAAAAAAAAATATCCAGTCAGCCTCCACGTGTACCCGATGCCGGAAATCCAATTTAATACCGGAAATTTTGATTAAAAACGACACAATTTTGCCATTTCTGGTGACACTTGGGCGTCATTTGTACAAATGAGATATTTATGGGATGAAAATTGGATAATTCACTAGTTAAAGGACGAAAATTGGACAATATAAATAGTTATGGGACCAAAATTAAAAAGATATAGTTATTGGGATGAAAATTAGACAGTACAATAGTTATGGGATAAAAAAACATTTTCTCGTGTTGTGAGGGAGTCGCATGGATTTTAAGAAAAATTGTGAGGTGTGTTTTGAGCAGTATTTTAAATACTGTTTTTTACATGTGTAGTGTTTTTGTTCCGTCGTAGCCTAGCGTAAATAACGTAGCGCATAGCGTAAGCTATTCGAGCATGTCAATTATTAATTTTTAAAAAATAAAAATATACTTATATTGGTAAATCAACGAGATAATTAATCATAAAATATAAAGAAAAAAAATATTCTTATACTAGTAAATTGTGTGCAATACCAAGAGGGGCACGGCTCTTTGAGTTCACAGACGCACAAAAAATCACACATCTCAGTCTCAAACTTTCTACGCGTGCGCCAGCCTTCTCGTAGGGCTGTGGATGTTTTCTTTGTTAAAATCAATAATTGTGAAATATACTCTTTTGTTTGAGCGGATTATTAAAGGACTACTTACCCTTAAAAAATTGTGCTATCAGGTCTTCATACTTTTTTGCACAAATGGCGGAAGTTTTTGTCTAAATAGCGCAATAGCGTATCCTATAATGTAACTAGCGCGCTACATGAGCAAAAAGCGAACCCTATTTGTGCAAAATGCTATTTAAGCTGCGGTAAAGATCTATAACGCGCCACCAATTGTGCTATAGGGCGCTATTTAAAACATTGATTTTGGGTGGAGAAAAAGACCATCAATATTGATGCGATAAGCTTTAAGTCTCATTTCTTAATTTTAACAGGAGACCTAATTTCCTCCCCAAACATTTTATCTAATCAATCAAGTCTTGATTTTTTTCCCACTAAATACCCCTTCCCTCTCTCCTTCCCTCTCTCCCTCCCCCTGCTGCCCCCCCCCCCCCCTCCCCCCAGCTCTAATCGATTGAAACTCTCTGTCTCTTTGCCCAGCTGCCCCCCACCCATCCCCCTGCTGCCAGCATTTTGTTGGCAGATTTTTTTTTTACTTTTTTTTTTACTTTTTAATTTAATTTATTTAATTATAAATATATTAAATTTATATAAAATAAAGAAATGTATTATTTAAATAAACACATTATATATGATGACTCAAATCAAGAAAAATTTAATAAATTTATATAAGATAATACAAACATATATTATATAAAAAAGAGAAATACAATTATGCTGACACCAAAGAAATTGTGTAAAAAATACATTATTTAAATAGGTAAATTATACATCATGTTATTAAATACATTACGTAAGATAATACAAAAAAGTAGAGAAGTACAATTATGATAATACAAAAGAAAAGCTAATTTTGAGTCATTAGGTTCCGCCATGATTAAATCCTTTCACGATATGGAGTCTCACATCCTCTATTTTCTTCTGTAATATTATCGCTCCACATACTTACAATTGGTGGTACCGGATAATCAGGATATAGAAATACTTGAACAAAGTGGTTATCGTTGACATGTGCAATAGCTATGTGGCTTCTTTCCTCGAGTGAGATTGGTGTAGACCAAAATGGCAAGTATGTAAAACAACCCCCTTTGTATGGAGTAAACGCATGCAGTACAACATTGTAACGGGTTGCAATGACAATCGCACTATATACAGAATTCATCCAGCTCTAATGAAGTGCTGGGGATTCCAGGCAATTGAGACTATACAATATTTTATTTACTGCACCTTATTCTATGAAGATCTTATCACAAAATCTCTATTTTGTAAAATTTCATGATAAAGGTTTACCTGCACGCGCATCCAACCATCTTCCTCTAGATACCTAATTTGTGCAGCTATTGCTCTATAGCCACAATTACCATCTCCAAGCACGTCAATAGTATGACTAACATAACTCCAAAAAGCTTTGGGTAATTGTTGGATATATGGATCATTGGTTGTTTGAGACAAGTAGTCTGCTCTCATGGATAACCTTGTACAATGACAATGTATATGTTCAAACGGAATTGACAAGGAATGTGAACGATGATATGCTAGTTGATGCTTACATGGCAACCCGTAAGAAAAAATAATTTTACAGTTGCAAGCATCAGATAAATTATTATCAACCTTATCCAACTCACGATGGATATATTCAAGTGTCTCTATGGATACGTGGCCTCGTAAATCATTATAAATATCATCATTATGAATATAGAACCTCATAATGATCGACCTCTCAAATGATTTTGTAATATTGCCAAATTGTATGATCAACAACTTGTCAATTTTACAGACCAACACATCGATAGTTGACATTGTATCCTCCAAATATTTTTTGAGTCTTGCATGAGCGGACTCCACCCTATTAAAGTAAATATTAAAAGGAACAAGATACAAAACTGCATAAAAATTAATAATTAAATACAACAAATAAAATATAATACCTCTGGCTTGCACGACATCCAAAGTGCATGTAAGTATTCGTCCAAGCATACACAAATCATTCTTTATAAGGTGCTGGCCATGTGTGCCATAGATATTCTATCGCTTGCGGGTATGACATAAACTCATGCAACAATTCCTGCCATGCTTGTTGGGAATAATCAAAAGTCGATGCAGTATAAACTTTTTGTCAAGAGTTGCTAAATTTTTCACACTCAGCACCAATCATACTACTACAGTTTTTTATTACATTCAGATTTACATGCCAAATGCACAACATATGATGTGCACTAGGAAAAAATCAGCAATAGAAGACAATAATGCTAAATGCCCAAGTATATCAGCCGATCTTCTCGTCACTCATATAAGCAAACATAAGTGAATATGTTTGTTGAGTGGATGTGATACCAACAATCTCCAAGAGTGGAGCCCGGTACTCGTTTGTTTGGTAGGTGACATCAATTACTAACACAGTAGGAAGTTCGACATATAAGTCCATGCTAACTTGATGAATCCAAAGGATATCTGTAACTTCTTGGATATCTGGATTCGTATGATAAGTATGCAAATATCCTTTACGTAACAAAAAGAATTAATTAATAAATATTAAAAATCAATATATTTTGAAAATTTATTACAATGAAGAAATTAACTTTAGTAAGAAGTTGACATAGTGCATATTGGATAGTAATCAATGAACCTCTTTTTGTATTCCTTACTCATTGTAAACACTTGCAATATTTGTAGTATTTGTTGGGTCACGCTCTTTTAAAGAGCCAAGAATATGTCGTGGAGCAGTGATCTCGGCCAGTTCTGTGGCAATTTTTTTTTCTGGTTTTAGTCTTGATGGATACTCATGACCTTCCAAATATTGAACAAGCTCATGATTATGCTCTATGCACACAACCTTAATACCCCACATGACACTATACGGAGGAATTGGTACACCTTTGAGAAGAAATGGACAATTACACTTTTTTATACTGGTACGTGTTTGTAAATTTTCTCCAGGTTGAAGATACCTGGGTGGCTGGTATTCTACCCCACCAAATAAGAGTACATTTTGGAATTTTGTTACTAATTTTGTTGGCCGACTTATCAATAACTATTATAAAACCGTTTATAAGTCCGATCGCTTTTGCCTAGTTTGTCATATCATCCCTGCTTTGAAATATCTATACACAAAATAATTCAAATTATAACAAGCAAGAGTTGATAATTACAAAAAGTATTTACTTAGAAAACATACTCGATCTGTAGTAAACTCATCCATGGATTTGAAGGTAAAATGGAATTTGAAAAATTGGAGTAAAATAAAATATGAAAGAGAGAATTAAGTATCAGAAATTGTATTTATGCTCCTATTTATAATGTGAAGGAAGCAACATATCTTGAAAAAAAAAGAGAATCCAAAAATTTATGAAAATACAAGTCACAATTAAAAATAAAATCACTAATTCCCCCTCCCAACTTGACAAATAAGTCACAATTTATTGTGAAATGAGCAAAATATCTTGCAAAATGTGAAAAATCCAAAAATATACTATAATTTATGAAACGACAAGTTACAATTAAAAATAAAATCACTAGTCCCCCCTCTTCCAACTTGACAAATAAGTCACAATTCAATGTGAAATGAGCAAAATATCTTGAAAAATATAAAAGAGTAAAAAAAATATACTATAATTTATGAAAAGACAAGTCACAATTAGAAATAAAATCACTAATCCCCTCCCAACTTGACAAATAAATCACAATTCAATGTGAAATGAGCAAAATACCTTGAAAATATGAAAGAGTCCAAAAAACATACTATAATTTATGAAAAGACAAGTCACAATTGAAAATAAAATCACTAATCCCCCCTCTCCCAACTTACAAATAAATCACAATTCAATGTGAAATAAGCAAATACCTTGAAAAAATAGTCCAAAAATGTAGTATAATTTCTGAAAAGACAAGTCACAATTAAAAGTAAAATCACTAATTCTCCTCTCCCAACTTGACAAATAAGTGTTTTTAATAAATATATTTTATACAATATCGTTTTTTTAATGTACAGTGTTTTTAATAAAATATTTTCTGCATTTCTAATAAAGATATTTTATAATTTTTACATTAATATATTTTAATTAAAAACTATCTAAAATTAATAATATATCATACATAATAAAATTTAATAATTAAATGGTTGGTGTAGTACCAAATTTTCCGATTCGGCGGTTCTTAAGAGTAAATTAAATTAATTTCTACAGTAATGTAATTGTGATGGATTTATTATTTTTTTTAATAACCTATTCTGATGTAGACCTGACAATTCGTTCGTATTGTGTACTTTCGTGTACCAAAAGTCTAAATTCATACACGACACTAAATGAATTCGTGTCATGTCGTGTCGTGTACCACGCAAATTCGTGTCGTTTCGTGTCGTGTTTTCGTGTCAGGCACATAATATAAAATAAATATTAAAATATTATAAAAATAATAATTTTAATATTATAATATTATTTTTATATGTTTTAGTAGACGAAATGAAACGAATGGCAACGAAGACACGAATGTTTATACGAAATTTATGAAAGTTCACATTGTATTTTCAAATTTTAAAGTTTACTATAAACAGAATTCATAAAATATATATTTTTATTAAATTAAATATAAAATATTATATTTATTTATTTATTTATTTCGTGTCAATGTAGGTATGCGTGTACCCAAAGGGTAAACACAAATCCGACACTAAATCTCGGTCGTGTACTTTCGTGTTCGTGTATTTCGTGTCGTGTACTTAAAATGTAAACTCAAACACTAAATTTTCATGTCGTTTTCGTGTCGTGTTTTCGTGTCGCGTGATAAATTGCCAGGATTGAATTCGATGCCTTAAAACAAAGTTGCATAAGAAAGTGCCATTAAAAAAATGATTTTAAAGTCATGTGAATAATTAAAGTTGCAATACAAAAATGAAGTTGCAATTAAAAAAGGAAGATGCAATAGAATAAAAAAAAAAAAAAAAAAAAAAACTGGAGGTAAATAAATCCGTTGGAATTAAAAACTTTCTATCGCATGGTGAAGTAGACATTAATTCCATAGCCATTTCATTCATTACCGGAATGCTAATCCCATTCGTGAAAGATAGAAGGGTTGGAGACGGCGATTCGGCCATTTTCAGACGATGGCAGAGGATTTGGGGTGGTGGCTAGGATTAGCGTGGAAGATCCAACGACGGCGAAAAAGATATGGAGGTGGTGGTGATGGAAATGAATGAGGAATGAATGATTTATGTTTTTTTAGTGAATGAATGATTTATGGTTTTTTAGTGGGTGAATGAGCCGAGTAATCAGTGGGTATAAATGATTGGATAATTTTAAGTTAACGTGGGCTGATTATTGTGAAAGTGGGTTTTTGGCCCATTAGCTGGTATATAAATTTTTGATACTTTTATAAATACTAGATGTAATAGGATTTATTATATTGAGTGGTATGTATGATTATGTACCAAAATGAAAACAGTGCATTCTTTGTAGACGGCCCATTCAGATATAGGAGCACATTCTTCGCGGATAAAGAGAGTAAAAATACGTACAGTTGAATCTAACACTTATGCTTTGTTGTTTGGGTCCTTTATATCCACTTCTTTAACCCAAATATATATACTACAAAACATCCAAGCCTTAGTCCCAAAATAATTTGGGGTCGGCTAACATGAATCAAACTTTGAAACCGTCAATAATAGTTACATAAATAATATAAAAAGAAAAAAAAAAGGAAAAAAATAGAGAAAAAAGCAAATAGAAAAAAAGGAAAATGAATCTTAAAAAAAAAGAAAAAAAATGAAAAATCCTGAAAAATAAATTAAAAGATAATATAAATAAAAGAAAATAGGAATAAAATACAGATAAAAAAGAATCAGATTCCATCCACCATCCGTATTTTTTCCCGTCACATTTGCCTCTCTATTGCCATACTTTCTCCAATTCCAAGAAACCACATATCATTTTCAATCATCTTTATCCAAGTTTTATTGGGTCTTCCTCTACCTTTCACAATATTACTTGTTCCTCAACTTTCTAGCCTCCTCACCCGGGCATCAACAGGTCTTCTTCTCACATGACCAAACCATCGTAATCGATTATCCATCATCTTGTCTTCTATAGACGCAACTCTTACCTTCTCTCTAATCACCTCATTTCTGAGCCGATCCTTTTTTTATGACCACACATCCATCATAGCATACGCATCTCCGCCACATTCATCTTTTGCCATATAACATTGCAGGCCTAATTTTCGTGCGGTAAAATTTACCCTTTAATCTATGAGACATGTCAGGATCACATAAAACCCCTGTGGCACTCTTCCACTTCAACCACCTTGCCTTTATTATGTGAGCCACATTGCCATCTAGCTCTCCATCCTTTTGGATAATAGATCCAAGATACCGAAAGAAAGTGGATCCATGAACAACTTTCCCATCAAATGTGATCATCCCCGCCTCTCTATCACTGTTTTCGCTAAACATACACTCTATACATTCAGTCTTACTTCTGCTCAGCCTAAAGCCTCGAGCTTCCAAAGTATCCCTCCAAATTTCCAATTTCTGTTGCACTCCAACCTTCTGTTTAACCCAAATATTTATATTTATATTTAATCATATTTTATCAAATTCAAGTAAAATATTCAACTAAAAATATTAATATAATTACTCTCCACTCAATACATGGCCCAAAATTGAAAAAAAGTACCTACTTATTTAGGGTTTGTCGGTCTGCGTACAAAAGACAACATTGAAGAGAAAGATGAAGACGGTAGTGGCATGCGTTTTGCCGATGCCCCCTATAGTTAGTTATTACTCTTCTTCTTCTTTTGTTTCTTTTACAATTACAAATCACAAAACTCTATCCAACAACTGTATTTATGGACAACTAGCTAATTCTTCTCCAATTTATAATTTAAAGGTCAAAACTGGGCAAGATTGTTTTCACTATCTAACTCGATAGCAACTCCAAATTAATTTTGGTACTCTCTTCTATTTTCACCAATTCTATTCAGTTCGTTATGTAATATGCAAATTTAGTAATTTACATAACCTTAAATTGTGCCTTTAGTTGTGTTTATTCCTCTAATGCTAGGAATTTGCCATTTATTTCTAATTCTATGCTAATGGTAGGAAAATTACTTATTGGTTGGCCGGTGCCTTGCCTTGTTTCATATGCTAGGAATCTGCTATTTTGTTTTTTTATGATTCCACTTTGGTTTGATTTTGTGTCCGCCCAAGTTTTTGTATTCTCGTTATTTCTTGTAATGAATTGTGATGGTATACTATTTACTTGATAGTGTTTTCCCTAAGGTGGGAGATGGGTTTTGCGCCGCAGTTTTTTAACGAGGCTCCACATTACTTCACTTTGCTTCAAAAAAATTCGGAAATATATTAAGTTAAGTAAAGGCATATTTTTCAGGCTTCGTCTGGAGCCAATGAAATGCCAGGACCGACTTTGTACATGAAACTCCATGGTCGGAATAGCAATAAACCGCATATGTTGGCAAGATGAGTGCTGATCGTGATACTCATGTTGGAATCCAGGTGGAATGTGAGACGGGTTTGGTGGACATAGGGCTGTCCATGGGCCTGTGTAAGCTGTGCTACTGCACAGGGCCCTGCACAGAGCCCCGACCCAATCTCAGTTTTTAGGGCCCATATATAATAAGACACACACATATATATATATATATATATATATATATGTGTGTGTGTGTGTGTGTGGGTGGGTTATGTATTATTAGGGAGCGTAGCGCAGTGGCAAGTTAGTAGATTAGTTTTTTACTTTTTTATAGTTGAACACGAGTTCAACTCCCAGCATTATTTGTCTAATTTTTCACTTTTTTTTTACTTGCAAGTTGTTTCTTTTTATAATGCTTTAGAAAAATGATTTAATTAACTATATTACTTTCGGAATGTATTCAACCAAAAAATATATTGCTTTTAGCAAATATTTTTTGAATAAATATTTAAACATTTCCAAAAAATAAATCCATCATTTTAAGACTAAACTTAATTAAATTTACATTTGCTTTTTAATTATACTCGTTGATGATTTTGACCGCCACTATTATTTATGTAAAATTTCGTCACTAAGGGGCCCAATGTGATAAAAGTAAAGGCTAAATATTTAAAATTTGAGTAGTCTTTCAATTGTTTGGGACTGCTATGGGTGGACAAAGTTAAGGCTTTACTTTAGAGGTGTATTGCCTTTTTTTTTCCTGATTAGAGTTCCGCAGTTTTTTGTGTTTGCCGAATGTAAAACTAGGGAGGAGGGAGTGGTCTCGGGTAAGAGATTCGGGTACCCTTACCCGAGCGGTAACACCGCCGACACCATCTAGGGTACCAAATTTGGGTATAAAAATCGGTATGTGAAGCCGAGCGGTTGTAATGTTTTTTTTTTTTTTTTTAAGTTGTAGTTTCAATTTTTAAGTTGTAGTTTTTTTAAGTACTAGATGTTCCCCGGGGCGATGCACCGCATAAAATATTCTTTTATTAGAAAATAATTTCTCGATCTCTAAATTTATTTATGATGATTTTCGACATGAGTATTATATTAGCGTAATATTAATAAAAGACTTACTGAGTGTATTATGAGGTGTAATATAATTCAAGAAAGAGTAATATTAATAAAAGACTTACTGGGTTGAAAATTGTGAAGCAAAAATTAATTTGATATATTTTTATTAAAAATAAACTTGATTTAAAACTTATAAATATTTAAAATTTTAAGCTTAAAAAACAAAGAAGTGATTTTTTTATTGGTAGATGGGTGTAAGTTTTGGAATAAAACTGTAATACATATCTAGAATTTTTTTTTTTTTGGAAATTTAAGAATACATCTCTATATATAAATTTTATTTTAAAATAAAAAATAAAAAAATTTATAAAGTGACATGTGTCACGACTCTCTTTTAATAGAAGTATAGATTATGTAATGTTTTTTTTTAATGAAATGGTATGTTTTTATTTTAAATATTGTATGTGATTTTATGTATTGAAAAAAAAAAATCGGGTACTAGGTGACCACTCCCTCCACTTAGGGTAGTGTTAGGGTAAAATTGGGTAGTTTTGAGTTGAAGGGTTTTTATTGAATAGAGATGATGTGGCACCTAGGGTACTAGGTGACCACTCCCTCCTACCTTATTTGCTTTTGTATGTCCATATATGGGGCCGTTTTGCAGTATCAAATGTTTCTTGTGGGAATATACGTCTCACTTTTTATAATAGAATTCTTTTTTGCCACATATCTATTGATACTAGAATTATTGGATTCGACTTTTACTCGGGTTCATTCGAGTCAAATAATACACATCCGAATAAATTCGATTCGAATAATCAAGTCATAATGCATAAATTCGAGTAAGATTTACATTAGAGTAACAATTCTAGTCATATCTTCAAATTCGAGTAACATATTCGGGTAAGTATTTTCGAGTAAAGTAGTTATACGGACCTACTCGAGACAACTATTTTCAAGTAATAATTCGAGTCACTTTTTGTATATGAGTAACACCATTAAACAAGTCACATCTAGTAATCAGTCACAATATATAAATTCGCGTACGACTTATATTCGAGTAGTAATTCGAGTCATCTTTGAGTAGACAATTCTGAGTCACTTTCCGTTCGCGTTTCAGCCGAATATAAGAAAATCCGAGACAAACACCACCTTCACTCAAATAACATTTACGAGAGAGTTCAAAACAAGAGATACGAGTGAATTAATTCGAGTAACATCAAAACTTTCTAGTAACTATATTCCTCGAATGGCAATTTCGAATTCTTCCCCATGTGACATATCCGACTCGATCAGGAATATTCCTACTCCGTAGATCCTTCTCACAAGGATCTACTAGACTGGACATCAAATAATGAACCACAATGTTGTACCGGCTAGGTCAAACTACACCCGAATTAGACTGACAAGGTTAAAAAATATAATAAACGGACCAACAAGGTCACTCAACACCATAAGAAACACAAAACACACATAAACTCCATTACAAACTCGTCCTCATACAAAGGTTAAAATATAGCAGTGGAATTAGAATTACAACTCAACAATGCGGACTCTGTGACATCTCCCTTGAATCACGAGTACCAAAATGCATAAAGGATTTTCACCCCCAGATTGGAGGTTAGCGCTGGAATCACTAGTGCAAGTATTCGAGCTATACAAAAATATACCACGTAAATATCAATCACGAATCTGACAATGACAGTCATTCATACAGAGTTCTCGATAGTACTTACATTACAAAAATAAACTCAAGTCTTTGAAAATATTTCAGCAATCTTAGGAGTTTTGTAAATGAAAAGTCATTGGGATCTTAAGTCTTAGTTCACAAAATCGCAAGGGTTGCCATCCATTAGATGGGTTGGTGTTGGACACCACTTTATAAAGAATAATAAAGTAGAGTATATGGGTTGCCACCTATTGAACTTTGTAAAGAACTTAATCACCATTATGAAGATCGAACCATGATTTCTAGATTCAACGAGGGAGTGCGGCATGCCGATAAAAATAATGGGAAACGAGTTATGAATATAAAAAATCCTTAAACTATATACCCGGGTCATAATTTACAATCACTAATTCATTTGGGTTTAATTTCTCCAGTCAAATAAACAAACTCCCAGAATGACTTTAAATCCACTTGCAATATTACATGAAAGAACACCCTTAGTGGTCTTAACTTTGGGGTCTGGTTTCGGAATTTCAGGATTGTCCTCAACATGGAATACTAGGACATGTCTTAGAGGGGAACATTCAAGCACCTCCTGTTAGAACCCGAGCCAATCAGGAAGATGCCAACACACATGAGAAATGGATGAAATATAACATCAAGGTGCAAGGGTACATGATGGGCTCCATGAATAATAAGTTGCAACATGCCCATGAAAAGATGATATTTTTGAGAGCCATCTTAGCACACCTGGCTTACCTCTTGTGAGCACAGCTGGACTACTAGATATAAAATATCTAAGCAGTTGTCCTGCATCAGGATAAAGGAGAGTGAGAGAGTTGGGGACCACATCCTCAAAATAATCTCGACGGAAGCTCTCGATTTTCAGATGCATGCTTCTCTTCGAACTGATCTTATCTTGGAGTCTATACCTAACTCCTTTTCTCAATTTGTCATGAGCTTTAATTGCAATAGGATTGCATATAACATGGTTGGGCTCATGAATGAGTTGACAATTGTCAAGTCTCAAATGAAGACAAAGGGAAAAGAGTCCACTCATATAATTTATTACGGGCCTTGGAGGTCTAAAGATAAAAATCGAAAGAACAAGAAGCAGTTTAAGCTTAAATATGGGGTTGATAAGAGAAAGGGCAAGGACGTGATGGTTCTAAAAAGCAATAGGGCCAAGCCAATGGATAAATGCCTCAAATGCGGTGAATTGACTACTGGAGTAGGTACTGTCCTAAGCTAAAAGGCGCTTCATGTTCCAAACTTTTAGTTTTGGAAATAAATTATCCTGTAACTAAATATTTAACTTCATTGATTCTATATTCGGGTGCTAGTTCTCAGATTTGTACAATGAATCAAGATTTGGAACGAAGTAGAAATCTTGAAGCTGTAGAAGTGACTATAATAGTCGAAAGTGAAAATAGTGTCAAGGATACTGACATTGGATCCCTTAAGTTGGATTTAAAATCTAGTTTTATTCTTACTTTAGATGACGTACTTGTTTTGCCCAAGAGGAATAAAAATATTTTATTAATTCTGGTCATGGACCGAAAATGATTTTTATTTCTTTATTGGTGATGGGTCTTACCATATTTATTTTAGAAATAAATTAGTTGGCAATACAATATTATTGAATGGTCTATACCATCTAAATCTAAAGATAAAACTATTGTGAGTACTGTAACTAGGTAACATGGTATGGAAGATACCAACCAAGCACTTAAATGGCATCTTAGACGTGATCATGCTGGTCAGACCAAGGTTCATAAAATAGAAAAAGATGGACTTACGGGTTCATTGGGATCAGATCCCTATACTAGTTGTGAATAGGGGTGTAAATGATGCGAGTCGAGCTCGAGTATCAGTATACTCGACTCGAACTCGATGGACATTTTTCAGGCTCGAACTCGACTCGAAAACTCATGAGTAGTAGAGAATCAAACTCACCTCGAACTCAAAATCAATTTTCTAAACTCGAACTCGAGCTCGAACTCGTTTGGAGCTCGAAAAAAGCTCGAACTCGAATCAAGCTCGAACCAAACTCGAACTCGAATCAATTTCTTTATTTCTTGGGCCGACCTTAGACAAGCGCCTCTCTTTTATGAGCAATGGAGATCAACATGGGACATGGACTTTCTTGATTGCCGAAAGACTCCATCCAAGTTAGCAATTTTTCCAATCCCCTGCCCTCTTTTTTTACAGAGCCACATTTCCTTTACTTTTTTCATTCCCCTCGGCTGTTGCACGATACGCCTCATAAGGAACTTTGAGATGAAGGATATGGGTGGATCAACTCCCAGTTACTTTTTCCTTCCCCTACATCCATGTAAGCAATTTCTTTACTTATTTCCCCTTTTCCTTTCCACAACATGACTTAACAACTTCATTTTTTTTAAAAGCAAACTTCTTCATAATTCTTTCTAAATTGATTAAAAAAACTCATAATGCCCAACTCCAATGATTTCTCCATTATAAATATTCTAATTGAATTTAATCTATTAATAATTTGTTTACATTATATTTTATAAAACTAATTATACATAAAAAAATCGAGTATCTCACGAGCTTATCGAGTCGAATATCGGTTAGCTCGACTCGACTCATTTGTATATCAAGTCGAGCTCGAGTTCGATTCGAGCCTACTTGAGTCGAGTGTTGACCAAGTTTTGACAGAGTCGATCTCGAGTAGCTCGCGGGTTGTCTTGTCTCATTTACACCTCTAGTTGTGAATCCTTTCTTAAGGCAAAATGACTAAGTATCTTTCAAATGGACTTTTGAAAGAGCCACTGAAATTTTTGGATAAGTGTATACCAGCATGTGTGGCCCTTTTGAAGCGATATTATATGGATTTTAGTACTTCATTACATTTACTCATGACCATAATAGGTATAGGTTTATGTACTTAATGAAACATAAATCCGAAGCCTTTAAGGCCCTAGTAGAAAATCAAACTGGTCATCAAAGTAAGCAACTTCAGTCAGATAGAGGCAGCCAGTATATGAGTATCGAGTTTGATGAGTTCTTAAAATAACAAGAGGTAGTATCACAATATATACCTCCAGCAACACCACAACTAAGTGGTGTATCAGAAAGAAGGAACCAGACCTTGTTGGACATGGTTCGCGCGACGCTTAAATCCATTGATCTATGGGGATACTCGCTCCTTCTTACTGCTTGCATCTTGAATAGATATCCTTCTAAATCTATTCCTCAGACTCCACATGAGATGTAGAGAGGTAGGAAATCGAGCCTTAATCCTATTATGATTTGGGAATATCCCGTCTCAATTCAATCCACTAAAGAATTAATATTACACTTCCAACCCAAATCCTTATTTACGAAATCGCGCTCCTTAATTAAATATATTATTTTTTGTATTTAAGATATCGAATGTCCATTAATTAGTTTAAGCTACTGACAATTTTAATTAATTAATTTATTATCCAAGAGTCGTACCACTCCTTTATTACTATATCGGAATTAAATCTACATGCAGGATTTAATATAATAATCATTATTGAGCTCCTCAAGGGGACATCATCCACGAGCATGATTCGGGACACGATTTCTAGTTATAATAATAATAATTATCATATAAATAATATTATTTCCCAAGATATGAAGCATATTGAGTCAATCTCTGTGACTCTCACCCATGGTAAATCAAAGCAATAATTATTATAAACACATTATTAAATATTATATAGTCAGAATTAAGATATATTATCCGAGATTTACGTTCTATTTTAAGTCATTATAGAAGACACTATCTCACTGCGATCCAGTTCAACATAAGCAAATACGCTAATGCATGCTAATAGTCATGACCAACAAATCTCAAGCATACATTACAACCTTTCATATAATTTGTCTAGTAATTATATAGGTTGTGAACTATTATATTATTTTATAAGGCACCGAAATGTGATCTTTTGTGTGACACCAACTCACCACATTATCTACAATATAAAATACATAGACAATACATTTGCATAACCATAACGTGAATAAATATGCAAAAAATGTGATAAAATGTAATTAAATATTCTCATAGGTAGTTACAGGGAAATAAGGTAATGCAAGCATAAAGTATGCTTTGCAGTATACTACCCTAACAATCTCCCATTTATACTCAAAGTATGCTTTTACGTATACTACTCTATTACATAGTCTATCATATCTCTCACTTATACTCAAAGCAATGCTGACATACATCGTAATCTCATTCCTTCCACATGCCCTTCAAAAACTTTTGAGGGTAAGCCTTTTGTGAAAGGATCCGCAAGATTATCTTCCGATGCAACCCTGACTATAACTACATCTCTTTTATTTACTAAGTGCCGTATGATATGGTACTTGCAGTTGATATATTTACTTGCCCTGTGGGCTCGTGGTTCCCTCGAATTTGCGACTGCACCCGTATTATCACAGTAAAGTGTAATACCTTTTGGCAAATCAAGAATCACATCTAAGTCCTGCAGGAAGTACTTGAGCCATACCGTCTCTTTGGCTGCCTCAGAGGCTGCCACACACTCGACTTCCATGGTAGAGTCCGAGATGCATTTCTGCATCACACTCCTCCAACTAAAGGCTCCACCTCCCAGAGTAAACACATAACCTGAAGTAGACTTGGAATTTTCTTTGTCTAATGAAAAATCCGAGTCATTATAACCCACTGGACATAGGTCATCTGATTGATATATTATCATATACTTCCTAGTCCTTCTCAGGTACTTGAGTATGTGCTTTACAATAATCTAGTATCCCGGTCCAGGGTTCGACTGATATGTACCAGCCATGCCTACGGCATGACAGATATCTGGGCAAAGCATATCATACATGAGGCTTCCCACTGCTGACGCATAAGGGACCAGCTGCATGTCATCTACATATCCTTAGATAGTTGAATTCTATATCTGTAAGGTAGAAAACCTTTCTTGGAATTCTCCAAGCTAAACCGCTTTAACGCTGTATCGATATAGTATGCCTGAGATAAGCACAACATCCTTTCTTCCGATCACAAAATATCCTGATCCAAAGAATGTGTCCCGCTTCTCCCAGATCCTTCTTATCGAACTGCTCAGACAGCAATACCCATACGTCCGACAACTCTTTCACGTTGTTTTCCATCAGAAGGATATCATCTACATACTCTACAAGAAACACCAGCACATTTCCATCACATTTTATATACACACAACTCTCACTCAGACATTGGACAAATCCATATGACCGGACAACCTCGTAAAATCGAGTTTTCCAAGATCTTGATGCTTGCTTAAGTCCATAAAATGATCTCTTAAGCTTGCCACTAATTGCTCTTCTCCTTCAGCAATGAATCCCTCTGGCTGGCGCAGGTAGACCTCCTTGTCTACAGTCTTGATATCCATTTGCCAAATCTCCATATCTAAATGTGCAGTTATAACTAAAAGAATCCAGATTGACTTAAGCATGGATACTGGCGAAAAGTTTCATCGTAATGGATGCCCTCCTTCTGAGTATATTCTTTCGCTACAAGTCTTGATTTGAAGGTCTCAACCTTCCTGTCAACTCATTTATTTCGCTTGTATCCCATCAGATAGTTCTAGTAGCTTCTACACTTGATTGGAATCCATAGATCCCATTTGTGATTCCATTGATATTTTCTAAGAGCCATCATCTTTTTCTTAGATTGCCTCCTTGTAAGTACAGGGATCTGATTCATCTTCGCCTGGGATTAAGTCTGAAGACTTTCCCACGCCTAAGAATCATTTCGGTTGACGAACAACCCAGCCACTACGATGAGACAAATACTGAGTTGGTGTAAAAGTCTTAAAATTGATATGTGGAGCAGCGTTGGTACTTTCACGATTGGTATAGATGGACTCTCGCTCCTCAACTCTTCCAGAATTATTTCCCTCATGGGCTTGTGACTAATCAAATAATCCTATTCCAGGAATCGGGCATTGGTGCTAACAATGACCCTCTGATCTTGGGGACTATAGAACAAGCCACCCTTTGTTCCCTTAGGGTTTCCTACAAACACTCGTACCTTTGTACGAGATGCCAACTTATTAGTATCCTTATTAAGCACATGTGCTGGAGTACCCCAAATTCGAACATGTCCTAGACTGGACTTCCACCCATCCTACAGTTTTGTGGGTGTTTTTGGAGCTGATTTCAAAGATACCCGGTTTAGTATGTACGCCGCTGTTTCCAAGGCATACCCCCAAAACGAAATAGGTAAATCTGGGTAACTCATGATTGACCTAACCATATCTAAAAGAGTATTATCCCTTCTCTCAGCAACACCATTTTGTTATGGATTTTTCGGAGCAGTGAGCTGGGACTTAATCCCCTCATTCGCAAAAAAATCCAAAAACACTCCACTAAGGTATTCGCCACCACGATCAGATCGTAGTGACTTAATATTCTTCCCATGATGCTTCTCCGTTTCAGCCTTGAAATCTATGAACTTGTCAAAGGCTTCAGACTTACATTGCTCAAATAGATGTATCCATATCTCGAGTAATCATCTGTAAACGTGATGAAGTATTCTAAACCACCCATATCCTGGATGCTCATTGGACCACATACATCAGTATGAACTAATTCTAACACGTTCTCAGCACGGTTTTATTTGGTTTTAAAACCCATTTTTTTGTCATTTTACCTTCCAGACATGATTCACAAATTGAAAATGACTCAACTTGGAGGTCATCCAATATGGGCGATCATCTACCAATCTCTGAATCCTTCTAAGGTTTACATGACCCAATCGTAAATGGCACAAATATGTTTGATTTATGCTTGAAGGTTCTTTTCTCTTTTTAGGTTTAGGCTAAGAGTTAAGCGATTTATTTTTATACATGGGAGTTGGTGCAGTATTAATGACATATAGTCTATCAATATAGATACCTTTGCAAATATATTCACCGTTTCATCTAATAATAGCATGACTATTAAAATAAACTGAATAACCATCACAACCCAATTTAGAAACTGAAAGTAAATTCATTCTAAAATCAGGTACCAATAGTACATTATTTAGGACCAATATCTTATCACTAATCTCCAACTGCACGTCTCCCACTGCTACAGCATAAGCCTGGAATAATCGCCCCAGTTAATGGTGATCGCGCCCGCACTATGCCACTTGGTTACCTAAAAACCATGCGAGTCAAAGCAAACATGATTAGTGGAGCCTGAATCTACTATCAGTATACATGGGATCTTGTGCAATATTAATGACATACAGTCCACCAGTATAGATACCTTTGCAAATATATTCACCGTATAACCATCAGAACTTTATTTAGAAACTGAAATTAAACTCCTTCCTAAAATCAGGTACCAATAATACATTATTAAGAACTAATATCTTGTCACTAATCTTAAATTGCACGACTCCCACTGCCACAGCCATAAGCCTGGAATAATCGCCCCAATTGATGGTGATCTACCCCGCACTAAGTTGCTTTGTTACCTGAAAACCATGCGAGTCAAAGCAAACATGATCAGTGGAGCATGAATCTACTATCCACGAAGTGGTAGAACAAGCTTCCAAATATGTTTAGACTATTAGTGCGCGAGACAGAACTTTCTTAAGAGCAGGGCAGTCCGCTTTAAAATGTCCTTTCTGACCGCACTTGTAGTACTTTCCGTTGCCTTTTTATTCGCCTCAGGATGAGGAGCCTTTTATTTTACCTTGAGAGTTGCCACTTGCTTCTTGCCCACTTGTTTCTTCTTCTTTCCCCACTTGGGTTTAGAAGTTGAAACACCAGTTGCCACAAGAACTTGATTCCCTTGTCTGAAGAGTCCTTCTGTAGCTTGAAGCTCTGTCCGCAATTCCGCCAAGGTATATTCCCTATGATTCATGTTGTAGTTTAGGCGGAACTGCTCAAAGCTTCTTGGTAAGCTGCCTAGGATGATATCGACCTGCGTTTCTGCATCGATAGTGTAATATCCGGATTTATTATTGTGTATTTCATCTGTTTTGAACCCTGTATTATTCAGAATTGTGATATCGATAATTGAAGTATGATATTCTCGTATTTGAACCCTTGTACATGAGTATGGCAACATATAAATTTTCCCATGCAAATACGTGATAACGTACGCTAACAAGGATAGCTTAACGTATGTTATCTGTCAGAATTAGCGTACGCTACGAATGTAGCTTAGCGTGCGTTAATCAGTCAATTATTGAGCTGGGCGGCTAGCACATGCGCCAGCCGGACGTGGGTCCGGATAAGATTCCCGCGGGCGAACCTGGACAGATTTGGAGTCAACGCTAATTAGCGTGCGCTAAGGATTTTGCGATAGCATGTGCTAAATAACGTACGTACAGAAATGCTATAAAAGGGACACCAACCCATTTTACTTGGTTTACATTTCCTTCACCTGTCCTTCGTTCTTGAGAGACCAGAGAGCCTTATATCCTCCTTAAACACACTTAGACCACTTCTTTTTGATCATTAAAGATTGGATGTCACTTGTGATTGATCATTGAAGTGGAGAAACACCTTGGATTGGCATACAAACAACCGGAGTTGGATTCTACCTTTTTGACTCGGTGTTATCTTCATCTTAAGGTATGTTAATTCTTTCTCCAGTCTTAGATTCGTGTTCTGAAGAATAAGATGAATCATGCTATCAAGATATTGAGTTCCATTGGTGAATTATTCAAACAAATATCATGTTTAGATGATGGAATGATTATGCTTATGATATCGTCGTTGAACATCGTAGTTGGAATTGGTAGTTCACCTTTAAGATGAAGTCTGAATGTATTACGACAATGGAATCTAGTGCATCAACCTGAGATCACCGAACTTCACATGAGAATGATAATCGAGTTGAATATAAGAATTGGGATGATATTCATTTCCTTGAATTCAAAGATGATTGAATCCATAAGATCATTCATAAGTTATGAATATGACATGTAGACGGATAACGTACGTTAATCACTGAGGAGTTCGTAAGTTTCATCACCGTTAGAACAGTCTGCTGCCCAGTAGTGAAACTGCCATGCACGCTTAGCATACGCTAATCTATGTAGATTAACGTACGCTATCGGGCATGTTTAGCGTACGCTACGTTTGGTACGTAACGTACGTTATGTCATCAGGCGAGTCAGTCGGCTGATCAGAGAGGACTGTCGATACATAGTTAGCGTACGCTAGACTTCGTTGTTTACGTGCGCTAACGAGCAGGCTTAACGCACACTACATAGAATACGTAGCGTACGCTAAGCAGTTCAGGCAGATTACGTTTTATGAACTTTCGGCCGTAAATTGGATTGTTAGACATTCGTACGATGTGAGATGAATTCTATATTATTTCTTTTGTTAAGTTTCGAGCTTAGCAACGTGTTTAATCAAAGGGGACGACCTTCGAGCATTTTGATATTCGTGGAAGTCTTTCTTGTCATCAAATCAAGGCAAGTACCTTAATTGTTTTACATATTGATGTTATATATATTGTCGTGCATATATGTCGTTGTTGTATGTCCACCTTGTATAGGAGAAGACTCGTTGGTATTTTGTCATTTACGTTATTATTATTCTTCGTGAGATGTTGAATAATATGTTGTGGTACTTGTACTAGCATCGTTGTGTTAGCCCCTTCGGGGGTGAACATTTGTTTATGTTCAGGATCCAGGAGAGCGGGGAAACAACCACTGGAGCTGCACGACGACGAGGGTGCAGAGTGATGTTCCGGCCGGGTTTATTGTCCATTGTTGGTTATTTTAATAAGTACTCGAGTACGTCGTAATTTGTGATGTTTGGATTTTAGTGATGTATTAATATTCTCCATTTGGATATTTGTATTCCCAGTATTGAACCAGAACTGTCATATTTTATTTCACTGATTTCATAATTTAGTATCTGTTATTGTCTTTTCCTTTATTCAGCCTTGTAAATTCTTATGTAAAGAATTTACGGTACTGTAATATTCCTGAATATATCGGGAGTGTTACAGAATATGGTATCGGAGATAAGATTATGGATATCTTGGCCATTGGGTTAAAATAGGGGTCGTACACGTCTTTTGAGGTAACCGGCCGTGAATAACATCACTGTATTGCCTACGTCTTCGTGCGAACGGTGGTTGTAAGTTCCTAAACTCTATCTCGGCCTTTTCATGTTGTATCTCTTTATACTTGAACATTAGAACGATATTGTTTCCTGTATATTGAGTATTTATGCTTACAGTATGTTGAGAGGTGGACGTGGACGTGGTCGCGGTCGCGGATGCGGACGAAGGAATGCAGAAAGAGAAGCTTCGCCTTCTAATCAGGCCAGCCACAGCTCAGGCGAGCCGCAAAGATCTATTAATAATGAACCAGAACCTGCTGTGCCTGAAATCCTTTGTCAGGTGGTGAACTAGATGACTCAGTTCGCCCAGGTCGTGGACCGAATGCAGGTGGCGGTGGGATTACAGCAGGGAGATAGACAGCAATGGATCCCAGACATGGGAAATCGAGGCGACCGATCGCTGTAGGAGGTGGCAAAGATGCAACCACCCAAATTCGACGGCTTTTCTGAGACTCCCACATGGGACCATTGGTTGAAGTAATTGGAGAAAATTTTTGCCGGATTAATTGCCCAGACGACCGGAGAGCCTCTATTGCTCAGTACTTTCTGATAGGGGAAGCATCCGGGTGGTGGGAAGCCATCCGGATCAGACCATGATGCCGATCGGATGAATTTAAATTGATGATGGAAGCTCAGTATTGCCCTCGTCCTGTGAGGGAAGCCAAAGTTCGGGAGTTTTTCTCCGCTCAGCCTTCAGATGTTCCAGTATCTCAGGCAATTAAGACGTTTAACCAGCAGCTGACATTTGTTCGACATCTGGTCAGAACAGATGCAAAAATGATGATCCATTTTGATATGAGAATGAAACCAGAAATCCAGAGGTACATGTCCGGTTTTGAATGTACCACTCTCCGTCAATATCAGGATAAAGCATTGGCGTATGAAATCAAGGAAGCAACAATGGAGAAATTTACAGAATCCAAGAAGCAGAAAGTCTCTGGTAGTTTCACAGAGCACAAGAGCAGCAGGCCCCGCAAGGCCCACTCATCCTTCCATTCGTTTAAGAAAACTCCGCACCCATCCAAGAGCGGAAGGAACTTTGGAGCAGCATCAACCACGACGGATGTCACCAGGAAATGCTTTAACTGTGCCCAGACAGGGCACTATCGACGGAATTGCCCTCTACCTGCCGTGACTTGTTTTGATTGTGGTCGAGAGGGACATTGTGCGGTGTTCTGTGAAGAGGCTACAAAGTCTTTTAGAGCCCGTACACCACAGCCAGTTCAGAAGGAAGCCAGTATCCAACAAACGCAGCAAAGTGTTCAGATGCCTCAGAATTTTGGCCTCGGACGAAGCAGAGGACAGTGGGACCGAAAGGGTACATCGAGTGCCGGATCTGTTCCCCCGCGTCTGTACGAGATGAGGAGAACAGGCGATCAGGATGCTTCTGTCGCATCAGGTACTGTTCAGATCCTTTCCCAACCAATTAGCGTTTTATTCGATACAGGAGCTACACATTCATTTATATCCTTGTCTTGTGTAAATCGTTTTAATATTTCTGGTTTTCATGATTGTGAACCTTATGTTGTGGGTTTAACGAGCGGAGAAAGGATTGTTGGAAACTTAGAATCTAGATATTTCTCTGTATCGTTTGGAGGCAGAGAGTGGCTCTCAAATTTGATTGTGATAGAAATGCAAGGAGACGACCTGATACTCGGAGATGATTGGCTTAATCGATATGGAGCTATTGTAAACTACCGAAAGAGGAATATCTCGCTGATCGCTGACGATGGTTCCGAAATACTGTTTGAAGGATGGAAACCAGGAAGCTCAGGAAAGATGATCAAGGCGATAAAAGCTGTCAAATTGTTGAAACAAGGCTGTACCGGATATTGGTGCTATGCAATGAAGAAAGAAGACGAAATTGTGGAACTTTCATCCATTCCTGTGGTGAACGAATTTTCGGATGTATTTCCTGACGAGTTACTGGACTACCTCCACAACGGGATGTAGAATTCACCATCGAGCTGGAACCCAGAGCGACACCAATTTCTAATACGCCGTATCGTATGGCACCTACTGAGATGTACGAACTAAAAAAGCAACTGGAGGAGTTACTGGACAAAGGCTATATCCAGCCAAGCGTTTCGCCTTGGGGAGCACCAGTTCTTTTTGTCCGGAAGAAGGATGGATCGCTTTGACTGTGTATTGACTATCGAGAACTGAACAAGATGACGATTAAGAACAAGTATCTGTTGCCATGGATTGATGATTTGTTTGACCAGTTACAAGGAGCAACGGTGTTTTCTAAAATCGACCTGAAATCAGGATATCATCAGCTGAGGATTAAGGAATCTAATGTTCCGAAATCAGCGTTCAAAACTCGCTACGGACACTATGAGTTTGTAGTGATGCCGTTTGGTCTCACTAACGCACCTGCTGTATTCTTGCAATTGATGAACCGAGTGTTCATCGAATATTTGGATAAATTTGTGGTTGTGTTCATTGATGACATTCTAGTGTATTCTAAGAGCCCGAAAGAGCATGCACAACATTTACGGATTGTGTTAGACCTGTTGAGGAATGAACAATTGTACGCCAAACTTTCTAAGTGTGAATAATGGCTAAAGGAAGTAATGTTCCTCGGCCATGTGGTATCAGCTGAAGGAGTCCGAGTAGATCCTCAGAAGATCGAAGCAATTATGGATTGGAAGCCTCCAAAGAACGTGAAAAAAGTCCGGAGTTTCTTAGGACTTGCTGGATATTATCGTCGGTTCATGGAAGGGTTTTCCAAAATTACCCGCCCACTTACTCGACTACTGCAGAAAACTCAAAAGTTTGAGTGGAATGAGTTATGCCAAAATAGCTTTGATGAATTGAAGAAGAGATTGACGACGGCACCGATTTTAGCACTCCCACGGGGAACTGGAGGATTTATAGTTTACAGTGATGCTTCGAACCAAGGACTCGGATGCGTATTGATGCAGAATGATAAGGTGATCGCTTATGCGTCACGATAGCTGAAACCTTATGAAGTGAATTACCCAACGCATGATTTGGAGCTAGCAGCAGTAGTTTTTGCTTTGAAAATCTGGAGTCATTATCTGTACGGGACTCACTGCCAGATCTTTACGGATCACAAGAGTCTCAAATACATCTTCAGTCAGAAAGAGTTGAACATGCGGCAAAGAAGATGGCTGGAACTTATTAAGGACTATGACTTAGAGATTCTTTATCATCCAGGCAAAGCAAATGTAGTGGCCGATGCACTTAGCCGCAAACCTGTTTCTATTCAGATGATGGAGACTCTGACCTCCCAGCTCAGCATTCAACGAGAGATGATTCGAGAAGGAATAGAAGTATGGTTGCAAAGAGTCCAAGGACAACTGTGCGTGATGGAAATAACTTCATCGTTAACCGAAGAGATCAAATCTAAGCAAGCAGATGATCCTTTGATGATTCGGTTACGTGAAGAAGTGATCAAGGGAAAGGCCCCCGGATTCGTAATTCATGATGATGGAGTTTTGAGATTTCAGAATCGACTTTGCGTTCCCGATGTCGATGATCTGAAACAGACGATTATGAAGGAAGCTCACAGCACGCTCTATTCTATCCACCCGGGTACCAGTAAGATGTATAAGGACTTGAAGCAGAACTTTTGGTGGGGCAACATGAAGAAAGATGTAGGGGATTATGTTTCGAAATGTTTGACTTGTCAGCAGGTTAAGATCGAGCATCAACGACCTGCCGGAATGCTGAAGCCGCTCCCGATTCCTGAATGGAAGTGGGAGGACATATCGATGGACTTTATCACTAATATGCCGAGAACTAAGATAGGAATGAACATGATTTGGGTGATAGTTGATCGTTTAACCAAATCGGCTCATTTTCTAGGCATTAAAGACACTTGGGGACCAGAGAGGTTAGCACGAGTATTTATTTCAGAGATAGTCTGATTGCACGGTACGCCGAAGACCATTATTTCTGACCGAGACGGTCGCTTTGTATCGCATTTTTGGAGAGCAGTTCATAAAGCCTTGGGGACCGAGTTGAACTTCAGCACAACTTATCATCCACAGACAGACGGACAGTCTGAGAGGACTATTCAAACAGTGGAATACATGCTGAGGGCTTGTGCCTTAGACTGGTCAACGGATTGGGAAGTTCATCTACCGTTGATTGAATTCACCTACAACAATAGTTGGCATGCTTCCATTAAGATGGCACCATTTGAGGCATTATACGGGAGGAGATGCAGATCGCCCCTATGTTGGGACGATTCATCAGACTTGATCGGGACGGAACCGGAATTGATCGTGCAGACACGAGAAAAGATAGCCTTGATTCGCGAAAGGCTGTTGACCGCCCAGAGTCGACAGAAATCTTACGCAGACGTATGCCACTGCCTATTGGAATTCAGTACTGGAGATCACGTACTTTTAAAGGTTTCTCCTACTCGGGGAATCTTTCATTTCGGAAGAAAGGGGAAGTTGAGTCCAAGATATATCGGACCGTTCGAAATTCTTGAGAGAGTTGGGGAATTAGCATACAGATTGGCATTACCGCCGTCATTGAGCCATGTTCATAACGTGTTCCACGTATCCCAGATACGGAAGTATATACCAGACCCTAGTCATGTCATTGATTTCGACGAGATCGAAGTCGCTCAAGATGGCACATTTGAAGAGAGACCGATCAGGATACTCGAGAGTCGAGTTAATCAATTGAGGAACAAACTGATCGCTTTGGTCAAGGTTCAGTGGTCACGCCACGGAGTGGAAGAAGCCACTTGGGAAACGAAAGATATCATGCGGTCCAGATATCCAGAGTTATTTACGTCTTGAGTTTCGGGACGAAACTCCTTTTTAGTAGGAGAGTATGTAATATCCGGATTTATTATTGTGTATTTCATCTGTTTTGAACCCTGTATTGTTCAAAATTGTGATATCGATAATTGAAGTATGATATTCTCGTATTTGAACCCTTTTACATGAGTATGGCAACATATAAATTTTCCCATGCAAATACGTGATAACATACGCTAACAAAGATAGATTAACGTACGTTATCCGTCAGAATTAGCGTACGCTACGAATGTAGCTTAGCGTGCGTTAATCAGTCAATTATTGAGCTGGGCGGCTAGCACATGCTCCAGCCGGACGTGGGTCCGGATAAGATTCCCGCGGGCGAACCTGGACAGATTTGGAGTCAACGCTAATTAGCGTGCGCTAAGGATTTTGCGATAGCGTGCGCTAAATAACGTACGTACAGAAATGTTATAAAAGGGACAACAACCTATTTTACTTGGTTTACATTTCCTTCACGTGTCCTTCGTTCTTGAGAGACCAGAGAGCCTTATATCCTCCTTAAACACACTTAGACCACCTCTTTTTGATCATTAAAGATTGGATGTCACTTGTGATTGATCATTGAAGTGGAGAAACACCTTGGATTGGCATACAAACAATCGGAGTTGAATTCTACCTTTTTGACTCGGTGTTATCTTCATCTTAAGGTATGTTAATTCTTTCTCCAGCCTTAGATTCGTGTTCTGAAGAATAAGATGAATCATGCTATCAACATATTGAGTTCCATTGGTGAATTATTCAAACAAATATCATGTTTAGATGATGGAATGATTATGCTTATGATATCGTCGTTGAACATCGTAGTTGGAATTGGTAGTTCACCTTTAAGATGAAGTATGAATGTATTATGACAATGGAATCTAGTGCATCAACCTGAGATCACCGAACTTCACATGAGAATGATAATCGAGTTGAATATAAGAATTGGGATGATATTCATTTCCTTGAATTCAAAGATGATTGAATCCATAAGATCATTCATAAGTTATGAATATGACATGTAGACGGATAACGTACGTTAATCACTGAGGAGTTCGTAAGTTTCATCACCGTTAGAACAGTCTGCTGCCCAGTAGTGAAACTGCCATGCACGCTTAGCGTACGCTAATCTATGTAGATTAACGTACGCTATCGGGCATGTTTAACGTACGCTACGTTTGGTACGTAACGTACGTTATGTCATCAGGCTAGTCAGTCGGCTGATCAGAGAGGACTGTCGATACATAGTTAGCGTACGCTAGACTTCGTTGTTTACGTGCGCTAACGAGCAGGCTTAACGCACGCTACATAGAATATGTAGCATACGCTAAGCAGTTCAGACAGATTACGTTTTATCAACTTTCGGCCATAAATTGGATTGTTAGACATTCGTACGATGTGAGATGAATTCTATATTATTTCTTTTGTTAAGGTTCGAGCTTAGCAACGTGTTTAATCGAAGGGGACGACCTTCGAGCATTTTGATATTCGTGGAAGTCTTTCTTGTCATCAAATCAAGGCAAGTACCTTAATTGTTTTACATATTGATGTTATACATATTGTCGTGCATATATGTCGTTGTTGTATGTCCACCTTGTGTTGGTCCGACGGGATCATCGGGGGATCTATGCGAGCGTGCGCTGAATCATCAGATGGGTTTTTCCACCACGGGTTGGTCTGACGGGATCATCGTGGGTTCTAGGCAGTGAACGCTGGATCATTGGAATTACCATGTGTATGTTGTGATATCATGTTGTGATTATCATTTGTGTATGTTATTTTATGAGTTTCTCGTAGGAGAAGACTCGTTGGTATTTTGTCATTTACGTTATTATTATTCTTCGTGAGATGTTGAATAATATGTTGTGTACTTGTACTATCATCGTTGTGCTAACCCCTTCGGGGGTGAACATTTGTTTATGTTCAGGATCCAGGAGAGCGGGGAAACAACCACTAGAGCTGCACGAAGACGAGGGTGCAGAGTGATGTTCCGGCCGGGTTTATTGTCTATTGTTGGTTATTTTAATAAGTACTCGAGTACGTCGTAATTTGTGATGTTTGGATTTCAGTGATGTATTAATATTCTCCATTTGGATATTTGTATTCCCGGTATTGAACCTGTCATATTTTATTTCACTGATTTCATAATTTAGTATCTATTATTGTCTTTTCCTTTATCCAGCTTTGTAAATTCTTATGTGAAGGATTTACGGCGCTGTAATATTCCTGAATATATCGGGGGATAGTAGCCCCTAATATATGAAGTTCTTTTAGATGAGAAATAATCTTTAAAACATGATCCCTCACCGGGGTTCCTTTAGGCATTTGGGTCGTCATCAAGACCCTCATAACATTTTGTCTAAACGCCGGGTTCTGATGACCAAACATCTCTCCGAGATTTTTCATTATTTCTGCTGCCATGCCCACACTGATGCTGATGCTGCAGTACATTTACTAAAGAAGTCAAGATATAACAGTGAGCCATCTCATCAGAAATCCGCATTCGGTTTTAATGGGTATTCCTCAGTTAGAACAAACTTGTGTTCCTCAGCAATCAGGACAATATTAAGGTTACGTTTCCAGCAAAATTAGTGCTATCAAGTTTATTTTCTTTGAGATTTACAGCAAGTGGATTGAAAGACATCTGAGATAAAATTAAAACATTCTTCACATAATGCATAGTAAATTATATTGAAAAACCTCAAAACACAATATATGCTAGCAACCAACACATAGAAAAGTCCGTACATGCAATCCACGATAATGTGTACGTTTACACGCACATTTTTTCAGTAGGGTTTTACGTCTTTAATTTTACTATCTAGTCAATTTACGTTATGACAAGTAGAATTAATAGCTGGTTCCTCTTGACCATGTATTAATTAACATAGACTCCGATGGAGAGCTTATTTATTAATACACCTAAGTGAACACCATAATTTAATAATCATAAATTATTATCTTTTAAATAATAGTCCTACAGATGGAGAGGTCCTATCATGGTCTTCGTCCCCGAATTAAATCTGAGAAAATCTTCGACTCAATATATCCCACTGGATCGAGCATCTCGTCACTCCTCCGCGGTCAGGCCGTGGATTTCTAAAATTAAAATTGTCACTTTTATGCACAATTTTACATAAAAATATTCATTTTTAAAATCTCAACTCTCCGGCGGACGCAACGAACGGCGGTGAAACGGATCGGACCAAATACTGGACGACCCGACCCGAACCAGCGAATCGGCCCAGAACAGCCGCCCGTAGCCCTCATCAAGCTCTGTCTGCTTTGCAGCAAGGCGGCCATGTCTTTGCATCGCCGGCTTCTTCTTTGCCAGTAGTGGGCCAGCCGATCAAGTTTCTCGATTCTGCTCTATTTCTTCGTGATTTTGTCTTTTCTAAATTCGATTACAATTTCATAAATATAAAATACATCGGATTACAGCAAAATTACCTGAAAAATAAAACTCTAAATCTACCCGTAGATTTTCTCACGGGAAAAATCATTACATACCTCAAAACAGGGCCAAGCCAACAAATTCATAAATAATAAAAAATAATCATCCACATAACCATGATAATTGGATAATATTTTGTGCAAGAAAAAGTCTAGCAAAATATTTCATTATCATATTACATGAATATTTAAATTGCTAGCAATTAATCACCAAAATTAACTAAAATAGCAAAAGCCTAAAATTCTAGCTCCCATACCAATTGTTGGAAATAAAACGCAGCGGAAGCGAAGTTGGAAAGATTTGAATAAAGCATTTTACGCATCCACGAGCACAAAATCAATTTAGACATAATTAGGTAATTACTAAGATAAATAAGCAATTTAAAGACTATTTATTATTTTGAAATAATATTGTTGGTGAATTTAATATCCTAATCTAGATAGGATATTACCTTTTGAAGCAAAATGGTTGCTACTTTTGATCTCTTCCTTAAAATCTTCTAGAGTATGTCCCCGCCTTAACCCGGATGTTGTGTGGGCAACGAGCTATCGGATTTTACTTGACACCTTTTGGATCGGCTGAAAATATTTTTCTCACAACTCTTAAATTTTCGTTTTCTTCAAGTAATTCTGATTGATAGCAAGAATTAAAGTGTTATCTCAATTGTGAAATCAAAGACATAAGTCAAGATCCACAATAAAATACTTGGAAGAAAAAAATCGAAATCCGTGTGTATGATAATAGTGACACGGCCAAACCCTCCTTATATGTCCTATTTATAGGCTTTGGGCTACTCTCGGGATCTTAAGTATGATTAGGGTTAGGACTCTTAGTATAACCCAACCTTCCATATTAGGCCCTTTCTAATATGGCTGAGTTTACTAATATCAATGCAATCTAATAAAGAATTAATTTTGTACTTCCAATCCAAATCTCAATTTATGAAATCGGTCTCCTTATTTAAATATATTATTTTTCGTGTTTAAGATATCGAATGTCCATTAATTAATTTAAGCTACCGACAACTTTAATTAATTAATTTTCTTATCCAAGAGTAGTACCACTCGAACTTTATTATTATATCGGAATTAAATCCACATGCAGGATTTAATATAATAATCATTATTGAGCTCCTCAAGGGGACATCATCCACCAGCACGAGTCGGGACATGATTTTTAGTTATAATAATAATTATCATATAAATAATTTTATTGCCCAAGATATGGAGCATATTGAGTCAATCTCTGTGACTCTCACCCATGGTAAATCAAAGTAATAATTATTATAAATACACAATTAAATATTGTATACTTAGAATTATAAAATAATAATTATCCGATTACGTTCTTTTTTCAGTCAGTAGAGAAGACATTATCTCACTGCGATTCAGTTCAACGTATGCAAATACGCCAATGCATGCTAATAGTCAAGACCAACCAATCTCAAGCATACATTACAACCTTTCATATAATTTGTCTAGTAATTACATAGGTTACTATATATTAATTTATAAGACACCGATAATGTGATCTTCCGTGTGCCACCAACACACTATATTATCTACAATATAAAATAAATAGATAATACATTTGCATAATTATAACATGAATAAATATGCAAAACATGTGATTAAATATAATTAACATTCTCTTAGGTAGTTACAGAGAAATAAGGTAATACAAGCATAAAGTATGTTTTGCAGTGTACAACCCTAACACGTTATAAAGGCATTGTGCCTATTGGGAATAAATGGATATATAAGAAGAATACTCGTGAGGATGGCATAATTGACACCTATAAGTCCAAACTTGTGGCAAAGGATTATACCCAAAGAGAAGAAATCGATTAATTTGAGACCTTCTCGCATGTATTATTAAGTCTGTTCGCGTGATGATTGCCATAACGTCCCACTTGGATTGTGAGACATGGCAAAGGGATAGGTAGACGGGGTTCCTAAATGGATTCCTCGGGGGAAATATCTATATGGAACAGCCTAAGGAATTCATGTCCGAACTGATATCCAATGAATGTGTAAGCATCAACGTGCCATTTACGGGCTGAAGCAAGGCTTCGCGAAATTAGAATCTTCATTTTGACGAGACAGTCAAAGAGTTTGATTTTGTCAAGAACGAATAAGAGCAATGTTTTTACAAGAGAGTTAGTGGGAGCAAGACTGTGTTCTTAAAACTATATGCAAATGACATTCTACTTATTGGAAACGATGTAGGAATGCCAAGTTATATGAAACCTTAACTTTCAAGTGCGTTCTCCATGAAAGACTTGGGAAAAACAACCTACATCTAGGAATTTGTCTCTACTGGGATAAAGCGAAGATATTGATAGGTACTTCCCAATCACTCTATACAGACAGGATCCTAAAGCAATATAGGATGAAAGATTCTAAAAGAAGGCCCTACTACATGGTATACAACTTTATATAACTATGTGCCCTGAGAGTGAGGAATATAAAAGAGAAATGAGTAAGGCACCCTATGCTTCGGCGGTGGGTAGCCTAGACATTGCATATATCGTGAGCATAATAAGTCAGTTTCAGTCAAATCCGGGTCAAAAACACATTGACTGGCGTAAGAACATTCTTAAGTACCTTAAAAGGACCAAAGATTTGGTTCTTGCATATGGTTGTGAAGAAGTAAAAGTGAAAGGTTATACGGACTCGGATTTTTAAGGCACGTGGACAAACAAATGTCCACTCCAGGGTACATTTTTACTATGGATGGTGGAGCGGTTTCTTAGATAAGCTCGAAGCAAAGTGCGGCTGCAGATTCTACCTACCAAGCTGAGTATCAAGCAGCCTCAGAGACTTCAAATGTAGTATTTTGGATCAAGAAGTTTCTGAAGAACTTCAAGTGGTCCCTAATGCAGAGCTGCCCTTGATGCTATACTGCGACAACAACATACTGTAATATCCGCATTTTTTTTTCCGGTATTTTTCATTTTGGTGTATTTTTTCGTTTTTAGTGACTCGCTTGTAACCATATTGATATTTGGAGAATATTTAATACTGGACGTCTTGTAATCCGAGATTGTTTCGGACTTGTTCTACTCAATTCCGTACTTAATGTCATTTCCGTCGCTATTTGGTTTGATTCTTGCAATCGTTGTTCGGAACCGCCGTTTCGGGGTTGCCATAAAACCATCTTATGTCATTATGGATGTTGTGAGCCTTTGAATGGTGTTTCGATCGTGTATCGTGTATTTCAGATGTTTTGGGCTATTTTATAATTTCCCAAAGTTATGGGGTAATTATGTTTGTCGTTGTTTTTCGAACTTTCGGATAGTCGGGAACATGTTTTCTTTTAGCATTTAAGTTCGTCGTCTCAAACTCTTCGTAAGCGTGCTTTTGTTTCGTGTTTTTATTGTCTCGTGATTTCGTCACGCCCCTACTCGACAAACTGTCCAAATGGCACTGAGGTACCTTACGTACGCTATGTGAAGAACATTACGTACGTGAAGGCTACTGGCGTATTACGTACGTAAGGTACTTCTTCATAACGTACGTAATGGTCTATGTGTTTTCGGACAGAGAGTTCTGCTAATGCATTACATACGTAAGTTTGGAAGACTTACGTATGTTAAGCGGCTAACGAACGTTAGCTGTATAGGGCTTACGTACGTTATCGAGGCCTGGGTTTAAATAACCAGGAGTTGACCGATTTCGGCCATTTCAATCCATATTTTCTCCTTCTCTGTTTTGGGCGATTCTTGAGCGATTTCCAGGCGATTCAAAGTCTTGTAACTTCAAGCTATCATCTTTCTTGAGTTCTTGGTGTATATTAGCAACATCTACGCGTGTTCTTCGTCTTCGATCCGAGGTAAACTCTTAGAACCCTATTTTGAAGAATTTAGGGGTTTTCGATTTAATGTCTGATTCGTTCCGTATTGTTGATTAATCCATGATGTATGTGATTAATCTTAGTGGTATTCATGTTTTCCCTACGAGTTCATGGTAAATTTCATGGTACTTGTGAAATCGAGAGGGTTCGGTTGCGACCCGCATTCGTTGTTGTTTTTGTACAAATTTACATGAATCGTAGGTGGGTTTTCGAGTGTATTCCATTTTCGTACTCGTGTAGAAATGGTTATGATTGTATTCTTCGAATCATTAGGTTCGGGATTGTCGGTTCCTAGCGATCGTGGTTGATTTCCGTCCCGTTCGTTTCGTCATTAATTACCCAAGGCAAGTATTCTTGTGAAACCTTTATGCTTAACATGAAATGGTAATGTATATGTGTGTGCTTTGCTCACTCCGGGAGGGTCCGATAGGGCCTCAAAGGAATCTGTGATTTCACTCCTGATTCACGAGCTTGTTTGGATAGCCAGTGGGAGGGTCCATAGAGGCCCCAGATGGGACCAGTGGTTTAGCCCCGATCCTAGGCCAGTCATGTGCGTGATTTATAACTATGGCTAGTCCAGGAGGGTCCTTAGAGGCATCGGATGGGACCAGTGGTTTAGCCCCGGTCCTAGGCAAGTTTTTAACTGTGATTTTTGACTGTTTGTTTTTCGGGGAAAAGATATGTCTTGTTTTGGATTTTGAAATGATTTGATGCATGTACTATGAAATGTGTAAGCGAATGGTTTGCCTTGATTACTTATACTAGCGTGATTGCAAACCCCTTTGGGGACCCATTTTTGTGGAAATTCGTGTTCTGAATTTCAGGTTGCGTTTAGCCGGTTGAGCGAGCACTAGAGCAGTACGAGGATGCTGGCCAGGGCTGTTGACGTGTGCGAATGGAGTCCCTTTATTTCCGTTGTCCATTTTGAAGTGTTTGTTTTTCAAACTTGTAAACTGATAGATAGTACTCGCGAGTACTTAGGTGGTTTGTTTTGAAGATGGATTGTATACTAAATTTTATTGGTGATTTTCTATGATGTCTGGTTTACCGGTTGTACCGGACGTTTTATTTAATTTGCATCTTGGTGATGTGTGTTTTCTCACTAACCGGATGGTTAGACCAGTGGTATTAATTTGTTAGCCTAGTGGGTCCCACGTAGGGGTCTACGCACTGTAATGTACCCTGAATATCTTGGGGGGTGTTACAGAAAATGGTATCAGAGAGCGTTGGGTTTATGGATACCTAGGCTTGTCGGGTAATTGGGTCTAGTTGTGTTTGTTTTGCACATTGTCGTCACACTGCCATCATCTCGGTACTTCTAGTGTTTGTAAGTTTTTCTTACTCGATTCTTTTGTTCTCTCGTATCGTACTTCCGTTTCTTGAACTGTGATTGTTTTTCTCCCGTACTTATCATCGAGTTGCTTTTGCTACCTTTTATCTCCAGTATGGATGCTGGGAGAGGTCGAGGTAGAGGTCGTCGCCGTGGTCGTGGACGCGGCCGGGGATGTGGGGCAGCCAGTGGGGCGGCCACGTCACTCTTCTGGAGCCGGCAGTAATGATGGTCGACAGGACCATACTGCTACTCAAGATGGCGCCACCATTGATGTTGCAGCTGTGATACAACAAATGGTGAACCAAATGGCTGCGAGCCCAGACGGTTCAAAACCCGGCTCTGGCTAGTACTGCTCGGGCCGGAGCGGATCGTTGGCTTTAGGATGTCATCAAGATGCATCATTCTCAGTTTTCTGGGGCTTCAGACCTGATTGGTTGGGAGAGGTGGATCAAAGAGATGTCCAAGACCTTTGTTGCCACTAATTGTCCTAAGGATCACAAGGTTCCAATCGCCCAGTATTTTCTCACTGGGTACGCTGCTGATTGGTGGGAGGCTGTCGGGACTCAGGATCATGATGCATCGTGGGCCGAGTTCAGAGACCTCATGGAAGCTGATTACTGTCCGTGGCCAGTTCGTCAGGCGCGGGTCCATGATTTTTATGTTGCTCAGCCTCGAGATATTCCGATTTCTCAGGCCATTGCAGATTTCAACCGGGAATTGGGCTTCGTGAAGGCCCAAGTTAAGGAGGAAAGCGACAAGATTTGCCACTTTTCTAGGCGGATGAAACCGAAGATCCGTGATTACATGTCCGGACTCGCCTGCACCACCCTAAAAGACTATCAGAGTATAACTCTTGCTTATGATATGTCCTTGATGGCCAGTGAGGCGGCTTGAGAAAGTAAGAAACAGAAATCCGTAGGTAACTTTTCGGGTCACAAGAGCGGAGTTCAGCAGAAGTCTCAGTCTGCTAACTATCCTGCGGGCGGTTCGGCTTATTTTTCTGGGGGCTTCCGGGGTACTGCCTGCCGGGCCATAGGAACCGGGAGTGTCCTCGTCCGCAGTTGACTTGTCATACTTGTGTCCAGTCGGGCCACAAGGCTTCCTTTTGTGATCGTTTAGGGAAGACTCTTGGTGCCCATGCTTCTTTCCCAGTGCCTAGGGAGCCGAGTGTGAACTAGGGGTCGTCTACTCTGAAGTCTCCGCAGAATGTCGGCCGAGCGAGAGGTCGGGGCCAATCCGCTAGAGGGGGAGCTTCCAGTGTCGGCTCCGCTCATCCGCGAGTATATGAGATGAGGAGGGCCGATGATCCAACAACTACCGTGGCTACAGGTACCGTTCATATTCATTCTCATCCTGTCAGTGTGCTTTTCCATTCTGGTGCTACGCATTCGTTAATCTCTCAGGAATGTGTGCGCCATTTGAGTCTGGACTGTTTGTCGTATTGTGAGACTTTCACCGTTAAACTTCCTAGTGGTGATAGGATCATTGGTGATCGGGAGATCCGAGACTGTTCTGTGGTTATTTGTGAGAGGGCTTGGCTCTCTAATATGAATATTGAGGGTGAGGATTTGATACACGGGGATGATTGGCTCGAGCGGAATGGTGCGATCATCAACTACCGCACGAGGATCATCACCATGTTAGCCGAGGACAGCACCGAGCACTCTTTCGCGGGGTAAAAGAGGGGAAACCATAAGTTCATAATTAACGCCTTGAAGGCGATGAGACTCCTGCAGAAGGGGTCTACTAGTTATTGGTGTTACGCCTTGAAAGCGGAGGACGGTGGAGTCGAGCTTTCATCGATTCCAGTCGTTAGTGAGTTCTTAGATGTATTTTTTAACGAGTTGCCAGGGTTACTACCGGACTGTGAGGTTGAGTTTACTATCGAGTTAGAGCCGAGTGCGGCTCCGATTTCGAAGGTTCCGCATCGCATGGTGATAACACTCATTTTTACACATATTTTTACACTGATTTTCCGGGTTTTAAGATCCTAAAATGTGTAGAACTGTGTCGTTTATGCTCATATTGTGTTTATTGAACTCGATCACGCTTGGGTACGTTTTATGGATTTTATAGATACTTTATGGACATAAATCAAGCAAGAACGAAGTCTCAAACCCCAATACACATCAAGCAATGCGGAAACGAGAGATCGAGCCTTAAAAAGAGTCAAAACGGTGTCAAAATGGACCAACACGAGCTCGGCCGTGTCATTTGACACGGGCCGTGTCATTAGCCCAGCCGTGCCATATTGACACGGTCGGGTCTCACATCCAGGCAGATTAGCTTTTCTAGAGGAGTATGACACGGGCCGTGTCATTCGACACGGTCGTGTCATTTGCTCGGCCGTGCCAAATTGATACGGTCGAGTTCCCTGTCTAGCGAGTTTCAGCTTTTCTAGAGTACTATGACACGGGCCGTGTCATTTGACACGGGCCGTGTCACTTTTCAGTGGAAAAATAACCTTTTGACATTTTTGCAAGATTTGAGCATGAAAAGTGATATTTTTGGACTTATAAAAGAGGATCTGGGGCAAGACTTGAGAGATATGCTGAAGATTGGAGAGATTAGAGAGAGAGAAACACAAGATTGAGGGGCTTTCACCCCAAAAAGAAGGAGATTTGAGGAAATTCTTGAAGAACACTTCAAGAACATTTGAAGGCTTCAACCGGGATCAATCAAGACACCTTACGAGTTTTATCTTCTTCCTATATTTTATCTATTTTGTTTTTTTATTTAGCATGAACATGATGAATATGATGATTATTAATCTTTCTTTCATTACCATGTCCGGCTAAACTCGTTAGATTCCGGGCATGGGAGTACGTTGTTTTATTATGGTTTTGAGGGATTGATGATTATATATATCTAGTATGATTTCTTTATCAAATACTTGGTTTTGATTCATGTTTAGACACTTGATCAATGTTTTTATGTGTTAAACTTAATTGCTCATAATTCGAGAGAAGAGGGCATTAATAGGTTTCGAGTATTTGACGTAGTAAATTACGAGATTGAGAAATCGGTGATGAACTATGATGATGTTTAATCTTATGAATATTTTGGAGTTAGATAATTTATAATAGACGGAGACCTTATTATAGGTTGTTTAATCTACGTTTTAATGCATCTCGAGAGAGACTTTAGAATATTGTTGTGATCATCGTTTTGGAGACGCACTTAGAACTTTTTGGAACCAATCCCGACTAAATTTAGTAATCAACGGAAACCTAGACTTGGAATCTAGCTTTCTAAACTCTTGCAATTCGCTTTAATTCGGATATTTTCAATTGTTTTAATTTATTGTGATCATTTTATTTTATTTTATTAACCATCCATTTTACCTTTCGATCGTCTAGATAAAACCGGAAACACTATAATTTAGTACTTAATACAATAAGAATATTTAGTCTCTATGGAATACGACCTTGCTCGCTGCTTTCTACATATTTTCCGTACACTTGCAGATTGTTTAAAAATATAGCGAACAAGTTTTTGGCGCCGTTGCCGGGGACTAAATTAATTATATTAGTGTTGATATTACGATAAGTGTTTCTAGTCTTACTTTAGATATTTTCTTATTTGTTACTTAACTCATGTTATACAATTTCTACTCAGGGAGTGCATGAACACTCGTTCATCTTGAGTGCCTTTAGAAACTTTCATCCCAGAAGTAGAAGCATTTGCCCGAAGAACGAGTGCTACCTCAAGGAAACTAAGAAGGGGTCTTTTTGAAGACATAGAGAGAGCGGGAGATAACGTGGGAAGGGACAACACGAACGAGAATGCAATAATCCAAGACAACGAGGGCGGAAGGATTGAAAATCCAACAACTAGGGTGCAATCATTTCGGGATGGATTCCGACCAAAACTAGACTGAAACTTTGGAGGAATCATTCATGTTCCAATCAACGCCCTAAATTTTGAGTTGAAGCCCGCCTTAATTTCAATGGTTCAACAAAATCAATTTGGAGGATTTGCTGTCGAAGATCCACATGCCCTTCTCACTCATTTAATGCAAATATGTGATACTATCAAAATGAATGGAGTCTCGGATGATGCAATATGCTTACGATTGTTTCCATTCTCTTTGAGAGAGAAAGCAAGAAATTGGCTTCGAACTTTAGCTCCCGGAAGTATAAAGACATGGGAAGAATTGAGCGAAAATTTTTTGTTCAAATTTTTCCCACCAAACAAGACAATGAAGCTAAAAAGTGAGATTACTCAATTTCATCAATTGGACTCCGAACCGTTATATGAAGCTTGGGAATGTTTCAAAGATCTACTAAGGCGATGCCCTCGACATGGTTTCCCCGAAGACCAACAAATGTGTTTCTTCTACAATGGTCTTATGGGAGAAACAAGAAATTTTATTGATGCTTCCGCGGGAGGGGCATTGCTAGCAAGGAGCGCTGAAGAAGCGTATGGATCGATCGAAGAAATGGCTATGAATAGCTATCAATGGCCGATGGAAAGAGCAAATATTAGAAGGGTGGCTGAGATATCCGATTCGGATCCTATAAAGGCACTAACCGCGCAAATGACGATGTTAACTACTCAATTGGGGGCTCTAACAAAAGGAGGTGATTCGAAGGGAGCTTCTCAAGGAAGTTCAAGTTCACTACCATCCGATCCATTGGAGGAGGTACATTACATTAATAATCGGAGTTACAACAATTTCCGGAATAATCCACCACCGGGCTTCTACCATCCTTCCAATCGAAATCATGAAAATTTTAGCTATGCTAATCCAAAGAATGCTTTGCAACCACTGGCCGGATTCAAGGTGTCGAATGGTGAGATAATTGAAGAAGCAAAGCCGACGTCAAATCTCGAGAATATTTTAGCTACCTTCATGATGGAGACGAAAAGCCTATTTAGTCGAGATGAGGAGAAATTAGACAAAATCGAAGGCCATGTCACTCAATTAGCTTCCACCATGAGAGCTCAAATGAAAAATCTCGAAACTCAAATTGGACAATTAGCTAAAGTTGTCAGGAGTCAACATCAACGGGGACAATTTCCGAGCGATACCGAAGTGAATCCAAAAGAGTCTTGTCAAGCGATCACCTTAAGAAGTGGAACGAATTATGAAGGGCCAAAGATGCCAAGGGTCCAACAAAAAGAGGGAGTCAAGGAGGATCAAATCGAAATTAAAAAGGAAGAAGGGAAGCATGATACATCCAAGGGGGCTGAGAAGCCTAAAATATCTCCTAACTCTACTCCAAACGTTCCTCTCCCTTTTCCTCAACGTTTCAAAAAGAAAAAGTTAGATGCACAATTCGCAAAGTTTTTAGATATCTTCAAGAAAATTAATATGAATATTCCTTTTGCAGATGCTTTGGAACAAATGCCTAACTACGCAAAATTCTTGAAGGATGTGATGTCAAGAAAAGAAAGATGGAAGATCATGAGATGGTTAAACTAACCGAAGAATGTAGTGCTATTATCCAACGCAAATTACCTCAAAAGCTTAAGGATCTCGGAATCTTTACCGTTCCATGCACCATTGGAAACGTCTCATTCAATAAAGCTTTGTGTAATTTAGGTTCTTCGATTAACCTTATGCCTTTATCTATTTTCAGGAAATTAGGTGTCGGAGAAATGAAAGCCACAACAGTTATGCTACAATTGGCGGATCGATCCATAACACATCCCAAGGGGATTGTTGAAGATGTGCTTGTAAAAGTCGACAAATTTATATTTCCAGCGGATTTTGTTGTCCTTGATATGGAAGAAGACGAAGATATACCACTTATCCTTGGACGTCCATTTTTAGCAACGGGAAAAGCTCTTATTGATGTTGAAAGGGGAGAATTAACACTACGTGTTAACGATGAGCATGTTCTATTTTCTATATTTAAAGCTATGAAATTTCATGATGATACGGAATATTGCAATGTTATTGACCATATAAGCTCGTATGGAAAGAAAAAAATCTTACACTCATTGTCTTCGGATCCGTTAGAGTTTGCTCTTACGAACTCATGTTTTTTTAGTGATTCAACTTTGGAATTTGACGATTCTGACTTGTTTGATTATGTTTCTGAATTAAATTCTCTATAGGAAAAAACACAAATCAATAAATCCGATGATTTTGACAAAGAGGAGCATGAAGTAGTTGCGGAAATCAAGCTGACGGACGACTCGAACGTGTCCAATGACATGGTGCAAAATTTTGGGTCCGTTTCATCTCAATCGGGTTTATCTCAACCAAGCTTGGACCTTAAAGCCCTCCCGGAACACCTCAAGTATGCATTTCTAGATGATAACAATACCAATCTGGTAATTGTATCCTCTTCAATCTCATCCACTCAATTAGATAAATTGCTTCGTGTATTGAGAGCACATAAGTCGGCTATAGGATGGTCTATCTCAGATTTGAAGGGGATTAGCCCGTCCATATGCATGCATAGGATTTTGCTTGAAGAAAATTTTAAACCTAAAGTGCAAAATCAACGAAGACTTAATCCCATAATGAAAGAAGTGGTGAAAAAGGAAGTGCTAAAACTTTTAGATGCTGGAATGATATATCCAATTTCCGATAGTGAGTGGATGAGTCCTACACAAGTTGTATCAAAAAAGGGAGGGATGACCGTAACCAAAGATGAGAAAGATGAATTAATTGCTATGAGAGTAGTTACGGGATGGCGAGTGTGTATAGACTATAGGGCTTTAAATGCGGCTACTCGCAAAGACCATTTTCCCCTTCCCTTCATTGATCAAATGCTTGATAGATTGGCGGGGCATGAATTTTTCTGTTTTCTTGATGGATATTCAGGGTATAATCAAATCTACATAACACCGGAAGATCAAGAAAAAACGGCTTTTACATGTCCTTATGGAATTTATGCTTATCGTGGAATGCCGTTTGGTTTATGTAATGCCCCAGCCACGTTTCAACGTTGCATGATGGCTATCTTTCACGGTTTGATCGAAAATATAATGGAAGTTTTCGTGGATGATTTTTCGGTGTTTGGAAATTCATTTGATCATTGCTTGCATAATCTTACTTTAGTTTTGCAGCGATGTAAAGACACTAATCTCGTGCTGAATTGGGAGAAATGCCACTTTATGGTGCAAGAAGGAATTGTCCTAGGCCATAGAGTGTCCGCCGCCGGTTTGGAGGTTGATAGGGCGAAAATTGTCGCCATTGAGAAACTTCCCCCACCGAAGAATGAAAAAGCAATTAGGAGTTTTCTTGGGCAGTCGGGTTTTTATAGGAGATTCATAAAAGACTTTTCAAAAACCACTAAACCTTTGAGTAAACTGTTAGAAAAAGATACCACTTTCATTTTTTCTAACGAATGTTTGTAGGCATTTGAGACTTTAAAGAAGGCATTAGTGAGTGCTCCTATCCTCGTGGTACCGGATTGGTCTCAACCTTTTGAGATCATGTGTGATGCAAGTGATTATGCGGTCGGAGCTGTGTTGGGACAACGTCGTGAAAAACTCTTTCGGGCTATTTATTATGCAAGCAAAACATTGGACGGAGCCCAACAAAATTACACAACAACGGAGAAAGAAATGCTTGCCGTGGTATTTGCTTTTGATAAGTTCCGATCATACTTAATTGGGACAAAGACGATAGTACACACGGACCATGCAGCTATCAAATACTTGTTCGAAAAGAAAGATTCTAAACCTCGCCTAATTCGATGGATTCTTCTTTTACAAGAGTTTGACGTGGAAGTTCAAGACAGAAAAGGGTGTGAAAATGTAGTAGCCGACCACTTATCTTGCCTCAAGTACAAAAAGGATGAGGAGCCCGAGATCGAAGGGATTAAAGAAGAATTTCCGGACGAGCGGCTTTTTATGGTAGAAGCTAAATTTCCGTGGTTTGCTGACATTGTTAATTTTTTGGTCGCAGGTGTGCTACCCCCGGATTTATCTCATTATCAAAAGAAGAAATTCCTACATGATATCAAGTTCTATATGTGGGATGATCCATTAATTTTTAAGAGATGTGCCGACATGATCATGAGGAGATGTGTACCGCAAGAGGAATGGGATGAAATTCTTCAACAATGTCATTCATCACCAACCGGAGGACATTTCGGAGCAACACGGACTGCTGCAAAGGTGTTGCAAAGCGGATTTTATGGGCCTACGCTATACAAAGATTGCTATCTCTTCATTCAACAATGCGATAGATGCCAACGAGTAGGAAATATTTCAAGACGTCATGAGATGCCCCTGACCAACGTAATTGAGGTTGAACTATTTGACGTTTGGGGTATCGACTTCATGGGTCCATTTTCCTCATCTTTCGGGAATAAGTACATTCTATTAGCGGTCGAGTACGTGTAGGTCACAAGTCGTCCAGGAACAAGTCTAGAGGGGGGGGGGGTGAATAGACTTGTTGAAACTCTTGAACTCTTTTTCTCGAAGAGTGAGTTTCTTCAGCTGATGATCAAACAAATGACTAGGAGTCGTTTGTTCTTGGATATGTGCGGAAGTCAGCTGATGACGAATATAAATTAACTTAATGAAACACTTAACAATGGATGCAGCAGTTAGAGTATGATGCAGTAAAATAGTAAATAACACAGGCAGTTTATAGTGGTCTCAGAGGTGGGGTAATCCTCTACTAATCCACTTTTCTCCAAACCAGTTGGAGATGAATTCACTATAATTGTCAACCAGTGATAAAGATTACAGTGATTCACAACACACTACAACAGCTTCCAACCAGTGGAATTCCGTGCCGGTGTACACACTGATCGCTTGCACCTCTTGATCCTCGATCCTCGGATGCCTTTACAGTCTGCTACTTCAACCAGTGAAGTACCCCGTACTCAAGATTTAAAGACAAGAGTGTTTGTCTTCTCCAACTAAAGAGCTTCCTTGAATATGAACTTTTTGGATCTGCTCTTTTTCACGATGCTATTTGATTGCTTGAGATTGCTTTGTTTGCTTTGATCGCTAGAGTATATGTTCGCACCGGTAGTTGCTCAGTTTCAAATCTCCGGGTATATATAGATCACGATCTCTGAGCTTCTTCCTTGTAGCCGTTGCAAATCTAAACAAATCCGTCCGTTGGAGGGAGACTTCATTGTTTAATCTTTTCTGAACGTTGCAAGGCTGGATTCCCATTATTTTATTTTATCTTCCGACCGTTGTGATGACTTCTGCATGTGAGCGCCGAATCTTTTGAATATAAAAGGATTAAAGTCTTCACGGTGGGTCAGGATGATTTAAATAAATCATATCTCTTGCGGGAATCACTCCAATTTGTCTCTTCACGTTGCATGTGAGCTTTCCGTAATATTTGACTTTTCAAAGCATGCTGACGTGGACTTGGAGTACTAGCCGTAGTTGAGTAGACGATGTGCGGCTTACTTCTGCAGTAGGTCGTCTCGGCCAGTATCTTGTTTGAGACTTGTCCGATCGTGTGACTTCCCGAGGTACCTTGGCCAGCATCTGGTCAAACTTCTCTCGATAAATTTTAGTTGACTGTGGCTACTCGATTGAGTCACTGTACTTCTCTGATAGACTAGACCGTACTTTAGTACTTAGCCGATTTTCACCTAACTAACTTTGGCCTACGTAAGACACTCATTTGGTTCTTCTTTACACTTTGCCAATTTTATACTTAACACATTTTGGCCTATGGAAGATACTCATTTGGTTCTTCCTTACATTTCGCCAATTAATAAACATTTGATTTTAAATTAATGACATCATCAAAATCTAACAAGTATTCCTAACAAATTCCCCCTATTTTGATGATGGCAAAACTAAGTAAGAAATCAAATGGCCAAGACTGCACTTAAGTGCAAGACAAAACTGAAATCGATCTAATATTTAGACAACTGGAAAATTGTCATTCAACAGACTGTTCATAAAGTTTTCTGACTTATCATAGAAATTATACAAGAATGTTTAAGTACAGAAAATAAATTACAAGTAGGAAAGTAGCTAAAATCATCTGCCTCTTCCTCTGCCTCTTCGAATAGGCTGCTTGGCATGTCTGAATGGTTTGGCTCCAATGGGTCTTACCTTGACTGGAGCAAGGCCATACTTCCTTTTCACCACTAGAGCTGCGAAATCCTGCTCCTGCTGCGATCTGAATTTGTTTTCAAGGCATACTCGCTTGATTTCCTCCTGTAGTTGTAGTTCATCAAGTTCACCATCCATGCGGATTGGTGCTTCTTCAGCTCTGAATTTAGGGATCATGGGAAAAGCTTTTTGATCTTTTGCGTACTTCTTTAGAACAGCCCAAAGCTTAGGATGAACCTCTTCCATCCAGTTTATGAAAATCTCCTGTGGGGAGAGTTTGTCATCTTGAAGTAGTTCCCAGACATAAAAGTCTCTGATGAACTTCTTCCTAGCAGCTCCCCACATTTCAAGAGCTTCAAGTGGGCAGAAATCTTCAACATACCATAGCTCCAGACCTTCCCATTCAAGAGTAGGTTCAAAGCTGCCTCTGGTCCTTCTGCGCTTCCCTTCAGGCTGGTCAGCCTTGTCAACATACCATAGCTCCAGACCTTCCCATTCAAGAGTAGGTTCAAAGCTGCCTCTGGTCCTTCTGCGCTTCCCTTCAGGCTGGTCAGCCTTGTCTTCTGAATCTACAGGATCCTTCCTTTTTAGGCTAGAGGGTCCTTCAATCTGGGGAACATCCTGCTTTTTCTTACTTATGAATTCTCTCTCTTCCCCCTGAATCCTTTCTTCCCCCTTTTTGCCAGCATCAATGAGGGTTGTCAATTGTTGCTCCATGCGGCTCATCCAATCAGACATGCCAAAAGGCATTCTGTTGTTTGTAGGAGGAGGGGGCTGAGGGATCTGTCTCTGCAGTAAGGTGTCAATCTTGGCATTAATGGTCTGAAGGTCAGGAGTGACCTGTGTTGATAGCAGCTCCCCAATGGTGTCTCTGACAATTTGCTTGATCAGCTCAGTCATGGTGGGTGATAACCGAGCCGATGGGGAGTGTTCTCCGATCCTTCAAAGAATGGAGCCACTAGATCGCAGCTCCCGGCCGCAGCCGGTAGGTCGATTGAGTCTTCTCCGGGTCCCCGACTGAGTCCTCTGCCAGCCTCGCCTAGCCGGTGTACCGGGAGGTACAACAATCCTATCTGCAGCCTTTGTTGGTAGGCTCGCTCTGATCCGGCTCCTTTTCTCTTTCTTCTTCTTTCCCTTCTTCTTCTTCAGATTTCTCTTTTTCTTTTTCTCCAGATTTTTCTTTTTCTACTTCTCCAGATTTTTCTTTTTCTTTTCCAGTAACCACACCAGCTCCTCCTTCACCTCCATCATCATGATCATCATCATCATCATCCTTAGCATCATCTTTTTCCTTCTCTCCTTCATCATCATCATCATCCTCCTTACTTTCTTCTTCTTTTTCTTGCTCCACTTCTTCTCCTTCTTCTTCATCTTCTTCATCATCTACTTCTTCTGTTTTTTCAATTTCCTCTGTCTCCTTTTCAACTGGTATGTTTTCTTCTTGTTCTTCTTTTGCTTCTTCATCCTCCTCAACCAAATTGATAATTTCATTTTCTTCATCAACTTCTTCTATCCTTATCTCCTTTTCTACTTTCTCATCCTCCTCTTCTCCAAAAGTACCATCAAAAATACTTAGCATTATAGAGTGGATAAAATGGTCCATGTTTGTCTCAAAATGTGACATGAACCAGTTATCCTGGAGGAGTAAAGCCAAATCTGACTCTTTGCAAAAATCAGTCAGAACATCCTCCGTGGCTTGGGGGTATTCCCAACCACTAGTTTCAACAAAAATTTGAAAATTTGTAAAGGACATGGTTTTAAGAGTTTTCCACTCCTTAATAATATTGACAAAGGAATGTTTTTCTGCTTGTGGCTTGACAAGCTGAAGTTGTTCTATGGAAAGATTAAAAGTGTTATTTTCCAAAAGATTGAATGTGTAATCTGCTTCAGGGATAGATATAACAAGACCTGCTTCCTCTTCTTCGGTCATGTATACTGGAGGAGTAATGACAGATACAATTCTTGTTTCGGTATCTCAGTGCAGGGTCCGGATGAACTGAGAGGCAATCGATGGATCGGCGTGGTGCTCGGGTTGCTCTCCTTCACCGAATGCAGCCTTCCTTGGCCTCTTTGGAGAGGGTTCGGGTGATGACCGCAGTTGGAAGGTCCTTCTCGGGCCGGTCCTTCTCTTGAAACGGATGGCGATAGGTGTATCGTCGGACTCATTCTCGGACTCATTGCCGGTTCCGACCTCGGTGCAGTTGGTCCGAGTCTGATAGATCGTACCTTGGGCAATAGCTTGAGTCTGGTAAATCCTTCAATATCTGGGCTGCCCTCCCAGTGACTCCAACCTTCTTCTTATCATGGTCCATGTGACCAAGCCTCTTGTTTGGGTGGAAAGGGTCAATGTTTCCCTTGGCCACGCCAGTCTGCTCCAAGAACCAACTAAGATGCGTTCCGAACGCCAACTTAGTCTTGAACTTCTTCTCTCCCTCGAGCCATTCGACCTTGTTCACCTCGAGAACAAGTTGCCTAAAAATATAATCGGCCCAATCAACTTCCTCTCGTTGAATTAACGCACCCAACACCATGAATTTTGAAGATGATAGTTGGTCATAGCTTCCTGCCATTCCCATGACTATCTTATTTGTGATATCCAAAGCAACTCGATAGACCCTTTTCAACTCATTTCTCTTCGCTGTAAACTTCAATTTCTCAGGGACATTTTCGAGCTTAATCGTCTTCCATGTTTCGGCGGGTGATTGTTTGAGCGCTTCGACCGCGATGTTTCATCCCGAATACAGAGCGTATCTTCTCTGTATTTATGGTGACCGGTACTCCACCGACCGTGCTCAATCCCGTCTTGAATCAGGTAAGCGTTGCGATAAAATTCAACCACATCTTCCTTGAACAAGTGTTGAGGGTTGATTTCGAGAAACGGGTAGATTCCGTTCAGTTTCATCGCCCGGATTAAGTCGAGCATATCAAAGTCCTCTAGATTTGCTTCCAGTAATCCTTCGAAATCGAAGACCATGGAGAAGATGACCTGGTCCTTCATCGCCTTCAAGTTTGCTCCGTCAAAAGATGCCATTTCTGCAAAAAGATTTTAGGATTTAGTGTGTATTTTGCTCTGCAAATTTTAGGGTTTCTGAAAGCGTAAAGAGGAAAGTGAAAAGCTTTCTTCCTTATAAAGAAGATGAAAAGACGTTTGGATTAGTTTATTATAAATTCAAACGGTGGTACGCCGTTTCATATTCTTTTGAATTTCAAATTTGAATCGGTGGCCCCATTTAAAATTGACGGTTGATTCTGATTGGCCACCGTAGAGGTTAATTAAATAGGCGTGTGACGCGTGTATTTAAAATTGCCACTTGGCTTATAAAATGTATTTTTAAATGCTATTTCTTAAGCCAAAATAATATTATAAATATGACAGATAATAATTAAAAATTAGAGATCAGTTTAGAGAACTTAGCTGGTCTGATTCGTTGACTGTTGACCGCTCTGCTACAGGTGAGTTTGACTTCTCGCCTGGTACTCTGTACAGCTAAGTTGCTTCGACTGGCCTTCGTCTTCTCGCCTGCATCAGCTTAGGCTGATTCTGGGGGAGGGTTCGTCCTTCCTTCAACTTGCTTCAGAACTAGATTCCCAATCTAGTAATCCAAGGTCTCTGCTCAGCTCTAGGAATATTTCTTCTGGCAGGGGTTTGGTGAAGATGTCAGCTATTTGGTAGTCTGTGCTGACTCTTTCAACTCTAACCCTTTTGTTAAGCACATGGTCTCGAATGAAATGGTGCTTAACGTCAATGTGCTTTGTCCTTGAGTGCAAAACCGGATTGTTGGTTATAGCAATAGCACTATTGTTGTCACACCATATAGGAACTTCGTTGGCAATAATATTGTAGTCCCTTAATTGTTGTCTGATCCATAGGATCTGTGCACAACAGCTACCTGCAGCTAGGTATTCTGACTCTGTAGTGGAGATAGAGTTAGAAACCTGCTTCTTGCTAAACCAGGATATCAGTCTGGTTCCTAGGAATTGACACGTTCCACTAGTGCTCTTCCTATTGATTTTGCATCCGTGAAATCCGCATCGAGTATCCCGATAGCTCGAAGTTGTCATCTTTGGGGTACCATAGTCCAACATTAATGGTAGACTTTAGGTACTTGATTATTCTCTTGGCTGCATCTAGGTGTGATTGCTTCGGCTTGGACTGGAATCTTGCACAAACTCCAACTGCATATGAGATGTCTGGCCTGCTTGCCGTGAGGTACAGAAGAGATCCGATGAGTCCTCTGTAGTGGGTTGAGTCTCTTGATATTCCCGCCTGCCTCGCATCCGGTGAGTGCTTGTGCTCATTGGAATTCTTGCGGGTTTGGTGATTCCATTCCATATCTCTTGATGAGATCTCGGGTATATTTTGCCTGGTTGATGAAAATTCCTTTTTCCATCTGCTTAACTTGTAATCCAAGAAAGAAGTTAAGCTTTCCCATCATACTCATCTCAAATTCTCCTTGCATGAGGTTGGAGAATTTCTCACATAGTTCTGGATTGGTTGACCCGAATATGATGTCATCCACATAAATCTGAACTATTAGAATGTGGCCTTCGTGCTCCACTCTGAATAGGGTCTTGTCCACTTTTCCTTTGCAAAATCCATTTTTCTCAAGAAACACGAGAGTGTTTCATACCATGCTCTCGGTGCTTGCTTGAGTCCATACGAGCTTTCAACGGCTTATAGACTTTGTCTCCTTTGACAAAACACAGGGTTGCTCTACATAGACTTCTTCTTCTAGGATTCCATTCGAAACGCACTTTTCACATCCATCCGTAGACTTCAAAATCCTTGAATGCGGCATATGCGAGGAATAGTCTCGATGGCTTCTAATCTTGCAACAGTGCATAAGTTTCATCAAAATCTATTCCCTCACACTGTGCATATCCTTTTGCTACGAGTCTGGCTTTATTCCTAACAACGGCTCCGTCTTCATCACTTTTGTTTTTATACACCCATTTGGTGCCAATAACTTTCTTGTGATTAGGTGCATGCATTAGTTCCCAAACTTTGTTTCTCTCCATCTGCTCCAATTCCTCTTGCATGGCATTAATCCATGAATAATCTTCCAAGGCTTGTTCTGCTGTCTTGGGTTCAATTTGTGACATGAAACATGAGAACATCGCCATTCTATTTGGTAGAGTTGGTGTCTTGTCTTGACTCCATCATCAACTTTCCGATAATTTGCTGAATTGGATGATCCTTGAGCCATTTGGGGATCTCGTCCTCTTCGGGTTTGTTCCCCCTGTTGGATTGCTCTGGTGGTTGTCTACATCTGCTGGATTCTCGTGCCGGATCGGCTCTACCGCCTTGTCATCTGCGGCTTGGTTACAGGCAGATGAGTCTTTATCACTCATTTGGGTCTTCTTCAAGCAAGAATCGGATCGAGATAGGTTTGGTGATCTGTCGATCTGCATTGGGTCTTCATCAGTGCGGTTGGGTCATCAGTGATCTGCAGTGAGTCCACCATTCCGGTGTCATGTACAATGACTTCTTCAAGGGTTCTTGACTTGAGCTTGTTCTCAATTTGCTCAAGTTGTTTCTGTACTCAACGGTAGATTCATCAAAAACAACATGGGGTGTTTCCTCCACAACTAAGGTTCTTTTGTTGAAAACTCTATATGCCTTGCTTCTTTGGGAATATCCCATAAATAGACCATCATCAGTTTTAGCATCAAAGGCATTTAGTGTGTTTTACCGTTGTTGTGGATGAAACACTTACAACCAAAAACATGAAAGTAAGCAACAAGAGGAGTTCTATTATTCCAAACCTCATAGGGAGTTTTGCCATGTCTCCTACTATCATACTCCTGTGCAGGTGTGGCGGTGTGTTGGCGACTTGACCCGAGAACCTTTTAGGTAGGTTCGCCGCAATCATGGACCTTCTTTGCTTCCTTGAGTTCTGTTCCTTCTTTCAAGAACACCATTCTGGGCGTCACAGAGAGCTCATCTTGGATCCCATTACGATCGCCGAAATCGATTATCGCCTTGTTGAGAAACTCTCCTCCTCTGTCGATCGATCTTGATTATGGAGAGGGATTTCTCATTCTGGATCCTTCTCGGCTCAGGTAACTTGGTCAAGGTTTCACTTTTCTTGTATAGAAAAATGATCCAAGTGTACCTTGAATAATCATCTACAATCACAAGAGCATGCTTTCTGCCGCTCAAAGTCCTTGGCTTGATGGGACCAAATAGATCCATGTGAAGTAGATCTAAGATCCTTGTTGTGAGCGTTGTAGGCTGCACTGGCTTGAACGATGCCTTGGTCTGCTTTCCCTTCTGACATGCATCACAGAGTGCTTCCTTCTTGAATGCTTCATTTGGAAGTCCTCTGACCAGCTTCTGAGAGCTAATCTTGTTGATGGCTTTGAAGTTCAGGTGACATAGTCTTTTGTGCCACAGCCATCCATTCTCAGCTACAGTCTTGGATAGAAAACAGGAGTTAGGTGTTCCTGTGTTCCAATCAATCATGTATACATCTCTTCTTCGGAAACCTTGTAGCTTTATTTCTCCAAATAAGATGTCTATCACCATACACTTCAAGATGGTGAAGACTACTATATTCTTCTCGTCGCAGAACTGGCTTATGCTCAGGAGGTTGTATTTGAGACCTTTGACATAATGGACTTTGGATATCACAATGTTTCCTCGGTGCAACTCTCCAAAGCCTTTTGTCTGTCCTCTAGAGCTATCTCCAAAGGTTACATCGGGACCTCTTTCCTTGATATATTTGATCAGCATCTTCTTGTTCCCGGTCATGTGCCTTGAGCATCCAGAGTCTACAAACCACTCTTCACCTCCAAAATTTGAGCTTGAGGAGATGTGGTTGTAGTCCTTCCACCTCTTCTGCAATTAAACAAGCAGAGATTTAGGTACCCAAATTTGTGTGGGTCCTTTGGGGTTAGTTGGTTTCCTGGAGAATTGATTTCTCCTTGGATTATAGGAATTATTATTATAACCCTTAAAAGGTGCCTGTGGTCGAGGTCTAAATCTCCTGGTTGGATTGTATACCGGATATTCCTCAAAATAGTGTGGGCCATTTCTAAATCTAGGCTGAGGCCATTTATTAAACCTTTGTGGTCTCCACACTTGTTCGTTTTTGTAATTTGGATAACCTTGAGGTTTCCATCTGCCCCTCCCATTATGAAATCTATTTTTGGGGAGTTGTTGGTAATAGTGGGCATTTTGTATGCGAAGGCCGCTTTTGCACCACTTGCTAGTCGCTGTCTAGGTGGTTGTGCAGTGTAACACTGCGGCTAGACATTTGACTGTCATTTGCTGCTTTTTGAAAGTCGGTTTATACACAGGCTCAGTGATCGAGACCATTGTTTCTCCCTTGATAAACTTGGTTTGAACTAGAGGGAGTGTGAGAATCATATCCAAGGCCTGATTTGGTATATAATGACCTTTTATAAGTACACAATTCGCCCGAGTTGGAGACGCCTTCGGGAGGTTATTTCCTGCGCCTGAGTTTTATTTAATCGTGCCGGCTTAGTAAACTCGGCTTTGGCATGAGCAAGTGCGGTGACTTTTCTTTAAGTAAAATATTTAGCCGGTCTATCTCATTTGTATTGTCACTTGCACGGTTTTCAAAATCAGTGTAGTTGTCTCAACCTTATTTAAATCTAGCCGAGTTTTTCAAAATCATTTTTCACCGCCTATTCTCATCTTGCACTTAGTCTTCTCTGTGATACTGACTTGGTGTGCGATTTAAGTGTTTCAAAATCTTTGAATAATTGATTTACCGATTCATGTAAATCCATATCTTGTGACATGGCTGAGCTATTATTTGAACCGGTAGGTTTAGAGGTTACCTCTTCATCGCCAAGTTTGCCATCGTGCAATCATATTCTCGTCGTCATCGTAAAAGAAACCGCCGCTTGATTCGACATGCTCCGGTCTTCTCCGATGAGAGCTTTTCTTGTCTTCCTTTCCGCCACCTCCTTCTTGGTTTCATCCTTCTTGAGCTCGGGACAATCCATTTGGATGTGTCCTATTTTATGACAAATTGTAGCATTCAACTTTCCACTTCCAAATTTCCTCGGTTCCTTCTTGGGTTCTCCTTGTAGTTTTTCTTATACTTGGAGTAGTTCTTTCAAGTTCTTGAACCTTTGCATAATGAAAGCCATTTCCTCCTCAAAGTCTAGCGGATTTGGAGGTTTCACATCGATGTGCTCTTAGCAGGGACTCACGCAAACGCGATTCCCTTCTCTGCAGGCTCGGTCGAGGATGAACTCGGAAGTTCGAACTCATAAGCCTTTAGATCGAGAACAGCTCCTGAATCTTTATCTTATTCAGGTCTTTGGACTCTCTCATAGCTCTGACGCCTTCATGCTCCATTCTGATTTAGAGATCCGAGGACCTTGAGTGCCATTTCCTGTTGCCATAAGTTTTGCCAGGAGTTGATCTCGTTGATAATTTCGGTGAACCTTGTGTCCACTTGGTCTATTGATTCACCATTCTTCATTTTAAAGTTGTCAAACTTTTGGATAGCTATTGACAACTTGTTCTCCTTGATCAGCTCCGTTCCTTCACACATTAGAGCTAATGTGTCCCATATCTCTTTGGCATTCTTACAATTTTTGATCTTGACCATTGTGGATTTGTCAAGAGTTTGGTATAGCACATCTCCGCCCTGTTGTCAAGATTGGCGCCTTTCTCTCTTCGGGGTCAGCTCCGTTCTCTTCTTAGGAATCTTTCGGGCCTCCCACCGCGATTTCCTCGGGCGTGTTGTCCTTCTCGAAAATGAATGGACCGTCTTCAATGATGCACCACATGTCGTCATGGATTGAAGATAAATGTGCCTGCATTCTTATCTTCCAGAGATCATACTCGTCAACTGAAAAGACAGGTAGTCTAGAGTGCATGTGTTCCATTATAACGTGAGAGATAAGATATATATCTTAATATAGATCTGGTTCGTGAAAAAAAATGAACCAACCGCTCCGATACCACTTGTAGGTCACAAGTCGTCCAGGAACAAGTCTAGAGGGGGGGGGGGGTGAATAGACTTGTTGAAACTCTTGAACTCTTTTTCTCGAAGAGTGAGTTTCTTCAGCTGATGATCAAACAAATGACTAGGAGTCGTTTGTTCTTGGATATGTGCGGAAGTCAGCTGATGACAAATATAAATTAACTTAATGAAACACTTAACAATGGATGCAGCAGTTAGAGTATGATGCAGTAAAATAGTAAATAACACAGGCAGTTTATAGTGGTCTCAGAGGTGGGGTAATCCTCTACTAATCCACTTTTCTCCAAACCAGTTGGAGATGAATTCACTATAATTGTCAACCAGTGATAAAGATTACAGTGATTCACAACACACTACAACAGACTTCCAACCAAGTGGAATTCGTGCCGTTGTACACACTGATCGCCTTGCACCTCTTGATCCTCGATCCTCGGATGCCTTTACACTGCTACTTCAACCAAATGAAGTACCCGTACTCAAGATTTAAAGACAAGAGTGTTTGTCTTCTCCAACTAAAGAGCTTCCTTGAATATGAACTTTTGATCTGCTCTTTTCACGATGCTATTTGATTGCTTGAGATTGCTTTGTTTGCTTTGATCGCTAGAGTATATGTTCGCACCTAGTTGCTCGTTCAAATCTCCGGTATATATAGATCACGATCTCTCGAGCTTCTTCCTTGTAGCCGTTGCAAATCAACAAATCCGTCCGTTGGAGGGAGACTTCATTGTTTAATCTTTTCTCGAGCGTTGCAAGGCCGGATTCCCATTATTTTATTTTATCTTCCGACCGTTGTGATGACTTACGCATGTGAGCGCCGAATCTTTTGAATATAAAAGGATTAAAGTCTTCACGGTGGGTCGATGATTTAAATAAATCATATCTCTCGGGAATCACTCCAATTTGTCTCTTCACGTTGCATGTGAGCTTTCCGTAATATTTGACTTTTCAAAGCATGCCGACGTGGACTTGGAGTACTAGGTCAGTAGTTGAGTAGATCGATGTGCGGCTTACTTCTGCAGTAGGTCGTCTCGGTATTATCTTGTTTGAGACTTGTCCGATCGGGTGACTTCCCGAGGTACCTTGGTGATCTGGTCAAACTTCTCTCGATAAATTTTAGTTGACTGGGGCTACTCGATTGAGTCACTGTACTTCTCTGATAGACTAGACTGTACTTTAGTACTTAGCCGATTTTCAGCCTAACTAACTTTGGCCTACAGAAGACACTCATTTGGTTCTTCTTTACACTTTGCCAATTTTATACTTAACACATTTTGGCCTATGGAAGATACTCATTTGGTTCTTCCTTACATTTCGCCAATTAATAAACATTTGATTTTAAATTAATGACATCATCAAAATCTAACAAGTATTCCTAACAGTACGTATCTCGATGGGTCGAGGCAATTTCTTCCCCAACAAATAATGCTCAAGTAGTAATGAAATTTTTAAAGAAGAACATCTTTTGCCGATTCGGAACTCCAAGAGCGTTAATCAGTGATCGGGGATCGCATTTTGTCAACAAAATCATGGATAAACTCCTTCAGAAATATGGGGTCCAATCAAAGAAATCATTGGCCTATCATCCACAAGCAAATGGACAAGCCGAAGCGGCCAACAAAGAGATTAAGCTAATCTTGGAAAAGACGGTGAGTACATCTCGGAAAGATTGGTCATCCAAGCTCGACGATGCACTTTGGGCTTATCGTACGGCCTATAAAACCCCTTTGGGAACATCTCCCTATCAACTCATATTTGGGAAATCATGTCACCTACCTTTGGAATTGGAGCATAAAGCGATGTGGGCGGTGAAAAGAATAAACTTGGATTTTGGGCCGCCGGAAAGAAAAGATTGCTAGAGCTAAATGAGTTGGAAGAATTCCGGGATGAATGTTACAAAAACTCTCGAATCTACAAAGAGAGGTCCAAAAGATGGCACGATAAGATGATCGTTAAACGTGAATTTATGACAGGGCAACGAGTACTTCTCTATAATTCAAGACTAAAATTGTTCCCCGGAAAATTAAAATCAAGATGGTCAGGTCCATTCGTGATCAAGAAAGTACTTCCACCCAGAATAATCGAGCTCATGAGCAGAGACGGAGAGCTATTTAAAGTTAACGGACAACGAGTCAAACACTACTATCATCCCAATCAAAAGGAAGTTGTATCCATAATAAGTTTAATCGAGCCATAAAAACTTCCAGTTGAAGACGTCCGGCTGAAGACATTAAACTTAGCGCTATTTGGGAGGCAACCCAATAGTTTTTATTTTCATGTTTTGATCTTTTTCGCATTTTTTTTTGTATTTTTACTTGTTGTAAAACTAACCGGTTCAATTTTTGGTGTTCAATTCGCAGGAAAAAGACCCGAAAACAAAACTGCATTTTCCAGGCCAGTTGAGCACGGGCCGTGTCATTTGACACGGTCGGGTCGTGCAGGCAGATCATATATCACTTTCTGTGCAGGTATGACACGGGCCGTGTCAATTGACACGGTCGGGTCTGATGACCAGTCGATTTTGACGTTCCAAGCTAGTACGACACGGGTCGTGTCATTCGACACGGTCGAGTCAGGTATTCAGTGGAATTTTACTTTCTGGGGCAGTTGAGCACGGGCCGTGTCAATTGACACGGCCGGGTCAGGTGGACAGCAACATTTTTTAAAATGGAGACAGGTATGACACGGGCCGTGTCATTTGACACGGGCCATGTCAGTCGAGCAGTATAAAACCTGAAGCCGGCCGACTCCTCCATTTCCTTCTTCCCCAATTCTATTTCTTCCCCAAATCATAAACCGTAGCCCCGAATCCCCTAAAATCCGGCAAAATCAAGCACGAATCGTGTTAAATCTCACATAATAACAAAGTGTTCATCATTATTCCACAATCCTAGAGCTTCAAAGGGTACGAATCGGACGAATTCATTCGGGGTTTTGGGTCGCGATTTTTTCTGAAATTTTCTTCAATTTTCACTCCGAATTCAAGGTATGATTCACGATTTTGGATGGTTTAATTCTTCATTGCATTGAGATTATGTGAAATATGATTTATTGAGCAATTTAGGGTTCTTAAATGGATTTTTTTGGTGGAATTTGTCATGAGTAAAAATACGTTGAAATTTTGTTGGTAATTTTCATGAATTACATGTTGGATGTATATGATTGAGAGATGTTATTACATGTTTGAAATTATTGGGATATTACATACAATGACGATTGGCGTTGAAATTTACGGTTGGGGTATTTTTGAAGAAACGCTTATTTTGGGGAAAATGTGTAATTTGTAAGAAGTTTGGGGGAACGTTTATTATCAAAAAAATAGTGATTATGAGCTTTTGTGAAACAAATGATAATCGATGAATCTCTTGCAGAAAAATGGCCAGGGGACAAGGACGAGAAAATGCCCAATAGGGACGGGGTGCAGCTCAAAGGGGACGAGGAAGACCCACAACAGAAATTTAACAATCGGAGAGAATACCTACTCAAGGGGCTGTCGAGACACCCGAGACATATGGAATAGAACTTCCGCCAAATCGCCTAGCACGATGGGAGATATTGGGGCAGAAAAAAATGGTCCCCACTCGATGGCCGGACGAAGAGTGCATGACGGCGATGGGGATAAGAGACGATGTCATGAGGCTACTTGAACGAATAAGTTGGACAACGTTAATGACCCAACATTGGCCCACCTAACGCTGTCTCACGTTGGAATTCCTTAGCACACTCAATGTTAAAAGAGACCCGATTTTGCATGAGCCGACTGCTTTGGAATTCCGGCTAAACAACAAAAACGAAAAATTTTCTCCTGGTGAATTGGATGCTATATATGACGCTCGAAAGCACGGAGAATACCGAATCAATCGGTTCGAGTGTGAGACTTATTGGCGGGCAATGGTTGAGTATCCGGGGAGAAATGCACGTCCTTACATCCCAAAGTCGGCGAAAGGATCCTCACTTTGCAATCCTATCCTCCGCTATCTACACAAGGTCATTGCGAGCACTATCTTCGGCCGAAAAGAAACGGGGCCAATTAATCAATGAGAGCTATACGTTTTATCACATATACTCGACGGAACAAATCCAGCAACCGGAGCTATTATCATGGATCATTTTGAGGATGTTGCCACTAAACCGAGAGGGGAGATTTGGATAGGGGGTTTAATTACCCCTATCGCACTTCATCTTGATGTACCACTAGAAAACCGAACTCCCCTCTCGGGAAATATGCTCCTATCTATCCAAGTCATGAAGTTGATGAATATTCTCGACTACGACTCTCGCGTTATTTTCCTCCAGAATGACGGCGATCATTTCCTACTCCCGAATACAACTTTGACAACTATTGACAGTATTCGGGATTTAGGAAATCTACAAATGGCCACGGAGGCGCATAAATTGGCCCGGGAAACTGCTGGATTAATCTCTCATAGTGAAAGATACGTTGTTCGGAATATCCGTCCTAAGCGTACGGAAAATGAGGATAGAGCCGAGAGGATGCGAGAAGAAGATCGGGAGGAAAGAATGGAGGAGGAATTCGCCTATGAGAGAGGCCCTGAAGACGAAAGAGAAACGGAGGAGGAAGAAGAAAGAGAAAGAGAACGGCCCGAGTCATCTAGACAGGCCGAATCAAGACATGACACAACTCGTTCCACGCTTAGAGAAGAGTTCGAGGCTTTCCGAGAGGAGACACGACAGAGACAAAACGAGATGCTGACAATTTTACGACGAATGGAAGATTGGCATGTCCAACAAGGTCACTTTCCTCCGCCAAATCAGTAGGACCGGTTGTAAGTATTTCTTGACCCAAAGTTTTCATTGTTTAAATACTATACCCCCTTCGTGTGTATACTCTTTAATTCAAGTTTGGGGGGAGATATTGGGTCAATAAATACCTACATTGTTTGTTTATTTTTGTTTTGTCTTTTGGATTTTGGTGTGATTTTGATTTACGTTTTTTTTTTGTGTGAATTTTTTTTGTTTTATTTTGGTGTGTTTTATTTTGAATGGTGTGTTTGGAGTATGATGAACTTAGATGAAACTCGAAAGAATAAACTCTTGTCTTAGATGCCTCGGGATTTATTTTGTTATTTTGATATGCAAATTGAGGATAATTTGAAAGGGAAAAATTGTAGAATAATCAAAAGGGTGTGAAATTGAATAAATAGTTTAAATACCTTGGAAATATGAACAAATCTAGCTTGTGAGCTTTTGAGCCTTCGTGCATCATTAAATATGCAAGTTTCATTGTCGAGTGTACCATTCATGTTTTAAGACTCTAGAACTTGCCCTGGTATCTTATTCGAAACTACAAGTATGTGTGCAAATTAGTGAAAGTGATTTTAGGCGATTTTTATTGGCAACCCTTCAAACCTTTTGGCCAACCCGAAAATTTATTTCCCTAGTTAGCCAGATTAAGCTTAAAGCCTATTTCTTGTTAGCCACATTATGAGCTTTCCGTTCCATTATAAACTTTTGTCCCTATACTTGAGCTTATTAGAACAAATTGGCAAAAGAATGAAAAGATGTGTGGAGGCGATTGGGAAGATTGTTGGTTCAAATGCAATGATTCATCAAAATAAATTTGAAGGAAGAATATGATAATGTTTTCCACCACATGAAAACATAAAAAGAAAAAGTTTGTGGATACACACAAAAAAAAAGAGAAAAAAAAAAGAAACGAGATTTATTGGAGCGATAAGGAAGAATAAGGTTGTGATTCTCACTTCCAAAAGCGCTTAGTGCGATTATATTGAAATCAAGGGGTTGAAGGAAGCAAATTCCAAGGGAAAACAAAATGTTGAGCTTCTAATTGAGCGAAGTGATTATTGAGATGATGTTCTAATTTGCTCAAGTCAAGTCACTTTAAGCCATACTTATCCTACCCCGACCAAAAATCCTACATTACAACTGATAAAGTCCTTTTTGATTCACCAAATTTACATGCACAACCAGTGGTGGAGATGTAGACGATTGGCAAGCCTATGGGGATTCTTATTTCATTGAATGAGTTTTGAGCGTCACTTATCCCATTATACACTTCGAGAGAGAGGGAATACACTTAACCGGAGAGGTTCGTATTATTCAAGTATTAGCTATGAGGTTAAGGAAGCACCTCAGAGATTTGCATACTTTACAGAACTCGACTTATTTATTTCTTGAGGCGCATTGATGAACTTTCAAAATGATCCTTTGAGGTATGTTGAGAGACGAGTTTCCTTAAGAGTGGTTATTTTAAAGTGCATTGCTCGGGACGATCAACGTTCAAGTTTGGGGGATTTTGATAACACTCATTTTTACACATATTTTTACATCGATTTTCCGGGTTTTAAGATCCTAAAATGTGTAGAACTGTGTCGTTTATGCTCATATTGTATTTATTGGATTCGATCACGCTTGGGTACGTTTTATGAATTTTATAGGTACTTTATGGACATAAATCAAGCAAGAACGAAGTCTCAAACCCCAATACACATCAAGCAATGCGGAGACGAGAGATCGAGCCTTAAAAAGAGTCAAAACAGTGTCAAAACGGTTTGACACGGGCCATGTCATTAGCCCGGCCGTGCCATATTGACACGGTCGAGTCTCACATCCAGGCAGATTAGCTTTTCTAGAGGAGTATGACACGGGCCGTGTCATTCGACACGGTCGTGTCATTTGCTCGGCCGTGCCAAATTGATACGGTCGAGTTCCCTGTCCAGCGAGTTTCAGCTTTTCTAGAGTACTATGACACGGGCCGTGTCATTTGACATGGGCCGTGTGACTTTTCGGTGAAAAAAATCACCTTTTGACATTTTTTCAAGATTTGAGCATGAAAAGTGATATTTTTGAGCTTATAAAAGAGGATCTTGGGCAAGACTTGAGAGATATGCTGAAGATTGGAGAGATTAGAGAGAGAGAAACACAAGATTGAGGGGCTTTCACTCCAAAAAAGAAGGAGATTTGAGGAAATTCTTGATGAACACTTCAAGAACATTTGAAGACTTCAACCGGGAGCAATCAAGACACCTTACGAGTTTTATCTTCTTCCTATCTTTTATCTATTTTGTTGTTTTATTTAGCATGAACATGATGAATATGATGATTATTAATCTTTCTTTCATTACCATGTCCGGCTAAACTCGTTAGATTCCGGGCATGGGAGTACGTTGATTTACTATGGTTTTGAGGGATTGATGATTATATATATCTAGTGTGATTTCTTTATCAAATACTTGGTTTTGATTCATGTTTAGACACTTGATCAATGTTTTTACGTGTTAAACTTAATTGCTCATAATTCGAGAGAAGAGGGCATTAATAGGTTTCGAGTATTTGACGTAGTAAATTACGAGATTGAGAAATCGGTGATGAACTATGATGATGTTTAATCTTATGAATATTTTGGAGTTAGATAATTTATAATAGATGGAAACGTTGTTATAGGTTGTTTAATCTACGTTTTAATGCATCTCGAGAGAGACTTTAGAATATTGTTGTGATCATCGTTTTGGAGACGCACTTAGAACTTTTTGGAACCAATCCCGACTAAATTTAGTAATCAACGGAAACCTAGCCTTGGAATCTACCTTTCTAAACTCTTGCAATTCGCTTTAATTCGGATATTTTCAATTTTTTTAATTTATTGTGATTATTTTATTTTATTTTATTAACCATCCATTTTACCTTTCGATCGTCTAGATAAAACCGAAAACATTATAATCTAGTACTTAATACAATAATAATATTTAGTCTCTGTGGAATACGACCTTGCTCGCCGCTTTCTACATATTTTCCGTACACTTGCGGATTGTTTAAAAATATAGCGAACACATGGCACCTTCCGAGATGGTTGAGTTGAAGAAGAAGTTGAGTGAGATTCTTGAGTCGGGGTATATTCGACCGAGCGCTTCGCCTTGGGTGCACCGGTCCTGTTTGTGCGGAAGAAGGATGGTTCACTGTGTTTATGTATCGATTATCGCGAGCTAAACAAAGTGACCATCATGAACAAGTATCCCTTACCGAGAATTGATGACTTGTTTGATCAGTTGCAGGGAGCTGCGGTATTCTCGAAGATCGACTTGAGATCGGGGTACTATCAACTTCGGGTGAAGGAGCCCGATATTCCAAAAATAGCTTTTAGGATGAGATACGGACATTATGAGTTTGTGGTTATGCCGTTCGGGCTAACTAACGTGTCATCAGTGTTCATGCAGTTGATGAACAAGGTTTTCATCGAGTATTTGGATAAGTGTGTCATCGTCTTCATTGACGATATCCTTATCTATTCGAAGAATGAGGAGGAACATGCGAATCATCTGCGTGTGGTGTTAGACATTTTGAGGACCGAGCGACTCTATCCGAAGTTCTCGAAATGTGAGTTCTGGCTGAAGGAAGTGATGTTTCTGGGTCACGTGATTTCAGCCAAGGGGGTCCGTTTGGATCCACAGAAGATTGAGGCAGTGTTGGATTGGGCACCGCCTAAGAATGTGAAGGATGTTCGTAGTTTCTTGGGTTTAGCTAGCTACTATCGTAGGTTCGTCGAGGGGTTCTCTAAAATGGCTGGGCCACTTACATAGTTGCTTCAGAAATCCAAAAAGTTCGTCTGGAATGACGAAAGACAGTCGAGTTTTGAGGAGCTCAAGAGACGTTTGACTTCAGCCCCAATTCTGGCGTTGCCATGTGGCAACGAGGGTTTTGTTGTTTATAACGATGCTTAGGGTCAAGGTCTTGGGTACGTGTTGATGCAGCACGACAAGACTATTGCGTATTCGTCGAGACAGTTGAGGTCGTATGAGCTCAACTGCCCTACTCATGATTTGGAGTTAGCGGCAGTTGTTTTTGCGCTCAAGATTTAGCGTCATTATCTCTTGGGCTCTACATGTCAGATTTTTACCGATCATAAAAGTCTGAAGTACATATTCACTCAGCGGGAGTTGAATATGAGGCAAAAGAGGTGGTTGGAATTGATTAAGGATTATGACCACAAATCCTTTATCATCCGTGCAAGGCGAACGTCGTGGCAGACGCCTTGAGTCGGAAACCGGTTACGTTGCGGACGCTTGAGATACTTACGTCTCAATTTGAGCTTTAGCGTGATTTGGTCGAGTTGGGAGTTGAGATTTCACTGCCAGGAGTTGTCGGGCAACTTTGTGCTTTGGAAATTTCGTCGTCTCTGATCGATGAAATTGAACCGAAGCAGTTGGAGGATCTGATGATTACCAAATCCGAGAGAATATTCTTAAGGCGAACTCTCCTGGATTTGTGATTCACGAGGATGGTGTGTTGATATTCCAGAGTCGGCTTTGTGTACCGAATGACTTGGACTTGGAATTGAGGCGAAACATAAATGGTACAACAAAGAACTTCTCAATAAGCTACAGCTAAGATCCGTTAGACTCGATGAATATTTATTCATAAATTGTTGGACCAAGTGTGAAACCATTTAATTCGGATGTGATACGCAATAAATGGCGTCTGACTAAAGAAGAGTTTGGCAGCTAAGAGAGAAGACCGCATTAAATGGAAAGATGAGAAAGGAAAGTCTTCCATATCTATAAAGACATTATTTCAGGGATGTCGGAATTCTCACCAACCTTCAACGGTCATATTGGTGAATGGGTATCATCATCCAGCTATATAAAGATGAAGTACCCTACCAGAAGATTAACATGCATGCATAAGTCGTGAAAGGGAAACAACTGAAGTCTACAGGGACGAAATCGGTGTACAAGTCCAACATATATTGAGATGACAAGAAAGCCAAGATGAGCTCAAATGCCATATCTCGAGATCAGAACAGCGTCACGCCAGAGATAGAGCTTAAACGCTCAGAGAGTTGTTCGATGACAATCAAATATGTATTCTCAAGTGTTGTTCGTGGTCCTATTTTGTGTAGGTCGTGAAACCAACTAATAACCAACCCGTGTGGGCGGTGTTAGTTGTTGAGTTGGACACTGACTGTGTGGGAGAGTGTTCATTCAAGTCCAGTTGAACACCAATCTGTGTGAACGGCGATGTTGTGTATACAAGCGTGTATCAATCTATGTGAACGATATAGTTTGCGTGTATTCCTGGTTTCATATAGTTGTGTACGCCTTGATTCTAGTGAATTTCCTCCCGTGTGGAGCAGAGTGGATGTAGAAGGATTATACCACCCTCCAACTACTGTAAGTATTGTCTTACTTCGTTTCTCATCTCATGCATATCTATTTCTATATTACAACAATGCTCTAAAGAAAACTCTTTTAGAACATCAGTTTGACAAACTATGTACTGCTGCTGTAGAAATTTAAACTTAACAGCTTAAGCAATTTGTTGTATTCAATATCTTTAAAATGCATACAGTTCTACTTATTAAAAGCTTCCGCGTTTAACTTTCTTGAGCTATTAGGACGAGAGCGATTCGTCGTTAGAGTATGGGTATTTACACTTTATTATTTAGAGATTAAATCTTAAATGGACTAGTTACCCCATTAACCGAGAGGGGCAACAAAGCCAAACAATAAAACCCCTCCCCAAACTCTCGATTTTGAAGGCAACAAAACAGGGAGTATAAAACCAAACAATAAACATGATTAGAAGAAATCTTTTTTCCATATATTTAAGTCCGGCAACCAAAACCCATATTGATTTCAACAATTTGCACTCATTCTTTTCAAATTTTTGACCATGATGATGCCGATTCTTATGTCCTCGTGATGCTTAAATAATATTTACAAGTATATGCTTTTTATTGTAATTCGAGATGCTTATATAGTTATATGTATATTGCTAATTATGTATATGATGTTGCTTAAAATTGCGTATTGTGTGAACTGATGACCGATTCATTGCCGTTTTGGAAACAAAGAACTTGCGGTATTGCTCGTGTTTGCATCTGAGATTAATGTCAAAGTATGGCCACTGTTTCAAAATAAATGTATACTCAAGATCCATATTAATTTCAATGGAACTTCATTTTTTAGGGTAAAATTAAAGTGATATTAAGAAATAGCATGATGTTTGATGGAACTTCGTTAAAAATGGTGGAATTTTATTTTGGATGGAGAGTGATTTTTTTTTGAATGTGTAGATATTGTCGTTTGATTAATGTAAATTTGTTGATGCCTCGCTTGGTCAACAAATCGAGTAATCATTTCTACTAAGGAATAGATAAATCAAGGTCATGTAATAAAAAAGAATCAGAAAGAAAAAGCCACGTAGATATGAAAATGAGATTTTATGATATTTTGGATGAAGAGTCGAGCTAGATGTTCAGTCGGTCTTTTGTATTTAGGCGTATTACAGAGTACATTTGATTTTTAACTAGAATTTTTCAATAGTCATTTTTCGTCATACATTGCCCTATTTATAAAGAAACTCGACCAATCAAGAGGTTGAAAACTGGAGAATATTAGGATGCGTCCAAAACACGTGTTAGAGAAGGGAATGTCTCAATAATGCGTGGTTATGTCTGAAGAAGCCTGGGGAAGTGGCAGGACAGGTTGCAATAAATGTCATGTGTGTCTGTCTTTTGGTAGTCATCCGCTGACAGACAGGCCTGGGGTCTTCACCGAGGTCGCCTTCCATTCCCAACTATTTTGCTCGGTCGATGTCACCTTCATTTGTGTTCGGGTCTCTAGCCGGCCCTCTATCTGCTCGGACCTCCACGTGGTGCCACAACTCTGTCCTACAACTGAGATTCTGGGGTCATCTATCAGTTTGGGTGGATCGAGCAAATCCGGTAATTGTCCAAGCTGCTTGGGTTGTAGGCACATGCAGGCCTAACCTTTTCTACGGGTAGGCTGTGCAACAGCCTAGGGCCCAGAAGGAAGGAGGGGCCCAATTGTTTTTCTTATATATATATATATATATATATATATATATATATATATATATATATATATATATATATATATATATGTTCGGGTAGGAAAGCTTTTTTTGTAGGAAATAGGAACGATTGTAAGTCATTGATCCTTGGAGATTGATGGCCCAAATTTCATTACGGTGTGCTAACACGGGAAACTAGGAGTGCTAACGAATTTAATTATTGGGGGTACCAATATAATTTGACTAATTTCACTTATCGGAAGTTCCTACAATCATGGAAAGTTCCTATATTTATGGAATTTCATATTTTAGGTTAATATCTATTTTTATGGGATTTCATATCTTTTAGTCGTTCAAATATTTTATATTTTTGGTGTATTAATTTTTATTTCTTTAAAAACTAACATTATCTTTTTTTTTTCTATTTGATTTGTATCTTTAAAAATCGAAACTGTTGTGCTAATCATTTATTTTGTGTGTGCTGCAAGTTGGAAAACAGAGTGCGGTTCTGGTTATATTCCAATTATGTGATTTTTTTGTTATGCTTTATTGTGTACAATGTAGTCAATTTTGATATAATGTGTTGTGCTTTATTTTTTTGAAAGATAAATAATCATACTCGTTTTCAAGTATAAGTACAAAATAATTTTCGCGTCATTTACTAAAAAATACAATAAACATAAATAAAAGAGCTATAAAGATGGTATATAGTATCACTGCATTTGTAAATCCCATAAACTGCTATGCAAGCATTACATACCATATATGCTAGTATTGCCTATTAAATGTGCTAACATAAATAACATTTAGTGCTAAACTATACTATTAGAACATTAACAGAAATACAATCTAAAATAACTAGTCTTCATAGTAATGCAAGTAAAATATATAAAAGGGCCACATTGTGCAATAAATTATTGTTAAAGCAGCTTCAAAACATCCAGTGCTAAAGCAATGTATCAACAATGTTAAAACAAAGTATTAACAATGTTAACTAACACACTATATTAACAGTGCTAACTACTAAATCACATCACACTGATTAGCAAAACAATAATAACAAACGTGCTAAAAAGTTAGTCTTAAATGTGTAGAAACATTCACCTGCTTGTGCTGAAAACAAAAATAATACTGTTTAAAAGTATCATATTTGTGAACATGGAATAATTATGCTAACTACTCCGCGGCCACCTTGCTTCTTGCTCGAAGTTGCATCTTCCATAGTTGAACAACGGCGATTAGTAGGTGGAGCTGCAACGGCGTATCCGTGAGCCCTAGTTCAGTGACGCTACAAAGGCGTCACTTATTTCAGCACCGTCTGTCGATTCGAATCTCAAAAAAGTCACCAAAAACATCGGGAATAGGAATGAGACTCGAGGAACACTGCCAAAACTGGTATGGAATTGTAAAAGAAATGACTTCCCAAAGCTGTATCAACAAACCAATTTCTTCAAAGAGAAGAGACCACCACATAAACAGAATACTTATCCACCATCACTCACCCACAACTACTTTTATCATACATTATATAGTACAAAGTTATTCCCCCGAACAATAAAGCAGACTTGCAACGCACAAAACAACATCTATTTCCATTGCCAAAATCGGATCAAGATTTCACTGCACAATTATACTATTAGATTCAATAACTACATGTGCAAGCAATACCTATGAAAAGTCCTAACAGAAGTACCATTCACTGCAAAATTATACTATTAGAATATTAACATAAATACTATTTATATTAACTATTATACATAGTAATTTATGTAAATATGTAAATCATGCAGTGCTGCAGCAATGTATTAACAATGCACAATTTTACAGATTTAAGTGCTACCTATCACACAAATCACATCACAATAATTATCAAAACAATATTATCAAAGGTGCTAAAATATTCTTCAATATGTGCAGAAACCATCACATAAAGGTGCTGAAAACAAATACATCAGAGTGGCAGTTGACAAAGTTTGCTTCTTGCTCGGAGTTGCGTCTTCCATGGCTGAACAACGACGTTTAGTAGGCATAGAGGAGGAGCTGCAATGGAGTGCCCTACTATAGCGGCGGCGGCTTCACCTATTTCAGCAGCCGCGGAGTGCCCTAGAAGAGAAGCGGTGGCTGAAATTCTTGAACGACGGCGGCTGAAATTCTTGAACGGCGGCGGCGGCTGGGTGCACTATAATAGTGGAGACAGGGGCTTCCCCTACTATATCGGCGACGGCGGCACAAATGGGAGCGAGAAATTGATAGAAGAAAATGAGAAGACACAAATAGGGGAGCGAGGATCAGTAGTGGGAGTTCAGAAGCCTAATACATATTAATTTTGGAATTAAATTGAGTATCCCTGAAAAAATAGAGAAGTTGAACAGAAAGGAGTGAGAACAAATCACATTTCACAATTACCCTCCATGAAAATAACGGATGAATAAATGATGATGTCGGCACCAATTTTTGTTTAATCTCGACAATAGATGTTTGATGGATGTAAGGATAGGACGCATTCCTATTTCTTACACTTATACCATTTCACTCCATAACCCACCCATATATATATATATATATATATATATATTCTATTAAAAAAATAGAAAATTGAGTGGAAAAAACCCTACACTCTTGGCTGTCTCTCTCTCTACCTTTCCTTCGCCCGCTGCTACTCTTCTTTTCTCCTTCAATTTTAATTGTTCATTTATTGCTCACTTATATGCATTCTTCCCACAATAATTTTAGCAATCAATATCCTAGGCGCTGGACAATTGGTATTTGTATTCTCTGATCTCTTCATTTCTTTCGTTTTTATTTTATATATTTGTAAAAAAATTATTCCTCCCAAATAATTATTTGGCCCTTAAAAAGAAAAAAAAATAGAGAAGAAGAAAATAAGCAGTCCTAAAAGGAGCTATAAGAAAATTTTTAGTCAATCCCTTTGTTAAGTCGGTTCCTAATTCTATTAATAATCTTATTGATCAAGATTCTATTGAAAATAAAAATTGAAGTTTTTGCTTTAAAATGCGAGGAGACATCATTTTAGGCGATTTATTTTGTTTCTAGTGTTTTGGTATATTTCGTCACCTTGTATCATTTTTGTGAATGAAATCAGCTTAAGGATGAGTCGCCTAGTTTAGACTACCTTTCAAACCATTTAAATTTTTTTTACTAGTGTATTTGATTAAAATAATTGGACATGGCCACCATTTTTATTTTTTTTTGCCTACGGCACTATAATGCCATTGGCCGGCCTGAGCACATGGGAGCTGAGTTGGATGCAGTGGCCTACATGGAGCTCAGATTAGATCGGCTATCATCATTCCCCAAACCGAGTATCGACAAAGTACAAACAACTCAAAATTCATTCCTCGGTCCCAATTTTAATAATTTCATATCGAAACCCATCCGAAGTTTAAAACTCATAAAATGGCCAAATCGATCCCCGAATCCCAACCAGCTGCTGTTGCAACCCAATTTTGTGAAAAATCTGAAACATCATAAATGATCTCCTCCATCCTAGTCAACACTCCCAGACACCATTCCTAAGCCTTCTTCAGTCGAGCAAGTCGTGGCTACCTTGTCCGTCGGCTTGGTCCGCTATTTTACCTTGCCTCGTTGAGCACTGTTCGTCGCGCCTTTTCCCCATTGTTGATTTTTTTATATTTTGTCCAACATTGTAATACCCGTCATTTTTATAATGCAACATTATTAATTATAATAATATCATAATGCATTTCATGTTATTTAATTCCATTTAGGGAATTATGAACATTTATTTCGACATATCACAAGTCCTAGTCCGAATCATTTTTGTCAGTTATATTCTAGTAGTCATTTACTAGTGATAATATTAATAATGCATTTATTTCATTTAATCTCAACCGAGTGAGTAATTATTGTATAATTACTTTCACCGCACTTACAAGTCAATTTCATGTAATATCATTAAATACGATCAAACATTTTCATGATATCTCATATGTTCTAAACTCGAGTCAATTTCTCAAATTAATTTCAGAACATTTAATATTAGTCATTTTTATTAATATGATAATTAGAGGTATTATTATTAATAATAATAATATTTATAATAGAAAACATATTCATATTAACGATATTAATATTTTTATCAGTATTATTTCTATATCATCATTAATATTACCTTCGATATTATTATTATTAGTATCAATATTATTAATTATTACTACTGTTATTATAAATTTTATCATTATTATTATTATTATTTTTAGCATTATTATTATTATTTTTATCATTGGCCCAATAGTTTGTGCTGACCCAAATTAATTACTAAGCCCAGAATAATTAACTTAAACCCTAACCCTAATTTTTTATACAGTATAAATACACACCATACTGTACAATACTACAACACAGTCCACAGAATACACTTTCTTCCCTTCTTCCCAACGCAGTTCATCGTTTAAAATAATAAAAAAAATATACAATTCAGAACAGCAAATTCATCGTGTTTCTTATTCGAAGAGTTCATCCGGGAGTCCAATCTTGAATCTGGAAGTTCAACCCCTTCGGAACATCAGGCTTTCCTTCGAAGAGGTAAGAATTTCGGACCCGATTTTTCTTCTCATCCTGCAATTTTCAGCCGATTTGTCATTATCCTGTACATATTTAATTTCGAACTAGAACCAAAACACTAACCAAAAACGGGAATCTTCAACAGTCGAAACTAAATCAGAAATCAAGTTTAAAATTTAATTTTAACGGAATCCAGCAATCAAACTTCTTCGGAAATCCGAAATCAAATTCGGGAACCAAACCAGTAACCCAAATCGGAATTTTTCCCACACACATAACCGAGTTCAACAACCTCGGCCGAATCCAATTCCGACTGGAATCAGACCTTCAATCCCGAATTTCAGTCGGCATACTAGAATCCATGTAATGAAAACCCATAACCCGAAATTCCCAGCCCTAAACCCGCACAAACTTACACATGCTCAAAACTGGAATCGTAGCTTCAGTCGAAGCCTAAATTTTCAGCCCCAGCCAGTATAATTAATTCGATTGTAACCCAGTCAACTTTCAACTTCAATTTAATCCTAATTTTGACCGAGACATTGAAAATATTGACCTCCAATTAATATTCCTAATTAATCTGAAATTATGCATAAGTATTTTAATTTCAGTCATTAATAATGTTAACTCTTCAGTTAATATTAATTAGCAATTATAATTTATTTTTACTTATTATATAGTGATATTCGTATCCTATCATTTATTATATAAATAATAAATTGTAAGGATTTTAATTATTATTATTATTATTATTATTATTATTATTATTATTATATATAGACTTTGTCAAGGATTTACGGGCCTAGGACTGTGAGTCGAGCACATTCATTTCAGTCAGACATCATCATTTATTCAGGTGAGAATTTTCACTATCACTTTAATTGCTTTGATTGGACTGCATATGTGATATTCATTTCATGTTTATAAATTATGATACACGTTGTAAATCAGGCTCACCTATATTCGTGTAAGAGGTTATCATGTTGTGTGGGGACACCTGCTCAACCCAATATTCACATGTGTGGTATTGCGTGTATGTTTCATGTTGTGTGGGGACACCTGCTCAACCCAGTATTCACATACGTGCTTGATTCATGTATATGTGGTATTGCGTGTATGTTTCATGTTGTGTGGGGACACCTGCTCAACCCAGTATTCACATACGTGTTCGATTCACGTTATATGTAGTATTGCGTGTATGTTTCATGTTGTTGCGGGGGCATCTGCGCAACCTCAATATTTGTGTTATGCGTGCTCGATTCATGTTGTACGTAATATTGTGAGTATGCATTCATGTTGAGGAAATATATGATAGTTTATTCATGTTATGTTTTCCATGAGATTGTATATTACTGTGATCAGTGAGATTTCTACGAGCTGAAGGAAGCTCACCCCCACCTTTATTGATCCCGCAGGTTGAACCGAGCCGGATGGACGAAGGAGCGAGCCGAGGGAGCATATGAAAAAAGAATTTATTAAATGTTGTTTTCTTTATGTCAACTGTTTTGAAACTTTTGGGGAAACTTTGACTAAAAATATTAAATTATGATTTATTTTCTTCCGCCGTAAATTTTTACTTCGTATTTATGATGAAATGTTACCTTATTTAAAGGTATTTTGGATTTTAAAAACCTCGCCTCTCACATATCGTGGAGTCCGCCCAGCGGAACATTATCTCTGACATCTCTGACGTCCTCGAGTAGATCCAAACATCTTTTAAAAATTAATTTCGAATCTGTATTCAATACCATGTGCAGATCTAAACATGTGTGAAATTAGTTTCAAGTATAACACCAATTTTTTCATAGGTGCAAAATAAAGTACAGACCCGATATTAATAATTTCGAAATTAATAATACAAAAGTAAAAATTTGCTTTAAGATTGTTGGAATATATCATATTTTTTAATCTACTGCATGAGCTGCAAATCTGGAAAGAACAAAGTAGGAGACAGATTCGTTAATAAAGAAAACAGTAAATAATATATATATATATATATATATATATAATCAAATGAAGTGAATCCGAAGATGGGCGATGTTGAGTCCAGGAATTCTGTCTCCTTAAAGCAAATTTGCCCCCATTGCAGTGTATAGCATCTGCCTCCCAGGATAAAACAACATCTCGATGCGTCGACAAATCGATCATCGCAACCTCAGCGAACTAGAATAAAATCTGAACTACCACCGACGCGACCGAAAATATGAAGAGAATTTTTTCTGGAAAAAAAAAAAGAGACCTGGAAATTCAGCTGAAGAAAAATGAACGAAAATTCATATATTAAATTCGAACCCCTCACATCTATATTTATAGGTGAAGATGAGAGAGAGACATGTGCTGGAGGAACACTAATTATGATTGGTCTCTTCAACACTTATCCAAATATATTAATATATAAGTTCGATAATTACCAAATAACTTAAGAGTTATCCTAATATATTAATTCGATAATTTGCAATCTGATTTGATATTTATCCGAATTCGAATATTTTGGATTTTAGGATTGAGATGGTTTAGCAAAATGAACTTTTGCCAAATAAAATTGCAGTAAAAAGATAACTTTGAGACGCCGAGACATTTTGCCTAAATCGACCCGACCCGACCCACGTCGATCGGACGGACGGACGGCGGCGGCGAGCGCGCGGGTGTGTGCGCGCGAGGGGCACCTAGTCACACATCCACTCATGTCTCACTTGTTGTTTTGAACAAAAGTTTGTTCACATCACCTTATATACTCAGAATTCTCCTCATAATTTTCTAATATGGGATAAAATCACAAATCCATTTTCAAAGAGCTTACTTTACAACATTATATTTCATTCATACCTCAATCATTTTGAGTGTTCTTACATGTTTTGGAAACCTCTTACGGAGTACTACGTATTCCAACTAAGTTCCGATTTTAACTCGTAGTTGAGCCCACTCGAAATTGCCTCTCAATTGAGCCGCTCAAAACAGCCCATTTTTCCTCTTTTGCCAACGTATTCAACTAATTCATGAAGGACTCGAAGAGGCTGAAACTTGTAGACATGTTCAACTCGTCATGGAAGAAGAGTCACAGTTATAACACCACACCATAGTATATATTCGCTTGTCACAGATGGAGGCCACTGTGAGTCAACTGAAGATGCTCGAACAGCAAATTGGTCAACTGAGAACCACCAATGGAAGTCAACACCATAGAGATATAATATATTGTTTTTGAAGAGTATATGATATGTTTTTTCCTATATTAACATTTCTTAATACGTATAACTTTTACTATATACTAGTTCATTTAACATGTGACCCACGCGTGATATTATAAAATTACTTTTTGAATAATTTTAGATGTGTTTTAGTAAATATAATATTTATATTATAATGTACATATAACTTAAAGATTGTATAAATTGGACGAAATATTTAAGTGGATCCACACAAACTTACCAATAGTAAACTAGTTTTGTATGGATGGACTTAGAGGTGCCCATAAAACTCGGACCCGTTGAATTGACCCGTCGACCCGGACCCGTCTGACCCGTGTAGGACCCGGACCCGGTCAATCCGTCAGACCCGCGGACTCGGACCCGTGGTATACACGGGTGGGGTCCGGGTCTTACCTTTCCCGGCTCGTCGACCTGCCGGGTCATCGTACCCGGCGGGGATTAAATTTTTTTTTTGAAATTCTGCCGTTGGACCCGACGGGTCTAATGGACAGAATTTCAATTTTTTTTAAAAAAAATCAAAAACTTCTATCTATAAATACTTCCCCAACCCATCTCATTTTTTCACACCTTCATTCTATTCTATCTCTCAAACTCTCATTGCTAATTGCTATACGATTTAATCTCTCTCTTTTTTTAGCATTTAATCATTATGTCGAGTTCTGACAAGGGAAAGGGTATTGCTACGTCTCCCAAAAATTCCAAAATGTCCAAGTTCGAGCGAATGGCTCTTTGGGGCAAATCGAAGAAACCATCTGGGATAATTATTCGGGAGCCCCAAAACCAACCTCCACCCAGTTTTGAAAATGAAAGTCAATAACCTGAATATGATGTTATACATGAAAGTATCTTTTACGGTAGTACAACAACTACCAGTGAAGAAGAAGTTAACCCCCGGGGATTTCGACGTATCCCGAATCGTCAACAAGTGCAAAATATTGACGAAGAAATGGACCATGAAATCGATGAAACTATATTAAATCAAACATATGCAACGTTCAAGCGCACTCTTCATGGCGTATCAACTCCGACGCAAAAATCAAAGTCGAAGCGTCCTGTGGCAAGCCAAGTGAAGAAGAACCTCCTTATGTTGAAGAGTTATCGTCCGAGGAAGAAATTGTGAAAGGAAAATGAAGCAAGAAAACTAAAGCGATAAAGAAGCCTGCCCCTGTTACAGAAAAGAAACCGGTATTCGAATTTTTTTCAAAACACTTTAAAAAGGAAAAAATGCCGGATGGTTCGATGAAGGTATTTTGCAACTACTGCAAGAAAGAGTATTCGTATAAATCCGGGTATGTATATGTAAATTTGAAAAGCCATTTTGAGAATAACCATGCCTCGATCCACGGAGAACAAAAGTCGCAAAGGCAACTCAACTTCCAACCTTCTAGTGGAGCCGGGCCATCCGACAATCAAGGTATGTCTGAATCTCAACTTTATAAATATAATGAAAAAATTGCTAGAGAACAAACGACAAAATTATGTGCACAAGAATCTTTACCTTTTAATTTCGCGGATAGTACGGGTTGGGAATATAGGATGCAAAATGCCTATAATCCTGCTATTAAGAGAATTTCACGTACCACAATGACTATACAAGTAGTATACTTAGCCAAACAACATAAAATTGGACTACAAGCAAATTTTAGATCTATAAATCATAGAGTTTCTTTAGCTGCTGATACGTGGGCAGATTTAAAACAAAAAAATAATTATGTGGGAATAACTATACACTGGATTGATGAAAATTGGAACTTAAACAGAAGATTACTTGCGTTTAAAAAATTTAATTGTGCACATAGTGCAGATAATATAGCTAGAGCAATTATTAAAATTTTAACTTTTTATTGCTTAAAAGATAAAATTTTCGCAATTGGTTTTGATAATGCTAGTTCTAATACTGCAAGTGTACCAGCTTTAATACAAGCTTGCAATCCTGTTTTAGCGGGTCGATTATTTCATACTAGATGTATATGTCATATTCTAAATTTGTGTGTACAAGATGCATTAAAATATGTAGATGAGGCTGTAATACCCGCAATTTCGATTTCCGGTAATTTTCTTTTTTTGCTGGAAGTCTGTTTTGACGACTCTCCCATGACCGTTTCGTCATTTTGAGAAAATTTAATTCTGCCTTTTTGATGTCCGAGTTCGTTTCAGTATCATTTTGTTGAGTTTTCCTTGTCATCCTCGAGGGGATGGACATTTTATGTATATTGTGATCGAGTTGTATTTTGGTTTATCAGATGTTCGGATATGTTATGTTTTTGAGAGACCTAATCGGTCTATGGTCTTATATTTTGGTCCAGTCGACCGCATATGGGTTTTGTGTTACAGTCTCCTGCCTGGTAGCTCCTTGCGGAAAAGGGGTCTACGGCGTGTAATATCCCTGAGCGGATTGGGGGTGTTACAGAAATGGTATCAGAGACAGGTTTGCGAAAACCTAGGCAGTTGGGTCTAGTTGGGTCTTGTCGAGTCATGTCTTGTCGGAGTCGTGTCTTGTCGTGTCACCCGGGTGAGCAGTTGTGAACAAGCGAGATCATTACGATCCGTTGTGATCAATTGTGGTTCGTTGTGATTAATATCGTGTTGCAGCCATCATCTCCGTGCGACCTGTGGATGTAAGTCTCCCTTCTTTGTGTTGTGCCTCGTGTGACATGAGCTGCTTGTATGATTATATCGTTGAGTGATTGAATCCTCCTGTGGATTTTGATTCCGTGATATGTGGGTATTCGACTCTAATATTTTATTTATATAAGGAGCGGTGTCGCTGCTAATGTATTTTCGAACTGTATTTTATCCGCTGCGTGAGTCCTTTCAAAAATGACTTTCAGTATTTTGCAAATTGAGTTCTAATTCGTAAAACCGATTCCCTAAATCGAGTTTTGGCACTTTGGCCTTGAATGTTTTATGACGGTTTGATAAAGGATTTTGTGAGTTTCGGGCATTCTGGCCTATTGAATTTTTGAAAACCTTGAGTATCTTAGAAAATAAATTTCGAGACGTACATTTTAAAAAGAAGTATTTTCTCGTGGTACTTCAAGGTGCCACAGTACGATTCAAAAAATTTCCAGTCGAGGACCAAAACAATCTGAGACATTTTCAATTATTTAGAAATGCTTTGCTTAGACACGAGGGTCGAATATTTCTGAAAGTCTTTCACCAAAAAGAAAGTGTCCTCATTTTTATCAAACGCATGATGGTTTTCAAAGTCTCGACAACGATGTTTATACAACTTTTTGAAAGGTGATATTCAAGATCAACTAGTGTTTCCAAAATCATTTTTTTTCAAAGGTGGTTTTCTTTTTTTAAAACCTATCGTTCCTGTTTGCGGTCCGGGAATGTATGTATAATGTTCGCGCTTTTGTTAGGGTGTTAACCCTCGAGTTTTGATTGAATTGGTGGTGTGAGCACCGAGTCGTTCGCCACGCAATTGTTGTATTAGCCCTCGGTGAGAGGTGTGATGTTGATCTTTAACGTTGTCATTTCGTGGTGATTTGCGTGCTATCGCATATGTGCGAGCTGTTAAAGCTTGGGTTTGTACGTTGTGTAAATGTGTGATTGTTCATGATGTTTTGTGATTATGTGCTGGTTATCGTTCGGGCCATTGAGATCGCCGAACGGTGCCGTCGTTGCTGTGATGTTGATATGTGTGTTGCTTTATGATAATAATCATCGTATGTGTTGCGTGTTATGATTTTCTATTGTGCTGAGTTGGCATCTCCGGTTTGTTGTTTTGCGATGTTATATATTCCATTGTACCTAGCAGTTGTATTTTCGGTATGCCGAGCCGAGGTGCTTCAAACGTATTGTGCCGGGGGCATGTACGTGCAAATTGTCCTTCTCGTCGATGCGTTTTCAAGTGTGGACTCGAGGACACAAAATTCGATTTTGCGGGTGGTTACCGAGACTTTTGGAGTTCGCGCTTTAGCACATATATCAGGATCGGCTCTGAGAAGCCCATGGGAGATGTTTCTGTCGGTTGCTTGTTGTGTCGTCACCTTGATTTCGTTGTTGTGAGTTTCGGGGACGACATTTGTTTTATAAGAGGTCGAATGTAATACCCGTATTGTTTTTGGACTTCTGTATTTCTTCTTTCTCAGGTCTATCGACTCGCTCGTGTTCGTTGATACTTTCTGGACCTGTTCTGTATTTCGGTTTCATCATTCGAACGAGCCGTGATCTTGTTTTGGGGTCGATCTGGTTATCACTGTGACTTTTCCGAGTTCGGTTCGATTCTTGTGAACCTTGTTCGGAAGTAACATCTTTTGGTTCTACTAGTTCTCTTGATGTCTTGAGTTGAAGTGTGAACTTCGGAGTCATTGTTCGACCGTTGTCATTCGATCATTGTTGTTCGATCGTTGTTGTTTGATCGTTGTTACTCTTTAATTGCTTTTTGATCGTTGTTGTTCCACCATTGTTATTTGATCGTTGTTGGCCGATCATTGTTATTTGATCGTTGTTGTTCGGTCGTTGTTGTTCGATCGGGGTTGTCTGACTGTTGTTGCCTGATCTCGTACTGCGAAGAATTGTCGTTCACTGTTAGTCGGCTGTTTCGAGTGTCGCCAGGTGGGTCACTCAGCCGTGCATTGCGAGACGGTAGCCGAGAGATTTGGGGATCGAGGTTGCGTCTCTGCTCCGAAAGGGCACATAGATGCCTAGTATGCTTTTTGAGGATTTCGGCGTAGTCCGAATTGTTTGTGATTGTCCTTGTGGATCGTTTTGTGTTTATTTTCTGTTTTCTCGACTATGCGTGTTTCCTTGTAACAAGTGCTTTGTGTTTTGTGATTGTTCGGATAATTGACTTGATTGTATTATCTGTTTGATGACGCTTGTCACTTGTTGGTTTTATTATGTCTATACCGGTGGCGTTGTGTTGGTCATTGTGGAGCGTGTGTTCACGCTGTATATTCCTTTGCGTTGCTGGTAACGTTTCGCCGTTGGGCGTAATTTACGCGTTTCTTATTTATATCGTTGAGTTTTTCTGGCGGGATATTGCATCTCCCTACTTGTTTTAAGTTTCGGGACGAAACTTCTTTTAAGGAGGGTAGTATGTAATACCCGCAATTTCGATTTCCGATAATTTTATTTTTTGCCGGAAGTCCGTTTTGACGACTCTTTCATGACCGTTTCGTCATTTTGAGAATATTTAATTCTGCCCTTTTTGATGTCCGAGTTCGTTTCGGTATCGTTTTGTTGAGTTTTCCTTGTCATCCTCGAGGGGATTGACATTTTATGTATATTGTGATCGAGTTGTATTTTGGTTTATTAGATGTTTGGATATGTTATGTTTTTGAGAGACCTAATCGGTCTATGGTCTTATATTTTGGTCCAGTCGACCGCATGTGGGTTTTGTGTTACAGTCTCCTGCCTGGTAGCTCCTTGCGGAAAAGGGGTCTACGGCGTGGAATATCCCTGAGCGGATTGGGGGTGTTACAGAGGCAGTAGAACTAATTAGAAAATGTGTCTTGGTTTTGCATAATCGTACTAAGTTAGCTAGACAATGGGGAAAATTTTTAAAATCAAAACAAATGCAATCCAATTTTTTACTCCAGACGTAAAACATATATGGAACTGAACTTATGAGATGTTAAATTCAACTAATGAATATAAAGAATTATTGTGTGAATTTTTTATACGTATTTTTAGTAGAAGGATTTTATTTATTGCCAACATATTTGGATGAAACTAAAGATTTAATAAAATTATTAAAGGTTTTTAAAAATGCAACTAAAGATTTAAGTAGTTGTTATTATCCCATGTCTCCTAAAGATTTATTTCATTGTTGTTTTATTGTATCCGAAATGGATGATTGTAGTAAATCCGAAAGATTATCGAATTCTATTTACAATATGTGTTTAAAATGGCTAAAATACTTTAATCGTATTCATAATGTTTTCTTGATTAGTGACGTTTTATCTCCCTATTTGAATTTAGCTCAAGTACAACAATTACTTGAATATTATTATATTCTTAAAAATTTGGGTTTCCCTAATATTGTGGATAGTGTTGAAAGTGAAACTTTGTTTGAAAATATTCCTGATGTTGAACAAGTAAAAAATGATTTAAAAATAGTTGTGAAACTGTTTTTGCTGAATATTTAGCTAAATATGGAGATAAAATTCAAACTCAAAAAACAAGAACTAGGACTACCAATACATTTAACATGGAATTCGAGAGAACTCCCACTAACCCATTTCAACAACAACTCTACAATATAGCAAGAAATAGGGGGTAGTAACGTCGCTCAAAGAAATGACCTTAGTCGATATTATGCAACTAGTTTTGTGTCCAAGGATGACAATGCAGGTACATTTGATCTGTTGGATTGGTGGAAAAGAAGGGGAACCGAATTTCCCATACTTTCCATTATGGCAAAAAAAATTCTTGCAGTGCCCGCATCCACAGTCCCCGTTGAGAGTGCTTTTAGTGAAGAAGGCTATCTGTTGGACGAGCGGAGATCCCAAATGACGTCAAAAAATCTCAAGGCTCAAATGATACTTAAAGACGCAACAAAAGCCAAGTTACGAGATCAAGAAAATAAATGGGATGACCTATTAGCGGACCAAGATGCCTATAAAGAAGGCACTACTGAAGGAGAGTCTAGTCAAATGAGTCAAACCAATGATCAAGAAGGCACTATTGTTGATGGGTTGTTGTTGTTCTTGTTGTGATGAATGAGTTGGGACAGATTGTTGTGTTAGTTGACTTTCTTGATATTTTTTGTTTTTTGAAGTTTTTTTGTTAGTGTGGTGTGTTTTGTGGTGAAACAGTGTGAAAGAGATAAGTGAAGGAAAAAATAAAAAGAAAAAGAGAAAGAGTTTGAGTTTGTGGGTCCCACTTGGGTTTTCTAATATAACATAATGAGAAGACGAAAACACCCTCCAAACTAACGGTCAAACCTAGTCTAATTTAAGCTATTTTTATTTTTTATTTTCCTCATCTGCTCAAAACCGATCGATATTAATGTCCAACAACCAAAATTTAACTACAACCTACACATCAAAACAACACGACCATTTTTTACAAAGGGTCACTTAAAAATATTATAAAAGTCACAAGATTATTCGAAAAGAAAAGTTGACGTTCAAATAGGACTTCATTTGTTGTGCTTCTGGGTTCATAAACAAGGTATGCATTAATATTTTACCGCTGGAATTTTTTTTTCCGACAAGTTCTTTCGGACACGATCACTGCACACGGAAGCATACGACCGTGTGCATCGGTCGTGTCCAAGGCACACCGTTTTAGAATATCGTTCGCTCAGTTTTCTGAATAGTTATTCATATTTTGTAATCAGATGTCGTGGCAACGTATTTTGATACATCACGGTGGTCATTGGGAGCGATCGACATATGTAGACGGGGACTCTTTTTTTGTCTATATCTACACGAGTAAAGTTAGTCGTGCAAACCTCGTGGGGTTATCAGAGAGGGTTTGGGTGGTCCAAATGAGTCCGATTACAAATTATGGTACTTGACACACATGGCCAAGGGAAACAAAGTAAAGGTCCTATTACGGGGCGATACCGAGATACTTCGACTACTAGTAGAATACAAGGAGGATCCTGAGGTCTATGCTGAGAATCGCAGCTCCTCCACTCCTGAGGTTAATATGGGATGTAGCAGCTCAAGAGTAGAGCCCGGCAACATAAATTATGACAAGCCTTCCAAAGATTATCAATACGAGGAAGACGAGGAAGATGATGAAGGTGAGGAGGTGCATACATCCGAAGATGAAGATTGTTGTAAAGACTTGTTTGAGTCACTACCTGCGGAATTTCTTGCTTGGGTTCGCCAACCGGCCCAAATGGATAGGATTATGAGTCGTCGGAACTTCTCATCCGACCATCAATCTGCGAGCGCGAGTTGAGGATAACTGTAGGAATGTATCATTTGGAAAACCTGTTACAGTGTATCACTGGTTGGTCCGCCGATAAACGTATAGTGTTTGTCTGTAAGAGTGGGCGAAACAATTGTCAATTTAGGTTGTGTGCTATTGTGGGTGCAATTATTTGGAGAATTACTAAGTTGACCTTGGAGCACAGATGTCACCCTGACTTGAACCGTGCTGCCGCACGGTCGGTCACTTCTGATGTTACCGTCCATTATTTTGCTAAAAGATTGACCGGTGAGGGGGTCACTTTGAGGCCAAAGGTGATGATTGCAGAGATGTGTAGGGAGTACGGCATTGACATGCTATACAGTTTTGCTCTCCGGACGATGAATATAGCGATAGAGAATACATATGGTGGCTTTGATGAGTCGTATCAGAGGCTCCCATCTTATATGTATTTGTTGAAACAACGTAATCCAGGGACAATTTATGATTTGCAGATGACTCGTGAGGGAGTGCTTTGACACATGTTCGTTGTACTCGGACAGAGTATTAGGGCATTTGATACGTGCCTTCGACCAGTGATTATAGTTGATGGGACCCACCTGAAGGGAAGGAATAAAGGAACTCTATTTGCGGCCATCACATTTGACGGGAAAGAGCAAGTATTTCCTCTTGCGGTTGGTCTCTGTCCGATAGAGAACGACGAGTCATGAACTTATTTTCTGTATAACCCGCAGATGCTACAATCCGATGGAAGATTTACTGATTGTGAGTGACCAATATAAGAGCATTCAGAATGCTGTTCGATCCGTCTATCCGAATGCATTCCACGGGTTGTGCTATCACCATCTTGCAAAAAATCTAACCTCCTACGGTGCTCATGCTATAGGACTCTTTAGAACTGCTGCCTACACGCATCGTGAAGAAGTTTTTGAAAACTACTTTTCCAAACTACATATTGAAAGTGTTGGGATTCGGTGCCTAAAACGAAGGCCCAGCGGAAGCGGTAAAACGAAAATTAATTCGATCCGAATCCCTACGAGGATCGATCGAGCTACGTATATACGAATATCAAAAAACGAAATACAAGAGATACAAGAGACATACCCTCGTAGTCCGTTGATTAGATGGATAACCTTCTCTTGAGCTATTCCCCAAGCTCTTGAATGATCCAACGCCGAAAGCACCGCGTCTCTACTTGCCACGCGCCGAAAAAACGAACGGAATGACAACACCTTGCTATCCTCCGAGGATACGGCTAGAGCTAGGTGATGAAGCTTGTTATAGATATTAATATCACTCTAAGTGTATGAATATCTATCTCTCTCAATATTTCCTCACAAAATTTCTCTAAGAAGTTGTGAAGAAGATGAATGAAGAAGATGAATAAAGAAGATGATGAAGAAGACTTCTATCTCTCTCTCCTCTTCAACCTCACGTTGGAAATGGAATCAAGTATGTGAGAGTTTGTCAAAGACATCATCTTATATTATTTCCACCCTCATGTGTACAACCCATGTAACATGAAGTCTTGTCCCACCAAGTCATTATCATCATTTAATAAATGGAAGAAAAGACAATGGGAAAGTGGGTGGAAGCATAATGGGGCGGCTATCATGAAAAACGAATGAGTTCGGTTCGTTTCGGACTCCCGTGAGTCCAAACAGATAAACTCCGATTCTGTTCCGATGTATTTGTGTCGATTAATTAATCCAATTAATTAAACATATCAAACACAAAATAACATAATTAATTTCTCCAAGAAATAATTATATTCACGAATTAAATTAATCACCCAGTGATATATTTAATCCATTAAGCCGTAAATCAATTTATCCGATAAATCGATTTAAACATACAATGTCCCAAATTTAGATATCCAATATCCAATATTCATAATGAGAGAATTAGCTTGATTCATTCCGTCGTCAATCCTATTGCGCGACTCGGTAGGTCCGTCTCAGTCAGCAATGGGAGGAACCAAAGAGTAGTAGCACCACCTAGCCAGCCTGGCGGCCTACACTGTACCCCAATTGAGAACGAATGATTGGGATCATTCAAGAACCATTCTGTCGTGAATACCAGTATACGTATAAACCCTTCTTTCAAATGTCCCGATCAAGTTATAAGGTCACGGTCAGTCAAACCCTATCTGTACTTGACGCTATGCATGCGTTAATGCAAATCGAGATCATCGAGCTGTCGTGTATCTAATACAACTAGCTCCAATGCTTTGGCCAAAGACTTATGATCTCATCTGCCAATAACCGCATAGGACATATAACCCACTCACTAACAGGAGAAAGAATTCTATCTTGCTATTCAGTAGGACCTGCTACTTGCCCGTCAAGATGCACGTCGAGGTTGACCCCCGCCTTCCGGTTTACAGGGTCGAACTACTCTAATGAAAATCTTGACGTCACAAGCACATCCCTACTAAATCCTCAAGTCAAAGGTTCACGAATACCAATCACAACCTTTCGATTCCGTCATTGACTGTCCCGGAGTGAAATCCATGTGACGAATCGAGGGTGAGTCGGTTCGAGTATACTAATCCAATTAGCATACCTATAACGTGTGCTCCCACTAATCATTAGTGTTCGACAGGCACTCTCCATATCAAAGAACACGTCATACAAGTCTTCACATAAACTTAACGCCCAGTCAAGTTTCATCGACTTGCGAACGATTAAGTATTTGAGCTATAACCTTTCCAGTGCCGACCCCCTTATCCAATAAGGGGTGGAAAATTTTGCTCTCAAATACACGGACTAGTTTCTATATGTTTATTTACGAGTTAGGAATGCCAGTAACTACGAGTAAATAAAGAAACATTCATTTGCCTTATATAAATGGTTTACATAATTACAAGTACAATGCCATCACTCAACAACCTCTGAGTGGCATTCGAGGGCATACTCCTAACAATCTCCCACTTGCACTCAATGCCACACACTATGGTATCTAATACCCATGTTCTCCAGATGACGATCCAAGCTAGTCTGAGAAAGTGGCTTGGTCAGTGGATCGGCGACGTTGTCGGCCGAGTCTACTCTCAGGCGACAATGTATCCCTTGCGAACAAATTCTCTTACGAGATGATACTTCCTCTCAATATGTTTGGTGTTGTTGTGAAACCTCGGCTCCTTGGCTGCGCTCACTCCGTCGTTGTCGCGATCAGTAGACAGACTCGGACATGGTATCATTTGAAGTTCTCCCATAAACTTCTTAATCCGTAACCCTTCCTTGGAAGCCTCCGAGGTGCTTGATACTCGGCTGACAGTGGAATCGGCGATCGCGCTTTGCTTGGCACTACGCCAAGATACTGCTCCTCCATTAAGAGTAAATATGTAGCCAGAAGTGGACATCGAGTCGTCCTTCAGTCCTTGGAAGTCCGAATCAGTGAATCCCACCACATCCAATTCTCCACCGCCATACATAAGAACCATATCTCTAGTTCTTCTCAAGTACTTGAGAACGTTCTTTACAGCAGTCCAATGTTCCCTACCTGGGTTTGCCTGAAACCTACTCACCACGCTTACAACATGCGCGATGTCAGGTCTTGTACACAACATAGCATACATAAGGCTACCCACGGCCGAAGCATATGGTATATTACTCATTTCCTTGCGTTGTTCCTCACTTTGAGGACACATCTTCAAGGTGAGTTTTATTCCATGTTGCATTGGTAGGAACCCTCTTTTAGAATCATCCATCTTAAATCGCTTTAAGATCTTATCTATATAGAGGGCTTGGGAAAGGCCTATTGTTCTCTTCGCTCTATCCCGGTAGAGCCGAATACCAAGAACATAGGTTGCTTCTCCCAAGTTTTTCATGGAGAAATTACTCGAAAGCCAAGCTTTCACAGAACTAAGCATTCCCACATCATTTCCTATTAGTAGAATGTCATCTACATATAGTACTAAGAATGCGATCTTTCTCCCACTAACCCTCTTGTATACACAAGGTTCTTCTTTATTTTGCACGAAATCAAACTCTTTGATTGCCTCGTCAAAACGAAGGTTCCAACTACGCGACGCTTGCTTCAGTCCATAAATGGAACGCTGAAGCTTGCACACTTTCTGAATATCGACTTCAGACACAAAGCCTTTAGGCTGCTCCATATAGATTTCCTCCTCGAGGAATCCATTAAGGAAAGCCGTCTTTATGTCCATTTGCCATATCTCATAATCGTGGTAGGCAGTTATAGCAAGCATCATGCGAATAGACTTGATCATGGCTACGGGCGAGAAGGTATCGTGGTAATCGATCCCTTCCTTCTGGGTATAACCCTTTGCCACAAGCCTGGCCTTATAGGCGTCAACCTTGCCATCACCATCAGTCTTTCTCTTGTAGATCCACTTGTTCCCAATAGGTACTATGCCCTTGGGGCGGTCTACTAGAGTCCAGACCTAATTGACATGCATCGAGTCTATCTCAGCTTCCATAGCTTCACGCCATTTCGCGGAGTCTACATTCACCATCGCTTGGTCATAGGTTGTTGGGTCGGTCTCTTGGCTATCACTTGGAACCTCATGGAGACCCATCTCCTCCAAGTGCACAAGCCCATACCTCTCAGGTAAATGAGACACCCTACTAGACCTACGGGGTGGTTGTACTTGTGTTTCAGAAAGTTCGGTTCCAGTTTCTTGCACAGGTGTCTCTCGAGGAGTTTCATTGTATTCTTCTAAAGAAATACTTCTACTTGCTCCGCCTTCCTGAATGAACTCATCTTCCAGGAAGTGTGCTTGTAAAGCAACAATTATCCTTCGATCTTCGGGCATGTAGAATAGATATCCCATCATCCCAGACGGGAATCCAATGAAACGTCCCTTCGCAGACCTAGCTTTCAACTTTTCCACCTTAGTCTTCTTGACATAAGCGGGACATCCCCAAATCCTAATATGATTAAGACTTGGTTTCCTTCCTTCCCACATCTCATGTGGAGTTTTAGGAACGGATTTGGAAGGACATCTGTTCAAGATATACGCGGCGATCGAGTGCATACCCCCACAGTAAATCGGCAAGTCAGTATAGCCCAGCATGGAACGAACCATGTTCAACAGGGTCCGGTTCCTTCTTTCTGACACACCATTTAACTGAGGAGTACCTGGAGGTGTTAGTTGTGAAACTATTCCATGTTCCTTAAGGAACTCGTCAAACTCCGTGCTCATATACTCGCCACCTCGGTCCGACCGAAGTGCTTTGATATGATTACCAGTTTGTTTCTCGACTAGGGCCTTGAATTCCTGGAATTTCTCAAAGGCCTCGGATTTATGTTTCATTAAGTATACATAACCATACCTAGTATGATCATTTGTAAACGTAATGAAATATTGATATCCGTCACGTGCTGCTTCCAAAGCACCACATACATCGGTATGGATTAATCCCGATTTATCGGTAATCGCTTGAAATGTCCTGTGAAGGGGACTTAGTCATTTTGCCTTTAAGGCAAGATTCACAAGTAGGAAAGGGATCCGATCCCAATGGACCCATAAGTCCATCTTTTTCCATCTTGTAAACCTTGGTCTGACCCACATGACCAAGTCTAAGATGCCATTTCAAAACTTGATTGGTTTCATCCCTACCGCGTTTTCTAGTTATAGTATTCACAACTACTTTGTTGCTGAGATTTAGATGATACAATCCATTCAACAATGTAGCAAGACTCCACTAGTTTATTTCTAAAATAAATTTTGCAGAACCATCACCAATGAAAAATGAAAAGCCTTTTCGGTCCATGACCGAATGGATACAATGTTTTTGTGCCCCTTGGGCAAAACAAGTACATCTTCTAAAGTCAAAACAAAGCCGGATTCTAAACCCAAAAGAAGTGAACCTATGTCGGTAGCCTCGACACTATGCCCGCTTACGACTGTGATCATAACTTCACCAGCTCAAAGCTTCCTACTTTGTTCCAGATACCGAGTCACGGTACAAATATGAGAACTAGCACCGAATCCAAAGATTCAGAAGTAGAAAATACAGTAGCAGAACAATTTGTTTCCAAAACTAAAAGTTCTGACCAAGTGCCATGAAGAATCGGACAGTCTCTAGCCCAGTGGCCCACCACCGCACTTGAGACAAGCATCCTTCTTCTTCTTGTTCTTTGGAACCATCGGGGCCTTGCCCTTAGCCTTAAGGTCCTTAGCTTGTGGTCCATCCGCTTCTTGGTCTTTTTCTTCTTATTCTTAGACTTAGAAGTCCAAGAAATCACAAGTGCACTCCTTCATCCGCGGGGTCTTCATCCGAGGCGAGCGGTCACCGCTTGTTCATTATCCCGGCTAAGTTACATGCAATCTCATTGCGATTGAAGTTCATAACAAACCGTGAGAAGGAATCGGGGAGAGGCTGTAGGATAAGGTCGGTTTGGAGAGAAGTATCCATTTTAAAATCAAGAGCCTCCAAGCTCTCGATCATGGATATCATTTTGAGGACGAGTTCCCCAACCTTCTCACCTTACTTCATCCTTGCACCGAACAATTGCTGGTATATCTCATATCTAGCAGATCTGCTGTGCGCACCATAAAGCTCGGTTAAGTGAGATAGAATCGCCTAGCGAAGTCATTTTCTCATGAGCTCTCTGAAGCTCATTAGACATGGAAGCCATCATATAAGCACGGACTTTCACGTCATCCTTAACCCACTTTTCGTGGTTTTCAATCTCTTCCTGATTGGCTCGAGTCCGCATAGGAGGCGCCGGAATGTCCGTTTCCAAGACGTATCCCAGTGCCTCTATACTGAGGACAATCATCAGATTGCGGAGCCAATCCACAAAGTTAGGTCCCATTAAGGTGTTCTTTTCGAGTAGAATTGCGAGTGGATTCATTGTCATATTGAGATTTGTTTGCATTAAGTATAACAGATTAATTAGTGACTCATTCAATTATGTTCTGAGTATAGAATTTAAGGTCTTTTCTATTCTTGTTACCCAGCTCCCACTATTTTTATCGGAATAACACACTCCCATGTGATATCCGGAAGTATCGTCGCTCTACTTCATAATGGTGATCGAGTTCTTTATAAATCTTAATAGAGGGCAACCGAACAGGTTTCTAGTCTATTAATTTTCATAAAGTGGTGTCCAACACCAACCCATCTAATGGATGATTCGATCTTCTTTTTCCCCTTGTTCACTCCCCTCAACCTATACGATTTCTATGGTTCGTGAACAAGTTAAGTTTATACCATCGACGCAAATCGGTTTCACGTTGAATCTTATCCGCAACCTATCGTGTTTCTAGGGATAAAATTTGCTCCAACCGAAGGCATCCAATGCGCTCCAGTAATTTATCCGTCCTCCCGAACGACTACCCCGATAACTCTAAGCATAGCACATCCGGTTTGGATTTCACTTCAAAACTCGATGGAGGGAAGGAAAAACTTTGAAACCTTATAAACTTAATTATTTATTGTGGGAGAATTTTCGCGATTAACGTTACACTTTGCACATTAATCATATTAGCGCGTTTGTGGTATTCATACAATATGAAAAAATCATTCACAACCTAGTTGCTACCAACATGTGGTTCATGGACCGTTCCTAGAAAACAAAAACTTCGTAATCTAATTACAAGTCTTCGTCTTGAATCTTCGTCTTCTCGAAATGGATCTTCCTCCGGTCTTCGTCATTACATATAAATTTTACATCGAAAATTGCATCCTAGATACAAACATTTCTAGTAAAATAAATAGGCTCAAAACGGCCTTTACAACCCAATCGAATAAAACGAACGCTTCAAATCTAAGTCCACGAACCACATCCCCATTCAAAAAACATTCATCCAATAAATACTATATAAATGGAAAGCGTAGAGATACATTGATCCAATCAACAATACGAACCGATCCAATCGATTCACACAATCGGTAATTTGATAACGTTCAAAATAATTCGGTCGACTATAAATATTCCAATTAATCAAATTTTCCTTATAAAATGAAATACCATAAATCATTTTAATCATATTAAATCCAATTTAATGTGCGGGAGATTAATTTTTAAGAATACACGGAAAAATCGAGCCGGGTGAAAATCGCTGCATGACCGAGTCACCTCGGCGGCTACCGGCTGCATGTGCACTGCACGGCCGAGTCACGCTTGGAAGATGCCGGCCAGACACGACCGAGTCACCAGACACGGTCGGGTCGCTGGCGCTGACTTGGCCAGATCGCTGACACGTCCGTGTCACCCAGGACACGGTCGAGTCACTCTCGGCCAGATTACCCTTTTTGTCCAAAAAGTCGTCCGACGACGATTCGGGGTTAGATTTTCGACCGGATATCCAATATCAATATTTTCCGACTTTCATATCTTCAATATAAATCATATTTCCCAGAAATTTAAGATTTATATTTAGACATAAACTTACGAAAAATACAATTATTACGAACGAAAAACATATAGCACGATTATCACTAAAATGATTCCAAATCATTCACCATCTAATCGAGCATTCCAAATGCCAATATCGTATATACGATCGCAAGACCTACGCTCCGATACCACTGTTGGGATTCAGTGCCTAAAACGAAGGCCCAGCGGAAGCGGTAAAACAAAAATTAATTCGATCCGAATCCCTACGAGGATCGATCGAGCTACGTATATACGAATATCAAAAAACGAAATACAAGAGATACAAGAAACATACCCTCGTAGTCCGTTGATTAGATGGATAACCTTCTCTTGAGCTATTCCCCAAGCTCTTGAACGATCCAACGCCGAAAGCACCGCGTCTCTACTTGCCACGCGCCGGAAAAACGAACGGAATGACAACACCTTGCTATCCTCCGAGGATACGGCTAGAGCTAGGTGATGAAGCTTGTTATAGATATTAATATCACTCTAAGTGTATGAATATCTATCTCTCTCAATATTTCCTCACAAAATTTCTCTAAGAAGTTGTGAAGAAGATGAATGAAGAAGATGAATAAAGAAGATGATGAAGAAGACTTCTATCTCTCTCTCCTCTTCAACCTCACGTTGGAAATGGAATCAAGTATGTGAGAGTTTGTCAAAGACATCATCTTATATTATTTCCACCCTCATGTGTACAACCCATGTAACATGAAGTCTTGTCCCACCAAGTCATTATCATCATTTAATAAATGGAAGAAAAGACAATGGGAAAGTGGGTGGAAGCATAATGGGGCGGCTATCATGAAAAACGAATGAGTTCGGTTCGCTTTGACTCCCGTGAGTCCAAACAGATAAACTCCGATTCTGTTCCGATGTATTTGTGTCGATTAATTAATCCAATTAATTAAACATATCAAACACAAAATAACATAATTAATTTCTCCAAGAAATAATTATATTCACGAATTAAATTAATCACCCAGTGATATATTTAATCCATTAAGCCGTAAATCAATTTATCCGATAAATCGATTTAAACATACAATGTCCCAAATTTAGATATCCAATATTCATAATGAGAGAATTAGCTTGATTCATTCCGTCATCAATCCTATTGCGCGACTCGGTAGGTCCGTCTCAGTCAGCAATGGGAGGAACCAAAGAGTAGTAGCACCACCTAGCCAGCCTGGTGGCCTACACTGCACTTAATCGAGAACGAATGATTGGGATCATTCAAGAACCATTCTCGCCGTGAATACCGGATACGTATAAACCCTTCTTTCAAATGTCCCGATCAAGTTATAAGGTCACGGCCACCAAACCCTATCTGTACTTGACGCTATGCATGCGTTAATGCAAATCGAGATCATCGAGCTGTCGTGTATCTAATACAACTAGCTCCAATGCTTTGGCCAAAGACTTATGATCTCATCTGCCAATAACCGCATAGGACATATAACCCGCTCACTAACAGGAGAAAGAATTCTATCTTGGTATTCAGTAGGACCTGCTACTTGCCCGTCAAGATGCACGTCGAGGTTGACCCCCGCCTTCCGGTTTACAGGGTCGAACTACTCTAATGAAAATCTTGACGTCACAAGCACATCCCTACTAAATCCTCAAGTCGAAGGTTCACGAATACCAATCACAACCTTTCGATTCCGTCATTGACTGTCCCGGAGTGAAATCCATGTGACGAATCGAGGGTGAGTCGGTTCGAGTATACTAATCCAATTAGCATACCTATAACGTGTGCTCCCACTAATCATTAGTGTTCGACAGGCACTCTCCATGTCAAAGAACACGTCATACAAGTCTTCACATAAACTTAACGCCCAGTCAAGTTTCATCGACTTGCGAACGATTAAGTATTTGAGCTATAACCTTTCCAGTGCCGACCCCCTTATCCAATAAGGGGTGGAACGTTTTGCTCTCAAATACACGGACTAGTTTCTATATGTTTATTTACGAGTTAGGAATGCCAGTAACTACGAGTAAATAAAGAAACATTCATTTGCCTTATATAAATGGTTTACATAATTACAAGTACAATGCCCTCACTCAACAACCTCTGAGTGGCATTCGAGGGCATACTCCTAACAGAAAGCCCTAATGGGGCTCACATCATAACCTTAGCGTGAATAAATTTGCAAAACATGTGACAAATGAATTAAAAATTCTCATAGATAAAGACCGGGAAATTAGGTAATACAAGCATAAAGTATGCTTTGATGTATACAACCCTAACAATCTCCCACTTATACTCAAAGCATGCTTTTGAAGTATACTATATAGACTATGTCTATCTATCTCCCACTTATACTCAAAGCAATGCTGTCATACATTTCAACCCCATTCCTTCCACATGCCCTTCAAATGACTTTGAGGGCAACCCTTTCGTGAAAGGATCAGCTAGGTTGTCTTCAGATGCTATCTAGGAGACAATAATCTTTCCTCTCTTCAAAAAATCTCGAATGAGATGATATTTGCGCTTGATATGTTTGCTTGCTTTGTGGGCCCATGGTTCCTTCGAATTTGCAACAACACCGGTATTATCACAATAAAGTGTAATACTCCTAGGCAAATTAGGAATCACACCCAAATATTTTAGGAAGTACTTGAACCATACCGCCTCTTTAGCTGGCTCTGAGGCTGCTACATATTCGGCTTCCATGGTAGAGTCCGCTATGCATTTCTGGTTCACACTCCTCCAACTGATGGCTCCACCTCCCAAAGTGAAAACATATCCAGAAGTTGATTTCGACTTTTTTTTATCCGAACTGAAATCTGAGTCAGTGTGACCCAAAGGACAAAGTGTATCTGATTGATATACAAACATATGCTCCCTAGTCCTTCTCAGGTACTTGAGTATATGATTGACATCAACCCAATGTCCCGGTCCTGGGTTCGACTGATATATCGCCACCATGCCTACAACATGACAGATATCAGGCCTAGTGCATAGCATAACATAAATGAGGCTTCCCACTGACGAAGCATAAGGGACCAGCTTCATGACATCTATCTCTTTTTGTGTCCTAGGTCACATAGCCTTAGATAGCTAAATTCCATGTCTATAAGGTAAGAACCCTTTCTTGGAATACTCCAAACTAAACCGCTTTAGCACCGTATCGATATAGAATGCTTGAGATAAGCACAACATCCTTTTCTTGCGATCTTGAAAGATCTTAATACCAAGGATGTGCCCTGCTTCTCCCAAATCCTTCATATCGAACTGCTCAGGCAGCTATACCCTTACGCCTGATAATACCTTAACATTATTTCCAATTAGAAGTATATCATCTACGTACAGTACAAGAAACACTAGCACGTTTCCATCGCACTTTTTGTATACACAAACATCACTAGGACACTGTTCAAAACCAGACGATTGAATGACCTCATCAAATCAGATGTTCCAAGACCTTGATGCTTGCTTGAGACCATAAATGGCTCTCTTAAGCTTGCACACTAAGTGCTCCTCTCATTCAGCAATGAATCCCTCAGGTTGGCGCATATATATTTCCTTATCAAGACTCCCGTTCAAGAACGCAGTCTTGATTTAAGCATGGCTACCGGCGAAAAGGTGTCATCGTAGTCGATGCCCTCTTTCTGTGTGTAACCTTTCTCAACAAGTCTTGCTCTGAAGGTTTCAACCTTCCATTTCGATCCTCTCTTACACTTGTAGACCCACTTACTTCCAATGGGTTTTACCCCATTGGGTAGCTCTACTAGCTCCCACACTTGATTAGAATCTATAGATCCCATTTCGGATTCCATTGCTGTTTGCCAGGATTCAACATCCTTGTCTTGAACTGCCTGCCTATACGTACATGGATCCGTTTCATCCTGGTTCAGGGAGTGGTCTGAAGACGCTCCCATGATGATGGAACGATCAGGTTGACAAACAACCCTCCCACTACGACGAGGCATGTCCTTGGTTTGCGTATCCACAATAGTGTCAATACATGGTACACTAGGTGTTTGTACAATTGGTATTGTCGAAATCTCGCCCCTAAGTTCCTCTAGAATGACCTCACTATTAGGCTTTTGGCTTATTACATAGTCCTCCTCTAAGAACCGGGCATTGGTGCTAATAATGACCTTCTGATCTTTAGGACTGTAGAATAAGCCACCCTTCGTTCCCTTCGGATATCATACAAACACTCGTACTTCTGTACAAGATGTCAACTTATCAGCTTCCTTATTCAGCAAGTGTGCTGGTGAACCCCAAATTCGAACATGTCCCAGACTGGGCTTGCGCCCATTCCACAGTTTTGTGGGTGTTTTTGGAACTGATTTCGAAGGCACCAAGTTTAGAATGTACGCCGCTATTTCCAAGGCGTATCCCCAAAACGAAATAGTCAAATCAGAATAACTCATCATTGACCTAACCATCTCTAATAAATTACGATTCCTTCGTTCAGCAACACCATTTTGTTGTGGTGTACCAGGCGCAGTGAGCTGGGAAGTAATCCCCTCATGTGCCAAGAAATCCAAAAACTCTCCACTAAGATATTCGACACCACGATCAGATCGTAGTGACTTGATACTCTGTTCATGACGCTTCTCCGTTTCTGCCTTGAATTCTTTGAACTTATCAAAAGATTCAGACTTACGTCGCATCAAATAGATATATCCATATCTCGAATAATCATCTATAAATGTGATGAAGTATTCGAAACCACCCTTAGCCTAGATGTTGATTGGACCACATACATCGGTGTGTACCAATTCCAATACATTTTGTGCATGATTGCCTTTGCTTTGGAAAGCCCTTTTAGTCATTTTCCCTTCCAGACAGGATTCACAGATTGGAAATGACTCAACTTGGAGTGAATCCAATGGGCCATCGCTTACCAATCTTTGAATCCTTCTAAGGTTAATATGACCCAATCGTAAATGCCACAAATATGTTTGATTTATGCTCGAAGGTTCTTTTCTTTTATTAGGATTAGTCAAAGAATTAAGCGATTTATAATTATGCAAGGGAGTTGGTGCAGCATTAATGATATAAAGTCCTTCATTATAAGTACTCGTGCAAATATATTCACCATTTCTTTTAATAATTGAATTATCTCCAAAAGAAACTGAATATCCATCACAACGCAATTTAGAAACTGAAATTAAATTCACACTAAAATCAAGTACTAATAATACATTATTTAGGACTAGAATCCTATCATTAACTTTTAACTGCACGACTCCCACTGCAACAGCCTTCAGCCTGGAATAGTCGCCCCAGCTAATAGTAATCTCATCCGTACTTTGTATTTTGGTTACTTGGAACCCCTACGAATCATAACAAACATGATCAATGGAGCACGAATCTACTATCCACGAAGTGATAGAACAGGCAGCCAAACATGTTTTGACTACTAGTGCATGATACATACCTTTCTTAGGGCAATCACTCTTGAAATACCCCTTCAGACCGCACTTATAGCATTTGCCCTTCGGCTTTTTATTTGCCTCGGACTGAGGAGCCTTGCCCTTAGCTTTGAAGGTTGCCACTTACTTCTAGCCAACCTGCTTTTTCTTCTTTTTCCATTTGGGTTTTGAAGAAGTAGCACCGGTTGCCGCAAGAATCTAATGATAACCTTGTTTGAAGAGACCTTCAGCAGATTGAAGCTCTGTCAGAAGTTCCACCAAAGTGTATGTCCTACGATTCATATTGTAGTTAAGGCGGAACTGCTCAAAGTTTTTTGGCAAGCTGCCCAAGATAATATCGACCTGCGACTCCGCATCGATAGTACCCCCCAGTATGCTCAGTTCGTTCAAATGAGACATCATTTTCAGAACATGATCCCTTACTGGAGTCTCTTCATACATTTGGGTTGTCATCAACACCCTCATTGCATTTGGCCTAGCCGCCCGGTTCTGATGACCAAACACCTCGGTGAGATTTTCCATCATCTCCGCGGCTGAGCCCATCGTCTGATGCTGATGCTGCAATACATTTGTCAATGAATCCAAAATGTAACAGTGAGCCATCTCATCAGACTTCTTCCATTTTCGGAATTCATCCAACTCTCCAGGAGTGGCATCTGGTTCTGGTTCCAAAGGGCTTTCCTCAGTTAACACAAATTTATGCCCCTCGGCAGTCAGGACAATGTCAAGATTTCTTTTCCAGTCGGCAAAGTTAGTGCCATCAAGTTTATTTTCTTTGAGAATAACAGCTAGTGGATTGAAAGACATCTGAAAATAAAATTAAAAACACCATTCATCACATAATTCGACGCAAAATATATTGAAAAACCTTCAAACACAATATATATGCAGTCAACCAACACCTCGAAAAAACCACACATGCAAGCCACGTTAGTGTGGACGTTTACATATACATTTTTCAAGTAGATTTTAACGACTTTAATTTTACTATCTAGTCAAGATTCGTTTTGACAAGTAAAATTAATAGTTGGTTGCTCTTGGCCATGTATTAAATTAACATAGACTCCGATGGGGAGTTTATTAATTAATACACCTAAGTGAATACCATAATTTAAGAAACCTTAGAATATTATATAATGATAATAGTCCTACAGATGGAGAGGTCCTATCATAAAAAATAACATTCACCTTTTTGTTATCTAATTGAAGTTTAAAACTAGTGAGCTACTAATCAGCACATCCGATGTGGAGGAAGACTCTAATGTCAACGCGCATGCTAATTATTTCACAATTTAAACCAATTATGGAGGCCAACTTGATTTTGAAAAATCAATTATTAAAATCACTTAGTTATTTTGAAAAAATAAGGTTTTTAATTTTCTCGTCCTAACATGCAAGAAACATATCACGCATACATCCATACATGTCGTACATCAAAACAGTAAAACCAACAAATAATTAAAACTGAATAATTAAATCCAATTATCTTGGCTTTTATTCCTCGTTTTGAATAACGAGAAAAACCTTGGCTCTTTTGCTCCCACTGCTTCAAGCATCTCGTCACCTCCTCCCGGTTGGGCACAAAAATTGCCAAATTTAGAAACTTTCTTCCATGCAAAATTAATTGCACAAGAAATTTCTAAATTAAAATTATTGTGCTCCAACGGACGCAACGAACGGCGGATAAACGAAGCCCGACCCGCTGCCCGACCCGACCCGTGGCCCGGCAGCCTACCCTCGGCTGTTCCGACCCGCGATAGGCCACACCCGCGGCTCTTCGGTTCCAGGCGGTCGGCCGTGTGTCCTCGTCATCGTCCGGGACTCCCTTTTCGTTTAGGATTCCTCTTGCACCTTGGACTCCATTTCCTTTTGTACTTTGTGTATTCCAATTCGATTACAATTTTACACCAAATAAAATACATCGAATTTACAACAAAATTTATAAGGAAAAATAAATTCTATTCTACCCATGGATTTTCTCATGGGAAAAACTTATACATGCCTCAAAACCGGGCCAAATTACCAAAAACGCGTAAATAAATAAAATATCACATAGCCATGATAATTGGACCATATTTACCTGCAAGACAATTTCTAACAAAAAATATTCCAAACATCATACCATATGAATATATTAAATTGCTAGCAAATTAATCACAAAACTAATTAAATTGAACAGAACCTAAAGACCGACTGTGATACCAATTGGTGGAATATAAAACGCAGCAGAAGTGATATTGATGAATTGAATAGATTTGGTTTTATAAACTAACCAACAAAATTGTGGATCTATTTAGGCTTGTCAATTAATTAATTAATTAAACAAACTAATTAACAATTAAAATATACGTATTTACGCAGTATAATTGATAATCGATACCTTTGAAGCGAAGTGGTAGAAAATTCCTTCTGGGTCGATCGAACTCCCCTTCGTACTCCTCCTTGATCTTCTTGTATTTCTACCTCAAGATCTTCTAGAGTATATCCCGCCGAAGATCCAGATATCGTGTGGGCAATAATCTACCGGATCAAACTTAGACTTGCAGTATGGGATCGGCCGAAATTTCTTCAAGAAATACCTCACGATTTTTTCTCTCTATTTTTCTTGAATATTTGTGTATTTATAAAATATTAAATTAGCTAAATTATGGAATCCAAGACACAAGTCAAGATCCACAATTAAACACAAAATTAGAAGAAAAATCGAAAATTTCTTATTCCAAGAAGTGTGTAAAAATCGGCCACCCCTTAAGTCCTATTTATAGGTGTTATGGGTGTAACACCCCCGATATATTCAGGGATATTACAGCGCCGTAAATCCTTTACGTAAGAATTTACAAGGCTGAGGAAACGAAAAGACAATAACAACACCAACAAACAATGGACACAAAAATAAAATACAACGACTCTGAATCAATACTGAAAATACAAACGTCCATCGGTGAATATTAATACATACCCAAATCCATCATAACAAAAGACAACGTACTCGAGTACTTTATTGAAAACAACACAAACATACGACAGAATAATCCGGCCATAACATCACTATGCACCCTCGTCGTCATGCAGCTCTAGTGGTTGTTTTCCTGCTCCCCTGGATCCTGAACATAACACAAATGTTCACTCCCAAAGGGGTTAGCACAACGATGCTAGTACAAGTACGATAATTATACAACAACGATTTATTCAACCATAATCATGACAAGTTTCTCCAACGAGAAATAATAAAAACACATAACACATCATGACAGTCTCAACATACTAATGGTATTCCAACGATCCAACGCACACAGCTATAGATTCTCATGATGATCCCGTCGGACCAACGTATGGTGGAATTACCTGTCCAACGATCCAGCGCACATAACTATAGATTCCCATGATGATCCCGTCGGACCAACACATGGTGGACAGTTAATCACAACACATATGCACAACACAACAATAACATAACCGACATTAACACGCACAATTATAATTAAAGTACTTGCCTCAAATTGACGACAAGGATAATACTTCGACGGATAGCAATAATGTAACACCCCCAAACCACTCGGGAATATTACAGCGCCGCAGACCCCCTCCGTGAGGATCTACCAGGCTGAATACAGAAAACACCACAATAAAAAATATACCATCATGGGTAATTAACAAACCATTAGACCGATTTGGTCTTTTACCACAACATACACATCAATCATACATTACTCTTTCTCGAAACTCATACTCACGCAGGGGTTAACATAAATCAACATTCCCATAAAACTGGAATGATAAACACAACGGAAGGACAAAACAACAAGACATCGCTAAATACTCAACACTAGTCTCCAAATGATTAGTATCGTCGTCTTCCATCATCTTTTGTAACGATCCTGTGAATCACTCCCCAGCAACCTACAAATACCTGGACGCAATACACACATCCACCCGCCGAATACTCGGGGGTTAGCAAAACTCCACTGGTTTGCTAGTGCAAGTAAAAATACAAAGAAGAGCCATACATATCATACTCCAAGAACATAGAAATCATGAATATATTTCCCGAGATAGTTCACTTGATCAAAATAGCTTGAATTATGAAAGATAGGAATAAAACCATTTTATATCTTACAAAAATATTTTACGATCTCGGGAGTTTTGAAAACATTTGGGGTTTAAGAATTCTCAAGCCTTTCGAAACACTTAGGGACACAGCCCAACAATCGTTTACTTCAAAATACGATTCTGATAGTGAAAATACGGGGTCCACGACCCAAATCATAACATTCCAATCACAAACACGGGGGTCCATGACCCAAATCATCCACATCACATACTCGCAAGAATAACCCGATGGAAACTACACCATGTCAAACGTTACCATGACAACAGTCTCACAGAACGACATCAGAGAGCACCACTTTGCAACTTAACCATACGGTCGCACTCAACACACCACAGAGCTATAATACACAGAGCAACCACGGGACTCACGTACCCATACCAAATTATCACAACCAAGGGATGAATCTCACACAACACATTTACTGGTGCCATTCCAGCCAAGTACAATACCATTTGAACTGCCATTCTAATCAGATGAACCATGCGCCAAAAAAAAAATCAAAGTTCTCCAACAATACATTTCAAAGTTAACCGTTGGTACGAGACTCACGGCCACCGCACCCCGCAGAGCCCCGTCGGACATCCCTGGGTGGTTAACCCTAGTTAGCGGTACGCACACACACGGCAATACGTATCCCTAGAGGCCCCGTCGGACCATCCCTAGGTGAACATACATAAACATCCAGGGACCTTACGGCCGTAACCGAGTCCTCCCAGGCCAGGGTGTGCGGACGCCTTACGGCCGTAATCGGCCAGGCCTTACGGCCATAATCGGCCTAGACAGCCCTCTGACTGCCCGGCTCGATACTCGACGACGCCTCGATCACGCGAACGCACCGGCTAAGATCCAAAACAACAACAAACAGGCTATGAAATTCAACGAATCACAGTGCAAGCACACGATCCAAGGATGCGGACGACAACAGTCCATTCGACCGAAGAAAAATAAATTCGGCGAAACCGTAACAAAGATCTCGAGTATTACATTCTACCCCCCTTAAAAGAAGTTTCATCCCCGAAACTTAAACATAAAATGATCAACGTGGTACAGTCTCAGATAACACACGCTATCCATTGCCGACAACCTGCAACGACTCACATGCAGCACGCAACTGCTACCATTCATATCGCTACACCAGAACGATAACAAAACACAACGAACGAAATCAATATGATTAGCCAACCCGAACGGCACATCAATCAAAACACGAGTTAATCGTTGAACTATGAAATTCCAACGACCCAAGGTTTAGAAGGTCGAATATGTAGTTAATTTCCCAAACTTAAGGAAATTACGAAGTGATGCGAACGCTCAAAAATCATGATACGAGATCAACGAATACCGGTCAACAAATGATCGAGACAACAATGGTCGAACAATCATATCTGAACCATGACGAATAACAGAAATCGAATAGCATCCCCGAAGTCCACATCACGAATCAAGACAATATATGGCCCGGTGAAAACGACATGATATATATTTACATAAGATTCACAGGAGCGGAACCGAATTCGAAAAAAGTCACAACGACAAAAGAATTTACCCAAAACAATACCGCAGAACAACAAAAAGTGAAGAGTAGAACAAGTCCAGAAAATATCGACGAACACAAACGAGTCGATAGAGTCGAACAAAACGAAAGCGAAAAATATGGGTATTACACCATATCACCTTTAAAAGAGGTTTCGTCCCCGAAACCTAAACAACGAGAACGAAGTGCTAGAATAGCAACCTTCCCGGAAATCTTCTCTTGGTCCCGCATCTGATCTCCATGACTATCTGTACAGCGGTCACGACCGCGCCCTTTGCCCCTCGGCATACTAAGCAGATACTCACTCAATACCACGGCACAACATCGCAAAATAATATACCAAATTGCCAACTCAGCTTTTTTTTAACTGTACTAGGCCATCCATTTCCAAAACAAACTGATCTATTGTTCCAACAATTACAACATTATACAAAAATGAAGCCGCCAAAAAAAAAGGCGGTCGCAGGTCGCAAATGCATCTCATCCAAGAACACACAACAAATGTCGGTCGGCCAAAAAAAAATATCATCAAACGAGCCCATAACCGAACAATCATAACCTGTGTTTCATATAATGTGTTCTTAATCAGACCATTAATCTCTAATTCTCTTTCTCTGCTAGAAATAACATTGTTCGACGTTCAAGTCGACATAATTATGATCCCCAAGCACAACCCGAATATTGCCAACTCAGCTTGACATGTCACATAAGACAGTTAATAGAAACTCGATAAGAAGATCCACGAGGTATACTTTTAAATTATCATTTGAAAATCCTTGGATTTGCATGTTTATTCAAAATAAAACTTTGAAAGTATTTTTGGTACCTCGGGTTTTTGTCAAAACTTTTAAACAATGGATTCTAACTGTCTTATTTGAAATTATTTGCAAAACAATATTTCCTTACAACCGGCACTATCAAAATCACTATGCCACTACACTTCATCATTTGGAGTGATTCAAGATCACGCACAATAACTGGCTCAGTTCAGAAAACTTTTATAAATCCGAGTTTGAAATTAAATCGAGCAAGATTCTTCATCTTTCACAATATATTTTTGAAAATAAAAATTGTATTGGTTTTGAAAATAAAAATATTTATGGTGTGAAAGATTTCTAAAAATCATGTACTCGAATCACTTGAAAATACAATAGTACGTCAAAAATTATTTTCGAAAATCCTCTCAACACTACACCATAATCAACGACGGTAACATTTTACAAAATGTTCAAAGGTACTTTAAAACGACTCTTTCAACACCGTCGGGGTTCCTTTAGAAAATTCAAGGCCGGCTCGCCAATTTTAAACGATTTTCAATGTCCACACGAAGCCGCCGATTGAGAGAACCGTCACAACTTTATGAAATTTACTTTTCCACAACTTGCTCAAGTTTATAAAATTTTCAGGAAAGCATTTTCGAACACAAACACAACAGACTTAATTTATCACTTTATCAAATACGATCTATTACCATAAAATCCAATCACCTGTCAATACCCTTCGTCCACATAATTACAGTATCACACAACAAACCGTCAAAAAATAATTAACATCTAAAACTGAAAGCCGACCTCTCAGTAATGAGGACTCTCACAACAAGTGCATTCCGGACGACTTAACGTTCACACCCCCAACTTAGTCACAATTTTGAGCATTATTGACCAAATAATAATGCCAACATCACTACATACCTCCGAACCGACGATCAGGAAATCAACAAGTCAAAAGCAAGAGCCAAGTTTTGAGTAAATTTTTGGTAGACCTCATTTGAGTTTTTAAAATCAAATTTTGAAAACTTGCAATGCAAGAGGAAAATAAAATATAAGTAGTTAAGTTCTAAAAAAATCCGGTCTCGAGGTCATCATACGAAATCAACATCTTTCCTTTCTTGAAGGATGTTTTGAAATAAAATTTACGTGACTCTTCAAAAATAATTAAACTTTCAAATATGACATTGACAAACTTTCCTTGCGGGATCACACCAAGCCATTACTTCAATGAAACGATTCACACAATATATATACACATTTATACACCGGTATCACTTTTCATTCCAGCACAATACGGGAATCAAACAAGTATGGAGTACGTATTCACGAGGCACATTTGAACTCCACATAATAACACAGAATCACAGAAGCTCGTATAAAATGAGACACAACAAAGTAGGGAGACTTACATCCACAGATCGCACGAAGATGATGGCTGCACCTCGATACTAATCACGACCGACACCTCAGACGACGCGTCGCGACACGACTCAGTCAGACAAAATCTGACAAGACAAGACAAGACAAGACAAGTCCCGACAACACAAAACTCGACCCGACAGGCTAGGTTTCCGCAACCTAAGCTCCGATACCATATTCTGTAACACCCCCAAACCACTCGGGAATATTACAGCGCCGCAGACCCCCTCCGTGAAGATCTACCAAGCTAAATATAGAAAACACCACAATACAAAACATAACATCATGGGTAATTAACAAACCATTAGACCGATTTGGTCTTTTACCACAACATACACATCAACCATACATTACTCTTTCTCGAAACTCATACCCACGCAGGGGTTAACATAAATCAATATTCCTATAAAAGGGGAATGATAAACACAACGGAAGGACAAAACAACAAGACATCGCTAAATACTCAGCACCGGTCTCCAAATGATTAGTATCGTCGTCTTCCATCATCCTTCGTAACGATCCTGTGAATCACTCCCCAGCAACCTGCAAATACCTGGACGCAATACAGACATCCACCCCCGAATACTCGGGGGTTAGCAAAACTCCACTGGTTTGCTAGTGAAAGTAAAAATACAAAGTCAAGCCATACGTATCATACTCCAAGAACATAGAAATCGTGAATATAGTTCCCGAGATAGTTCACTTGATCAAAATAGCTTGAATTATGAAAGATAGGAATAAAACCATTTTATATCTTACAAAAATATTTTACGATCTCGGGAGTTTTGAAAACATTTGGGGTTTAAGAATTCTCAAGCCTTTCGAAACACATAGGGACACAGCCCAACAATCATTTACTTCAAAATACGATTCCGATAGCGAAAATATGGGGTCCACGACCCAAATCATAACATTCCAATCACAAACACGGGGGTCCACGACCCAAATCATCCACATCACATACTCGCAAGAATAACCCGATGAAAACTACACCATGTCAAACGTTACCATGACAACAGTCTCACAGAACGACATCAGAGAGCACCACTTTGCAACTTAACTATACAGTCGCACTCAACACACCACATAGCTACAATACACAGAGCAACCACAGGACTCACGTACCCATACCAAATTATCACAGCCAAGGGACGAATCACAAACAACACATTTACTGGTGCCATTCCAGCCAAGTGCAATACCATTTGAACTGCCATTCTAGTCAGATGAACCATGCGCAAAAAAAAAATCAAAGTTCTCCAACAAAACATTTCAAAGTTAACCGTTGGTACGAGACTCACGGCCACCGCACCCCGCAGAACCCCGTCGGACATCCCTGGGTGGTTAACCCTAGTTCGCGATACGCACACACACGGCAATACGTATCCCTAGAGGCCCCGTCGGACCATCCCTAGGTGAACATACATAAACATCCACAACGCCACGGGAAGCCATAATTTAAATACTAGAATATGCAAACAAATGCAAAGTACTTTGCTAGAATGACCACTTTATTTGACGTATACTCACAAATAATGTCACACAACAACAAGCAAATATCAATACCAAACAACACCAAGTGTCCCAACCTCCTTACGAAGGAGTAACAACTAATATCGCACAACGTCACATATTCACCATAAAATTACATATACCAATACACAATCTTCGGCAAATAATTATGGTCTACTAAATTCACTAAAATATGTTCAATATCTTCCAACATATGAAACTAACGTACATATTCCGAAAACACATTAATCCACGAAGCATACGAGTTATCTTTTGAAAGACGACAATTATCGAGAACATACCGATCTTTTTAAAAGTTCATTAAAACAACCAAATTGTAAATTTGGTTCCAATACCAACGAATACGTCTACGAAACATGAAATGTATGGTCAAGATACTTGCCTCGATACCACAAGCAATGAAACAACGAACGGACACGGTCGTGTAGCCCTCGAACTTCCAAGAACGACCAAGAACTCGACAACTATGTGAAACAACGAAAATAACATCACCACGAATCATTAACGCTAATCGGAATTCGAATCAACTCGAAAAACAATAAGGATCCGAGGGTTTCTTCAAGAAAAATCAAGAATCAAGTTCCGGGTGATAAAAATTGATAAATGAGTCACAAAACCGAAGACCATGATCAATACAACAAGAATACCAAGAACAATTAGGGTTCTACGGAAGAAATTACCTTGATTCGACGAAGAACAAGGATTCGGCGATGGTATAATCGGAAAAGATCTTCCAAAATGCTTGGAATTGATCGGAACCGGCCAAGGACTCCTCTCATCGTCTTCTCCTATCGCCAGTCGCCAAAAGGATGAAGAAATAGGTAAAAAATGAGGTCTGGCTGAAGCCTAGGCCTATATATGTCGACAGCGTTACGGCCGTAACTCGGTGAACGCCTATAACTTACGTAAAGGCCGACTCCAAGCGTACGCAACGAACACAGCTTACGGCTATACTCGGCATGGCCTTACGGCCGTAACCGAACTCCCAGGGGCCACTGCCTGAAATCTGCCGAGTCACTACGGCCGTAACCAGCCAGCGCTTAGCGGCCGTAACAAAGCCTTATGGCCGTAACCTGATGGACCTTACGGTCGTAACCTGATGGACCTTACCTCCCAGGCCAGGGTGTGCGGGCGCCTTACGGTCGTAATTGGCCAGGCCTTACGACCGTAATCGGGGCAGCCAGCCCTCCGACTGCCCGGCTCGATACTCGACGACATCTCGATCACGCGAACGCACCGGCTAAGATCCAAAACAACAACGAACATGCTATGAAATTCAACGAATCACAGTGCAAGCACACGATTCCAAGGACGCGGACGAGAACAGTTCGTTCAACCGAAGAAAAATAAATTCGGCGAAATCGGAATGAAGATCGGGTATTACAAATACACTCGAAGGTCGCCCCTTCGATCAATCACGTTGCAAAGCTCGGACCTCAAACAAAAGAAATAATATAGGGTTCATTTTACGTCATATAACTAACGTACGAACATCTAACATCCTAAACTATGGCCGAAAGTTGTCAACATTACGTATCATGTCTGATGTCTTCATAACGTACGTTACATACCCAACGTAATGTATGTTAAGTCTGTACGCACGTAAGCTCCAAAGCCTAACATACGCTAAGCATGTATTTGACAGTTCTCTTCTCTGATTAGACGACTGTCTCACCTGATGATATAACGTACGTAATGCATGATGCTTAACGTACGTTATACTCACAAATACATTTCTCTTGTGAAATTGAATGATCCTACGGTGTTTGACGTCTTCGAATTCAAGGATAAACATGTCATCACAATGCCATACTCCAATCTCGATTATAAATTCTCATATGTCATTCAGTTAATCTACGGTTGATACAATTGTTATCGACATCATCATCATTTCCTTCAAACTTTCATCACGAAGGTTAGCTAATCAACCCATCCCTTACAAGACATGTCAAAAACCCTCAATGTTCATCCTTCTAAGTTCGCTTAACAAGGGTGACAATAATCACAATTCTTGATCATTTCTAAAACATCAACATGAATACCATCATCTCCAGAAATCACTACGAGTCATGAATTGTGCTTGAAGAATACGTGGTACTACACATGGATTATTCTTGGTGAAAATCCTAAGAATTCATCTTTCTTGAATATCCCCGTTCTAAGTGATGGTATTAACAATACATTGGTAAACAAGTGACTCATAATCAATCATCCAAAATGTGTAACAAATCTCAGAAACTATATCATAGGTTCAACTCGAAAATGCTTGGTTAATAATCTTCTTACTCAAGAAAGGTCTCAAATAAGTTCATCTTAACTTCTAACAACATGGTGTTCAACTTAAAGGGTTACTCGCTAATCCAATGATCTCAGAAGCATGTTCATATCATTCCTTAAGAACAAGGATTTGAGTTTGGAAAGTATCAACATACCTTAATGTAGAAGACAATGATGAACACTTGACGAATATCCAACACCGGAAGCTTGAGTACCAATCCAAGGTGCTTCCAATACTCAATGATCAAGTAGATATGATATATAGGTGTTTAAGTGGCAGGGGGTGTAACACCCCCAAGACATTCAGGGCATATTACAGCGCCGTGGACCCCACACTGTGGAAATCCACCAGGCTAACGTACCAACAAGACATTCGCCAACGACAAACAATCATCAATAAAACGACAATTCATATAAAAGACTACAACCCGACAAATAGAATCCAACATCAATCCATTTCTCAAAACGGGAACACAACATTAACAATTTGAAAAAGGAAGTACTCGAGTACTTAAACCAGTTTTATAATACAGAAATCCCAAAACAATACATCAACAATAACCGACAGAACAAAACACCGATAATCGACTACTGGACAGTATCATGCTTGCCCATCATCTTCATACGGCTCAAGTGCTCGTTTGTCCCCACGATCGATACCTGAAATACAAAAAGTATTTCCCCCATTTAAGGGGTTAGCGACAACTGCTAGTGCAAGTACAATCCATTTGAACTACATTCTAATCAGATGAATATATGCGCCAAAAATCATTTTAGAAAACATTTTATATTCCGGAATATTTACAATGTACAATCACAAAACACATTATCTCCAACAAATCACAATTCAAAGTTAACCGTGGTACGAGACTCACGGCCTCTGTACCCCGCAGAGCCCCGTCGGACATCCCTGGGTGGTCAACCACAGTTCGTGATACGCACACACACGACAATACGTATCCCTAGAAGTCCCGTCGGACCGTCCCTAGGTGAACATACACATATCCATCCACAACAACCACGATAAAGCCATAATTCAAATACTAGAACATGTAAACAAATGTAAAGTACTTGCCTTTGAGACATTCTTGAAGAAACGAAGTGAAACACAACTACGAACGGTCCGAGTGGAAAACGACGGTTCCTAAACGAAGGATCAACATAGTTCAGTCCCAACGGACAACAATACTCTATTGGAATACACCCATAACCCCAATTACAATTCATGACAACAACGATCAATCGATACGGGCGAGGGTTTACGCAAAATCTCCCCGTATCAACAATTCACGGATTAATTCGAGGAAAACGGATTGAGAATCACTCAATAACAACAACCGGTAAGAAATTACGTAACATGATTGAACAATTCGGAACTAATCCTTAGAATCCCGAAAACCCCCCAAAATTGACAAGTTAGGGTTCTAGATGAAAATACCTTGAATTGGAGTGAAGGAGATGGGTTTAGATGATGATGTGCTATGCTCGAGACACAAAAATCGGACTGGAAGTGAACTCTACTAATTACTCTCCACAATCTGCTCTGAATCGCCAAAATCGCCCGTAGGAAGGGAAGGAAGGAAAAAGAATGAAAAATAATGCTGAATCTGAACTGCCGCTGATCTAAATAAATGTGAAGTTAGTGCACGCTAACTATCATATATAGCGCGCGCTAACGGGGCTGAAACCGGTCCAGTAGCTACTGCTACCACTCGTTAGCGCACGCTAACAATAGTGAGTTAGCGCACGCTAACTGCACATCGGTAGCGCACGCAAGGTGACAGGAGTAGCGTGCGCTACCTACACAGCAGTTCAGTACTGCTGCCACATCAGCAGTACGCTGCTGTCGAAGGTACAATACTCGAAACGCACGACAAGGCCAGAATCCAGAAACATAAACACGAAGCATACAAGACGACGGAGTTAAGCGCTGAAAGAAAATACAATTCCGACCACCGGAGGATCCGTAATGCGACAACGAAAACGAAATTCCCTAAACTATTAGGAAATTACAAAAATGGCCCAAGTGCCCGAAAATCACGAAATGACGTCGGATTTACAAACCGAAAGTCTCAACACGACCAACTCAATCATACGAACTTGTACAAACCAAGAAACAACGAAAACGAACGAGTTTTACGAAATCGAATGTTCATACGGTAAAACATGTCATAAAATGAAATTACGTGAAAACATCAGCAAAACTCGTCCAAATGGAAAAAATCCAAGAACAAAGTAGATTCAGAATGTCGAAACAGTTACAAGCGAGTCGATAAAAATAGACATACACCCAAAATGGGAACTGCTAAAAATGGAAAGTTACGGATATTACAGGGGGGCTCTCTGGACTTGAAGGAAAACGAAGGAGAAATGAAAGAAAACGAAGTGGAGTGGAATGGGTGCTGTCCCATATATATATTGTCCTAAGCTTTACGTACGTTAGCCTTAGAGCTTTACGTACGTTATTCACTTAGCGTACGCTACCCGATATCCTTAGTGTACATTATCGTTCAATGGTAGCTTACTGCCTCATTCCTGTACTCTCTTACGTACGCTACATCAACACAGTTACGTACGTAATCGACTATAATTAGCATGCGCTATATACGTCACTTAGCGTACGTTAATCCCCGTTGACCCAAACTGTCTAGGTTCATGCCGCGGGAATCTTTCCGAGCCCACCACCAGCTATCCCATGTGCTTGCCAGCCTTGATCAATTATTGACTGCCTTACGTACGCTATACTTTGCTCATAGCGTACGCTATCCGTGGCTCGTAACGTACGTCACGCTTACTAGCTAGCGTACGTTACGACGTAGTTGCATGTATAAATTTACAAGGATGATATGATCATGCATGTGGATACGAATACGGGAAAGATCATACTTCAATTATCAATATCACAAATTCGAATAATACAAGGTCCAAATATGGACGAAAATATTCAATAATTTATCCGGATATTACATACTCTCCCTCTAAAAAGGAGTTTCGTCCCGAAACTTAAGACGAATCAAGGCTACCTTCTCTTGAGTCTGTACTATCAATTCCGGTTCTGTCCCGTTCAAGTCTGATGAATCATTCCAACACAGGGGCGATCTGCATCTCCTCCCGTATAATGCTTCAAAAGGTGCCATCTTAATGGAAGCATGCCAACTATTGTTATAAGTGAATTCAATCAAAGGTAGATGAACTTCCCACTCATTCGACCAATCTAAGGCACAAGCTCTCAGCATGTCTTCCACTGTTTGAATAGTCCTCTCGGACTGTCTGTCTGTCTGCGGATGATAAGATGTGCTAAAGTTCAACTCGGTTCCCAAGGCATTATGAACTTCTTTCCAAAAATATGACACGACGCGACCATCTTGGTCAAAAATAATGGTCTTCAGCAAACCATGGAATCGGACTATCTCTGCAATAAACACTCGTGCCAACTTCTCTGGTCCCCAAGTGTCTTTAATGCCCAGAAAATGAGCCGATTTGGTTACACGGTCAACTAGCACCCAATTCATGTTCATCCTTGTTCTGGTCCTCAGCATACTAGTGAGAAATTCCATCGACACATCTTCCCACTTCCACTCAGGAATCGGGAGCAGCTTCAGCATTCCGGCGGTTCGTTGATGTTCGATCTTAACCTGCTGACAAGTTAAACACTTCGAGACGTATTCCTCCACATCTTTCTTCATGTTGCCCCACCAAAAATTCTGCTTCAAATCCTTATACATCTTACTGGTGCCCGGGTGGATAGAATAGGGCGTACTGTGAGCTTCCTTCATGATTGTCTGCTTCAACACATCGACATCGGGAACACAAAGTCGGCTCTGGAATCGAAAAACTCCATCATCATGAAATATGAATCCTGGGGCCTTTCCCTTGCTCACTTCATCACGTAACCGAATCATCAGAGGGTCATCTAATTGCTTAGATTTGATTTCTTCGGTTAACGATGAAGTTAATTCCATCACACACAGTTGTCCTTGGACTCTTTGCAACCATACTTCAATTCCTTCATAAATCAATTCTCATTGAATGCTGGACTGGGAGGTGAGAGTCTCCAGCATTCGAATGGAAACATGTTTGCGGCTCAGTGCATCAGCCATTACATTTGCTTTGCCTGGATGATAAAGAATCTCCAAATCATAGTCTTTAATCAATTCTAACCATCTCCTCTGCCGCATGTTTAACTCTTTCTGACTGAAGATGTACTTGAGACTCTTATGATCCATGAAGATCTGACAGTGAGTCCCGTACAAATAGTCTCTCCATATCTTCAAGGTGAAAATAACGGCTACCAGCTCCAAATGATGTCTTGGATAATTTACTTCATAGGGCTTCAACTGTCGTGATGCGTAGGCGATCACCTTCTCATTCTGCATCAGTACACACCCGATGTAATACCCGATTGTAAATTCAGTCATTATCATTCAGTAAATTGTCACTCATTAAATTTTTTCACTCATTGAGAGTCATTCATCATTCATGTTCGTTCATTGTGTTCACCGTTTGGCGTATTTGGAACCTTGGATCAGTTATCATTCGCATTTCATCATTGTTTGAGATTCGAGTCGAGAATATTATCATTATCGTCGTTGTTGGTAGCCTGTGTGTGTTGAGTAGCGCACGCTACATACTATTTATAGCGTGTGCTAATTATGTACTGGTTGCGCAAGCTATCGGACTTCATTAGCACACGCTACTAGTGTATTTGTGGCAGGCAGTCCAGTAGGCACTGGACTGAATTGGAGAATTGTAGCGCACGCTATGAGTGGGAATTAGCGTACGCTAGTTGTGGGTTGTAGCGCACGCTATCGCTTCATCAGCGCACGCTAACGCTTTGGAGACAGGCAGTCCAGTAGGTACTGGACTGAAATGAGAAATCGTTAGCGCACGCTAAGCAATCAGTGTAGCGCGCGCTAAGGCTCGATCAGATTTTGGACAGTAGGTTCTCGACTCCAGTTGTTTGGTATCAAACATCAGTTAGTGCACGCTAATTATTTTGGGTACACGCTAAGGAGAAAGGTGTTAGTGCACGCTAACGAAACAGTCAGAACTCACTGGACTGGCCGGTGAAACCGCTAGCGCACGCTAATATCGGGACCTAGTGCGCGCTAAGCTGGGTTTAGTATATATTAGACAGTTTAGCCCCATTTCATCATTTCTTCATCTCTCTTCCTCATTCGGGCGATTTTGGGCGACTTTGAATGTGTTGTGAAGTGTTCTTCGAGCTGCAATCATCTATCAACATCTTCAAGCTCCTAGTTCAGATTAATCAACATTTAATACTCTCCAACACACCAAATCAAGGTAAACATTTCTTGAATCTAGAATTTCGAGATTCGAGTGTTTTCCTTCCGATCTCTTCAAGTTAGCTTGCTATTATGTTGGAATATGATGAATATGGATTATCTACCTTGGATACATATGATTCCTACGGATTTGTTGGTATTTTTCGGAATTTTTGAGTATTTGGGGAATTTTTCAAGAACCCTTGATGGTTGACTTTGGTAATTTTGGGGGGTTTCCGATTGATGTTGTCGTAATCCCTAGTTGTTCATTCCTATTGGATTATTGATGTCATTGAAGATGTTTTGTTGTATTAGATCACTCATTGGGAGGTTGGTGTTAGATATAATTGAGATTAGTCGTAAACAATTGGGGGTTGTTTACAACGTATTTGTTAGAATTCCCCTAATGAGTTTGGATTGTTGTAGCGACTCTTTGAGTTGGTTGTAATAATGCTTGATTCGTATATTTAAGTACGTTATTGGTAATTGTGTTATTCAAGGTTGTTTGAGCGGCCGATAATTCCTTTAAGGACGTTTTTTCGAGGAAGGACTTTCCTTCACTGGTATTTGAGTAAGTTAATTCTTACTCGGTTAAAAGGATACTCATTCCTTTCGTGGTTGTTCATTCATACATATAATTCATTCATAGTATATCAATCATGTTGAGACTTATAATTATCAAACTAATCATTCAATTCACGAGGAACAACGGTTCCAATAATCTCATTTGAAGCTATCACTCATTACGTCATATTTCATATTGGTGAGTCATTCTTGACCCTTGTCGGATTTCTATTCATTATTCTTCATCATGGTCGCTTTTGTTCGTGTGACCTTCCGGGATTTTATTGCGTTCCGGGTGGTATATGTGTGGAATTTTTAGTCGGGCACACTAAGGTCATTGTGTTTGTAGGGATCCGGACACATTGGAGTGTGCACACGGTAACGTGCCTCTGTGAGACTAATTAGGCCAAGTTTTGCGGGTGTTTATGCGGGATGCCGGGCACTCGGCAGGCTAGTGAACATGCACATCCCATTCGTGGCGTACTATGATGACCAGCATTCAACTTAATTTCATAACTCATTCCTGTGATTATTGTATTTTGTTCAACTCTTGAGGATTGTTGTTCTGTGTAACTGACCCCGTTGGGGATGTTGTTTTCAGGTCATGGCAAGACAAAGGCACGGGAAGAGAACGTTGACGGCAAGGAGTCCCAGTGAAACTAATAGGGGGCCACAGTCTGTCCATTTGTTCATGCTTCTTGATTTGTATTTTCCGCTGCAGTTTCGTTTGGATTTCAATTTATTCAGTGTTGTATATTTTATCTTTATATGAAATATACATGTATTATGTGTTTCCTGGTGTGTTGTATTTGAAACTCCTCATCGTAGTAATTGGTAATATAATGTGGTTTGGTACTACAGTTATATTAACTAATTCATTAATTTTCATTCGCCTGGTGGGTCCCAGTTGGGGGTTCACGGCACTGTAATATCCGCCTAGTTTGGGGTGTTACAGAGTTGGTATTAGAGCGTGGTTTTGAATACTACTATCCGAGTCATGTCTCATTGAAATCATTGTTTATCAGACTAGTATCATTGGTCTTTCGCGTAACGTGTGACCTGTGTAAGCGCCAAGTCCCTCAGACCAAAGAAACAGTAAGATTTCTCACGCTATGGAATAATTTCTGGCAGTAAGAATCACTCATTCATCATTCATCAGTCAACAATCCTCATTCGTCATTTTTTTGTGGATCGTATTATCAATCTTGTTAACTTGTTCAAGATGATCATTTCAATAATCTCACCAGATAATCATGTCACCTTGGTTGATCCTTCATGTAATCATTGTGTTAGAGCGCGTATGCTCATTATTATCATTTCATAACGTAATCATAATGCGATATTCATACGAGATCTATAATTATCATGTGACTTTTCTACTTCAGTATGGATAGAGCTACCAGAGGACGCAGGGGAATAATACCAATTCAACGAGCAGCGACGCTGCCACTCATTCACCTGGCAATAATCATTCACCGTCAGGAAGCCGTACCCGAGATACAGCTCAATCAGAAGGTGTTCGGGTTGATCCACTCGCTTTTATGTAGGGCATGATGGCCCAAATGACTCAGATGGCACGTCTGATGGAGACGATGCAGAACTCAACCACTCATAATCAACAGGCTCCTCCGCCGCCACCTCAGAGGCAAGAAAGGAGTGTGAGTAGTATAACTGGCGACATCTCTCGCCAGAGACCACCTACTTTTGAGGGCTCATCTGAGCCGGCGGATATTATTCACTGGCTTGAACATTTTGAGAAGTTGTTTGCTATGGTAGAATGTCCCGAAGGGCACAAAGTTTCAGTCATGGCTTACTATCTGGGTAAGAGCGCTCACTCTTGGTGGCTATCTCTGAAGCCCACCGATGGATCTTTAACTTGGGACCAGTTCAAGACCCTCATGATGGAAAGGTATTATCCGGCCCACTCAAGGAAGACAAGTTGTCGGAGTTACTCAGTCCCGACCCCTCAATAGAAGAAGATGTTCTCGCCATTGCCGAGAAGTTTCAGGAGCTACTTCCATTCGCCTCATCCATTATCCACTCCGAGGTGGATAAGATCAAGTATTTCAGTAAGAGGTTAAAACCTCGTATGTGGCTACGATTGCTTAATCATCATTGCACCACCCTGGCCGAATTCGTCGAGAAAGCTCTTGCTTATGAGCTTACTGTGAAGGAAATTGCTAAGCATCAAACTTCATCCTCTAGCAAGAAATCGAAGAACCGTAATCAGTCCGAAGGCAGTCAGGCAACCTTCAAGAAGCCTCGTGCGGGCTCTACTTTTTCTGAGCGACCTCCTATGGTGCCGAAACATGTGGAATCTCAGTCCCGAGCGGCCAGTTCGGCCATCACCTGTTTCAACTGTGGAGAATAGGGTCATTTCAGCACTAAGTGTCCGAGGCAGACTATCACGTGCAATAACTGTGGGATTGCTGGGCATAAGGCCCATTTCTGCCGAAGAGACTCCAAGCCTACTCCGGCGATATTTCAGGCCGAAACAGTCAGCGGTTCAGAACCAGGCCACTCAGTCCGTGTCGTTCAAGACGACGGGAGCAAATAAAGGCGGAACCCACAGCTATCAGACAGGAGCATCCGGTGCAGGGACTAGCAAGCCCCGAATTTATAAGATGAAGAGAGCCGGTGATTTGGAGGCCCGAATGATATCAGGTACACTCGAAATTTTAACTCAACCTGTACGTACCCTTTTTTATACTGGCGCATCACATTCATTCATTTCCGAGTCATGCTTGAGTAGACTTCACCTGGATAGTGCTGCTAGTTGTGAACCTTATATCATTGGTCTACCAGATGGTAGAAGAATAATCGGAGATCGTGAAGTTAAGAATTGTCCGATTCAGCTTAATGTCCGAGTTTGGTTGGCAGACCTGATTGTGGTAGATTTACCTAGATATGATGTTATTTTGGGTATTGATTAGATGGATCGTCACGATGCCAACCTTAGTGTCCGTAAACGTATGATCACTATCATTTTAGACGATGGAGTCGAGTGTGTATTTCAGGGGGGTAACCCCAGCCGTTCCGGAAAAGTTATTAATATGATGAAGGAAGTGAAGTTACTCAATCAGGGGTGTGTAGGTTATTGGTGCTATATGACCAAGACCGAGAAATCATCAGTGATGTTGGCCGGAGGAACAAAACCGGATATCTTCGTGTGATAGCGCTAAAGAAATATGAAAGATGCTTGAAGTCACACATGAGGGAACGTCTCAAGTCAAAGAGACGAAAATAAACATGCTTCTCCATGACTACGAGCTATTCATGATGAAGGGTGACGAGTCCATCACCAACATGCTCGACCGATTTGCGTTCATCACAAATGGACTTGCTTCGTTCGGTAAACCATTATCAAGTAGTGAGAAAGTCGAGAAAAATTTAAGATCACTACCTATTGAATGGGACGGTATGGTTACGGCGATAATAGAATCTAAAGATTTAAATAATCTTGATTTTAGTGCTCTCGTTGGTTCACTTATAAACTACGAGATTGTTCTAAAATCTCGAAATGCTAAACCGAAGCCAAAGGAAAGATCGATAGCCTTGAAGGCTAAGATGTCAAAAAGAGAAGAAATCCCGGTTGATGAAAGCGACGAAGATTCGGTATATTATGCCAAGAATATTAATAAGTTTCAAACCTTATTAAACCGGAGAAAGAAAGACATCTCGGGCGAATCTAAGAAATTCGACAACAGTTGTCGACTATGTGGTAAACCAGGCCACTTTGCAATGAATTGCCGAGCAAAACCCAAGAAGAAGGTTCTCGTTGCAACATGGAGCGATGAAGACGAAGATGATGATTTTATCAATCAAAATAATCTCACTCTCATGGCACGAAGCTCATTCGATGATAGCGACGTCGAAAGTCAAGTAAGTACATCCTCTCATGACGAGTTATTTGAAGCATGTGAATTATTGCATACCGATTTTCAAAATGCTTTATCCGAGATTAAATCCCTTAAATCTGAAAATAAATCATTGGAAATTGAAAATTCCAAAATTCTTAAAAAGAAAAAATTTGTCGAGACCGATCATTCTAAATGTGTTGAAAACGAAAATATTTTAAAGAATGATCTTTTAAAAGTTCAAAATGAACTTAAAACTTTGACGAAGAAATTTTCGTGCGGAAATGATAAATTTGAACAAATACTTTGTGTTCAAAAATACACGTTGAATAAACAGGGGATAGGATTCAAACAAAATTTTAAAAACGAATCCATAAATTTGAAATACCCCGATGCGAAAAATATTTGAAAATTGGGCACCACATTTTAAATTGCAAAATCCCAAGACGGACGATAAAAGTTAAAAAGATTTGGGTTCCTAAAGGAACAATTATTTCAAATATCGTCTATGTTTCGAATGAAAAACCAACTCTCAGTTGGATCCCCAAGAATTGATTTTTATCAAATTGATATGTAACTCAGGGGGACTTTTTGTATTTTAATGTGGATATGTATTTTTCAGGGGGAGTTTTTACCCTTTTATGCATTTATTATCATTTTATTACACTTTTTGATGAAGACAAAAAGGGGGAGAAAGGAGAAAAGGAGAAGAATGAGATTAACCTTGAAAGGGGGAGAAATCGAAGAAAAGTCGAAAAGGAAGTTGATAAGAAAAATGAGGAGACGTCGAAAAAATGATGAGAAATTAAAAAAATTCGAAAAGAAAAAGAAAAGGAAAGAAGGAGTCGAAAAAGAGATGGGAGAAGAAACTAACGAAACGGACAAAGTCGAAAACTTTGGTCTGTATACATATACATATATTTGTATTTTGCAGGTAAATCCCATTGATGAAGTGTTGTTTTGTAATCATCAAAAAGGGGGAGATTGTTGGAATATTTTATTCCATACATTCATTAATAGAGTTTTGATGATTAAGTTGATAAACAAAACAAAACAACAAAGAGGCGAAGCAAAACATCGGAGGAGACGAAAACGCAAAAAGCTGCCCAAACTGCATGGATAACGCACGCTATATATATCGCATAGCGTAGCAATTTTGGCAATATAACGTACGTAAGAATATTGGTATAACATACGTAATATGATGTTTCAGTATTCAAACAAGAAGAACGTTGAAGATGACGTCATGGCATAGATCAGCAAGCAACGGATATGTTGACAAATAAATAACATACGTAATGTGGAGTTGCTAACGTACGTAATGATCAAGACAGAAGCCACTGGACTGTTTTGTGGAGAGGATAACGTACGTAACATTTAGAAGTTAACGTGCGTAAATAATCTAGCATACGTAAAAGGGAAACAATAATGTACGTAATGAAGAGTCAGGGAGCTAACGGCTAGTTGAGGCTTTGGATCCTATAAATACCACTTCCTATGGTATTGAAGACACAACAACGCAAAGCATTCGATATATTGATCAGAGATTATTATACACATTCTTGTTGTTGTAATTGTGCTTATATTGATAGTTTGAGTGTTTATACATTCAACACATACACGAGAGGAAAAAGAAAAGATACGATTAGATTCGGTGTTATTAGGATCAAGGATCCGGCATTGTTAGAATCGCAATCGATATCTAAGTGAGGTTTATCTAGTACCCATAGAAAGCTAGAGTGGTTGATTCCTTGTCCAATAGAAAAGGAAAATGGTTTAATTTGGACAGACACAAAGACAAGTACAAACAGTAATATCTCGACCGATAGAAAAGAACTTGGACCGATAGAAGACAAGTTTTTAACGATTATGCCTCGACCGATAGAAGAGAGGTGCAGAGGTTGATCTTCATCCTATTGAAAAAGATACCGAGAGAGGACGTAGGCTTCGTTAATAGCCGAACCTCTATAAATCCTTGTGTTAATTTATTTTCTGCACTTAACTTAAATCGCTTCTGCAACGCAAAAGAGTTTCACAACTCTATCTCCAAATGGCGATATAGACCAATAGTGATCCAACAATGTGGAATTCACGATAGAGTTGGAGCCCGGTACATCTCCAGTATCGAAAGCACCATATCGTATGGCCCCGACCGAAATGCAAGAACTGAAGAACCATCTGGAGGAATTGACCGAGAAAGGTTATATCCGATCGAGTGCGTCCCCATGGGGAGCACCAGTATTATTTGTCAAGAAGAAGGATGGTTCATTTCGCTTGTGCATTGATTATCGAGAGCTGAACAGGGTGACGATCAAGAATAAATATCCCCTGCCCCTCATCGATGATCTCTTGGATCAACTTCAGGGAGCTTTAGTATTTTCCAAGATCGATTTGACATCTGGGTATCATCAGTTGCTAATTCGAGAGTCGGATATCGCTAGAACGGCGTTCCGAACATGCTATGGACATTACGAGTTTGTGGTGATGCCGTTTGGGTTAACTAATGCACCTGCTGTATTCATGGAGTTGATGAACTGAGTTTTCATCGACTATTTAGACCGGTTCGTGGTCGTTTTCATAGATGACATTTTGATTTATTCTCGTGACCGAGAGGAGCACGAACTTCACCTTCATCAGGTTCTCGACGTGTTGAGACGAGAACAACTCTATGGAAAATTTTCCAAATGTGAGTTCTGGATGTCCGAGGTGACGTTTCTTGGACATGTGATTTCATCAGACGGAGTACGTGTCGACCCTCAGAATACGGAGGCTATCCGAGATTGGCAACCTCCGAAGAATGTTAAGGAAATCCAAAGTTTCCTCGGATTAGCAGGCTATTATCGGAGATTTGTGGAAGGATTTTCTAAAATCGATCAACCTATGACGAACCTTTTGCGGAAGGATAAGAAATACACGTGGTCTGACGCGTGTCAACTGAGTTTTGAGGAGCTCAAGAGTCGTTTAATATCAGCGCCTGTCCTTTCCTTACCACAAGGGCCGGAAGGATTCGTGGTTTATAGTGTCGCGTCCGGACAAGGTCTCGGATGTGTTAATGCAGAACGGTAAAGTGATTGTCTATGCTTTGCGGCAACTGAGACCTTATGAGGTCAACTCTCCGACCCATGACCTGGAGCTAGCGGCCGTGTTATTCGCGTTGAAGATTTGGCGTCATTATCTTTATGGCGTCACCTGTCACATTTCACCGATCATAAGAGTTTGAAGTATATATTTACTCAGAAGGAGTTAAATATGCGTCAGAGACGGTGGTTAGAACTTATTAAAGATTATGATATTGAGATACAATATCACCTGGGTAGGGCAAATGTTGTTGCCGATGCCTTGAGCCGTAAGTCCGTTCAGGGGCAAATGCTTGCTCGTTTAACTATTCAGAAGGAACTTCAGCAGGAATTCCTAAGGCATGAGATCGAGGTTTGGTTACAGCATGTACAAGGGCAGCTTTGTATGCTGGAGATTTCATCGCCACTTAAAGAGGCGATCAGAGTGAAACAGGGTGCAGACCCATTTTTGTTGCGCCTTCAAGATGATGTGACTCAGGGGAAAACCCCTGGATTTGTAGTTCACGGAGATGGACTTTACGATTTAACATCGGTTATGCGTACCGGCGGATGACGAGTTGAAAAGCTCGATTTTGAGAGAGGTCCATGCTACCCCTTATTCTATTAATCCGGGGTCTAGCAAGATGTACAAGTACTTGAAACAAAATTACTGGTGGAGTAATATGAAGGAGAGGTCGCAGAATTTGTTTCGAAATGTATGACCTGTCAGCAAGTCAAGATAGAACATCAGCGACCGGCGGGTACGCTGAAACCACTTCCCATCCCAAAATGGAAGTGGGAGGATATTTCAATGGACTTCATCACGAGTTTGCCGACGATTCGTCGTGGCATGAATACAATTTGGGTTATTGTGGATCGTTTAACTAAGTCAGCTCATTTCCTTGAGATTAAGGATATGTGGGGTCCTGAGAGACTTGCCCAGTTATTCATTAAAGAGATCTTGAGATTGCATGGTACCCCTAAGAGTATCGTTTCGGATCGTGACGGGCGATTCATGTCGCATTTTTGGAACTCTGTTCATTGTGCCATGGGAAATCATCTCAATTTCAGCACAACTTTTCACCCTCAGTCCGACGGACAATCAGAGCGAACTATTCAGACGTTAGAGGACATGTTGAGAGCATGCGTTCTCAATTGGAAAGATGATTGGGAAGCCCAACTACCGTTGATAGAGTTCACTATAATAACAGTTGGCATGCTTCGATTCAGATGGCATCTTACGAGGCCTTATATGGTCGTTGTTGTCAATCTCCCTTATGTTTGGATGACTTATCAGAATCAATCGGCACTGAGCCCGATATGCTTATAGCCGCCCGCGAGAAGGTAGCGTTGATCTGGAGTCGTTTGTTGACCGCTCAGAGTCGACAAAAATCATATGCAGATAATCGGCGTCGACCATTAGAGTTCGAGACAGGTGACCACGTTTTGGTCAAAGTATCCCCGAGTCGAGGTATCTTCCGTTTCGGGAAACGGGGAAAGTTGAGTCCGAGATTCATTGGACCATTTGAAATTTTGGATCGAGTAGGCGATCTGGATTATCGATTGGCTTTACCTCCAGCCTTGAGCCGAATTTATAACGTATTTCATGTATCTCAGTTGTGGAAGTATGTTGCCGACCCTAGTCACATACTTCAGTTCGATGAAATCGAGATCACGGATGATCATACGTACGAGGAGCATCCTATACGAATCTTAGAGCGGCGAATCAAACAGTTGAGGAACAAGACGATTCCTTTGGTTAAGGTTCAGTGGTTTAGACATGGAGTCGAAGAGGCTATTTGGGAAATCGAGGATAGTATGCGGAAGAGTAATCCTGATTTGTTTGACCCTTAGTTTCGAGGACGAAACTCTTTTTATGGGGAGGACTATGTAATACCTTATTGTAAATTCATTCATTATCATTCAGTAAATTGTCACTCAGTAAATTTTTTCACTCATTGATAGTCATTCATCATTCATGTTCATTCATTGTATTCACCGTTTGGCGTATTTGGAACCTTGGATCAATTATCATTCGCCTTTTATCATTGTTTGAGATTCGAGTCGAGAATATTATCATTATCATCGTTGTTGGCAGCCTGTGTGTGTTGAGTAGCGCACGCTACATACTATTTATAGCGCGCGCTAATTGTGTACTGGTTGCGCACGCTACTAGTGTATTTGTGGCAGGCAGTCCAGTAGGCACTGGACTGAATTGGAGAATTGTAGCGCACGCTATGAGTGTGAATTAGCGTATGCTAGTTGTGAGTTGTAGCACACGGTATCGCTTCATCAGCGCACGCTAACGTTTTGGAGACAGGCAGTCCAGTAGGTACTTGACTGAAATGAGAAATTATTAGCGCACGCTAAGCAATCAGTGTAGCGCGCGCTAAGGCTCGATCATATTTTGGACAGTAGGTTCTGGACTCCAGTTGTTGGGTATCAAACATCAGTTAGCGCAAGCTAATTATTTTAGGTAATGCACACTAAGGAGAAGGCGTTAGCGCATGCTACCAAGTTCGTAGTGCACGCTAACGAAGTAGTCAGAACACACTGGACTGGCCGGTGAACCCGCTAGCGCATGCTAATATCGGGACCTAGCGCGCGCTAAGCTGGGCTTAGTATATATTGGACAGTTTAGCCCCATTTCGTCATTTCTTCATATCTCTTCCTCATCTGGGCGATTTTGGGCGACTTTGAACGTGTTGTGAAATGTTCTTCAAGCTGCAATCATCTATCAACATCTTCAAGCTCCTAGTTCAAATTAATCAACATTTAATCCTCTCCAACACACCAAATCAAGGTAAACATTTCTTAAATCTAGAATTTCGGATTGAGTGTTTTCCTTCCGATCTCTTCAAGTTAGCTTGCTATTATGTTGGAATATGATGAATATGGATTATCTACCCTGGATACATATGATTCCTACGGATTTGTTGGTATTTTTCGGAATTGTCGAGTATTTGGGGAATTATTCAAGAACCCTTGATCGTTGACTTTGGTAATTTGGGTGGTTTCCGATTTGATATTGTCGTAATCCTGAGTTGTACATTCCTATTGGATTATTGATGTCATTGAATATGTTTTGTTGGATTAGATCACTCGTTGGGAGGTTGGAGTTAGATATAATTGAGATTAGTCGTAAACAATTGGGGGTTGTTTACAGCGTTTTTGTTGGAATGTCCCAATGAGTTTGGATTGTTGTAGCGACTCTTTGAGTTGGTTGTAATCATGCTTGATTCGTATATTTAAGCGCGTTGTTGGTAATTGTGTTATTCAAGGTTGTTCGAGCGGCCGATAATTCCTTTAAGGACGTTTATTCGAGGAAGCACTTTTCTTCACCGGTATTTGAGTAAGTTAATTCTTACTCGGTTAAAAGGATACTCATTCCTTTTGTAGTTGTTCATTCATACATATAATTCATTCATAGTATATCAATCATGTTGAGACTTATAATTATCAAACTAATCATTCAATTCACGAGGAACAACTGTTCCAATCATTTCATTTGAATCTATCACTCATTGCGTCATTATTTCACATCGGTGAGTCATTCTTGACCCTTGTCGGATTTCTATTCATTATTCTTCATCATGGTCGCTTTTGTTCGTGTGTTCTTACGGGATTGTATTGCGTTCCGGGTGGTATATGTGTGGAATTTTTAGTCGGGCACACTAAGGTCATTGTGTTTGTAGGGATCCGGACACATTGGACTGTGCACACGGTTACGTGCCTCCGGGATTCTAATTAGGCCAAGTTTTGCTGGTGTTTATGAGGGACGACGGGCACTCTGCACTTGCACATCCCATTCACGGCGTACTATGATGCCTATCATTCAACTTAATTTCATAACTCATTCATGTGATTATTGTATTTTGTTCAACTCTTGGGGATTGTTGTTCTGTGTAACTGACCCCGTTGGGGGATGTTGTTTTCAGGTCATGGCAAGGCAAAGGCACGGGAATAGAACGTTGACAGCGAGGAGTCCCAGTAATACTAGTAGGGGCCACAGTCTGTCCATTTGTTCATGCTTCTTGATTTGTATTTTCCGCTGCAGTTCCGTTTGGATTTCATTTTATTCAGTGTTGTATATTTTATCTTCATATGAAATATACATGTATTCTGTATTTCCTGGGTGTGTTGTATTTGAAACTCCTCATCGGAGTAATTGGTAATATAATGTGGTTTGGTACTACAGTTATATTAACTAATTCATTAATTTTCATTCGCCTGGTGGGTCCCAGTTGGGGGTTCACGACACTGTAATATCTACCTAGTTTGGGGTGTTACACCCGAGACCTTGGTTTGAAGCGTCACTGTAAACTATGAATCCTCCAGTTCCCTGTGGTAGTGCTAAAATCGGTTCCGTCGTCAATCTCTTCTTCAATTCATCAAAATTGGCCTGGCACATCTCGTTCCACTCAAACTTTTGGGTCTTCCGCAGTAATCGATTAAGTGGGCGGGTAATTTTGGAAAACCTTTCCATGAACCGACGATAGTACCCAGCAAGTCCTAGGAAACTTCTAACTTCCTTCACGTTCTTAGGAGGCTTCCAATCCATAATTGCTTCGATTTTCTGGGGGTCTACTCGGACTCCTTCCGTTGATACCACATGACCGAGGAACACCACTTCCTTTAGCCAGAATTCACACTTAGAAAGTTTGGCATATAATTGTTCGCTTCTCAAGAGGTCCAAAACGATCCGTAAGTGATGTGCATGCTCTCCCGGGCTCTTGGAATAAACCAGAATATCATCAATAAACACAACTACGAATTTGTCCAAATACTCTATGAACACTCGATTCATCAACTGCATGAACACGGCAGGTGCATTAGTGAGACCAAACGGCATCACTACAAACTCATCGTGTCCGTAGCAAGTTCTGAATGCTGACTTCGGAACATCGGATTCCTTAATCCTCAACTTATGATATCCTGATCTCAGATCGATCTTAGAAAATATTGTTGCTCCTATCAACTGGTCAAACAAATCATCAATCCGTGGCAACGGATACTTGTTCTTGATCGTCATCTTGTTTAGCTCTCGATAGTCAATACACAAACGAAGCGATCCATCTTTCTTCCGGACAAAAAGAACTGGTGCACCCAGGGCGAAACGCTTGTCTGAATATAGCCTTTGTCCAGTAACTCTACAAGTTGCTTCTTTAATTCGTACATCTCAGTAGGTGCCATACTATACGGCGCCTTAGAAATCGGTGTAGCTCCTGGTTCCAGCTCAATGGTGAACTCCACTTCTCATCGTGGAGGCCGTATTCGTCAGGAAACACATCCGGGAATTCGTTCACAACAGGAATGGATGAAAGTTCTACTTTTTCGTCTTCCTTCTTCATCGCATAACACCAGTATCTAGTACAGCCCTGTTTTAGCAGTTTGACAACTTTCATCGCTTTGATTATCTTTCCTGAGCTTCCTGGTCTCCATCCCTCGAACAATATTTCGAAACCATCTTCATCTATCATCGAGATATTCCTCTTCCGGTAGTTTACAATACCTCCATATCGATTAAGCCAATCATCTCCGAGAATCAGGTCGTCTCCTTGCATTTCTATCACAATCAGATTCGAGGGCCACTCTCTGCCTCCAATTGATACAGTAAAATCTCTAGTTTCTAAGTTCCCCACAATTCTCTCCCCACTCGGTAAACCCACAACATAAGGCTCACAATTACGAAAAACGGAAATGTTCAAACGATTAACACAAGACAATGATATAAACGAATGTGTAGCCCCTGTATCGAACAAAATGCTAACTGGTTATGAAAGAATATGAACGGTACCTGATGCGATAGCAGCATCCTGATCGTCTGCCCTCCTCATCTCATACAGGCGTGGAGGAATGGATCCGGCACTCGATGTCCCCTTTCGGTCGAACTGTCCTCTGCCTCGTCCTCGACCAAAACTCTGGGGTAGCTGGACACTCTGCTGCATCTGCTGAACACTTGCTTCTTTCTGAGCCGGCTGCGAAGTACGCACTCCATTTAAATTCGTGGCATCCTTGCAGAACATCGCACGATGCCCTTCTTGTCCGAAATCATAACATGTTACTTGAGAACGGAAACAATCACGCCGAAGGTGTCCTGGGCGACCGCAATTAAAACAGTTCTTGACCACATCTGTCGGTGTTGATGCCGCTCTGAAGTTCTTTCCGCTCTTGGATGGATGCGGATGTTTCTTGAATGAATGAAAGGATGACTGGGCTTTTCGGGGTCCACTACTCTTATACTCTGTGAAACTACCAGAGACTTTCTGTTTCTTGGACTCTGTGAACTTTTCCATGGCCGCTTCCTTTATTTCATACGCCAACGCTTTGTCCTGATACTGACGGAGAGTGGTGCATTCAAAACCTGACATGTACCTCTGTATCTCCAGTTTCATCCTCATATCAAAATGGATCATCATTTCTGCATCGGTTCTGACTAGGTGTCCAACAAACACCAGCTGCTGATTGAACGTTTTAATCGTCTCAGATACTGGAACATCTGAAGGTTGCATGGAGAAAAACTCTCGAACCTTAGCTTCCCTCAGCGGACGGGGATAGTACGGAGCTTTCATCATCAATATAAATTATCCCCAGTCGGCATCAAGATCTATAGGTCGGATGGCTTCCGACCACTCGGACGTTTCCCCTGTCAGAAGGTACTGGGCAATAGAGCCTCTCCGGTCGTCTGGGCAGTCAATCCCGGCGAATATTTTCTCCAGCTCCTTCAACCAGTCGTCCCATGTCGGTGTCTCAGAAAAACCATCGAATTTTGGCGGATGCATCTTTGCTACTTCCTGTAGCCATCGGTCTCCTCGATTTCCCAAGTCTGGGATGCCTTGCTGTCTTTCTCCCGGTTGCAATCCTACTGCCACTTGCATTCGGTCCACAACCTGAGCAAACTGAGTCATCTGGTTGACCACCTGACGAAGGATGTCGGGAACAGCAGGTTCTGGTTCGTTGTTAGTAGATTCTTGTGGCTCGCCTGAGTTGTGGCTAGCCTGATTCGAAGGTGAAGCTTCTCTCTCAGCATTCCTAAGTCCGCGTCCACGACCGCGACCACGTCCACGTCCTCCTCTCAACATATTGTAAGCATAAACACTCAATATACCAGGAAATAATATCGTCCTAACGTTCAAGTATAAAAAGGTACAACTTGAAAAGGATAAGATAGAGTTTAGGAAACTTACAACCACCGCTCGCACGAAGACGTAGGCAGTACAGTGATATTATGCACGGCTGGTTACCTCGTAAGACATAAATGACCCCTATTTTAACCCAACGGCCAAGATATCCATAATCTTAGCTCTAGTACCATATTCTGTAACGCCCCCGATATATTCAGGGATATTACAGCACCATAAATCCTTTACGTAAGAATTTACAAGGCTGAGGAAACGAAAAGACAATAACAACACCAACAAACAATGGACACAAAAATAAAATACAACGAATCTGAATCAATACTGAAAATACAAACGTCCATCGGTGAATATAATACATACCCAAATCTATCATAACAAAAGACAACGTACTCGAGTACTTTATTGAAAACAACACAAACATACGACAGAGTAATCCGGCCATAACATCACTCTGCACCCTCGTCGTCATGCAGCTCTAGTGGTTGTTTTCCCGCTCTTCTGGATCCTGAACATAACACAAATGTTCATCCCCGAAGGGGTTAGCACAACGATGCTAGTACAAGTATGATAATTATACAACAACGATTTATTCAACAATAATCATGACAAGTTTCTCCAACGAGAAATAATAAAAACACATAACACATCATGACAGTCTCAACATACTCATGGTATTCCAACGATCCAGCGCACACAACTATAGATTCTCATGATGATCCCGTCGGACCAACGCATGGTGGAATTACCTGTCCAACGATCCAGTGCACATAACTATAGATTCCCATGATGATCCCGTCGGACCAACGCATGGTGGACAATTAATCACAATACATATGCACAACACAACAATAACATAACCGACATTAACACACACAATTATAATTAAAGTACTTGCCTCAAATTGACGACAAGGATAATACTTCGACGGATAGCAATACACTCGAAGGTCGCCCCTTTCATCAATCACGTTGCAAAGCTCGGACCTTAAACAAAAGAAATAATATAGGGTTAATCTTACGTCATATAACTAACGTACGAACATCTAACATCCTAAAGTATGGCCGAAAGTTGTCAACATTACGTATCCTGCCTGATGTCTTCATAGCATACGTTACATACCCAACGTAGCGTACGTTAGCGTACGTAAGCTACAAATCCTAACATACGTTAAGCATGTATTTGACAGTTCTCTTCTCTGATCAGATGACTGTCTCACCTGATGATATAGCGTACGTAATGCATGATGCTTAACGCATGTTATACTCACAAATACATTTCTCATGCGAAATTGAATGATCCTACGGTGTTTGACGTCTTCGAATTCAAGGGTAAACATGTCATTACAATGCCATACTCTAATCTCGATTATAAATTCTCATATGTCGTTCGGTTAATCTACGGTTGATACAATTGTTATAGACATCATCATCATTTCCTTCAAACTTTCATCCGGAAGGTTAGCTAATCAACTCATCCCTTAAAAGACATGTCAAAAACCCTCAATGTTCATCCTTCTAAGTTCGATTAACAAGGGTGACAATAATCACAAGTCTTGATCATTTCTAAAACATCAACATGAATATCATCATCTCCAGAAATCACTACGAGTCATGAATTGTGCTTGAAGAATACTTTATACTACACATGGATTATTCTTGGTGAAAATCCTAAGAATTCATCTTCCTTGAATATCCCCGTTCTAAGTGATGGTATTAACAATACATTGGTAAACAAGTGACTCAGAATCAATCATCCAAAATGTGTAACAAATCTCAGAAACTATATCATAGGTTCAACTCGAAAATGCTTGGTTAATAATCTTCTTACTCAAGAAAGGTCTCAAATAGGTTTATCTTAACTTCTAACAACATGGTGTTCAACTTAAAATGTTACTCACTAATCCAATGATCTCAGAAGCATGTTCATATCATTCCTTAAGAACAAGGATTTGAGTTTGGAAAGTAACAACATACCTTAATGTAGAAGACAATGATGAACACTTGATGAATATCCAACACCGGAAGCTTGAGTACCAATCCAAGGTGCTTCCAATCCTCAATGATCAAGTAGAGATGATATATAGGTGTTTAAGTGGCAGGGTGCTCTCTGGACTTGAAGGAAAACGAAGGAGAAACGAAAGAAAATGAAGTGGAGTGGAATGGGTGTTGTCCCATATATATACTGTCCTAAGCTTTACGTACGTTAGTCTTAGTGCTTTACATATGTTATTCACTTAGCGTACGCTACCCGATATCCTTAGCGTACGTTATCGTTCAATGGTAGCTTACTGCCTCATTCCTATACTCTCTTACGTACGCTACATCAACACAGTTACATTCGTAATCAACTATAATTAGCGTACGCTATATACATCACTTAGCGTACGTTAATCCCGTTGACCCAAAACTGTCCAGGTTCATGCCGCGGGAATATTTCCGAGCCCACCACCAGCTGTCCCATGTGCTTGCTAGACTTGATCAATTATTGACTACCTTACGTACGCTATGCTTTGCTCATAGCGTACGCTATTCGTGGCTCGTAACGTACGTTACGGTTACTAACTAGCATACGTTACGACGTAGTTGCATTTATAAATTTACAAGGTTGATATGATCATGCATGTGGATACGAATACGGGAAAGATCATACTTCGATTATTGATATCACAAATTCGAATAATACAAGGTTCAAATATGGATGAAAATACTCAACAATTTATCCGGATATTACAATGGGCTACTCTAGGGACCTTAAGGAGGATAAGGTAAGGACTCCCAATAGATTTCATCTTATCAATATTAGGACTCTTCCTAATATAATGAATCTATTAATATCAGCTTAGTCCACTAAAATGTTGATATTGAACTTCCTACCAAATCCTAAATTACGAAATTGAGCTCCCTTTTGAATTAATTATTTCCCGTGTTTAAGATATCCCATGTCCATTAATTAATTTAAGCTACTGACAACTTTTAATTAATTAATATGTTATACAAGAGTATACCACTCGATCTTTATTATTATATCGGAAAATTATTTCCACCTGGAGGGTTTAATATTGTAATACCCGTAATTTCGATTTTCGGTAATTTCTTTTTTTTTTTTGCGGCGGAAGTCCGTTTTGATGACTCGCTCATGACCGTTTCGTCGTTCTGAGAAGGATTAGTTCTACACTTTTTGGTATCCGAGTTCGTTTCGGTGTCGTTTCGTTGAGTTCCGTGCTTTTTAGCGACTTTTCCGCACTTGAGTTCGATTCTTGCGAATCTCGTTCAAATCATTGTTTGAGTTTCCGTAAGTTCGTTTAACTTTGTTAGAAGTGTTGTGAACTTCGTTTGGTTATTCGATCACGTATCGTGATTTTCGGACGCTTTGGGCCATTTTGTAATTTACCCAAAGTTATGGGTATTCGTATTCGTATTCGTTGTCTCGACTCTTTTCTTGGTCGCGTATGATTAATTATTGCATTACGTTTTCATTTCGGTCGTTGATGTCGCCCGCGAACTTTCGTCGTGTTTCGTTCCGCAATTTCGAAATCGAGTCTTCGAGCCTGGTGGTCGGACACCGCCGGACGGTTGCGGTTCGCCGACGATGGCGGCACGACCGAGCAGTGCACGGCAGAACCAGCCAGAGCGCACTCTACGGCCGGACGCGCGCGCGCTAGCTCGCGCAGTGTAGCGCACGCTGCCGAGTCACCCGGCCAGACGCCATCGGGCCCGGCGAGGGGTTCGAGGTTACGGACTCGGGTAGGATCGGCAGTAGCGCACGCCATCGCTTGGCCGTGGGCGCACGCTAACCGGCAGGGGTAGCGCACGCTGTCGGCCGGCTAGCATACTTTACTGGGATGAGTTTGTTAGTCCGCAGGCTACCGACAGCCGGCTAGCGCGCAGCTTCCGGCCGTAGCGCACGCCAGCGGAGTCGGGCGCACAAGTCATGGTGGCAGATTTGGTCGGTGGTGCCAGTCATACGGGCCATGGCCGAGAGGCCGGACAGATCGCCGATAGCGCACGCTAGTCCGGGAAGGCTAGCGCACGCTAGTTCCGGCCCAGTATATAAATGACAGACCAGCGACTTTTTCATCCATTTTTCATTTCATTTCTCTTTGGTCCGCGGCTGGGGTTTTGGAGGAGACGAAACCATGTTGTTGAACAACAAATCCATGAAGTTTCTTAGTTCATATCATCGATCAATCATCCTATAACATCCTTCGATCCAGCGAATCAAGGTTAGATCTTTAGAACCCTGCTTTTGGGGAGATTTGGGGATTTTCGCGTTTTGTCCGATTAATTCGGTTTTGCTGAGTAATTCATGATGAATATGATTAATCTTGTTGGTATTCTTAGTTTCCCTACGGATTCATGGTATATTTCGTGATTTTTACGAAATCGAGAGGGTTTGGTTGTGGTCCGCCCTCGTTGTCGTTTTTATACGAATATACATGAATCGTAGGCGGGTTTCCGGGTGTATTCCAATTCCGTATTCGTTTAGAATCGGTTGTGATTGTATTCTTCGAATCATTAGATTCGGTTTCGATGGTTCCTAGCATTCGTCGGTGACTTTCCATTCCGTTCGTTGCGTCGTCGACTATTCAAGGCAAGTATATATTTATGAATGTGCGTTCTCGACTTTGAAAGTATGAAATATTAATGGCATGATTATTTCTATCCACTCCGGGACGGGCCAATGGTCCTCCGAGGGTTTCGTAGCCTCTGGTGCGATTCCATGGATAATATGAATTAACCACTTTGGGGCGGGCCGATAGGTCCCCTAAGGGTTCCGTAGCCTCTGGTGCGGTTCCACGGTATTCATACATGCAATGATGACGGACGATATGAACGAACCACTTTGGGGCGGGCCGATAGGTCCCCTAAGGGTTCCGTAGCCTCTGGTGCGGTTCCACGGTATTCATACATGCAATGATGACGGACGATATGAACGAACCACTTTGGGGCGGGCCGATAGGTCCCCTAAGGGTTCCGTAGCCTCTGGTGCGGTTCCACGGTATTCATATATCCCTTGATGCGATGCTATGAGATTTAGTTATTCTGGAATACTAGTCTTGAATTGATGAATTGACGGTTACTTTTACTTTATTGTCGAGGAGTATTGTGTTTCATACTTGATATACTTTCACTAGCTATTCGACGGCTAACCCCTTTATGGGGGAAATACTTTTCATGTATTTCAGGTTCCAGGAGAACGGACAGGCGGGCATCGGGTCGGCATGAAGATGATGGGCAAGTGTGATACTGTGTCTTGTCTCCGGTTATCTTTTTGGATTCCTCCATTCAGTGTTGTTGTACTGGAATGGATTTTAAATACTCGAGTATTGTATTTCAGTTTCCTTGATGTTCCGGCCTGTGTTGCCGAGGTATTGATTTGTGCGGTGATGTATGTGGTTTCATTGGTTATGGTTTTGAATACCATTTGTATCGTCTTTCTTTCCATTGTATGTAGACCTTCTCGGTCAAGTTTTATAGTTCCGCGTATGTTTAGCCTTGTGGGTCCCACGGCGGGGCTCACGGCGCTGTAATATACCCTGAATAACTTGGGGGTGTTACAGAATATGGTATCAGAGCTTAGGTTTATGGATACCTAGGCTGTCGGTCTTTTGGGTCGATTGAGTCGTCTTTTGCCCACAGTATTACTACTGTGCCATCATCACAGTGCGACCGGTACTTGTAAGTCCTCTCACTCTTCTTGTATTTCTCTTAATCGTTTCGTTTATAGCTTGGTACTCTTGGGAATTGGTCACTTCGAGAATGTGCGATTTGGATTATACTTACGCATGTGGGTGCCCTTCAGAATGTTGGCTGAAAGTAGGAAGTATCGTGGCCGTGGTCACAGACGTGAACTTTTTCTTGAGATTGTGTTAAATTGCTAATTACGATATTGATGTGTATCGGTATTATGTTGAGACTTTGTTTAGGAGTCGCATGCTAGTATCACGGGAGATCTTCGACTTCACAGACTTGTAAATATATTGTTCGGATTACTCGATAATTCTTGGTGAATTTGAATTTCCGTTGAAATGTTGGTACGAGTGATTGCAAGTTTCGAGGACGAAACTTATTTTTAAGGGGGGGGTAGAGTGTAATACCCTGATTTTTCGGATATATTTTTTTTCGTTTATATGTTGGATGTCGTTGATGGATAATTGTGCTTGAGGATGATGTGAACGTATGACAATGTTGTTGAATGCGTATATGCATTCATTGTGCCGTATGATCGTTTGGTATGTCGAGATGTTGGTAGAGAATAGCGGAAAAATGGCTAAGTACAGCTACGCTAGCGCACGCTACAGGGTATGCCTAGCGCGCACTACGATATATACTTAGCGTACGCTACGGTGCATACTTAGCGCACGCTAAGAGGTTCGGTTACGTACGCTAAGGAGGACCCCTAACGTACGTAACGACTTGCTGGGTTAGTTCCGGAAGGTGACCGACAGGTAGGCCCAGATTGACTTTTATATTCAGTTAGCGCACGCTAACGCATGTTGGTTAGCGCACGCTAACATCAGATCGCCAATAATGGAATCTTAGCTTTCGGCGGGTGGACCCGGCCATGTTCGACGCGTGTCCAGATAAGGTCAACGAGTGTTTGTCGTGTAGAGCTAGCGCACGCTAAAACCGTATGATTAGCGCACGCTAATTCCATATCGGTCAAAGGAATCCCGGTAATCGCGGATGCTTTCGGCATGTGGGGGCACGATACTGTAGCAAGTCAACGACGATTAGCGCGCGTTAAGGTCGAGGAATAGCGCAAGCTACTGAGCATTTCACTTTAGCAAGTCAACGCCTGTTAGCGTACGCTAATGCATGGGCATTACGTACGTTAGATGAATTTCGAAGTAATGTAGTAGCTTCTGGACTGCCCGATAGCGCACGCTATCAAGGAAGGATAGCGCACGCTAGTCCTGTAGCGCACGCTAAATATAAGGTCTAGCGCGCGCTACTGATGTGTTTTAAAGAGAGGATAGACGAGTGCTGAGAGGCATTTTGTCCATTCTCCTTCCTTCAGTCAATAGAGAGAACATTGGGAAGTACTTGAAGTTCCTAAACATTGAGAGATGATTCTCTTAAACAAGATTAAGATGGAGAGCTCGGATTTAAGTATTGTTCTTGAAGTTTTTGATGATTCTTGGAATGGAGTTCAAATTATTCTTCTTCGTGGTTCGTTCCATACAGGGTAGTCCTCATATCCCTTTGATAGTGGTTCATTTTTTTTAAGGATTACTACTTGGGATGGAGTATGTTGGGAATCGTGTATTTTGATGTTCGTCTTATTTCAATGAAAATGCATAAATTGGACTATACTTTTATCCGCTGCGTGAGTATTTTGAAATGGCTTTTGGTATTTTACCAACTGAATTTTATTTTGTAAAACCGATTCCCTAAACTGAGTTTTTGGCATTTTTGGCCTTGATCGTTTTGACGGTATTTGGAAAAATGATTTTTTTAGTATTTGAAAATTATTACCGTCATCGGTCTTTTTGGCATTTTTGAAATGACGTGGAAAATTGTGCCTAGCCAGGTAAATCCTTGTGAGAAGGGTTTACGGCGTGTAATACTCCCAGGTAAATCCTTGTGAGAAGGGTTCCGTAGCCTCTGGTGCGGTTCCACGGTATTCATACATGCAATGATGACGGACGATATGAACGAACCACTTTGGGGCGGGCCGATAGGTCCCCTAAGGGTTCCGTAGCCTCTGGTGCGGTTCCACGGTATTCATATATCCCTTGATGTGATGCTATGAGATTTAGTTATTCCGGAATACTAGTCTTGAATTGATGAATTGACGGTTACTTTTACTTTATTGTCGAGGAGTATTGTATTTCATACTTGATATACTTTCACTAGCTATTCGACGGCTAACCCCTTTATGGGGGAAATACTTTTCATGTATTTCAGGTTCCAGGAGAACGGACAGGCGGGTATCGGGTCGGCATGAAGATGATGGGCAAGTGTGATACTGTGTCTTGTCTCCGGTTATCTTTTTGGATTCCTCCATTCAGTGTTGTTGTACTGGAATGGATTTTAAATACTCGAGTATTGTATTTCAGTTTCCTTGATGTTCCGGCCTGTGTTGCCGAGGTATTGATTTGTGCGGTGATGTATGTGGTTTCATTGGTTATGGTTTTGAATACCATTTGTATCGTCTTTCTTTCCATTGTATGTAGACCTTCTCGGTCAAGTTTTATAGTTCCGCGTATGTTTAGCCTTGTGGGTGTTACAAATATAATAATCCTTTCGAGTGCCTCAAGGGACATGATCAGCCCGACTGGTCGGGACACGATTTATAGATATAATATTAATTATCATATAATAATATTGCCCAAAATATCGAGCATATTGCGTCAGTCATTTTGGCTCTCACCCATGATAAATCAAAGTAATAAATATTAAATATATATATAATTAAATATTAATCACTAGAATTAAGAAAATAATAATTGTCTGACATGTACGTTCTTCTTGTAGTCAGTACAGAAGAATCTATCTCACCTCGATCCTATTCAACGTATACCGAATACGCTAATATATGCTAATGGTCAAGACCAACCAATCTCAAGCATATCTTACAACCTCTCACATAACGGTCTAATGTTATATAGGTTGTAAACTAATTATTACTATATAAGAGACCGATAATGTGATCTTCTGTGTGACTCGACACACCATATTATCTACAATATAAAGTAATTTAGACTACAGCATAACCATAGCGTGAATAAATGTGCAAAACATGTGACAAATGAATTAAATATTCTCATAGATAAAGACCAGAAAATTAGGTAATACAAGCATAAAGTATGATTTGATGTATACAACCCTAACAGGTACGACAAGCCGGCCGACCAAGGATGAGTCGTGCACGGTCCGCTGTTGAAAATTTGCCCGCAGGTAGACGGCCTCAGGTGTGCGGTAGGTGTAAGGGAACCGACCACAATAGAAAATCTTGCAAAGCATTCATTCCCATAGGTGGTGTGGATTTGAATATTGCTCCAGAAGAAACTCAAGAAATGGATGAACAAACGAGGCAAAGGCGCTGGCAAAAGAAGAGGTGTAGCATTTGTCGTAATGATGACCATGACATAAGGGGGTGTCCATACCATAAAACTTAAATTGCTTATGCATTTTTATATTTGTGACTTACTAGCAACAATCATGTGTTGATATTTTGATCCTCTGTGGACCATGTATTGATTCATTATTCTGATTATTAATTGAAATGCATAATTTTGTCTCTATTTTCTTTATCTTTGAATTGAAATTTAAGTGTGATAGGTAGAAAATATTGAGTAATTCCATATGTTAATTGCATAATTTTATATTATTTATTTTAGCACATTATATTATTTTTCTACCTTTTTGATTTATGGAAGCAATTTACTTCATCAAGTGTTTTTATTGATTATTTCAGGTATTTAGAGTATTTTTGGAGTTAAAAGAGTTATTTGGGCCATTAGAGGGCACCCCATTGGAACTTGGGCCTTAAATCTTGCTGCAACCGCTAACACTGGGCGACCCAGTGTCAAAACAGATACCCAGTGCAGATTCGATTTCAGGATTTATTTACTTGGGGCCTAAGAAAAGAATTAAACACAACCCTAATGACCCATACCAAGGATGGAGGCTGCTCACACCTATATAAGGAGGCCAAATAATATGAAAAGACATCTATCATCACATCCATCATCACATCTTACACACATCTCTCTATATTAATTTTTCCTACATCTAGATCTCCCACTATCGAGCCAACACAAGCGAAAAAGAGCAGCACCACGGCGGACGGAGGAGCATCATCGCAACCGGGCACAGAAGAAGACTAGATATATTTCATCGGTTTTATTTCTCTTATTATTTATGAATAATTCTATGTCTTTTCTAGCCACCATGTCCGGTTAAATCCTTTATTCCAGTTCTTATGGATGTTTGAACTCGTATCTATATTATTTATGTTTTAATCTCGTAGCATATTCTTGACTTATTTTCCGTGAATTATCTTTCTGTTATTGAGCAGATTTATTTATGCTATAATTAACTTTGATTAGCTTTGCCAGCTTAATTGAGGTTTTTATATCTATTGCTAGATCTAGGGTTATAATACGTAATCGTTATAATTTTAGATCACAAGTAGCAACAATTGATTTTATTCAGTTGGGTAACACAAAATCAGGATCCCTTGGGTCGAGCTTGTGAACTTAATATCCTGTCTATTTTTATCGTTTTGGTTTTAAATGCATCTAACGAACAAGATTTGAAGAGCTTGTTTTGAATCCTTCATCTAGATAGGTTTAATTGAAGAGCTTGTTTTGATTAAATAAACTTAAGAAACGATTGGAGTTAACAGCGCTTGTTGTTGACTTCGGAGTAGGAGTTCATTAGGAATTAAGGAAAGATAAAGTGCTGCATTAATTTATAAATTAAATTAGAACGGGGAATAGCGGAACTAAAAACTGAATATCAATCACAATCGTTTTCCTTATTAATTTTAACTTCCTCCTTTTATTTGCCTACTTGTTATTTTATTTTAATCTTGTTTACTTTAAATCAACCACCCTCTTTATTATATCTAATATTATTATTTTTTAGTACTATTATTTATTTAGTATTACTATTTTTGTTTTCAAAAAGAATAATATTCAACTCACTAAGTACTATTAATTCATCTGTTCCCTCTGGGTAGGGGTGTCGAGTGGTTCGGTTCCGATTAACCGAACCACAATTTTCGGTTAACCGGAACCATAAACGCCCCAAAATAGGAACCACTAACCACACTACTTTAAATTTCGGTTAACCGGAACCACACCGATTATATATGGTTCCGGTTCGGTTAACCTTAAAAACCATTTTTCTTTTTTCTGATCCGAAAAAACTGAAATAATCAATTCTATAATGCTAAAATTAATATTTTAAAACAAAAATAGTAGACAACGACACAATTAATCCATAAATCCAACAACTATAAGTCAAAATTAATCCATAAATCCAACGATTAAAATGCAACACAATCACAAACGGAGAATTGATGTGGGGGTAATTAATTTACATATTATTAATTCAATTGAATTTCTTTTTAGGATAAAAATATATAATTATAATTTATTAATTTATCATAATTTCGGTTTGTGGTTCTGTGGTTATGGAACTATTCGGTTCCGTCTAACCACTAACCATATTTTTTTTGAGGTAGGAACCACAAACCGCACCCTAACCACAAATAGTGGTTCTCGGTTAATCGGAACTACGTCGATTCGGTTCGATTCTGATTAAAATCACTAACCACGAACCTTTTAGACAGCCCTACCTCTGGGTTCGACCCTTACTTACCAATACTATTATTTAGTATAAGTAAGTCAAGGACTTTTTATAAGTATTTAATTTTGACGCGTCTCGGAAGCGCGGTCAAAGTGTTCAGTGATAAAGCAAATAAAGGTGAATATGGAGGCAAACATTAACCATAACAAAGTAGCTCAGTTTAAAGAGCAATAGTTTACACCAAAAGTATATAACTTTACATAACAAAAATTTATCACCATCACACCAAAATATCTAAGATTAACTTACAAACCACAATCACTTGGATCCCTTTTTCCCCATCTGCTGCTGTTTCTTTAGTCTTGTATCATCTATATCAGCTTCACCTCCATGAACTTCAACTTCTTCTAAAATAACCCCATTTTCATCTACTTTTTTACTTGTCTTCTCAGAAATCTCTAAATCATCATCATCACCATCTAGTATAACTGGAGTGCTCGCAGTGTTTTTAAATAGGCCATGTTTCATGAAATACATTAATTCGCAGTACACAACTACACATACAACAAAATCAAAAAACTTACTCTGAGCATTGAGTATCTTCCTCTCGGCCTAGTTCTGTATGGTGGGTTGGGAGGAGGTATCCTCCTTCTTCTTTTTGGTGGAGGTTGTTGGCCACTAAGTATACTGGATACAGCTTGGAAAGAGTTATAAACTACAAGCTGTACGGTTTTAAATCTGAGTGCGTAGCGGAAGTCTTAAATACAGTAAGTTGCTGTGGATACAGCAACTCGATATGCAAAGTATACTTAAATAATCACAGTTTAATAAAACAAGTAAGGCAGAAGGTAAATAACTCAGTATTTAAAGTGGTTCGAGGTAAACCCCTCTACGTCCACTGGTCCTCCACACAGGAGTAAAAAATTTATTATAATTACTGCGTACACAACTACGTAATTATAACAACACACAATCAATATATCGTTCACACAGATTGATATAAAGATCTTAGCTTCAACCGTTCACACAGATTGGTTTGAGCTAACACTTGACTGGCTTCTTCACACACAGTTCTGGAGCTTCGTCTTCTTTGATGCAAATCCTTCACACACAGTTCGGGAGAGGCAAAGATTACTCAGTCCACACAGGGCTGATCTGGGTTTGTTCAAGGATTAGAACAATATATGAACAACGGCTTTAACTTCCTGAGCTTCTAGCTGATGATGTGTTGTTCACGGTTTGAGCACTTGTATATCTCTTATATCTGAATAGCAGTAAGCTTTGGAGATATGTTTTGCTCTGAATATTTCTTTGTAAGCTTGATCGATTGTAAGTCGTTCAGAAGATTAATCGATCAGTTGTTTCTGATCTTTAAACTCTGGAGATATATATAGTCTCTGAAATATATCCGTTTGAAATCTATCCGTTGGGCAAGATTCTGTGACAACAGACTTTTGACTGAGATCCGGATATTGCGGGATTTATCGATCTTCTGACTTACAGTATTTAAATACTTTATTCTTTAGTATTTAAATACTTCTTTATCAACGGGACTTGACTACCAGCGAATACTGAAGATTCCTTCTTGTCCTATTGAGAGCTGTATGGAAGAATCACTGTATTGACAATTCGAGACAGCTTCCATACTTAGTCTTTATAAGACTTCTTTGCTGTACTGAAAGGTTCCTCTGTATGCTGGATCTATGACAGGTCTTCGATACAGGTTGACACTTCAGCTTTTCGATACAGTTTCCTTACTGTATTCTGGATTGGCTTATTGTCAAAACATCATAACTCAACATCTCGGTACAGTTTCGATACCGGACATTGTTATCCCAACAATTTCAGATAAAGGTCGATATCCCAACAATTTCGATACAGGGTATTTGTTATCCCAACAGAGGTGCTTCGATTCCTCCTAAATCGCTTTCTCATAATCGGCCGCTCATTTCGTGTACTTGATTTTCATGTATTTTAATTGATTTTAATTGATTTTAATTGATAGTGAAAAGGGGGGAACTAACGCGAAGGTTCACATAATGCCCATGCCCATGTCTCGATCATCATGTCGTCATGGCATAGGATAAAGTAGTAGTATATAAGCAAATTGACAACCTTCACATAATCTCTTATGTCTCTACCAAAATCTCGAGCATTGAACTTCTTCCGCAGAACACTAACCTTAATATTTTTGCCATAGAGTATTCTGTGGAAAATACCGTCAGAACGAATGAGATGGTCGTCCTGTGGATGGAAGGTAGAGTTTCCAAAGTACAGTTCAGTGATCATGGCAAAATCACGGGCCGTAAAACAAATGGTCCTCCAGCAAACCTGGAACCACGACTCATCCGGGGGGATTTGATCACCCTCCAACTGATGGGCAGTCGAGTGATGTAGGGCAATATTTGTACTCCCATTTCTCCTAACTTTAGTCAAACGCCCCAGGACTCCTTCGGTCAAGCTCTCGATAGCTCGATCACCAACTGCAGCCCATACTTCTTAGTATCTCAATAATCTCTTTAAATACCGCCTCCCATATGTAAAGATTCACTTGTCGTGTAACAAAGCGCAATGTAGGTCTCTTCCATACGCAACCAGTCTGCAATATAGACAAACAAATCATAAGAATGTGATAGAATACTTAAGAGAACGAAAAAAATGACACTGCTTGCACACGATGTCCTGCACACGATCGATGTCCGTCGTGTGAAAACCATCGTGTGCAACACGACGGCTCACACGATTGCCGATCGTCGTGTGTAGACCATCGTGCACACGATGGTGTCATATTCTTCAGCACAATCGTGAGACGATGAACAACCGTCGTGGCACGATCGTGTGTGAACAAATTACACTAACCGGTGACTCATTGACGAAAGCCTCTTCAGATGAAGTGTCACTAGCGTGTGAGGAACTTCTAGCGTCTTCAGATTCTCTGTCGTAGTCGGAGTTCGACATTTTGTTGTCGGCGATAGGATTTCACGACAGGGGGTTTCGGTTTCGCGACAGAGAGATAGAGAGTTTTTTTTTTTGAAAGAGGGAGAGATTGGGTTGTGGGACTATTTAGATTATTGTTGTTTGGTTTTATTAGTTTTATGGTTTTTATATTTTTTTATCTTTTAGTGGTAGACTTTAAGGGTAATAATGTCTTTTTATACATTTTGGTATAAAAAACTTAGGGGCTGTTTGGCAGTTGCTGAATGATTTAGTGCAGAATGGTTGAGAAGCCAGAATGGTTGAGAGACTCTGTATGGTTGAGTGCAGAATGAAATTTGGTTGTTTGGTAACTGTTCTGAACGGTAACTCTGAATGGTAACAAATTACCATTTTACCCTTCTGTATAAAAGTAGCGATTAAAAATCCCATTTTTCCTCCTCTTGCGTACCAAAACCTCTCCTTTTTATAAATAAAAACCCTAATTTTTATAAATAATTGTGTATAATATTTTTAAATTTAATTCATTTAAAATAATAATAATAATTATTATTATTATTATTATGTATAATATTTTTAAATTTAATTCATTTAAAATAATAATAATAATTATTATTATTATGTATAATATTTTTAAATTTAATTCATTTGAAATAATAATAATAATTATGCATAATATTTTTTAATTTAATTCATTTAAAATAATAATAATATTTATTATGTATAATATTTTTTAATTTAATTCATTTAGAAAATTATAATAATAATGATATCTAATATTTTTTATTTAAATTCATTTAAAAATAATAATAATAATAATAATGAATAATAATTCTTAATTTAAGAAGAGGGGTAAATCTGGAAATTGTTTGCCTCTTAATGGTTGAGAGAGGGTATGGATGCTTAATGGTTAAGAGGTTATTGTAACCATTAAGATGTCATGTTTTTTTCACAAACAGTCCGACTCTTAGCGATTCAGAGGTAGGCTCTTAATGTAACCATTAAGAGTCAAACAAATAGCCCCTTATACTCTTATGAATGGAGATATATAACTTGTTAATTTTATGTTTTGACACTAAAAAAGAGAGGGCCCTTATTATTATTGTTGCTCTTGTTGTTTACTATTATCATTAGTAATAATATTTATTAAATTATTATTATATTATTATTATTATTTACTCTTAATATATTTCGATTCGAATCGAATCCATTCGATTTAGTTCAATTCATTTCTGTTCGCCAATTCGATTAATCTTGATTCATTCATTCGATTAAATTCATTCATTTAAAAGAAATAGATACTAAATATTTTGTAATCGTAGAGGTATCATTAAGTTACTACTCATTTCAATTTGTAGGCTTCTATAATTAAATGAATTATCTTATTGAAAATAATAATTAACGACCAAAATTAGTGTTAATTTCGATGAGAATAATTGCAAATTCTAACGAATTGAGGAATTAGGTTGGTATAAATAAAATGATTAGTGTTGCAAAATTAGAATATATAAGATAATTAAGGTTGAAAAGTACTTTGACTTTCTAGATAAAAATGTTCAATTATAAGGAAGTTATAATTGAACATATAGTAAGTTTCTACGAAGTTACGTGAAAATAAAATATTCTATCCGACTCGCAGAATTTATACGGAGCTACAATGTGCTCTTTATGGAGTTGGATTACACATGAGACAGACACCAATCGAACAAGTTTATCATATCCTACACATCAAATAATGAACACACTTGATTTGTAGTACATGTATAATGAGCTCCACCATAAACATTGCAGAAGCAGAAATTTGTAGGAAGTTCACATGATGCCACTAATTAAGTATATTAACGAGTGCCGCACAAAGAGCGCACTTTATACTTGTTCTTACGAGACATCATGGCCCGTGCGATGTACGGGTTTTATTCACCTTAAAGCACGAGTACTTTATTTTCGATAATATCGAATATCATATTTATATTACATATTATTTCAAGGCGGCGTTCATGCTTTTGTTTTTCGAGTGAAATTATTCTAAGCTAAAACATCATATTTTTATATAACATATTTAATATCAAGTATGGCCTAGGCTGGGTTATTGACATGTTAAAATGACTTGTACTCAAAATGTGCATATTTATCCACGATACTAACACCATAAAAAAAATAGATGTGCATTTCTTAAGATGAATTATATCTCATCAAGAAACATTTATTCGTGTTTATAGAAATCAATACGAACTACTTTTTAATTAGTAGCATTGAACTATCATATATAGCTTATTCGATGATGCATCATATGGTCAATATGTGAGGTACTATGTGAGATTGATTTCAAATAATAGGTTCATATATAACATATTAAGATATCGAATTGATATCTATATAGTCAAGTTACCAAACATGTATGATCATCTAAATGAATGATTTGTCGCCATTTAATCAAACATTTATTACGCCTACGATGCTACGTATTTGAATTAATTTTTCAAACACATTTTTATACTTTAAAATCCTTATGGCAAATATTATGATTTTTATTATTTATTTCACTCTTACTCTTTAGTTGTTTATATTTTTTTGATGTAAAAAAATTGCAGTCTTAGTTGTTCATAGAGTATTTTTTATGTAAATAATGTTATTTTGTGTCATGTGCATGTAATTCGTGGTATGTGTGTTCTCAAAACTGTATAACCTCAAATTTTTAAATTTCTAAATTTTTAGAATTAGATAAAACCATCTTTATTTTCCTGGGATATAATCAATTTTTTTAATGTCTATCATCTTTGCATTACCTTCCATTTTGTATTGACAAACTTGAATTTACTATCCTTTAAAATTAGAGTTAACTACATTTTTAGTCCTTGTGGTTTGCCGGGTATTCCATTTTCAGTCCAAATTTTGAAAAAGTTTTAGGTTTGGTCCAAAAGTGAAAGGATAATTCCATATTTACCCAATCTGAAAATCAAAATACCATATTTCCCCAAAACACAAATTTTTAGTGCATGAGTACAATGCCTTTAAAGAATTTGTTAAGGAAATATGAAATTATTATGTTTAAGTTGAGTATATATAGAATTGCCCCAAAAAGTGAAACATTCGTTTTGGATTTGATCAGAATTTCCTAACTCCATTAGTTTGACTGTTAAATAAGAGGGTATTTTTGTCCTTTCATATTATTTTCTTTAATTTTATTTTATCTATCAAAATTAACTACTTGTAAGTTGTATCCTCCACCCACAAAAACACACTTTTTTTTCTCATCACAAAACATATACGACCTTTCATTTCTCTCACTAAACCATCATCCACCAACAACCAAACACCGGCCAAAACCACCACGTAACCACACCCTTGTCGCCAAACCACCACCAACAAACCTCCATCGCTGGAATCTAGGGTCTCCTGTAGAATGTATTTCGAGCTTATAAGTAAGTTACAAACTCGGATTTTGGTTTGTGTTCAGATCTGGATATTTCAGTGGCCGACGGCGGTTATGGCGATGGTGGTGGGGTTTCGGTGGTCGAGAAGGTAGAACCGACAATGTGGACACCCTTAGCTCAATTCCTTTGATACTCATCAATATTGAAAACCCATCTTGGCAATCGATCCATTATTTTGGCTATAAAGAACTCGATGTCATCTTTATTTTTTAAAAATTTGGTGGGAATTGACAATTTGATTTTATAATGTTTTGGATATCTCATGGTTTGTAGGTATCTGTAGGTTATTTTGAATAGAAACGTTTTAGTTGTTTAATTGTTTACAAGAAAATTGTTTGAGATTTCAAGTTTGGTATGTCGGCGGCGGGACCACTAAAACAACAACGAAACCACCCAAGCTCGAAACACCACCTATTAAATTAATATTCGCTGGTGTCGGCGGCGGAAGCAGCTGATGTTGGCAGCGGTTCCGGTGGCTGTGGTGGCAGAAGAATCTGCTTTACTGGAGGTGGTGGGTGTGACCTGTTTTGGGGGTGAGTTGTGTGACTTTTGGGTTTGTTTGTAAGGGAGTATAAATACCTCAAAGAAGAAGTTTAAAGAGTTAAACAATAAACATGCTTTGTGTGGTATGACTATAGAAATTCTTAAAATTTAATAATGAGGCTTTGACATGTTTTAGTTGGTTGAATTAATTTAGCTTATAGAAATGAACAAGTATGCATACATCTTTTATTCTTGCATTTTTTTAAATTGTGGCTTGTAAAAGCTCTTTAAAGCTTTTAAAAAAAGCTTTAGAGATTAGCAATATTTCAAATGATATGAATGACTCTAGCTTATGACATAAATGCTCACATTGATACATGGAACTCAATTTTTATATATGCTACGTATTTGAATTAATTTTTCTCACACATTTTTATACTTTAAAATCCTTATGGCAAATATAATTTTTATTACATATTTCACTCTTACTCCTTAGTTGTTTATATTTTTTAGATGTAAAAAATTTGCACTCTTAGTTGTTCATAGAGTATTTTTTTTATGTAAATAATGTTATTTTGTGTCATGTGCATGTAATTCGTGGTATGTGTGTTCTCAAAACTGTATAACCTAAAATTTTTAAATTTGTAAATTTTTAAAAATAGTTAAAACCATCTTTATTTTTCTGGGATATAATCAAATTTTTTTAATGTCTATCATCTTTGCATAAGCTCTATTTTTTTAATGTCTATCATCTTTGCATTAGCTCTCATTTTGTATTGAGAGGCTTGAATTTACTATCCTTTAAAATTAGAGTTAACTACATTTTTAGTCCTTGTGGCTTACCGGGTATTCCATTTTCAGTCCAAATTTTGAAAAAGTTTTAGGTTTGGTCCAAAAGTGAAAGGATATTCCATATTTATCCAATCTAAAAATCAAAATATCATATTTCCCCAAAACACAAATTTTTAGTGCATAACTACAATGCCTTTAAAGAATTTGTTAAGAAAATATGAAATTATTATGTTTAAGTTGAATATATATAGAATTGCCCCAAAAAGTGAAACATCTGTTTCGGATTTGATCCGAATTTCTAGTTTGTCTGTTAAATAAGAGGGTATATTTGTCCTTTCATATTATTTTCTTTAATTTTATTTTATCTATCAAAATTAAGTACTTGTAAGTTGTATCCTCCACCCACAAAAACACACTTTTTTTCTCATCACAAAACATATACGATCCTTTCATTTCTCTCACTAAACCATCATCCACCAAAAACCAAACACCGGCCAAAACCACCACGTAACCACACCCTTGTCGCCAAACCACCACCAACAAACCTCCATCGCTGGAATCTCGGGTCTCCTGTAGAATGTGTTTCGAGCTTATAAGTAAGTTACAAACTCGGATTTTGGTTTGTGTTCAGATCTGGATATTTCAGTGGCCGACGGCGGTTATGGCGATGGTGGTGGGGTTTCGGTGGTCGAGAAGGTAGAACCGACAATGTGGACACCCTTAGCTCAATTCCTCTGATACTCATCAATATTGAAAACCCATCTTGGCAATCGATCCATTATTTTGGCTATAAAGAACTCGATGTCATCTTTATTTTTTAAGATTTGGTGGGAATTGACAATTTGATTTTATAATGTTTTGGATATCTCATGGTTTGTAGGTATCTGTAGGTTATTTTGAATAGAAACGTTTTAGTTGTTTAATTGTTTACAAGAAAATTGTTTGAGATTTCAAGTTTGGTATGTCGGCTGCGGGACCACTAAAACAACAACGAAACCACCCAAGCTCGAAACACCACCTATTAAATTAATATTCGCTGGTGTCGGCGGCGGAAGCAGCTGATGTTGGCAGCGGTTCCGGTGGCTGTGGTGGCAGAAGAATCTGCTTTACTGGAGGTGGTGGGTGTGACCTGTTTTGTGGGTGAGTTGTGTGATTTTTGGGTTTGTTTGTAAGGGAGTATAAATACCTCAAAGAAGAAGTTTAAAGAGTTAAACAATAAACATGCTTTGTGTGGTATGACTATAGAAATTCTTAAAATTTAATAATGAGGCTTTGACATGTTTTAGTTGGTTGAATTAATTTAGCTTATAGAAATGAACAAGTATGCATACGTCTTTTATTCTTGCATTTTTTTAAATTGTGGCTTGTAAAAGCTCTTTAAAGCTTTTAAAAAAAGCTTTAGAGATTAGCAATATTTCAAATGATATGAATGACTCTAGCTTATGACATAAATGCTCACATTGATACATGGAACTCAATTTTTATATATGCTACGTATTTGAATTAATTTTTCTCACACATTTTTATACTTTAAAATCCTTATGGCAAATATAATTTTTATTACATATTTCACTCTTACTCCTTAGTTGTTTATATTTTTTAGATGTAAAAAATTTGCACTCTTAGTTGTTCATAGAGTATTTTTTTTTATGTAAATAATGTTATTTTGTGTCATGTGCATGTAATTCATGGTATGTGTCTTCTCAAAACTGTATAACCTAAAATTTTTAAATTTGTAAATTTTTAAAAATAGTTAAAACCATCTTTATTTTTCTGGGATATAATCAAATTTTTTTAATGTCTATCATCTTTGCATTAGCTCTATTTTTTTAATGTCTATCATCTTTGCATTAGCTCTCATTTTGTATTGAGAGGCTTGAATTTTATATCCTTTAAAATTAGAGTTAACTACATTTTTAGTCCTTGTGGCTTACCGGGTATTCCATTTTCAGTCCAAATTTTGAAAAAGTTTTAGGTTTGGTCCAAAAGTGAAAGGATATTCCATATTTATCCAATCTAAAAATCAAAATATCATATTTCCCCAAAACACAAATTTTTAGTGCATAACTACAATGCCTTTAAAGAATTTGTTAAGGAAATATGAAATTATTATGTTTAAGTTGAATATATATAGAATTGCCCCAAAAAGTGAAACATCCGTTTCGGATTTGATCCGAATTTCTAGTTTGTCTGTTAAATAAGAGGGTATATTTGTCCTTTCATATTATTTTCTTTAATTTTATTTTATCTATCAAAATTAAGTACTTGTAAGTTGTATCCTCCACCCACAAAAACACACTTTTTTTCTCATCACAAAACATATACGATCCTATCATTTCTCTCACTAAACCATCATCCACCAAAAACCAAACACCGGCCAAAACCACCACATAACCACACCCTTGTCGCCAAACCACCACCAACAAACCTCCATCGCTGGAATCTCGGGTCTCCTGTAGAATGTGTTTCGAGCTTATAAGTAAGTTACAAACTCGGGTTTTGGTTTGTGTTCAGATCTGGATATTTCAGTGGCCGACGGCGGTTATGGCGATGGTGGTGGGGTTTCGGTGGTCGAGAAGGTAGAACCGACAATGTGGACACCCTTAGCTCAATTCTTTTGATACTCATCAATATTGAAAACCCATCTTGGCAATCGACCCATTATTTTGGCTATAAAGAACTCGATGTCATCTTTATTTTTTAAAGATTTGATGGGAATTGACACTTTGATTTTATAATATTTTGGATATCTCATGGTTTGTAGGTATCTGTAGGCTATTTTGAGTAGAAACGTTTTAGTTGTTTAATTGTTTATAAGAAAATTGTTTGAGATTTCAAGTTTGGTATGTCGGCGGAACCACTAAAACAACAACGAAACCACCCAAGCTCGAAACACCACCTATTGAATTAATATTCGGTGGTGTCGGCGTGACGATTGATGTTGGCGTGATTTGCGGTGGCTATGGCGGCAGAAGAATCGCTTTTGGAGGTGGTGGGTGTGACCTGTTTTGTGGGTGAGTTGTGTGACTTTTGGGTTTGTTTATAAGGGAGTATAAATACCTCAAAGATGAAGTTTAAAGAGTTAAACAATAAACATGCTTTGTGTGGTATGACTATAAAAATTCTTAAAATTTAATAATGAGGTTTTGACATGTTTTAGTTGGTTGAATTAATTTAGCTTATGGCAATGAATAGGTATGCATACGTTTTTTATTCTTGCATTTTTTTTATTGTGGTTTGTAAAAGCTCTTTAAAGCTTTTAAAAAAGCTTTAGAGATTAGCAATATTTCAATTGATATGAATGACTCCAACTTATGACATAAATGCTCACATTAATACATGGAACTCAATTTATATATATATATATATATAGATGATATTTTTTTACCAACTTTATGCCGATAAGTCCATTCAAGGGTCGAAAAATTATGGTTGTGCCCATGGTGTGGATGGTTACAAATTGTAATACCCCAAGATATTCAGGTCATATTACAGTACCGTGAGCCCCTTTATGGGACCCCCAAGACCCCCAAGATATTCAGTATATATTACAGCACCGTGAACCCCTCTGTGGGGCCCACAAGGCTATACATACCCATTACTATAAATTTTGACCGACGAGGTATAGACAACCAAGAGGAAGATGATAAAAATCAATGTTCAAAGTAATTAATTTGAAACTGAAATACGCCCGAAACTCCACCTACGATTCATATAATTTGATAGTTCAACACATGCGGATCACAACCAAACCCTCTCGATTTACACAAAATACGAAAATCATACCATGAATTCATAGGGGAAACATGTATTCAAGATAGATAATTCATACTCAATATGATTCTATGAGTAATACAAGCTAAATCGAATGAAATCATGAAGAAACCCCTAAATCCCCAAACTAGGGTTCTAAGGACCTCTTACCTCGATTCAAAGGAGAAGAACGGGTGAAATCGTGATTAAAATCGATATGAACGCAAAGATGAAGTCATATGATGATATCCTGACAAATCTCCGTCTGTGGAATTGCCCAAATCCCCGCCCAGAGAAGAGAAGTGAGAAAATAAAGTCAAAAATGCAATTGGTGCGTTATGCCCAGGTACTTATACCAGGGCGGTGTTACGGCTGTAACACCTAAAACATACGGCCGTAAGGAAGCCATCTTACGGTCGTAACGTTCACTGTTTACGGTCGTATGTAGCTCACTGGACTCCATTGGATGAAACATGAAGTCTTACGGCTGTAACCACTCTCTCATTATTGACGTAAGTCTGTTCTGTACACCAGAACAGCACAAACGATGAGAAAAATAGCTGGAACGGCAAAACAACGGACTTACGATAAGTGATGAAGCGCTTACATAAAATATCGATATACAAACTCAAGCGTTAAACAAACACGTTACTCCACCCACCCGAAGGTATGGAGAAACGATTACGAAATCATACGCCCAAAACTTTAAGAAATTATAAAACGACCCAAACATCCAAAAAAATACGATTCGAGATCTAACAACAAAATGCGAGCTCATAACACAACTAAATATGTTATATAAACTTGTAGGAACAACAAAATAACTGTTTCGAACAAGATTTACAAGAATCGAAGCAAATGCGGAAACATCGCAATAATACATGAATTCAATTAAAACAGCCCCGAAACTTGTTGGAATGACAAAAAAATGCAGAATAAAATAGTTCCAACATGTCTAAAAACGAGTCGCCAAGAATGGAAAAGCATCAAAAATAAAATGACCAAAAGTAGAAAAATACGATTATTACATTCTCTCCTTCTAAAAAGAAGTTTCGTCCAGAAACTTAAGTAGCAAAAAGTTCGGGGTAACTCGCGTGCATCTTCTCTTCCATATCTCAAGCGCTTCCTCGACTCCATGTCTCGACCATTGTACCTTAACCAAAGGAATGATTTTTGTCGGAGATGTTTCTCACGACGTTCGAGGATCTTCACCAGTATCTGTACAAAAGTAATATCCTCAGCTACATCGATCTCACCATAATCGATAATATGACTCGGATCTGGTATATACTTTTACGTTGAGAAACATGAAAATGCTATGGATGTGACTCAAAGTCGGAGGTAACGCCAAGCGATAATCCATTTCTCCAAACTGTCCAAAATCTCAAACGGTCCGATATACCTTGACCGAGTTTCCTTTCTTTCCAAAGCGGAAAGTTTTCCTTCATCGACACCTTGAGCATGTAATACCCGAGATTTCTGATATGTATTTGGAACTTGTGATATTGTAATTGTTGCACTTTGACCTGAGTATTATTCTCCGTATTTCATAATCCGGTGTTGTTGAGCGTATGATTTCATGAATGTGATTTAAAGATTTTGATTCTGCGCATGTAGCGCACGCTATCATCTAAGTGTAGCGTACGCTAACTTGGATCCATAGCGCACGCTACGAAGGAACCTTAGCGCACGCTATACGTGGTCAATATGATTGAGACGTGTTGGTAGGTGAGATCAGGCCGGGGATCTTGGTCGGATTGTGTCGGGATGAATCTGGACGGCTTTCGAGAAAAAGCCAAGTCAACGCCTTAGCGCACGCTACTGATATGAGAATAGCGTACGCTAAGTGCTGAGTACAGTGAAGTAAGTAAGCCGTTAGCGCACGCTACGAGTATGGACTAGCGCGCGCTAATAACCAATTTCTATAAATAGGACAGCATCCTTTTTCGTATTTTCAGTCTTTTCTCTTCCCACATCCGAATCCTTATACTTAGAGTATTACTCTCTTCATCCTAAACACTTCATATCAGCATCCTAGCTCGTGTTGAAGATTGTAGATCATTGGGGATTGGTGTTCAAGCCTTCGACGTTGTATTGCTTCGAATTCCTCCTTGTTCTTCACTACTTTGAGGTAGGTGATTCTTCACCAATATTAAGTACTAGTATGAAGGACGTTTTGATCATGATTATCTAGTCAGTTAAATTCGTTAGTAGTCGAACATCATGTGTTAGAAGGATATTTTGACGTTTCGGCACTTATTCATCGTATAAACCATTGAACCTTTTTAGTATATAGACTCCTAAGCATATTCATGTATCTTCAAACCGATTATGACCAGTAGGTGGAGATTATCAAATTGTTATGTTTTATACATTGGAAATCATGCGTTTTGGAACGTAGGACGAAGGGAACTTAGGATACTTTTCCGAGATCAAGATGAATATTGATGATAATACGTACCCTTGTATCTTGTAGTCGTTTAATCCATAGATATCTTTCACAAACCGTATGAGCATGATATGCACGGAGATGGCATGTATTAACACTGAAGATTTCATGAGTTTCATCACCTTTAGCTCTAGTTTCTGTCCAGTAGTAAACTGCCATACGTAGTTAGCGCACGCTAAGATAGGCATATTAACGTGCGCTATCGGGAATGAATAACGTGCGCTACGTTTGGTACGTAACGTACGTTATGTCATCAGGCAGATACTGATCGAGAGAGGGTCAGAGGAGTACACAGCTAGCGTACGCTAGACTTGATTAGTTGTGTACGTTAACGGGCAGGCTTAGCGCACGTTACGTTGAGTACGTAGCGCACGCTAAGCAGTCCAGGCATTTTTAGAGCTTTCGGCCGTAAACCGAATTGTTAGACGTTCGTACGACTTGAGAGAAATTCTTTATTATTTCTTAGGTCCGAGCCTTGCATAGGGGAAGATCGAGGGGCGGTGACATACGAACGCGTGTCATTTGTTGGAGTATTTCATTCTTGCCATTTTCGAGGCAAGTATCATATGTTGAGTTTGATTTATATTGGAAATTTGATCATGCATATGGTTCTGTTCATGTTGTAGAATATGAGATTTATTTCTTGAATTTCTCGTGATATTCATTGTTAATTGTTCGTATTGATGAACATATTGAAATGCATATATGTATGCATAATTGATTGGTTTATGGTATAAATGATCCGAGGGGGTCATGAGGATCTATGCTGAGGGCGCTGGATCGCTGGACGGGTTTTCCACCATGCGTTGGTCCGACGGGATCATCATGGGGATCTATACCAAGGGCGCTGGATCGCTGGATTACCCTGTACTGATTTTTTTATACATTTTGGTATAAAAAACTTAGGGGCTGTTTGGCAGTTGCTGAATGATTTAGTGCAGAATGGTTGAGAAGCCAGAATGGTTGAGAGACTCTGTATGGTTGAGTGCAGAATGAAATTTGGTTGTTTGGTAACTGTTCTGAACGGTAACTCTGAATGGTAACAAATTACCATTTTACCCTTCTGTATAAAAGTAGCGATTAAAAATCCCATTTTTCCTCCTCTTGCGTACCAAAACCTCTCCTTTTTATAAATAAAAACCCTAATTTTTATAAATAATTGTGTATAATATTTTTAAATTTAATTCATTTAAAATAATAATAATAATTATTATTATTATTATTATGTATAATATTTTTAAATTTAATTCATTTAAAATAATAATAATTATTATTATTATTATGTATAATATTTTTAAATTTAATTCATTTGAAATAATAATAATAATTATGCATAATATTTTTTAATTTAATTCATTTAAAATAATAATAATATTTATTATGTATAATATTTTTTAATTTAATTCATTTAGAAAATTATAATAATAATGATATCTAATAATTTTTATTTAAATTCATTTAAAAATAATAATAATAATAATGAATAATAATTCTTAATTTAAGAAGAGGGGTAAATCTGGAAATTGTTTGCCTCTTAATGGTTGAGAGAGGGTATGGATGCTTAATGGTTAAGAGGTTATTGTAACCATTAAGATGTCATGTTTTTTTTTGCCAAACAGTCCTGACCTCTTAGCGATTCAGAGGTAGGCTCTTAATGTAACCATTAAGAGTCAAACAAATAGCCCCTTATACTCTTATGAATGGAGATATATAACTTGTTACTTTTATGTTTTGACACTAAAAAAGAGAGGGCCCTTATTATTATTGTTGCTCTTGTTGTTTACTATTATCATTAGTAATAATATTTATTAAATTATTATTATATTATTATTATTATTTACTCTTAATATATTTCATTCGATCGATCCATTCGATTTAGTTCAATCTTCTGTCATTCAATTGATTCAATCTTGATTCGATTCGATTCAAATTCATTCACTTAAAAGAAATAGATACTAAATATTTTGTAATCGTAGAGGTATCATTAAGTTACTACTCATTTCAATTTGTAGGCTTCTATAATTAAATGAATTATCTTATTGAAAATAATAATTAACGACCAAAATTAGTGTTAATTTCGATGAGAATAATTGCAAATTCTAACGAATTGAGGAATTAGGTTGGTATAAATAAAATGATTAGTGTTGCAAAATTAGAATATATAAGATAATTAAGGTTGAAAAGTACTTTGACTTTCTAGATAAAAATGTTCAATTCTAAGGAAGTTATAATTGAACATATAGTAAGTTTCTACGAAGTTACGTGAAAATAAAATATTCTATCCGACTCACAGAATTTATACGGAGCTACAATGTGCTCTTTATGGAGTTGGATTACACATGAGACAGACACCAATCGAACAAGTTTATCATATCCTACACATCAAATAATGAACACACTTGATTTGTAGTACATGTATAATGAGCTCCACCATAAACATTGCAGAAGCAGAAATTTGTAGGAAGTTCACATGATGCCACTAATTAAGTATATTAACGAGTGCCGCACAAAGAGCGCACTTTATACTTGTTCTTACGAGACATCATGGCCCGTGCGATGTACGGGTTTTATTCACCTTAAAGCACGAGTACTTTATTTTCGATAATATCGAATATCATATTTATATTACATATTATTTCAAGGCCCGAGCGTTCACAGTTTTTGTTTTTCGAGTGAAATTATTCTAAGCTAAAACATCATATTTTTATATAACATATTTAATATCAAGTATGGCCTAGGCTGGGTTATTGACATGTTAAAATGACTTGTACTCAAAATGTGCATATTTATCCACGATACTAACACCATAAAAAAAATAGATGTGCATTTCTTAAGATGAATTATATCTCACTGAAGCAAAACATTTATTCGTGTTTATAGAAATCAATACGAACTACTTTTTAATTAGTAGCATTGAACTATCATATATAGCTTATTCGATGATGCATCATATCGTCAATATGTGAGGTACTATGTGAGATTGATTTCAAATAATAGGTTCATATATAACATATTAAGATATCGAATTGATATCTATATAGTCAAGTTACCAAACATGTATGATCATCTAAATGAATGATTTGTCGCCATTTAATCAAACATTTATTACGCCTACGATGCTACGTATTTGAATTAATTTTTCAAACACATTTTTATACTTTAAAATCCTTATGGCAAATATTATGATTTTTATTATTTATTTCACTCTTACTCTTTAGTTGTTTATATTTTTTTGATGTAAAAATTGCGGTCTTAGTTGTTCATAGAGTATTTTTTATGTAAATAATGTTATTTTGTGTCATGTGCATGTAATTCGTGGTATGTGTGTTCTCAAAACTGTATAACCTCAAATTTTTAAATTTCTAAATTTTTAGAATTAGATAAAACCATCTTTATTTTCCTGGGATATAATCAATTTTTTTAATGTCTATCATCTTTGCATTACCTTCCATTTTGTATTGACAAACTTGAATTTACTATCCTTTAAAATTAGAGTTAACTACATTTTTAGTCCTTGTGGTTTGCCGGGTATTCCATTTTCAGTCCAAATTTTGAAAAAGTTTTAGGTTTGGTCCAAAAGTGAAAGGATAATTCCATATTTACCCAATCTGAAAATCAAAATACCATATTTCCCCAAAACACAAATTTTTAGTGCATGAGTACAATGCCTTTAAAGAATTTGTTAAGGAAATATGAAATTATTATGTTTAAGTTGAGTATATATAGAATTGCCCCAAAAAGTGAAACATTCGTTTTGGATTTGATCAGAATTTCCTAACTCCATTAGTTTGACTGTTAAATAAGAGGGTATTTTTGTCCTTTCATATTATTTTCTTTAATTTTATTTTATCTATCAAAATTAACTACTTGTAAGTTGTATCCTCCACCCACAAAAACACACTTTTTTTTCTCATCACAAAACATATACGACCTTTCATTTCTCTCACTAAACCATCATCCACCAACAACCAAACACCGGCCAAAACCACCACGTAACCACACCCTTGTCGCCAAACCACCACCAACAAACCTCCATCGCTGGAATCTAGGGTCTCCTGTAGAATGTATTTCGAGCTTATAAGTAAGTTACAAACTCGGATTTTGGTTTGTGTTCAGATCTGGATATTTCAGTGGCCGACGGCGGTTATGGCGATGGTGGTGGGGTTTCGGTGGTCGAGAAGGTAGAACCGACAATGTGGACACCCTTAGCTCAATTCCTTTGATACTCATCAATATTGAAAACCCATCTTGGCAATCGATCCATTATTTTGGCTATAAAGAACTCGATGTCATCTTTATTTTTTAAAAATTTGGTGGGAATTGACAATTTGATTTTATAATGTTTTGGATATCTCATGGTTTGTAGGTATCTGTAGGTTATTTTGAATAGAAACGTTTTAGTTGTTTAATTGTTTACAAGAAAATTGTTTGAGATTTCAAGTTTGGTATGTCGGCGGCGGGACCACTAAAACAACAACGAAACCACCCAAGCTCGAAACACCACCTATTAAATTAATATTCATTGGTGTCGGCGGTAAGCAGTGATGTTGGCAGCGGTTCCGGTGGCTGTGGTGGCAGAAGAATCTGCTTTACTGGAGGTGGTGGGTGTGACCTGTTTTGGGGGTGAGTTGTGTGACTTTTGGGTTTGTTTGTAAGGGAGTATAAATACCTCAAAGAAGAAGTTTAAAGAGTTAAACAATAAACATGCTTTGTGTGGTATGACTATAGAAATTCTTAAAATTTAATAATGAGGCTTTGACATGTTTTAGTTGGTTGAATTAATTTAGCTTATAGAAATGAACAAGTATGCATACATCTTTTATTCTTGCATTTTTTAAATTGTGGCTTGTAAAGCTCTTTAAAGCTTTTAAAAAGCTTTAGAGATTAGCAATATTTCAAATGATATGAATGACTCTAGCTTATGACATAAATGCTCACATTGATACATGGAACTCAATTTTTATATATGCTACGTATTTGAATTAATTTTTCTCACACATTTTTATACTTTAAAATCCTTATGGCAAATATAATTTTTATTACATATTTCACTCTTACTCCTTAGTTGTTTATATTTTTAGATGTAAAAAATTTGCACTCTTAGTTGTTCATAGAGTATTTTTTTATGTAAATAATGTTATTTTGTGTCATGTGCATGTAATTCGTGGTATGTGTGTTCTCAAAACTGTATAACCTAAAATTTTTAAATTTGTAAATTTTTAAAAATAGTTAAAACCATATTTATTTTTAAGGATATAATCAAATTTTTTTAATGTCTATCATCTTTGCATAAGCTCTATTTTTTAATGTCTATCATCTTTGCATTAGCTCTCATTTTGTATTGAGAGGCTTGAATTTACTATCCTTTAAAATTAGAGTTAACTACATTTTTAGTCCTTGTGGCTTACCGGGTATTCCATTTTCAGTCCAAATTTTGAAAAAGTTTTAGGTTTGGTCCAAAAGTGAAAGGATATTCCATATTTATCCAATCTAAAAATCAAAATATCATATTTCCCCAAAACACAAATTTTTAGTGCATAACTACAATGCCTTTAATGAATTTGTTAAGAAAATATGAAATTATTATGTTTAAGTTGAATATATATAGAATTGCCCCAAAAAGTGAAACATCTGTTTCGGATTTGATCCGAATTTCTAGTTTGTCTGTTAAATAAGAGGGTATATTTGTCCTTTCATATTATTTTCTTTAATTTTATTTTATCTATCAAAATTAAGTACTTGTAAGTTGTATCCTCCACCCACAAAAACACACTTTTTTTCTCATCACAAAACATATACGATCCTTTCATTTCTCTCACTAAACCATCATCCACCAAAAACCAAACACCGGCCAAAACCACCACGTAACCACACCCTTGTCGCCAAACCACCACCAACAAACCTCCATCGCTGGAATCTCGGGTCTCCTGTAGAATGTGTTTCGAGCTTATAAGTAAGTTACAAACTCGGATTTTGGTTTGTGTTCAGATCTGGATATTTCAGTGGCCGACGGCGGTTATGGCGATGGTGGTGGGGTTTCGGTGGTCGAGAAGGTAGAACCGACAATGTGGACACCCTTAGCTCAATTCCTCTGATACTCATCAATATTGAAAACCCATCTTGGCAATCGATCCATTATTTTGGCTATAAAGAACTCGATGTCATCTTTATTTTTTAAGATTTGGTGGGAATTGACAATTTGATTTTATAATGTTTTGGATATCTCATGGTTTGTAGGTATCTGTAGGTTATTTTGAATAGAAACGTTTTAGTTGTTTAATTGTTTACAAGAAAATTGTTTGAGATTTCAAGTTTGGTATGTCGGCGGCGGGACCACTAAAACAACAACGAAACCACCCAAGCTCGAAACACCACCTATTAAATTAATATTCGCTGGTGTCGGCGGCGGAAGCAGCTGATGTTGGCAGCGGTTCCGGTGGCTGTGGTGGCAGAAGAATCTGCTTTACTGGAGGTGGTGGGTGTGACCTGTTTTGTGGGTGAGTTGTGTGATTTTTGGGTTTGTTTGTAAGGGAGTATAAATACCTCAAAGAAGAAGTTTAAAGAGTTAAACAATAAACATGCTTTGTGTGGTATGACTATAGAAATTCTTAAAATTTAATAATGAGGCTTTGACATGTTTTAGTTGGTTGAATTAATTTAGCTTATAGAAATGAACAAGTATGCATACGTCTTTTATTCTTGCATTTTTTTAAATTGTGGCTTGTAAAAGCTCTTTAAAGCTTTTAAAAAAAGCTTTAGAGATTAGCAATATTTCAAATGATATGAATGACTCTAGCTTATGACATAAATGCTCACATTGATACATGGAACTCAATTTTTATATATGCTACGTATTTGAATTAATTTTTCTCACACATTTTTATACTTTAAAATCCTTATGGCAAATATAATTTTTATTACATATTTCACTCTTACTCCTTAGTTGTTTATATTTTTAGATGTAAAAATTTGCACTCTTAGTTGTTCATAGAGTATTTTTTTTTATGTAAATAATGTTATTTTGTGTCATGTGCATGTAATTCATGGTATGTGTCTTCTCAAAACTGTATAACCTAAAATTTTTAAATTTGTAAATTTTTAAAAATAGTTAAAACCATCTTTATTTTTCTGGGATATAATCAAATTTTTTTAATGTCTATCATCTTTGCATTAGCTCTATTTTTTTAATGTCTATCATCTTTGCATTAGCTCTCATTTTGTATTGAGAGGCTTGAATTTTATATCCTTTAAAATTAGAGTTAACTACATTTTTAGTCCTTGTGGCTTACCGGGTATTCCATTTTCAGTCCAAATTTTGAAAAAGTTTTAGGTTTGGTCCAAAAGTGAAAGGATATTCCATATTTATCCAATCTAAAAATCAAAATATCATATTTCCCCAAAACACAAATTTTTAGTGCATAACTACAATGCCTTTAAAGAATTTGTTAAGGAAATATGAAATTATTATGTTTAAGTTGAATATATATAGAATTGCCCCAAAAAGTGAAACATCCGTTTCGGATTTGATCCGAATTTCTAGTTTGTCTGTTAAATAAGAGGGTATATTTGTCCTTTCATATTATTTTCTTTAATTTTATTTTATCTATCAAAATTAAGTACTTGTAAGTTGTATCCTCCACCCACAAAAACACACTTTTTTTCTCATCACAAAACATATACGATCCTATCATTTCTCTCACTAAACCATCATCCACCAAAAACCAAACACCGGCCAAAACCACCACGTAACCACACCCTTGTCGCCAAACCACCACCAACAAACCTCCATCGCTGGAATCTCGGGTCTCCTGTAGAATGTGTTTCGAGCTTATAAGTAAGTTACAAACTCGGGTTTTGGTTTGTGTTCAGATCTGGATATTTCAGTGGCCGACGGCGGTTATGGCGATGGTGGTGGGGTTTCGGTGGTCGAGAAGGTAGAACCGACAATGTGGACACCCTTAGCTCAATTCTTTTGATACTCATCAATATTGAAAACCCATCTTGGCAATCGACCCATTATTTTGGCTATAAAGAACTCGATGTCATCTTTATTTTTTAAAGATTTGATGGGAATTGACACTTTGATTTTATAATATTTTGGATATCTCATGGTTTGTAGGTATCTGTAGGCTATTTTGAGTAGAAACGTTTTAGTTGTTTAATTGTTTATAAGAAAATTGTTTGAGATTTCAAGTTTGGTATGTCGGCGGCGGAACCACTAAAACAACAACGAAACCACCCAAGCTCGAAACACCACCTATTGAATTAATATTCGGTGGTGTCGGCGGCGGAAGCAGTTGATGTTGGCAGCGGTTCCGGTGGCTGTGGCGGCAGAAGAATCTGCTTTACTGGAGGTGGTGGGTGTGACCTGTTTTGTGGGTGAGTTGTGTGACTTTTTGGTTTGTTTATAAGGGAGTATAAATACCTCAAAGATGAAGTTTAAAGAGTTAAACAATAAACATGCTTTGTGTGGTATGACTATAAAAATTCTTAAAATTTAATAATGAGGTTTTGACATGTTTTAGTTGGTTGAATTAATTTAGCTTATGGCAATGAATAGGTATGCATACGTTTTTTATTCTTGCATTTTTTTTATTGTGGTTTGTAAAAGCTCTTTAAAGCTTTTAAAAAAGCTTTAGAGATTAGCAATATTTCAATTGATATGAATGACTCCAACTTATGACATAAATGCTCACATTAATACATGGAACTCAATTTATATATATATATATATATATATAGATGATATTTTTTTACCAACTTTATGCCGATAAGTCCATTCAAGGGTCGAAAAATTATGGTTGTGCCCATGGTGTGGATGGTTACAAATTGTAATACCCCAAGATATTCAGGTCATATTACAGTACCGTGAGCCCCTTTATGGGACCCCCAAGACCCCCAAGATATTCAGTATATATTACAGCACCGTGAACCCCTCTGTGGGGCCCACAAGGCTATACATACCCATTACTATAAATTTTGACCGACGAGGTATAGACAACCAAGAGGAAGATGATAAAAATCAATGTTCAAAGTAATTAATTTGAAACTGAAATACGCCCGAAACTCCACCTACGATTCATATAATTTGATAGTTCAACACATGCGGATCACAACCAAACCCTCTCGATTTACACAAAATACGAAAATCATACCATGAATTCATAGGGGAAACATGTATTCAAGATAGATAATTCATACTCAATATGATTCTATGAGTAATACAAGCTAAATCGAATGAAATCATGAAGAAACCCCTAAATCCCCAAACTAGGGTTCTAAGGACCTCTTACCTCGATTCAAAGGAGAAGAACGGGTGAAATCGTGATTAAAATCGATATGAACGCAAAGATGAAGTCATATGATGATATCCTGACAAATCTCCGTCTGTGGAATTGCCCAAATCCCCGCCCAGAGAAGAGAAGTGAGAAAATAAAGTCAAAAATGCAATTGGTGCGTTATGCCCAGGTACTTATACCAGGGCGGTGTTACGGCTGTAACACCTAAAACATACGGCCGTAAGGAAGCCATCTTACGGTCGTAACGTTCACTGTTTACGGTCGTATGTAGCTCACTGGACTCCATTGGATGAAACATGAAGTCTTACGGCTGTAACCACTCTCTCATTATTGACGTAAGTACATTCGTACACCGAGCGGACAAACGATGAGAAAAATAGCTGGAACGGCAAAACAACGGACTTACGATAAGTGATGAAGCGCTTACATAAAATATCGATATACAAACTCAAGCGTTAAACAAACACGTTACTCCACCCACCCGAAGGTATGGAGAAACGATTACGAAATCATACGCCCAAAACTTTAAGAAATTATAAAACGACCCAAACATCCAAAAAAATACGATTCGAGATCTAACAACAAAATGCGAGCTCATAACACAACTAAATATGTTATATAAACTTGTAGGAACAACAAAATAACTGTTTCGAACAAGATTTACAAGAATCGAAGCAAATGCGGAAACATCGCAATAATACATGAATTCAATTAAAACAGCCCCGAAACTTGTTGGAATGACAAAAAAATGCAGAATAAAATAGTTCCAACATGTCTAAAAACGAGTCGCCAAGAATGGAAAAGCATCAAAAATAAAATGACCAAAAGTAGAAAAATACGATTATTACATTCTCTCCTTCTAAAAAGAAGTTTCGTCCAGAAACTTAAGTAGCAAAAAGTTCGGGGTAACTCGCGTGCATCTTCTCTTCCATATCTCAAGCGCTTCCTCGACTCCATGTCTCGACCATTGTACCTTAACCAAAGGAATGATTTTTGTCGGAGATGTTTCTCACGACGTTCGAGGATCTTCACCAGTATCTGTACAAAAGTAATATCCTCAGCTACATCGATCTCACCATAATCGATAATATGACTCGGATCTGGTATATACTTTTTACGTTGAGAAACATGAAAAATGCTATGGATGTGACTCAAAGCTGGAGGTAACGCCAAGCGATAATCCATTTCTCCAAACCTGTCCAAAATCTCAAACGGTCCGATATACCTCGGACTGAGTTTCCCTTTCTTTCCAAAGCGGAAAGTTTTCCTTCATCAGCGACACCTTGAGCATGTAATACCCGAGATTTCTGATATGTATTTGGAACTTGTGATATTGTAATTGTTGCACTTTGACCTGAGTATTATTCTCCGTATTTCATAATCCGGTGTTGTTGAGCGTATGATTTCATGAATGTGATTTAAAGATTTTGATTCTGCGCATGTAGCGCACGCTATCATCTAAGTGTAGCGTACGCTAACTTGGATCCATAGCGCACGCTACGAAGGAACCTTAGCGCACGCTATACGTGGTCAATATGATTGAGACGTGTTGGTAGGTGAGATCAGGCCGGGGATCTTGGTCGGATTGTGTCGGGATGAATCTGGACGGCTTTCGAGAAAAAGCCAAGTCAACGCCTTAGCGCACGCTACTGATATGAGAATAGCGTACGCTAAGTGCTGAGTACAGTGAAGTAAGTAAGCCGTTAGCGCACGCTACGAGTATGGACTAGCGCGCGCTAATAACCAATTTCTATAAATAGGACAGCATCCTTTTTCGTATTTTCAGTCTTTTCTCTTCCCACATCCGAATCCTTATACTTAGAGTATTACTCTCTTCATCCTAAACACTTCATATCAGCATCCTAGCTCGTGTTGAAGATTGTAGATCATTGGGGATTGGTGTTCAAGCCTTGACGTTGTATTGCTTGAATTCCTCCTTGTTCTTCACTACTTTGAGGTAGGTGATTCTTCACCAATATTAAGTACTAGTATGAAGGACGTTTTGATCATGATTATCTAGTCGGTTAAATTCGTTAGTAGTCGAACATCATGTGTTAGAAGGATATTTTGACGTTTGGCACTTATTCATCGTATAAACCATTGAACCTTTTTAGTATATAGACTCCTAAGCATATTCATGTATCTTCAAACCGATTATGACCAGTAGGTGGAGATTATCAAATTGTTATGTTTTATACATTGGAAATCATGCGTTTTGGAACGTAGGACGAAGGGAACTTAGGATACTTTTCCGAGATCAAGATGAATATTGATGATAATACGTACCCTTGTATCTTGTAGTCGTTTAATCCATAGATATCTTTCACAAACCGTATGAGCATGATATGCACGGAGATGGCATGTATTAACACTGAAGATTTCATGAGTTTCATCACCTTTAGCTCTAGTTTCTGTCCAGTAGTAAACTGCCATACGTAGTTAGCGCACGCTAAGATAGGCATATTAACGTGCGCTATCGGGAATGAATAACGTGCGCTACGTTTGGTACGTAACGTACGTTATGTCATCAGGCAGGACAGTCGGCTGATCAGAGAGGGCTGTGAGTACACAGCTAGCGTACGCTAGACTTGATTAGTTGTGTACGTTAACGGGCAGGCTTAGCGCACGTTACGTTGAGTACGTAGCGCACGCTAAGCAGTCCAGGCATTTTTAGAGCTTTCGGCCGTAAACCGAATTGTTAGACGTTCGTACGACTTGAGAGAAATTCTTTATTATTTCTTAGGTCCGAGCCTTGCATAGGGGAAGATCGAGGGGCGGTGACATACGAACGCGTGTCATTTGTTGGAGTATTTCATTCTTGCCATTTTCGAGGCAAGTATCATATGTTGAGTTTGATTTATATTGGAAATTTGATCATGCATATGGTTCTGTTCATGTTGTAGAATATGAGATTTATTTCTTGAATTTCTCGTGATATTCGTTGTTAATTGTTCGTATTGATGAACATATTGAAATGCATATATGTATGCATAATTGATTGGTTTATGGTATAAATGATCCGAGGGGGTCATGAGGATCTATGCTGAGGGCGCTGGATCGCTGGACGGGTTTTCCACCATGCGTTGGTCCGACGGGATCATCATGGGGATCTATACCAAGGGCGCTGGATCGCTGGATTACCCTGTACTGTGTTGATGGAATCGTGAGGATTCTCATCGTTGGATTCCGGTGACGGAAGTCCGTTTTGCATGTTTTATGATGCACTGGTGATTTATGTATTATGATACTTGTACTAGCATTGTTTTGCTAACCCCTTCGGGGGTGGACACTGTTTTGATGTTCAGGTAGCCGAGGAGCGGGGAGGCAACCACAGTACCGACATGATGATGAAATGGCTCAGTGATGTGGTTGATGTTTATTTGTTATTGTGATTTGTCTTCTTGGTTCATTCAGTACTCGAGTACGTATGTTTTAATAATGTCATTTTCGATATGGTTGTATAAGTTAACTCATTGGATCAGTTGAACCAAATCTGTATTTTGAACTTCAGTTGTACGATTGGATTATATTTATATTTCTTTTAAATTATCCTTGTAAATCCTTACCTAAAGGGTTTACGGCGCTGTAATTATTCCGAATATCTCGGGGTGTTACAGAATATGGTATCGGAGCTAAGATTCATGGATATCTTGGCAGTCGGGTTAGTTGGAGTGCATTACGTTATTTGATTATTGGTCGTTTGTAACATCACTGCTGAGCCAGCATCGTCGTGTGGACCGTGGTTGTAAGTTTCCTAATCTCAAATACTACCGTTTTATTTAATTCATGTTTTGTAAACATTAATGGACTTACTTTTAGAAAGATTACCCTGGATATTGAGTATCTGTGTTTACAGTATGTTGAGGGGAGGTCGTGGACGCGGACGCGGTCGTGGACGCGGACGCGGTCGTGGACACGGACGTGGAAATGCGAGACAAGAAGATTCGGTGTCTACCCCAGAAATAACCGCTAGCCGAACGGATTCCCATTCCGGGGGACAATAGGGATCAGCAAATAATAATGCATATCCTAACGTGCCGGGAGTACTTCAGCAGGTGGTTGCTCAGATAAACCAGTTTGCTCAAGTTGTGGATTGCATGCAGACGGCGATGGAACAGCAGAATAACGTGGATAATCGGGGAGATAAATGGCTTACCGAGGTGATCAAATTGCATCCTCCGAAATTTTACGGTTCTGCTGAGATGCTTTCTTGGGATCACTGGATGAAGGAGTTAGAGAAGATTTTTGCGGGGACTGTCCCAATGACAGAAAGGTTCCGGTCGCCCAGTATCTTCTGACGGGGGAGGCTTTCGACTGGTGGGAGGCCATTCGACCTGAGGAGCATAATGTCGATTGGACGGAGTTCAAATTAATGATGGAAGCGCAGTATTGTCCTCGCCCAGTTAGAGAGGCCCGAGTCCGGGAATTTTTCTCACCACAAAATTCAGATGCATCTGTGACAGACGTGATTAAGACCTTTAATCACCAGCTGACTTATGTGCGCCACTTGGTCAGGACCGAGGCGGAGAGGATTTTTCATTTCGACATGCGAATGAAGCCGTAAATTCAGCAATATATGTCCGGATTTGAATGTACCACCTTGCGACAGTATCAGGACAAGGCACTCGCCTATGATATGAAAGAGGCGGCAGTAGAGAAGTCAACGGAAGCAAAGAAACAGAAGGTGTCTCGCAACTTCACAGATAATAAGAGTAGCGGGCCTCGCAGGGGTCAGTCCTCTTTTCATTCATCCAGGAGGCCTCCGCATCCTTCTCGAGGTGGAAAGAAGTTCCGGGCAGCACCAATCTGCTTGCATATTGGGGAATAAATGTTATAACTGTGGCAAAGCGGGGCATGTTCGACGTGACTGTTTCGCGCCTGCTGTGACCTGTTTCGAGTGTGGACAGGAAGGGCATCGCGCAACATTTTGTGGGAATGCGACTCGAACTTTTGGTACTCGCATTCTTGCACCAGTTCCGAAGGACACTAGTGTAAACCAGACGCAGCAAACACTAGTACAAAAGGTCACATAGGCCACGTTTTTTGAGTTACATCCTAGCCACATTTTTGTTTTTATAGTGGCCAAAGGATGAAAATAAGCTTGTGGGCTAGTTATGGCCATCAGAGTTATTATTTTGTAGCCATAGGGCACCATTTGGTCATGGTTTCAAATCTAAACATATAATATGTGGCCATTTATGAGGATATAGTCACATTGTATGCAACACACAAATTAACCGAGGCCGAAAGGCATTTTATTTAGATACTTTGGTTTGTTTGTGTGTCTAAATGTTATATTCATTTGACACTTAGATTTTGCGAGACAAAAAGCGACATATATAGCCAATTGAGATATTAATAACTGGCCATAATTTTTGTTTTTACAGTGGCCAAAGGATAAAAATAAGCTTGTGGGCTAGTTATGGCCACTACGGTTATTGTTTTGTAGCCATAAGGCACCATTTGGTCATGGTTTCAAATCTAAACATATAATATGTGGCCATTTATGAGGATATGGTCACATTGGAATGCAACACAAAAATTAACCCGAGGCCGAAAGGCATTTTATTTAGCTACTTTGGTTTGTTTGTGTGTCCAAATGTTATATTCATTTGACACTTCGATTTTGCGAGACAAAAATTGACATATATAGCCAATTGAGATATTAGTAATCGCCATAATTTTGATTTTTACAGTGGCCAAAGGATAAAAATTAGCTTGTGGGCTAGTTATGGCCACTGCGGTTATTGTTTTGTAGCCATATGGCACCATTTGGTCATGGTTTCAAATCTAAACATATAATATACAACCATTTATGAAGATATGGTCATATTAAAATTCAACACAGTTAATCAACTTGAAGCTTAGTTTACTATTGATTTTATGTTTTCATCAGGGCCGGTTCTGACATTTTTTATGCCCATGACGAAAAGTCATATTAATGCCCTTTGTGTAAAAAAATAATAAAATAAATTTTTATGGGGTTTGCAACATATATAGTCAAGTTAGGTGGCTCATTCCCGTGTTGATTTTTATTAAAAGAAAATACAATAATACAATGGAGGACATAAACCAAAGACCTGAATAATGAAACATGAATATCACCTAAAGCGATATCTTCATGCATTTTTCAATCCCCAAAAGTTTACTTCATCAACATTAGTATTTTCAATATGTCCCTTAGTGAAAATTCATTCCGCAATTCGTTTTTTAAATTACATGCGAATTATGTGACAAGTACTGCAGAAAATCCATCTCAGTTGCCGTTCAAATAGTTAACTAGTGTGTGACCCATTGGAAAAATCAACGGGCATTTTAGTCCATTTAATTACAATTGCAACTAGAATTGATTTAATAATTGGAAAAGTTATACTATTACTATAATATTTTAAATCATCCTCACTCTTATATATTTTTTGAAAGAGAAAATGATTAAATATCAGGTCAAATTTAGTTTTTGTTACTAAAATAGGCACATTTTATTTTTGACAACTAATTATATTTTTTTTAAATGATTACTGCAAAATAGTTTTTATTTTTTTGAATGATTACTACTTTACTCTCGTGTGTTGTAAACTTATATATATTTGTTTCATATTTACTCCAATTTCCGTACTCAAATTTTTTGTTCCTCAATTTTTTCTTCACATATGTTTTTCTTACGTCTCCTACCCCAGATACCGCATACGAAAGGCGGTCAACGGAGAATTGGACAAAATGCCGTTCCTCACGAGAACAAAAGATGGTTGCCAAACAAAAGAATTGTACTATTTTTTTCAAAGATAAATGGCAACGACAAGGCGGTGATGGTGCATATGATATTAGATGGAAGGTTGTAAATTAAGTTGTCATTGCCTTGGGGACCAATTCAAGATATGGATTTATAACATTCTAATACATTTTATAAAAGAATTATAAATCTTAAAACCAAATGAAAAGAGAACCAAGTTAAGGATGTAATATAATCCTTAAGAAATTATAATATGTAATAAGTATATACATATTATTACATCATAATACATTTTATGTAATAATGAACCAGTTATGTATATATTACATCCTTATACATATTATTTTATGTATAAACTTATTAGATTTAAAATAATATGTTAAATTTATTTAGAATTATTTTTAAAATAATATTAAAACCAAATGAATCTAACAAAATCTATAAACAATACAAATAACACCAATCGAGTCAACCAATAAATTCGGCATAGAAAGATAACAGATGGATATCAATTTCCTATTCCTTCTTTCACCTATTCACCAATCATCAATTAATACTAACAATATCAATATAACATCAATCGATTTATGTCTAAAATGACAGAACATCAACAAGAAAACACAAAGCATTAAATTATAGAACAATTGGGTAAAAGGTAAATGCAATCAATATTTTCTATCGAAAATGGCGAATGACTTCGCTTAATTCCAAAATCCAAAGCATTATTTTTAACATTATCGAACATTAAGATTAACCGAAGAGGGCAAGCATCCAGCAAACAAAGTTGAACGACGGATGACATGAACGCAAACCGTAATCTTTGAGATGGTAAGTAGGTAAAGATGAAGAGTGCAAACCAAGAACCATGTCTTGAAGAGTAATGACAGTCACCAACCAAATTTAATCAAGATGCATCTGTCAAACCATATCCACCGGGCAGCCGCAAAGACGAAGGTCGAACTCAAATTGAAGGGTCGAGCGAAGTAAGGTTTTTATTTTGAACAGGATCTGGAACTAGTCTTTACAATGTTTCATTTATATAAAAAAATGAAAAAAACATGTAGCAGACAATGAAATTTCTAGCAAATTGCTTGAACGAATCGATCGATCCCATGTTGCCTCATTCCTCTCGATATTCAAGTCAAAAATCATAGGCACAATAGGAAAACCAGGATCTTAGTTCAATGGTGTCCAACTTCCAAAACCAAACTAGTTCTAACATTTAAAAAAGGGATTCTAATAAGATAACTTGTTAAAATTTAACAACTAGAATAATAAGAACATTCTGTTGATACTCATTCATATGTCGTTCTAAACATTGAATTTCTAATTCATGTTTTCAAATTTGGGTGAAATTTATCAGAAACCACTAAAAGGAAATATACCGACATACCGGAGGAACTCTAATGATAAGAAATCAAAGAGCCGAGTCCTGCTGCTTTGGTTTTCGTATAAATGCACCCCCACCGTCGATTCGGAAGTAATCACTGGGTTCTTTACCCATGTCTTGTGGATCTACACCCGCAAAATGTTATCATTCCGATGAAAAGTTATCGATCAATTCCTCATTGTTGCCATCATCATATGCATCTTTATAATTTCTTGGAGGCATTCCAAAACAATAGACATTTTCTTATTTAGTGGTCTTTGACATAAAATACCCGCCTAGCTTGTGAGGCTAAAATAAAAGGATCATTTTTGTGTCCCAACATACAAAGATCAACCATCTTGTAGCCAAGATTATCTTTTTGACCCCACGTTTATTATCAACCCAATCACACTTGAAAAGATGAATTTTTCTTATACAGTAATCTAACTCCCAAATCTCTTGTAAAACACCATAATAAGACGCTTTACCATATGTTACACCATCATCTCTAGAAATGTGCATGTCATCTGCATCGACGCTAACGCCGCTATTCTGGTGAATTCTACCTTCACGAGATTTTGTGCGAAATAGGTATCCATTGATGCGATATACAACATATTTTTTTACCTCGTAGTGTGGGCCGTGTGCTATCCACCTTAAGTTCTCTGAGATATTTTCTTTAGATACAGCCAACTTTCCCTCGACCTGAATTCATTACAACTAAGAGTTTTCACCAAGCAATATATCATAGCAAACACAATCTTTTCTACAAACTCTTACCTCCTTGCGTAACCATTCGGCAAAGGTAATAGCGTGTTCTTTCTCCAACCATGCTTGCCTTTTGGCGGGATTTTCTTTTTCAAATGGAGCTTGTGTCTCGACCAATACATTGAAGAATGTTAATTTGTGTAGAAAAAGTAAATAAGTGAAAACTAAAGAAAATTATTACTCACTCGATATAAGGCTCAATTTGACGTATTCGCATTATGTAGAGATGTGCTTGCGATAATTGTTCAGACTAACTATACACGGTTCTCCACATGATAGTGGTTCTCCCTCCATAATAGTTTTAGAATCTTCACCCGTGTGAGATGTATTATGTCTCCAAGTGGAATACCAATTGTCTTCATGTTTTTGGTACTCACTATAGATCTCAATTATTTCTTCGCAACATTCTCTTGAATGCATCCACAAGGTTTATTTCTGTTTCGCACATGTTTTTGATAACCTTCATACACCTTTCGAATGGATACATCCATCGAAAGCATACAGACCACATAATTTCACTTCTCCGGCAAGATGCACAGTTAAATGAATCATAATGTCGAAAAATGATGGAAGGAAGTACTTCTCTAGTAAGCATAACGTCACACGAGAGATCCGCCTGCAACTTATCTATCTCTTCCACGATGATTTCTTTGGCGGATATTGACCTATAGAAGAAACAAAACCTGATAATTGCATATCTCACAGGTTTGGGCATAATTGATCGAATCGCAATGGGCAAAAATTGTTGTATAAGCATGTGATAGTCATGTGATTTCAGTCCGGTCACTTACGCTCTTTTCGATTCACAAGGGTGGCAAAATTCGAACAATAACCTTCGGAACCCTTATCTCGGATAATGTTTCTAAGAACTTATCTTTTTCTTCCTTGGTTAATGTGTAACATGCTTTGCGTGAAGAGTTGTTCCTTTGTCATCCGTCTTAGGTACCAACTCCGGTCTTATCCCAAAATGCACCAAATCCAACTGCTTCTAACCCATCTTTCGTATGCTTGTTGTGCAAAGAATGTTCCAACTAGACTCTCACCCACATTCTTTTCGACGTGCATAAAATCTATACAATGCTGGACAACGTTATATCTCCAGTATCGAAGGCGTCGCTGCCATATGTTGCATCTTTTCCAGTAGATGGTTTCATTGTCTTCCCCATTTGACTTGCCCGCTTGCTTTGATGTTCTCCTGATGCGCTTCATCTTTCCACCTTTTCCGGGCATAGCCTGCACGCAATCCACTTGAGTACCCTTCCCTCCCTTTCCCCATGAATTCTCTATACATTTTACCTCTTCGTATATTTCTTCACCGGTCATTGGTTCTGGAGCTGTGCCCCACTCTTGTTCTCCATTAAACGCCTTCTTCTGGCTTCTGAATGGATGATCATATGGTAGAAATCTTCTATGACCACCATAACTCTGTTTTCTTGAGAAAGGAAGTCTAACACAGTGAGTTTTTCTCCGACACACCACACAACCTTTGTATCCGGAGTAAGGGCAACCCTGTAGTGTACCAAGAGCCGGGTAATCGCTTACTGTCCATAATACAACTGCATGTAGAGTAAACATTTCTTGTAAATATGCATCCCATGTTCTGATTCCTTTTTCGAATAAGAGTTGAAGCTCCTCAACTAAAACTTCTAAATAGACATCGATGTTGTTACCAGGCGCACCATCTATAAGTAATGACAGCATGATGAATTTTCTTTTCATACAGAGCCACGGTGGAAGGTTGTAGATCACAACTAAAACAGGCCACACACTGCGAGCTTTGGTGCCTTTGTTTACATCAACTCCATCAGCCGAAACAGCTAGCCGCAGATTTCTTGGACTAGCAATTTCTGGGAACTTGTCATCTATCACTCTCCATGCTTGTGAGTCTGCTGGATGACGCAATACACCATCTCTTTTTCTAGTGGTATGGTGCCATATAACATCTTTCGCCATTTGCTTTGATTGAAACAACCGCTGGAATCTTGGAATGATGGGGAAGTGCCACAATACCTTTTCATGAACACCCTCGTACACTTTTCCTTGCTTGTCAACTTTCCATCTCGATGCCTTACAAGTAGGACACACTTTTTCATCCTTGTACATGCCTCTATAAAGAATGCATTCATTTATACAAGCATGTATTTTTGTGTAACCTGAGCCCATTGATTTCATTATTTTCTTAGCCTCGTATGTATTTTTCACCATTACATTACCTTCTTCAGGGAGCATTTTCTTTAACAAGGGTAATAGTTCATCAAAGAACATGTCGGATGCTCCGTGCTTGCTCTTCAAGTTGAGCAATTTGAACAATTGCGCACAACTTTGTAAAGTTACGAGATCCTTTGTATAGGGGCTTTTCAGCATCTTCAAGTATCTTTTAAACTTCTCGGGGTCCTCTGCGAAACCTTCAAGGCTTCAACCATTTCTATAGTGTATGGGGCATCGGTGGGAATTCCCATTCCAAAATCTTGATTCCGTGGTGACCATTGTTGACGTCAACAGCCTACTATTACTTGCCTCGTCTTTTCCCCATGCTTAGTCCAGTTAGTATAGGTTGGATCAAATCCCTTAGAGAATAAATGTTCATCTACCTCGAGAATTGGTAATGCATAGTGGTTTAAGCAATATTTACATGGACATGGCATAAGAAATTCCTCATCTGTCTCGTCCTCCTCCTTCAGATGGTTGGCAGCATACCGCAGAAATGCCGCGACTCCGTCTTCATATGATTTTGACGTTCTAGGGGTTCTCATCCATGCTTTGTCCATTCTCAAACACACATAAAGTCCGACATGTCGACAACCGCTTCATGTGTAGGATAAAAATCAATTCCACTTCATGATTGACAACGAACATAGCAAATCTATCATAGCAATATATATAAATTCTATGATAAAACAGAGAAAATAGGACATTGCATTAGTAGGTAGTTTATAGGAAGATTAACACCACCGTTGATTCACTACTTCCTAAAACATCGATATAAGAAAGAGAAGCAGAGCCGAGGTGAAAACTTCACAAATACAGTTCTTTGATTCTTTCACCAAGATAACACACACACGGAATTCAAATTCAAAGATGGACTATGAAAAACCCTATAAATATCTGTGATACTTGAATCAAAATACCATATTCTAATATGCACCCAACCTCAAACAGAGCCAAAGGCAAACAAAATCGACATCATACAGATACATAACCAGATACAATTGTAGATACATAACTAGATACATTACCTGATACATAACAATGCACAACAAATCGGTAGAAAAATCAAACCCTAAAATTAAAAGAATCAAACAAGTTGAGGGTTTTATGAAATTACCTAAACAAAATATCCTCTTTTCCAAAGGTCACGGGCAAGAACCATCAACACTTCTCAAATTTTCGATTGCCCTTGGTCGAACTTCTATCTCTCTCAACTTGTGAAGCGTTTCAAATTTTGGTTTTCTCTCAACAACAACTCTCTCTCAAATTGAGTCTAAGTGCTCGTTCTTTTTTTTTTTTCCTGTAAGTGACTGCTCATTCAATAATTAGCTATTGTAATTTTTATATTATAAATTCATAGTTATTATTAATTATTTTCTTCTTTCATTCGTCTTTTTTAGTCAGACATGTTAGCTTGCTTGTTATCACGAGAGAAGAGAGTCTTTATCTTTCCTGATTCAGAATTTCTTTTCTCGTAGGATATGAGGTTCGGATCGATCGGATCAACGGGAGGAACTAGCTCTCTCTAGTATTTAGGTTATGATATGAGGATGCCCAAATAAAAAGTTTAAATTTTATGACGGCCCATATTAGATTTAAAGTGGTTTCCAGCAGCAGAATGTTGGGAAAAGAGAAGCATCTAGTGCTGGGTCCGTCCCTCCACGTATTTACGAGATGAAGAAGTCAGACGATCAGAACACAGCTGTTGCATCAGGTACGATTCAGATCCTTTTGCAACCAGTTAGTGTCTTATTCGATTCAGGAGCTACGCATTCTTTTATATCTTTGAACTGTGTTAATCGTTTGAAAATCTCGTGCTTGTATGATTGTGAACCTTACGTTGTGGGTTTACTGAGTGGAGAGAAAATTGTGGGAACCCTAGAAGCTAGAGATTTTCCAGTGTCTATAGGAGGGAGAGATTGGCCATCGAATCTTATTGTAGTTGACATCTACGGTGACGATTTAATTCTCGGAGACGATTGGCTCAACCGTTATGGAGCTATTCTGAATTACCGAAAGAGAGTCATTTCTATCATTGCTGATGACGGATCTGAACACTTATTCCGAGGATGGAGACCGGGGGGCTAGGGAAAATTGATCAAAGTAATGAAAGCCGTGAAATTACTGAAGCGGGGATGTCATGGACTTTGGTGCTATGCCATGAAGAAAGAGGAAGGAGTAGAGCTCTCATCTATTTCAGTTGTGAATGAGTTCTCAGATGTATTTCCTGATGAACTACCTGGGTTATCTCCGCAGAGAGAAGTGGAGTTCACTATCGAATTAGAGCTTGGAGCCGCTCCTATTTCCAGAGCACCATACCGCATGGCGCCAACCGAGATGTATGAACTAAAGAAGCAACTAGAGGAGTTATTACAGAAGGGTTATATTCAACCTAGCGTTTCTCCTTGGGGAGCGCCCGTTCTCTTTGTCCGGAAGAAAGACGGATCCCTCCGATTATGTATCGATTACAGGGAGCTCAACAAAGTGACGATCAAGAACAAGTATCCTATACCTCGGATCGACGACTTGTTTGATCAACTGCAAGGGGCAAGGGTATTCTCGAAGATTGACTTGCGATCAGGATACCATCAATTGAGAATTAAGGAATCGGATATACCAAAGTCTGCTTTCATATCCCGGTATGGGCATTATGAATTTGTAGTGATGCCATTTGGACTTACCAATGCTCCTGCGGTATTCATGCAATTGATGAATCGGGTATTCTTAGAATACTTGGATAAATTTGTGGTCGTCTTCATCGATGACATCTTGATATATTCGAAAGACACAGAGGAGCACGCTGAGCATTTGCGTGTGGTTTTGAGCACCTTGAGGAAGGAACAGCTGTATGCAAAGCTTTCTAAATGCGAGTTCTGGCTTAGGGAAGTAACCTTCCTTGGGCATGTAATATCAGCTGACGGAGTTCAGGTGGACCCGAAGAAAGTCGAAGCAATCTTGGAATGGGAAGCTCCAAATAACGTGAAAGAATTCCGAAGCTTCTTAGGACTTGCTGGATATTATCGCCGTTTTGTAGAGGGATTTTCCAAAATTGCTCGTCCGCTCACTCAGCTGTTACAGAATACTCAAAAGTTCACGTGGGATGAGAAATGCCAGGCTGGTTTTGATGAACTTAAGAAGAGACTGACGACAGCACCTATATTAGCGTTACCAGAGGGAACTGATGGATTCATGGTATACAGCGATGCTTCAAATCAGGGTCTGGGATGTGTGTTGATGCAAAAGGATAAGGTGATTGCCTATGCTTCTCGGCAATTGAAACCGTACGAGGTTAATTACCCGACTCATGATCTGGAGCTAGCAGCTGTAGTCTTTGCATTAAAAATTTGGAGACATTATTTGTACGACACTCATTGTCAGACCTTTACAGATCATAAGAGCCTCAAGTACATTTTCAGCCAGAAAGAATTAAACATGAGGCAGAGAAGGTGGCTGGAATTGATCAAGGATTACGACTTGGAGATTCTCTACTATCCGGGTAAAGCAAATGTAGTAGCCGATGCTTTGAGCCGTAAACCTGTTTCTCTTCGAGTGTTGGAAGCACTTACATCCCAAACCAGCATTCAACGGGAACTGATCCGCGAAGGGATTGAAGTATGGGCACCAAGAATCCAAGGGCAACTATATGTGATGGAACTGACTTCATCACTAGTCGAGGAGATCAAATCTAAGCAGTTGAACGATTCCCTGATCCTTTGGTTATGTGACGAAATAAAGAAAGGAAAAGCCCCAGGATTCGTGATACAAGATGATGGAGTTCTGAGATTTCAGAGTCGACTTTGCGTTCCCGATGATGATGATTTGAGATGGGCAATTCTGAAGGAAGCTCATAGTGCACCTTATTCTATTCACCCGGGCAGCATTAAGATGTATAAGGATCTAAAACAAAACTTCTGGTGGGGGAATATGAAGAAGGATGTAGCAGAGTACGTTTCGAGGTGTTTGACTTGTCAGCAGGTTAAGATTGAACATCAGCGACCTGCCGGAATGTTAAAGCCGCTTTCGATCCCTGAGTGGAAGTGGGAGGATATCTCGATGGATTTCATCACCAATATGTCAAGGACCAAAACGGGAATGAACATGATTTGGGTTATAGTTGATCGACTAACCAAGTCGGCTCATTTCCTAGGAATTAAAGATACTTGGGGACCCGAGAGATTGGCGCGAGTATTTATTGCAGAGATAGTCAGATTACATGGGACACCGAAGAACATTATTTCAGATCGAGATGGTCGTTTCGTGTCGCACTTTTGGAAGGCAGTTCATAGGGCTTTGGGGACCGAGCTAAACTTTAGCACGGCTTATCATCCTCAGACGTACGGTCAGTCCGAAAGGACTATACAAACAGTAGAAGACATGCTTAGAGCTTGTGCTTTGGATTGGTCAACTGATTGGGAAGTTAATTTGCCGTTGATTGAATTCACCTACAATAATAGTTGGCATGCTTCTATTAAGATGGCACCATTTGAAGCTTTGTACGGGAGAAGATGCCGATCACCCCTGTGCTGGGATGATTCTTCGGATTTGATCGGGACGGAACCGGAATTGATAGTTCAGACTCAAGAGAAGATAGCTTTGATTCGGGAAAGACTGTTGACTGCCCAGAGTCGACAGAAGTCTTATGCAGATGTACGTCGTCGCCCTCTAGAGTTCGACATTGGGGACCACGTACTATTGAAGGTGTCTCCTACACGAGGGATTTTCCGTTTCGGGAGAAAAGGTAAGCTGAGTCCGAGATATATCGGACCCTTTGAGATCCTCGAGAGAGTTGGAGATTTAGCATACAGGTTGGCCTTACCGCCATCGCTGAGTCACGTTCACAGTGTATTTCACGTATCCCAATTGCGGAAGTATGTACCAGACCCCAGTCACGTCATTGATTTCGACGAGATCGAGATAGCTAATGACGGTACCTTCGAAGAGAGACCAATCAAGATACTTGAGAGTCGGATCAAACAATTGAGGAATAAACCAATACACTTGGTTAAAGTACAATGGTCACGACATGGAACTGAAGAGGCCACTTGGGAAACACAGGACAGTATGAAGGCTAGATATCCAGAGTTGTTTTCATCTTAAGTTTCGGGACGAAACTTCTTTTTAGGGAGGAAGGATGTAATACCCGAGATTTCTGATATGTATTTGGAACTTGTGATATTGTAATTGTTGCACTTTGACCTGAGTATTATTCTCCGTATTTCATAATCCGGTGTTGTTGAGCGTATGATTTCATGAATGTGATTTAAAGATTTTGATTCTGCGCATGTAGCGCACGCTATCATCTAAGTGTAGCGTACGCTAACTTGGATCCATAGCGCACGCTACGAAGGAACCTTAGCGCACGCTATACGTGGTCAATATGATTGAGACGTGTTGGTAGGTGAGATCAGGCCGGGGATCTTGGTCGGATTGTGTCGGGATGAACCTGGACGGCTTTCGGGAAAAAGCCAAGTCAACGCCTTAGCGCACGCTACTGAAATGAGAATAGCGCACGCTAAGTGCTGAGTACAGTGAAGTCAGTAAGCCGTTAGCGCACGCTACGAGTATGGACTAGCGCGCGCTAATAACCAATTTCTATAAATAGGACAGCATCCTTTTTTCGTATTTTCAGTCTTTTCTCTTCCCACATCCGAATCCTTATACTTAGAGTATTACTCTCTTCATCCTAAACACTTCATATCAGCATCCTAGCTCGTGTTGAAGATTGTAGATCATTGGGGATTGGTGTTCAAGCCTTCGGCATTGGATTGCTTCGAATTCCTCCTTGTTCTTCACTACTTTGAGGTAGGTGATTCTTCACCAATATTAAGTACTAGTATGAAGGACATTTTGATCATGATTATCTAGTCAGTTAAATTCGTTAGTAGTCGAACATCATGTGTTAGAAGGATATTTTGACGTTTCGGCACTTATTCATCGTATAAACCATTGAACCTTTTTAGTATATGGACTCCTGAGCATATTCATGTATCTTCAAACCGATTATGACCAGTAGGTGGAGATTATCAAATTGTTATGTTTTATACATTGGAAATCATGCGTTTTGGAACGTAGGACGAAGGGAACTTAGGATACTTTCTCGAGATCAAGATGAATATTGATGATAATACGTACCCTTGTATCTTGTAGTCGTTTAATCCGTAGAGATTTTTCGCAAACCGTATGAGCATGATATGCACGGAGATGGCATGTATTAACACTGAAGATTTCATGAGTTTCATCACATTTAGCTCTAGTTTCTGTCCAGTAGTAAACTGCCATACGTAGTTAGCGCACGCTAAGATAGGCATATTAACGTGCGCTATCGGGAATGAATAACGTGCGCTACGTTTGGTACGTAACGTACGTTATGTCATCGGCAGATACGATCGGTTGATCGAGAGGGTCACAAGATACAATAGCGTACGCTAGACTTGATTAGTTGCGTACGTTAACGGGCAGGCTTAGCGCACGTTACGTTGAGTACGTAGCGCACGCTAAGCAGTCCAGGCAGAATTCATTTTTAGAGATTTCGGCCGTAAACCGAATTGTTAGACGTTCGTACGACTTGAGAGAAATTCTTTATTATTTCTTAGGTCCGAGCCTTGCATAGGGGACGATCGAGGAGCGGTGACATACGGACGCGTGTCATTTGTTGGAGTATTTCATTCTTGCCATTTTCGAGGCAAGTATCATATGTTGAGTTTGATTTATATTGGAACTTTGATCATGCATATGGTTCTGTTCATGTTGTAGAATATGAGATTTATTTCTTGAATTTCTCGTGATATTCGTTGTTAATTGTTCGTATTGATGAACATATTGAAATGCATATATGTATGCAGAATTGATTGGTTTATGGTATAAATGATCCGAGGGGGTCATGAGGATCTATGCTGAGGGCGCTGGATTGAATGTCCACCATGCGTTGGTCCGACGGGATCATCATGGGGATCTATGCTGAGGGTGCTGGATCGCTGGACGGGTTTTCCACCATGCGTTGGTCCGACGGGATCATCATGGGGATCTATACCAAGGGCGCTGGATCGCTGGATTACCCTGTACTGTGTTGATGGAATCGTGAGGATTCGCATCGTTGGATTCCGGTGACGGAAGTCCGTTTTGCATGTTTTATGATGCACTGGTGATTTATGTATTATGATACTTGTACTAGCATTGTTTTGCTAACCCCTTCGGGGGTGGACATTGTTTTGATGTTCAGGTAGCCGAGGAGCGGGGAGGCAACCACAGTACCGACATGATGATGAAATGGCTCAGTGATGTGGTTGATGTTTATTTGTTATTGTGATTTGTCTTCTTGGTTCATTCAGTACTCGAGTACGTATGTTTTAATAATGTCATTTTCGATATGGTTGTATAAGTTAACTCATTGAATCAGTTGAACCAAATCTGTATTTTGAACTTCAGTTGTACGATTGGATTATATTTACATTTCTTTTAAATTAGCCTTGTAAATCCTTACCTAAAGGGTTTACGGCGCTGTAATTATTCCGAATATCTCGGGGTGTTACAGAGCAGAACGTGGTCTCCTACCTCAAACACCAAGGGTCGATGATAAATATCGACATATCATTTATGTTGACTCTAGGCAGTCAATTTGCCTCGAATAATAGAAATCTTCTCCTTTGTTTCCATCAATATATCCAGGTCTGTCAAAATTAACTTTGAGGCCTGATCCCAACATAATATCGATCTACACTGCCTACCATAAAATGCCTCAAGAGGTGCTCCAGTCACTGCTCTAGTCTAGGCCATGCTAACTATTATTATGTGTAGACTCAATCAACGACAAATAAAATTCCCAATCACTGCTCCAGTTAAGGGCACACGCCCATAACATATCCTCTAACATCTGAATCGTCTGCTCGGTCTAAACGTCTAACTGTGGATGAAAAAATGTACTCAACCTCAACTCGGTACCCAATGCCTAATGGACCGTCTGCCTGGAATGTGACACAAAACGACCATCCCGATCAGAAACAATAGTTTTAGGAGTAACCTACAGTCTCACAACCTTTGTTATAAATATCCAAGCCAGCCTATCTAGTCCACAATTATCTGATACCAAGAAAGTGTGCCGACTTGGTTAATCGATCAATGATCACCCAAGTCACATTCATTCCAGTTTTAGTTCTTGGCATTCCTGTGATAAAATTCACGGATATGTCTTTCCACTTCCACTCGGAAATGGGAAGCGGCTTCAACAACTCAACTGGTCGTTGATTCTTGATTTTGACTTGTTGACAAGTCAAACATCGCAATACAAACTCCATGACATCCTTCTTTATATTATTCCACCATAAATTCTGCTTTAAATCTTTGTATATCTTACTCTTTCCCGGATGGATTGATTAAGGCGTTTCATGGGATTTAGAAGTATCTTCTCTCTCAATTTTAAATCATTCGGGATACAAATGCCTAATGGACCGCCTGCCTGGAATGTGACACAAAACGACAATCCCGATCAGAAACAATAGTTTTAGGAGTAACCTACAGTCTCACAACCTCTGTTATAAATATCCAAGCCAGCCTATCTGGTCCACAATTATTTGATACCAAGAAAGTGTGCCGACTTGGTTAATCGATCAATGATCACCCAAGTCACATTCATTCCAGTTTTAGTTCTTGGCATTCCTGTGATAAAATTCATGGATATGTCTTTCCACTTCCACTCGGAAATGGGAAGCGGCTTCAACAACTCAACTGGTCGTTGATTCTTGATTTTGACTTGTTGACAAGTCAAACATCGCAATACAAACTCCATGACATCCTTCTTTATATTATTCCACCATAAATTCTGCTTTAAATCTTTGTATATCTTACTCTTTCCCGGATGGATTGATTAAGGCGTTTCATGGGCTTTAGAAGTATCTTCTCTCTCAATTTTAAATCATTCGGGATACAAAGTCTGCCCTGAAATCTCAAAATATATTCCCTATGGACCATAAAACCAGGGGCTTTCCCATTAATTATGTCCTTCTTCAGTTGAGTAATCATTGGGGCACTCCACTGCTTCCCTTTGATGTCATCAACCAAAGACGAAGTAATTTCGAGGGTAGAAAAGTGTCCTTGTATACTATGAACCCAAACTTCTATTCCTTGATCGATCAATTCTTGATGAATCTTTGCTTGAGGTGTAAGGACGTCGAGCATCTAGAGTGATGTCGATTTTCGGCTCAACGCAACTGCGACAACATTGGCTTTTTTTGGATGGTATAGAATATCCAAGTCGTAATCTTTTATCAATTCCAACCGACGATGTTGTCTCATATTCAATTCTTTCTGGCAGAAAAAAGATTTCAAACTCTTATGCTCAGTATAGATCCGACACGAAGAGCCATATAAATAATGTCGCTAAATTCTTAGTGCGAATACGAGTGCGGCCAATTCCAAGTCCTGAATAGGATAATTCATCTGATACGGCTTCAACTACCGTGATGAAAAGGCTATCGTTTTATCCTGCTGCATAAGCACACACCCAAGTCCCTGACCCAAAGCTTCACTATTTACTGCAAACCCTTTGTTACCTTACGGTAAAGCCAAGATCGGCGCTGGTGTCAAATGCCTCTTCAGTTCATCAAAGCTTTGTTGTCTCTCAATAGTCCAAACAAACTTTTCCGTCTTCTAGGGTAACTGTGTAAGCAGCCGAGCAAGTTTAAAGAACCCCTTTACAAACCGACGCTTGTATCCACTAAGACCCAAAAAGCTTCGAACATCCTTAACATTATTAGGCGGTGCAAAGTTTAACACTGCAGCAATCTTCAGCGGATCCACATGAATTCCTTCGGCCGAGATCACATGGCCAAGAAATATAACCTCCTTCAACCAGAATTCACATTTCGAGAACTAGGCATTAAGGTGCTGAGCTCTCAAAATGTCTAATACTAAACGCAAGTGTTGAGCATGCTCCTCCTCATCTCGAGAATAAATCAAATATCGTCAATGAAGATGACTACACACTTATCGAGGTACTCGATAAATATCTTGTTCATTAACTGCATGACCAATGTTGGCGCATTGGTTAGTCTGAAGGGCATAACCACAAACTCATAATGTCCGTATCTCGTCCGAAAGGCAGTCTTCGAAATATCGGACTCTTACACTCGAAGATGATAGTATCCCGATCTCAAATCAATCTTCGAGAATGTTATAGCTCCCTGCAACTGATCAAACAAGTCATCTATACGAGGTAACGTGAACTTGTTCTTGATGGTCATTTTGTTTAGCTCGCGGTTGTCGATGCATAAACACAACGAACCATCCTACTTTCTCACAAATAGGACCAGTGTGCCCAAAGGTGAAGCTCTTGATCTAATGTAGCCCTTCTCCAGTAACTCTCCCAACTGATTCTTCAATTTATGCCTTTCAGAAGGTGCCATGCGATAAGGCGCCTTAAAAATCAGAGCCGCGTCTGGGAAAACATCTGAGTACTGATTAACAACTGGAATCGAAGAAAAATAAGCTCCACCCTCCTCCGTGTTTAAAGCATAACACCAATAGCCCATGCAACACTCATTCAGGAGTCTCACGACCTTCATGGCGCTGATAAGCAATTAAAGCTTACCTAGTTTACGGCCCACAAAATAATATTCGGAACCATCCCCAGTCATCATAGTGATAACCTTAATGCGATAGTTCATAATTGTTACGTGACTCTCAAGACAATCATCACCGAGGATCAAACCATCGCCCTCCATTTCAATCACAATCAAATTTGACGACCAATCTATAACCGCCATACTCACTAGATAATCTCTAATCTCCCGATTACCCATGATTCTATCCCCACTAGGTAGTTTCACAATAAAAGGCTCACAGGTAGTCATGCAATCAATACTCATACGACGCACATAATCTAAGAACATGAGAAAATACGTAGCTCCCGAATTAAATAGCACTTTAACGGGATGAGATAGGATGTGAATGATACCTGAGGCCACCACCGCATCGGGATCATACGCTCGGCAAATTTCGTAAATGCGTGGGTGTGCAGAACCTGCACTAAAAGCTCCCTTTCTAGTAAGCTGACCCTGTCCCCAGCCTCTGCCATAACTCTGCAGTGACTGGATAGATGATGGTCGTCGATTCACGCTCGGCTCCCTAGGTGCTGGGGTAGAAGCCTGAGTATCTAAAGTCGTATCCCCCTTAGTATAGTAAATCGCCCCATGTCCCATCTTGCCGCAAGTGTTACATCTCAGAGGTGGAAAAGAGCATTCGTGGTTGATGTGGCCAGTACGACTATAATTAAAGCACGTCACCTCACGAGTCGAGGTGCCCGGAGTAGAACAGAAACTCTTTTCGCCCTTGAAAGAACGCGACGACTGTTCAAGAGAACTGTAGCCGGCTGAGATCATTGGAAGTTGCCACCCTTACTGCCAAAAAAGTTTCATGTAGTTTTCTGCTTCTTCGGCTTAATACTGGTATCGGTATTAGAACATAACAAATCTTACGCCATAGCCCTGTCTTGGTGCTCTTTCAGGATAGTGCAAGCAAACCCAGCTATATACGATAGACATCCATATTCATCCACATGTCGAAGTGACGCACCTTATCACGCTCGTCCCGAACCTAATTCATGACATGAATCAGTTGCTGGTTGTACTCCACTATTGCTTGAGAGACTAGAATATTCTGCAGTTTAGCCTCGAAAAAGGCTCAAATTCTATTCTCTTGCACTGGCCAAGGACAAAAATGAGCCTCCAACATATTCTTGAACTCTTCCCATGAAGCAGTATGATCATGGGTTTTAACAGTTGCCACCAAGTAGTGACTTTATTAAGGAGAAAGTACTGAGTAATGGGTACCTTCCTCATTTCCGAACAGCTGAAAGCCTCGAAATTTTTCTCCAACTCAAACAGCCAACTCTCCCAACTAGCTGGATCGGTAGCACTAATAAAATGTGGAGGATGCATACGAACTACATCCTGCAGTCATTTGTCCGCACCCATATTAGCTGTCGGGTTTGGCTTATTCTGTTGAACGGATTGGATCAGGAGGACCATTTGATTTGCCACTTGTTGAAGAGTATTTGCAACATTGATATCCACATGTTCCCAAGTCCGATCGATTGGTCCTGTTGACCATCGATACTAGGATGCACTGAATTCGACCAGGTAGCGGTAGTCGAACCGGCATCAGAACTGAAGGAAATGTCCGGCCCATGGGCTGCGCCACGTACCCATTCGCGTATGCCACCGCGTCTGCGTTCTCAATCAGCAGACATTCTGAAAAATAAGAAGAATATTTGTGAGTACAATCCGGATTAGACACCATCAAGGTGATCGGTTCCCAAGGATACAAATTCAAAGACGAGACATATAAAAAGATAGAAGAAATATAAGAACAACTTACAGTTACCGATCGTGCTGAGTTGATGGCAATGCAGTGATATCATATACAAACGATGGCCAACTCGATCCAAAAGACCGATAGCCTAGGTGTCCATATGTAACACCCCCAAGACATTCAGGGCATATTACAGCGCCGTGGACCCCACACTGTGGAATCCACCAGGCTAACGTACCAACAAGACATTCGTCAACGACAAACAATCATCAATAAAACGACAATTTAAATAAAAGACTACAACACGACAAATAGAATCCAACATCAATCCATTTCCCAACGGGAACACAACATTAACAATTTGAAAGGGAAGTACTCGAGTACTTAAACCAATTTATAATACAGAAATCCAAAACAAGACATCAAAACAATAACCGACAGACAGAACACCAATAAACAACTACTGGACAGTATCATGCTTGCCCATCATCCTCATACGGCTCAAGTGCTCGTTTGTCCCCACGATCGATACCTGAAATATAAAAAGTATTTCCCCCATTTAAGGGGTTAGCGACAACTGCTAGTGCAAGTACAGTCCATTTTAACTACATTCTAATCAGATGAATATATGCGCCAAAAGTCATTTTAGAAAACGTTTTATATTCCGGAATATTTACAATGTACAATCACAAAACACATTATCTCCAACAATCATAATTCAAAGTTAACCTTGGTACGAGACACATGGCCATCGTACCCCGCAGAGCCCCATCGGACATCCCTGGGTGGTTAACCACAGTTCATGATACGCACACACACGGCAATACGTATCCCTAGAGGCCCCGTCGGACCGTCCCTAGGTGAACATACACATATCCATCCACAACCACCACGATACAGCCATAATTCAAATACTAGAACACGTAAACAAATGTAAAGTACTTGCCTTTGTGACATCTTCGAAGAATCGGAAGTGAAAATCGAATACGGACGATCCGAATGGAAAACGGCGGTTCCTAAACGAAGAATTAGCATAACTCAGTCCCAACGGGCATCAATAACCGAAAGGAATACTCCCATAACCCCGATTACAATTCGCGACAATAGACGTTCAATCGATACGGGCGAGGGTTTACGCAAAATCTCCCCGTATTGATAATTCACGAATTAAAATCAAGGAAAATGGATTTGGAATCACCCAATAACCACAATCGGTAAGGAATATCATAACATAATTGAACAATTCGGAACTAATCCCTAGAATCCCGAAAACCCCCCAAATTAGACAAGTTAGGGTTCCTGAAGGAAATACCTCGGATTCGGACGATGGAGGATGATTACGCTGATGGTGATATGCTAATACGATTCTACGGTGATGGAACACGAAGAATTCTCCGATCAAGACCGAAGGAAATCGCCTCTGGAGTCGCCCCGTGAAGAAAACGAAAGAAAAGAGATAGAAAATGAGGTGTTGACCTCGCCTACGCTTTAAAATAGCGGCATTACGGCCAGAATAGGGGTACTTACGGCCGTAACATGGCCAACTTACGTCAGACCACGGGTGTTACGGCCGTAACACCCATCGACCAGTTACCGGCATTCTTGTCAAACGATTCAGACGACCCCGAAACCCGGACCTGCTATCGAACCAAAAATACGACTACGAAGAATATTCGATGACGAGTCTAACCATCACAAGAAAACATCAATCCGGCTACCCGGGAATCCGAAATACGACAACGAATATGAAATTCCCTAAACTTATAGGAAATTACGAAAATGGCCCAAGTGCCCGAAAATCACGATACGACGTCGGATTTGCAAACCGAAAGTCTCAACACGACCAACTCAATCATACGAACTTGTACAAACCAAGAAACAACAGAAACGAACGAGTTTTACAAGAATCGAATGTTCATACGGCAAAACATGACGAAAAATGAAATTACGTGAAAACATCACCAAAACTCATCCAAATGGAAAAACTCCAAGAATAAAGTAGATTCAAAATATCGAAACAGTTACAAGCGAGTCGATATAAATAGACATACACCAAAAATGGAAACTGCTAAAAATGGAAAGGTACGGATATTACATTCTCCCCCTCTAAAATAAAGTTTCGTCCCGAAACTTAAGAATCAAAAAGCTCGGGGTGCCTCGAACGCATATCCTGCTCTAACTCCCACGTCGCTTCTTCTACTCCATGCCTCGACCATTGCACCTTAACCAACGGAATGGTTTTGTGCCTTAACTGCTTGTCTCGACGCTCCAAAATTCTAACGGGCCTCTCCTCAAACGTAACATCCTTCTCGACCTCCACGTCTCCGAAATCAATAACATGGGACGGGTACGGAACATACTTCCTCAGCTGGGAGACGTGAAATACGCTATGAACATGACTCAACGACGGAGGCAAAGCTAAACGGTATGCCAACTCACCGACCCTCTCCAATATCTCGAAAGGCCTAATATACCTCGGGCTGAGCTTCCCCTTTTTCCCAAAACGGAAAACTCCCTTCGTCGGAGACACTCTCAACAGAACATGATCTCCCACCGCAAACTCCAAGGGTCGACGCCTAACATCCGCATAAGACTTTTGTCGACTCTGAGCAGCCAACATTCTCTTTCTAATCAACTCAACTTTCTCCCTCGTCTCTAACACGAGGTCTGGTTCGGTGCCAACTAAATCGGACGGCTCATCCCAACATATCGGTGATCGGCAATGTCGGCCATAAAGTGCCTCATACGGTGCCATCTTAATCGACGCGTGCCAGCTATTATTATAAATAAACTCAATTAAGGCCAAATGCTCCTCCCAGTCACTACTTCAGTCTAACGCACACGCGCGCAACAAATCCTCGAACGTCTTAATGGTACGTTCGGACTGCCCATCGGTCTAGGGATGGAACGAAGTGCTCAAACGTAACTGTGTCCCCAATGCCTTATGTACCGCCTGCCAAAAATGCGATACAAATCGGCCATCTCTGTCTGAATAATGGTCCTCGGCGTACCATGAAGCCTCACTATCTGCGCGATAAAAATACGAGCCAACTTTTCTGGACCCCAAGTATCCTTGATGCCCAGAAAATGTGCCGACTTAGTCAGTCGGTCTACAACCACCCACGCCATATTCATACCAGTCTTCGTCCTCGGCAAACCCGTGACAAAATCCATAGAGATATCCTCCCACTTCCACTCCGGGACGAGAAGTGGTTTCAATAACTCGGCTGGCCGCTGATGCTCAATCTTGACTTGCTGACAAGTCAAACACTTAGCCACAAACTGAACTACCTCATTCTTCATGTCGTTCCACCAAAAATTCTTTCTTAAATCCTTATACATTTTACTCGAGCCTGGATGGACTGAGTAAGGTGACGCATGGGCCTCTCGCATAATACTCTGTCTCAATTCCGAGTCGTTCGGAACACACAACCGACCTTGGAATCTCAACACACCATCCTCATGAATAACGAATCCCGGGGCTTTCCCCTTCCCTACACTCTCTCGAAGCTGAATAAACATCGGGTCCTCCAACTGTCCCGATTTAATGTCATCGACCAGAGATGAAGAAATCTCAAGAGTACGCAACTGCCCGGAACTCCCTGGTAGTACAACCTCAATGCTCAACCTCATAAACTCTCGCTGAAGTCCCGACTGAGCTGTAAGTAGCTCAAGCGCCCGAAGCGATATCGATTTCCGGCTCAAGGCATCTGCCACCACGTTAGCCTTGCCCGGATGATAAAGGATCTCGAGATCGTAATCCTTAATCAACTCCAACCATCTCCTCTGTCTCATATTAAGCTCTTTCTGGGTGAAAATGTACTTTAGGCTCTTGTGATCGGTTAAAATCTGACACGACGAGCCATACAAGTAATGACGCCAGATCTTCAACGCAAATACAACTGCGGCCAACTCAAGATCGTGCGTAGGGTAATTCAACTCGTATGGTTTCAGTTGACGGGAAGCATAGGCAATCGTCCTCCCGTGCTGCATAAGTACACATCCGAGCCCTTGGCCCGAAGCATCACTAAAAACTGAGAAACCCTCATTACCACTCGGTAAAGCCAAAACAGGAGCGGTCGTCAACCGCTTCTTCAACTCCTCAAAACTATTCTGTCTCTCTTCGGTTCACACAAACTTCTCTGACTTCTGTAACAACTGAGTCAGCGGTCGAGCGAGCTTAGAGAACTCATCGACGAATCTACGGTAATACCCGGCTAATCCCAGAAAACTGCGGACCTCCTTCACGTTCTTGGGCGGCGCCTAATCCAACATTGCCTCTACCTTATGTGGGTCCACACGAACACCCTCGGCCGAGATCACGTGGCCGAGAAACATAACCTCCCGTAACCAAAACTCACACTTTGAGAACTTCGCAAAGAGATGCTGAGTTCTCAAAATATCTAACACGATATGCAAATGATGGGCGTGCTCCTCCTCGCTCCTCGAGTAAATCAGGATGTCATCGATAAAAACGACCACACACTTATCGAGGTACTCGATAAAGACTTTGTTTATAAGCTGCATGAACACGGCTGGGGCGTTGGTTAGCCCAAAAGGCATAACCACAAACTCGTAGTGACCGTATCTCGTCCGAAAGGCCGTCTTCGGAATATCGGTATCCTTCACTCGGAGCTGATAATACCCCGATCTCAATCAATCTTCGAAAACACAGTTGCCCCTTGCAACTGATCAAACAAGTCATCAATCCTCGGGAGCGGATATTTGTTTTTGATGGTCACTTTGTTCAACTCTCGGTAGTCGATACACAAACGAAGTGACCCATCCTTCTTCTTTACAAATAAGACTGGCGCGCCCCAAGGCGAAGCGCTCGGTCGAATATATCCCATGTCTAGCAACTCTCCCAACTGTTTCTTCAGCTCCAGCATCTCGGCGGGCGCCATACCGTATGGCGTCTTAGAAATCGGTGCTGCACCCGGCTCTAAATCGACGGTAAACTCGACCTCTCAGTTCGGCGGCAAACCCGGCAACTCGTCTGGAAAGACGTCAGGATACTCACACACTACCGGAATAGACGAGAGCTCGACTCCCCCTTCTTCCGATCTCAAAGCGTAACACCAATAACCCGTGCAACCTCCCCGAAGAAGCCTCACCGCCCTCAAGGCGCTGATCAGGAGTCTCTGGCTACTCCGCTTACGCCCCACAAAAGAATGCTCGGTACCATCAGAGGCTAACATCGAAACAGTCCTCGTTCTATAATTCATGATCGCCCCATGACGGTCTAGCCACTCCTCACCCAGAATCAAATCTTCATCTCTAATGTCTACCGCAATCAGATTAGAAGGCTAAACCCTCCCCGCGATACTCACTGGAAAATCTCTAACCTCACGATCCCCCACGATGCTATCCCCACTAGGAAGTTTAACAACAAAAGGCTCACAAGCAACTAGGCAATCAACATGCAGACGACGCACACAATCCATAGATATAAAAGAATACGTAGCACGAGAATCGAACAATACGGAAACAGGATGATCAAGGATGTGGACGGTACCTGTAGCCACCGTCGCGTCAGGATCTCCTGCTCGTCTCATCTCGTACACTCGGGGCGGAACATACCCCGCACTAGAAGCCCCCCTTCTAGAAGGCTGCCCACATCCTCAACCTCTACCAAAACTCTGCTGCGGCTGAGGAACTCTCGGTGCCTGATTCACACTCGGCTCTCCCGCAGCTGGGGCTGATATCTGAGTAACTGGAGCCCGAGCTGCATCCATACAAAACTTAGCATGATGACCCATCCGACCACAAGCAAGACACTGAATCGGAGGTCTATCACACTCACTCATCATGTGGCCCGGACGACTACAGTTGAAGCGCGTAGGACCACGAACGGAACCAGCAGGAGCAGACCTAGAACCGTTTTCTCGCCCAACTGATGGCGACTGACTCCCGAAGACTCGCGAACCAGGCTGAGCCTTCGGATACCCTCCTAACTTGCCTCCCGAAAACTGACCGGAGGTCTTCTACTTCTTTCCTTCGGTTGCCATCTCTGTCGCAGAAAACGACATCTCATAAGCCATCGCTTTATTCTGATACTCTTTCAAATTCGTGCACCCCAGACCAGACATGTAGTGGCGCACCCTCTGTTTCATCCGCATATCAAAGTGGCGGATCTTATCAAGCTCATCTCGGACTTGGTTTCTCACATAATGCAACTGTTGATTGTAGTCTTTGATAGCTTGAGAAATAGGAACATCTTGGGGCTTAGCCTCAAAGAAGGCTCGGATCCTCCCCTCTTTCACTGGCCATGGACAGAATTCATCTTCCATCAGATCCCGAAACTCTGCCCACATAGTTGTCCGGTCACGCGGTTTCACCGCTTGCCACCACGTTGCTGCCTCCTTGGCGAGGAAGTACTTAGCAATGGGTACTTTCCTCTCCTCAGAACAATTAGCAGCCTCAAATACTTTCTCCATCTCGAATAGCCAATTCTCCCAACCAGAGGGGTCGGAAGCACCATCAAACTGCGGAGGACGCATACGAATCACGTCCTGAAGTAACTTATCATTGCCGGATCCAGTAGGCGGAACCGGGTTGGCATTAGCTTAACCGACCAGAACGGCCTGAGTCAGTAGCGTCATCTAGTTCGCTACTTGCTGCAAAATGTTGGTCACTCCAACATTCTCATGTGCATTACCGGAGCTAACAGACTGGTCCTGCTGACCTCCGGAACTAGGGGGAACACTGTTCGACAAAGAAGGCATCGCCGAATCAGTTCCCGAGTGATCGGACATGGCCGCCCCACCGGCTGCGCCACGTCCCCTACCGCGTCCGCGTCCTCTACCAGCAGGAATTCTGAAGAAGTAACAGGTAAGTACAATTCAAACGCAAAACGCAACAAGATACTAAGACAGGAATAGAACAGAACGGTGAAACGAGTCAAGTTAGGAAAAACTTACGAGCACCGGCGTACTGAGATGATGGCATAGCAGTGATACTGTCCCAGAAACGACACTTAACTAGACCCAAATAACCGACAACCTAGGTATCCATAAACCTAAGCTCTGATATTCTGTAACACCCCCAAAACATTCAGGGCATATTACAGCGCCGTGGACCCCACACTGTGGAATCCACCAGGCTAACGTACCAACAAGACATTCGTCAACAACAAACAATCATCAATAAAACGACAATTCACATAAAAGACTACAACCCGACAAATAGAATCCAACATCAATCCATTTCCCAACGGGAACACAACATTAACAATTTGAAAGGGAAGTACTCGAGTACTTAAACCAATTTATAATACAGAAATCCAAAACAAGACATCAAAACAATAACCGACAGACAGAACACCAATAAACAACTACTGGACAGTATCATGCTTGCCCATCATCCTCATACGGCTCAAGTGCTTGTTTGTCCCCACGATAGATACCTGAAATACAAAAAGTATTTCCCCCATTTAAGGGGTTAGCGACAACTGCTAGTGCAAGTACAATCCATTTGAACTACATTATAATCAGATGAATATATGCTCCAAAAGTCATTTTAAAAAATATTTTATATTCCGGAATATTCACAATTTACAATCACAAAACACATTATCTCCAACAATCATAATTCAAAGTTAACATTGGTACGAGACTCACGGCCACCGTACCCCGCAGAGCCCCATCGGACATCCCTGGGTGGTTAACCACAGTTCATGATACGCACACACACGGAAATACGTATCCCTAGAGGCCCCGTCGGACCGTCCCTAGGTGAACATACACATATCCATCCACAACCACCACGATACAGCCATAATTCAAATACTAGAACACGTAAACAAATGTAAAGTACTTGCCTTTGTGACATCTTCGAAGAATCGGAAGTGAAAATCGAATACGGACGATCCGAATGGAAAACGGCGGTTCCTAAACGAAGAATTAGCATAACTCAGTCCCAACGGATATCAATAACCGAAAGGAATACTCCCATAACCCCGATTACAATTCGCGACAATAGACGTTCAATCGATACGGGCGAGGGTTTACGCAAAATCTCCCCGTATTGATAATTCACGAATTAAAATCAAGGAAAATGGATTTGGAATCACCCAATAACCACAATCGGTAAGGAATATCATAACATAATTGAACAATTCGGAACTAATCCCTAGAATCCCGAAAAACCCCCAAATTAGACAAGTTAGGGTTCCTGAAGGAAATACCTCGGATTCGGACGATGGAGGATGATTACGCTGATGGTGATATGCTAATACGATTCTACGGTGATGGAACACGAAGAATTCTCCGATCAAGACCGAAGGAAATCGCCACTGGAGTCGCCCCGTGAAGAAAACGAAAGAAAAGAGATAGAAAATGAGGTGTTGACCTTTGCCCGCTGTTTTAAAACAGCGGGCTGTTATGGCCGTAACAGGGGGTACTTACGGCCGTAACATAGCCAACTTACGGCCGTAACTTCTGGGTGTTACGGCCGTAACACCCTCGATGCAGCTTCGCAATGTCCAAACGATTCCGGACGACCCCGAAACCCGGACCTGCTATCGAACCAAAAATACGACTACGAAGAATATTCGATGACGAGTCTAACCATCACAAGAAAACATCAATCCGACTACCCGGGAATCCGAAATACGACAACGAATATGAAATTCCCTAAACTTATAGAAAAATACGAAAATGGCCCAAGTGTCCGAAAATCACGATACGACGACGGATTTGCAAACCGAAAGTCTCAACACGACCAACTCAATCATACGAACTTGTACAAACCAAGAAACAACGGAAACGAACGAGTTTTACAAGAATCGAACGTTCATACGGCAAAACATGACGAAAAATGAAATTACATGAAAACATCATCAAAACTCATCCAAATGGAAAAACTCTAAGAATAAAGTAGATTCAAAATGTCGAAACGGTTACAAGCGAATCGATATAAAAAGACATACACCAAAAATGGAAACTGCTAAAAATGGAAAGGTACGGATATTACACCATAAACCTAAGCTCTTATACCATATTATGTACCAAGATATTCAGGGTATTTTATAGCGTCGTTAGCCCATCTGTGGGACCCACATTTTGACCGACGAGGTCTTCACATTACCAAGAGGAAGATGATAAAAATCAACGTCCAAAGTAATAGTCAAGATCGACGGACAGAAGTAAACGTTGGATCAGACCCACAATAAGAAAGTAGAAACAAAAAAAAAACATCCAGTAGTACCCGAGTACTAAAAATCATTTAAGGTACGACATCTTAATCGAAAAACATAAGGAGTATAGACAAGGAAATATCACATCACTCTTACCCATTATCTTCATGACGACCCGATACTCACTCGTCTACTCGTATGGAACCTGAAATATATGAAACTTATTTCCCTCATATGGGGTTAGCCAGGAATAGCTTGCAAATAGGCTATGAAACAATATTTCTTGAACACTAAAGTATGCATATTACCATATCACAAACTCAAGACTAGTATTCCGAAATTACTAAATCTCATAATATATCACATTTCAAATATATACATAATTAATCGTGAATCGCACCAGAAGCAACGACCCCTAACCCCTCAGGGGGGCCCGTCGGACCGTCCTTGAGTGGTTAACCCAAAAAAAATTGTGGTTCGCACTAAAGGCAAAGTAACCCTCAAATGACCCGTCGGCTCGTGCCGGAGTGAACATATACTCACATACAACACATATACTTCACTTTCAAAGTCAAGAACATACAATCATAAATACATACTTGCCTTTGAGACATCAAGGAAAGCTACGATAGGACAAATGGTCGTGGTAGGAATCAAAGACTCCGAACCTAATGATCCGTAAAGCAACTATCAACAACCAAATGAATGAATTTAAAACTGAAATACGCCCGAAACCCCGCCAACGATTCATGTAATTCGATAGTTCAACACATAGAGGCGAATCACAACTAAATCCTCTCGATTTACACAAAATACGGAAATCATACCATGAATTCATAGGGAAACATGTATTTGAGATAGATAATTCACACTCAATATGATTTTATGAGTAATACAAGCTAAATCGAATGAAATCGTGAAGAAACCTCCAAATCCCAAAATTGGGGTTCTCAGGACCTCTTACCTCGATTCTAAGGAGAATGGAGGATGAAATGATGATTAAACCGCTTTAGAAACTCAGAGATAAAATCGGATGATGATATCCTGACAAACACCCATCCGTGGAATTGCCCAAATTGCCGCCTGGAGAAGAGAAGTGAGAAAATGAAGTCCAAAATGCAATTGCTGCGTTCTGGCCACGTACTTATACCTGGGCGGTGTTACGGCTGCAACACCTAAAACATACCGTAACAACCATCATAACGTTCACTATTTACGGCCGTATGTAGCTCACTGGACTCCAATGGCTGAAACGTGAAGCACTTACGATCGTACAATATGGGACTTATGGTTGTAACCATTTTCTCATTACGGCCATAGAAAACGACTATTACGACCGTAAGTCTGTTATGTACAGCAGAACAACACAAACGATGAGAAATGGTCAGAGCGACAAAAATTACCACATACTTATGATAAGTGGTGAAGCGCATACGTGAACATCGATATACGAACTCAAGCGTTAAACAAACACACGATTCCGACCACCAAAGGTACAGAGAAACGAATATGAAATTATACACCCCAAACTTTGGGAAATTACAAAACGGCCAAACATCCGAGAAAAGAGATGATTCAAGATCAAACAACAAAAAGCAAGCTCACAACACGACTCATTATGTTATATAAACATGTATAAACAACGAAATAACAGCTTCGAATAAGATTTACAAGAATCGAACCAAAATACGGAAAAGTCGCAACAATACACGGATTCAACTAAAACAACTCCGAAACTCGTTCGAATGACAAAAGTTGCAGAACAAAATAGTTTCAAAATATCAAAACAACTAAAAGCAAGTTTCCAAAAGTGGAAAAGCACCAAAAATGAATATTATCAAAAGTAAAAAAATATGGATATTACACAAACATAGTCAAATGAACGACCATCTTACTGGCTTCGGCTTGGCTGAATGTTAAGATGCACACTTTTATCAAGACCAATTTGGGAACCATCAGTCGGATAAAAACTCTCATATGGGTAGGGATGTAAATCAATTCAAACAAGTCGAATATATGTCTATTGAAATTTATTTGAAATATTATCGAGCTTTAGATATGATGTTTGGACTTAATTTGATTAGTAATCGAGTCGAGATTAATTTGATTAGTAATCAAGCCGAGCTTGAACGAACTTACCGAACATGAAAGGGTTTTATATCAAATAGGTTACCCAACTTTGTGTTTTTGTGCACCTAAGTTACCCAACTATTTTTTTGTGCAAATGGGTTACTACTACTAGACTATCATTACCGGGTAAAATAGTGACCCAACTATCAAAAACTTGTTATAACCGGTTGGTTGCCATGCTCACCTCAAAACACACACTTCATTAACCCTATAAAGTTGAAATTTTCACGTTGATTGAATCCAGTGGCCATCTTCACAAAGAGGTATTATCTCATTCCCAATTATTGTGTTCTGAAGTACAATTAATCCCACTTTCTGTTTTGAAAAATTTGGGCAATTGATAATAATAAATTAGGGTTTTTATGTAAGAAATGTCAATTAACCTTAATCTTGTTTGATATTTGTCACAGATGGCATCGTCATCTAAATCTTCAAATTTTGTGATAAACTTCCATCGTGGTGGTTCATTTGCAAAAAACCCGCTTACATATGACTTTGAAATCCTCTCAAAGGTAGAGGAGGTCGATCTCTCTTCTATGGACTTTGAAGCATTAGTTACTTTCATAGGAGAACAATTTTCTGGTGTTGTTAAAAGTTTGTTTTATTTGCTTCCTGGTGAAGATTTGGATAGTGGTTTAAGGTGTTTAAAGTCTGATGCTGATTTAAAGGAATGTGTAGAATGTGGTACAAAAAATGAATGTGTTTTGGATATTTATCTATCAAGTTCTGTGTTTGAGTTAAATGATGCAACTGGTGAAATAGATGGTAGTGATAGTGAACTAGAAGATGATGAATATGATTATTTTAGTGAAGATGATAGTGATACAGCTTTTATTGATCATTTGTCTGATGATGAGGAAGAATTATTTGAAGTTAGGACTAAAAAGGTAGCCCCTAAACCTAGGCATAAATCCTCAAAATTATTTGATACAACCTTTTTAACTAGGGTATACAATGCCTTGGAGATGGAGGAATTTGTTGATAAGGATATTGACCAAATCATAGAAGATTATGATATGGAAGGTGAGCAGTACCCAATGCATGATCCAAATATTAAATGGAAGTTGATGACACCAGTGCTAGGTGAAAGGTATGAAAGTCCTGAACAGTTGAAAAGAGCTTTGATCTTTTATGCTTTAAGAAATGGATATAAGTTGTATTTTGAAGTTAATAACCCTAGGAAACTACATGCTAAATGTAATAGAGATGCAGGAGAAAACAAATGTCCTTTTAGATTATGGGCATCATGGATGAAAAATGAACGTTCTTTTCAAATTAAAACACTTGAAGATAAGCATACATGTTCTAGGACATTTGAGTTTGGGACTTTGATTTCAAGCAATTGGATTGCTAGGAATTATGCTAAGAAGATCATCTTTGAATCCAAATATTAAGATAAGGGATATTGTGGCATTAATTTTGAAGAAATACAAATGCAGAGTTGGTCTTACTCTAGCTAGGAGAGCAAAGGTTAAAGCTTTAGCCCAATATCAGGTATGCTTAGAGGATCATTATGGTATGCTGTGGTCATATGCATCAGAGATTTTGAGATCTAATCCTGGTAGTACTTGTAAGTTAGCTGTAGAACACATGCCTGATGGAAAAAATTACTTCAAGGCATTTTATGTTTGCTTTAATGGTCTGAAACAAGGATGGTTACAAGGGTGTAGGAGGGTTATAGGTCTAGATGGGTGCTTCTTAAAAAGCATAAGTAAAGGAGAGTTATTGACAGCTGTAGGAAGGGATGGAAACAATCAAATATATCCCATTGCCTGGGCAGTTGTCAGTATTGAGAACAAGGAGAATTGGACTTGGTTTATGAAATGCTTGATTGAAGACTTGGGAATATAGGGTGGTGCAGGTCCTACTATCATCTCAGATCAGCATAAGGTAATTGTATTTACTAATGTATTCAATGGTATTCATTAATGTATTTATTAATTTAACATTAATTGTTTGTGGCAGGGACTCATAGAAGCTGCAAAAGAGATAATGCCTTTTGCAGAACATAGACAGTGTGCAAGGCATATCTATGCCAACTTCAGGAAGAAGTATAATGGTGTTATGTATAGAACCCTGCTCGGAAAGCAACTAAGGCAACTTACCCACCTAGATTTGAAAAGGCAATGAATGAGTTGAAGGAGATTAGCGGTGATGCACACCAAGATTTGATGGAAAGGAAACCCGAAACTTGGAGTAGGGCTTTCTTCAATACGTATAAAGCATGTGATCTTTGTTGAGAATGGGATCGATGAATGCTTCAATGCACTCATTGTGGAAGCAAGGAGGAAACCAATAATTAACATGCTGGAAGATATAAGGCAGATGTTAATGTTCAGAATGCATAAGATGAGGGACAAGCATTTGAATTGGGGTGATGGTATTTGTCCAAACATCAAGAAAAAGTTTGAAGTTATCAAGGATAGGCACAGGTATATGTTCATAACCCTATAACTATCTTCATCACTTGTAAGTTAAATATTAATAATTATCATTGTTATACTGTTAATGTAGGAATTGGAAAGTCATACCAAGTGGTGACAACAAGTTTGAAGTAGTGAATGGTTATGAGGGATTTACAGTTGATGAGAGTGGTGAGTCTGTTAGGGGTTGTAAACATGGTTCTACAAGTGGCCAGTCTGTTAGGGGGGGTGTCAAGACTAGAGGAGGTGGTCAAAGAGTCATGACTAGAGGAGGTGGTCAAAGAGCCATGTTAGGGGTAAGTGAACAATAATTTTTAAATTTTTTGTTTTATCCATATACTTGACTATTTAAGTAATTTTTTTTTTTTATGGCTGTATGCAGACTGGTGCTGATGAAATACCACTTTCTAATTCACAACCAATGGCATCACAAGAACCAAATGATGAAGAAACTTCACCAACTCATGCAACTCTAGTTGTGTCTGCACAACCAGATGTTCCAGCACCAACAATTGCATCACAAGAAGCAATTGCACCTGCTCATGCACCTGCTCATGCACCTGCTCATGCACTAGGCATCAGAAGAAGGAGACCATCTGAAAGAATCAAGCAAATTGTATTCAAAAGGCCAGCACCCCCTGGTCCAGGATTGACACCAGATGATGCAATGCTTATTGATTAGCTTTATGAATCCATTATCTTAGTTTTTATTGTATGTATTTCTACTTAACTGAATTTGCCCCTTTTTTGGTATCACATGGCTTTTGTGTCACTTGACTCATCTTTTGTAAACTGAACATATGGTATCAAATGGCAACTTACCATTTATTATGTATCTTTCCCTTTTTTCTTTGGTTCTTATTATTTTCAGATTCATAATGCAAAACATATGGTACCATAGATACTTCATACCCCATATTTCATAGATACCAAAATACCATTACATTGTGGAATTACATTCTTGCACAAAATACCACATACCATTCCATACCACCATTACATTCTTGAACAAAAGACTACATAAACCTACATCATCCTTACATAAACCTACATTACAACACAATGCTAACCTACATAAACCTAATTAGCAACACAGCCACCACCAAAAGCATCATCATCTTGTTGAAGAATGGAATCCGAGCCCTTTGGCGCACTTGAACCAACTCGGCAGGCATTCCTCAACTCATTTTGAGCATCCTCAAAGTTGACATGAAGCTGATACATCTTTCTTTGATACCACTGATTTGGCAATTCAACATCCACCCACATAAAGTAATTACAATTAGTTGTAGGATCCAAGTAGTTAGGGCAACCAAGGAACCTGCGAGCTGGGTTGTTCATTGTCCATGATGTTCTGCAAGTTGCTAATTGTCCACACCAACAAAGATTGGCAATTGATTTTCGGATTTTGGTGGAAGAACCCTAGATTGAAAGGGGGTAAATTATTTGGGGTGTGGTAGTGTTATGGGATTAGTGAAAGGGGGTTAAATATTGTAAGTGAAGTTTCTGCATGAAAAGTTGTCGGAAATGGAACCTATTCTATACGTCGCGTTGGGAACACAAGCAGACGTGTCGCCGGAGCAGATCCGGGAAATCGCTACGGGGTTGGTAAAATCCCAGGTTAGGTTCTTGTGGGTTTTGAATTCAAAATCATGGCTTGGATTTCCAGAAGGTACAGAAGAGAGGGTTAGAGATCAGATTTGGACAATAGGGCCCACAAATATCTGACGTGGACAAAGTATTACCTACATCTCCCGGTTACCAGTCATTGGGGTAATCTGAATGAACATGTTTCTGGTTTTGAGTAACCTACATGTCAAACACGTATAGTCTAGTAACCCATTTGCACAAAAAAATAGTTGGGTAACTTAGGTGCACAAAAACGCAAAGTTGGGTAACCTATTTGATATAAAACCCAACATGAAACGAGCTCGAGTAGTTTGATTTTTTATATATTTTATTATTTTTATTCATATTGAGCCAAGCTTGAGCCGAGCTTTATATCTTACAAAACAAAAAAAATTGTTTGAGCTTGGTTCGTTATTATAATGAATCGAGCTTGAACAGGAATTTTACTAATCGAACCCGAATCAAGTATCGAGTAGTTTGATTAGGTTGGTATAGAAAAAAAAAACGTATGATTAATGTTGCAAAATTCAAATATATAGATAATTAAGGTTAGGAAAATATAATTTTTTAAGATAATAATATTCAATAACATTTTTGACTTTCTAGAAGATTTCGATCCGATTAAAAGAATTTATAAAGAGCTAAAATGATGCTCTTTATGGAGCTCCATTACACATGTGACAGCCAATCAAGTGGGTTAATCATAACCAGCACATCAAATAATAAATACAATTGATGTTTATCAAATTCCCAATTAAGTCCTATATGGATAAATTTGTCTGTCTGGATAAATATGTCTGTCTGGGTAAATTGATGTTGTTGTTTACTTTTTCATCTGAATAAACTGTCTAAATAACAGAAATGACCGATTTACCCCAGAATATGAATTATAAGTTGTTTTATAAATTGTTGTTTATTTTTAAAGCCATATAAATGATATATCCAAAAATGGCAAGAATAAATTTACTAATTTCCGAATTTTTCAAATAGTTCAGAATTTTTTAGATTATCTAATTTCCAAATTTAAAATAATTTTTTTTTGATTTTTCTAATATTAATATTCCAGAATTAAAAATAAAATTACCTAAATTTCAGATTTTTTTTTTAATTTTGCAGATTTTTTTTTAAATAATTTTTTTACCTTTTTTAGATTTTTTATATTCTTTTAATATTTTTTATTATTTTTACGAAAATAAATTGTAGTTGTTTATTATTATTATTTATATTATTATTTTAAGTTTGTATTATTTTTTAGATTTTTTATGAACATAAAAGAAAATAATAAAAAATCTGATTATTTTAAGTTTTATTATTTTAAGTTTGTATTATTTTTTCAGATTTTTTGTTAATTAATAGATCGTGAAAGGAGAGAGGGGTAGCGGGTATCATTTTTGTGTCTGTATGGGGACAAGAGGGGCAGGTGATTTAGCGATTCGGACTACTCATTTTTCATTAATTCGTAAGTAAACACTCACTCATATCTGCGCGAATAAATCGTTCAGCCTATTAAGTTCCATTAAATCGAAAATAAATCGCGGCTAAATGTATAATAAATAGACTTGTGCAAAGTGGCCACGGCCACTTTTGAATAAAATTTTGGCTTTCACTTTTTACTTTCTTTTTTGCAGCCAGTTTGGCCAGATTTGCCACAGGCGCCAGTTGGCCATGAAAAATTTAATAACTAATAAATATTAATTAATTAGGCTAAGGTTAATGGGTATAACCTTACACCGTAACTTATTTCAATTTAAAGTTGATTTTGTTTAGATTTTGTATTGATATTTTGCTATCGAATACGGATAATGGGCCAAGTGATGAGTACTTTCCGTCACTGGTTGTAGTGCGGGAATCTAACGGTTTTAATAGTATTGAAATGGATGTTTGAACTTTTTAAAATAGTTGAAAATATATTTCTATCATATTATCGATACTTTTAATATATTTTGGTTAATTAAGTTGGAAGCGAAAAAATCAGAAATTAAATGGGCCAGCCTGTCCAAAGACCACTTACCAATATTTGCACTAAAAATCTTGGCCTTTTTACCAACCCAAAATTGACCCATCCATTGCAGTTCAAATTGCCTGCCAGGTATAATAATAAAGCTCCAAAGTAAACATCACCTAAATAGAAATATTTAAGGAGTTCACATGATGCCACCAATTAAGTATGTGTTAGGGGGGTGGCAACGGGGGGCGGGTAGGGCGCGGTGAAGGTGTACCCGGGCGGTGAACACCGCCGCCACCCACCCGGGTAAGGATCGGCTAAGGAGTGAGCGGGTACATTCCCCGCGTGAAGGTAGATGGTAATCGATTCTGGTACATGTACAACAAAGACACATCTTGAATCTTTCACAAATATCTCTAAAATCTTTTACACAAAAATCTTGAATCTTCCTCATCTTCTTCCTCATATTGGGACCTCATTCTTCCTTCCCCATCTTCTTCGTCATCTTTGGTGGTGGGTTCGTTGCCAGGGTTGAAACGGCTGGAAATAAAGAAGGTTGAACCGTCGGCTAAAAAGTGTGTATTTTTTGATTGTTGTGTGTGTGTGAGGAAGAAGTTTCAAGAAAAAGAAGATGGGAGTTGGGTGAGAGTGTAGATCTTGAAGAGAAGCTTCAAGAAGAAACTGGTGTGAGTCGTGTGTGTGTGATAATAGTACTGATGGTGTTGGTGTGTATTGGTGAAGCTTCAAGAAGGGTAACTGTAGATTTCTCGGTTCACTCCCTCTATAAACACTGTAGAAGCATTATTTTATTGTAAAATAATTGGTTTGCAAAACCAATCCCGGTAAATGTACCATGTACCATAATCGATTACATGTTTTGTAATTTCCTATTAAGTAAAAATAAAATATTATGTGTTTTTATTAAATTGTTTGATATAATTTTAAATATAAAAAGGTAAAAAAAAAAAATTAAAAGTGAGTGGGGGTAGATTGGGGGTAGATTGGGGATTGGATGAGTTGGAAGAATGTTATTGGTGGAGAGTGGGAGTAGATGAGGGTAAGGGGATGACCATTGCCACCACCCTTAGGGAGAGCCGCAAAAAGCACGCTTTGTTAGGGAGTACTTTATAACATGTGCTTATGACACTTTTTTACCTACTTTATGCCGATAAATTCGCGTCAGGTTGAAAAATGATGGTAACGCCCATCGGGCTTCGGACGGTGATAGTAATTTTTCAAGGTGAGTGCGAATTTATCAGCATAAAGTTTCTAGAGAAGTGTACCAAAGACGTGCTTGAAACCTTATTTATTCATTTAATTGAATTGAGGCACGTTTATAAATCATGATTCATGTGCAGAAATGTCAAATCTCTCATTATATGGAAGGAAAAGAAATTATTTTTTTGGTTATTAAATTGGACTAAATGGATCTCTTGGTTGGTCCACTTAATTATCACCTATGTTGCACAGGTGCGGGGGGCGGGGGCGGGTGCGGGCAGATACGGGTGCGGGGATACGGTTTTTTGAAAATGTTAGGGTGCGATACGGCAAGGATACGTCTGTTTATTTTATATTTTATTATATATAACACTTGTTAAATATAAAAAAATAATTCAAATATCACCATAAAACCAATTCAAATACATAAAACAAGTCATACAAAAATAATTCAAAATGACTCTGAGGAGCGGAGAACTTCACTTTGTCGTGAATCTTCTTTAAAGGTAAAGTAATTACTTATTAAATGATTTACTTTTTGTATTTTAGTTTATTTGATTTACTTTTTAAAAATTACAAAAAAAGTAAAAAAAAAAAAAAAAACACCCACGCACCCTCCCACGCACCGGATACGCGTATCCTGTGCAAGGATACGCGAGTCCGAATTTTTTTTTGTTTTGCACGGATTCGCCACGTGGAGAATCCCGTGCGAATCCCACGCGAATCGCACCCGCACCCGCACCCATGCAGTATCCGATACTGCATACTGCTCAATTTTGAAGAATCCGTGCATCCTAGATTATCACTCTCTCTTGACTTTTAGATCACCCATTTCATTTTTATTCGAGAATTTCTATGGAACTCTAATAGTGTTTTTTTTTTTCATAATATTCCATTATACATGCGCGTCAATTGTGTTAATTAAGCCCACTCATCAAATAAAATACTCTCTCCGTCCCATCAATCTTGGTTCATATTTCTTTTTGGGCCGTCCCAAGATACTTGGTCATTTCCTTTTTAAGACATCTTTATCTCTCACAACTTTAAATAATATATATCCATACCATCACTTTATACATTACTTTTCAACATTTCTTAAATCTCGTGCCGAAAAGCAAATGCTTAAGATGGGTGGGACGGATGGAGTATATACTTAATTGGTCACATGTATAATTGAATTCTATACAAGTAAATTAAAAATAATATTAAAATATAATAAGATAGACTTAAAAAATAAGTATATTAAGAATAAAATTATTTTATGACAATTTACATTTTAACAAAAATATCAAAATATAATAATATAATATCATATTCCAAACTAAATATATTTTGAATATAAATATTTTAAATGCAAATGGGTCGAGTCGAGTTGAGTAGTGAGATATTTGATTCGATTCGAAATGATCTCGAACCTTGTCGGGCATTATCCGAATTAATATCGGATGGCAAGTCGAGCTCGAAACATGGCTTGAATATTTCGAGCAAATTTCGAGTCGGGCAATCAAAAATCGAGCGGGTGACAGGTACTCCCTTCTAAGACTCACAATAACAGCGTCCATTTTGTGGCTAGTCGACAAGCCATGTCACATTTCCGAATTAATATCGGGTGGCAAGTCGAGCTCGAAACATGGCTTGAATATTTCGAGCAGATTTTGAGTGAGGCAATCAAAAATCGAGCGGGTGACAGGTCACTCCTTCTAAGACTCACAATAAAAGCGCCCATTTTGTGGCTGATCGACCGGCATGTCACATATTAGGATATTACCCATTAAAAAAAGAAAAAATTCCTCCTCAATTAATTGATGAGAGTCTGAGACCGACCATGGCCCTCCTTGAGATGGGAAAGAGAACTCGTGGTCTCTCCAGTTTTTATATAAAAAGTAATCCACGTGTCAATTATTTATTGGTTGTGTATATTTTATTTGCATATTAATATTAAATTTTATATTTTTTTACATATTTTGTTAAAAAAATCAAAATTCATAAAAGAAAAAATTCATCCATAAATACATATTTTTACATACTTTGTAATGGATTCCGAATTTTTTTCAAATTCTCTATTTGGGTCTGAAAATCGAATGTGTAATTTTTCTTTATTTGTTTGAAGCACAATTATCGTATTGTTATTGTTGTATTACTGTTATTATTGGAGTTTGCAATTTTTTGGTATTGGTGTATTTTTGATTTATTGCTAAGTTTTACTTTTTGGTATTTTTAGCATTTTTTATATTTATAATTTTTTATTTTACTTTTATTTGTCATTTTGATGTTTAAAAAATAATATATAACAATTATATAAAATATTATGGTTGGTGGCTCGTCATGAATAAATCTCTTAAAATTGATGTGGTTGGATTGAGATGAATATTAGTGATATGTAAGAGAGAGAAATTAATCAAATGTTGTAAAAATTGAGTTGTTGGATGGTCAGAATGATTGGTGTTAAATATAGCCTAAAAGCAAAAGTTAGAATAATAGCTCGAATTTGTTCTGAAATCATCTTCCTGATTTTTCCCTTAGAAAAGGTAGTTCATTCCTTTATAAAGCTAAAGTTAGGAATGACCAATTTTTATATTTTTTCTAATTTCAAGTAATTCGAATCGTGTCGGATATTACTTGAAATAATTTCGTGTTTTGGGCCAACTCACACAAAATTATTTCTACAGTCAGGTTTTTTCGAGTGGGTTTTGAGCTAATCAATCCGTTTGCAGCCTAAATGTAATCATTGGATAAATGGATTGATCGTCTAATATTTTTGGATATTACCCCATCAGAATTTAGACACTATCACCAGGTGAGGTGATAGGCGACTGTAGGAGTTATTTTTCTTCCGATTTTGTTCATATATTATCCCACACTGAGAAAATACAAACTTTGTCATCAATAGATAAAGATCATGGGTTACTCCTCTCATTGTCAATTGATTTTGAGATGGAACCCCAGACTTTAACATGGTATCGGAGCGCAGACTCTCTATACGTGTAAACCTAATAGCCAACGATGTTCTAGCTCCGCGCCTTCCTATCAAACATGAAACTCCAGACTTTAATACAGACAATCAGTTAATTGGACCTAAAATACTCCAGATTTTTACAATGTTCAAACTCTCTCTTTTGATCAACGTTTGCAATTTATACGTATGGAAAAAAATAGTCATATAAAATCTTGTTAGCTATGTCTCGAAATATACTCTCTAAATATTAATTTTTTATAATTTTTATAAATACATATTTTAAAGATATTAATAGTTAAAATTGTGAATTAAAAATTTAAACGTTATAATTATAAGAAAGCCGCGATAGTAATTTTTCAACTTGAGTGCGAATTTATCAGCATAGAGTTTCTAGAGAAGTGTACCAAAGACGTGCTTGACACCTTATTTATTCATTTAATTGAATTGAGGCACGTTCATAAATCATGATTCATGTGCATAATTGTCAAATCTCAAGGAAAAGAAAATATTTTTTTGGTCATTAAGTTGGACAAAATGGATCTCTTGGTCCACTTAATTATCACTCTCTCTTGACTTTTAGATCACCTCGTGACCTCACCGCCGTCTTCTTCATCGCTCCAGTCGATGAGAACCCCGTCTACAGATAGATCCGTCACCTTTGTGCGATCCGGCGACACAATCAGTTCCTCCGTCGCCCTCTCATCCCTCAACTCCGACATATTAAATAGGAAAGAAAGAAAGGCTTACCGAGAATTTCTCTCTAAAATCAGAAAAGAATACCGGAATTTTTTCTCTCTTTTCTTCAACAAAAACGAAAATGGCGGAAGGAGAAATGAAGAAGAAGAAACCCTATATTTATAAGGGAAAGAAGACATTAAATGCCCAGCGCGTGGCGCGACGATTCGCACTAAACCGTCGCAAAGACCAAAGGCGCGTGAACGCGTTATCAAATCAGATCCGGCCACGTGTCTCCTCATCATGACATCTAGAACCATGGAATTGAATCGACGCGACTCCCGAAGAGACGTCCCTTCGAGAGATCTTATCCAAGCCGGATCGGTTGTACTACGAAACGACTCCAGCCCCCGCCAACCCGGCACGGCCCTGGACTCGGGGGCCCTTGTTGATAGTCCATCCGTCTTGGCCTCCACGTAAGCACTGCAAGCAGCTGAATCGGCCGATCAGAGCAACAAGCCGGACCGAGTACGAATCCAATTCTCTCCCGGGCTCGTTAAAGACCGGATCGGTCAGAGACGTCAAGGCCGACCCGATATCCAGACCGGAAGGACCGAGCAGATCAAGGATAAATACGCTCCAACTCAAGATTATGACAAGGCCGACCAGAACGACGGGAGACCCAAGGACCGACCCCAGTGGATAAGCATCGCCAGAAGCATGCGGGACAGGCACATATGACAGTTAATGCGTACTGTCACATCCCTTCCCGAAGCAATCCTTAGAAGCTGACAGATTATTTTTTTTTCATTATTTTTTATTTTTTATTTTTTCTTTTACTATAAGAATAATATAAATATTTCAGGAGAATGTAAGAAAGTAGTAAAGATGAATAAGTTGTATTCATAACACTGATAGAAAAGATGAATAAGTTGTATTCATAACACTCATAGAAGTGTCTCTATATAAGCTTTACAATGAGAGTCCTTTCGTACGTAGGATTCTTTAAGGTACGACACTTAATTGGATCATATACATCTAAAGGATCTAGAACATTCCATCTATGTATCCAACTACAACTAGTATTATGTGAGACACATATAAGAGAATTATATCACAGAACATTAAAGAAGTTCTTATAATATTTTTATCTTTGTTCTAACTATTTATTAAAAAAATAGTTATTGACAAAAACTTGTAAATAAATCAATTTATAATTAAATATTTTATATCTAATAACTTATATATATTTTAATCTTTTTATTATGAGATAGTTTTTTAGTTTTTCTCGTTAAATTTTATCAAATTGTTGTAAAATTTCTATTTGCAATAGCTATTTATTTTTAATTAAAAAATCTATTATACATAATTATTTATTGAAATTCACATATAGAACAACTATATATTAAGATAGAACCCTAATAAATGAATTTTCTGTAATTACTATTGAAATTCATAAAAATACATAAAAATCCATGAAAGTCTATAGAGTTTTAATAGATAGAAGTCCATTGAAATCAAAGAAAATTTATAAAAGTCTATTGAATTTTATTAAAATCCATCAAATTTTTCAAATTCTAAAATCTATCAAATTTCATTAAAATCTTTTATGATATGAGATCCGACTCTCCCTATTTGCCATTGACCCAATCTAGTCAGGCCCAAAATTATTTTATTTGAGTTGAATTCAGGCAAGAGTATATTTACCTCTGTTTTTTAAACTTACGACAGTTACTTTGACCATCAATAATTTATAATTTTAAATAAGAAAATATTTTTGAAAATATACTAATTCTGTAATTAATTTCACAAATATAAAAAAATAGAGCAATAATACCCCATATAAATTTACATCCTATTATAGACATTCATTTTAATTAATATAGTTATAGTTACTATGTCTTAAAATAAAATTATTATAGTTACTATGTCTTAAAATATAAGTGATAACAAATATTAAAAAGTATGTTATAAAAATATTTCTTAATGTGAATTTAGCAATATAATTTTCATAAATTTTATGATTATTTCCTGTGAAATAATTTATGTTCAGTGTTCAAATTACAAAAGATAAAATATCTAATATGAAATGGAAGGAGTAATATTTGTGAGATACAAAATTATATTCACTTTTTTTGGTACCTTAAAACACCACATTTATTTTGATAGGACTAATTTTTATTTTTTAATTTAATTCTATTTAATTAACAACTTTCAAATACAGAACATACTTAAATAAAATATTGACGTTATAGTTCGCTGATATGAATAATTATAATTAATAATTAATCTTAAATATCATATATTCCTAATCTCTCCTGTATTATTATAAAACCAGATTGTTACATGTCATAAAATTTGTGTTAACTTATTCTTATAATCAATTATATTTAGGTATTATGATATATTATTATTATTTTATTTTTACCAGAAAATATATTAAAAGATATTATTATGACAAGTCAATCCTATTAATGTACTTTTTATTTAACAGAAGAGAGATAAATATTTTTTAAATATTACACATCTCATAAATATTTTTTATAATATTAGTATTTTTAATAAATTTTTTATTATATAATCTGTACATGCATTAAAATAAAAAATAAAAAGCTAGAAATATATATTCTATAACTTTTTAAATAATTTATAATTTTAATATTATAAGAAGTAGTTTACATATATATTAAAATATTGTGAAATCTAAAAATTATCCAAAGAATATGAAATATTTTTGAAAATTTACTTAGAAAATCTTATAAATATTTGAAAACATCTAAAATTACTCAATAAATAAAAAATAAAATCCTTTAGACAATCAAAGAAGTATATCAAAAGTTTTTAATATATTTTAATATAATAGACAGAAAATTGAATGAAACTGTATTCTTTCAAATACTTAAGGTTCTAATAAACCAGGGTTGCTTCTCTGGACGTACTCGAGGTTTTAATACGAGGTCTGGTATGAAAATAAAATTTAGAGAATAAAAAAAATGTCTTATCATTGTGTTTGCGCTTCCATCGTCTTTTTTCTTTACACTTAGGGGATGGGCGACGTGCACAACACGTCGGACGATCACAACGTGGGTCTGTTCATGTGGAAAATATTTATGTATAGTGTTAAATACAAAAACTGCAAACATAGCCCGAGTATACATTTTAAGTTTGGTCTAATTCTCAGTTTTAAGTGATAAGTGAGCAGTGCATTCATCACATGTGTGTCACACTAATTACAAGAAGAAGTCATCATCAACAGCACCTTAATCCCAACTATGTTGGGGTCGGTGGCATGAAGATTATAGTATCGTTTAATTGTCTAAAATTACTTAACACCATAACTCATGCAAATAACAAAGTGGCAAAGTTTTACGCCGGATGCCCTTCCTGTCGCAACCTTCATATGAAGAAGAAGCTTCAAAAAAAAAAAAAAGAATCCCTCTGTGTTAACGCCGAAGAAGTAGATTGTCGATCATCATATGAGAATAAAAAAAGGCTCAAAAAAATGGATATGGTATTTAGGCAACAGAATTCTAAAAATGAACCAGCAACGCACATCTTAATGTGCATAGAAGAAGTTTCGGATAGTTACGCTCTCATACTTTTTGATGATTGTGACGCAAGACAATCTATGATCAAATACAGTATAACCCCATCTTTGTGGGAATCAAACACAAACCATTACAAGTTGACACATGGAGTAATCTAAAAAAAAGTGGATCCAAGCAAATGTACTTGTAGATAATCTTTTCTGAAAAGACATCGTATATAATTAAGCTCATAGTATTATATTTTTCCTTCCCCTCATCCCCACCCATGTATTCAGCAAACACAACTATTAACAGTAGGATTTTCATTTTCTTGCCTTCCTATTTAAGATGTTATGTTTCTATTTCTGTTTTCTTATTCTATGCAATCATTTCTTATTCTTCCCCTTTTCGGGTCATTTAATTCATTTATCAGGATATGTACTTTCGGAGTATCAAGTATAAACAAAAGAAATATGACCTATAGTGAAAAACAAAAGAAATATTGTTGAGTATTGGTCCGAATCGGGTGACGAATTATTACAATAATTATAACAAATATAACTATTACAAAATTCACTTACGGGATAAGGATTAGGGTTTACACAACTTCTAATTAAAATGCAAGAATTAAAAATGACTGAAAAATAAAATAGGAATAGAAAATGCAAACCAACGAGTCGGGTGATGACACTGATTGGAAAATCCAACCCGGCTCAGTCCTCTGTCTCAGTAACCCACGTCCAGGACACAAAAGAACCCGCGGCCAACACCAACAAAGGACCCAGAACCGGACCGGAAGCAAAACACCAAGAAGAACCATAGCACACAGCTGGATTCTACCGAAAACCACCTAGAAACACCGATCCCAGATTAATCGCCCAAATCACCGTCACAAAGCTCTTGATTTATTTCACAGAGAAAAGAATCGAAGGTAAGTAAACAAATTACTAGCTCTTGAAATTTTTGTGTGTTTTCATCTCTCAGGGAAAGGATATATATAGCAACATGGGAGCAACGGTCGAAGAGAGAAAGACGGAACAACAAATCGGAGGTCCATGGCGGAAGACCAGGAACAGACTGGGGAGAGAGGGAGTGAAAAACGGGCGGAAGGTGAGATGGAGGCGGAGGAAATGAGGGTTAGGGTTTCTAGGAGGTAGGGGTTTTTATTTAAGGTCAGAAATAAAACCAACGACCGAGATTGACTGAGCCAAGTTAGATGGCCAAGATTAATTCGGTCAATTAACAAATGGGTAGCTTCATGGGTTCCGGGCTGGGTTCCTTAATGGTGGGAACAGTAGAGTTTTCTTTAAAATAAAGGCAAGGGTCATACGAACTACGTTTGAATTTTAAAGAAAGCATATAGGAGTCAAATTTCTTGTTCCATTGCCTGGGAGACTGTTTCAAACCATAAAGAGCCTTTTTAAGAAGGCAAACATGTTCACGCCTATTAGAGTCAACAAAATCTTCTGGCTGCTTCATATAAATTTTCTCATTCAATTCACCATGTAGAAAAGCTGTTTTAACATCCATTTATTTTAATTCCCAATTAAAGTGAGCAACTAAAGCAAGCATGACACGCACAGTGATGGATTTCACAACAGGAGCAAATATTTTAGTATAATCAATTCCTTCCTTTTGAGTGAAACCTTTAGCAACCAACCTAGCTTTAAATCTAATATTTTCTACTTCATTCTTGACCTTAAATAACCACTTGCAGTCCACAAGAGAATAACGATCAGGTTTTGGGACAAGAGTCCAAGTTTGGTTAACATACAGAGAGTTCATTTCATCATTCATAGCATTTAGCCAATCAGAAGCATTTTCAGATTTTAAAGCATCTTTGTAGCTTTTAGGTTCATTATTATCCAATGATTCAAACACATTGCAAGCATGAGACATCATATGAAAATCATTGAAGTGACGAGGCCTCCTAACATTCTCTCTTCTAGGCTTATCTCTAGTTAATTGATAGTCAGACAGATCAGCACTTTCATCGACATTCTCAATTATTTCATCACTTGAATTTTCAGACGGTATTTCAGAGGGATTTTCATTTTCAGCATGCAAAATTTCATCATTTTCAGGCTCCACCTCGCTCAAAGTAGGGTAGTTAGAAACAGATTCTGGATTAGGTATGTGCGCGGGTGCGGGTGCAGGATGTTCAAGACAAGGAAATTCATTTTCATTAAATATAACATCCCTACTAATTAGCACCTTAAACCCCGGTTCGCCATTAAGCCATAACCTAAATCCTTTAACTCCCTCTGGATAGCCTAAGAACACACATCTTATCGATCTAGGTTCTAGTTTGTCATGTTTATGATGAACATATGCAGTACACCCAAATACACGAAGATTTGAGAATTCAATATTATTACCAGTCCACACAGATTCTGGATAGTTTCCATTCAAATGGACAGATGGAGATCTGTTTATAATATAGGCAGCCGTAAATGAAGCCTCACCCCAGAAACGTTTTGACAATCCGGAGCTGACGAGCATAGACCTTACCCTTTCAAGGAGGGTTCGGTTCATGCGCTCAGCGATTCCGTCTTGTTGGGGGGGTGTAGGGTGTTGTCCTATGCCTTTGAATACCACTTTCCGCACACAAAGTTTCAAACAAATTGTTGCAGAATTCCAAACCGTTATCAGTTCTCAAAATTTTAATTTTCTTACCGGTTTGATTTTCAATTAAAATTTTCCACGTTTTGAACGTATCAAACACATCAGATTTATTCTTAAGAAGAAACACAAAGACTTTCCTGGAATAATCATTAATCACAGATAGAAAATATCGGTTCCCACCATGTTTCGGAACACTGGCAGGCCCCCACACATCAGCATGTAAATATTCAAACACATTAGAACTTCTAGGGGGTTTGGGGAAGGTGAATGAGGAAAATTCACACGATGTTGTTTACCATACACACAGTTATCACAGAATGGCATGTCAGATATTTTATCATTCCCAAAACAATCATTTTTGTGCAATATTTCAAGACCTTTACCACTGATGTGACCTAACCGTTTATGACAGATTTCAGTTTTATCCCCTTGGACTGCATTTACGGAAATGTTACTAACAGTGGAGCAAATATATAAGTTCAGTTTACGAATGGCAACAAAAAATGTTTTGGGACCTCTCGTAACTTTCATTGCACCCTTACTCCAAGTACCTTCAAAACCATCATCTTCAAGACAAGAACAAGACATTAAATTATGAGCTAAATGAGGAACGTGCCTAACATTTTCCAAAATTATCGAATTTCCAGATTCAAATTTAAGGCACATCGTTCCTATTCCAGCAACATCTCGTTTTACATGATCAGCCATAGACATATGTCGGTTTTTCAAATCGCGATAACTAGAAAAAAGTTGTTTGTATGGTGTCATGTGAAATGTGCACGCAAAATCAACCAGCCAATCATTTTCACCAAGGTCAGCTAACACAGAGTTCACAGAAGCATGCATTTCCTCAGAAATCATAAACACATCACCTAGATTTTTAGTGACAGCTCAATTCGCCTGTTCAGATTGCTGGTTCTTCTTAGGTTTAGTGCAGTCTTGAATGTAGTGACCATATTCACCGCAATTGTAACATTTACGATTAGTTGGTCTAGGTTTAAACCGTTTTTTTTCTTGTTGGCTTGGTTATTTTGACTGTTGGAAGACTTGTTATTTTGAAAATAGTTTTGAGGTCTTCCCTTGACAAAATTAACTTCGCCAACATTTTTAAGAGCAACACCTTTATTGTTTTTCAAATCTAATTCTTTGCTTTTCAAACCGTTAACAACAATATCCAAAGTCACTTGATCTCTATCATCTTTAATGGCAGATTTCACATCACTGTAAGAATCAGGAATAGCATTCAAAAGCACAATCGGAGTGTAATCATCGATGTTTTTATCTCCAGTTAACTTTATATCTTGAACCAGTTTTGTAAACACGTCCAAATTAGCATCGATGTCTTTGTTTAGATCGAGTTTGTAGCGGAAAATTTTTTCAAGAAGAAACAGTTTGTTGGGCAGTGAAGTTTCAGTATACATTTCTTCTAATTTTTCCCATAATTCTTTAGCCGAACTATGTTTACCTATTTTTCTAATCACAGAGTCAGATAGGTTCAAGATAATCGCAGAGTAAGCAAACTCATCAAATTCAGCTTTTTTATCCGTAGTCACATTAGAAGCGAAAGAGTTATCAATAGATTTGAAACATTTTTGTTGAATGAGTATGCTTTTCATTTTCTGTTGCCAAATGGAAAAATCACCTTTTCCATCAAATGGGGCCACAGAGAAGGCAGAGATAGTTCCCATTTAATTTTCAAAATGAACAAAGTTTTTGAAAATTTATGAAAAACACAGATAAGAAGGAGACTGTTGGTTTTATCAAAACGCAGAAACACAAAGTAATAGATAAAATTAAAGGAATCCGAAAAATTCAACACCAGGCCCCTACAAGATCCGAGGATGCTTAAGTGGTCTAGGCAGGAGGGTTTTAATGCCGGTTTATGAACATTTCCAGATTCAAAATAAACACGAAGCAATATCGTAGTAATAAACACACAGAATATCACCAATAATGCGTCAAACAACATAAGCAGCAAAAGCAACAACGCCAGGACAGTATCACGAAGAACAACACCGAGAATATCACAAAGAACAGAAAAAAAATGTCACAAAGAGCAGCAGACAGAAAAACAATAAAGAAGAGGGTAAAGCCGTTATACCTGACCGATCCGGGTTGACCCGATTCAGACAGATCCAAACCAAGCTCTGGTACCAATGTTGAGTATTGGTCCGAATCGGGTGATGAATTATTACAATAATTATAACAAATATAACTATTACAAAATTCACTTACGGGATAAGGATTAGGGTTTACACAACTTCTAATTAAAATGCAAGAATTAAAAATGACTAAAAAATAAAATAGGAATAGAAGATGCAAACCAACGAGTCGGGTGATGACACTGATTGGAAAATCCAACCCAACTCAGTCCTCTGTCTCAGTAACCCACGCCCAGGACACAAAAGAACCCGCGGCCAACACCAATAAAGGACCCAGAACCGGACCGGAAGCAAAACACCAAGAAGAACCGTAGCACACAACTGGATTATACCGAAAGCCACCCAGAAACACCGATCCCAGATTAATCGCCCAAATCACCATCACAAAGCTTTTAATTTATTTCACATAGAAGAATCGAAGGTAAGTAAACAAATTACTAGCTCTCGAAATTTTTGTGTGTTTTCATCTCTCAGGGAAAGGATATATATAGCAACATGGGAGCAACAGCCGAAGAGAGAAAGAGGGAACAACAAATCGGAGGTCCATGGCGGAAGACCAGGAACAGACTGGGGAGAGAGGGAGTGAAAAACGGGCAGAAGGTGAGATGGAGGCGGAGGAAATGAGGGTTAGGGTTTCTGGGAGGTAGGGGGTTTTATTTAAGGTCAGAAATAAAACCAACGGCCGAGATTGACTGAGCCAAATTAGATGGCCAGGATTAATCCGGTCAATTAAAAAATGGGTAGCTTCATGGGTTCTGGGCTGGGTTCCTTAATGGTGGGCTGCAAGGGAAAAATACACTTTGGGCCATCATTTTTAAATCACTTTGGCCCACATAACCCAACAAATATGATTATGTTTCAATCAATAGATAAAAGATTGTGAAGTCTTTATGGTTGGGGTAAAAATGTAATACAAACAAGTGATTCATTGCAAGAAAGAGCAAGGAAGAGCTACCTTCTGAAGGACAAAGATCCTCGACCATGTTCAGTCCACTGTAGAAGCCGAAGTGAGAGCACATCTGAAAGTGCACCCAAGTAGACAACACATATTAGTGGTTAAGACAACGACCTTGTGGAGATGTTGATGAAGATCATTCCATGTTGTTAACGTCAAGAGAATTCATCGAAAGAATGATACATGAAATATAATTTAATATAAACTGGCACACATCACGTGCAAAACAGACTTAAAGAAATTGGCGGCACCCTTCCAGTCCCAGCGTCTGGAAGGGATTTATTATACCAGCACCTACATGGCGCTGGTGTGGCACATAAGGGCCCCAACTTCCATGCCAAATCAGCTGGGTATTCTTTAATAAATGCCAAAAAAAAAGGAGTGAATTGTAATAAAAATAAAGAGTGTAAAAGGGAAAAAAACGCTGGGCATATGCGGGCGATTCATTCTGAAGAAGAAGACTTAGGGTTTTTCTTCTTATCTCCTATCTCCCATCGCCCGCGGTGAAGAAGTTAGCCAGAAAAAAAAAATTCGCCGGGAAAATCGGCCGCGATTCATTTCATGATGTTGAGACCCTTCTTAAACTTTTCGAGAGAGAGAAGAAGGCGGATGAGAACTTTTACTATACATTTACTACAGATAAGAAAGGGGTTTTTGAACAATGTTTTTGGATGATTCAGCTTCACGTAGTACATATGCTTATTTTGGCGATGTTATAGTATTTGGCACAACCTACAACACCAACCGGTATGATTTGAAGTTGGCACCTTTCGTTGGCGTGAATAATAATGGTCAAACAGTATTGTTTGGGTGTGGATTTTTGAGCAATGAGAATACAGAATCATTTAGTTGGCTGTTCTCACAATTTCTACAAGCGATGCCCGAGGGATCCATCCCTAAGGTGATTATAACTGACCAAGATCAAGCAATTAGAGGGGCAATTTGCAAAGTATTTCCCCCCTATGTTCATCGTTTATGTTTGTGGCATATCACAAATAAATTCTCCGAGAAGTTGGGTCCAAAATTGTATGTGGATCATCATGATGCCCTCAACAAGGTTGTTTACGACTCCGAGACACCCGAAGAGTTTGAGAGGAAATGGGAGACATTGTTGACCACCACTCCTTTAGGAGGTAATGATTGGTTGGGCAACATGTACGTTTGAATTTTAAAGAAAGCATATAGGAGTCAAATTTCTTGTTCCATTGCCTGGGAGACTGTTTCAAACCATAAAGAGCCTTTTTAAGAAGGCAAACATGTTCAGGCCTATTAGAGTCAACAAAACCTTCTCGCTGCTTCATATAAATTTTCTCATTCAATTCACCATGTAGAAAAGCTGTTTTAACATCCATTTGTTTTAATTCCCAATTAAAGTGAGCAACTAAAGCAAGCATGACACGCACAGTGGTGAATTTCACAACAGGAGCAAATATTTCACTATAATCAATTCCTTCCTTTTGAGTGAAACCTTTAGCAACCAACCTAGCTTTAAATCTAATATTTTCTACTTCATTCTTGACCTTGAATAACCACTTGCAGTCTACAAGAGAACAACGATCAGGTTTTGGGACAAGAGTCCAAGTTTGGTTAACATGCAGAGAGTTCATTTCATCATTCATAGCATTTAGCCAATCAGAAGCATTTTCAGATTTTAAAGCATCTTTGTAGCTTTTAGGTTCATTATTATCCAATGATTCAAACACATTGCAAGCATGAGACATCATATGAAAATCATTAAAGTGACGAGGCCTCCTAACATTCTCTCTTCTAGGCCTATCTCTAGTTAATTGATAGTCAGACAGATCAGCACTTTCATCGACATTCTCAATTATTTCATCACTTGAATTTTCAGACGGTATTTCAGAGGGATTTTCATTTTCACCATGCAAAATTTCATCATTTTCAGGCTCCACCTCGCTCAAAGTAGGGTAGTTAGAAACAGATTCTGGATTAGGTATGTGCGCGGGTGCGGGTGCAGGATGTTCAAGACAAGGAAATTCATTTTTATTAAATATAACATCCCTACTAATTAGCACCTTAAACCCCGGTTCGCCCTTAAGCCATAACCTAAATCCTTTAACTCCCTCTGGATAGCCTAAGAACACACATCTTATCGATCTAGGTTCTAGTTTGTCATGTTTATGATGAACATATGCAGTACACCCAAATACACGAAGATTTAAGAAATCAATATTATTACCAGTCCACACAGATTCTGGATAGTTTCCATTCAAAGGGACAAATGAAGATCTGTTTATAATATAGGCAGCCGTAGATAAAGCCTCACCCCAGAAACGTTTTGACAATCCAGAGCTGACGAGCATAGACCTTACCCTTTCAAGGAAGGTTCAGTTCATGCGCTCAGCGATTCCGTCTTTGTTGGGGGGTGTAGGGTGTTGTCCTATGCCTTTGAATACCACTTTCCGCACACAAAGTTTCAAACAAATTGTTGCAGAATTCCAAACCGTTATCAGTTCTCAAAATTTTAATTTTCTTACCGGTTTGATTTTCAATTAAAATTTTCCACGTTTTGAACGTATCAAACACATCAGATTTATTCTTAAGAAGAAACACAAAGACTTTCCTGGAATAATCATCAATCACAGATAGAAAATATCGGTTCCCACCATGTGTCGGAACACTGGCAGGCCCCCACACATCAGCATGTAAATATTCAAATACATTAGAACTTCTAGGGGGTTTGGGGAAGGTGAATGAGGAAAATTCGCACGATGTTGTTTACCATACACACAGTTATCACAGAATGGCATGTCAGATATTTTATCATTCCCAAAAAAACCATTTTTGTGCAGTATTTCAAGACCTTTACCACTGATGTGACCTAACCGTTTATGGCAGATTTCAGTTTTATCCCCTTGGACTGCATTTACGGAAATGTTACTAACAGTGGAGCAAATATATAATTTCAGTTTACGAATGGCAACAAAAAATGTTTTGGGACCTCTCGTAACTTTCATTGCACCCTTACCCCAAGTACCTTCAAAACCATCATCTTCAAGACAAGCACAAGACATTAAATTATGAGCTAAATGAGGAACGTGCCTAACATTTTCCAAAATTATCGAATTTCCAGATTCAAATTTAAGGCACATCATTCCTATTCCAGCAACATCTCGTTTTACATGATCAGCCATAGACACATGTAGGTTTTTCAAATCGCGATAACTAGAAAAAAGTTGTTTGTATGGTGTCATGTGAAATGTGCACGCAGAATCAACCAGCCAATCATTTTCACCAAGATCAGCTAACACAGAGTTCACAAAAGCATGCATTTCCTCAGAAATCATAAACACATCACCTAGATTTTTACTGACAGCTCAATTCGCCTGTTCAGATTGCTGGTTCTTCTTAGGTTTAGTGCAGTCTTGAATGTAGTGACCATATTCACCGCAATTGTAACATTTACAATTAGTTGGTCTAGGTTTAAACCGATTTTCCCCTTTGCCCTTTTTCTCGTTGGCTTGGTTATTTTGACTGTTGGAAGACTTGTTATTTTGAAAACGGTTTTGAGGTCTTCCCTTGACAAAATTAACTTCGCCAAGATTTTTAAGAGCGGCACCTTTATTGTTTTTCAAATCTAATTCTTTGCTTTTCAAACCGTTAACAACAATATCCAAAGTCACTTGATCTCTACCATATTTAATGGCAGATTTCACATCACTGTAAGAATCAGGAATAACATTCAAAAGCAAAATCGGAGTGTAATCATCGATGTTTTTATCTCCAGTTAACTTTATATCTTGAACCAGTTTTGTAAACACGTCCAAATTAGCATCGATGTCTTTGTTTAGATCGAGTTTGCAGCGGAAAATTTTTCAAGAAGAAACAGTTTGTTGGGCAGTGAAGTTTGAGTATACATTTCTTCTAATTTTTCCCATAATTCTTTAGCCGAACTATGTTTACCTATTTTTCTAATCACAGAGTCAGATAGGTTCAAGATAATCGCAGAGTAAGCAAACTCATCAAATTCAGCTTTTTTATCCGTAGTCACATTAGAAGCGAAAGAGTTATCAATAGCTTTGAAACATTTTTGTTGAATGAGTATGCTTTTCATTTTTTGTTGCCAAATGGCAAAATTACCTTTTCCATCAAATGGGGCCACATAGAAGGCAGAGATAGTTCCCACTTTAATTTTCAAAATGAACAAAGTTTTTGAAAATTTATGAAAAACACAGATAAGAAGATGACTGTTGGTTTTATCAAAACGCAGAAACACAAAGTAACAGATAAAATTAAAGGAATCCGAAAAATTCAACACCAGTCCCCTATAAGATCTGAGGACGCTTAAGTGGTCTAGGCAGGAGGGTTTTAATGCCGGTTTATGAACATTTCCAGATTCAAAATAAACACGAAGTAATATCGTAGTAATAAACACACAAAATATCACCAATAATGCGTCAAACAACATAAGGAGCAGAAGCAACAACGCCAGGACAGTATCACGAAGAACAGTACCGAGAATATCACGAAGAACAGAAAAAAAAAATGTCACGAAGAGCAGCAGACAGAAAAACAATAAAGAAGAGGGTAAAGCCGTTATACCTGACCGATCCGGGTTGACCCGATTCAGATAGATCCGAACCAAGCTCCAGTACCAATGTTGAGTATTGGTCCGAATCGGGTGACGAATTATTACAATAATTATAAGTAATATAACTATTACAAAATTCACTTACGGGATAAGGATTAGGGTTTACACAACTTCTAATTAAAATGCAAGAATTAAAAATGACTACAAAATAAAATAGGAATAGAAGATGCAAACCAACGAGTCGGGTGATGACACTGATTGGAAAATCCAACCCGGCTCAGTCCTATGTCTCAGTAACCCACGTCCAGGACACAAAAGAACCCGAGGCCAACACCAATCTATGTTGCACAGGTGCGGGGGGGCGGGTGCGGGTGCGGGCAGATACGGGTGCGGGGATACGGTTTTTTGAAAATCTTAGGGTGCGATACGGCAAGGATACGTCTGATTATTTTATATTTTATTATATATAACACTTGTTAAATATAAAAAACAACAATTCAAATATCACCATAAAATCAATTCAAATACATAAAACAAGTCATACAAAAAATAATTCAAAATGGCTTTGAGCAATGAGCTTTCTAATGTCAGTCAGTGAATACCGCTAAAGTTAAAATTAATTAATTATTAAATTATTCCCTTTTTTTATTTTAATTTATTTTATTTACTTTTTAAAAATTAAAAAAAAAAAACTAAAAAAAAAAAAAAACGGTCGCGTATCCTGGCACCGGATACGCGTATCCTGTGCCAGGAAACGCGATTCCTATTTTTTTTTTTTGCACGGATTCGCCACGTGGCGAATCCCGTGCGAATCTCACGCGAATCGCACCCGCACCCGCACCCATGCAGTATCCGATACTGCATACTGCCCAATTTTGAAGAATCCGTGCATCATAGACACCAATAAAGGACCCAGAACCAGACCGGAAGCAAAACACCAAGAAGAACCGTAGCACACAGCTGGATTCTACCGAAAACCACCCAGAAACACCGATCCAGATTAATCGCCCAAATCACCGTCACAAAGCTCTCGATTTATTTCACAGAGAAAATAATCGAAGGTAAGTAAACAAATTACTAGCTCTCGAAATTTTTGTGTGTTTTCATCTCTCAGGGAAAAGATATATATAGCAACATGGGAGCAACGGCCGAAGAGAGAAAGACGGAACAACAAATCGGAGGTCCATGGCGGAAGACCAGGAACAGACTGGGGTGAGAGGGAGTGAAAAACGGGCAGAAGGTGAGATGGAGGCGGAGGAAATAAGGGTTAGGGTTTCTGGGAGGTAGGGGGTTTTATTTAAGGTCAGAAATAAAACCAACGGCCGAGATTGACTTAGCCAAATTAGATGGCCAGGATTAATCTGGTCAATTAACAAATGGGTAGCTTCATGGGTTCCGGGCTGGGTTCCTTTAATGGTGGGCTGCAAGGGAAAAATACACTTTGGGCCATCATTTTTAAATCACTTTGGCCCACATAACCCAACAAATATGATTATGTTTCAATCAACATATAAAAGATTGTGAAGTCCTTATGGTTGGGGTAAAAATGTAATACAAATAAGTGATTCATTGCAAGAAAGAGCAAGGAAGAGCTACCTTCTGAAGGCCAAAGATCCTCGACCATGTTCAGTCCACTGTAGAAGCCGAAGTGAGAGCACATTTGAAAGTGCACCCAAGTAGACAACACATATTAGTGGTTAAGGCAACGACCTTGTGGAGATGTTGATGAAGATCATTCCATGTTGTTAACGTTGAGAGAATTCATCGAAAGAATGATACATGAAAAATAATTTAATATAAACTTGCACACATCACGTGCAAAACAGACTTAAAGAAATTGGCGGCACCCTTCCAGTCCCAGCGTCTGGAAGGGATTTATTATACCAGCACCTACGTGGTGCTGGTGTGGCACATAAAGGCCCCGATTTCCATGCCAAATCAGCTGGGTATTCTTTAATAAATGCCAAAAAAAAGGGACTGAATTGTAATAAAAATAAAGAGTGTAAAAGGGAAAAAAACGTTGGGCATATGCAGGCGATTCATTCTGAAGAAGAAGACTTAGTTTTTTTTTTCTTATCTCCCATCTCCCATCGCGCGCGGTGAAGAAGTTAGCCAGAAAAAAAAAAATTCGCCGGAAAAATCGGCCGCGATTCATTTCATGATGTTGAGAACCTTCTTAAACTTTTCGAGAGAGAAGAAGGCGGATGAGAACTTTTACTATACATTTACTACAGATAAGAAAGGGGTTTTTGAACAATGTTTTTGGATGATTCAGCTTCACGTAGTGTATATGCTTATTTTGGCGATGTTAGTATTTGGCACAACCTACAACACCAACCGATATGATTTGAAGTTGGCACCTTTTGTTGGCGTGAATAATCATGGTCAAACAGTATTGTTTGGGTGTGGATTTTTGAGTAATGAGAATACAGAATCATTTAGTTGGCTGTTCTCACAATTTCTACAAGCGATGCCCGAGGGATCCATCCCTAAGGTGATTATAACTGACCAAGATCAAGCAATTAGAGGGGCAATTTGCAAAGTATGTCCCCCCTCTGTTCATCGTTTGTGTTTGTGGCATATCACAAATAAATTCTCCGAGAAGTTGGGTCCAAAATTATATGCGGATCATCATGATTCCCTCAACAAGGTTGTTTACGACTTCGAGACACCCGAAGAGTTTGAGAGGAAATGGGAGACATTGATGACCACCACTCATTTAGGAGGTAATGATTGGTTGGGCAACATGTACGGTATTCAGGATCGTTGGGTACCTACATATGTGAAGGACTTTTTTGCAGCCGGAATGTCGAGCAGTCAGAGGGTCGAGGGTCATCATTCATTCCTCAAGACATATGTGTTGAGAAAGAATGCACTTGTAGACTTCTTTGTCCATTTCCAGATAGCATTAGCTCACAAAAGGGAACAAGAGATGAAAGCGGACCATATTGATAAAAGCGAGGTGCCAATTCTTTTAACACCATTTCCAATGGAAGAGCAAATGAGAAATATCTACACAAAAGAAATCTTTTTGCTCTTTCAGGTTGAATTGAAAGAAAGTGTGTTATATGATCCCTCAAAAACATCTTCCACTGTTGATAGAAAGTTTACGAAGTAAACAGGTGTAATGTAGTCTCAAATGCTCGTAGGCTGGTCACTTGGTTACTTGAATCTAATTTCATGATATGTCGTTGCAAGCTTTTTCAGTTTAGTGGATATCCTTGTCGCCACATTCTGTGTTTGATGCAGAAAAAGAGAATTAGGGAGTTGTGTGATGATTACATTCTTCCCGGATGGACCCAAAAAGCACGATTAATCCCAGTATTTGATGAGACGCCCCATTCTGTGTGTTCTTTTTTTACTCCAGTTATGGTGCTATTCTCTGTGTGTTATATTTTTTTTTACTCCAGTTATGGTGCTATCTTTTTAACTCCAGTTAAGGTTCACAGAAGACTTTTTCATTAAGAAGGCTTTTCTTTTTTGGCCTTGTTATCAAAGCTGGTATCAAGACTTCTGAATATAACACACCATAATCAAATGTTTGGTAATGTTTACAAGTCACTCGTTATCTAAAAAAAAAACCACGATCATTGATAGCAAAGACAACACAACTTCAACATAAATAATTTAAATACAACACAGTTCTCGTCTAAAGTATGAAGCAACAACCACGATCATTGATAGCACGTCGTAACTGGACGATTTCATCAGCAACACGAGCCACTTGTCAGACCAATTCATCATCTCCTCGACTCATCCCCTCATGTCGGTCATCACTCGAAATTCCAGAAGCACGCACAAATGTATCACCACAACGCTCGATATTGATTCCCTCATAACCGCGGAGCTCATCACTCCAAATAAATCTACCACATATTTTTTGGCCCTGCTACAATAGTACACAAGCAAACAATAAGTTAAACAAACTGGATGTCGTTCAACAAAAATAATGAAGATATTTAAAATTCATCAAATTCATCAAAAAATTGTAAATTCTGAAGAAGAAAATTCCGAGCATAACGTTCACAGATAATCGAGCATCGCATTTCGAGCATCACATCCACGCATAATCGAGCATAAATATCAAGCAGATAATCGAGCAGTACATTTATTAAAAAAAATGATGGGAGATGAGATGGGAGTAAATAATCGAGCAGTACCTTTCCTAACAAAAATGAATCGCAGCAGCCTTCTTCTTCAGAAATTAATCGCGGCCGATTTTTTCCGGCGAATTTTTTTTTTCTGGCTACCTTCTTCACCGCGGGCGATGGGAGAAAAAAAAAACCTTAGCCTTCTTCTTCTTCAGAAATGAATCGCGGTCGATTTTTCCGGCGAATTTTTTTTTCTGGCTAACTTCTTCACCGCGGGCGATGGGAGATGGGAGATAAGAAAAAAAAACCTAGGTCTTCTTCTTCAGAATGAATCGCCCGCATATGTCCAGCGTTCTTTTTTTCCCTTTTACACTCTTTATTTTTATTACAATTCAGTCCCTTTTTTTTGGCATTTATTAAAGAATACCCAGCTGATTTGGCATGGAAATCGGGCCCCTTATGTGCCACACCAGTGCCACGTAGGCGCTGGTATAATAAATCCCTTCCCGACGCTGGGACTGGAAGGGTGCCGAAGAAATTGGTTTGAGATAACATTTGATTCCATATATTTTATAGCAAAATTTGTGCCAAAAAAATACCAGCACCAAGAGAACAAATTTGTCCCTAGCAACATCATACATGTAGGCAATGTATTTTAGAATAGAAAACAGGCAATGTATACTCTTTAATTTCACATATATCTCAGACACTAAAGAGGGGTAGAAGTTCGAATGATTGATGACATAAATATAGACCGTTTGGTTATAGAAGTAGATGTCAATAATCTTTAAAGTTTGAATATATATATATATAAGTTTAGCCGACGATTGTTAAATGTCGTCGGCTAAACCTCTAATCCTTAGCCGACGACTATTGTTAAATGTCGTCGGCTAAAGTTTTTTTAAAAAAAAAGTAATATACTTTAAATGACATTTAACGGTAGTAATTTCGCTAAAATATTTTTTTTAAAAAAATAATATACTTTAGCCGACGACTGTTGTAAAGGTTGTCGGCTAAAACCTAATATAAAAAAAATTAATTCAGATTTTGGGATCCCAAAACCTGTTTTTTGCACCTGTAATTTTTATACACCAGCTCCCATTATCAACAACAATCAACGCACAACACATTCAACTAAAACCATCAATAATATGCCCAACATTATATGCAACACAACGCACAACACATTCAAGAACATAAATTTCATCAACATACTAGTAGTATCAACAAAATCACTTACATAATTTTAACACAAATATGAATATACAAGAGTCCTACAACAACACAACTACAATCCACTACCAAAATCATTCAAGTATTTAAAGATAGATGAAGATCACTACCGCCCTGCCTGTCGTTGTCCCGAGGCTGTGAAGATGGGGGAGGATCTGTAAATTGAAGAACTCCCTCCCGTATCCAGAGTCGTTGACTTTTTTCTTACAAAATCCGGTTAACTTAGTGATTTTATCCATTACCCTGTACACAATACACCAACAATTTATAAAACAACACTTGAAATAAATAACACAATACACCAACAATACATATAAGTCAACACAATACACCAATTAATAAATTAGAGAAAAAATACACCAACAATACATACAATTCAACACAAATACATAATACATATACAATACACCAATTCAACAGCAACAAAAATACACCAATTCAACACAATACACCAATTAATAACACAACATACCAACAATACATACAATTCAACACAATATACCAATTAATAAATTAGAGAAAAAAATACACCAACAAAATCGGACTAAAATCGGGCAAAAAAATAAAATCTACCTGGGCGACGGATAGCGGCGGACGGCGGACTGGCGGCAGACTGACGTGCGGCGGACTGATGAAATTATGAGGTGAAATAAAAATATACAATACACCAATTCAACATCAATAAAAATACCCCAATTCAACACAATACATCAATTAATAACACAATACACTAACAATACATACAATTCAACACAATACACCAATTAATAACACAATACACCAACAATACATCAAACAAATACAATAAATTCATCAAACAAATGAAAACTAAATAAAACACAAAATTCTAAAAATTAAATAAAATCTAACCTAATAAACTAAAAAATAATAAAAACTACATGAAAAACAACATAATTACAGATAAAATTAATACACTAAAAATGCACAAAAAAAAAAAAAACGGGTTACCTATGCGGCGGTCGGGCGGCGGGCGGACGATCGAGCGGCGGGCGGCGGGCGGGGGCGGTCGGACGGCGGGCGGGTGGTCGGGCGGTGGTGTTCCGACGGGTGGGTGCCGGGCGGTCTGGTGTCGTCGGATGGGTGACGGGTGGGTGGGGGAAGAAAAAAGAAGAAAAGGAAGAAGAAAGAATAGAAGAAGGTATATATATTTAGAGGTTTAGCCGACGACTAGATCTATCTCGTCGGCTAAACCCCAATTTTTTTTTTTTGGAAAAGGGTTTAGCCGACGACTTTGCTGGAAGTCGTTGGCTAAACCCCGATTTTGTTTTAATTATTATTATCATTAATATTATGTTAATGTTTTGATTATTATTATTACTATTTTTTTTGTTTCCAAAAAAGCAAAAACAATCATTATATATAACGTATGAAAATAAACATCTATTAAATTTATGGATCATAGTCTGAGTCACTACAGTCTGTCTCATTTTCTGAGTTGATATCCGGCAACATATGTCTCACGTCGTCCACATTATAACTGAGGACGATATATAATTTTAAATTGGAGGTTTAGCCGACGACTTGATCTGGGTCGTCGGCTAAAGTGTTAAACTTTAGCCGACGACTACGTTGTAGTTTAGCCGACGACCTGGACAAAAGTTGTCAGCTAAAGTCCAAAATTTAGCCGACGACAATTAAAAGTCGTCGGCCGTTTTTTTAAGTGTAGTCGGCTAAAGTCATTTTTTTGGTAGTGAATAAACAAAACTCACCAAAACCTTTTGTATGAATCAGAATGCTTTGGAACACTGAGAATAGAGGCGAATACCCGAGCTGTTGGATATATACAGAAACATAATTATAAAAAGAAACAAGTGAAATAAGTAAAAAACAGTAAAGAACAACACACAAATAAATAGACTCATACAAATAAAATGAAGTTCCACAACAATCATTTAAATAAGTGCCATCTTTCAATAATAATTAAAGAAGGGGGGCCTAACAGCAGAATAAAAAAATATAGCAGTCAGATTAACAAGCCTGGGAGAAGGAAAAAGGGTAAATCCATAGAACAAAAATCAATTGCTGCGAGGACCCTGAAAAAAAAAAAAGGGGTGAGAAATGAAAATTCGAAGAACAATATGAAGAAAGTAATTAGGAATCTCACATTGAACAATACGGAGAGAAGCGGTAGAAGAACTCGTGGAGAAGAGGGAGACAGGTAGGCTGGAGTTCTTATGTGGTGTCGGAGAAATCAAAGAGGAATGGAGTCGGGATACATGAAGAATGCATGTTGGCGAAGAAAGAGGTTGATGAAGTATAGAGGCCCGGTGAGAGAAAAATGGAAGAGAATAGAAAAGGAAAAAAGCGTGATGGACTGGGAAACATGAATTCGACCATCACCTACATACCTTCTTTTAGAGTAGTAGGAAATAAGGGAATGGGGAGGGTCGGTGGTCCAGTGGTAGGACGCCTACTCCCAAGACACTCTTTTGGGAGAGGTCTTGGGTTCTAACCCCACCAAGGAGGTGAAAGAGAAAGTTTTTCTCTTTATGATACTTAGCTCTCCGGGCTAGCTCGAGCGACCGCTAATCAATATTTAATCTCGCGTCAATGCACGGTGGAGTATTTTCTTCTTAACCCGGAGGTCTTGACTAATCAGTGGTTGTTCTCCCGTAATCGGCTTTTAACTCGGCGCGCTCTTAAGAGCCTTCTCTTGCGCAGTGTCTGAAAAGACATTGGGAACCCTGGAATTGCTCGAGCGACTCGCGATTTACTTCTCTCAATGGGTTAGGAGTAGGTTCATCGAGGGACTAAGATTAGTTCGGCTAAACTGGGATCACCTAGTTATCAAAAAAAAAAAAAAAGGAAATAAGGGACTCGTCTCCAAAGTTTATAAATAGTTGAGCCATCACTGAAATATCCAAATTTTGACAAAGTAAATTTAGATCCAAAGTAGAAGTTGATAATATTTTTAAATATATATATTGAAAAATTTAGGGACTAAAATTAATATTTTGTAAATATTTTTGGAATTGTTTATAGGAAATATAACTAGTAGTATCATTTTGCAATTACCGTGTAATTTTTGGATTCCCGGCATCCAATTCCGCTCGACTGAAAATGAAGGCCCCGAGCATTCAAAGCTGCTCGATTGAGAATGAAGGCGGCGTTGCGTGAAAATTGTTTATAAAATTTAGGAACTGTTGTAATTAATGTATTTATTAATGAATGACCTTTATACCCCTGAAACCCTAGATGTATACCTATAAATAAAGGGCTTTGGCCCTCATAAGAACACACACATTATTCTTCTTCTCTTTCAATTTCTCTCTTTTTCTCTCATGTTTATAACACGTTATCAGCACGATATTCTACAAGTAATTTTCTTTTTTCTCTCCGATTTTCGAAATCCAAAAAAAAAAAAAAAAAAAACGCAAGCAACTTTTCTGCACTGCGAGATCGTGCTAAAATCGCGATTCCCGCTTTGTTAACCGTCGGATCAGCATGAAATTTTTACAGTATCTTCCTGACAAACAGATCTACAAATTCAACGGTGGAGATCGGATTCTAAAACGTATTGCATGCATAAAAAAAAAGTCCGAATAAAAATAGTCTTTTTTTTTATATTGGTGAAAGGTATTAATTCTATTTACTCCTTCAAAAACTTTCTTGCATATGATGATTTTGAGGAAAAATATATTATATTTAGTTATTAAATTTTATATTTTTGTGTGCATCATATATAAATAATATATATGATGACCTCAAAATTTATTATCAAATCATATTCCTCTTTGTTTCCGGAAGAAACACGATTCAACAATACTTGATAATCCAGAAGATTATTAAGATAAAAGATTTGTTGTAGTCCTTGAAGAAGGACAACGTTATCTCGTCATATTCTAGTTGAATATGATGTGTTCATGAAGAACACTATGAGATCTAATAATTTGTGCAATTCCTAATGAAAAATACAAAATAATAATCCTGAAGAATATTGTAAGTGCTCTTGAAGAAGCAACTATTTTAGTTTAGTTATTTCGAGTCTTGATTAATTCTCGTACTATTTTTTTCCCTTTGTATATTCAATTATGGATCTTAAAATTATTGCTCCCGAAGTAGCACAATTAATTGTAATATTCTTGAAGAATACTACTATTCTAAATGAATAATTATTATTTATATATGAATTATGTGATGATACAATATTCCTGAAGAATATTGATTTGTTATTTATAAATATAATAGCATAATTAAATCATTATGCCCTTGATGTAGCATGATATTATCCCTGAAGAAAAATATAACTTATATCTCAAATAAAAAATATTAATATGATTTGAGAATATTCTCAATAGAGATTGTACAAAATATGTATACTCCACAATCATAATCCGACTGTGCTCCAATGATAGCAAGATTAGTAAGTGGTCGAATATTCCTATCAAGTTGTTCCCGGAAGTGAACAATATTAAATTAAAAACTTCAATATTACATGGCTCAAATTTTATCACCCGAAGTAGATAAAATTTAGAGTTTATCCTTGTAGGAGATAATTATTTATAAATTTATCTCGTGGAGTTGATATATCAACGTTTAATGATAAGGACACGAAAATGATAATCTTAAGATTATATGTCAATATATAATCTTATATATTGTATAGTTTAATATTTGATTATCTCTTATGATATATTGTGAGTTTTTATCAATATAAGATATGATGTCATACCTGGAGTATGATTTGAATTGATCGTTGCTATATAATTAGTGATAAAATGGTCAAATATCCTGAAGATATTTGTATCATTCAAATTCTTGGCTTAGCTTGTTTCTTCTTTTTGTGAATAGAATGCCAAGTTATTGGGATTAAATAGTGGTCATAATTTATTGTCTCATCAAAGTGCAAATATGCATGATATCTTTAGAATGATACTTTTCGTATGAAAAAAAAAGGTAGTGCTAAATTTATTGACAGTTCATGAAGAACCACTAAATTTCTTCCTACATGGTCGAAGATTTTGCACTATTATCTTCTAAGTATCGATAAATCTATGGATTTCTAAACTATCGCTTGAAATATGTATGATTCCGCGATAACAAGTGAGACAAATGACATATACAATTTACAAGAAAAGAAATTGGTATTAGAAAAAATATCAATGTAAATAATATTCACCACTTATTAAACCAGAAGTCCATTAATCCCAATACTTTCAATATTTACATGTTCAAATTTACGTGTTTGGTGTTAAAGTCTATTTATATCATTTATATATATGATCTAACTATATGTTTATTTATGATATGTTTCCCGAAGCTATATTAATACAAATTCACACATATTGTATGATAAATATCACAAATTACTAGTAAATATCATGAAGTACTTTTATACACTTAAAATTATATTATTTTTAGTTGACCAATTTTCATCAACGTCTTATAAATGTTGGATTAATTGCATAATAATTATTGCACTTTCTTATGGAAGAAGAGTAATAATGATAGTTATTATATATTATATTGATGATGATACTTGTATCATTGATATAAAATTATTTGTAATGATTCTTTTAATACATTACATTAATATATTTTCATGGTTTCCTAAAGAAACATGAATTTATAATTTTAATAATCCAGAAGATTATTAAAAAGAAATTATTGATGTTCTTGATAAAGCACAACGATATATAGTCATATTTTTATGATAGTATTTATGATAAACACATCAATTAAAGTTAATATTCTTGAAGAATATTAAACAAAAAAAAAGGCATTATTTTGAATATTTTCTATATGGCCTTGTGTTATTGAATTGCTTCTATTATCACCACATTGATATAAATTGTTGCTCATGGCGTAGCACAATTAATACTTTTAATTAATATTTACATACTCTTTAGAGTAATTTATATTTTGGGTGTTATATGCTTATAAATTGTTGCTCCCAAGGTAGCATAATTGATACTTTTGAAAAATATCACATACTCTTGATGAGTACTTCATATTTTCGGTAATATATGCTTATCTTTGATTTAAATTGTTGCTCCTGAGTTAGCACAATTAATATTCTTGAAGAAAAACACATGCTCGTGGTGAGCAACTTACATTTGAAGTTGCATGTATTTATTTCAAATGAAAAATACATAACTTTATGTCATATTGATTTGTTCAATTTCTACTAGAGGAATGGAAAGACAATCCCCGAAGGATTGGTATAATTTCATATGGCAATATTCTTATTGTCGGTCTAAAAGGAGTTTTATTCAATGAGTATCGAATTAATTATAAGCGATATAATATTTTATCCAATGATCATGTTGCGATGAATTTCAAATTCAAGTATCCATATCAAAGGCGCAATATTTGGGTCACGCCCTCTGTTATTAGTGCACCTCCTGAAGAGGATTGTTTTTATAATCCAATTCCAACTATCTCCGACATTAGGGGGAGATATAAAATATAAATAAGAGAAAGTCGGAAAATTCTCGTTAAGTTGGATATTTAAATTTACGCACTATGAACTCGAAGTTCAACAAGTTATTGATTGCCAAAGGAGTGATGAAATCTCATATACCAGTTGTATATGTACCATAAAGAATTAAAGTCGAATGTGAACGAAATATATTTGTCGATACTCCTCGACGCCAGAAGCGTGAGAGACGCATTCTTTATTGGTATTAAAGATAAAATCCGCGGAATACAAATCGATTAAACTATAACATCACTTCAAAAACCTCCTGAAGAGGATCGTCCCGAAGATGAGAATCTCAATACCTTAAATTTGCACGTGCACTAAATAATTACAGTATTAGATTATGGGACGACCAAATCAAATGTTATGGGAAATGTTGAATATTTGATTTTGTTGAAGTTGTCATTGACTTTGTGAATATGGGAGAATTGTTTATAAGAATGATAGTTGTCGACAACACTTTGTGTCTCAACAATTGCTCGTGGAGTGCCTGAAGCACTAAATAAAATATAAGCAATTGAGACAAAGCTTAACTCGCAAAATAAAATAAAGTGGTGAAAGATAAGCGAGATGAGCATATCAAGGGTTTAAGCGCATACCCAAAACATATTCTCCCGTTGGCACTAAATTTCGTCATTTAATATACATATGACAATTATTATAAATATAGATATTCAATTCGTGATGTCATCACCACATTTTTCTATGGGTCATTGGACGCGAATATCTATATGAAAGTCCCTAACGGACTTGAGGTTCCTAAAGTAATAGGAACAGGAAATTCGCAACATGTACTATTTTGAGTTATAAATATTTATATATTTTAAAATAGTCTGGTGGATCAACCGACTAAGTGAATTCCTCCTGAAGAGGATATATGTGAATTATTTGAACTCGTGTCTAAATACAAGTTCAAAATGAAAAACTTAGATAAAACTAAGTATTAGTATTATCTCGACTTGTAGATCGAGCATATATGATGGAAAGTTTTTATCCATTTAGCTACCTAAAGGTTGTCTTACCACTTGAAGTGGATACCGACTCATATAGATCTCAAGAAAATAACAAAGATATAAGAGGACCAGAAGTTCCGTACTTGTATGCTATTGAAGCATTACATTATCAGGCCTGATATACAATTTGAAGTTAACATGCTAGCAAAATTTAATATTTCTCCAGGAAGGAGAATGTGGAATGGTGTTAACCATATTGGTTTATTACATGGAAGAGATCGAGATTTGATATTGGTGGCTATTAGGGATTATGATCTCATATTTGTTCTCATACTGCCTATTTATTATGATGATAAATATTCTCCATTTATGTGTTGCATATAATGTTTGGGCAAGTAAGATGAAATTTATTTCCACACGAGCTTCAAAAGAGCAATAATAATCTAGCAGGTTTATTCACTAAATCTCTCCATGTCTGAAAATTATATTCATGGTATTGGAGTGCAAGATTGTTATCTTGAGGGGGAGAAGTGATAACTTTTAAATCAGTTTGAAGATTATGTAGACCCTGAAGGTCAAAAGGTCCTGAAGACCAAATGGTTGTACTCTTTTTCCCTTTCTAAGTTTTTTCCCACCAGGTTTTCTTAGTTAAGGTTTTTAACGAGGCAACCAATGCAACACATGAGCAAATTTTTACTATGTACTCTTTTTCTCTATCGGTTTTTTCCCACAGGGTTTTTCCGAAGGAGTTGATGAGGCATGAACATCATAATATTCAAGAGGAAATATTGTATGAAGACGATGTCACTTGTATCTCAATAGTAGATACATCAAAAATTCACTTAAGTGATTAGTCGGCGAACTTATTCACAAAGGTGTTGCCGACATCAACATTCAGAAGACTAGTACACAAGATCGGAATGCGTCAACTCAAAGATCTTATGTAATCGATTTCAGGGGGAGTAGCTGTACTCTTTTTCCTTCGATCGGGTTTTTTTCCCACTGGGTTTTCCCGACAAGGTTTTAATGAGGCAGCATGTATTAAAGGTCATTCAAGGGGGAGTGTTGTAATTAATGTATTTATTAATGAATGACCTTTATACCCCTGAAACCCTAGATGTGTACCTATAAATAAAGGGCTTTGGCCCTCATAAGAACACACACATTATTCTTCTTCTCTTTCAATTTCTCTCTTTTTCTCTCATGTTTATAACAGGAACCAAATTATAATTTCCAGAGATGTCCAACTTCGAAACTGGAGCTACTACTTGCCATATTTTGACGACTTTAGTTTGTTCAAAATTATATCTTGCAAAGTTTCGATATGTATTATTAGTAAAATAAAAGGACCAAAATGAAATTTTCTGAAGTTATCTTGCAAAATCCCCACTGATACGTAACAACCAGTGTTTTAAATAGCGCAGCGTTGATGTGTAGCGTTTTTGTCCTGATAGCGCGTAGCGCAAATAGCGTAGCGTATAGAGCAAGTTTAGCGTTCCTACTATTTTATATAAAAAATAAAATAATCTATATAATATATAATTCTTTGTCATAAGTTAATATAAATCAAGTTAAAATTATAACTAGTAACACTTAAAATAAGAATATATGAAAATAAATGTATAAATATCATATTAGTTTAGCTACAATCCACCGTTTTTTTAATGAACTCATCAACAAGTTTTCCTATCGGTTATTTATCATTATCTTTGGCACTACATATATCTAAGAATTATTAAAAAACTATATTTTGTAACAAATTTAATAGAACTTTATAGTTTATATAGATATAAAAGTAATAAAATAATAATTAAAAAAATATTTGTAATTAAAATAAAAATATATAATTAAAATAAAAAATATGATAAAAATTAAAATTTCTCAAATAGCCTACGCTATTTACGCTATAGCTCAAATAGCCTACGCTATTTGCGCTATTTGGATAGAAAAATGTGCCACGTCATCAAAAAGCCTACGTTATTTATTCAAAACGCTATTTTGGATGCGCTACGTAGCGCTACAGTCAATTTTTGCGCTATAGCTCGCTATAGCCTACGCTACGAAACGCTATTTAAAATAGTGGTAACAACTAAAATAGTAACTTTGGACCGTTAATTATATCGGAATATATTAATAGTCGCGTCAAATCCTCAATTTAAACCTTATGATCATTAATCTTAGTACTGTTCACTAAATAATTCATTAACCATATTTAATCTTTGCAGATTAGGATCATACTTTATCTATTCTCTTAAAATTGCAATGGTTGGTTCTGTTTCTTAAAAGACGGTAAATAGAGTCAATCAATTGTATTCATAACAATGATAGAGGGGCCTTTATATAGGCATTACAATGAGAGTCCTTCCATACATAGCATTCCTAGATAAGGTAAGACATCTAATAGGATCCTACTACCTCTAGAAGGATGTAGAACCTTCCATCTATGTATCTACAACCAGTATTAGGTAAGACACATCACATGAATAATAATTCCCGGAACACCCCCCTGTGTCGAGCACTAATACAACAATGGTGCAGAAGATGTTGCCTTCGTAAGAACCTATTCCAAGCCAAAACAAAAACCCATGAGAAAAATAAAGGCTTGATGAGGAAAAGATTGCAACACACAACATAAGATGTCATGTATACTCTTCCTGATGTATACATAATGACTCCCCCTGATGAGTACCTCGAATCATAGGATTCAGATGCCAAGTTGCCCTCACAACTATACCAAGAAAAAACCCAGTGGGAAAAATACCTCTTGGTCTAAGTTGAACAGAAGTACAACGCATCATTGTATGGATGTTCTCATAGGTCGCCTCGTTAAAAACTTTATCAAGTGAAAACCCAATAGAAAAAAAACAAACCTTGGTCTAAGGAAAAAAAGAGCGCGACACATCCAAAGTACAGAGTCGCTAAAGACTTATCAAGTTTTCTAAAGTCTTGACTTCCATGCACTAAATCAGTCATAACTTCTTCGATTCAATAGGTATCAACGAAACTGTAAGAACTTATGAAAACTAGACACCATAGCTTTTCATTCACATACAGTACATAACCTAAATCGACCTGAGCAGATCACAAAGCTCTATCGAAGTTGACTCAGCAAATTACCGGACATATCCTGTCCTACTTTGCAATAATAGTCATATGTCACTCAGCATGATGGATGTGATCAAATGGTTGGTTTTCTTGGAAAGTAGACACAAGCCTTTCCAATGGTACCAATTTCACCATTTTCCAACAGGTGAGCTGCCCTGTAGGTCATATGGGAGATAGACCAATACATTCTGGGCAAATTCGGGTATCGATTTTCAAGTGTCCTTTTATCGAGATAGAGCGAGCTTCAAGCTTCTTGTCAATCACAAACATTGTGTGAGCGCATCTTCGGCCATCATCACAGTGGCTTTACCGGATTATTACGAATGAGTACATCGAGTCAAACATGAGTACATAATATCGTACTTTTCTCTTAAGACTGCATCATCACTTAAGTGAGCAAAGTCTTATTATGACTTCGACTAGTCATTGGGAATCATATAGGCATTACTTTATCGTCTCTTAGGGAAACCATCCCTTAAATTGCCTTAAGCCGGTTGATGAATACGAATCATCAAGTGTCCCCAAGATCCTTTCATTCTTAACTTTGATTTAGCGGAATCTCATAGTCTCACAAGAGTACATCACTATAAACTCTTAGTTTTACACGCAAAAGCTTCATATCTCTTCCAAATCAAGTATATACTTAGTATGCATTCCCGACAATCACTTGTCATCGCGCTCCGTGGTCAGGAGCCACTTGATTTAAGTCTGATCCACCACGAATCCTTTTTATCACTTAACTTAGTTTCCCACTAAGATAAGATTTTAACCACAAGCTGCAGGTCAGTTTTTGGGAAACTATCTAATTGAAAAGATAGTGGATGTTATAACATCCATTACGATAGCACAACTAAGTTTTGTGTCATCGTAGTCGATTCCAGTACGTTCATGAGAAACCTCGCGCCATGAGGTGAGTTTAACTCCTTCTCTCACGCGCCTTAACAAAGTATACATATAGATCTTATCTTTGCAGTGTCGGCACCACTTCAACAAAGGGCTATCACTTTGTTCATACTGAAGTCGCATATATTTCCATTTTAGGCCAATGCTACAACATTGTAGGTTTTCAATGAAGTATGGTTCGATTTAACTCACATTCCACGTCCTCATGTACTGCCTTTATTCATAGAGTACTCTTTATGGATTGACATTCATTGAGGCGTCCCCCAATGATGACTGTAATCCAGAATCACATGAGACGGATGAGTTCATTTGATCATATGATCAAGTTTCATGTACCAAACTCGCATACATTCTTAGCGAGAGTATTTATCGAACCAAGTGGCATCCCAATACTCTATGAGATCCACGGCCTAGTAACACCATCTTATCACAATTTGTGGTGTTAACATATCACCATTCATAGGTGACGAATGTCCATGACCGGACACAATCTTTGCAGACATGGTTGCAGCATGTGTTTAATCTCATCACTTTAGGGAACTTGGTGAGGCACAGTAGGGACAAACTACGACAATTTTAAGTCGTTCTACTCGAACATGATCGTTCGCATCTCCCCCTAACGACGGGAAGATTGGCTCATCAAAGTGACTTACAAGATCGTCTGCCAAGGTATATTTTAAGCGGGCTATGAGTGAAAGCGCATGTCATATTCATCATTTATAACCCATCATAATGTGTTGTGGTGACGCACTTTGGCACATGAACATGTCGACGATAAAGGTTTTCATTGTTAACACAATCCAGTTAACAAAATGCATATGGTTACACTTGTAACTAAGCATTTGAATGATGATAGGTATAGGTGAATATGATATATTGACCTATGCTACATAACCGTAGCTACTGGTCTTAAGAATCCAACAAAACCGCCACCATACACCACCGAGATCGAACATAAAGAAACGATTGAACCGATGATAGACCGTTGGTTTTATCGAACCTCTAGTGCTTTCTTGAAGAGTTCACTCCCTTAACCAGCACCAAACACCTCAAAATTTCGTGAGCATGTATAAGCGGGTGTTTAGGATTCCAAAACCATCAACCTTGTGGTCAAAAACCGGCCGAAATGACATCGAACTGGTCGTTGGGACAGCTGGTGGTATGTGAAAACTTTATTTAAGTGGTTCACCTCCTTCCAAGTCTCCAAATAGCACCATAATTTGTGAGAAGGCAGCCTTGGATGTGAGGAAGTACTCGTAAAAATTTCACTTGAAGACTTGGTCTAATAGTGGGTGAACCGACCTTTACAATGACTGGTCCGCAAGTTGGACAACCATAAAACTCAGGTTTCATCAACTTATCAATCATTGTCAAAGGAACCACATAACATATAAATGTTATCACTTGAGTACGACCATTTGTGAACACCATCATAGCATCATAAGCCACCCAGGCTAATACTTATGATCATGTATGTATCAGGATTCGGTGAAAATGGAGGACTCAGCACCATGCTTATGCGAGTCGCTACATTATTCTCTTTCGCATAAGAGGGTGTCATCTCCTAATTGTAACACCCCCAATCCACTCAGGGATATTACACGCCGTAGACCCTCTCCTCGAGGATCTACCAGGCTGATAACTAAAATCAAACATCTAAACATCGCCTTTAAGGCTAAAATGACTCAGTAGACCGACTTGGTCTTTCAATAATAACATACAATTCATTCCCAAACACATACCCACGCAGGGGTCAAAATAAAATAAACTCCCGTACAACGGGGAAAAGATACCGCAGCGGAAAAGAAAATACAACTGGACCAATACGACATCAACGGAACCTCGTGTGATTAGTATCGTTCATCTTTCATCATCCTTCGTGCCGACCCTGTGCTATGCTCCAAAACCTGAATGCAAAAATAGACATCCACCCCCCGAATACTCGGGGGTTAGCAAAACTCCACTGTTTTGCTAGTGCAAATACAAGTGCAAAAATACGAGCCATACAATACAAGTTCCAAGAACAATAATAATCAGGAATCCTCAAAGATCCAAACGTAAAGAAAAGTACTTCCCGAGGCAAGAGTTTTGGGTAAACATTTCCAAAACCGAAAGATCGCAAATAAGGGAAACAATTTACAAAACAGTTTAAAATGCCATCGAGAGTTTTAATAGAAAGCAATTTAGGATTATAAAATCCTTCTCTTTCCAAAAATTCAATAGGGTCACAGCCCAAAGGTTTTGTTTTCGCAAATAGGAAATCACCAACAATTTACGTGGTCGAGCCCAACATCACGTGTCCTCAACGGACGTAAAATCAACGAAACATAATCATGCACACGCATCGCCTAGGACCGGGACGACACCACCGACGTCCCACCCGTGGCCTCGAAGGACCCTCTCGAGCTGGCTAGCAAAACAAATCACACACATCTCACGGTTGGATCAATCGCTTGTTGCATCCTGGCCACATGATCGCATGCCATGTGCCACCGTAGATTATCTCAGGCTCTCACGGTTGGATCAATCACTTGTTGCATCCCGACCACATGATCACGTGCCATGTGTCACCGTAGACCTTCAACCGTATCCACACATTCACACAAATAACATATCACATCAAGGATATTCAAACAATTCACCCAGAGCATCAAACACTTAGCAAAACACCACGTCAAACCACAATGCACCGAAATGAAACAATATACGTCCACACGCAAATACCAGGTGAAACATCAACGCCAAACATATCCATAGAGTTCACATAATCATTCTCAAACCACACCATTCACAAAACACACGCGTTTTGAAAGCAAGCCTTTAACAAGGCTAAACCGAATCTTTTGAAAGCTCATTTCAAACAATCAAACAACCACATAAAGACGATCACCAATTATCATATTCACAAAACAAGAATTGTATGGACAAGGTACTTGCCTCGATACCACGAGCACGGAACCACGAACGAATACGGCTCAACCGAAGCTTCGGGCGCCCGATGCTAACGAAAAGGAATACGACAACGAACGGAGCGGAAGAATCAAGCACGACCGCGAGGAACCGACGAAAATGAACCTAACGATTCGAATAGCACAATCACAACCACTTCTAAACGATTACGGAAATGGAATACACCCGGAAACCCGCCTACGATTCATGTATATTCGCACAAAAAAATAACAACGAGGGCGGACCACAACCAAACCCTCTCGATTCCGTAAAAATCACGAAATATACCATGAATCCGTAGGGAAACTAAGAATACCAACAAGAATAATCATATTCATCATGAATCCATCAACGAAACGGAAAGAATCGGACAAAACCCCAAAATCCCCAATTATCCAAAAAGGTAGGGTTTCAAGAGATATTACCTTGAGTGATTCAAGTGTCAAGATCCGTAGAACACGCGTTAGATTGATTATCCGAGCCTCACAACCGAAAAGAAATGATGAAAATCGACCCCCGGATGAAGAACTCTCTCTCCCTCTATAACTCTCTCTCTCGCGACTCGGTGGAAATGGGAAAGAATGAGTGCTCACGCTCAAAACCACATTTATAGTGCAACACAGTGAGAACCTATCGGCCGCCTATCGGCCGACAGCTCAAATGATAGTCAGATTTAAATGCCGACAAGAGGGTCTATCGACCCCCTTATCTACCGAAAGGCTACCGGAAGTTCGAAGGTGAAGAAATTTACATATCGGCCGGCCTATCGGCCGATAGCCCAACCGATACCCATACGGAATGCCGGCGGAGAGTCTATCGGCCCCCTATCGGCCGAAAGGCTCCCCGGGAGTGCTCGGCCAAAATCGAAACGACCATAACTCTCTCGTCAGGACTCGATTGACTCACCGTTTGAACCATTGGAAAGCTAATTCGATGATCTATAATATTGCAAAGATTTATAATTTTGAGTCACCAAAAATTAATGATGATCTAACAAAGTCGAACTCATACTTAGAAAAGTCGTTTAGTAATCCTGAATTCAACAAAACGACACCGAAACCCGAACCTGAATACGAACCGAAGATACGGTTACGAAGTACTCACAAAGACGAATCTAAGAGCTAGTAGGACACACAATTCCGACCACCCGAAGGCTCGAAATTCGACAACGGAAGGTAATTACCCCAAACTTTGGGAAATTACGAAAATGGCCCAAATGCCCGAAAATCACCATACGTGATCGAATAACCAAACCGAAGTTCACAACACGTCTAACAAAGTTAAACGGACTTGCGGGAAACTCGAAACAGCAGTTTCGGTCGAGATTCTCAAGAATCGAACTCAAGTGCGGAAAAGTCGCTAAAAAGTACAGAACTCAACGAAACGACACCGAAACGAACTCGGATGTCAAAAAGTGTAGAATTAATTATTCTCAGAATGACGAAACGGACATGAGCGAGTCGTCAAAACAGACTTCCGCAAAAAAAATAATTAGGAAATCGAAAATTGCGGATATTACATTCTACCCTCCTTAAAAGAAGTTTCGTCCCGAAACTTAAAACAAGTAGGGAGAAGAAATATTCCGCCAGGAAAAACTCAACGAGATACACAAGAATGCGTAACTAACGCCCAACGGCGAAATGTTACAAACAACGCAAAGGAGTATACAGCGTGAAAACACGCTCCACGGCGACCAACACAACGTCGCCGTTAGGGATATAATAAAAACCAACAAGTGACAAACGTCATAATATAGCCAAGTCAATTATCCGACAATCACAAAACACAACGAACGAAAATCAATATGATTGACCCACCCAACGGTACATCAATCAAAACGCGAGTCAACCGCTGAACAACCACGAAATCCCACCGCCTAAGGGCTGGAAGATCGAAAACGAAACTAATTTCCCGAACTGAAGGGACTTACGAAGGAGCCTGAACGTTCAACAATCACGAAACGAGGACAAAAACCGAACAAACAAACGATCGAGACAACAAAAATCGAAGAATCATGTTCGAATCACGAAGAACGATAAAGTTCAAACAACAACTCCCAGGATGATCTGGTGAGAACTACAAGACATGCATTGCCGAAGATCCACAGGAAAGGGAATAGCGATTGAAAAGTCACAACGACAACGAGTTATTCCGAAATAACACCACACTCGTTCGATCAACAAAAGCAAGGAGCAGACAAGCTCGAAATGTCAACGAACATAAATGAGTCGACAGAGTCAAACACAAGAGTTCCAAAGCCTATACTCTTCTAATAAAAGAACTAGTTGATCCAGATGATGTAACTCCGATACAAGGTTCACAAGAATCGAATCGAACCCGAAAAGTAACATCGATAATCGATCGACCCACAACAAGATCACACTGCTCGGACGATGAAACCGAAATATAGAACAAGTTCATAAAGTACCAACGATCACGAGCGAATCGACAGATCGAGAAAGAGAAAATACGTAAGTCTAAAAACAACACGGGTACTACATTCGACCTCTTATAAAAGAAGGTCGCCCGCAACTCACAACAAAGAAATCAAGGTGACGACACAACAAGCAACCGACGTAAACATGCTTCAAAGGCCTCTCAAAGCCGATTCTCGATATCTCAGGTCAAGCGCGAACTCCGAAAGTCTCGGTAGCCAATTCACAAAATCAATTCGGTGTCCTCGAGTCCACACTTGAAATGTGTCATCGACGAGAAAGACAATTTACACGTGCATGCCCGGCACATCTCGATTGAAACGCCTCGGCTCGGCATACCGAAAATACAAATGCTAGATACAATGGGGCATAACGTCGCAAAACAACATAGCGGAGATGCCAACTCAAAGACAACAAGGAATCATAATACATATCATATACAACGATTATCATCGTAAAATAATACACACAAACACTTCAAGACGACGGTATCGTTCGGCGACCTCAACGGCCCGAACGATAACCAGCACATAATTACAACCATCATGAAACAATCATACATGTACACAAATGTACAACTCAAGCTTTAACAACCCACACTCGTGCGACAACACGCAAATCACCACGAGGTGATAACAAGAACACCGATTCACACCTCTCAGAGGGCTAGTACAACAAATGCGTGGCAACGACTCGACGTTCATGCCACCAATTCGATCACAATTCGGGTTAACACCGTAACGAAAGTTCGAAAACCCTACACGCATTTCCGGTCCGCAAACAGAATGATAGGTTTTAAAACGAAAACCACCTTTGAAGACAGTTTTGAAACACCAGTTTATCTTTAGTATCATTTTACAAAAAGTAGTACAAACACCATTATCGAGACTTTGAAAATCATCTAGCGTTTGAACAAAAATGAGGACACCTTTCCTTTAGTGAAAAACTTTCAAAAATATTCGACCCTTGGGTCTAAGCAATCGCATTTGAAAATATCTCAAAAATATTTTTGGTCCTCAACCGAAAATTTTTGAAATGAATTGCGCATTAGAAAACGCCTTGAAAACACCGCAAGAAAATAATTCGCTTTAAAAGTACGTCTCGAATTTTAATTTTCTAAGATACTCAAGGTTTTCAAAATAATTCAATGGGCTAGAATGCCCAAAAATTTCTGTAATTACAAGGAACAATATAGCGCCGTGGGTCCCGCACCGAACCCACCATGCTAAAAACCAATTACAAAAAAATGCCCAAAGGCCGATGACGGTAATATTTCAAAACTCACGAAGCCATTTAGAAAATAATAAATACCGTCATAAGAATTTCGCCAAAACGATCAAGGCCGTAATGCCAAAAACTCGGTTAAGGAATTGGTTTTCAAAATAAAAACTCAATCGGTAAAATACCAAAGCCATTACAAAAGAACTCACGCAATGGATAAAAGAAATAAAGTCAAACATGCACAAGACAAAGAACATCGCTCCTCATATGAACGAAAAATGGGAGTCAAATAATCACATATCACGAAATCAAAATCCATAAGAGGATTCCGTCAATTAACTCAGAATAATAAAATAGCTCGTGTCACACGAGGCACAACACAAAGAAGGGAGACTTACATACACAGTCGCACGAAGATGATGATCGCCCCACGATACTAATCACGACCAACAAACTCCTGACGACGCTGCGACACGACTTAGTCAGATAAAATCCGACGAGACAAAAAACTCGATAGACACCACTGACCCGACAGCCTAGGTCTCCACAACCTAAGCTCCGATACCATTTATGTAACACCCCCAATCCACTCAGGGATATTATACGCCGTAGACCCTCTCCTCGAGGATCTACCAGGCTGATAACTAAAATCAAACATCTAAACATCGCCTTTAAGGCTAAAATGACTCAGTAGACCGACTTGGTCTTTCAATAATAACATACAATTCATTCCCAAACACATACCCACGCAGGGGTCAAAATAAAATAAACTCCCGTACAACGGGGAAAAGATACCGCAGCGGAAAAGAAAATACAACTGGACCAATACGACATCAACGGAACCTCGTGTGATTAGTATCGTTCATCTTTCATCATCCTTCGTGCCGACTCGTGCTATGCTCCAAAACCCGAATGCAAAATAGACATCCACCCCGAATACTCGGGTTAGCAAACTCCACCGCTTTGCTAGTGCAAATACAAGTGCAAAAATACGAGCCATACAATACAAGTTCCAAGAACAATAATAATCAGAATCCTCAAAGATCCAAACGTAAAGAAAAGTACTTCCCGAGGCAAGAGTTTTGGGTAAACATTTCCAAAACCGAAAGATCGCAAATAAGGGAAACAATTTACAAAACAGTTTAAAATGCCATCGAGAGTTTTAATAGAAAGCAATTTAGGATTATAAAATCCTTCTCTTTCCAAAATTCAATAGGGTCACACCAAAGGTTTTGTTTTCGCAAATAGGAAATCACCAACAATTTACAGGTCGAGCCCAACATCACGTGTCCTCAACGGACGTAAAATCAACGAAACATAATCATGCACACGCATCGCCAGACCGGACGACACCACCGACGCCCCACCCGTGGCCTCGAAGGACCCTCTCGAGCCGGCTAGCAAAACAAATCACACACATCTCACGGTTGGATCAATCGCTTGTTGCATCTCGGCCACATGATCGCATGCCATGTGCCACCGTAGATTATCTCAGGCTCTCACGGTTGGATCAATCACTTGTTGCATCCTGACCACATGATCACGTGCCATGTGTCACCGTAGACCTTCAACCGTATCCACACATTCACACAAATAACATATCACATCAAGGATATTCAAACAATTCACCCAGAGCATCAAACACTTAGCAAAACACCACGTCAAACCACAATGCACCGAAATGAAACAATATACGTCCACACGCAAATACCAGGTGAAACATCAACGCCAAACATATCCATAGAGTTCACATAATCATTCTCAAACCACACCATTCACAAAACACACGCGTTTTGAAAGCAAGCCTTTAACAAGGCTAAACCGAATCTTTTGAAAGCTCATTTCAAACAATCAAACAACCACATAAAGACGATCACCAATTATCATATTCACAAAACAAGAATTGTATGGACAAGGTACTTGCCTCGATACCACGAGCACGGAACCACGAACGAATACGGCTCAACCGAAGCTTCTAACGCCCGATGCTAACGAAAAGGAATACGACAACGAACGGAACGGAAGAATCAAGCACGACCGCGAGGAACCGACGAAAATGAACCTAACGATTCGAATAGCACAATCACAACCACTTCTAAACGATTACGGAAATGGAATACACCCGGAAACCCGCCTACGATTCATGTATATTCGCACAAAAAAATAACAACGAGGGCGGACCACAACCAAACCCTCTCGATTCCGTAAAAATCACGAAATATACCATGAATCCGTAGGGAAACTAAGAATACCAACAAGAATAATCATATTCATCATGAATCCATCAACGAAACGGAAAGAATCGGACAAAACCCCAAAATCCCCAATTATCCAAAAAGGTAGGGTTTCAAGAGATATTACCTTGAGTGATTCAAGTGTCAAGATCCGTAGAACACGCGTTAGATTGATTATCCGAGCCTCACAACCGAAAAGAAATGATGAAAATCGACCCCCGGATGAAGAACTCTCTCTCCCTCTATAACTCTCTCTCTCGCGACTCGGTGGAAATGGGAAAGAATGAGCATTCACGCTCAAAACCACATTTATAGTGCAACACAATGAACCTATCGGCCGGCCTATCGGCCGATAAGCCCGATAGTCAGATTTAAATGCCGACAAGGGTCTATCGACCCCCTTATCTACCGAAAGGCTACCGGAAGTTCGAAGGTGAAGAAATTTACATATCGGCCGGCCTATCGGCCGATAGGCCAACCGATACCCATACGAATGCCGGCAGAGAGTCTATCGGCCCCTATCGGCCGAAAGGCTCCCGGGAGTGCTCGGCCAAAAGCTAAACGACCATAACTCTCTCGTCAGGACTCCGATTGACTCACCGTTTGAACCATTGGAAAGCTAATTCGATGATCTATAATATTGCAAAGATTTATAATTTTGAGTCACCAAAAATTAATGATGATCTAACAAAGTCGAACTCATACTTAGAAAAGTCGTTTAGTAATCCCGAATTCAACAAAAGCGACACCGAAAACCCGAACCTGAATACGAACCGAAGATACGGTTACGAAGTACTCACAAAGACGAATCTAAGAGCTAGTAGGACACACAATTCCGACCACCCGAAGGCTCGAAATTCGACAACGGAAGGTAATTACCCCAAACTTTGGGAAATTACGAAAATGGCCCAAATGCCCGAAAATCACCATACGTGATCGAATAACCAAACCGAAGTTCACAACACGTCTAACAAAGTTAAACGGACTTGCAGGAAACTCGAAACAGCAGTTTCGGTCGAGATTCTCAAGAATCGAACTCAAGTGCGGAAAAGTCGCTAAAAAGTACAGAACTCAACGAAACGACACCGAAACGAACTCGGATGTCAAAAAGTGTAGAATTAATTATTCTCAGAATGACGAAACGGACATGAGCGAGTCGTCAAAACAGACTTCCGCCGAAAAAAAAATAATTACCGGAAATCGAAAATTGCGGATATTACACTAATCGTGCCAAAGAATAGGCTTTAATCAATGAACATGGCTAAGAAGGATCATCAGGGGGTCTTTGGCGTCACACATGCTTATGAAAGCAAGACGCGAATGACATAAATATCATCATCATCCATGAGCCCTGCTCACGACTCCACCAACGCACTTTGGTGTCTTTGATCCAGCTAGCGTCTTTGTTCAAAGAAAAAATGATGTCCATGGGAATACCGTGGTATATGGATCATCAAACTATCTAGACTCCGGACTATTAAAGCCTAAATGTGTCAACGTCCCAATACATCTTCTGGTTACAAAAACCGATGCAAGCCGGACCATATTGACTCATGAATATTTTTTTTTTCACATATCCAATACAAGTGATGCATAAGATTTTATTTCTCACAAATCATAATGAGATTTTATGAGTGATACACTTTGGCATATGTATCATCGAGTCATAACATGGTTCAATTGTTACGGAACATATGTGACTAGAAAACACTATTCGACGTTCAACAACTTGAGCATTATACCACTCGTTGATTGTGATGACTTAGTCATCATAGTCACAATGAATTTATAAACCGAAATCCAAAAATATCGTGTTCCTTGAAAATAGCTTAATACGTACTCAATTGCGCTTGCAAACTTTTACAAACATGAGCATAGCGAACACTCTAACAACATAGAGATTTTATACCAGATACGATCAAAATGATCTATCATATTGAGTACATAACATGGCAAGGTTATATGCCTAAGGAGCAAAGTTACGAAACAAGCATGGTGTAAAACTACCATGCACACACTCGACCTTCTTATAAGGGTGCGTATTTTGGGCTTCCCCAAGGAAACTGTTTTTCAACATTCGAAAGATGATATTTTAGCGTACAATGCATACCAAAAATTGCATCATCTATGGCAAATTCGGACAAGAAAAGGTTGAAAAATATGTGTCATAAGACAACTTGCAAATTTAAGATGGGAACCAAGTTGGTTGGGACAAAGGTTAGCACAATAGCTGGGAATAAAATTTCGCGCAGCTTGACCTTTGTTCACTAAAACAGCGATAACTCCCTTGTTAGGAAGACTATGGACGAACGCTTAGATGTTCTGGAAACTAGACTTCCGTTCTTTCTATCCATATATTGTGCACCACACGGATCATTAAACTCAGATCACAGTGCATGTTTTAATTGTTTGCTTTAGTATTTCCCAAGTTTAGTGAGAAATCAAGGTTGAGACCATATCCAATGGCATAAGTGTTGATGCAAAGATATGGCAATGACAGCCATAAGTGCGTTTAAACGCAGTAAGGTGTTCGATTTCTTCTCTCGACTAATGATCCCTTCGGTAACTCCAACTTGGTAGACTTGCAGAGAAAGTAGGAATGTCGGTACAACTAAGGCTGTTTAAAAACCACTTATTCCGTTTGATCTTTCAAAGCATAAACAAATATCAAGGAGAATGCGCCTAGTCATGATCAAAAGTGTAGATAAAATCCACCAAAATACATCAAATCAACCAAGTATTTTAATTCTCAATTTGCAAGTATACGTCATAATAGCCACGTTATGTGGATGCAACACGGTGCATCATAATTAAGCATTTTGAACCATGAGACATAATGAATATACCATAACCAACTCGTCTTGACCATCCAATAAGATCGACTAAACATAGTCAAATGTATAAGGCACATGCCTTTACAAATACTTGGAAAAGTATTCGGACCTATAGTCACACGAACTGTAATTGAGGTCAATGAATTCATGTATTTACCGTAATATGCCATTGCTTTACATGTTAAAATTCATGAGTACTCTTACATTCTTTCATATATCATATTGCAAGGACACGGTGCATGAATACACACACATGCAATATTTTATTTTAATAGGATGAAAGATGGAGTTGTCCAAGTATGGGATTGGGTCAAGACCAACGTGGTGGTCGCTCAATTCAACGGGACAAATCCGTCACAAACCACGACATATCCGTCGCAATCGATTTTTGTCCTATTTGTACGTCACAAATCCGTGACTAATCATGAACAAGTCATAACTTTACCGTTACCGACAATGTTAATTTTTTTCAGTTGTTGGTTTAAAATCGACAAAACACCGACGTCAAATCGCACCCAAACCGTGGTGTATGCAACAACCACAAATATCGACTTTCAACAATTATCCGTGACTCCCCCAAGACCGTCACACAGTTTACTTCGACATATGAGAGTGATACCACGTCTCATAGTCTCATCCACCGCAAAGTAGCATGGGAGATAAAGAAACCAAATATCCAATTCCCCAAAAAAAATTTCTCAAAAGAGAAGAATTGAAAAACGAGAACTTTACTAAAATCTTACGTGAGTACTCAGTTCCATATTTACTTTGATCCTTGAACGGGATAATAAATATGACTTCTCTCCATATTTTGCACATCATCATTAACAACATATTTTCCTATATTCACGTAAAACATAAATATGGTAAGATTCATAAGTGTACAAATTAATGAACAAATTAATCATTAAGTAGAAAAAAATGGAGAGTTGAGAAACGCCCGGAAAAGGGCTATTGGGCTCGATAATCGGCCGAAAAGGACTCGGGCGTGGCGATGCAGCAGCTCAGTATTGGATGAGGCCAGATCTTTAAATTTCCTTATAAAAATCTGCTTCTATTCGGCAGCAAATTCAGTAAGCAATACTTCTCAGAATCTGATCTCCACCATTGAATATACATATATTTGTGTTGGAAAGTTGCTGTCAAAATTTCATACCGATCCGACGGTTAACGAATCCGGAAATATAATTTTGGTACGACTGCGCTATGCAGAAAATTTACGCGCGGAAATTCTGGACTCTCGTTTTGATTGTCCTCTGTCGTCTGAATCGCCCTATGAATCGTCTTAATTCCTCACTTTGAGCGAGCTGGGACCTTCAATGCCATGGGACGTGATCCACAACAGGGCCCTTCAAGAGCAATTTTCGAAAGCCCATAGAACTCCAACTTCACATCTTCATGAATCCCATCATCGCCATTGTTACGGCTCACATAAACCACAGCCTCACCTAAAATCTTCTCCAGTTCAGTCCTCTCTATTCCTTCCCATATCCAATCATCGTCAACGGATTCCTCTTCTTCTTTGTTTTCATTAATATTAGAAATCGCACTGCCGAAACCCGATTTCTCACAACTACTCATCAACGAACCAACTGAATCATCATCTTATTCTGATTCAAGATAGTCAATAATTAAAACCGCCGCAACAGAAAAAGCGACGACGCAAAAAAAAGAAAAATCTCGACTGGATCCATATTATGTCGGTGTTTATGGAGGAGAGAGAAACGAGAGGAGAAGAAGACGATGGAGGAGAGATAAAGGGAACTTTTTTTTTCCAGAGTTTTCAGAAGTATCGGACAGAAAAAAAAATCCCCCTCAGTTGGGAGAGCACGTGCTGATAACGTATTTCAAGAGAAAGTAAAAAAAATGTAAATAAAGTCAATCAATTGTATTCATAACACTGATAGAAGAGTCTTTATATAGGCATTACAATGAGAGTCCTTCCATACATAGGATTCCTAGATAAGGTAAGACATCTAATAGGATCTTACTACCTCTAGAAGGATATAAAACATTCCATCTATGTATCTACAACCAGTATTAGGTAAGACACATCACGGAAATAATAATTCCCGGAACAGGCTCTACATTAGTCATATATTAGTATAAAATCCATATAATACACAAGATATTTATAAAATATAAAACACATATATATATATATGTATGTATTTATTTTTTAATAAAGTATATAAAGAATCATAGAAACATAAAATTATAATTTCTAAAATGTATATTTATGTAATATATGTTAAGGAAGAAAAACGATATATATTATATAAAACACAATAAAATAAAATAAAAGATGGTATATGTAATGACATATTATTATATTTTAAATAATACTTGTATATATACATTATTTATAAAGATGACAATGAGTATGCTACCCATCCATTTTTGGTGTACATATTCAAAAATATTTATAAATAATAATCTCTTATATACCTGGTATCTTTTAAAAAATTAACACCATCATCCTACAAGATAAATATTCATTCACGAACACCAATATAATATTGCGCCTAAAATTAAAAGTATCTCGCATATATATAAATACTCATGTATATATAGTTATATTATATATATAAATATATTTATATATTTATACCATATATTCAAGTGAAAAATATAAACTTATTCAGTATTTGAAACAATAGAGTTATTCAATTTTATGTCTTTTATCTCAAAATATATTTAAATGTTTTGATATACTTCTTGGATCTTCAAAATAATTTCAGTTTTTTATTTATTGGGTAATTTTTAGATATTTTGAAATATTATAAGATTTTCTAACTCACTTTGCAAAAATATTTCATATTTTTTGGATAATTGTTAGATTAACAATATATTGATATATGAACTACTTTTTTATAATATTTTATATATTATTTAAAAGTTATAGAATATATATATATATATATTTCTAGCTAGACCTTTATTTTTATTTTATTCTTTTAATGATATGTACAAGTTATGTAATAGAAATTTATTAAAAATACTAATATTATGAAAAAATATTTATGTGATGTGTAGTATTTAAAAAAAAATCTATCTTCTATTAAGATATATATATATATAATTCAATATAAAAAATTAACATATCTTGTATGCATTAATAGGATTGATTTCACATAATAATATTTTTTTAATTTATATTTTGGTAAAAGTAAAATAATAATAATATATCATAACACCAAAGTATAATCGGTTAATAGAACAAGTGTACGCTAACAAATAAACTAAGATCATTTGAGGACTAAACATTCTTTACATACCAAGGGATCAATCCCCACCTTCCATTCATTTTGATCTAAAGGCTGAGATTAAACTTATCTTTTACACTACAAGGGTATTTTTGGACTATATAAATATTACTTTTTCCTCGCATCTCACTTAATGCGTCAGTTTTTTCACACACAAAGTGTGTGTTTATCTTCTCTCTCATCTAACCGCTCCTCTCATCTAATCGTCTCCTTCAATTGATCAACAAACCCTAATTTTTACTCCATAATTCATCAATTGATCTCCTTATTCATCCCGTACAATCATCTAACCCTAATTTTTTATGTAAGCTGAATTCTGAGCTTGAATTATAAGCTATCTGATTCAATAAGCTGATTTATAAGCTAACTTATTCAATTTTTTCATTTGATATGTAGGTTTTATGGATTCGCTTGAAAGTTCTGTTTCTACTACCTCTCAGGAGATCGCTGTTAATGATTCATGTTCTACATCTGAAGAGATCGTTGTTAGTGATGATGTTTCAGCTAAGTATGCTGAGGAAATTGTTGTTTATGAACACGTTGATGAATCCGAAGCTATTAAGAGTAAGCTTTTTGATTATTTAAATTTTTACTATAATTCGTTTGTTAGTGTGAATAAGCTATGTTGTTAATCTGTTATAAGCTCTGAATAAGCTCTTTAGTTAGTTTTTGATTGAGTCAATGAGTTTTTAAGCTCTGAATAAGTTGTTTTAAGCTTTGAATAAGCTATCTTAGTTGCTGCTGATAATAATTAGTTTGGATATATCATATATGATATATCATATATGATATGATAAGAACATGTGTGTTTGTGATTTATCATATATGATATATCATGTGTGTGTGATTTCATTTTATTTTTTGTTTATTTTTTTTTTCAGATTTGAATCCTTTGAAAACTCCTGAGTCATTTCCTACTCACTCTAATTTTGGTACTCCTGGTGGAACTGTTTATTATATTCCTAAAGTTCATGTGGATGTTTTATTAGTAAGGGAAAAGTTTATAAGTCGATTGATGAGTGCATTGCTGCCTATATGAAATATGCTGCTAAAGCTGGTTTTGTGGTTAGGAAGTCATGCCAGAAAAGATTGAGGAATGGTACTGTGAAACAAAAGTATTTAGTGTGTAATAGGGAAGGTTGTCCTAAGGGAATTCATGTGGACACGTTAGACTTAGAGAATAGTGATAAGCAGATTAGGAGTTCGAATATGCATATCACAGGCTGCAAAGCGCATGTTATGTTTGATTTGATTCCTGGTACTAGTAAGTACAGGGTGAATGTTTTTTATATTATTCATAATCATGAGCTTGAACGTGAAGAGTACAAGCATTTGTCAAAGACTGAGAGGCAGTTAACCTATGCTGAGCAATTGTTTATCGTTAAAGCTGCTAGCGTAAATATAGGTGCAACGAAAGCTCATCACATCTTAACCGGTTTGAAGGGTTCTTACTTGCTTTTTCATGGAACAACGGTTGATTTCAAGAACTTTTTTAGGGGCGTGAATTGCTATATAGGTGATAGTGATGCCCAGATGCTTATATCTAAGATGGAAAATAGGAAGAAGCATGTGCCGGATTTTTCATTTGATTATTTGGTCGAAAATGCTGAGCTTTCGGCTATTTTTTGGGCTGATGAAGTTTCTAAGTACAACTACAGAGAGTTTTGTGATGTTGTTTCATTTGATGCTACTTACAGAACAAACAAGTAAGTTTTTGTATGTTTAAATATGATATTTGATTATATGATTTGTGTTTTATTGTTTAATCTGTTATTTTATCTTTTTTTGTTTTTTTAGGTACAAAATGGTGTTTGTTCCGTTTACATCCATAGATAATCATCGGAGGTGTGTGACAGTCGCAGCAGGCTTGTTGAAGAATGAAACTACAACTTCGTATATTAGGTTGCTGAAAGCGTTCATCAAGGCGTTTGGTAGGGCTCCTAATATTGTTGTTACTGATCAGGATGGGGCTATGAGAAATGCCATTGAAGCTGAGTTTGCGGGTTCGAAACACAGACTTTGCATGTGGCATATTACTCAAAAACTCCCTGGAAAGGTATTTTTCTGTCTTTGTTAGTTTATCATATGTGATACTTGATTTTCTGTGTATTTCTTATTGATTTATCACATATGATAATTTGTACCCTTTTTCAAATAATTTGTTAAATCATATGTAATACTTGATTTTATTTGTATTTATTATTGGTTTATCATATATGATAACACATATCTTTTTTCAAATCATTTGTTAAATCAAATGTTATTTGTTTTGTTTTCAGATATGTTCAAAAATCTATGATGAGACTGACTTTAAAAAGAAGTTCAATCAAATTGTATGGAATATGTATATCGGTCCGGAGGAGTTTGAGGATAGATGGTCAAAGTTATTGGAGGAGTTTAGTTTGCAGAATCATAAGTGGTTAACAAATATGTTTCGTATACGTTCGTGTTGGATTCCTGCTTATTTTATTGATTCCCCCTTGTGTGGTTTGATGAGGACGACGTCTAGATCTAAGAGTGAGAACTCCTTTTTCTCTCATTTTACAAATCAAGGTATACTCTTATGAATTTTATGAATTGTTTTGAGACGGCGATGAAAGCAGAGGCATATACAAGAGAGGCTTGATCATAAGACCATTGATTCTGTTCCGAAGTTTAGAACCTATCTTAAGATTGAAAAGCATGCTTCGAAGGTTTATACTCGTCCTCTTTTCGAGCTGGTTCAAGCAGAGATATTTGCAGGCACATGGTATTGCCAAATAGAAACCAAAAGCTTGCTTGAAGGATCTGAGGTGTCTGTTATTAGAGAGACAAAAATTGTTGATGTACTAATGGAGAAGAAGAAAGGTAAGTTGAAAGAAAAAGCTAAGAAGAGAGTTAAGAATAAAGGTAAGGATGATGATAAAGCTGAAGAAGAAGAGCCAGTTAACCTGTTTTATAGAGTAGATGGATTATACAAGGTATGTTAGCTTCTTAAAAAAATATTGTTCATTTTTTTATCATATATGATTTTTTACTGTCTTATTACTTTTGTTTTATCATATATGATTTTTTACCATCTTCTTTATTTTTGCCCATGAAGGTGTTGCGTAACCCAGAAGATGGATCAGTTGTGTGTTCCTGTCATCTTTTCGCTCGAGTTGGTATATTATGCAGGCATGTGTTTTGTGTGTTTAAGAACGCCAATATTGAAGTGATTCCAAGTCAATACATATTGAGCCGTTGGACAAAGAATCTTATACCTGCTGCTTTGAGGAACAAAAGGAACAGATATGGTGAGAAGAATGAGATTTTTGAGAATTATGCAAACGAGGCAAGTTCGATTGTTGATCACTGTGTCCATATTTTGAGTAAAGACGAGCCAAGGTTGTCTGATTTTGTTGAGAAGTTGAGGTTGCTAAAGATTGATGTTGAGGCTGATTGTCCAAATCCTCCTTCTAAGAACAAGGCTGATAATTTGGAGGAACTTGTTGGAGTCCCGAAGCCGGCTGTAAAAACCGTTAACAATCCATCTGTTTGTAACCCCAAAGGCCGTAAAAAGTTGCGCATAAAAGGAGGGAAAGAGCAAGCTCTTGATAAGAATTCAAAGAACAGGAATGCATGTTCACTATGTGGAGAGACAGATGGTCACAACAAGAGGACGTGCCCAAAAAAGTTTGCAGAAGAGGCCGAGTTGGATCAAGCAGAAGTTACAAGAGAAGAGATCTTGGATCAAGTAGAAGTTTCAATAGAAGAGGAGTTGGGACCAGAGATTTGAAGAGAAGAAGTCTTGGATCAACCATGAATTTCAACATAAATCGTCTGCGTATTTTTTTAGTATATTTGATTATTACTGAATTTGAGTAACAGACTTACAGATGATTGTTTGATTATTACTGAGTTTTTATATGTAATAGACTGATTCTGATTGTGTTCAAGAAATTTGGTTAATGACATTTCTGTTATCATATATGATAATTCAGAAGCAAGTTTTTTAAGTGTATTATCATATGTGATATTTCACTGATATCATATATGATTTTTGTTGGTAACCCATCCTACTCAGCATCCACGTGGGCACACCAGGCAGCTGAACCGGCCGAACAGAACCCGGAATCGGACCGGACAAAAAACCCGATTTCCAACCGGACTCGCTAAAAGCAGTGCGGACGGTGACTCGGGCCGACCGGTATCCGATCCCTAAGGCAGAGCATAGGAAGGACGAAAATGTCGGTCAAGATTTCGGCGGCCGCCCAACGGCGGACCGGCCGACCTGAGCGGCGGGGAACCCGAGGGCCGACCCTGTCGGATAGACATCTCCGGAAGTCGGCAAAACAGACCCGCATGCCAATTAACGCATGCAGTCACGCCCCTTCCCAAGACACTCCTTATAGGCCGCCACGTGTCCCCGATGTAAATGCAGACTGACAAGTGTTATGGGCGTATTCCCCAAACATGCGCCAGCTGTCATCTCCCCACTGGCCCAGACTGTCTATATATAGGAGAAATGTACAGTAAAAAAGGACCTTTTGGAATTCTAGGCATTAATAAGAGAGAGAAAAAAGAAGAGATAAAAGAGAGATCGAAAAAGAATAAAAAAGACTTGTAATTAACAAGCAAATTGGATAGACCGGCGCACATTATTACGTTCGGTTCTATGCTATCGAAAGGTCATTAATAAAAATTTAGTGATCAACTATCTTCCACTTTATTTGTTATTTTCTACGTGTCTTCGACCCATTTGTCCCGGTCAGTACACGTGACGTTGACCAAATCAGACGTCAACAGATTGGCGCTAGAAGGAGGGCTCCGATAAAAAAAAAGAGGTATAGATGGACCCTTCACCAGCAATGTCTCACAACAGTTCAAAAAACCCTCAGCCCGCGACGGAGGAAGAAAACCTCCTTAAAGTGGTTAAATGCTTTAAACACCCGGCCTTCCTCCAGGGCATGGCAGCCCTCATGGCGAGAGTGACAGGGGGCGGGACCCTTCGAAACACGAGGCTCAACCCGAGGCGAATCTCGAGACGGCCCGTCCTGCGCCTCGGGACGAAGCGGAAAAGAGCGGCCTCTGAGGCCGCCGGCGAAGGGCCGAGAGCCACGGTGAAAGCTCACACCCTCCCGGAAAAGTAAGCCTTCACGCCCCCATCCGTTTTGATCGCCTCGGGCGGAAGGAAGATTGAGAAGCGGCACCGGCTCCTTGTCAGTCGAGTCAGTCGCAAGGAAGAAAGAGCTCACCACCTGTCCCCAAATCCAGCGCAAATATTGCCTCCCACTCCGGGCGACAATTCAAGCGAGATCGAGTTCCTAAAAAAGCGCCTTACGGAACTCGAAAATAAACAACTCCCGCCATCCCAAAGCTCGGAAGGGCTCAACGGCCGAGAGTCCACAGCCCCAGCGTTTTGGCGGAACCTCTCCGGAGAAGTTCAAAATTCCGCAAATTCCGCCATATAACGGAGAAACAGACCCTAACGCCCATCCGGGACATTATAATTCTTGGATGGATCTGCATGGGTCGCAGGACGCGTTCCGATGCCGCATGTTTTCCCTAACTCTAGGGAAAGGGCCCAGAGGTGGTATCGACGCCCGTCATTCGATACAGACATGTGCCAAGCTTTCGGCGACATTCCGGTCCCACTTTATGGGGTCCCTTGTGCGGGTCGCCCCACGCTCATCCATCGCTTCCGTAGTCCAGGGGCCGAACGAGTCCCTTAAAGATTATATATCCCGTTTTAATAAACGGATATTAGAGACGGAGCCCATGTCCGACGATGCGCTGGCCATTATTGCCCAGGCCGGCCTTCATAGGAATTCTTTTTTTTGCTGGACGGTGTGCCAGAACGTCCCACACACCTACCAGGAATTTTTGGAGCGCGCCAGCTCCCATATAGCTGCCGAGGAAGCCATGCCGGCACCAATATTAGTCATGCCCTCCGATCAGAAAGGATCGTATAAAAAGAAGGAAGAAAGGCGTGACTACAAAGAAGCCCGTCAAGAACCTCGACGGGAAAATAAAACCCCTGCCTCTTCCTCGCTGACTCCGGCCACTCAAAACTATCGCCGGCCCGAGCTCATGGCCAATTTCACGGAAATATATTCCATTGGAGCCGCGGCGATATTCGATCAAATAAAAGGCAAAACTTGCTCCGGTCCCCCGGCCAATCTATAAAGATCGAAGGACATGGACCGGACCCGCTTTTGTAAGTATCACGAGTCGGCGGGTCACAACACCGAGCAGTGTCGGGACCTCGTTGCCGCCCGATCGCGGCATGTGATGAAACGGGCTTGAGGCGGTTTACCCGGAACCCGCCTTGGGATCGCCAGATAGGGCCGACCCAGCGAGAGCCAAGAATGATCGGGTGCCTCCGACCCCAAATCCCCCCGGGAAATCCTAACGATTATGGGCACCGCCGAGGTCGATGATCCTCGGTCCAAGCGCCAGAAGAAAGCATCTATCCGAGAAGCCACCACTTCCTATCAGCGGACCGAGCGCCGAGCAGAAGGGTTTCTGTCGGTGGCCGAAGAAACCTCAAAACCCCCAGTGGCGGTTACTTTCGAGGAGTCCGATGCAGCGGCTTGGACCATCCCCATTCAGATGCACTTGTCATCACTCTGCCCATAATGGGAATCCCAGTCCACAGGGTATTGGTGGACTCCGGGGCTTATGCAAGCATCATTTACCTTCATACCCTTCGTAGGATGAAGGTAGACCAATCGTATGTCCGGCCCTGCAGCGAGGACATCCGGGGATTTGCCAACTGCCGCACCTCCCCGCTGGGGGAAATTGACCTCGCCCTGGAATTTGGCCAGGGGCCGATTAGGAGAACGATGATCACCACCTTTAAGATCATCGACGTGCACAGCGACTATAATGCCATCGTGGGCCGACCTGTGATGTCGAGGCTGAGAGCCACTCAGTCCACCTACCACCTGTGCATGAAATTCCCTACCCCGGACGGCGTCGGGGTACACAGAGGGGATCAAAGGGCGGCCCGGGAATGCAATCTCAGCATCCGGGCTCGCGAGATCAACGCCGCCGAGGCCGTCCCGGAAAATCCGCCGGAAGAAGTGGAGATTACCAACTCCGAGCAACAGGCGGGAAACACCCTGCTTGACCGGGGGCCCGACGGTCCCGGGGCCGTACAAACCCCCGGGATGGGAATCGGGCGGACGGCGGACCGCGGCCTCCTGCCCGGGAAAAAGCCGATCTTAGAGGAAGATCCCGTTGACCCGCGGTATCAAAATCCAAAAGGGAAAATCCGCCACGCTGAGCCAACAGAAGAATTGGACCTGGTCGACGTGGATTCATCCAACCCCGCCCGACGGCTAAAGATCGGCCAAAACCTCCAAGAACCGATCCGCTCAGAGCTTGTCTTCCATCTGAGACAGAATTTGGATGAAGTTGCTTGGACCCATACTGATATGCCGGGGATCGACCCGGAACTGGCCTGCCACCGACTGAACATCGACCCCAGCTCAAAACCGGTCGTCCAGAAGAGAAGAAAGATGGGGCCCGAGCGCCAGAAAGGGCTGGAAGAGGAGGTAGGAAAGCTGATTGATAACGGGTTTATTCGGGAAGCCCAGTACCCGACCTGGGTAGCCAACCCGGTTCTGGTAAAAAAGCCGACCGGGCTATGGAGGCTATGCATTGACTTCTCCAACCTGAATAAAGCCTGCCCAAAAGATAGCTACCCACTCCCCCATATCGATTACATGGTAGATGCCACGGCCGGGCACGAGCTAATGAGCTTCATGGATGCCTATTCTGGATACAACCAGATTAGATGCACCTCACGACGAAGAAAATACCTCCTTCTACTCGGCCCGTGGCTTATACTGCTACCGGATGATGCCTTTCGGGCTCAAGAATGCCGGCGCAACATATCAACGCCTGGTAAATAAAATGTTCAGTGGCCTGATAGGCCATACTATGGAAGTATATGTAGATGACATGTTAGTAAAATCCCTGCACTCGGCGGACCATGTACATGACCTCAATAAAATGTTTGCTATTTTGCGAGAGTATAAGATGAAGCTAAATCCGAAGAAATGTTCCTTCGGGGTAGGTTCTGAAAATTCCTCGGCTACATGGTAAGCCAAAGAGGGATTGAAGCCAACCCCGATAAAATTAAGGCGATGGCCGAGCTTGTTCCCCCAAACTCGGTCAAAAGTGCAAAGCCTAACCGGCCACCTAGCCGCACTGAGCCGTTTCATCTCCCGATCAACGGATAAGTGCAAACCTTTCTTGGAGGCGATAAAAAAGAACAAGGATTATCAATGGACAGAACCTTGCCAAAAAGCCATTGAAGCTATCAAGAAAGTCCTGGCGGAAGCCCCGACCCTACAGAGGCCGTCCCGAGGGGAACTTCTTAACTTATATCTCGCAGTCTCAGACTCCGCGATCAGCGCCGCTCTTATTCGAACGGAAAATGCGGTGCAACACCCGGTCTATTATGTGAGTCAGGCCCTTCATGATGCCGAGCTCAGATATGCCCCGATGGAAAAACTGGCCTACGCGCTCATAATGGCATCCCGGAAGTTGAGGCCCTATTTTTTGGAACAAGTAGTCGTCTTAACCAACTATCCATTAAAACAGGTTATGCACCGACCTGATGTTTCCGGCCGAATGGTAAAATGGGCCGTCGAACTAGGACAGTTTGACATAACTTACGAATCGCGCACTGCTATAAAGGGACAAGCCCTTGCGGACTTCATTGCAGAGTTCACGCCCGCGATTACCCCGGAGGACGACCGACCAGAAGAATGGTCACTCTATGTAGATGGGTCCTCTACCGCGGACCGATCGGGTGCGGGGATAGTCCTCGTCAGTCCGGCGCACATTGCTCGCTCGGCTATTCGCCTAAGTTTCCCAACCACCAATAATGAGGCGAATACGAAGCTCTCTTGGGTCCGGAAATGGCAACCTCTCTCGGCCTTGCCCGCCTCACCATCTGAGTGATTCTCGGTGATGGTCAACCGGATCAACGGCGAATACGAAGCCAAAGAGCCTAAATCGGTTAAGTACCTCAACCTAGCCCGAGCCCGGCTGCAAGGTTTTCAGGGGACTATACAACATATTCCCCGAACGGAGAACATTCAGGCCGACTCTTTGGCCAAACTTGCGTCCAGTGCCGGGGCCGAGCATATGGATGAGGTCAGCATAGGGCATCACGCCTCATCGGCCCTGGAAATGGCCGAAATCCGAGCAGCGGAGCAATCAGAACCGCGAGGGTGGATGCGGCTATGTCTGATACCTTCAAAGCGGCATTTTGCCCAAGGACCGATCTCAAGCAAGATCCTTACGAACTCAGTCTGCCCGGTTCACTATCGTGGATGGGGCATTGTATAAAAGAGGATATTCGGTTCCGCTGCTGAAGTGCCTGTCCGAATCAGAAGCCGAATATGCCCTCAAGGAGGTGCACGAGGGCATATGTGGAAACCACTCCGGCGGTCAGGCATTGGCCTATAAGTTAATCCGACAAGGCTACTATTGGCCCGATCTAAAAAAAGATGCCATTGCGCTCGTGCGAAAGTGCGCCCGGTGCCAAATTTTCGCTCCACAAATCCGATCCCCCCCGGAGAACCTCACGTCTGTATATTGTCCCCGGCCGTTCGCCAAATGGGGAATAGACTTGATCGGCCCTCTACCTAGGGGACGGGAGGAGTGCAACACGCAATCGTCGCAATCGATTATTTTACGAAATGGGCCGAGGCCGAACCAATGGCACGCTGACCGAACAGAAGATAGTTGACTTCGTATGGAAGTCAATCATATGCCGGTTCGGAATCCCTCAATCCATTATCTCGGATAATGCGAAACAGTTTGACAACAAGAAGTTCCGATCTTTCTGCGACGGTCTCCAAGTACGAAATAACTTTTCCACGCCCTATTATCCTCAATCTAACAGGCGAGTGGAGGCGGTCAACAAGATCTTAAAGCAACACCTCAAAACTCGCCTAGAGGAACTCAAGGGTTCTGGCCGAAGAACTCCCAGACCCTATGGGCCTACCGAACAACGCATAGATCCGCCACAGAGAAACGCCTTTCTCCTTGGCTTTCGGCTCTGAAGCCGTTATCCCTGTCGAAATCGGAGCACCAACCTTCCGAGTAGCACATTTTGAAGAAAAGGACAACGACTTGGCCCTCCAAGTGAACCTGGACCTCCTTGCTGAAAAACGAGCTCAGGCAGAAATGCGAAACGCTATATACAAAAGGAGGAGTGAAAAATATTACAACTCCAAGGTTCACCCGAGAAGATTCCAGGTCGGCGACCTAGTCCTCAAGAGGGTTCGGGGTCCGGATCCCGGGCCGCTCAAGCCCAAGTGGGAAGGGCCGTATAAAGTTAGCGAAGTCCTTCAGAATGGGGCCTACCGGCTGGAATATCTGAACGGCCAGAGACTAACTCACCCATGGAACGCTATGTATCTAAAAAGGTATTATCAATAAAAATTCGATATTGTTCCTTATCTCAATGCTGGCACACCTCATAAGACCGGCTCCTCCGGCACTATAAGACCGAGCTCGTCTCGGCACCTCGAAAGACCGGCTCCTCCGGCACTATAAGACCGAGCTCGTCTCGGCACCTCATAAGACCGGCTCCTCCGGCACTACAAGACCGAGCTCGTCTCGGCACCTCATAAGACCGGCTCCTCCGGCACTACAAGACCGAGCTCGTCTCGGCACCTCGAAAGACCGGCTCCTCCGGCACTATAAGACCGAGCTCGTCTCGGCACCTCGAAAGACCGGCTCCTCCGGCACTATAAGACCGAGCTCGTCTCGGCACCTCGAAAGACCGGCTCCTCCGGCCTTTGTAAGACCGAGGCTCGTCTCGGCACCTCATTAGACCGGCTCCTCCGGCACTACAAGACCGAGCCCGTCTCGGCACCTCATAAGACCGGCTCCTCCGGCACTACAAGACCGAGCTCGTCTCGGCACCTCGAAAGACCGGCTCCTCCGGCACTATAAGACCGAGCTCGTCTCGGCACCTCGAAAGACCGGCTCCTCCGGCACTATAAGACCGAGCTCGTCTCGGCACCTCGAAAGACCGGCTCCTCCGGCACTATAAGACCGAGCTCGTCTCGGCACCTTAAAAGACCGGCTCCTCTGGCACCATAAGACCGAGCTCGTCTCGGCACCTCGAAAGACCGGCTCCTCCGGCACTATAAGACCGAGCTCGTCTCGGCACCTTAAAAGACCGGCTCCTCCGGCACCATAAGACCGAGCTCGTCTCGGCACCTCGAAAGACCGGTTCCTCCGGCACTATAAGACCGAGCTCGTCTCGGCACCTTAAAAGACCGGCTCCTCCGGCACTATAAGACCGAGCTCGTCTCGGCACCTTAAAAGACCGGCTCCTCCGGCACTATAAGACCGAGCTCGTCTCGGCACCTCATAAGACCGGCTCATCCGGCACTATAAGACCGAGCCCATATCGGCACGATCGACCAAGAACGATAAAAAAGCACGGCCAACGACAAGAAAAGATCTTATTTTCATCAAGTCATTATTATTAAATACAGACAATTACAACAAACCCGAACCAGGTTGGCACGCAGGCCGAACATCAGATGAAACAAAAAAGACAAAAAATTGGCACGCAGGCCATGCTGGAAGCAAAACCTAAAAGAAACTATTCGGCCCCGTCATCCTGGCCGGCCGCCTGAAAAGGTGGCCCCTCGGCCGCCTCCGGCTCATCGGCCCCTGCAAGGTCCACATGAAGGTCGACCGCCCGAGAGGTGATGTAAGCCTCGATCTCTGAACGGTCTTCCCACCTTTCATAAGATCTAAAATCTCGAGACAAGTGGAGACGTAAGTCAGGTTGATCAGCTCCTCAAAAGCAGGCGTCTCCTTGAAGGCCTCCGCCCCATCGGCACGGCCCCTCGCATAGCTCGAAGCCTCGCAGTGTTGAGGCGCTCGGTCAGGCCGCCGACACAGGCCTCGGCCTCCTTCAGATAAGCCTCGTGCTCAGCCCGGATTTCCGCGCACTGTTTCTGCGCCTGATCAACCGCATCGGTCAGCTCCTCGGCCTTCAGCCTCCATATGTCGGCTTGGAGAGCCCGGCCGTCCAAAAGCTCCATCTCGCCCCTCAAAGAGGTTATCTCCCCCTCGAGAGACTTGATCAAAGATGGGCACAAGTGATGCTCCTCCTGTAAAGCCTTAAGATCGGCCTCCGTCTTCTTATGCCTCTCGGACAAAGCCAGAAACTCATTCTAGGCCTTCACATAGGTGCACATGGCCCGGCCGACCAAGGCATTCCCGAACTGGATCTGCTCGGCCGGATCCATGTCGTTGGTCATCATCTCCAGCTTGGGTGTCCAACCCCGGATCGGAATATGGCTAGAAACAGCCACCCCGGGAGGGACCCGGCCAGCATTTCGAGTCGGAGTCGCGGCCGGACGTAATCCGGGAACCGGCGTGGCCGCCGCCTTCATCGATCACACGGCTCCACCCGCTCTGGTTGGCCGGAAGGTAGTGGCCCTCCAAGTCAATAACGGGCTCTTCCCGATCGGCACAGGCGAGTCGGGCGGGCGGTGTGACCCGGGGCCGACGAACCCTCGGCCTTATTCGCAAACAGGCTCCGCCCTCTTGCGCTTGCCGGCCCGCTCCCTCCGATCGCGGCCTCGGCCGCCCGGCCCACCTGGCCCAGGCGGCGTCTCCCTCCTACCAGATGAAGTCTTTGCCTGAGGAGCTGGAAAAGGGAGACAGATCAAAAAAAAAAAAAAAAAAAAAAGGGCGTACCTGAAAAAGACATGGTGCTCGGGTCGGTCTCTCTAAGTCCGGCCGCCCAAAGGTTCTCCTCGGACACTAAAAGGTGAGACTTCCTTTGCTCCAGAGGAAGGCCCAAAAGCTGCTCGACCCGGTCGTCGAACTCAGCAGAAGTCTCTGACGCCGGGATGCGTTCTGCACAGGCAACAAATGATGAGCGTTAGACAAAAAAGGAAACAAAAGCAAAAAATACTGCTCACCCATTTTGGCCGTAAAAAGCACAGGATTCCGCAGCTCGGCATCTATCACCCCCGGCTCCCACTCATCCAAAGAACTCCTCCACGGCCCACCGATGAAGAACCACTGTTCTTTCCAGCTATGAATGGTCTCGGGTACCCCCACCAGCTCCTTGTGCATAGCATGCCGGGCCGTCAAATAAAACCAGCCCGAGCCGGACCTACCAACCGACCTCCATAGATAGAGGCTGTTGAACTCCTCAAAGCTGGGCTCAGGCCAGCCATGCTGGTTACCAAGAATAAAAAGGCCCACCACCCGGGCCCAAGAATTCGGATGAACACAGGGGGACGGCGAGGCCCCACCGCCTTAACCACCGGGAAAGAGTCAACGGGAGCGGAAAGCCGGCCGGCGATAAGAGCGGTAGTACACCGCCGTGCAACCAGCGGGCGGACTATGGGGCCTCTCCTCGGGATACGGAACAAACATCCGCACCCTCGCCGGAATTTTGAATCGCAGCCGCCAGGCCGCCAATAGTTCCTCCGTAACATTACTGGGGATCGAGGCTGAGTCCCAACTCGCCTCCACAAAAGGGGCCGGACGAGGGCGGGCCCGGGCTACCACCGGCTCGACTCTCTCCGCCGGAGTTTCTCCGACAAATGTCAACGGCGCCGCCATTTCCACTTCTCCAGATCCTGGCGACTTCACAAAATCATCTCCTTCCTCCTCAACACTCCAGTCGACGGGAGCTTCGCCAATCGATAAATCCGCCACACCCGTGCGGTCCGGCGACACAACCAAAACCACCTCCGTCTCATCCCTTGTCTCCGACATTTTTAATAGACGAGGAAAAAGAAGAGAAAGAAAAAAGCGAGCTTACCGAGAAGGATTGGCGAAATCGGAAGAGAAGAAAAAGTCGCCGAAAAAATTTTCTCTCTCTCTGCAAACACTATGTAAAAATGGCGGAAGAAACAATGAAAAAGAAGACAACCTCTATTTATAGGGAAATATAGGCAGTAAATGCCGGGCGCGTGAGGCGAGAAATTCTCGAACCGTCGCAGATTCGAGAACGCGTGAGCGCGCCGCCCAATATTCTTGCGCCACGCGTCCTCCCACATGATGACACCTAAAGACCGGGAGGCGGTGCGACACGACTCCCGAAGAGACGTCTGCTCGAAAGATCTTATCCTCCCAACAAGACAAACCGGATCGGCCTCAACATCGAGCGACTCCGGGCCCGGCCAGCTCGGCACGGCCCTGGACTCGGGGGCCCTTGTTGGTAACCCATTCTACTCAGCATCCACGTGGGCACACCAGGCAGCTGAACCGGCCGAACAGAACCCGGAATCGGATCGGACAAAAAACCCGATTTCCAACCGGACTCGCTAAAACCGGTGCGGACGGTGACTCCGGGCCGACCCGGTATCCGATCCGGAAGGCCGAGCAGAGGAAGGACGAAAATGTCCCGGTTCAAGATTTCGGCGGGGCCGGCCCGAACGGCGGCAGACGGCCGACTGAGCGGCGGGGAACCCGAGGGCCGACCCTGTCGGATAGACATCTCCGGAAGTCGGCAAAACAGACCCGCATGCCAATTAACGCATGCAGTCACGCCCCTTCCCAAGACACTCCTTATAGGCCGCCACGTGTCCCCGATGTAAATGCAGATCGACAAGTGTTATGGGCGTATTCCCCAAACATGCGCCGGTATCATCTCCCAGCTGACTGTCTATATATAGGAGAAATGTACAGTAAAAAAGGACCTTTTGGAATTCTAGGCATTAATAAGAGAGAGAAAAAAGAAGAGATAAAAGAGAGATCGAAAAAGAATAAAAAAGACTTGTAATTAACAAGCAAATTGGATAGACCGGCGCACATTATTACGTTCGGTTCTATGCTATCGAAAGGTCATTAATAAAAATTTAGTGATCAACTATCTTCCACTTTATTTGTTATTTTCTACGTGTCTTCGACCCATTTGTCCCGGTCAGTACACGTGACGTTGACCAAATCAGACGTCAACAATTTTACACTAGGTTTATTACTTTTTAATTTTTCATATATGATAATGTATGACCAAGTGTATATCATATGTTACATTTATCTAAAATCAAGACTTATTATCCAAAATCACATCCGGAGATGTTTCGCCATTCATTTCTTAATTAAAAAAGGCATCATAGTACCTACATCATCCTACTTAGAATATATTTAAAGTGATATTGTAGCATACGAATAAAGAGATTGTTCTAACTTGTTTAAGCCATACTCGATGGCATACGACACTTGATAAGAGATTATACAGAAATTAGTTTTCTAATCAGCATCAGTTGCCCTAAAAAGTTTTTCTACCACCCCCTCCTATCCTTTGTTAGTCCTACTTCTGAATCTTCAATTTCTTTTCCATCATATTGCACTTGAAACATGATCTGCAGCCTGTTCTTTCTTCTTCTTGTCTATCGCTGCCCTTATCATATTCTGCTTCTTTGCCTTATCTGTGTATTTTGCTGCAAACTCAAATCCTTCCACATTCATCTTTTCTCTGTGAATGTTGAGTTCATACATGAGCATCTTGGTAACATACTTGATTCGAATCTTTATTATTTCTATTTCCTGCTGTCTTTCTTCTTTCGGAAACTCCAAATTCCAGTTCTTTGCAGTTTCCCCATCATAATGCTCCATATGCATCATCACGAAAATTCCACTGTCAATAACATTTTCTTTTGTTGCCTAATTCACCTTCATCACCGTTGTCTTCTTTGACGCTATCTCAGCTGCCTTTTCATGCTTGTGTGATTCAAGATATCTTGACAACAGTTTTTTCTACACAAAATAGAAAATTTGTTTTATTAAAGACAATTGTTTATCTCATATGCAAAGCCGAAAGGCTTAGCCGCATCCTACGCCTACGTCCAAGCCGAAGGCTTACCTGCATAAGAGTCTAAAATATAGCTTTTTACTGTACAGAACATCACATTATTTCATGTATTTTCTTTTTGTTATATCATATGTGATACCTTATTCTATTTTAAGTTTTTATTGATTTATCATATATGATAATGTGCATGAGTGTTTTGCTAAACCCCCCCCCCCCCCAACCGTTACCCAAACCCATTTATCTCTAATTACTTACCAGAACATCAATTTCGTTCTTGTATTTTGCATCATATGGCTTTAGTGAGTTGTCAATGATTACTGAAGTGCCTTTGCTTAAGTTGAAAACAACCAGATAAAAGTGTTCATGGGCGATTATTGGGAAGAATGCCTATAATAAATAGAGAGAAAAAAAAATTAGATTCATTTTTATACAAGTAAAACTTTTTTGTTTTTCATAACTAGTGAAAGAAGTTGTTACCAATGCCACATGATTCATCGTCATCTCATCTGGATTCTTTTTGAACATGGTTTTCAAGTTTGCACAAAAGTCTTGGTACTGCTTCTCTTCTTCATCTTTCTTTGCTTCCACTATTTGTTTTGTCTGTTTTCATAAATCAATCACATCTTTAAGAAACAAATTAAGATTTCATTAATTAAGTTCTAATTTTGTAGGTACTTACGAGTATTTCCGTGTGAAAAATCTTTGCTGCAGCAGGTTTGTTGATCGTTTCTCCGTAGTTCAAAATACATGCAAAGCTGTCAATGACAATAACAATCCTCTATTCCTCCTCATCTTCCTCCTCATCTTCCTCCTCATCTTTCTCCTCCTCATCTTCCTCCTCCTCATCTTCTTCAACTGTTTCCATGTTTCTTTTTCTTGTTTGTTTTTTTTGTTCCTCTTCAGTTTCACTTTCTTCAAATATCACCTTGTCTTTCTCCTCCTCCTCATCTTCACTTTCCTTATTCATTTCTTCTTCTTCCATTGTTTTCTTAGCATCCCATCTTGTGTATCTCTTCGAAGTTGTTGCAGGTTTCGAAGCTTCTTTTGTTGTTTTCTTTCCACGCCTTGTTGTAGAACAGTTTGTTTTCTTATATCTTCCCTTTACTTTCTGAGGTGATGCTGGTGGTTCTTCTTTGATTTTATACCTCTTCTTTTTGTTTTTATCATCTGCTTCCTCTTCAATTTCCATGTCTTCAACATCAACTACATGTGCTGCAAAAAAAAATTTCAAATGTTATCATATACTCCCTCCGTCCACAATCTATGTTCCTCAACTTTTTGGGTTCGGGTTTTAAGAAATGTTAGGTGAATGTGATGTGAGTGGAGTTTGGGTCCCACATTAAAAGTAATTTAATGTTAATATGTGGGAATGTGCGAATATATAATAATTATAAAAATATTTTAGTAAATTGTATTGTGGGGTAGTGTTTAAAAATAGAAAGGGAACATTTTTTGTGGACATACCAAAATGGCGAAAAGGGAACATTGATTGTGGACGGAGGGAGTATGATTTAATGCATTATGTATTCAGTACACAACATTGTTTTATACAACTTGTAATACATAAAAGCAATAATATGTACCTTTGGCAGCTTTTTTTCCTTTCGTTGACGTCTTTAAGAATGGCAATGAGCTTATGACTTTAGCCATATCAGCGATACCCTTTCCTTTGCCTTTATCTACATTTTTAAAACAGATATTTTAATTATTTATGTACAGTCAGACTAATTAACATACATCATCAGTTTCTTTTGTCGAAGTCTTAGGCCGAAGGCTATCGCTGCAGCTAAGACAAGTGTTTGATTTCTGTATCATATATGATATAGAATACAGTTGATATCTTTTATCGAAGGCTTAGCTGCAGCGATAGTTGCCGAAGGCTATCGCTGCAGCTAAGGCAATTGTTTTATTTATGTATCATATATGATATAGAATACATTCCATATCAACTGAACATATCTATAACTGAATATTTTTCTATATCATATATGATACGGATTTCAAGGCAAACAAACTTCATGAAATGCTGTTTCTACAACAATAAGCTAAAGTCATCTTCTGCATCTAAGCTAAACACTTATCGGCAGCGTATGATTCGGCTAAGCATCTTGCTAAGCAGCATCCTGCGCCTTCATCTATTCCAAAGTAACACATCTTCTGCGGCTTGGACGCAACCAATGCCTTTTGTTAAGCCGAAGGCGTCTTCTGTGTCTTAGCGTCGTACGACGCCTTCGGCGAAGCCGAAGGCATCTTCTGCTGCTTAGCCACAGCCGACGCCTTAAGCATAGCCGAAGGCGTCTTCTGCGGCTTAGTCGAAGGCGTCTTCTGTATCTTAGCCTCAGCCGATGCCTTCGACGAAGCCGAAGGCATCTTCTGCGGCTAAGCCGAAAGCTTAGCCGCATAAGTCGCCTTCAATAAATGCTTCTATTCTGTGTTTTTTATTTCAACTTCAACCGAATCTATCTATTATCTTTGAAAACCTAATTTCTAGTTTACTATTTCTTCACAAAATCTCAATAACTTGCATAAACATTCAATAATCAGTTTAAATTCATAACATCTTCAATATAATCTCTACACACATTACGCATTAATATCTCAATCATATATGATAGTAAGAGATAGTAAAATAGTTGTTTAAATCGTATGATTATACTTGAAATCGGATTTTTAGCCATTTTTTTATCCTTCTTTTTAGCCGGAGATAGGTAGGGTTTCAGAACAGTGTTATCGTCGTCACTTTCCCCCATTTTTTCCGATTAGATTTTGTAGATCCGGTGAGGAATTAGGGTTTGTATTTTGATCGGGTTTTTTGTGTGTGTACTGTGTGTTTTTAGTGTGTGTTTGGAGCGTAAATGAAATGAAATGTTACGGATTGTGTTGTTTTGTTTGTGTTGTGATTTTACCAATTTACCCCTCCGTGTTTTTTTTAGTGGTAACTGTTTTGATCTCAACCGTTGATCAAAATGAAATCTACGGTCCATTTTTGTCCCTTGGTATGCGAGTAAATTATGGTTTTTGAAATAACTCAACTCGTAACAAATATGTCATAATTATATAGGAGATTATGTAACGTTATTATGAATTATAGAAAATATGCTCAATTTTATTGAATTAATGCCCGAATAATTTTATCACTAATTCACTTTATTTCTATGATTATGTAAATTTATTTCATTTCACTTTATTTTGACGCTATCAACTTAATTAATTCATTATCTCATTTCATGTCATGTCAAATATTTTACATCACATATGTAGGCTCAAGTCCAAACTCTCGTATTACAAAGATCACGTGTCAAATCCACCAACACCACTAGGTAGGGTGTGTAAGTTGAAAAAAAAAGCTCCCGTATTATGAATTTAAAAATATATTTTGTTCTAATCCATAAATCTTTATTTTGATAACTAACCCAAATATCACTTAACGGTCCAATTAAAAATAAATTTAATGATAGATTATATTTTAAATTCAATTTGATAAGTTGGCTCAATTTTTTTTCTAGTACGATTGAGACTTCTAAAATCTAAGCCCGCAGTTCTCTGCCCTACCAAAGAGTATAAATAATGTTCCCAAAATTATTGTTTCGGCCATCCAAATCCCAAATCAGAAAATATTCTCTTCTCCTCGTTGAAAATCAGTTGCTCCGAACTGCTCTGCTTCTACACTTCAGCAAAGGTAAATCGGATTTCGTCTCTATTATCTATTTCATTTGTTGGTTTAAATCTTTATATTATATTATCGCAACGCAAACCTTTTCCAACATCCAAATTCCTCTATGAATACGAGCTCGTGTTTTCTCAAATATAAGAATCTATGATATTCCACCACCTTTCAAATCCACGGCCCCACCAGGTCGCTCCAAACATACTCGACGGCTGATGCTGAATTCGGCCCTCACCAACTTCAATTAGTCCATAAACTGACTTTCAAACCTGAACTTAGAATCCACCTTACATCACCGCAGCCCGAAGTCGACCTTATAATCCAGAAATCAAACCTCCATTCACAATATGAAAAATAAAAAGAGAAAAAGAAACTGATTTAGATCTGACCCAAACCCCTCTGTCGTCCGTTGCCATTTCTGTTGATTATTTTGGCCCAGTAAAGCCTAATATCAGATCCATACTATATTTAGGCTAATTTTGGAAGTGTTTGCCCAACACATTTGGTGGCCCACCATACACCACATTTAATAAGGGGATTTAATTTTGTTCATTGGATCAGTCCCTATTTAAGTGATGAAACCCTAGCCCTTTACTTCATTTTCTCCACCCTCCTCTATCGGCTCTCCAAATCTCTCTCTCTCTCTCTCACTCTCTCACTCTCTCTCTTTCTTTTCTGTTTCCGAACTGAACTCGTCTTCTTCACCCGATATTTCTGTGAATCGTTGATGATGCTCTATCCTCTTCGATGCCCTCTTGTATAAGCCAAGGTATTTCATTTTTACTCGTAATTAAGCCAAGGTACAAGAATTCATATTTCATAGGTAGGGTTCGATACTTCACAAGCAACACGTGATGCGAAGATCTCTTTACACTAGTCTGAACTACAATGACTCATATGGAGAAACGATCCAGATGCGAAGTATTTAAAACAACGCTCCGATACCATCTTCTATAACAACCCCCAAAACACGACTGTTATAGTGTCATAGACCCCCCATTTGGGACCCACCACGAAAACCACAACAACAATAATCAATACATAATATAGTAGTGGTGCCGAACTATATTATATTACGAAGTACCCTGATAAGGAGTTTAGAAAGTATTTGGCCAACTATGCCAATCAAATAACATGATCATAAAAAATGCATGTATAATCTATAGGATGATAGAATATACCAAATTGATACAAATCAAAAAATACAAGGAGTTCAATGCAACGGGATAAAAATACAACAATACAACAAGACTACTAGGGCCTACAGACTAGTATCCTTGAAACTCTTTGCAGTCACCGTCTTCATATGCCCTTGCCTTCCTTCGACCTAAAATACGATATAAATTACCTATTCTGCCCAAAACTACAAGGCCAGATATGTAAGATAACAAATCTCAATGTGTTGAACATACGTAATACAAGAAGAGTATGAATAAACGATGATCACTACTGTCGAACACACTCAATTATGCACGTGTATGAATGACCCAACATAGCTCGAAATTACGGACATCATATTATGCCCGGGATGAAAAATGTGTCCGCGCACAAGCATCAACATATATCGAAGATAACAAATCGAAAGGTGTTGAACTTACGCAATACAACAAGAGTATGAATAAACGATAATCACAACTGTCGAACGCACCCAATTCATGCATGGTGTATGAATGACCCAACACAACTCGAAAAGACGGACATCATTTTATCTCCGGGATGGAAAATGTAACTGTGCACAAGCACCAATATATACCGACCGAGTATGCATATGGTATTGTACCTAATAATTCTCACGGAGTAACCGACCTGTGTGTAAAGTCCAATTTTATAGAAACTATCAACACATGACTATCATATGCTAGAATAAAGATCCTACACATACCAACTAGCATACAAGTATGACCCTATAGATGTCACGAAATCAACATGACAACAAAAACTCAATAAATCAACATATCCAATAATTAAGGATCAGAAAGGAACTCACCAAAGTGAAATAATAATATACCAATCACGAACGACCAACACGATCAACGATATCAACAATAATCTTGGAATCACTATCCCACAAGAAACAATCAATGCGATCAACCAAAATACCTCTTTATGAATCACAAGCCATAAAGCATAACAAAATAACGTACAATATTATGTACAACAATCATAAGCATCAATATCTTCATAACCAAGAAAGAGTTAACTTGCATCAATACCAGAGATAAAATATCCTTCAAGAACAAACGTACTTTAATGAAAATCAACAATCTCTCGCAGAACCTTGAATGAAATACAATTCATTCAACATCAATAGTCCACAAAAAAAAAATTGTTTCTTCAAGACACCAAGAACACCAAGAATAATTAATTATCTTCCTTCTAAAGCATGATAATATGTTCTAACATCCTATCCTTCGATTACTTCAATTCATAATAAAAAAGGATAATCATCTACGATTATATCTACACATAATCAAGTCCTTCAAGTTCATAATTCAATATCAAAGGTGTTCCTTAACAAAATTAGAAGAACCTCAAGGAATAATCATGTACACATTTCATAATTATATATATAAACTCATATGCATCATGATTATAACTCCATAAACACCATAATCTTTTAAAAAATAAAGTCCAAGTTGAAGAACAATTATCTCTTGAAACCCTCGATTGAATTCGTTACAATACTCTTCCCTAGCTCAACAATCGTTATAAAAGATCAATTCCACGGTCACTACTCCAGTCGAGAGCACAAACACGCAACATATCCTCGAACATCTGGATAGTGCACTCCGACTGTCCATCTGACTGAGGATGAAAAGAGGTACTCAAATGCAAACGAGTACCCAACGCCTTATGCACCGCCTGCCAAAAGTGCGATACAAAACGGCCATCCCGATCCGAGACAATAGACTTTGGAGTACCGTGAAGCCTCATAATCTGCGCAATAAACACACGAGCCTATTTCTCTGGGCCCCAAGTATCCTTGAAGCCCAGAAAATGTGCCGACTTGGTCAGACGATCAACAATCACCCAAACCATGTTCATGCCCGATCTCGATCTCGGCAAACTCATAATGAAGTCCATTGATATATCTTCCCATTTCTATTCCGGGATGGGAAGTGATTGCAATAACCCGACCGGTCGCTGATGCTCGATTTTGACCTGCTGACAAGTCAAACATCTTGCTACAAACGGTGCGACCTCCTCCTTCATATCATTCCACCAGATATTCCTCCTCAGGTCCTTGTACATCTTACTCGGTCCAGGATAAACGGAGTAAGGCGTAGCATGGGCCTCACGCAAAATACCCTGCCTCAATTCCGAGTCGTTCGGTACACACATACGACTTTGGAATCTCAATACCCCATCTTCATGAATCACAAATCCAGGAGACTTTCCTTTAAGAACATTCTCTCGGATTTGAATAATCATCGGATCCTTCAGCTGCTTCAGTTTAATTTCATCGATCAGAGACGACGAAATCTCTAAAGCACAAAGTTGCCCTACGGATCCAGGCAACGAAAGCTCAACACTCGACTCAATCAAATCCCACTAAAGCTCAGATTGAGACGTAAGGATCTCAAGCGTCTGCAACGCAACCGATTTCCAACTCAAGGCGTCGGCCACGACGTTCGCCTTGACCGGATGATAAAGGATTTCGAGATCATAATCCTTAATCAATTCCAACCATCTCTTCTGCCTCATATTCAACTCTCGCTGAGTAAATATGTACTTCAGACTTTTATGATCGGTAAAAATCTGACATGCAGAGCCAAAAAGATAGTGATGCCAAATCTTGAGCGCAAAAACAACTGCCGCTAACTCCAAATCGTGAGTAGGGTAGTTAAGCTCATACGGCCTCAACTGTCTCGACGCAAACACAATAGTCTTGCCGTGCTGCATCAACACACACCCAAGACCCTGACCCGAAGCATCGCTATAAACAGCAAAACCCCCATTGCCACATGGCAACGCCAAAATCGGGGCTTAAGTCAAACGTCTCTTCAGCTCCTCAAAACTCGAGAGCCTCTCGTCATTCCAGACGAACTTCTCACACTTCTGGAGTAACTGCGTAAGTGGCCGAGCTAGTTTCGAGAAACCCTCGATGAACCTACGGTAGTAGCCATCCAAACCCAAGAAACTACGGACCTCCTTCACGTTCTTGGGCGGTGCCCAATCCAACACTTCCTCAACTTTCTGCGGGTCCACACGAACTCCCTCGGCTGAAATCACGTGACCTAGAAACATCACTTTCTTCAGCCAAAACTCGCATTTCGAGAACTTTGCATAGAGTTGCTCGGTCCTCAAAATGTCTAACACCACACGCAGATGATGGGCATGCTCTTCCTCGTTCCTCGAATAGATAAGGATGTCGTCAATGAAGACGACGACACACTTATCCAAATACTCGATAAAGACCTTGTTCATAAACTGCATGAACACAGCCGGTGCATTAGTTAACCCGAAGGGCATAACTACAAACTCATAGTGTCCGTATCTCGTCCAAAAAGCTGTTCTCGGAACGTCGGACTCCTTCACTCGAAGCTGATAGTACCCCGATCTCAAGTCGATATTCTAGAATACCGCAGCTCCCTGCAACTGATCGAACAAGTCATCAATCCTCGGCAGAGGATACTTGTTCTTGATGGTCACCTTGTTTAGCTCGCGATAGTCGATACACAAACGTAGTGAACCATCCTTTTTCCGAACGAACAAAACCGGTGCGCCCCAAGGCGAAGCGATCGGTCGAATATACCCCGACTCAAGAATCTCACTCAACTGCTTCTTCAACTCGGCCATCTCTGAAGGTGCCATGCGATACGGCACCTTCGAAATCGGAGCCGCACCCGGCTCTAACTCTATAGCGAACTCGACCTCACGGTCCGGTGGCAACCCCGGTAACTCATCAGGAAAAACATCAGGGAACTCACTAACGACTGGAATCGATGAAGGCTCGACTCCACCATTCTCCGTCTTCAAGACATAGCACCAATAACCAGTACACCCCTTTCGCAGGAGTTTCATCGCCTTCAAGGCGTTAATTACGAACTTCTTGTTTCTCTTTCGCCCCGTGAAAGAGTGATCGGTGCCGTCCTCGGCTAGTATGGTAATGATCCTCATGCGGTAGTTCATGATTGCACCATGCCGCTCGAGTCAATCATCCCCGAGAATCAAATCCTCACCCTCAATACCCACAACAATAAGATTAGAGAGCCAAGCCCTCTCACAAATAAACACAAAACAGTCTCGGACCTCTCGATCACCAATGATTCTACCGCTAGGAAGTTTAACGATGAAAGGCTCGCAAGGCGATAAATAGTCAAGACTCAAACGGCACACACACTCCAGAGAAATAAATGAATGCGTAGCACCCGAATCAAAAAGGACACTGACAGGATGGGAATGGATATGAACGGTACCTGTCGCCACGGTGGCTGCTGGATCATCGGCCCTCCTCATCTCATAGATACGCGGATGGGCGGAGCCGACACTGGAAGTGCCCCCTCTAGCGGGCTGACCCCGACCTCTCTCTCGGCTGGCACTCGGTGGAGACTGCGGAGCAAACGAGCCCTGGTTCACACTCGGCTCTCTAGGTGCTGGAAAAGAAGCCTGAGCACCAAGAAGTTGTCCTACCCGCTCACAAAAGAAAGCCTTGTGGCCCGACAGACCACAAGTATGACAAGTCAAAGGCGGACGAGGACACTCCCGGTTCTGATGGCCCGATTTGCCATAGTTAAAGCATTTGGCATCCCGAACGGAGGCACTGGCAGTACCTCGATAGCCCCTAGAGAATCGAGCCGAACCACCCCCAGGAATATTTGCAGACTGAGATTTATGCTGACCTCCATCCTTGTGACCCAAGAAATTTCCAGCGGATTTCTGTTTCTTACTCTCCCGAACCGCCGCACTGGCCGTCACAGACATATCATAGGTAAGAGCTCGAATCTGATAATCCTTCAAGGTAGTACAGACGAGCCCAGACATATAGTCCCGAATTGACCATTTCATCCGTCTGGAAAAGTGAAAAATTTTGTCGCTCTCCTCGACAACTTGGGTCTTCACGTAGCCCAACTCCTTGTTGAAATCGGCAATAGCTTGGGAGACAGGAATATCCCGCGGTTGAGCATCATAGAAGGCATGGACTCGAGCCTGTCTAACCGGCCACGGGAAATACTCAGTCTCCATCAGGTCCTCGAATTCCGCCCACGAAGCAACGTGATCCTTAGGCCCAACGGCCTCCCACCAATCAGTAGCGTCCCCAGTGAGAAAATATTGGGCAATAGGGACCTTGCGGTCCTCGGGACAGTTGGTGGTAACGAAAACTTTGGATATCTCCTTGATCCAGCCTTCCCAGCCAATCGGGTCCGAGGCTCCCGTAAACTGAGGAGGAGGCATCTTGATGACATCCTGAAGCCAACGGTCAGCTCCGTCCCGAGCAGCATGGGCTGGATTCTGAACCGCCTGAGCTATCGCCGCCATTTGGTTCACCATTTATTGCATAACAGCCGCAACACCAAGGTCGGTGCCATATTGAGAAGAAGCATGGCTATGTCGGTCACCGGTGCTGCCTGCTCCCGAAGAATGCGACATGGCCGCCCCACCGGCTGCCCCACGTCCCCGGCCGCGTCCACAGCCACGACCACGACCTCTTCCAGCATCCATACTGGTGTTAAGAAGTAGCAAAACCAACTCGATGATAAGGAGCAAAAACATCCACAACTCAAGAAACGGAATTACGTTACGAGAAAACAAAGAATCGGGTAAGGAAAACTTACGAGCACTGGAAGTACTGAGATGCTGGCAGCAGTGTGACAATGTGCAACACAAAACACAACTAGACCCAAATAAACAACAAGCCTAGGTATCCATAAACTTAGTTGCTCTGATATCATTTTCTGTAACACCCTGAGATATTCAAGGTATATTACAGTGTCGTGGACCCCTACATGGGACCCACCAGGATAGACACGAATTCCCACAGTAAAATCACACACCATCCAGATGAAAAGCAAATAACATGCCCGGTACAACCGGCAGAGTAATCAACATCGACAACCATAAATAACTTCAACGAATACAAATCACAATCCGAAGAGAAAAGTCTAAGTACTCGCGAGTACAATCTATAAGTTTAGAAAATAGACAACAACCACATCGAATGGAGCAACGGAAATAAAAGGACTCAAATGCACATGTCAACGACCCTGTCCAGCATCCTCGTACTGTCCCAGCGCCCGCTCGTCCGGCTGATCAAAACCTGAAATCCATAACAAGAATTTCCCCAAAACGGGTCCCCAGAGGGGTTAGAAATTACGCTAGTACATGTAATCAAGGCAAACCATTCGCTTACACATTTCATAGTACAATGCACCAATTTCATTTCAAAACCAAAACCAAACATGTCTTTTCCGGAAACAAACAGTCAAACAAATTTGCCTAGGACCGGGACGAAGCCAAAAATCCTACTCGAGGCCTCTAAGGACCCTCCCGAGCTGGCCATATCATAAAACAAATCACGCACAAGCATCACCTAGGATCGGGACGAAGCCACAAATCCCACTCGAGGCCTCTAAGGACCCTCCCGAGATGGCTAGCGAAACAAACTCGTGAAACCAGAGTGAAGTCATAGATTCCCTCGAGGCCTCGTCGGACCCTCCGGAGGTGAGAAAAGCACACACAATATACATTACCATTTCATGTTAAGCATAAAGGTTTCCAAAAATACTTGCCTTGAATAATTGACGACGCAACGAATGGAAAGGAAATTCACCGACGAATGCTAGGAAACAACGGAACCGAACCTAATGATTCGAAGAATACAATCACAACCATTTCCAAATGAATACGGAAACGGAATACACCCGAAAACCTGCCTACGATTCATGTATATTCGTACAAGAACAACAACGAGGGCGGACCACAACCAAACCCTCTCGATTACGCAAATACCACGAAATATACCATGAATCCGTAGGAAAACCAAGAATACCAATAAGATTAATCATATTCATCATGAATTAATCAACAATACGGAACGAATCGAACAATAAAACCGAAAACCCCCAATTTACCCAAAAGTAGGGTTCTTAGAAGATTTACCTTGATTCGGACGGAGGAAGACAATTACGGTGATGATAAACTACACTAGGAACACAATACTTGATTCCCCAAGGATTTCCACGGGCAAAACTTGAAGAATCGCTCAAATCTCTCTAAGAACACTCGCTGCAGACGGAAGGAAGAAAATGAAGAATGTCGTGAATGCAAGGTCAACTCAGGTTTATAAAACCTGACCTCTCACTACGTACGTTAACGTACAGCGGTTAACGTACGTTACGCTCATTACGTACGTAACACACAGGTGTTAGCGTACGCAATGGCTCGGCAGAACAATCTGCCCAAATCGCTGATGTCGTTAGCGTACGCTACATCAGACGGCTAGCGCTACAAGGAGGTCTTACGTACGTAACACCAGCATGTTTACGTACGTAAGGACTCGGCCAAATCTGGGCAGACTCCCTGTCCAAAACACTTAAGGCCATAACATACGTTACCACCAGGGTATTACGTACGTTATGTACGTGTCGATAGTGTAATATCCGCAAATTCAATTTCCGGTAATTTTCTTTTGGCGAAAGTCCGTTTTGACGACTCTCTTGGGAGCGTTTCGTCATCCTGAGAATGATTAATTCTACACTTTTTGACAACCGAGTTCGTTTCGGTGTTGTTTTGTTGAGTTCCGTACTTTTTAGCGACTTTTCGCACTTGAGTTCGATTCTTGCGAATCTCGTTCGAAACTGCTGTTTCGAGTTTCCCGTAAGTCCGTTTAACTTTGTTATACGTGTTGTGAACTTCGGTTTGGTTATTCGATCATGTATCGTGATTCTCGGGCGTTTTGGGCCATTTTGTAATTTACCCAAAGTTATGGGTATCCGTATATGTACTTGCTGTCTCGACTCTTTTCTTGGTCGCGTATGATTAATTATTGTATTATGTTTTCATTTCGGGTCGTTGATGTTGTCCGCGAGCTTTTCGTCGTGTTCGTTAAAATGCGTTTTGGAAAATCGAGTCGTCGGGTCATGAAATTTGGCGGTGGCCGGACGGTGCGGCCTTGTCGGAAGTCTTGAGCCTTTGGGCCGACGAGCACGGCAGAACCGCGTAGCGCGCGCTTCTGGCCAAGGAGGCTGCGCGCTCTAGCTCGGCAGTGTAAGCGCACGCTGCCGAGCGGCCAGACGCTGCTCGGGTGCAGGCGAGAGGGTTACGAGGTTCTGCTCTCGGGAAGGATCGGCGGGTAGCGCCACGCTCTGTCGGTCGTCGTGGCGCCGCTTCGGCGAGGGTAGCGCCGTCGGCCGACTAGCGTACGTTACCTGGGCGAGCTTTTTAGTCCAGAGGTTACTAGACTGGTCGGCTAGCGCGCGCAGGCTTCCGGCCGTAGCGCACGCTAGCGGGGGTCGGGCGGACAGGTCATGGTCGGCAGGATTGGTCGGTGGTGCCGGGTCGTGCGGGCCCTGGCCGAGGGTGCTGGGCCGATACTGGCCGATAGCGCACGCTAGTCCGGGAAGGCTAGCGCACGCTAGTCCCGACCCAGTATATAAATGACAGAGCACACACTTTTTCACTCGTTTTTCATTTCCTTTCTCTTCTGTCCGCGGCTGGAGCTTCGGAGGGGGTGAAGCCATGTTGTTAAACAACAAATCCATGAAGTTCCTGAGTTCATATCATTGATTGATCATCCTATAACATCCTTTGATCCAGCGAATCAAGGTAAATTCCTTAGAACCCTAGTTTTTGGGAATTTTGGGGTTTTTCGTAGATTCGTCCGATTTGTCCGTTTTGAAGCTTAAGGACCTTGAGATTATGATGTGTCTATCCCGTATACATTATTTTCCTACGATTTTACGGATTGGATTGTGCCGTTTTAGGACTTGTGAGAGTTTGGACGATTTTCCAACCTCTAGTTGTTTATCCGTGTATTTTCATGAATCGTAGGCGGGTTAAGGGAGTTTCTTCGTGTAATTTGAGTATGGATAATTGATTATCATATTCCTTGCGATTCGTTTAGGTGCCGGAAGCGCGTTCTTGGACCTACCGAACCCATACCCTTTTTTCGTTCAATTTCTCGATGTCTCAAAGGCAAGTATATATTTATGATTGTACATTCTCGACTTTGAAAGTAAGATATATTAATGGCATGATTATTTATATCCACTATGGGGCGGGCCGACGGGTCCCCTGAGGGTTTCATAGCCTCTGGTGCGATTCCACGGATGATATGAACGAACCACTCTGGGATGGACCGATGAGTCCTCTGAGGGTTCCGTAGCCTCTGGTGCGGTTCCACGGTATTCATATATGTATTGATGTGATGCTATGAGATTTAGTTATTACGGAATACTAGTCTTGAATTGATGAATTGACAGTTACATTTACTTTATTGTCGAGGAGTATTGTGTGTCATACTTGATATACTTGTACTAGCTATTCGACGGCTATCCCCTTTATGGGGGAAATACTTTTTATGTATTTCAGGTTCCAGGAGAGCGGAAAGGCAGGTGTCGGGTCGGCATGAAGATGATGTGCTATTATGATACTGTGTTTTATCTCCCGTTATGTTTTGTGTTCCTCCATTCAGTGTTGTTATACTGGAATGGTTATTGAATACTCGAGTATCATTCGTTTTCAGTCTTCCTTGATGTTCCGGCCTGTGTTGCCGAGGTTTTGTTTTGGTACTGTGCTGTATTTGGATACATTGGACACGGTTTGAATACCCTTTGTATTGTCTTTTATTTCATTGTATTTGGACCTTCTCGGTCAAGTTTTATAGTTCCGCGTATGATTAGCCTTGTGGGTCCCTCGGTGGGGTTCACGGCGCTGTAATATACCCTGAACAACTTGGGGGGTGTTACAGAATATGGTATCAGAGCTTAGGTCTATGGATACCTAGGCTGTCGGTATTTTTGGTCGATTGAGTCATCATTTGTCCACAGTATCACTACTCTGCCATCATCACAATGCGACCGATACTTGTAAGCCCTATTACTCTCCTTGCGTTTCATAATCGTTTTGATTTTTGTTGGATATTCTTGAGAATCGGTCATTTCGAAGACGTGCGTTTTGGGTTGTACGTACGTACTTTGTATATCCTTTAGAATGTCTGCTGACAGGGGATAGAGACGAGACCATGGTCGCGGACGCAGACTTTTCTTTGAGATATTTTTTTTAAAATTTCTAATTGCGGTACTGATGTGTGTTTGTGTTATGTTGAGACTCTGTATGGGAGTCGGATGCTAGTATCATGGGATATCATCGACTTCACGCACATGTAAGTACACTGTTTTGGTTATTCGCTCGTGGCGACGGTTGATTGCCCTTGTGATGAGTTTGGAAATTCTGGGTTGATCTGTTGTTGGTTGACAGTTATAATTGAGGATATCGTGTATCAGGTTGTTTAATTTTGATATCAGGCATATCATATGAAAATGTTATTGAATCAAGTATATGTTTTCAGCATGTCATATATACGTGTCCAGTATGTCAAGGCAACGGACAGGAACCATTGGAAATGGCTAAGTACAACCACATTAGCGCACACTATGAAATATGCTTAGCGCACGCTACGAGGTATGAGTAGCGCACGCTACGTGGTGCAGTTAGCGTACGCTAATAGGTTCGAATTTCGTACGCTAAGGAGGATCCTTAACGTACGTAAGGCATTCTGGGAAAGGTTCGGAAGGCGGCCGACAGGTAGGCCCGGATTGATGTTTATCGGCATTTAGCGCACGCTACCAAGGATGGTTAGCGTACGCTAATATCGGATCGTCCGACAGGGAATCTTGGCTTTCGGCGAGTGGACCCGGCCACTTGTGACGCGTGTCCAGATAAGGTCAGCGGATGTTTGTCAGGTAGGGCTAGCGCACGCTAATTCCAGATTGGTTAGAGGAATCCCGGAAATCGCGGATGCTTTCAGCATGTGGGGGCACGAGTGGTAGGTGCAAGCTGTCGAGTCAACTATGATTAGCGCACGCTACGGGTGGATAATAGCGTACGCTAATGAGACTTTTACTGTAGCAAGTCAACGTTATGTTACGTACGCTATGACAAGGATTTTACGTACGTAACACTTGGCACGAAATGAGGCAGTAGCCTCTGGACATCGATTGTGCACGCTAACAAAGTCAGTTACGCACGCTATGGCAAGCAACGCGCGCCATTTTGTGAGAGTAGCGCACGCTAGTAGTGTGAGATTGAGTAATGTTATCCTTTTCAGCCCGTCCTTTCTTTTCCACCGAAAGAGAGAGTTCTTGGGAAATACGTTGAGGTTCTAAATACTTGCGTAATCATGGAGTTGACCGTTTTAACAACTCTAAGCTTGGAATCGATTGGAAATGGATTCAACCTTGAGAATCAATCCATTTCTTCGAAGAGAGAATTAATATTCACTTTGGATTTGGTTCGGATTTGAATATCGTTGTTCTTGAGTTGATAATCATCATGTATAGGAGTTGATAAGTATGATTATGGACGGATTACCGCGTTATGTTGATATTATTGTTGAAGTACGAATATTGATATGATTCGTGTGGTTTTGAATGGTGTTGTTTATTTTCAAGAGATGTGTTGGTTAATATCTCCAGACATTTCGACTTTGACGTTGTTGTTGATGATTAGTTCATATGATAATAGTTTATGGAGGCATTATGATGATTCTTGGTATCCCACGGGAAGTTTGTTAAGGAAGATGATGACATGATGACTTATATGTTGGATTATGTTATGTTGTCATGAGTATGGTTAGGGGATCATAGTGTTCTTGGCAGTATTATTGCGATTCCTGATGTTATGATGATATATGCCTTAGACTATGAGTTAGAGGATGGCTTAGATGTTAGAACATTGTATTTTGTCGTTGGTCGATTGTGGACGTGATTTCGGATTAATTCAGGACTCCTGAGAAACTCTTGAATTATATGAGATGATGAACATTTATAAGGAGTGTGGGTGTTTTTTATATGAATATGGAATATTCATGTCTAGAGCTGAAATTATGTGTTTTGATATAATATTCGCATCGTGATACGAATATGATTACGAGTTTGATGAAATTATTATTCATCTTTGGGTTTTGAAGTCCATACATATTGAACAAAGGTTCAAGCCGAATGATTGGATTGTTTGATAACCTTAGAATATGATTATCTATAATGTTGAACTAATTGGATGGTTCGAATTAATGATGATCATCGGAAAATTTTAACTACGGATTTACAAGGAGGAACCTTGTTAATTCGTATTTAAGGATTTAGTTTGGAATCGATAACATCTAGACCCTTGTTGGTCCGAATTGGTTGCTGATATGATCATCATATTTCGACTCGTATTGTGGACAGGATTTGTAAGTGTCTGAGTTGGATTGTTCAGACTGTGTTTAATCGAGATATGGTGAAACGGTTGAGTTTGTGGTTTGGTGGTATTGATATCGATCGTTATCGAACTTGTCGATTATTAATCCTTCTTTATAAAATAAGTTGTGATGTCTGATCGTGGATTATGACTGTTGTGAGGTGGTTGAGGTTGAAGAGTTCATAGATTACTTTGGTCGGGGCTGAGGAACTCGTAGACGAAAGCAACTGAATTGGTAACAGTTCGTTGCATTGATATCGAAGCAAGTTTTATACTTGTACTAGTCAATGAGATTAATGTTATCATATATGTGTATGAATGTGTGTATCATTTCGAGACTTGGTCTCTTTATGATTTTGTTGATATCAAGGGATTGTTTGATACGATACCCTTCAGCAAATTTTGCCAAACATTATTGTTGTTCGTAAATGGCCAGTTTAAGGCATTGCGATACTTGTTGGTAATATTGTTGTCGATAGCCGGTTCGTGGTATCGACGTATCGATTGTTATTGTTGATTGATGTTCCATCAAGATATTGTTGTGAATCGTCGTTATTGATATCAGTGTTTTTCTATTGATGTCGTATTGGCCTATTGAAGGCATTGACGTATTCGATTATCATCTTCGTTATCGGTAACCAATTAAAGGTGCCGAGACATCCGTTGTATAATTGTTATCGGTTAACCGTTCTAAAGGTAATCGATATATTGAATTGGGATTATCAAAGATAATTCCCATCCGTTGTATAATTGTTATCGATTGACCGTCCTGAAGGTAATCGATGTATTAAATTGGGACTGTCGAAAACATTCCCATCCGTTGTATCGTTGTTATCGATTGGCCGTTCTACGGTATCGAAGTATTGAATTGGGACTGTCGAGGATAGTTCCCATCCGTTGAATTATTATTGTCGTGTTGGCCGACTCAAGGCAGCACACTATTATTCTTGTGAACTCGATAATTTTGTGATCGTTGAAGGTTGAGGATTTCCCGGATTGTTGTGTTGTGATTGTTGTTCGTGTTAATCGGTCCTTAGGGATTTTGATCCCAGGATGGTTGTTTTGAATATTGTTGGTCGTGTCAATCTTTCATTATTCGTGTGTCATCGTTCACTTGGTGAGTCGTATGATCCGTATTGGATGTGTTATCCTTTGAGTTTCGTTGTCATGTTGCATCGTGACATATCCGGAATCATATCTGCGTTCCGATTGGTTATTGTGTAGGATTTTTAGCCAGGCACATATATGGTCATGCGTGAATGTTTCCGCATTGGACCGTGCACACGACACGTAGTTCGTGAGGCTAATTAGGTACATTGTCACATGTATAATTCTGGATTCCGTATACGGGGTGGACATGTGCACGGACACATTTCTGGATCGGGCGTACTGTGATGTCCCTCTTGAGCCTTATTGTTTGGTCGTTCGTAGTCCATGTAGTATTGGATATGTCCGACGATTTGCGACTGGTTGTTCATACGCCGAGGGGTATGTCCGACAGTCAGGTTTGTTTCTTTGAGATCTGTATTGTGATGATTTATAGCTTCGGGCTGTTCGGCTTTCATGCCATCGTGATATACAGCTTCGGATGAGGGGCTTTCAGGCCATTGTGATGTATTGGTATTTCTGTTGGAGCCTTCAGACATTGTGATTCGTATTTATTTCAGCGTTGGCTTGGATTACCTTCGGTAATGTATTGTCGTGTTGCTTGTAACGTTTCGCCGTTGGGCGTAAGTTACGCGTTTCTTGTGTATCTCGTTGAGTTTTCCTCGCGGGATATTGCTTCTCCCTAGTTGTTTTAAGTTTCGGGACGAAACTTCTTTTAAGGAGGGTAGTATGTAATATCCGCAAATTCGATTTCCGGTAATTTTCTTTTTTGGCAAAAGTCTATTTTGACGACTCGCTTGGGAAAGTTTCGTCATCCTGAGAATGATTAATTCTACACTTTTTGACAACCGAGTTCGTTTCGGTGTTGTTTTGTTGAGTTCCAAGCTTTTTAGCGACTTTTCCGCACTTGAGTTCGATTCTTGCGAATCTCGTTCAAAACTGCTGTTTTGAGTTTCCCGTAAGTCCGTTTAACTTTGTTATACGTGTTGTGAACATCGGTTTGGTTATTCGATCATGTATTGTGATTCTCGGGTGTTTTGGGCCATTTTGTAATTTACCCAAAGTTATGGGTATCCGTATCTGTACTTGCTGTCTCGACTCTTTTCTTGGTCGCGTATGATTAATTATTGTATTATGTTTTCATTTTGGATCGTTGATGTTGTCCGCGAGCTTTTCGTCGTGTTCGTTCCGTACGTTTTCGGAAAATCGAGTCGTCGGGTCATGGCGAGTGGCGGTGGCCGGACAGTGCGGCCTTGTCGGAAGTCTTGGGCAGCGGCGAGCACGCGGGAACCGGTGTAGCGCGCTGGCCGGGAGGCTGCGCACGCTAGCTCAGCGATGTAGCGCCTGTTGTCGAGTGGCCCGGCGTCTGTCTCAGTGCAGGCGGAGGGTTCTCAGGTTCTGCACTCGGGAAGGATCGGCAGGTAGCTCACGCTACTGTCGGTCGTGGCGCACGCTAACCGGCAGGGGTAGCGCACGCTGTCGGCTGACTAGCTTACGTTACCTAGGCGAGCTTTTTAGTCCAGAGGTTCTTTGGGTGATCGGCTAGCGCGCGAGCTTCGGCCGTAGCGCACGCTAGCGGGGAGTCGGCGGACGAGTCATGGTCGGCGGATTGGTCGGTGGTGCCGAGTCGTGCGGGCCACGGCCGAGGAGTCTTTGGGCCGATCTTGGCGATAGCGCACGCTAGTCAGGAAGGCTAGCGCACGCTAGTTCCGACCAGATATATAAATGTGAGCAACCACTTTTTCACTCGTTTTCATTTCCTTTCTCTTACATCCATGGTGGAGCTTCGGAGGGGGTGAAGCCATGCTGTTAAACAACAAATCCATGAAGTTCCTGAGTTCATATCATTGATTGATCATCCTATAACATCCTTTGATCCAGCGAATCAAGGTAAATTCCTTAGAACCCTAGTTTTTGGGAATTTTGGGGTTTTTCGTAGATTCGTCCGATTTGTCCGCTTTGAAGCTTAAGGACCTTGAGATTATGATGTGTCTATCCCGTATACATGATTTTCCTACTATTTTACGGATTGGATTGTGCCGTTTTAGGACTTGTGAGGGTTTGGACGATTTTCCAACCTCTAGTTGTTTATCCGTGTATTTTCATGAATCGTAGGCGGGTTGCGGGAGTTTCTTCGTGTAATTTGAGTATGGATAATTGATTATCATATTCCTTGCGATTTGTTTAGGTGCCGGAAGCGCGTTCTTGGACCTACCGAACCCATACCCTTTTTCCGTTCAATTTCTCGATGTCTCAAAGGCAAGTATATATTTATGATTGTACATTCTCGACTTTGAAAGTAAGATATATTAATGGCATGATTATTTATATCCACTATGGGGCGGTCCGACGGGTCCCCTGAGGGTTTCGTAGCCTCTGGTGCGATTCCACGGATGATATGAACGAACCACTCTGGGATGGACCGATGAGTCCTCTGAGGGTTCCGTAGCCTCTGGTGCGGTTCCACGGTATTCATATATGTATTGATGTGATGCTATGAGATTTAGTTATTCCGGAATACTAGTCTTGAATTGATGAATTGACGGTTACATTTACTTTATTGTCGAGGAGTATTGTGTTTCATACTTGATATACTTGTACTAGCTAAAACAATTTTAGAAGCTTGTATATAGCTAATTTATTGGTGTTTATGGCCAGATCTAGAAATCTCACAAATCAAAATAATATATATATATATATATATATATAAAATAATAATAATTAAGGCAAATCACTAAAATAATCAAAACCAACACACCAAAATAATTAAAACATACCAAAATAATTAAAACATACCACCCCCAAACTTGAAAAAGAAACTGTCCTCGGTTTTAAAAAAAAAATAATAAAAAGCAAGAGAGAAAAAAAAATACTCCTTGTTATGAAAATTGATGCTTGAGCTACGCCTTTTTGGATCTGCATGAAAAAAATATACGAGGCAAACAACAACAACAACAACAAAAATATACCTGGAAGTATAACACAATTTTTAAGATGCGCTTCAGGAAAGTCCGAAGAGTCGCCTTACGCTGCCATCAATGCTTTTATTAAAAACAAAAAAAATTACGGCAATAAAAATAACAATACATAAATCGCGAATAGATGCGCGTCAAAAGATCAAAAGAAACTCCTTAAGCTGCCATCATTTAGCACGATTTTTACACACGACAGAAAGTAAAAATAACAAGAGGTCTGATATGGGGTATCAAAGGGAGAGGAATGAATCCACTTTTCGTTTTCTCACGGTGAGATCTTCCATCCAGACAATATTAGCTAGAGCTGGATCTGGTTGAGGAACAAATTCAATGAGTTTTTTGATTAGCTCTTCTGGTGTTGTTGCAACGACTATGATTCGTTTAGCACGCTCGGAAATAAAACCTTTTTCAGCAGAGTAGTCGATGAAAGATAGTAAACCATCAAAGAAACCATTGACATTAAGCGAGACTATTGGTTTTGATGAACATTTAGGCTGGCTCTGGTAACCACATGAAAAAGTTCCTCAAGTGTGCCAAAACCACCGGAAGGGTGATAAAGGCGCGAATTATTTATCATGTGAGTTATGCGATCTTGCATATTCTGAGATCTAAACTCATCTGCAATAGTTGCCCCGGTGATTTTACTTTCGGCAGGTTTTGGAATTATTCCCAACACTCTTACTCCTTCCATATAGGCGACGGACTCGTCCCATTAATCCTAAACTTCCTCCTCAGTAAACTACATGAATGCATTTTCTCCTAAAGTACGACCCAAGTTGTGTCTTTGCTTGATAAAGCATGCATCTTTTCCATAACTAGCTCCACCAAAAATGCAGACTGAGTTAAATCTTTTTGTGGAAGATGATGATTCCATTTTTGAAAAGAAATTATTACGAGAGAAACAGAGAAAAGTACAAGTTTGAGGGGTGAATAAAAGAAATAAGCACAATGTTTATTTATAGAAGAAAAATGAGGAAAAATTGTTTAACAAGTTTGTGATTGCGTTGATTGCGCTTCAACTACTCAATAGAATAATGAATGCATTTATCGCGTATCACATTTTTTATTCAGAAAATCTCATCATACGACAAAAATAAAAGATACTCACGTGTATGTACAGTAGTAGTGATTGTGGCTCACATCTTCCTCTGATTTTACGTTCAGAAACGGCTTAAACGTCTTCTATGAGTCGGGGAGAAGCTTCCCATCCAATTTTCTTACAAATTGGCAAACAGGTTCTTTTAACGTCAGATTCCCAAGACGTTGTTCATATTCTGGTTTGAATTTATTCCACAAACATCGAATTCCGTAATGTACGAGTCCACTAGGATGCGTGTCAAGAGAAATTTCGATATCATCTAAATTCTCTTTATTCAGACCATCCTTAATGAATTGAATTTTATCTTCTCTGTTTGTAGATGGAATTCCTAAAGATCGACATTTTAAATTACAGTTCCATCTAGCACATTTATAGCAAACGGCTATCATCTTTGCTCGTCGTTTCTTGGCATATGAACTTTTTCCAAGCCCTGGTAAAAATCTAGTCGGTGTTTCTGTGAATTCACCTTCTATTCTTACTTTGGCTTCGATAATGAATCTTATGTCAAAAGGTATGCTTTTATTCATAAGCAACCTCATCCTTTCAAGCCTTGTCTTGTAAATCTTTAAAATTGCATTTTTGCTTAGAAAGGGAAATCTTTTTTCAATATTATTCAAAGTTTCATCCATGACAAAAAAAATTAAAACGATAAAATATCTACAAATATCAGTTGTTTGTGGGAAACTGAAAAATCCGACTTTGATAGTCACGGAGTACCGTTATCCGCCACTTGACCGGACAGAAGAATAAAAGATGCAGAAATAAAGAAAGATAAAATAACAAGATATAAACAAAAGTATACAAAAAATTATATTTGGCCTAAAACAATCCCCGGCAACGGCGCCAAAATTTGATCGGTCAAAAACTTATCCTAAAAATAGGAGTTTTTGAGTCGCTCGCAAATATATACGAGGTAGAAGTAGTTTGTGGTAAGTTCTACCAAGGTCTTTTCTCTCGAGGATTGTCCAGCAGGGCTTCGTATAATATTTTGTTACAAATTGTGAGAAATAAATACTAAAATATTCTAAAATATATTTTTGGGTTTTTTAAATATTAACTAAATTAAATGCACTATATTTTAAACCAAACTATTTTTAATAAGACTATTTTATATAAGACTATTTTTAATAAGACTATTTTTATACTAGACTATTTATATTAAGACTATTTATACTAGACTATTTATATTAAGACTATTTATACTAGACTATTTATATTAAGACTATTTATACTAGACTATTTTTAACTAGTGAAAATGAATAGAATTAAAATGAGTTGGGAATTTATAAAATCTAGGGGATTACGGGTTCATTAAATTAGGTTTTTAATTAAGTATCGGAATTGATTTATACGGATATAAAAGAAAAAACGAATGTTTATCGAGTAATCAACTTTTCACCTCTGTACTTTCGTATTCAAAGATGTCTTAATCACTTTTGCTTTTTTAAGATGTTGATAACAAGATTAACACTTGATAGATTGAAAAGATGTGTTTCCAATACACTTAACAATCAATCAAGGAGGTTTCACTAGTAGAAATAGGATATTATCAATCTCTATTTAAACCAATTAGTCCTTTCATTTCTCTAACTTGACTATTTTTAGGATAAACGATCGTTCATCGAGTAATCAACTTTTCACCTCATAACTTTTGTATTCAAAGGTGTCTTAACCACTTTCGCAATCTTAAGATGTTGATAACAAGATTAACATTTGATAGATTGAAGAGATATGTTTTCAATTCACTCAACAATCAATCAAGAAGGTTTCATTAGTAAAAATAGGATATGATCAATCTCTATTTAAACCAATTAGTCCTAAAAATAGTTTAAATCAATCAAATACTCAATATATAACCTAATAGAAATCCCCCTTCCCCTAGGAAGAAAGATTAGCTACTCATTGGTTTATACAAACTAAAATTATAATAGAAATAATTGATATACATAATATATATATATATGAACTTTAATTACTAGAACTTAATGACAATAGATAAAACTTATTTGAATATGATGAATCAAAGTGCAAGAAACAAACTTCAAAATATAACTTCAAACTTGTTTAAAGGTTACAAGCTTACAAAAATTGAAAGTAAAATACTAAGTGCCTATTGATCAAGCACTTTTCAATTACAAACTAAATGAAAGAAAAACTTCAAACCAAAAATGAAATACAAACTAAAATTGAGAGTTCTAAGGAAAATATATTGCTAAAAGAAAGGAGTATTTCTTAGCAAGAAGATGATGATTTTGCAATGGATGAAGATGTCCTTTTATAGGTGATTTTCAAGAATACAATTGATTATTTAATTCAAAATATCTATTGTAATATCATTTTTTTAATTCTTTGTTCACACTTCACCCATGTCTTTGAATTTTCAGATTTTTGACCAAAAAATATCTTGTGGTTGAGTTCAAGTTGGTCAAAAGTGGACTAATTTTGCATGGCATCATTGAAAAACGGCGATAAAAACGGCCCAATTTGCCGTGTTGTGCGCCGTTTTGTGGTGACTCGGTCTCTTCGGAATACGCGAGGACACGGCGCTAAATGCCGGCCGTGTGTGAAACGGCCCAAGACACGGCCCTTGTTGCGCCGTATGTGAAACGGCCTACATAACACGGTCCTTTTTGCGCCGTGTTGTATGGTCGTTTTGCCTTGAAAAATTCCCGTCGTTGGATTTGATCTTGTTTTCCATCCTTTTTGATGCTTCATGTCAGTAATCTGTAAAATAACCTTTTTTAGCTCATGTTTGGACATATCTGTAAAATATGTATTTTTAATCACAAATCAGTACAATTATGCCCGGAAAAATGAATATTTTGTATATGAATTTTAGATCAATTATTCACTAATCACTAGCTATTCGACGGCTAACCCCTTTATGGGGGAAATACTTTTTATGTATTTCAGGTTCCAGGAGAGCGGAAAGGCAGGTGTCGGGTCGGCATGAAGATGATGGGCTAGCATGATACTGTGTTTTATCTCCCGTTATGTTTTGTGTTCCTCCATTCAGTGTTGTTGTACTGGAATGGTTATTGAATACTCGAGTATCATTCGTTTTTAGTCTTCCTTGATGTTCCGGCCTGTGTTGCCGAGGTTTTGTTTTGGTACTGTGCTGTATTTGGATACATTGGACACGGTTTGAATACCCTTTGTATTGTCTTTCATTTCATTGTATTTGGACCTTCTCGGTCAAGTTTTATAGTTCTGCGTATGATTAGCCTTGTGGGTCCCTCGGTGGGGTTCACGGCGCTGTAATATACCCTGAACAACTTGGGGGTGTTACAGATAGCGCACGCTAGGAAGCATGCATAACGCACATTATGCATGCAGCAGTTCAGCACTGCTGAACAAAGTTAGCCGCACCGGGCGGTCCGAAAACGAGACGCAACACAAGGATAGGCTCCAGAAGCGTAAACCCGAAATAATCACGACAACGAAGTTAAGCGCTGAAGGAAAAATACGATTCCAACTACCGAGGAATCCAAGAAACGACAAGGAAAGTAAAATTCCCTAAACTTATAGGAAATTACAAAACGGCCCAAACGTCCGAAAATCACGATATGACGTCGGATCAATAAATCGAAACTCACAACACGAACAACTCAACCATACGAACTTGTGCAACCAAAGAAATTACAAAATCGAACAGGTTCTACGAGAATCGAACGTCCATGCAACAATACATGACAAAAGACGGAATAATATCAAAACATCTCCGAAACTCGTCCAAATGGAGAAACTCCAAGAATAAAATAGATTCAAATGTCGAAACGGTTACAAGCGAGTTGCTAAAAACGAAAAATACACCAAAATGAGAATACCGGAAAAAGAAAAATGTGGATATTACATGAACTCCATCGGTGTCATCTTGTACCAACTCATCATTGTCACCGGCATCATGTTGTTCATCATTTTGGACATCCTCTCCATCGGGTGTCTCAACATGTTGTGGAGGAACGGGTCCAAATCAATAAGATCATAATCATGTTGTGGAGCCGACTCTCCATTCTCAACATCCTTCATCGTTTGATCTTCATCAGAAACAACATCTGTTGAACGAACAAGCCTTTTTGTCACCGGGTCATACAATCTATAATCGAACTCATCAAGCCCGTAATCAATAAAAATACATGGCTTCGTCTTGGAATCAAGCTTCGACCTCTCATCATTTGGAATGTGTATAAATGCTTTACATCCGAAAACCCGTAAGTGGCGATATGAAATTTCTTTGCCGCTCCACACTTTGTCCGGGACATCAAACTCCAAAGGAACATACGACGTCAAATTAATCACATGAACCGCCGTGTTCAAAGCTTCTCCCCAAAACGACTTTGGTAATCCGGCATGTGAGAGCAAGCATCGAGCTCTCTCGACCAAAGTCCGATTCATCCTCTCCGTAAAGCCATTAAGTTGTGGAGTCTTCGGTGGCGTCTTTTGATGTCGGATCCCTTGCTCTCGGCAATACTCATCAAAAGGCCCGGTGTATTCTCCACCATTATCCGTCCGAATACACTTTAACTTCTTCCCGGTCTCTCTCTCTCCACCGAGGCATGAAATTGTTTAAAGACGTCTAAAACCTGATCTTTGGCTTTCAAGGTGTATGCCCATACCTTCTTCGAGTGGTCGTCGATGAATGTGACAAAGTATCGGCAACCACCAAGCGTCCTAGTATTCATAGGACCACAAACATCGGAATGAATAAGATCAAACACATTTTCCTTTCGTGAAGGAGTATGACTCTTAAAAGTGATTCTCTTTTGCTTCCCGTCTAGACAATGAGAGCACCTTTTAAGATGTACCTTGTGAACCCCGGATTAGGCCTCCTTCTTTGACAATAGCGCCATCCCTTTCTCGCTCATGTGTCCGAGCCTCTTATGTCATAGCTCGGCCATGTCATTATTGTCAATTGTGTTCACAGAATTAATCGTGACCTTTGGAAGTGTCACGTATAATTTCCCTATCTTGTCTCCTCTTCCGACAATCAAGGACCCTCGAGTGAGTTTCCACACTCCCTTGCCAAAATCGCTATGATAACCATCATCATCGAGTAAACCAACGGACATCACATTTAGCCTCATATCCGTAACATGTTTTACATTATGTAAACCAAGTTCCACACCGGTGTCGAACCTCAAGTGTACGTCTCCCACTCCAACAATCTTGGATAACCCATCGTTACCCATCTTGACTATCCCATAGTCACCCGGAGTATAAGAGGAATAAAAATCCCTACGTGATGTAACATGACACGTAGCTCCACTATCGACCACCTAACTCAAATCATCTCTGGCAAGATTCACCTTGTCATAGTCGCAACAAACAAAGAATTCTTCGGTAGTAGTATTTACTTCGGCTTTCTCATTACTACCGCTCTCCTTCTTTTGAGAGTTCTCTCGACCTTGGTGATTTTCCTTCTTCAATTGTCGGAAAAATTTCTTCGTATGCCCTTTCTTACCACAATGGTAACAATCAATATTGGCATACTTTCTCCGGGAATTACTTCTTTGTGGCCCTCTCTTACTCGGACCTCTACTTTGACCTCTCCCCCGTCTTTCGGTAACAAGAACATCCGACTGTGACGAAGATCCCTGTGCCTTTCTTCGGACCTCCTCGTTCAACATGTTCCCCTTAGCAACTTCCATCAAAATGACACCATCAGGGGCAGAGTTAGACAACGACGTACGAAACGTCTCCCAAGTATCTGGCAATGTGCCCAATAACCACAAAGCTTGAACCTCCTCTTCGAATTTAATACCCATTCTGGCAGGTTGATTAATGATGCCTTGGAATGCATTCAAATGATCCGACAGAGGAGTCCCATATCGATATTTTAAATTCATCATTTGTTTAATGAGGAATAACTTATTATTCCCCGTCTTCCGAGCATACAATTGCTCGAGCTTGTGCCACAATTCTCGAGCGTCCTTTTCTCCACTAATATGGTTCAAAAAATTATCATCAACCCATTGTCGAATATATCCGCAAAATAGTCCACTCCGCGTCGGACTTGCCTTCCGGTTTATCTTTGCTAAAGACCGATAGATAATAATCCTTCACATATATAAGGTCTTCCATCTTACCCTTCCATACGTGGTAGTTCGAACCATTCAAGTTTACCATTCTACTCGTGTTGGCTTCCATCTTACAATTGAGATAACAAACAACCACGAAACAAAAACCCCGTGGCTCCGATACCACTTTGTTGGGAAAACACCGGCAATATAACGTCACAACGAAAAATGTGGAACCTCGTTTGACAATTTCCCAATCTTCAATTGTAACTTCGTGGTTACCGACGAGTAGAGCAAACAATTACAACTCGACAATTAATACAAATGATATCCAAAAACGATAAATAACGAGACAATTTTTGCGTGGAAAACCCCTCAAGACGAGAGTAAAAACTACGGGACCGAAGCCGCTTAAATCCACTAACACCAATACACAATACACAATCGTCCATAGTACAAACTAGAGGTATACAACACCATCTTCAAATACTCGGTAATAAAGGTTCTTCAAGTATTTGGAATACAACAATAACAACAAGATCGAGAAAAGAAAACACCAAAAATAGCTTATACAAAAGACTAACAAAAATACCCGAACTTCCGGACTCAAACCCTCGATCTATTCCGGTGAAAAAGTTTGTCCAATAACTACCAAACTCTTGTCAAAAATCACGACGATCCGATCGATATACTTCCGGGAAATCACACAAGTATTTTTCTCTCCTTCGTTTTTCTCTTGTTTCTCTCTCTATATGTATGTCTCTCAAAAATGGTGAAGTACATAAATCCCGTAAGAAAAACAGCTTAAGAAGGGAACCCAGCCCCTTTTGACTTCGGGTGCCGCGGCACACTTCAAAAATCGGCAGTCAGGATTTCTCAGGGGGCCGCGGCCCGTAGTACAGTCGCGGCCGAGTTGTTGGTTGGTTTCCGGGGGCCGCGGCCCGGCTGTCTTGTGCCGCGGCCTGGCTGTGCAATGGCTGGGGATGCCTTTTCCAAGTGTAGTGCCGCAGCCCGGAAGGTTTGTACCGCGGCCCGGAGTCCTGTCGACTCCGAAAAGACCTATATTTCGGAAATAACTCCTAAAGAGACAACGTTAGTGAGGGTAAAAAAATAGCATGAAGCTTATACCATGTGTGTTGGTGACCAGTGCAACGACATCACCATGTACAGACCCATGAACTGTCGCCTCATAAATCGACCTGAAATTGGAGCCTTCGCCGGAGACAAACACTGCCAAGTTTTTCCTTCTGATTTTTGATGTTGGCTTAACTTCTTCTATATCAGAAATCCCTTTATATTTGTTTTTTCTCTCACTGTAATTTTCTCTTGATGATTAAAAAGCCTGAATAAGAAGAACGCTGATGACTTCTCATAGAAACCCATTTTGGAGAATCGATTTGGGGTGGAGAAGGTGATCATAACTTTGAATTTAAATGGGTTTTGCGGGTTTGGATTGAAGATATGGCTTGACGAAAATTGCCTCGAAGAATCACATTTATAGTTTCCATTGCTCGAGCACAGATACAGGCGTTGTCTCTTTTACCTTCACTGGCGGAAGTTCATAATGCCAACGGAATTTTTCGAAAGATTTTGGTGTTGAATGAAAAAAAAAAAGTTAAAATGTAAATTCAAATTAACCCAAAAAATTTAGTGTAAAAAAAAAAGTTTCCAATTTCGATCGTACATTTATAAACTATAGATGTTTTTACAATATCTGGTATCAATTGTTTACATAAACTATTCGTTAGATGTTGAAAATGTATTTTAATTAAATTTGTAAATCTAGACCACTCTACCTAATCATCACATTTTATGGTCCAACTAAAAACCAGTTATAAATAGAAAAGACACTACATGGTCAGAATTATTATTTTTTTCCAAACCTCACCTTAATAAAATACTCTCCATATAATAAATCATATTAAATATAAAAGAAATATATGTCGCCGTATGATTCTTACATGTATCCACTTAACTATATGTCTATACGAGGCATTATCCAATCCGTACGATACACGTTTTTTTGTTGAATATCTACGTGTTTTATACGTAATGTTGGGGCAGACGGTTGAATGAGTAGATGACAGAAGTTAAATGCCTTTTAGAGAAGTTTATATATTTTTTTATTGTTATTGTTCTTTTATTTTAGTCTATATAATTAGTTATATGTAATGAGGCTTTACTAACCCGTGCATTGCACCGGGTTGTTTTTGGTTTATTCAACACGTGCGATGCACCGATTGTATCTAAGTTTTCATAGCTGAAATTTAACCATCTTGTAATTTATACTATCATTTAAAAGTTCAATTTAATCACCTTGTCTATTAGAAGGTGTATTTGCATTGTGATGTTTATCATAACTTTTGTATTTAAATTAGTTTATTTACATTAAAAGTTACAATTAAAATAATTTCTTCATATGTAATCCGTTAATATGAATAAGTTACATAAATTTTTTTGCCTATTTATTTGGCACTTTTGTCATAGCGAATTATAAGACCATTTGTAGTTTGATATATAGTATATATATTTTTCCTATGACAGACTTTGAGTTGTTAGAGAACTTGATGAATGCTTCTGGATCTTCTAAATTGCATGATTGTATGTGTTTGGGGTTTGTGCAACAGGCAGATGAAGATTATGCATTTTCGAGGTTGTTTTTTGGTTGTTGTCAGCATTTGAGGCGGGTAATGGCAAAGAACCATACCATGATGTTGAACTTGGAAGCTTTAGGTGCTCGTGGTGTAGCTTTGGATTCTCTAGATGCTTTGAGAAAGACTCAAGAGAGGCATCGTATATTGCTTGAAAAGTTAAATAATTTGTTTAATCAAGCGAAAGCCGGTGTTTGTGAGGAAGAATCTAATGTTATGAAGATGAATGAGTTTAATTAGTTGTTTTGTTTTAAATGTTTTTGTTGGTATTTATATTTTGAATGTTTTATTTGTTTTTGTGTTTATGAAATTTAAACTAAATATAAGTATCAATTTTGCTATTGATTGCATTGTTTATTGTTTGATTTAATATTATTTTAGTTATTGTTTTTTTTTTTAATTTATGAGTGTAGTAATATTTTAATCATAGATGAAAATTTTTTAGATATAAATGTAAGGCTAAGTTTTAAGCATTTTTTTGACGTTTAGGATGTTAATGGTATGCATTATGCATTGAGGGGTTATTTTATATCAAATGGATAAATGAGGGGTTTATGTTGCACTGCTGAACATTTTTTTAAATACTGATTTGATATTTCGTGAAGCACGAGGACTTCATTTTCAGCCTCGTTCTCGTCTCGGGGACCTTTTGGGGACGGGGACGGCACGGAGACGCCAGGGAAACGTCCCCGGGACGAATCTGCATTGATGGAGACGACTGGATTTTTTGGGGACGGCGGTAGTGAATTGTGGGGACGTCTCGGTGACGTTTTTGAAAAAAAAAATAACATTAATTAGGGCTTTTCCCGTCTAATACACCTACCGCTGCCACAAACAACACACCCGCCGAACTCAGAGAAGACAGAACGCGGCGCAAACACAGAACAGAGAAGACAGAACGCGGCGAACTCAGGTCATCATTCCGACACCGACCCGCCCGTCGCCCTCAAGCCAGTCAGGTCAGTCATCTTCTCTCTCTCTCTCTCTCTCCCCTTTTCCCGTCGGCATTTCCTGTCCCCTTTTCTCGGCAGATTTTTTTTAAAATCTGAATTATGAAACTAAACTATGAAGTTCAGTAAGTAACTTCTGTTTTTTTTTTCTGAAATGTTGTTTCTTTCTACCTTTTGATTTCTGATGTATTGATTTTCTTTTCTGTTTTTCTAGGCAGCAATTGTTTTTTCTTTTTTTTTTTTGTTTCACAATGTCTGGATAGGCAATGGGCTTCATGCCTTATTTATGCAGCCTCCATTTAAGAGGGAAGTAATTGAAGAGTGATTCGTATTCTTTGAGGGTGCAAAAACGCAACCCTTTCGTGTTCCATAACTGCATATTTCAATGTGAGCATTCAAGATGAGTTTGTTGTGAGCATTAAAGATACGAATATTTGCATTCAAGATGAGTTTATCATAAACGAAAATTTGTAGTTATATTTGGTGTGTAATGTCTTGGTTGTACCGTACTTTACTTTGTGTACAAACCCCCTTCCAAATTAAATTAACGGGGGTAAGCTTTAAGTAGTATAGATATTACGTTTGATAAAAAAAATTAAATACTTGCCTATAGTAATTAGAATATGTACTTGCATTTTGCATTGGATATAGGCAATTTAAAAAGGGGAAATTGTAGGCCGTGTTTCGGGAAATCCTTCTCTTATTGGTGTCTTACCTAATACTGGTTGTAGGGGGATAGAGTTATGGAAGGTTCTAGACTCTTCCATAAGTAGTAGGATCATGTTAGATGTCTTACCTTAACTAGGAATCCTATGTATGGAAGGACTCTCTTTGTAATGCCTATATAAAGGCCCCTCTATTTATTGTTATCAATACAATTGATTTGCTGTCTTTTACTTTCTCCTCAAACACGTTATCGGACGTAGCTCGAGCGAAAAAAATCGGTCGACCCTCCACCGCGCTTGACTGCCGCCTTTCTTGCCAGCCCCGCCGATTGCCCGATTCTGCGCTTGCCGCCTGCCGTACCCGACCACCGCCATGCCACCATAGCCAACACCCCGCCGCTGCCAGCCAGCCGCCTTGGCCAGCGCCGCCTTGATCTGCCACCGCCACGCCGTCCGGCCACCGCCAGTACCACCATTGCCCGGCCGCTTTACCGCTGACGGCCGCCGATCAGTCCGGCCAATCGTCGCCGCCATTGGCCGACCACCGCCGCCGCCACGGCTCCGGCCATTGCCAAGTCCAGGCCGATTACGAATCTCGGACCAAAACCCGAACATCAACTTATCTTCGGAAGCCGCCAAAATTGCACCTCCGGTTTCACGTCGTCGCATCGAGTACCAACCGGTAGATCGAAGCACACCACAAATTCAGCACGTGCCTAATTTTATAATCGAGGTAATTATCTGACTTGTCCCTATTTCAATTCTCTCCTTTTGGGAATTTTTCTTTTGGGGACATGGGTCATTGGGTTCTTTATCTCCCATGCTACTTTGCGGTGGATGAGACCGCGGGAGAAGTCGGTATCTCTGCGTGTCGAAGAAAACTGTGTGACGGTCCTCGGGGAGTCACGAAATTGTTGAAAAGTCGATACTTGTGGTTGTTGCATACACCACGTATCTGGGTGCGATCTGATATCGCCGTTTTTGTCGACTTTACTAAAACACCAATTAAGGGAAGTACATCGAGTAACGGTTATGTTACACGCTTTTAAAAGCATCGATTGTAACCGTTTACATTGTCACTGAAAATCCAACAAGACTAACTTCCTCTTGTTTATATCTTGTAGATGACACAAAGCTCCAATGTTCATCCGGAGTTCGACATCCTTGACCATGCTGGTAAGGAGTACCATAGGTGGGTCTCAGACGTTCGCTTGGCGTTCGTCGGTAAGAGATTTACCACCACCATCTTTCCCTCTAACGAGCCTACCGCTCAGGAACCGAGCGAGGAAGCCAAGGCTAATGCACTGATGTACTTGCGTAGATATATACATCCGTTGTTGAAAAAGTGTTATATGAATTTGCAAACCCCCAAAGAACTATGGGATACACTCGAACAACGATTTAATAATGTGCATGATCAGCGCTTCCCCGAATTGCAACTTCAGTGGGAGCAAATCCGATTTTTGGATTATGCGAATGTGGAGGCCTATAATCAAGCCATCCTTGATCTTCGCGCTGATATTGGTTTTTGTGGTGTCAAGAAGTCTGATCAAGATTTGATCGAGAAGACTCTTAACACGTTTCCCGTGGGAGCAAGTGTGATTGCTCATCAGCTGCGCGTTGCCTATGAGGAAGGGAGAATTAAAAATTTTAGTGACCTTATCTCTCACCTCGCGAAAAAAGAAAGGCACCATGAGATTATTCTCAATAGCAATGCGCGCCCAGCTGGTACGAAGCCGATTCCAAAAGTGAATCAGGCTACCCACAGGAAAGCACCACGACAAAATAGAAAAGGCAACGCTACTCAGTTTTTGCAAGCACCACGGGTGCATGACTCGAGCAAGCGAGGGAAAAGACGAGGTCGTCGTTCCAATATGTGGAAGAGGCAAGGTGGCTCGGCCACGGGACCTAGTGGAACCCAACCACGTGGACCGCCTCCTGCCGCCGGGAATGGAACCACTCTAAAGGAAGGCCGAAATTGCTATACTTGCGGATCAAAGAAGCATACTTACAGCAATTGCAAGGCGCCAAAGAACATCCAAGCTTACTACAAGCACTATAAACAGTACTTGACTCAAGAGTCAAATTACATGGAGGAAGATAATGAGAATACGGAGGTGAACCATACCAAGATCCATACTGAGATCCCTCCTCTCACCATTGCGGACAAAGACCAACATATGGATGTTGCCGACTTTGACTAGATCATTGTAGTTTGACTAGTTCTACGCTTTGGTTATGTTTTGTCTTGTTTCTAGTTTCCGAGAACTACTTTGGATTTTCATGAATGTAATAAAGTTGGCCATGATGAATAAAATTCTTTCAATTGCTGTGATTGTACAAAAACGAATTTTATTTTCCCTTCGAAAGCATGTTTGGTTTATCACAAATCAATTAATGAATAGCTTGGTTAAATTGATACATTGGTGGATTTCATCAAAACTTTTTGATCAAGACTAGGCGCATCCTCCTTGGTATTTGTTTATGCTTTGAAAGTTCAAACGGAATCAGTGGTTTTTAAACAGCCTTAGCTGTACCGACATTCCTACTTTCTCTACAAGTCTACCAAGTTGGAGTTACCGAAAGGATCATTATCCGAGATATAAATAGAATACCACGATGCGTTTTGAAGTATTTAAACGCTCCTATGGCCATATTGTCATAGTATTGTATCAACAATAATGCCTTTGAAAAAGGTTTCAACTTTGCTCTATCACTCAACAATAGGGAAATACCAAAATAGCAAATTTAAACGAGCACTGAGATCTGAGTTTAATGATCCAGAAAGTGCACGACCTATGGACAGAAAGATACGGAAGTCTGGTTTTTAGAACAACTGACCGTTCATCCATAGCCTTCTTAACGAAGAAGTTATTACTGTTTTAGTGAACAAAGGTCAAGCTGCGCGGAAATTATTTCCAGTGATTGTGCTAACTTTGATCCTAACCAACTTGGTCGAATTTCCCAAAACTCGAAGTTAATGAGTTTTTGCTATGTCTTTCACCACAATACTAATCGAGTTTCATGGTCTCATTGTATATGTCTCGTGGCGAAATTGAGTGCCTTGCTGATAGTGGAACAACCCACACTATTCTTCGGAAAAGGCAATTATTTAAGGATATTGTGCCATATACTGTATATCCTCTGTGACAACAATGATTGGTTCCTCCCAAGTAATACAAAGGAGGGGACCTGCTCATTTCTTGCTACCTAATGGTACGCATATTAATGTCACAAATGCTCTCTATGCCCCAAGAGCAAACCGAACCTTGCTAAGTTTTAGGGACATCCGTGCCAACGGTTATCACCTTGATACACATTGTGAGAATGGGACAGAATTTTTGTGTGTTACTCTGGCAGAATAAGGAAGACGCCGCGTTCTCGAGAAACTTATGAGTCTAAGTAGTGGTTTATACCAGACTACAATAAGGGTTATTGAATCATATGCTCTGAGTCACGAACTGTGTGATTCCGAAGCATACCAACTATGGCATGACCGACTCGGTCACCCTGGACGCGACAGGATGATTCGCATTTTGAAAAACTCACATGGTCATCCATTTTTCAAGTCCAGAAAACGATTGGAAGCACCACTCGATATCGGCATTGATGTGAGTGAGCTTGATACCGTATCACCAGGACTAAATATCGCATGCCCTGATAAGGTTGACGGTGCATCTCTCGTAAATCCCGAGGCTTCCGTGGCAATTTCTAATGCCCATAAATCATTTTGCAAAGCCTGTTCACTAGCAAAGTTGATACCCTCTCCGTCCTTTGCTAAAGACTCAACACAAAATATTCGCTTCTTACAAAGAATTCAAGGGGACATTTGTGGACCTATTCAGCCAGAGTGCGGACCATTGAGATATTTTATGGTTCTGGTTGATGCATCGACGCGATGGTCACACGTCGCTCTGCTATCCACAAGAAATGCTGCATTTGCTAAACTCCTAGCACAAATCATCAAGTTACGGGCTAACCACCCCGACTTCCCAATCTCGTCATTAAGATTGGACAATGCTGGTGAGTTTACGTCAAAGTCTTTTGACGACTATTGCATGTCGATAGGGATTGAAGTTGAACATCCCGTCCCCCATGTTCATTCGCAGAATGGCCTTGCCGAGGCTATGATTAAGCGGTTATAGCTTATCACCCGAGCATTGGTATTGCGCACCAACTTGCCGATTTCTGCCTGGGGTTATGCAATTTTGCATGCGGCTATACTTATTCGCTTTCGACCCACTGCTAATCAACCGTTTAGTGCGTACCAGTTGGTAACTGATATGAGCCTGATATTTCACACTTACGCATTTTTGGTTGTGCAGTCTATGTGCCAATTACGCCTCCACAGCGTACTAAAATGGGTCCGCAAAGACGATTAGGTATATATGTTGGCTATGAATCGCCTAAAATTGTCCGCTATTTGGAACCTTTGACAGGAGATCTGTTCATTACAAGATTTGTAGACTGTCACTTTGATGAGACAAACTTCCCGTCGTTAGGGGGAGAGAGGAATCGAACGATTCCAGTTGAAAGCCAGGAAATTGTCTGGTGTGCTCCCTCCTTGCCTCATCAAGATCCCCGCACAGCTCAATCCGAGCTAGAAGTGCAACGTATTCTTAGTCTTCAGAAAGTTGCGGATTCGATGCCCGACAGCTTTACTGATACTGCGAAAGTGACAAGATCTACCATTCCCGCTGCGAATGTTCCTGCAAGGTTAGAAGTCCCAGTTATAGGGCAAGGTTCAGCTGCCCAAAGGAATGATGCCTCCGGCGTCAACCTTAGTGGTGGGACGGTTGCTTCGGCTGCTATTATCCCTGCTCGAAAGAGGGGGAGGCCAGTGGGTAGAAAGGATACCGAACCTCGAAAGAGAAGAGGAACGGAGGCACAAAATCCTCTCATCATCGACACAGTGACTCCATCACACGAGATTATCTCTGACTACGGATATGTCCTCGAATCAACAATGGAACAATCGACGGACGCGTCGGAAACTTTGTTAATGTCAGAAAATAAAGAGATCTCGATGCAATGTACGAGTGAATACGTACTATTGGACAGGTCGTCCACGCTAGTCGATGATGATTTTGCCTACTCCGTCGCTCAAGAAATTATTGAAGACGACGATGCTGAGCCGCGCTCGGTTGCTGAGTGTCAACAACGAGCCGATTGGCCGAAATGGAAAGATGCAATACAGGCTGAACTAGACTCAATGGCTAAACGTGAGGTATTTGGCTGTATCGAGCCAATACCCGTGGGCGTTAAACCAGTTGGACATAAGTGGGTCTTTGTTCGTAAACGCAATGATAAGGATGAGGTCATGCGTTACAAAGCGAGACTAGTTGCCCAAGGCTTCTCGTAGCCCCCTGGCATTGACTACGAGGAGACATATTCTCCCGTTATGGACATCATCACTTTCCGCTACTTAGTCAGTTTGGTCGTGTCCGAAAAACTGAACATGCAGCTTATGGATGTGGTTACAGCATGTCTTTATGGGGATCTAGATACGGATATTTATATGAAAGTCCCCGAAGGGATTTCATTGCCCAAATCAAGTAGCTCTACACCACGGAGCGCTTATGCTGTGAAATTGTGTCGTTCACTGTATGCGTTGAAACAATCCGGAAGGATGTGGTACAACCGCCTAAGTGAATACTTGGTTGGGAAGGGATACGAGAACAGTGACATCTGTCCATGCATTTTCGTGAAAAGAACAGATACATGATTCGTGATTGTAGCCGTCTATGTAGATGACATGAATGTTATCAGTACCATAGATGAGGTCAATGAAACGGACTGCTACCTTAAATCCGAATTCGAGATGAAAGATCTGGGGAGGAATCGATTCTGCTTGGGCTTATAGCTAGAATATCGAGATGATGGCATACTCATTCATCAGTCTGCCTATGTCCACAAAATGCTCAGGCGATTTAGTATGGACAAGGCATATCCTCTTGCTACCCCCATGATTGGTCGAAGTCTGGAAATGAACAAGGATCCGTTTTGTCCCAAAGAGGAGGATGAAGAGCTTCTTGGAGCAGAAACACCGTACCTTAGCGCAATCGGTGCGTTGATGTATCTGGCTCAATGTACTCGTCCAGACATCGCATTCTCTGTGAATCTGTTAGCGAGATTTAGCTCCGCTCCCACGATAAGGCATTGGAATGGAGTAAAATACATCTTTCGATACTTGAAAAGCTCCAGTGACCTTGGATTGTTCTTTCCCTACGCAAGAGAGAGCGATATTCCGAAAGGAACTGTTGAGGTTAAGACGATGCATACCGACCGTCGATCTTCCTCTGATATTGCAGCTGAGCATGGTAGCTTGACTACCATAAGTGCTAATGCGAGCAAGCTTACCCCTTATGCAGAGAATCATAACGACATGTTAGTTGGATTTGATGATGCCGGTTATCTCTCTGACCCGCATAAAGAACGTTCCCAAACTGGTTATGTGTTCACCGTTGGGAATACGGTGATATCTTGGCGATCTACCAAGCAGACCCTAGTTGCTACTTCCTCGAACCATGCAGAGATAATTGCATTGCACGAATCCGTAAGGGAGTGCATTTGGCTTCGGTCAGTCATAGACCATATACGAGGAACGTGTGGATTAGATCCCACTACAACAACCCCTACTTGCATCTTTGAGGACAATGCGGCATGCATTGTGCAGATGAAGTTAGGTTTCATAAAGGGTGACAAGACCAAGCATATTGCGCCGAAGTTCTTTTATAATCAGCAGCAGCAGAAATTGCTGAATATCAAAGTGAAACAAGTGAGTTCCGATGAGAATATCGCAGACTTGTTAACTAAGTCTCTGCCGAAATCTACATTTGAGAAACATGTGAGAAGCATCGGCATGTGTCGATTATCCGAGCTCAACTAGTGATAGCTCGACGGAATGAGCTGTCATGTATACCTCAGGGGGAGTATACTTCACATGATTCTGTCATTTGTAGTTGGTGCGTTGTGCTCCTTTTCCTCACCAAGTCTTTGTTTTTCCCACGGGGTTTTATTTGACTTGGAAAGGTTTTTTACCGAGGCAACACCTTATGCACCATGTTAGTATTAGTGTTCGACACAGGGGGAGTCTTCCGGGAAATCCTTCCCTTATTGGTGTCTTACCTAATACTGGTTGTAGGGGGATAGAGTTATGTAAGGTTATAGACTCTTCCATAAGTAGTAGGATCCTGTTAGATGTCTTACCTTAACTAGGAATTCTATGTATGGAAGGACTCTCTTTGTAATTCCTATATAAAGGCCCATCTATTCATTGTTATCAATACAATTGATTTGCTGTCTTTTACTTTCTCCTCAAACAGGCCGGGCATTTTAAGAGACTCAAATTTCAGTTTAGTCAAGATTATTATGTGCACTTCAAATCGGTCAATGCGGTCAAAGATCAATTTCAATTTAGTTAAGTCTCTAATTTAATTTCAGATTAGACCCTGTTTTAGGGCTTAATTTCAGTAAATCTCAGTTCAGTTCAGTTCAGTTCAGCAAAATTCAGTTCAGTTCCGTTCAATTCAGTTCAATTTTAGAATCAATATTATTTATTACTATTATTGTTATTTATATTAAAAATAATATTATATATAATAATTATTATTGTTTTATTTTATTATTCTTTATATTATCAATAACATTATGTATAATAGTTATTATTATATTTTTCATTTAATTATTAGTATTTATTATTTTTATTTTTAATATAAATAATAAATATTATTGTTGTATATATTATTTCGTAATAAGATTGATTATTAGGATTATCATTACTAGTATTAATTAACATTATCAATAATATTATATAAAATTATGATTACTAATATCAGTCTTATTATTATTATTATTGTTGTTGTATATAAATAATTATTATTGTGTATATTGTCATCTAATTTTTTTATTATTATTACATCAATATTTATCAATAGTATTATATATTTGTAATGTTATTAATAATTTTATTACTACTATTATTATTAATATCGATATTATCAATTCTATTATATATAATATGTGTATTATTAATGGTATTATTACTATTACAACTGTTATTGTTTTTGTAGTTGTGATATAATTAATTTTATTATTGTTGTATATATCGTTATGTGATATTATTATTATTATTCTTTATATTAATATTATCAATAATTTGTATTAGTTACTATTGTTATATATATTATTATTGTAGATGTTATATATAAGGTTATCTATATTATTATTATTACTACTCTTAAGTAAGTTAAGTTCAGTTCAGTTTAGCACAATTCAGTTCAGTTCAATTTAGTTCATGCCGTGCGATTTAGTTGTGAAATTGATTACATTGATTCGGCGTAATTAAATCTCAAAAAAACATAGCCTTAGTCGCCCTATATTGATGCGGCAAATATGTTAGACTATATATATATATATATATATATTAGACTTACTTGAATTTTTTAAAAATTAAAAATTAATTTCTTTAAATCTAGTCGCTATTTCAAAACCAAATCTAGTCAAAATGTTTAAAAAAATATATAATCAACCTTTAAAAACCATAAGAATCAAATCTAAACAAATGAAAAAATACCTATAATCATTAAATAAATTATTTTCCAAAGAAATCCTGAAACAAATCATAAAACTAGAAAATGGTTATAGTGTGAGAAAATTAAAAATATAAAATAAATAAAAATAAACAATCGACATAAACCCTAAAAAACAAACATTAAAATGAAAGTATGGACACAAGTCCTAAGACGTGGAAATATATGAAAACAAATAAATATAAATACTAAGAATAGTATAAACCCTAAAAAATATGAAATAGTAGGGACAAAAGCCCCAAATATAAATATTGTTGGAATAACAGGTCGTAAGTCATGGTTATTAAGGTTAAGGCTGTGTTTAGCACTAACTTATCAGTTAGCTTATAAGTTTTAAGACCTTATTTGATCATTGATTAAAAAAAACTTGTTTCGTAAATGGTAAACACCGAATCAATTTAGCATAATGTGATTAATAAAGTAAATTTTGAACATGAAAAAAATGGCTTTTCTGTCAGTCGGAAAACTTGACTGACGTTAAGTAGGTGTTAAAATTATATATTTTTATATTTGTCGATTCCAATCTGTAGAGTTCAATCCTAACAAGAATATACAACTTGAATCGACAAATATGAAAAATATGTAGTGTAATTAAGATGTATTTTCTTATCGTCGGTCGGAAAACTTGGTCTTGTATTAAATTTACTAAAATTGCATTTTTTTTTATATTTGTTGATTCCAATCCGCACAGCTCAACTCTAATAAGAAGAATATACAAATTGGAATCGACAAATATGAAAAAAAATATGTAATTTTAATACCGACCTAACGTCAGGCCAAGTTTTCCTGGCCTGACGGTAGAAAAGCCCAAAAAAAAACTACCTTCTCATCTTTATATATTCCATATATATTTGTGACCTAAAAAAATATAGGATTTTTTACACAAACACTCCTTGAGTAATTGACATATTACAAATAAACCCACCATCCGTTAATTTTTTAGGAAAAATCGAGGCCTCACATGAGTGGTGGACGCGAAAAATTGTGGTTAGTCAGATCATCACTCTATTACACTTGCTAATGAATTACTTTGTTATAAATATAATACAATAATTTTGTGTTCGATTTATCTTTTATATTTTACGGAATCTTTTTGACACCTATTGTTGTTGTGAACTTGTTCGTAACTAAAATTATACACACAAGTCCTATTTAGCCGCAATTTTAAACCATCAAAAATAAATTATCAATGACTTTTCAAAGTGACAGTTAAGTGTGAATAGTAAATATATGTAATTTAGAGGTAAAATAATAATAGATAAAAATATCATTTATTTTATTTTATAACAATTATTGTTAAAATATAATGAGAAAGTTTAAAAAATAATAGAAAAATAAAAGTGGTCATTTTATGTAATTTTATAAAAAAACAGCTATCTTATCAGCTAATTTACTAAATATCTACATTAAAATCATTAGCTTTATCACATAATCACCAATTCAATCAATTTGGTTTATCATTTATTGATCAATTTATCAATTTAACTTATCTTATCGATTGAACATTAGTTTTCTTCCTAAAATTTCGGATGCAGCAGATTAGAAATTCGTAAGTCTAACCTATTTATCAAATACTTAACTTATATTAGTTTTGAGGGACAAAATTAAAATTCAATCCGGACTGCATTGACCAAACAGTAGTTCAATTAGGACCGCCTTTACTGACTCGTAATGCCCCAGTTAGGGTTGATTAATTAGAAATCCATGCTCAAGCACATGAAGTAATTCGAAAGAGCTCTGAAATATTTGACTAAAGCGCAAGTCTAGCCCCCTTACTTGAACCGGCTTGTAATTTTTCGATTCAAAAATTTAAAGAAGCACGTTTTTTCATCTAGACCTCACTTGAATAATCTCCACATAAAATTATTATTCGGTGTTGGTGTTTCAGTGTATTACATACTTCATACTGTCAAAAAATTATTTTCGTTCATGGATTATTCGAATTTGACCCTTGCCCGAACAATTCTGACTCTGCCACTGATGATTAATCCACGCTTTCCATTTTTCTGTCATTTCTACTATAAGTTCATGTCTAAATAAGCTTTGTATGTATGTACAATACCATTTAGCAAGTGCGTTACTTCGAAGTTCTAGGTACATCATCATATTAGAACACAACGTACGTTAGATATAATAATAGATACAATGTTGTCCGTCACCTTGAGGCATGAATATTAACTTCTTTCAGATTGATGCACAGTAAGATCTTTATAAGTTCATACTCTATTTAAGAAAAAAAATTATAATTCTAATTTGGGATCAATTATAGATAAACATAAACTCTATTTTACTATAATTCATATTTTTTTCAGATCACGTCTTAAAAAATACCTTCATTAGAAATAAATAATATTAAATATAAATATATATATATATACACACATATATATCGTAATAGTAATTAAGATGATCTGAAATATTTGTGTAAAGTTATCCGTGATAATGACTTAATATATTCGATTGTATCCACATCATTTAACTTGTGAGTGCTTAATAGATCGTCTACATATACTTTCACATAAAACATTATACATGTACCTGCATCACCTTTAAGTATATGTGTATATATATATATATATATTATATACTTTTTAAAATTCTCCTAAATATACATGGAGTCTTTGGTAATTATACTATTACCTTTATGCATTTACATACATATATAAACTTTACGATTTGGAAAGAAAAAAGTTTTTTCATGTTAAATCTTTATTTAAAAGTAACCTCCGTATCAACAAGTAGCTCGACTAATATTTCCGTGCAATATGGTATAACGTGCATGGTCCATTAGTTATGATTATACTAGTGATGATTATATTGCTACATCGTATTCTCACTATAAATTATAGTAAAAACTCACTGGTGTAGCAATATGTACACGGGTATAACGGCAAAAATGTAGCAATAATGTAGCAATATGATGTATAACGGGAGAAGCAAATTATATACGATGTATAGTGAAATATAAGTATAACGGGTGCTACATTGTACCCACACAGTTATACGATGATGGTATAACCCGTTTGCAATGATGTACAAAAGGGGGAAATATACAAAGGAAGTGCGCGGATACATTGCACGTTATATCCGCGCACTTCCATTTAAAAGTCTTCTATGATTTATTTATAGTGAAATATAGTTGTATGAAATCTGGTTTGATTCGCCTATATATATATATATATATATATATACTTTCACAAAATATCATCTATTTGTGTATTTTTACTAATAAATTACTAAAAATATTACTAATAAATATTATCAATTTGTAGATCATCTATTATGTGTAATTAAAGTTGTGCACACGTAAAAATTTATGGCCCCGTTATAACAGAAGAGAAGAACTATATACTTCCTCTGTTACTTTATTACTGCAACGTGTTGACTATTACACTGTTCACATATTCTCTTTTGACCATCTTTTGTGATTTATACGTATGAAATAATATAGTCATGTGAGATCTTGTTAGATTCATCTCAAAATATACTTTCAAAGTACCAACGTCTTATAATTTTTAAAAAATAAAGAATTGAAATTATTAATAATTAAAGTTGTGTACTTGCATTGCAAGTACAGATGTTACCGTTATAAAAGAAGGGGTAGTATAAGTTATAACATCTCTATGCTGAGCAAACGAAACGCTACCAAAAAGAAAAAGTTGAATTTTCTATACCATATTTTTTTACTACAATTTCTTGTATATATATATATATTTATATATATAACGTCTCTATGCTGAACAAACCGCCCCCCATGATCATGAGCTACACTTGTAGCAAATTACACTTCTCTCTGCTTATTCTAACAAGGAGACCCTTAACTTCTCTCAAAAGCTAACTTGCACTAACCACCACCAATCCATCAAAAGCCTAAATCCCATTCGCCTGCATTAGGATCCGTTTAAGCTCATCCGAAATCTCATGCAACGTACCTGGCTTCCGAATAACCCCATTCATCCCGACCTGCATGCACCTATCGACAAAATCCCCATCGTCGTTCGCCGTCAACCCGACGATCAACGGCGGGCTGCGGCTCCGGAACTTGCGGATCCTCACGGCGACTTCTAACCCATCCAAATCGGGCAACTGAAGATCCAAAAGCAAGATCTCGCACGATGGCGGGGTGGGACCCACGGCGCCGAGGCACTCGTACCCGGACGAGACAGTGGTGACGGCACAGCCTAATTTCTCGAGAAGCTTTCTCGTGACGGCTCTGTTCACGCCGTCCGCGTCGGCTAGAAGAACTTTGAGGCCTTGAAAGAGCGAGTTGGAATGGACGCGCTCGGAAGACGATCCGTCGTGATCGGAAATGCCGGCTATGGAGGGCGGGCGGACGTGAAACCGTAGAACGAGAGCCATGCTTTGGTCGAAAGCTTCGGGATTCGATGTCATCCAGACGTCGCCTTGCATTAACTGCCAATTACCAACGAGGGTTGAAACAGTTACAAAGGACCCTAAAAACGCTTATATAACGCAGGGTTAAATACTAAAAGTACCTTGAGTTTGACCTAATTACAGAAAAAACACAGCTACAAGCTATGTTTAAAAATTATACAAAGTACATATGGGATTTTATTGTCTTATATTTACCCCTTCATAAACAAAATATAACTCAAGAATCCACTTCACATTTATAAAATATTAGAGTTAGCCCCATCATTTTAAGTTTTAACACTGTGAATCAAACCTCAAGGTTATTTTTGTAAATCTGAAAGTAATCTGCGTTTTTTGCATAATTTGTTCAAACCTCAACGGAACTTTTTTATCGCTATAACAAGCGACACAACTAAAGCTTTCCGAGTTAATATTATTAACCGATTTATGCATCAGATTTCATTCACCCCCACCGTTGGGAATTAATTAATGATTGGTTCCATGACCCATCTACAAAGATTTGTATTTGTTTCGGCGAAAAGACAAAAAAAAAAAAAAAATACTTTACGTCAATAATAATAATCGAACACCATTAATTTTCGACAATACCTGAACCAGTTTCTTGCATGCAGTAAAGCTCAAACTTTCCTCTAACACGCTGTAGTATCTATTCCCCCCGCCATACAGGATCACGGGAAGTACCCCCTCCGACTGAGAACCATTACCGCAAATCCCAACTTCAAACCTGGTATGAACGTACCCATCCGATGAATTCAATCTCCAGTGGCCCCACCTTCTCTCACTCCATCCCTGACTTCCACCCGCCGAATACACTCGTAAAGTAAGACATCCCCCTCCTTTGTTCCCATCGAGAAGATGCCTAACCATATTCAAAACAACCTGAAAAACCCTTCTCTCATCACCCATCACATGATTCGGCAACGACTTCTCCACCTCGACCACGAAATCATAACCCATGTAAGAACAAAGGCACTTGGACAAACAAGCGGCCTCTTTAATCATTGAGTGCAATTGAAAATATCTCATTTCAAGCCCAAATCTTGCCCTATCCTTCGACGAAGTACCCATTATGTCGGTTATTAACGTCGAAAGTACATTACTCGTCTTAACCATAGTATCGACGAGAAGGCGTTGCTCGTCGCTTAGATTTTCGTCCTGCAAAATGGATAGAAGTCCGAGAATCGAGTGCATGGGCCTTCGTAGCCCGTTACTCATTACCATCTCGAATGCGATCCGGGCTCGGCTGGCCATTAAGGCATCCTGCCTTGACTGTTCGAGGGCTCGGTTTTGTTCCGCTAATTTATCTCTCATATTCTGAGACTCTTCAAGAACCGCAGCATGTGAAATAGCCACGGCAACTTGGTCAGCAACTACTTCTACTATTTCCATTTCTTGTTCGGTCCAAGACCTATATTCCCCGCTTGGCAAGACCAAAACAAGAATAGCATAACAAGCCGGGACCATTTCAGGCGTGCCACCCTTGAAATTGGAAACCCTAAGCATTGGCATCCTAATCGCGGCCACGGCTCCGGGCCCACTGGGCCCGCCCCCACTACTGGCGATGGCAAGTGCCGACTCCCGATCGAGTATCTTTACCCTGTCACTTTTCTTAATCTCTCTCACATCAGGATCAGTGTAAGGGATAACAGACGAGTCGAAATTATTCGAGAATATCCTTCCTTTTAATTCATGAGTTAAGTTCATCTCTGTCCGGCCCGAATTCGGCATCCAAATAGCACAATTTTGCAAGTCCAATGCTTTCGATAGCTCGACTAAAGTCGTGTGTAATATCGTATGCCGGTCGAGAGACTTGCGGATTTCCTGCGTCAGCATTCTAACGTGCAGCCCGGCTTCCTTCTGCCTCGTTATGATCGCGACCTCCCGGTCGAGATCCGAAGTCTTCATTATCAACATGTGTTCTCTCACCTTGACTTTGAGCAGCATAGGGAGGAGACTAACAAGGGTTATAGCCGTAGCGAAAGAAACTAGGGCAGTTAGGAATTTAAAAACGGTGAGAGCAAGCATTAGCTGAAAAGGGTGGGGGCCGTATGTCCATCCGTTCAGAAAATGGGTCATCCCACAAAGGACGATGAACGCGATGAACTCAACAATCACCCATTTAAACGGAATTGTTGAACAGCTCAGAAAGTAAAGGAGCTCGATAGGAATGGAGAAGTAGGCAACTGCTATCATGAAATCACCGACTCTTTGGCAATTTAAAATAGTTTCGATGCTCCAAAATCCATCCTCCTCACAATTGCAGCGGGGAAACCCATATTCGTTAACGGAGTTCACGTAATCATCCGCAGATATGGGAAGCAATATTAATAACAGAGCAAACAACACAGGCGCCAATGCCTTCGACATTGAATTTAATACCACATCGAGCCCTTAATCCATTTTCTCGGTTCCTAACTTAGGTTCCCCCAATGCAGCACGATTCGCATATGTAAATTCGATCTTCCTTATCATATGTTTGTTCCTCTTCTGTTTGAAATGTTCAATCCAGAAAAAAAAAACATAAATTAGCAATAACATATATCTGGGCTTCTCATTTGCAGTATAATGGAAATGGATAAAAATATATGGGGCCCAGAAGAATCTGAACCACCATGAGATAAAGAACTTCCACCACATACTGAATTTGAGGACTAAATGCAGATAAAATTCATCACAGAGTGGAAATATTGAACTAATAAGAAATTATGAATATCATTTGCAAATAAATATTACATGTTAAAAATTTTAACAAACTAAGTGAAAACGGAAAAGATTTCAAAGAACCCCAAAAAATAGAACTGAAAAGAGAAGGGGAGAAAAGAAGAGAGAGAAAGTTTTACCTCACAAAAATGCACAGCCAATCTTCAGATCTTATCGGTTGTAGTACATGCGTATCTAAACCGCATTGATCATCGACCATCGTGAGAACCACGGAAAACCCCAAAAAAAATAAAACCCGTCAAAAATTCGGATCCGGGTTTTCAAAAAGGACTTGTCAGTTTCCTTTTCGTTCATCCAACTCTCTCTATCGAATTTCACAAGATTAAAAAAAAAATCTTAGAGAGAGAAGAGTATGTGACTGTGTTTACATTACATAGAGGTAACTCTGGAGAGAGAGAGAGAGAGAGAGAGTTGCGAGCGGCCGATTTTTGCAATGGAGTTGGGGAAAAAAGCAAAAAAGAAGGCAGGTGATGAATTGAGAACAAAGGAAGAAAGTGAGAGAAGTAAATGTAGAGAGAGAGAGAGAGAGAGAGAGAGAGAGAGAGAGAGAGAGAAAGGGGAGGTGGGGATGGAAATCTTGAGGGGGGGTGAGTGGGTCCCAGGCGGGGGTTACATGAAGAGAACTTGGACCAACTTCTTGATTTTGTTCCAAAAAAACAAATAATAAAATAAATGAATCTTCTGCTTTCAACCATCCTTACCGCATAAAAAGTATGTCATCGTCTTTATTAAATTTATTTATTTTTATTATCAGATATTTGCATTCTTTATTATTTACTCATACACGTGGATAAATTGTATGCAAATCTTCTTTATTCTACATAGTACTATAACATTTACAATACAGTGCATCGGGTCCATGATGAGTCGATGACAAAATTCGTAAATCAAATACTACCTTCCTCCCTATTTAGTTGTCCAATTTTGATTTTTAATGATCAAATTGACCAATTTATAACTAAAGATTATGAACAATTCTTTTATTATTTTTAAAAAGTAAAAATTGCATTTTAAAATAGATTATATGTACTTTATAATGATATAATTTTTTTTATTTTATCAATTATATAAAATTTGTAAATTTCAGTCAAACTTTGATCAATTGGACCGGTCAAAAGTCAAACTGGACAACTAAAAAGGGACGGAGGGAGTATTTCTTTTGGTAAAATTGAACATGTTGTAAATATAAGGAAAATAGTGTACACCCTTTGGGGACATCCAATGAAATTGAAACGATACAGAAAAGATTAGTATAGCCCTGCACAAGGATTACATGCATAAATCGAAAAATGGTCCAAAAAAATATGTAAAGACAATGAGAAGAGAGCTTGCTCATTCATAACATATTACAGTACGATGACTTTATTTATAGGCATACAAAATTGTATTTTGCAAGGGATCAGTCATACAAAATTGTAATTTGCAAGGAATCATCAATGCTCATCAATGTCTAGTTAATAGCCACTGTTCTAAAAATCGGCTTGAGCGGCCGCCTAGGCGCTAGGCGGTCCCCGGGCGCTCCGATTATGCCCTGGGCGTTTGTCCTGGGCGTTCGGGTGATGTCAGTGCTAGGCGGTGCAGGCGGCGCCAGAGCTGGGCGGGCGCCTAGGTGGGTAAACATTTTTTTTTATTTTTTTATATTAGTGGTACTATAAATTCCTTAATTGAGATACTATGGACTATGTTATGCTTATGTCAATGTTTAACAATTTAATATATGATCGATTATATGTTTGTTTAAATATTTAAATATTAGATGTTTTTTATTCTTTACATACATATAATTTTTTATATATAAAAATAATAATTATAATTATAATAAATAAATCCACCTAATCCGATTAATTCCCGACTAATCCCCGATTAATCCTCTGGGCGCTAGGCGTTAGCAATCCGAACGCCTAGCGCCTAGCGTTTTTTAGAACCTTGTTAATAGCATTGTATGTTATCGTCTTAATTGCACGGACATCTATTTTCCATAAAACTCCCCATTGAATGTTCATTTGTCAAGAACATGCCTCGTTAAAACCTTATTAAGAAAAATCATTTGGGATAAAAACTTAGTGAAGAGAGTACATAGTTCTTAATACACGCATATTATGTTTCCTCATTAAAACCTTAGCGAAGAAACCAGTGAGACAAAATCCGGTCGAAGAGAAAAAAATAGTACAGACGCGTTCCAATCTTGTATACCCGTCTTCTGAATGTTGATGTCCGTAGTGCTTTGTGAATAGGTCTACTACACTATCACTTGAGAGAATCTGTTAAATATAAATTTCGCCATCTTTTTGGAGATCATGCGTATAGGAAAGCTTGGGGAAAATATGATTTGTCCTATCACTTTTGATATAGCCTTCATTGAATTGTGTAATGCAAGCCGCATTGTCTTCATACGATACAATTGGATTCCCCTTTGTCGTAATCTACATGACTCTTCAATGTGATGCACCATAATTCTCAACCATATACATTCTCGACTTGCTTCATGGATTGCAATTATTTCAGAATGATTTTGAAGATGTTCTTGTTAGGGCTTGCTTCACATATTTCCAAGATATGGCAGTTTCTCCACGTGTGAATAACATTGCTGTTTGGAATTTGCCTTTATGCGGGTCCGGAGATAGCCTGCATCTACATATCCTATCAGGAAACATGTAGACCTTTCCGAATAATATAACTAAGGTCGATGGTGCCCTTTAGATAACATAAAATATATTTGACACCATTCCAATGTCTTATAGTGAGTTCAGAGCTATATCTTGCCAGGAGATTTACAAAAAAAGCTCTATATAGTCTAGTGCAATTGGCAAGATAAGTTAATGCACCAACTGCACTGATATATGGTACTTCATGATCAAATATTGTTTCCCCATCTTCAATTGGTCGAAATGGATCTTTAGTTGCACCAAGTGTTCTAACGACCATGGGTAATATCAGCGGATGTGTTTTATCCATGTAAAAATACTTTAACACCTTTTCAGTATAAGAAGATTAATGAACAAATAGTCCTTCACGGGCATGTTCAATTTGAAAACCCAAACAGAACTTTATTTTTCCTAGATCTTTCATCTCAAATTCATTTTTCAAGTATTCAGCAGTTTGATTGAGCTCTTCAGGAGTTCCAATTAAGTTTAAGTCATCAACATGAACTGCTATAATTGCAAATCAACTATCAAATTTCTTTATGAAGATGCAGGGACAAACAACGTCATTTTTGTACCCTTCTTTCAACAGATATTTGTTAAGTCTATTGTACCACATTCGTCTAAATTGTTTTAGCATGTACAACGATCTTTGCAGCTTAATTGAGAACGACCTTTGGGATATGAATTACTTATTGTTGGTAATTTAAATCATTCAGGGATTTTTATGTATATGTCACTATCAAGTGGACCATATAGATATGCAGTTACTACATCCATGAGGCGCATATCGAGCCTTTATGGCACAACCAGGCTAATCAAAAATCTAAAAGTAATTGTGCCCATTACTGGAGTAATTTTCCTCGTAATTAATTCATGTTCTTTGAGGGAAACCTTGTGCTATGAGTCTTGCTTTGCATCTCGTAATTTCAGTCATTTTTCTTTCTAACGAAAACCTATTTGTATCTTACCCGGATAACATTTTTTGGAATTTGAACTACAGGTCCAAAAAACTTTCATTTTTTCAAGGAATTTAATTCAGCCTCTATGGCTTCTTTCCAGTTCTGCCAATCATCTCTATTTAGGCATTCTCCAACAGACTTTGATTCTGGATCCTCGTTTGAAACAGACTTAGATTCAGGATCCTCATTTGAAACTTCACGAGCCATATTAAAGACAAATATGTCATCCATAATGATATTTTCCCGTTCCAATAATTTACTAGAAGATGAATAATTTATTGGGATCTCATTATTTTCAGACACTAATAGTTCTTCAGGAACTAAGTTACTTTCATTTGATTGAATCATCATTCTTATTTGGTTCTTATCTTGTACCTTCATTTTCTAGGTACAGAGTATTTTAAAACAATTGGTCGATCATACTTTTGGCATCTTTTGAATTCATTTGCTGCTACCGCTTGTCCTTCAAGGACATCAATTATGGCTGGTGGATTTCCAGTAGGTATATAGGATTTTATCACTCTTCGTGTATCAACGAAAGTATCAAGTAATTGATATGCAATCTTTTGTAACCGAATGATATTTTCAGCCTCTTGCTCACATTGACTATTCCGCCGATCAAAATGTGATAAAGCTTTTTCATCAAAATGACAGTCCGCAAATTGTGCAGTAAATAGATCATCTGTCAAATGTTCAAGATGCATTATAATTGAAGGTGATTCAAACCCAGCATATATCCCAAGCCTTCATTGGGGACTCATTTTTATGCATTGTGTGGGTGCAATCGGGACCTGAACAGCACAACCGAAGGTTCATAAATGAGAAACATCGGGCTCTCGACCAGAGACAAGTTGCATGGGGAAATATTGGTGATAAGTCGTCGGTCTAATACGAACTAATGTTGCTGCATATAATATGGCATAACTCGAAGCAGAAGTTGGGAGTTTTGATTTCATAAGTAATGGTCTTGCAATCAGTTTAAGACGTTTAATAGGCGACTCTGGTAGACCATTTTGAGTGTGGACATGAGCAGCCGAATGTTCAACCTCAATTATAATTTCCATGCAATAATCACCAAATGCTTGAGATCTAAACTCACCAGCATCGTCAATACGAATCGGCTTGATTGAATTATCAAGGAATTGAGCTCAAAATTTTATTACTTGAGCAAGTAATCTAGCAAATACCACATTTCTAGTTGAACATAGCTTACATGGGACCATATAGTAGATGCATCAATCAATACCATACAGTATCGAAATGGTCCACATGGTGGGTCTACTGGTCCACAAATATCTTCTTAAATTATTTCGAGAAAAGATGGAGATTCAGTAAGACCTAGTGATTAACTTGTCTTGTACACAAGCATCACATGATATTTCATTTGCTAAAAAAATCTTCTGGTTTTTTATATTATTTCCATATGAAGTATTGATTATTCGACGCATCATAGTTGCTCCTGGGTATCCAAATCTATCATGTCAAATCATAAAGCTCTTTGGGTCATTGAACTTCAAGCTCATGACATGATTTGCCGCAATTACTTTTATGAATGTATAATACATTCCAGATGGTAATGTCGAGAACTTTTCTTTTGTTTGTTTCTGGCCGGAAAAAAAAAATTTATAGAAAGGTGTTCATTATTACCTTCTTGTATTGTCTCAATGTGGCATCTATTGCAGCGGATATCCTCAAAACTCAGTAAATTCCTTCTCTATTTACTAGAGTAAAGTGCAAATCTATAACTAATTTAGTATTATTTACTAAAATAATATATGCTCTTCCAGAGCCTTCAATGATGTGTGATGCACCTCATATGGTATTAAATATCATCTTCTGCTAATGTTAATTTGAGAAAATATTTCTTATCTTGGAGAATAGTGTGCGTAGTTGCATCGGTTAGACAAGTATCATAAGAATTTATTAGAGCTTCTGTAATGATTTAAAGAAACTTTTAGAGCAAAATAATTTAATTATTATGAAATAATCATTAAATTCTCCAAAAACAACCAAAAGCAAATCAACATATTGAAGAAAATATTTAGAAATTCCTATCAAAAGCTAAACAATAATTCTCAAATTAATCGATATCGTCCACCACCCGCGATCAAGTGATTAATATCTCCTTCTGGATCAACAAAGAAATAAGAGACATCTAGGTGAGTTGACCGTCACAATCAAAGACATTAATTTAGATCTTCTCTTTTCCCTTGATTGATTCCTGATAAAGATCTATGAGGTGTTTTGCCGTACGACAGGTACGTGACCAATGCCTAGTCGTGCCACATCTATGGCGTTTATTTTCCTTTTTGTATGGGTTATTATGATTAGATGCTTTGTGCCTTATGTTGTTAAATATTTCTCTATGGATTATGCTACGTTCAAGACCACGCCCACGTCCATATTCACACCCACGTTACTTGGGTCTTTGACAGTGAAATACTCAACTTTTAAGTCATCGTGGAGATGATGATGAAGGAAAATTAGTGCCTTACCACGATCCTGGTGAGATTCTTTGTTTTCTTCTTTTATTGTCTCACCCAGACCCTTTGAGCTCAAGTGGATATCGGCATCAAGAGTTCATGATAAATAGTTCTTGCCAGATATATCAAGTGCGACAAACTCAAGTTTGATGATATTGACCATGCGTAAATCTACATAGTAAATATAAAACAAATTATTTAAATTGATTTCTCAGATTTGAATATAGTAATCTAATTTGAAATTGAGAAAACTATTTTTAATTTTTCTTAGTAACCTAATTTGCTATTAGGAAGATATAAAATTACGTAAAGTAATTGATTACAAATCTAATAAGCAATTGAGAGTACCAACGTAGAACTCATTTACTTGGTTAGAGATCGTACGGATAAAGTGTTGAAAATATAAAAAAATAATATAAAGATAATAGAGATGATAGACAATGAGAAGAGAGCTTCCTCTATTTATAGGCTTACAAAATTGCAACTTACAAGGTATCATCAATGCTCATCAATGCCTCATTACTAACATTGTCAATTGATGTGTGTTATTGTCTTATTTGCATGAACATCCATTTCCCATAACATAATTTAGTTTTTATCTTCGTTCCGTAATAAAATTATGGCAATAGTTAATTATTTCAACCTAAGTATACAAATTATTTATATGATGATCTTTTATTGTATATTTTTTCTATTAATACAAAAATAGTTGTTATCATGTAATAAGTGGTCGGCTTTATTTTATTATATGTTTTCAAAATATTATTCACGTAATTTTTATCAAATTAAAAATATTAACAATCAATACGTCAAGTTTACTTATCTTTTCTCAATATTGTAATAATAATGGAGTAGAGGACGTATAAACTACATTGTCCAATTACCAAGACAAATTACTATATCATCAAAATTAAAGCAGTGCATATATTATAAAATATATAATACTGTTAAAAGAGTAGGATTTTTATGTGCTTTAGTCGGCAAGTTACAGACTTCTCTAGTTATGGTAGGATTAAATCTAATGTATTATATAATCTTTCTATATATATATAAGGATACCATTAATGAGGATAATACATATATTTGTCCTACTTCTTGTCTATTTTATTTTTATTTCAAGACGTTATCAACACGAAGTAGCTCGCTAGACAAGAATTTTTTTCGCAAAACAAATTCTTCTCAAATCGTTCGAAATTAAAAAAAAAAAAAACAGAAAAATCAGATTGCCCTCGATCGAAACAATAGCCCCACCGCCGCGCAGCAGCCCTCTGCCCACATCTTCGTCTTCTTAAACAAGAAGATCGTTGCCGCCTCTTCAACCCTCGACCCGCAGCCGTATCTCATACCTAATCAAGTGTTCCTTTTCTTTATCAATTTTCAGATTAGTTGCTTTATTCGGTGTATGAATTTATAGTCATTTTTTATGTGAATGATGATGAACAAGTGATGATTGATTGATTTCGATTAATAACTAAGACACGTATCAATACTAGATCTACAACATTACTAGAGGTTTGTGGAGAACTAAATCTGAACTAATAGGATATGTTCTAACAATGTAGATCTAATAATTACGTTTGATTATGTATTCATGTCTTGACTTGTTCTACAAGAAGAGTTAAAATACTTTCGTGATTTCTCCTACAAATATTGAGATTAATTTAGTTAATTACATTTTTTTTTTGAGGGAGTTGATTTCTCCCCCACAGGACCGTTGACCCCTCGGTCCTGCAGGAGATAAACGAGGGATGTGCCATAGTGGCCAGAATCTGAGCGAGATGACTTACGATACCGACCCCCAGCACAGTCTCCCACAACAAGGTGAGTAAACTGCACCACACGAGAATCGAACCGCGGTTGCCGGGGATGATATCCCACGTCATCTCAGTCTTAACCATTAGGCTATGCCCTGGGGGCAGTTAATTGCATGTTTGAACTGAAGGAAAATAAAATCTAGAATCTATTGTTAACCCTTGATTATCTCCCGGTCTTAATTCTCTTAGCTTGAGGACTTTAATTTCCATTACTTGATTTTATTTTATTTTATGTAATTAGACCAAATTTCTCAAACACGAAAAATATGAATTAATTCGAATATATGAAGATTATAATAGTCACATACCATATAATCACTGTTCTCTGTAAATACGATATTTTTGTACTCTCCAATTTAGCGGTTAATATATATGCGAATAGTACCATACCTGGTTCGTTTGAAATTCGTTTAACTCTCCTCCATGGCATCTATAAAGTGGGAGTTCTCGAGAGCCTCTTCTAGCGAGCTAAATTAGACGTGAGACAAATATATAATAAGTAGACCTCAGTCATTTCTTCGTATGTTAACTATAAAGTTTCAAAGTCGAAATCTCTTAGCTCCTACGCAGTCGTCCTTTATGCTAAGAGAGTTTTTCTCTTGTCTTTCTCTATGTGTTTCTCCTTGTTATTACACCAGAGTTATTTTGTCCGGCTACGACCTTTGGAGGGTGATCTCGCAACCATCCCCGATAGGGTTCAAATCCTTGATTTCTTGATATATTTTGTCATTATGTAGGTTCTGCTTCTACTTATACACCAATATTTACTATTTTTCTATAGTGGCAGGATTAATATTGAGAGAAGTTACAAGTTCCTCATGTAGATGTATGTATACTTGCCTAACAAACACAAAGTGAATGATTTTTTCTATAATTATAGGATCATATCAAACACCGCATGGATGGGTTCTTTGATAGTGGATGTCCATTTAGTGGATGTCATGTATTCCTTATTCACGTTTGAGTGCCCAATAAAAACACCTTCATCTTTTTTTTTTTTTTGGTTCAGAAAAACACCTTCATCTGATTTGGCGTTCAAAGTCTTGAGTTAATCTTTTTTATTGTACAGCACGTGACACCTGCAACAGAAAATGTGACTATTTCTCTTTTAATGTAAAACGTGACGGTTTAGATTCGTCGCTACTATATGTCGCATAAAATTTCTTACGGATTTTTTGAAGTGACAAAATAACTTAGTTGTTGTATTTATTTATATGCGACTTAAACATTATCTCACTTATTCATTTTTGTTAGTCAGGAAATTATGTTAGAAAAATCAATATGCGAGACATATATACATCACAAGTAGGGTTGTTCTCGGTCCGGGTATTGCCTTCCCGGGTCTGGACCGTTAAGGTATCGAGTATTATCAGTTTCGGTCCTTACCGATTTCGAGTCCCAACTTCGATACTTGTATCCGGACCGCAAACGTTTCGGGTGAGTATCGATCCCGGGTATTTCGAGCGGGTTCTCGGGTATTTTGGATCATTAAAAGCCCTAATCACCAAAACCTCATAATCGAAACAAGAATGGAGGGTTTTTCTCAAATGTATGCTAAGAAAATTAAGAGATAATGTCTTTTAAATTTATTTTTTCTATATGTAATAATACCTTATACAATATTTTGTACAATGTATGTTTACGAAAAATTACCGGGTTTTTTACCGGGTTAACGGTTTCGGCCCTTATCGATTTAGTTCTAACTTCGGTACCAGTATCCGGACCGCTAACGTTTCGGGTGAGTACCGGTCCTGGGTATTATCGGACGGTTTTCGGGTGGTTCTCGAGTATATTTGGACCGCTAACAGTCCTAATCACAAGTACTAGTTTGTAAGACTATATTTATGTTGCGTATAATAGGTTGCAAGACAAACAATTGTGCTGCAGTATGCTAGCGACACTTTATATCTCTTATGATTAGTAACATGTGAGGCTTTACATTGCTTGTCTAGAATACAAACACAACAATTAGTGTAGGAATAGTTGTCTTGCCCTTTTATCTATAACATTATTCTTTTTTATCCCAAGTTTAGTACAAACTCTTTTGATACCCAAATTGTCGGAATTGACCTTTACTCGAATGAATTCGAGTCATATATTGTAATTTCGAGTAACATAATTTCCAGTGAACTTGCAAATATATACGATATCAGTTTTGATATGAGTATTCGAGTTACCCGAATCTAAATTCGAGTTTCCCGAGTCGGATTCGAATTACCCGGAATTTCAAAACGTATAACATAAAGAAAAAAGAAAAAAAAAAGAAAAAAAAGTCAACATGCATGTGTAACCCGAATCCGAATGTTTAAACATAAAAAAAGAAAGTGAAACATGTTACCCGAATGTGCCTGTGCAGTGTTAGTCAACATGTGCATGTCACATGTTACTCGAATTTCAGATTCGGGTGACTCGAATCAGATTCGGCTGACACGAACCCAAATTCGAGTTGCCTGATTTTGTTACGGGACTCGTATCTTATCCGGTAAGATATATTTTTTATAGTTGACTCGAAATTATGTTACTCGAAATTACAATATATGACTCGGATTTATTCGAGCAAAGGTCAATTTCGACAATTTGAGTATCAAAAATTTTTTAAACTTGAGACAGAAAAGAATAATATTATATATAAAAAGTTAAAACAAATTTTCTCTCACAATTAGTTATCATGCACCATTGCTAAAAACACATTTTTGACCTTTGATTTGATGGTAAAAAAATGTGTTTTTTTAACAATGGTGCTCTCTTGCCCCTCTTTTTAATTTATTTTATTTAAAAACTGTTTTTATAGTATTAATTGTAATTTTTAAAAGTACAGTTAAATATCGATAAATGAATGTTCGATAAACGAATAACCTCACCAAATGAATAATTTTCTCCAGTCCCAACTCTTTATAACATGTTCAAATTTTCTTTCGATATTTGAATAATTTCACTAAATGAATATTTTTCTCCGGTCCCGATCATATTCATTTATCGAGGTTTTACTGTATTAGTTGTTTTTGTGATATCATAGCCGCTGTCGAGCGTGTCTGTCAGACGCTATATTTTTTATTTAATGTTTCAGTCAAGTCCAATTATTTTTATTTACTCGCTATAGTAATTTTATTTCTCTCCAGCTCATTTTTTATGATAATATTTTAATGGTAAAAAAATTTCTTGTGCACAACAATGAAGATGAACCACGACAAAAATGGTAAAAAAATGGAAAAATATGAAACACGACGGAAATGGTAAAAATGAAAAAACTAAAATTCAATATGAAACAATTGGTATATTAATATCTTTTCTGCTGCCGTTTTTTTTTCAGCCTCAAATATACATACACGTTCTGTTTCATACTCTGCTTGTAATCTTTTTGGAATTTTGATTAGAAGTAACCACTTTTTGGCACTAAATTTTAATTTACACATTTGGAATATATTTCACATTTAGGAAAATTATGTGTTTAACAATGATAAATTAGGAAATTACTTCCAATGTTCCCTATGGGTATGCGTCATACCAATATTGGTATGACGTCGTACCAATATTGGTATGGCGTCATACCAATGTTGGGATGACGTCATACCAATGTTGGGATGACGTCATACCAATGTTGGGATGACATCCTGTTTATTTACACCAACTGTAGTAAAAAAGAAAAAGATTTAATTTTTAAAAGATTTAATTTTTTTCAACTGTCAAATAAAACAGCAAAATCCCATTTTTTCTCAACTGTCAAATAAAATAGCAAAAAGTTTTTTTTATTTTTAGCTGTCAAATAAAACAGCAAAAAGACCAAAAAAAAACTTTATCAATAAAGTAGGTTTTTAAATAGAATTCTTTGTAAAAAAAGGGAGCCCTATTGACTATTTTAAGAAATGAGTATTTTTTTAACATACAACTTCAGAATAGGTATTTTTTTCATACCCATTTAAAAGAGTATTTTGAATTTTGGCCCTTATATATAAATACCAGGTTTGTTGAATAATTATTGTAAAAAATACGAAACATGTGTTGAAAAGTGTAAAAATATGTGTTAAAAATTAAAGGTTTTTTTTGTCAGCCTGCATCCGCCAATTTTTTTTGCAAAAGTTATTTATTTTAAATCAGCTGGTGCAGCTACGGCCCATCACATCAATCGGAGATGTGTTTTTAGTCTCTCTCGTTATCATGTGTTCCGATAGGTAACTGAGATGGTTTCTAAACACACACAAAACAATGGGTAATTTTTGATGGGACTAAAATTCTTCCCCTGGTTTTTGACTTTTGGCAAACCATTGTCTCAATCACTCATCAAACCCATCATTAAGATAAATCTTTCTAGAATAAATGGGATTCATTTTGGACCATGCGAATTTCATTTTGAAACATCAAAGCCGAATATTATTATTTTTATTTTTTTACATGTGAATTAATTTTTATATTGTATTATAATCTAATAATTTATGAATACAAATTTTAAGCATATGATTTATACGTCTCCCGTTCTCTTATTATTGCAACATGTTGACTTTTACACTGTCCACACTCTCTCTTTTGACCATCGTTTCTGATTTATACATATGGAAAAAATAATCATATAAGATATTGTTAGACTTCTCTCGGAATATATTCTCTAAATATCAATTTTTATATTTTTTATAAATACATAATTAAAGATATTACTAGTCAAAATTGTGCATTGTCAAACTTGAAAGTTCAAATGTTGCAATTATAGGAGAACATGGGTAGTAGTATAATATAATAAACTACAATGTCGTTTTGAATGTTCTGAAATTGATTAAATTACAACATCTTGTATTTTATTTTCCTTTTTTTTTTTTACTTTTATGTGTTTTAGAAGAATATATCACATGATAATTAAAAATAAACTAAAAAAATTATTCTAATAGAAAAAAGGAAAAGTAAAACGCCATATGATTAGTTCTGGCTATGTAGATTACTGTTGATTATTGTGGCGACATATTTTCTAGAGTATATTCGACAAATTTTCCAACGCCAGCCGCCAAAGTGGAGCGGTGTTGGGGAAAGGCCTAATACATTGGATGGAAGTCATTTTCAGTCAATTTGTCCAAGGATAATACCGTCTCGGTCCCATTTGAATATGATTGATATATTTTAAGAGAATAATGGAATATGATAGATGTGTAAGTTTTATAAGTATTGATGGTAATTATATGATATAAATTAAAAAATAAAAAGTATTGATGATGATTGTGTGGTCGAGAATAAAAAGTAAAAGATGATTGTTTGATGAGATTTGATGCATTTAATGAAATGTTACATTTCTAAATGAACTAGGGGTGAGAATTAGGGACCGGAACTTGGGAAATTCCCGTCCCGACCCGAGTCCCGATGGGATTCGGGACCCCGAGTCCCGATGGGATTCGGGACCCCGAGTCCCGATATTTTCGGGTTTGGGACCGGGACTTAAGTTTTAGAAAATTTCGGGACTCGGGAGTCCCGAATCTCGATTGGGACTTTCCCAAATTCTCGAAAATTAATTTTAATTTCAATTTAAATTATAAATTTAATTTTAAAATTCTAAATTAAAATTATAACTCTAATTCCTTAAAAATTGATATTCAATTCACAATTTGTGTGATTTGTTTATGTCGTCATTTGTTGGTGAATTATGATTTGTGTAATTTGGAATATGCTAATCGAAGAGAATTTTGAAATATTCTTAAAAATTTTATATATTCGAGTAATTTTCTCGATCGGGATAGTTGGGACATTCGGGAAATTATAGGCCGGGACTGGGACCAAGATCGGGATTAATATTTTTCCATTTCAGGACTCGGGAAACTCGAAGTCCCAATCAGGACCGAGACCATAAAATTGACGATTTTCGAGATCGAAATTTCGGACTTCGGGACAGGTACCCGTCCCGTCCCTATTCTCAGCCTTAAAATGAACACTCTTTTGAATCAAATTTATATTTCGTGCGGGACGAATGGAGTAGGAGAAGTTACAGTCAAAAGTAGAAGTTGTGGTATGTAAAAGTTGTGACTGTTTAATTAAAAGTATTATCACGTGTGATCATACATGGATGAAGACGTTGTAGTATATAGGGGATTCAAAGCTGCTTCTGTGGCGATTGCGCGATTGCACATGCTTTGTAAGGGTTGTGCACTGCGTAGTAGGGTTGTCACCTCTTTATGGGTAGTAGAAGTCTGGCCTCTTATGCGAGGAGTCAACCTACAAAATAGGGGTGTGCAATTGTGTGTGCAATTAGGTGTGTGTAGTATTATTCTATATATACACTAATATGAAAGTATTTCCCTAATTATTAACTGATTTTAGTTATCCCTTAATTTCTATTTGCCTTTTTTTATTTTCATGCACACAACTTGTTAATTTTTTTCCCTTATTCCATTTTCTTTCTCTTTGCTCTTTCTTAATATTTCTGCACATTTTGTAAGATTCTCAACTTTTTTTCTTTATTCTCTTCTACCGTTTTCTCCGTCGAGCATGATTATTGTTTGTGTGCATATTTCTTTTTTTCCTTATTTTTAGTTTTTGTTGTTGTAATTCCTCCAATCTGCTAAGAAGTTCTTGAGCATATGTTGCACAGAAATTCCAATTCAAGATATCTATTGTTTCAGGAGAAAGTAAAAGACTGTAAACATGAGTCAATCAATTGTATTCATAACACTGATAGAGGGGCCTTTATATAGTCATTACAATGAAAGTCCTTCCATACATAGAATTCCTAGATAAGGTAAGACATCTAATAGGATCCTACTACCTCTAGAAGGATCTAGAACCTTCCATCTATGTATCTTCCTACAACCAGTATTAGGTAAGACACATCACGAGAATAATAATTCTCGGAACACTCCCACTGTGTAGAGCACTAATACAACAATGGTGCAGAAGATGTTGCCTTCGTAAAAACCTATTCCAAGCCAAACCAAAACCCCATGGGGAAACTGAAGGCTTGATGAGGAAAAGATTGCAACGCACCAACATAACATGTCATGTATACTCCCCCTGATGTATACATAACGACTCCCCCTGATGAGTACCTCAAATCAGGAGTCAGATGCCAAGTTGCCCTCACAACTATACCAAGAAAAAACTCAGTGGGAAAAATACCTCCTGGTCTAAGTTGAACAGAAGTAAAACGCATCATTGTATGGATATTCTCATAGGTCGCCTCGTTAAAACCCTTACCAAGTGAAAACCCAATGGGAAAAAACAAACCTGGTCTAAGGACAAAAAGAGCGCAACGCATCCAAAGTGCAGAGTCGCTAAAGACTTATCCGAAAATCAAGTTTTCTAAAGTCTTGACCTCTATGCACTAAATCAGTCATAACTTCTTCGATTCAATAGGTATCAACGAAACTGTAAGAACTTATGAAAACTAGACACCCATAGCTTTTCATTCACATACAGTACGTAACCTAGATCGACCTGAGCAGATCACAAAGCTCTATCGAAGTTGACTCAGCAAATTACCGAACATATCCCTGTCCTACTTTGCAACAATAGTCATATGTCACTCAATATGATGGATGTGATCAAATGGTTGGTTTCCTTGGAAAGTAGACACAAGCCTTTCCAATGGTACCAATTTCACCATTTTCCAGCAAGTGAGCTACCTTGTAGGTTATATGAGAGATAGACCAATACATTCAGGGCAAATTCAGGTATCGATATTCAAGTGTCCTTTTATCGAGATAGAGCGAGCATCAAGCTTGTTGTCAATCACAGACATTGCGTGAGCGCATCCTAGACCATCATCACAGTGGCTTTACCGGATTATTATGAATGAGTACATCGAGTCAAACATGAGTACATAATATCGTACTTATCTCTTAAGACTGCATCATCACTTAAGTGAGCCAAGTCTTATTATGACTTCGACTAGTCATTGGGAATCATATAGGCATTACTTTATCGTCTCTTAGGGAAACCGTCCCTTAGATTGCCTTAAAGCGATTGATGAACACGCATCATCAAGTGTCCCCAAGATCCTTTCATTCTTAACTTTGGATTTAGCGGAATCTCTTAGTCTTACAAGAGTACATCACTATAAATCCTTAGTTTTACACGCAAAAGCTTCATATCTCTTCCAAATCAAGTATATACTTAGTATGCGTTCCGGACAATCACTTGTCAACTCGCTCCGTGGTCAGGAGCCACTTGATTTGAGTCTGATACACCACGAGATCCTTTTATCACTGAACTTAGTTCCACACTAAGATAAGATTTAACCACAAGATGCATGTTAGTTTTGCGGAAACTATCTAACTTGAAAGATAGTGGATGCTTGATAAGTGTCATTTTTGTACACTTATCCATGGTTTGTATCGATAAAATTCACCCATAATTGAGCTAGTCTACTCGTTTTTTGCTTTTAATTAATTAGTTTTAATAATTTTATTTTTATCGGATGATGATCGGATTAAATAACTGATTTACTCAAGAAATAATATATTTATTAAATATTCTCTTTGTTGAATTTTGATATATTCATGTTGTAGGGTTTTCCGAGACAAATTCGGCAGTCTTTCCGGATTCAAAATCAGAGTTATATATCAAAAGTTATCATCCGAAGAAGATTTGGGGCAAAAACGCAAAGTCTGAGAAATTCTGGGCTGAAAACGTAACTATCAAAACATCCAGTGAGCAAATTTACGAAGCCAAGTTACGGCCGTAACTAAAGAATGTTACGGCCGTAAGTCACCCAAGTTACGGCTGTAACTCCTGAATGTTACGGCCGTAACTCTTGACAGATTGTTATGATTTGTCTAATTTTTTATACTTTTTGTGTATTATTGAGGGGATGACTGACATTGATCCGATCTAATGTAATAATGCTGGAGTTTTGGAGCTATTAGATGACTTTAGGTGTATAAATAGACCCCTTAGATCCTTCATCATTCATCATTCATCTTATAATTTTCCATTTTTTTGTAAACTTTTCTTTTTGTGTGAAGAACACACTTGTGTTCTTGAGTGATCTTTGTAAGTGTGGTATAACATATGTTGTTCAGAGAGTTTATTGCTTCTATCTTCTTTATCTACTAAGAGAGTTAGGATCAATTCTTTCTCTTGATTCAACTAATAATGACCACAAAAGCTTGTAATATGTATAATAAACCCTTCATGGGCTAAGTAACCTTTAGTTGGGATTATAAACAAGGTTAGTCATGTTATTTATGTTTGTATAATGATCTATTGTGAATTACTTATTATTGTGTGTGATTTTCATTGTTTTAACAATCTTTATTTATTTGGCCAATAAATGACGATATTTATGGTCTTCATATGTTTCGAAAGAAAATATGTTTGATTAGATCAAATGATCTTCACTCTAAGTTGTTCTAGGAGATAGAAATATACCCCTAGTCCTTAGATGATTCTTTGAGTTATTTTCATAAATCCTAATGCTATGTATTGAAGCCAATCAACATAGAAATATAGTGGATTGATTCAATATGTAAGGGGCGTTTTATAGTTCGAAAGAGAAACCGTCTTTTTAAGGAAAATCGAATCTACACAACATAATAAGTAAATTCATCTTATGATCTCCTATACATCTTTTATAACTAATGACGAACTAAGTTTGTAATCCCAACTATTTCATTTTATCGTTTAATCAATCTATTATTATTGCAATATTTTTATTTCCTTAAAATATTAGAACTTTATTGCATTTTCTTTGCAATTATTAAACCAAACTTTTTAATTGTGTGTTTCACTCATCTTAGTATCTATAAAAATAGACTAATAGTGTATAATTCAAATTATAACCAAACTTCCTTGTGGGATCGATAAACCGGACTCAAAAAGTCCACTTTACTACTTGATATGATATCGTGCACTTGCGATAGTTACACTAACAACGTGTCAAGTTTTTGGCGCCGTTTCCGAGGAAGTATAAGTTATATTTGAAATCTTACATTGTAAACTATTTTTATATGTACAAATTTCTCGACGTTGTAACTTAGTACTCAATTGTGTTTGTACGGTCAAGTGGCGGATAACGGTACTCCGTGACTATTAAAGTCGGATTTTTCAGTTTCCCACAACAACTGATATTTGTAGATATTTTCTTCAATTATTTTCATTGTCTTTTTATTTTTTATTTTTTTTATCATGGAAGAAACTTTGTATAAAATCGAAAAAAGATTTTCCTTTCTGAGCAAAAATGCAATTTTAAAAATTTACAAGACAAGGCTTGAAAGGATGATGTTGCTTATGAATAAAAGCATACCTTTTGACATAAGATTCATAATTGAAGCCAAAGTAAGAATAGAGGGTGAATTCACAGAAACACCGACTAGATTTTTACCAGGGCTTGGAAAAAGTTCATATGCGAAGAAACGACGAGCAAAGATGATAGCCATTTGTTATAAATGTGCTAGATGGAACTGTAATTTAAAATGTCGATCTTTAGGAATTCCATCTACAAACAGAGAAGATAAAATTCAGTTCATTAAGGATGGTATGAATAAGGAGAATTTAGATGATATCAAAATTTCTCTTGACACGCATCCTAGTGGACTCGTACATTACAGAATTCGATGTTTGTGGAATAAATTCCAACCAGAATATGAACAACGTCTTGGGAATCTGACGTTAAAAGACACTGTTTGCCAATTTGTAAGAAAATTGGATGGGAAGCTTCTCTCCGACTCATAGAAGGCGTTTATGCCATTTCTGAACGTAAAATCAGAGGAAAATGTGAGCCACAATCACAACTACTGTACATACGCGTTGTAATACCCGAATTTTCAGTATGAATTTTTCGCGTTATTTTATCTAAGATATACTGGATGGCTTGGTGTCTATATAGTATGGATAAAATAAATTGAGAACTGAGACGGCTGTATTGGTACTCGTATAACTGTCGTAGAGGTTCGACAATTATTTTGAGGATATCGTGTATCAGGTCATCGTACTTTTGATATTGGGTATATCGTATGATAATGTTATTGGATTCAGTACATGTATTCAGTATGCCGTATGTTCGTATTTTGGTATGTCGAGACGGACGAGGAGAATTGGAAATGGCTAAGTATAGCCTGATTAGCGCGCGCTAATGTTCAAGTATAGCGCACGCTATCGTTCATGGTTAGCGCACGCTAGAGGCAGAATGTAGCGCACGCTAAATGCAGTCAGATCGGAAGGAATCTGCGTGTGGACCCGGCTGCTTTCGACGCACGTTCTGGTAAGTCAACGGTTGTTTTCCTGAAGTATTAGCGCACTCTAAAGCATGAGGCTTAGCGCACGCTAATTGTAGATCGGTCAAAGGGAATCTTATCCTTGTCAGATCGGCATGTGGGGGCACATGCGGTAGGTAGACTGTAGCAAGTCAACTGATGTTAGCGCACGCTAAACGCAAGGACTTGCGTACGCTAAACAGTATAAATGACGTACGCTAATACATGGGCATTACGTATGTAAGCTCATGTACGAGGCAAGACAGTGGCCTCTGGGCTGCGATAGCGCACGCTAACAAAGTCAGTTAGCGCACGCTAGGGCAATAACGCACGCTATTTTATGAGAGTAGCGCGCGCTAGTAATGTTTATTATAAAAAGGGGACATACGGGTTTTGAGATGCATTTAGTCCATTTTTCTCCTTCAGTCGATAGAGAGAGATTTGGGAGGATCTTGAGGTTCCCATACACGGTGAGGTGGTGATTTTTAACAAGATTAAGATAGAGAGCATGGATTCAAGCCTTGTTCTTCAAGTTACTCGTGATTCTTGGAATGGAGTTCAAGTTTTCTTCTTCTTGGTTCATCTAAATCCAGGTAATATTCGTATTCCTTGTTAGTTGTTCGTTTTTAAGGATGATTACATGTGAGGAACATGTTGGATAATCATGTGACGATATTATATGAGATTTTATGGGATTATGATAAGAGTTTTCGGATGTTATTTAAGATTCTTCATGTTAATGGTGATTCGTTTAACTTGATGAGGGTGAATCATGGATTTCTGAATCATGATAATTTCAGTGGTTGATTTAGATGAGTTAAATCATGATATGAGGTTGTATTCCAGATTATGTATGAGATGATCCTTGTTATCGGGTTGGTTTGATTATGTGATTTGCATGATGAAGAAAATGATAAACATTATGATATATACCTCGGATTATGTTGTTTTGAACGTGATGTCGGATATTTCATGTTCTTGAAGAGCTCTGAAATTATAGGATATGACGATTATGTATACAAGGTGTTGATGTTTTGGATATGAATATGGGATATTCGTATCTAGAGCCAAGTTATGTGATTTGATATAATATTCGTATAAGAATACGAATATGATTTCGAGCATGATGATGAGTTTGGATCTGGAAGGTTGTGTTTGATCTTGGAGTATGGTTTTCATTACATTCATATTCGTAGCCGCAAAGTGTTAGTCAATGCTGGAATGCATGCATCTGTGTAGCATTAGCGCACGCTAAGCATACTGGCTAGCGCACGCTATTGGAAACGACTTAGCGCACGCTACGTTATGCGTTTAACGCGCGCTAAGTAGGCAGACAGTGTAGTATTTTCGTGTTGTGATTATGAATTCGTGATGGGTTGAATTGGATTGTTTAAGACTGTGTTTAATCGAGATATTGTGGAACTGTTGGGTTATTGATCGGTTATTGATTGATAATTATGATTTATCGGATTTCGGCTTGTATTGTTGATATGAGTTCGTAATTGTTTGAGTTGTATTGTTCGGTTTTGTAAATGATCGAGGTATTGTTGAATCGTTGAGTTTGATTGGTTGGTTATACCGGTTATTGATTATTATCGGATGTGTTGTCATTTGATTATTGCATTAGGTCGCGATAATTGAGCGTTGATTATGGCCGTTGTGTTGCGGTCAAGGTTGGAGAGTTCGTAGGTTGCTTTTGGTCGGGGCTGAGGAGCTCGGAGACGAAGGCAATGGATTCTGGTAACAGCTTCGTGGTATCGGTATCGAGGCAAGTTTATACTTGTTCAGTTTACAATATTTGATGAATGGTTTCGTTTTCATTTCATTTATAATTCGTATAGCAATGTTGTTAGAAAGGTAAGTTGTCGGTTAATGAGTTGTATGTCGTGCTCTGGTTTATATTAAATCATAAGGTATATGATTTAATTGTGTTCAAAGAATACGTGAGTTAACTTTGGTCAAGGGTATAGTATATCGGATATCGAGGATAATTATCGCGATGACATAAGTATCGGGATAAAGATTTATTGGTGTTGAATGGATGGTACCTTATTTGAGATTATTCGTATAACTGTGTATTCGTTCGGGGATGTTGGTTCGTGGAAAGGATATTGTCTTCGGCTTGAGGTAATTCCGGTATTGTTCGATTACGAGGATAATTGTTTTGAGGAATTATTGTATATGTTATATGTTGATTCCGATTGATTATTTCGTGAGGGATGATGATCCCGGGGCGATTGTATTGAGATCGTTGCTCGTGTTAATCGGTCCTTAGGGATTTTGATCCCAGGATGGTTGTTTTGAATATTGTTGGTCGTGTCGATCTTTCATTATTCGTGTGTCATCGTTCACTTGGCGAGTCGTATGATTTGTATTGGATGTGTTATCCTTTGAGTTTCGTTGTCATGTTGTATCGTGACATATCCGGAATCATATCTGCGTTCAGATTGGTTAGTGTGTAGGGTTTTTAGCCAGGCACATATATATTAATTCGTGGATATTATTACGCATTGAATGTGCACACGAGACGTAGTTTCGTGAGGCTAATTAGGTACATTGTCCCACGTATATTCTGGATTCCATATACGGGGCGGACATGTGCACGGACACATTTCCGGATCGGGCGTACTGTGATGTCCATCTTTGAGCCGTATATTTTTTGTCGTTTCATAGTCCATAGTATTGGATGTGTTCGACGGTTTGCGACTGGTTGTTCATACGCCCGAGGGATATGTTCGACAGTCAAAGTTATTTCTTTGAGATCCATTATTGTTGATCATTTGGAGTCTACCTTGTTGAGGGTATTCTCGGTTATTGTTGGTCCTTTGTTGATCATTTGGAGTCTACCATGTTGAGAGTATTCTCAGTTATCGTTGATCATTTATTGATCGTATTGGAGTCACCATGTCGATAATATTCTCGGTTGACCTATTGTTTTGATCATTGTGATGATCGTATGAGTATTTGGACTGTACGTTGATGTTGCAGTACTTGTTATCATTGTTCTGTGGAAATTTGACATACAGATGTATCGCGTATATTTGGTTTTACCCAAATTGAGATTTGATTGTGCAATCCGACGGACAGGGTTTGGCACAAGTTGGATTATTTCCACACTTATAAGTTATGATGAGGTTTGGAGGATTGTTGGTATTTTGGAATACAGTACAGATAATTGTTGATTTCTTTTCGTCATTCGAAAATGCGAATTGTGAATTATGGTAAGGATTGATTTAGTATGGATTGTTATGGATTGGTAAGGTATGACGGTAAGTTTACATTGGTAGTATTCTTACAGTATTATTACATTGGTATGTAATTATTTATGATGATGTGATCGTTATCATTATCGAGTATTGTGGCTGACCCCGTCGTGGGCTTTATTTTTAGGTACTCGGAGATCGAGCTAGTAGCGGTCGTGAAGGGATGAGCTTCCCGATGTGATACTGGCGGTGGCATGTTTTTGAGTATCGAGTATTTATTTTCTGGTTATTCATTTACGCTGCAAATGTGTATTTTAAACTGTGTTTTTATCAGCTGCATGTGTATATCTCAAAATGACTTTTCGGTATTTTTATCCGCTGCGTGTGTGTATTTTAAAAGGGCCTTTTTGGCATTTTGTGAACTTGAGTTATTTCGTTAAACCTTTTCCTAAACTATTTTATCGGTACGTTTAAGCGGCGTCTTAACGTACATTTTGAATTATCGAGATTTGGCACTTCGCCTTGTATTTTCAAATGGTATTTTATGACGGTATTTTAAAATTATATTTTTTAAAATATTTGAGTATTTGCAAAATATTACCGTCATCATCCTTTTGGCATTTTTGAATTGGTTTTATAAATGGTTTTTAGCCTGGTGGGTTCCGGCGTGGGACCCACGGCGCTGTAATATCCCGGATGGTTTTGGGGGTGTTACAGAAGATGGTATCAGAGCTTGGGTTTTGTGAACCCAGGCGTGTGTGTTATGTGGCTCTACCGGTACGGTAGTAGCGTGATTTTTGAAAATGAGTTTATCTGACTTTTGAGTCGAATCGATTTTTGGAGTTTCCAAAATTTTCGAGATTCTTTTCAAACTGCTATTTGTGATTTTGGTGTGTGTTGGTTGTGTTGAGACTTCGTATGGGAGTCATGTGCTAGTATCACGGGAAATCATCGGCTTCAAGCACCTGTAAGTATATTGGTTTGGTTATTTCGCTTGTGGCGACGCTTGATTGTTTTTGTGATGAGTTGGAAAGTTTTGGATTTATCTGTTGTTGGTGGCAGGTTGCAAGTTTCGAGGACGAAACTTATTTTAAGGGGGGTAGTATGTAATACCCGAATTTTCAGTATGAATTTTTCGCGTTATTTTATCTAAGATATACTGGATGGCTTGGTGTCTATATAGTATGGATAAAATAAATTGAGAACTGAGACGGCTGTATTGGTACTCGTATAACTGTCGTAGAGGTTCGACAATTATTTTGAGGATATCGTGTATCAGGTCATCGTACTTTTGATATTGGGTATATCGTATGATAATGTTATTGGATTCAGTACATGTATTCACTATGTCGTATGTTCGTATTTTGGTATGTCGAGACGAACGAGGAGAATTGGAAATGGCTAAGTATAGCCTGATTAGCGCGCGCTAATGTTCAAGTATAGCGCACGCTATCGTTCATGGTTAGCGCACGCTAGAGGCAGAATGTAGCGCACGCTAAATGCAGTCAGATCGGAAGGAATCTGCGTGTGGACCCGGCTGCTTTCGACGCACGTTCTGGTAAGTCAACGGTTGTTTTCCTGAAGTATTAGCGCACTCTAAAGCATGAGGCTTAGCGCACGCTAATTGTAGATCGGTCAAAGGGAATCTTATCCTTGTCAGATCGGCATGTGGGGGCACATGCGGTAGGTAGACTGTAGCAAGTCAACTGATGTTAGCGCACGCTAAACGCAAGGACTTGCGTACGCTAAACAGTATAAATGACGTACGCTAATACATGGTCATTACGTATGTAAGCTCATGTACGAGGCAAGACAGTGGCCTCTGGGCTGCGATAGCGCACGCTAACAAATTCAGTTAGCGCACGCTAGGGCAATAACGCACGCTATTTTATGAGAGTAGCGCGCGCTAGTAATGTTTATTATAAAAAGGGGACATACGGGTTTTGAGATGCATTTAGTCCATTTTTCTCCTTCAGTCGATCGAGAGAGATTTGGGAGGATCTTGAGGTTCCCATACACGGTGAGGTGGTGATTTTTAACAAGATTACGATAGAGAGCATGGATTCAAGCCTTGTTCTTCAAGTTACTCGTGATTCTTGGAATGGAGTTCAAGTGTTCTTCTTCTTGGTTCATCTAAATCCAGGTAATATTCGTATTCCTTGTTAGTTGTTCGTTTTTAAGGATGATTACATGTGAGGAACATGTTGGATAATCATGTGACGATATTATATGAGATTTTATGGGATTATGATAAGAGTTTTCGGATGTTATTTAAGATTCTTCATGTTAATGGTGATTCGTTTAACTTGATGAGGTTGAATCATGGATTTCTGAATCATGATAATTTCAGTGGTTGATTTAGATGAGTTAAATCATGATATGAGGTTGTATTCCAGATTATGTATGAGATGATCCTTGTTATCGGGTTGGTTTGATTATGTGATTTGCATGATGAAGAAAATGATAAACATTATGATATATACCTCGGATTATGTTGTTTTGAACGTGATGTCGGATATTTCATGTTCTTGAAGAGCTCTGAAATTATAGGATATGACGATTACTTATACAAGGTGTTGATGTTTTGGATATGAATATGGGATATTCGTATCTAGAGCCAAGTTATGTGATTTGATATAATATTCGTATAAGAATACGAATATGATTTCGAGTATGATGATGAGTTTGGATCTGGAAGGTTGTGTTTGATCTTGGAGTATGGTTTTCATTACATTCATATTCGTAGCCGCAAAGTGTTAGTCAATGCTGGAATGCATGCATCTGTGTAGCATTAGCGCACGCTAAGCATACTGGCTAGCGCACGCTATCGGGAACGACTTAGCGCACGCTACGTTATGCGTTTAACGCGCGCTAAGTAGGTAGACAGTGTAGTATTTTCGTGTTGTGATTATGAATTCGTGATGGGTTGAATTGGATTGTTTAAGACTGTGTTTAATCGAGATATTGTGGAACTGTTGGGTTATTGATCGGTTATTGATTGATAATTATGATTTATCGGATTTCGGCTTGTATTGTTGATATGAGTTCGTAATTGTTTGAGTTGTATTGTTCGGTTTTGTAAATGATCGAGGTATTGTTGAATCGTTGAGTTTGATTGGTTGGTTATACCGGTTATTGATTATTATCGGATGTGTTGTCATTTGATTATTGCATTAGGTCGCGATAATTGAGCGTTGATTATGGCCGTTGTGTTGCGGTCAAGGTTGGAGAGTTCGTAGGTTGCTTTTGGTCGGGGCTGGGGAGCTCGGAGACGAAGGCAATGGATTCTGGTAACAGCTTCGTTGTATCGGTATCGAGGCAAGTTTATACTTGTTCAGTTTACAATATTTGATGAATGGTTTCGTTTTCATTTCATTTATAATTCGTATAGCAATGTTGTTAGAAAGGTAAGTTGTCGGTTAATGAGTTGTATGTCGTGCTCTGGTTTATATTAAATCATAAGGTATATGATTTAATTGTGTTCAAAGAATACGTGAGTTAACTTTGGTCAAGGGTATAGTATATCGGATATCGAGGATAATTATCGCGATGACATAAGTATCGGGATAAAGATTTATTGGTGTTGAATGGATGGTACCTTATTTGAGATTATTCGTATAACTGTGTATTCGTTCAGGGATGTTGGTTCGTGGAAAGGATATTGTCTTCGGCTTGAGGTAATTCCAGTATTGTTCAGTTACGAGGATAATTGTTTTGAGGAATTATTGTATATGTTATATGTTGATTCCGATTGATTATTTCGTGAGGGATGATGATCCCAGGGCCGATTGTATTGAGATCGTTGCTCGTGTTAATCGGTCCTTAGGGATTTTGATCCCAGGATGGTTGTTTTGAATATTGTTGGTCGTGTCGATCTTTCATTATTCGTGTGTCATCGTTCACTTGGCGAGTCGTATGATTTGTATTGGATGTGTTATCCTTTGAGTTTCGTTGTCATGTTGTATCGTGACATATCCTGAATCATATCTGCGTTCCGATTGGTTATTGTGTAGGATTTTTAGCCAGGCACATATATAGTCATTGGTGGATATTATTCTGCATTGGACTGTGCACACGAGACGTAGTTTCGTGAGGCTAATTAGGTACATTGTCCCACGTATATTCTGGATTCCATATACGGGGCGGACATGTGCACGGACACATTTCCGGATCGGGCGTACTGTGATGTCCATCTTTGAGCCGTATATTTTTTGTCGTTTCATAGTCCATAGTATGGGATGTGTTCGACGGCCAGGTATCGGTTGTTCATACGCCCGAGGGGTATGTTCGAAAGTCAAAGTTATTTCTTTGAGATCCATTATTGTTGATCATTTGGAGTCTACCTTGTTGAGGGTATTCTCGGTTATTGTTGGTCCTTTGTTGATCATTTGGAGTCTACCATGTTGAGAGTATTCTCAGTTATCGTTGATCATTTATTGATCGTATTGGAGTCACCATGTCGATAATATTCTCGGTTGACCTATTGTTTTGATCATTGTGATGATCGTATGAGTATTTCGACTGTACGTTGATGTTGCAGTACTTGTTATCATTGTTCTGTGGAAATTTGACATACAGATGTATCGCGTATATTTGGTTTTACCCAAATTGAGATTTGATTGTGCAATCCGACGGACAGGGTTTGGCACAAGTTGGATTATTTCCACACTTATAAGTTATGATGAGGTTTGGAGGATTGTTGGTATTTTGGAATACAGTACAGATAATTGTTGATTTCTTTTCGTCATTCGAAAATGCGAATTGTGAATTATGGTAAGGATTGATTTAGTATGGATTGTTATGGATTGGTAAGGTATGACGGTAAGTTTACATTGGTAGTATTCTTACAGTATTATTACATTGGTATGTAATTATTTATGATGATGTGATCGTTATCATTATCGAGTATTGTGGCTGACCCCGTCGTGGGCTTTATTTTTAGGTACTCGGAGATCGAGCTAGTAGCGGTCGTGAAGGGATGAGCTTCCCGATGTGATACTGGCGGTGGCATGTTTTTGAGTATCGAGTATTTATTTTCTGGTTATTCATTTACGCTGCAAATGTGTATTTTAAACTGTGTTTTATCCGCTGCATGTGTATATCTCAAAATGACTTTTCGGTATTTTTATCCGCTGCGTGTGTGTATTTTAAAAGGGCCTTTTTGGCATTTTGTGAACTTGAGTTATTTCGTTAAACCTTTTCCTAAACTATTTTATCGGTACGTTTAAGCGGCGTCTTAACGTACATTTTGAATTATCGAGATTTGGCACTTCGCCTTGTATTTTCAAATGGTATTTTATGACGGTATTTCAAAATTATATTTTTGAAAATATTTGAGTATTTGCAAAATATTACCGTCATCATCCTTTGGCATTTTTGAATTGGTTTTATAAACGGTTTTTAGCCTGGTGGGTTCCGGCGCGGGACCCACGGCGCTGTAATATCCCGGATGGTTTTGGGGGTGTTACACGCGTAAGTATCTTTTATTTTTGTCGTGTGGTGAGATTTTCTGAATAAAAAATGTGATACGCGATTAATGGTTTAATTATTCTATTGAGTAGTTGAAGTGCAATCAACGCAATCACAAACTTGTTAAACAATTTTTACCTTCTTTTTCTTCTATAAATAAACTTTGTGCTTGTTTCTTTCATTCATCCCTCAAACTTGCACTTTTCTCTGTTTCTCTCTAAATAATTTCTTTTCAAAAATGGAGTCATCATCTTCAACAAAAAAATTTAGCACAGTCTGCATTTTGGTGGAGCTAGTTATGGAAAAGAGGCATGCTTTACTGAAGCAGCCCACAACTTGGGTCGTACCTTAGGAGAAAAATGCATTCATGTGGTTTACGGAGGAAGAAGTCTAGGATTAATGGGACGAGCTGCTGCTTCTGCTTATATGGAAGGAGTAAGAGTGTTGGGAATAATCCCAAAACCGCTGGCTGAAAGTAAAATCACCGGGTCAACTATTGGAGATGAGTTTAGATTTGTAAATATGCAAGATCGCATAACTCACATGATAAATAATTCTGGTGCCTTTATCACCCTTCCCGGTGGTTTTGGCACCCTTGAGGAACTTTTTCATGTAGTTACCAGAGCCCAGCTAAATGTTCATCAAAAACCAATAGGTGTGTTTAATGTCAATGGTTTCTTTGATGGTTTACTGTCTTTCATCGACTACTCTGCTGAAAAGGGTTTTATTTCCGAGCGTGCTAAACGAATCATAGTCGTTGCAACAACACCAGAAGAACTAATCAAAAAACTCAATGAATTTGTCCATCAACCAGATCCAGCTCTAGCAAAAATTGTCTGGATGGAAGATTTTACCGTGAGAAAACGAAAAGTGGATTCATTCCCCTCCCTTTGATATCCCATGTCGGACCTCTTTTATTTTTACTTTCTGTCGTGTGTAATAATCGTGGTAAATGGTGGCAGCTTAAGGAGTTTGTTCTTGATCTCTTGACGCGCATCTATTCGCGATTTATGTATTGTTATTTTATTACTGTAATTTTTATTGTGTGTTTTTTATAATAGCATTGATGGCAACGTAAGGCGACTCTTCGGACTTTCTTGATGCGCATCTTAAAAATTATGTTATACTTCCGAGTATATTTTATTTTCTTTTGTTGTGTGCCTCGTATATTTATTCTCTTGCAGATTCTAAAGGCGTTAGCTCAAACATCAACTTTCTTAACAGGGAGTATTCTATTTTTTTTGCATTGCTTTTTATTTTATTTTTAAAAAACTGAAGACAGTTTTATTTTCAAGTTTGGGGGTGGTTTGTTTTATTATTTTGGTGTGTTATAATTTTGGTGTGTTTTGATTGATTTGGTTATTTGCCTTAATTTTTTTTATTTTTTTTATATATATATATATATATATATATATAGTATTTTGATTTATGAGATTTCTAGATCTGGCCATAACACCAATAAATTAGCTATATACAAGCTTCTAAAATCGTTTTAACCGGTAAAAAAATTGTATATTCCGAAATTTTTTTGAGCCTTAATCTCTTTCCAAGCCTTGTAATTATCATATAAAATCGAGTCATTCGTTACCTTGAGAAAAGAAGAATCAATTGATTGATGAAAAATAGAACTGAAATTTACTTAATTTGTGGAGTTTTTGATTTTTCATGCTTAAACTAAGAAATGATTTTCTGCAAAAATTCTATTCCCTAAAAAAAAAGGAGTCATTGGTGAAAAGAGCTACACGTTAGGAAATAACGGTGTGAAAGCTATCACCTAAAAAAAAAGACGAAAAGGAGAAATGTTGAGCAGCAACAGCTGCCTAATTTTGGAGGTCTTAAGTTTTGCGAAAAATAAAGGACTAACCATTGTTGGTGCGTAGCTGCCGTCTCAGAAAAATTGGTGAAAAGAGCTACACGTTAGCAAATAACGGTGTGAAAACTATCACCTTTTAAAAAAATGAGATAGAAATTGTGTTAGTGAAAAGAGCTACACGTTAGCAAATAACGGTGTGAAAGCTATCACTAAAAGGGATGTAGTTTATGAGAAGATTTGAATTAATTAGCGACTGAATTTCAATACACTCAATTTCGTGAATAATCACAATATTTGATGACGCCAATGAAATTCTTCTTCATATTAAGTCGAAAAATAAACGAGTGATCAAGAGCAACCATTAAAGGGAGTCGTGTGTATCACGAGTGGGAAAGAAATAATCAATCTTTTGGGGGGAAACCTTACATTTTGGAATTACAATACTAAAACCGTGTTTTAACTTCAAAATCATTTGTAGATTTATTTTGAATCTTGATTCATTTATATCTACTGTATAAGCTGGTTGTTGTGTATTAATGGCATTTTGATCTCCTTTTGTCTTTTTATATTTTAATTTATGTGTGTATTAATTTTATTATTTTTGTTTTATTTTTATTTTTATTTTTGGAGCATGAATAATAAAGAGTCTTGCTCGGGACTAGCAAGAATTCAAGTTTGGGGGTGTGATAAGTGTCATTTTTGTACACTTATCCATAGTTTGTATCGATAAAATTCACCCATAATTGAGCTAGTCTACTCGTTTTTTGCTTTTAATTAATTAGTTTTAATAATTTTATTTTTATCGGATGATGATCGGATTAAATAACTGATTTACTCAAGAAATAACATGTTTATTAAATATTCTCTTTGTTGAATTTTGATATATTCATGTTCTATGGTTTTCCGAGACAAATTCGACAGTCTTTCCGGATTCAAAATCAGAGTTATATATCAAAAGTTATCATCCGAAGAAGATTTGGGGCAAAAACGCAAAGTCTGAGAAATTCTGGGCTGAAAACGTAACTATCAAAACATCCAGTGAGCAAATTTACGGTTAGTTACGGCCGTAACTACGTAATGTTACGCCGTAAGTCACTAGTTACTGCCAGTAACTCCTTAATGTTACGGCCGTAACTCTTGACAGATTGTTATGATTTGTCTAATTTTTTATACTTTTTGTGTATTATTGAGGGGATGGCTGGCATTGATCCGATCTAATGTAATAATGCTGGAGTTTTGGAGCTATTAGATGATTTTAGGTGTATAAATAGACCCCTTAGATCCTTCATCATTCATCATTCATCTTATAATTTTCCATTTTTTTGTAAACCTTTCTTTTTGTGTGAAGAACACACTTACGTTCTTGAGTGATCTTTGTAAGTGTGGTATAGCATATGTTGTTCAGAGAGTTTATTGCTTCTATCTCCTTTATCTACTAAGGGAGTTAGGATCAATTCTTTCTCTTGATTCAACTAATAATGACCACACAAGCTTGTAATATGTATAATAAACCCTTCATGGGCTAAGTAACCTTTAGTTGGGATTATAAACAAGGTTAGTCATGTTATTTATGTTTGTATAAAGATCTATTGTGAATTACTTATTATTGTGTGTGATTTTCATTGTTTTAACAATCTTTATTTATTTGGCCAATAAATGACGATATTTATGGTCTTCATGTGTTTCGAAAGAAAATATGTTTGATTAGATCAAATGATCTTCACTCTAAGTTGTTCTAGGGGATAGAAATATACCCCTAGTCCTTAGATGATTCTTTGAGTTATTTTCATAAATCCTAATGCTATGTATTGAAGCCAATCAACATAGAAATATAGTGGATTGATTCAATATGTAAGGGGCGTTTTATAGTTCGAAAGAGAAACCGTCTTTTTAAGGAAAATCGAATCTACACAACATAATAAGTAAATTCATCTTATGATCTCCTATACATCTTTTATAACTAATGACGAACTAAGTTTGTAATCCCAACTATTTCATTTTATCGTTTAATCAATCTATTATTATTGCAATATTTTTATTTCCTTAAAATATTAGAACTATTATTGCATTTTCTTTGCAATTATTAAACCAAACTTTTTAATTGTGTGTTTCACTCATCTTAGTATCTATAAAAATAGACTAATAGTGTATAATTCAAATTATAACCAAACTTCCTTGTGGGATCGATAAACCGGACTCAAAAAGTCCACTTTACTACTTGATACGATATCGTGCACTTGCGATAGTTACACCAAAAATGTGTCAATGCTATAACATCCATTACGATAGCACAACTAATTTTTGTGCCATCGTAGTCGATTCTAGTGCGTTCATGATAAACCTCGCGCCATGAGGTGAGTTTAACTCCTCTCACTCGCTTTAACAAAGTATACGGATAGATCTTATCTTTGGAGTGTCGGCACCACTTCAACAAAGGGCTATCACTTTGTTTATACTGGAGTCGCATATGTTTCCGTTTTAGGCCAATGCTACAACGTTGTAGATTTTCAACGAAGTATGATTCGATTAAACTCACATTCCACGTCCTCATAAACCGACTTTATTCATAGAGTACTCTTTTTGGATTGCCATACATTGAGGCATCCCCCAATGATGACTGTAATCCAGAATCACATGAGACATATGAGTTCATTTGATCAGATGAGCAAGTTTTCTGTACCAAACTCGCATACATTCTTACCGAGAGTATTTATCGAACCAAATGGCATCCCAATACTCTTATGGGATCCACAGCCTAGTAACACCATCTACCATAATTTGTGGTGTTACCATATCATCATTTATAGGTGACGAACGTCTATGACCGGACACAATCCTTGCAGACATGTTTGCAGCATGTATTTAATCTCGTCACTTTAGGGAACTTGGTGAGGCACATTGGGGACAAACTACGAAAATTCCAAGTTGTTCTACTCGAACATGATCATTCGCATCTCCCCCTAACGACGAGAAGACTGGCTCATCAAAGTGACTTACGAGATCGTTTGCCAAGGTATATTTTAAGCGGACTATGAGTGAAAGTGCATGTCATATTCATCATTTATAAGCCATCATAATTCATTGTGGTGACACACTTTGGCACATGAACATGTGGACGATAAAGGTTTTTCATTGTTAACGCAATCCAGTTAACAAAATGCATACTGTTACACTCGTAACTAAGCATTTGAATGATAATAGGTATAAGTGAATATGACATGTTGACCTATGCTACATAACTGTAGCTACTGGTCTTGAGAATCCAACAAAATCACCACTATGCACCACCGGTATCGAACATAAAGAAACGATTGAACCGATGATAGGTCGTTGGTTTTATCGAATCTATAATGCTTTCTTGAAGAGTTCACTCCTTTCACCATCTCCGAACACCTCAAAATTTCATGATCATGTATAAACGGGTGTTCGGGTTCCAAAACAATCTTGAGGTTAGAAACCAGTCGAAAAGACATCGAACTGGTTGTTGGAACGTCTGGTGGTATGTGAACACTTCATTTAAGTGGTTCACCTCCTTCCAAGTCTCCAAATGGCACCAAAATTTGTGAGAAGGTAGCCTTGGATGCTAGGAAGTACTTGTAAAAATTTTACTTTAAGACTTGGTCTAAAAGTGGGTGAACCGACCTTTACAATGACTGGTCCGCAAGTTGGACAACCATAAAACTCAAGTTTCATCAACTTATCGATCATTGTCAAAGGAACCACATAACATATAAATGTTATCACTTGAGTACGAGCAATTGTGAACACCATCATAGCATCATAAGCAACCCAGGCTAATACTTATGATCATGTATGTATAAGGACTCGGTGAAAAGGGAGGACTCAGCACCATGCTTATGCGAGTCGCTACATTATTCTCTTTAACATAGGAGGGTGTCATATCCTAATCGTGCCAAAGAATAGGCTTAAATCAATGAACATGGCTAAGAAGGATCATTGGGGGGTCTTTGGCGTCACACATGCTTATGAAAACAAGACGCGGATGACATAAATATCATCATCGGTCATGAGCCCTGCTCATGACTCCACCGACGTACTTTGATGTCTTTGATCTAGGTAGCTTCTTTGTTCAAAGAAAAAATGATGTCCATGGCAATACTGTGGTATATGGATCATCAAACTGTCCAAACTCTGGACTATTAAAGCCTAAATGTGTCAATGTCCTAATACATCTTCTGGTTACAAAAACCGATGCAAGCCGAACCATATTGACTCATGAATATTTTTCTTTTCACATATCCAATACATGTGATGCATAAGATTTTATTTCTCACAAATCACAATGGGATGCTATGAATGCATAACATAGTTCAATTGCTACGGAACATATGTGACTAGAAAACGCCATTCGACATTCAAAAACTTGAGCATTGTACCACTCATTAATTTTGATGACCTATTCATCATAGTCACAATGGATTTATAACACGAAATCCAAAAATATTGTGTTCCTTGGAAATAGCTTAATACGCACTCAATTTCGCTTGCAAAATTTTACAAACATGAGCATCGCGAACACTCCAACAATATAGAAATTTTATACCTGATACGATCAAAATGATCTATCATATTGAGTGCATAACATTGCAAAATTATATGCCTAAGGAGCAAAATCACGACACAAGCATGGTATAAAACTACCATGCATACACTCGACCTTCTTATAAGGGTGCGTATTTTGGGCTTCTCCAAAGAAACTGTTTTTCAACATTTGAAAGATGATATTTTAGCGTACAATGCATACCAAAAATCGCATCATATATGGAAAATTAGGCCAAAAATAGGTTGAAAAATGTGTGTCATAAGACCACATGCAAATTTAAGATGGGAACCAAGTTGGTTGGGACAAAAGTTAGCACAATCGTTGGAAATAAAATTCCGCGCAGCTTGACTTTTGTTCACTAAAACAGCGGTAACTCCCTTGTTAGGAAGGCTATGGATGAACAGTCAGATATTTTGGAAACTAGACTTACGCATTCTATCCATAGGTTGTGCACCACACGGATCATTAAACTCAGATCACAGTACATGTTTTAATTGGATACTTTAGTATTTCCCAAGTTTAGTGAAAAAACAAAGTTGAGACCATATCTAATGGCATAAGTGTTGATGCAAAAATATGGCAATGACAGCCATAGATGCGTTTAAACGCAGTAGGGTGTTCGATTTCTTATCTCGACTAATGATCCTTTCGGTAACTCCAACTTGGTAGACTTGCAGAGAAAGTAGGAATGTCGGTACAGCTAAGGCTGTTTAAAAACGACTGATTCTGTTTGAACTTTCAAAGCATAAATAAATACCAAGGAGGATGCGCCTAGTCATGATCAAAAGTGTAGACAAATCCACCGAAGTGCATCAAATCAACCAAGAATTTTAATTCTCAATTTTCAAGTATACGTCATAATAGCCATGTTATATGGATGCAATGCGGTGCATCAATATTAAGCATTTTGAACCATGAGACATAATGAATATACCATAACCAACTCGTCTTGGCCATCCAATAAGATCGACTAAACATAGTCAAATGTATAAGGCACATGCCTTTACAAATACTTGGAAAAGTATTCGGACCTATAGTCACACGAACTATAACCGATGTCAACGAATTCATGTACTTACCACAATATGCCATTGCTTTACATGTTGAAATTCATGAGAATTACTCTTACATTTTTTCATATATTATATTGCAAGGAGACGGTGCATGACTACACCCACATGAAATATTTTATTTTAATAAGATGAAAGATGTAGTTTTCCAAGTATGAGATTGGGTCAAGACCAACGTGGTGGTCCCTCAATTCAACGTGACAAATCCGTCACAAATCAATTTTAACCACGACATATCCATCGCAATCGATGTTTGTCCCATTCACACGTCACAAATTCGTGACTAATCATGAACAAGTCATAACTTTACCGTTACCGACAATGTTCATTTTTTTTCAATTTTTGGTTTAAAATAGACAAATCGGCGACGTCAAATCACACGCAAACCGTGTATGCAACAACCACAAATATCAACTTTCAACAATTATCCGTGACTCCCCCAGGACCGTCACATAGTTTAATTCCACATATGAGAGTGATACCACCTCTCATAGTCTCATCCACCGCAAACTATCGTGGGAGATAAAGAACCCAAATACCCAATTCCCCAAAAAAATCCCAAAAGACAGGAATTGGAAAACGGGAATTTTAATAAAATCTTACGTGGGTACTCAGTTCCGTATTTGCTTTGATCCTTGAACGGGATAATAAATTTGGCTTTTGTCCATAGCGTGCACCTCATCATGAGCAACATATTTTCCTATATGCCACGTAAAGCATAAACACAATTAGATTCGTAATCATACAAGTTAATAATAAATGAATCATTAATTAGGAAAATAGAGAGTTGAGAAATGCCCGAAAAGGGTATCAGGGCTTGGTAATCGGCCAAAGAAGGACTCAGGCGCGGCGATGCAGCAGCTCGGTATTGGATGAGGCCACATCTCCAAATTTTCTTATAAAAATCTGCTTTTGTTCGGCGACATATTCAGTAATCAATATTACTCCGAATCCAATCTCCACCGTTGAATATATAGATATTTGTATTGGAAAGTTTTTGTAAAAATTTCACACCGATCCGACGGTAACGAATTGGAAAAGATAATTTTGGTACGACTGCGCTGTGCAGAAAATTTATGGGCGGAAATTCTCGTCTCGCATTTTTTTTTCGATTTTGATAGGTTTCCCGGCCCGGTGAGGTCCGGCCTAGAGGAGGCTGATCGACGGCACTAGGTTTTCAAACAGTGAATATCACATGCATAAAGTTGTTTGGACGATCCGGCGGTGCTTCAATTAGATCGGGTCGCAGTTTAAGGCAACACTCGGCTGGACGAAAATGGTTTGAAAACGGGACTGCGGGGCGGGGCGGATCGGGTCAGCAACTGGGTCGAAGGCTAGACTGGATCGCGAGTTGGGTTCGAGCGCTCCGAAAGCTAGGTTTGCGAACGAGTTAGGGTTGGCCTGCTCGTTTAAGCAAGTTGTTTCCGGTTCAGCCTAGACTTGACAAACTCCCACAAGACCACTAACACAATCAAAGAAAATAGGCCCAAGTAACTAGCAGAAATTAGGCCCAAAATAAAGCCCAAATCAATCAGACGTCAATGAATGTTTAAGGTTTGTACTCGCAACCCCGTCTTCTTTCATCACGATGGGCGACTCTGAGATCGGTACTCCTCGGGAATGGGACCAACACGAACGATGATCGGAGGACACAAATGATGCTGCCGCAGATGGACAGCGACAAGGGTTCTGAGTGCAGGGGACTGAGTCGCGACTGAAGAAGGCGACGGGCAGCCGGCGGGTCACGCTCTGCGGGGAGGCGATTGGCTAGTTGCGATTGGAACGGGCGATCTAGATTGGGCTGGGGCTTGGCTGCGTCTTGGGCGGAAGTCTGCTACGAATCAGGTTCAGCGGCGTGGTGGAGCTAGGGTTGATGGTCGACGGCTGGGTTTGCAGAAGGAGTCGGTGGCTAGGTTTTGGAGATCCATTTTTTTTTGGTTAATTCGGACGATTTTTCTTGCTCTTAGTTAGTAGACTACGTGCTGATAACGTGTTTCAGGAGAAAATAAAAGACTGTAAATACGAGTTAATTAATTATATTCATAACACTGATAGAGGGTCCTTTATATAGGCATTATAATGAGAGTCCTTCCATACATAGGATTCCTAGATAAGGTAAGACATCTAATAGGATCATACTACCTCTAGAAGGATCTAGAATCTTCCATCTATATATCTTCCTACAACCAGTATTAGGTAAGACACATCACGGAAATAATAATTCCCGGAACATCTATAAGATTCTTTTTTTTGGGGTTACAAAAAGAAGGCCTAAGCCGGGTAAGCATCCGCTAACTGTCCTAGCAGATGTGTTCACGATCAACTACCAAGAGAGGAGCGATCACATCAGGGGGTTGATAAAAAAAGGATCATGTCATCCGAACTTGCTGGAAACTTCGCCATCATGTCAGCCATAGCATTCCCATCTCTTCGAATGTGCCGAAATTGCACCGGCCATTGTTTATCCAGAACATGCCCGATCCTGCGAATAATGGGGTCATTTGGTGTTTCCCATTTTTGAGCTCTCAACGTATCCATTAAGTCCTTATTGTCATTTTCCACCACCAGCTTTCGGTATCCTCTAGACCACGCAAGTAATAATCCTTCAAGCACTCATCTAGCCTCCGCCTAAAAAATCCCACTTTTGCCGACAGCTTTACTGAAACCTCTCAGCCAGTTGCCAGCTTCATCTCTAAATACACCACCGATGCTCGCATCCGATGTTTGGTCGTGCACCGCTCCATCCGTGTTAAGATTAATCCATCCTAGAGACAGAGGATCCCAACTGAATCTTCTAGAGCTCGATAATCTTTCATTACGCATTTGGTCAATATCTTTTTTTAAAAAGAATTCTTGCCCATAACATAGCGGATTTTAAACATTCAGTACTGTCCTGCTGAATCCCGGCAATCACACCCTCATTACGTATTTTCCAAATTTTCCAACAAACAATTCCAAAGAGACAATTCCAAGAGCATTCACTATTACCATAAATTGTAGATGCATTCAGATTCTTAACTAACCAATCCATAACCGGTAAGGCGAAAAATCTGTTTTGTGCCCGGATATTAACAATTTTGCACCACACCTCTTCTGCCACATAGCAATCTCGAATAGCATGGATAGGTGACTCGATAACCGCCCCACATGTAGCGCAGCCTGCATAATCAGTCATGTGTCTGCGGCACCTTTCCAGATTTGTTAAGAGCTTTCCTTTTAATTGTTGGAAACAAAACGCAGCAGAAGCGAAGTTGGAAATTGTTGATAAAGCGTTTTACGCATCCACGAGCACAAAATCTATTAGCCATTCTAATTAGTTAACTACTAAGATTAATAAGCAATTTATTTATTATTTATTAAATAAATATGTTGGTAGATTAAATATCCTAATCTAGATAAAAAATCATAGGATATTACCTTTGAAGCGTAGTGGTTGCTTTTCTTCTTGATCTCCTTGTATTTCTACCTTTAGATCTTCTAGAGTATGATCCGCCATAATTCGGATGTTGTGTGGGCAACGAGCTACCGAATCTTGCTTGGACAAATATGGATTGGCCGAAAATTTATTTCTCACAACTCTCGATTTTCTCTTTTTCAAGTAATTCCGATATGTAGCAAGAATTAAAGTGTTATCTTAATTGTGAAATCAAAGACACAAGTCAAGATCCACAATTAAATACTAAGAAGAAAAATTGAAATTTCTTGTATATGAAGTGTAATTTCGGCCGAACCCCCATTGTTCTCTATTTATAGGCTTTATGACTACTCTAGGGATCTTAAGGAGGATTAGGGTTAGGACTCCTAGTATAACCCAACTTTCCATATTAATCCCTTTCCTAATATGGTTGAATTCACTAATATCAATTCAATCCATTAAAGAATTAATATTGCAATCCCTACCCAAATCTCAATTCATGAAATCGGGGTCCTTGTTTAAATACATTATTTCCCATATTTAAGATATTGAACATCCATTAGTTAATTTTAAGCTACTCACAACATTAATTAATTAATATCTTATACAAGAGTAGTACCACTCGAATCTTATTATTATATCGGAATTAAATCCACATGCAGGGTTTAATATAATAATCATTATCGAGCTCCTCAAGGGGACATCATCAACCCACACGAGTCGGGACATGATTTTTAGTAATAATTGTCATTAAATAATATTAGTGCCCAAGATACGAAGATTATTGAGTCAATCATTTTGACTCTCACCCATGGTAAATAAAAGTAATAAATATTATAAATACACAATTAAATATTATGTACTTAGAATTAAGAAATAATAATTATTCGAGATTTACGTTCTTCTTACAGTCAGTACAGAAGACACTCACTTCGATCCAGTTCAACGTATGCAAATACGCTAATGCATGCTAATAGTCAAGACCAACTAATCCCAAGCAGACACTACAACCTTTCATATATTCAATCTAATAATTATATAGGTTGTGAACTATTATATTATTTTATATAAGGCACCGACAATGTGATCTTATGTGTGACACCAATACACCACATTATCTACAATATAAAATAATTAGACATTTCATTTGCATAACCATAACGTGAATAAATATGCAAAACGTGTGATTAAATGTAATTAATATTCTCATAGGTAGTTGTAGAGAAATAAGGTAATACAAGCATAAAGTATGTTTTGCTGTATATAACCCTAACAATCTCCCACTTATATTCAAAGCATGCTTTCAAGTATACTACTCTATTACATAGTCTCTCATTTCTCCCATTTATACTCAAAGCAATGTTGCCATACATCGTAATCCCATTCATTCCACATGCCTTTCAAAAACTTTTGAGGGTAGGTCATTTGTGAAAGGATCAGCAAGATTATAGCAACCCTGGCTACAACTACGTCTCCTTCCTTTATGAAGTGTCGTATGATGTGGTATTTGCGGTTGATATGTTTACTTGCCTTGTGGGTTCGTGATTCCCTCAAACTTGCCACTGTACCGGTATTATCACAATAAAGTGTAATACCATTTGACAAATTGGGAATCACATCTAAGTCCTGCATGAAGTACTTGATCCATACCGCCTCATTGGCTGTCTCAGAGGCTGACACGTACTCGGCTTCCATGGTAGCGTCTGAGATGCATTTTTGCTTCACACTCCTCCAACTAATGGCTCCACCTCCCAAGCTAAACACATAACCTGAAGTAGACTTGGACTTTTCTTTGTCTGATGAAAAATCTGAGTCAGTATAACCCACTGGACATGGGTCATCTGATTGATATACTAACATACATTCTCTAGTCCTTATCAGGTACTTGAGTATGTGCTTGACAGCAATCCAGTGTCCTGGTCCTGGGTTCGACTGATATCTAGCAGCCATGCCTACGGCATGACAGATATCTGGTCTAGTGCAAAACATAGCATACATGAGGCTTCCTACAGCTGAAGCATAAGTGTTGGGCTTCAGTCCAGCATCCTGCCTACATGGGCTTAAAAATGCGCGAGGCGCGGCTTGCGATTCGACCTGTGAGATCTGCACTAGAAAGTGGTTAAATGAATTGATTTGGACTACTCATACCAATAAGATGCATCTTCTTTTCTAGTGTCCATCTCATAGAAACTCCAAAGTTAAGCGTGCTTGGCCTGGAGTAGTTATGAGATGGGTGACCCCCTGGGAAGTTTCTCAGGTGCGCGTGAGTGAGGACAAAGCGCGCTAGAAAAGACTCGTATTGGTACAGTGAGGACAGTCTTCATCATTTCAGGGATCAACAATTGGTATCGGAGCAGGTCACGGGTGCGGATTCCCTCGAAGTATCCTACAGTAGAGGCTTCCAGAGTGTTGAAACTGAGAGGAGCCTTCTAGGTGCTGATGTCAAGTGTTGGAGGACTGTGTGAATGAATCCAGCCGCTAGAGGGCTGTGTGATCAAATCTAGTTCGCGGAGGTTTCCAGACTATGGTGCTGAGATGCTGGCAGGTAATGGGAGGGGGATTGTTGGGCTTCCGTCTAGCATCCTGCCTGCATGGGCTTAAAAATGCGTGAGGCGCGGCTTGCGATCCTGTGAGATCTGCACTAGAAAGTGGTTAAATGAATTGATTTGGACTACTCATACCAACAAGATGCATCTTCTTTTCTGGTGGCCATCTCATAGAAACTCTAAAGTTAAGCGTGCTTGGCCAGGAGTAGTTATGTGATGGGTGACTCCCTGAGAATTTTCTCAGGTGCACGTGAGTAAGGACAAAGCGCGCTAGAAAAGACTCATGTTGGTACAGTGAGGACAATCTTCATCATTTTAGGGATCAGCAATAAGGGATTAGTTTCATGTCATCTATCTTCTTTTGTGTCTTGGGACACAGATCCTTAGATAGTTGGATTCCATGTCTGTATGGTAGAAAACCTTTCTTGGAATTCTCCATGCTAAACCGCTTTAGCACTGTATCGATATAGGATGCCTAAGATAAGCACAATATCATTTTCTTCCGATCACGAAATATCCTGATCCCAAGGATGTGTCCTGCTTCTCCCAAATCCTTCATATCGAACTGCTCAAATAGCCATACCCGTACGTCCGACAACTCATTCACGTTGTTTTCAATCATAAGGATATCGTCTACATACAGTACAAGAAACACCAACACGTTTCCATCGCATTTCTTATACATACAACTCTCACTCGGACATTGTGTAACACCTCCAAGAAATCCCAGAATGTAACAGCGCCGTGGACCCCTACATGGGACCCACCAGGCTAGGTGACCAACTACACTCATCGACTCGAGGATTCAACGCAATAACACCACATCATAAAGACTCAAAATAATAATAATCTACCCGGTTCAACCGGTCAAGCAACATCACAACAACCCAACGAAAATATAATGGATGAAGCACTTCAATTCGCAAAAATCAAAAGCTCCTAAGTACTCGAGTACTTCTATTAGTTTACAAGTTTTCAAAATGATTTAAAGACAGAAGATAGATAAAACACTTCTTTTGCACAATCATCACGCACGACCGTCATCCTCGTACCGATCCAGAGCCCGCTCATTCCGCTGATACTGATATGAAATTCATAAAACGAATTTCCCCAAAAAGGGTTCCCCCAAAGGGTTAGCAATTACGCTAGTACAAGTAACCAAATGAACAACTTACACCTTACACATATAGTCAAAGCATGCAAATGAGAAAACATTAATTTGTAACACACATTTCTGGAAACGCCATAACTCAAAACACAGTTATAAAAATGCACCACAATTAACCGTTGATCCACGCCTCTGTGGACCCCTACAGAGACCCCGTCGGATCTAACCCGTAGTGGTTAAAAGCCAAGCTCATCGATCCACGCCTATGTGGACCCCTACCGAGACCCCACGGATCTAACCTGTAATAACCGGATTTATTACTGTGTATTTCATCTGTACTTTGAACCCTGTATTATTTTGGGAATGATGATATTGATAATGGAGTATGATCATTATCGTATTTGTATCTTTATACATGGGTGTGGCAACATATGAATTTTCCTCCATGCATATATGTGATAACGTACGTTAAGAGTGTAACTTAACGTACGTAAGCTGTTAATGTTAACGTACGCTATGGATGAAGCGTAGCGTACGTAATGCGGTCAATTATTGGGTGGGCCGGCTAGCACATGGAGTACATGGTGGTGGGCTCGACCGAGATACCCACCAGATTCGCACGGCATGAATCTGGACACCTTTTTAAGTCAACGGCTTAACGTACGTTATGGACATTGTGTAGCGACGCAAACTATATGGGTTACGACGTAACGCGCTTAGTATAGCGCACGTAATGAAGTTCGAAATCGACAGTGAACTATTTTGGGCGATAACGACGTTATGAAGTAGCCCTAGCGTACGTAACACTCGTAAAGTTATAAAAGGAGCAAGACCCCAATTCATTTCAACTCGTACTTTTGCCCCTAAACTTCACCATATTCGTCCCCTTAAGATTTCCACCTCTTTTAACACCTTTATATCAATTGTTACTCAATCATTGAGCTTGTATGACACTACTTGATCATTGAAGACAACTTATATCGACTTTGGAGTAGAAATCATCACGAGTCGGCGTTGAAGCAACCGGAGTTGGATTTTTACTTAGAGTCTCGAGATTATCTTCCTCTTAAGGTATGTTGTACTACTTCCAATCTTGAAGTTATGTTGATTAAGACGATATGATCGCATTACCAAGAACAGTAGATCACTTTGACGACGTATGCGACCTAGTATCATACTTAAACTATAATGATCGAACTATTATGGTGTAGAACACCGTAGTTGAACCTGGTTATGACATAGATGAGAATAGTGAATTATTAACCGTATCAAATGTTATCGTCATGTTGATTGTAAACTGAGTGTCAATTTCCACTTTTACCAATAGATTTTGGAAAGAATCATCATAGTTGTAATCTTGCTTGCATAGATGGAATAAGTAGTTCGCCATCGGTATAAGCCTGGATTTAATGACGATATTAGATCAATTACATCAACCTTAGACCAACCGAATCTTACATGAGTATTTCGATCAAGATTGAAAATAGTATTACGATGATATCCGTATCCTTGAAATTGAAGATATTAATCCGAAGATCATTCATGAGTATGATATATATATATTTGAAGGTATATTAGATTACTCACTAAGAATTTCGTAATACTTCGTCACTAATCGAGCCAGTCATCCGTCCAGTGAGAAACTGACATGCATGATTAACGTACGTTAAGTTTGGTTACTAACGTCGTTATATGACGTTGTTAACGCACGCCACGCTTGGTACGTAACGCACGCGTTATTCTATCGCATCGATCGATAGAACTGTTGGTATATGTTTAGCGACGCTATACTTCATAGTTTACGACGCTAACAAATAAGTTTAACGACGTTACAGAGGACATGTAACGACGTTATTCAGTCGACAGTTTTCGTTTTATAGACTCTCAACCGTAATTCGGATTGTTAGATGTTTCGTTCGACCTAAGATGAATTCCATGTTATTTCTCTTATTTAAGGTTCGAACTTTGCTACGTGATTGATCGAGAGGGGCAACCTTCGAGCGTTTCGTTCTCGTGGAAGTATTGTTCTTGTCTTCGAACCGAGGCAAGTATTCTAATTAGAAACGTTTATATTATGACCATGTGATTGTATCGTGTAAATATGTTGTGATTATATGTCCACCATGTGTTGATCCGACGGGAATCATCATGGGAATCTATAGCTGTGTGCGCTGGATCGTTGGACAGGTAGTTCCACCATGTGTTGGTCCGACGGGATCATCATGGGAATCTATAGCTGTGTGCGCTGGATCGTTGGGATACCACTAGTATGTTGAAATTTTTATGATATGATATGTGTTGTGGATATTCTCGTTGGAGAAACTTGTATGATATAATTGTTGATTATATCACTGTTGTATGATTAGCGTACTTGTACTAGCATCGTTGTGCTAACCCCTTCGGGGGTGAACATTTTGTTTGTTCAGATCCGTGAGAGCGGGAAACAACCACCGGAGATGCATGACGACGAGGGTGCAAAGTGATGTTCCTACCGGGTTCACCGTCTGCTATTTGTTGGATATTTCAATAAGTACTCGAGTACGTCGTCCGTTTATAATGTTGGGATGATGTAATAATAACTTTTCATTGGAGATTTGTATTTCGATTTTTGAACCAGACAGCTTGTATTTTACTTGAGAATTTCTTAAAGCGGTATCTGTTATTGTCTTTCCTTTTAATCAGCCTTGTAAATCCTTACGTAAAGGATTTACGGCGCTGTAATATTCCTGAATATATCGGGGGTGTTACAGAATATGGTATCGGAGCTAAGATTATGGATATCTTGGCCGTTGGGTTAAAGTAGGGGTCATTTATGTCTTTTGAGGTAACCGGCCGTGAATGACATCACCGCACTGCCTACGTCTTCATGCGAACGGTGGTTGTAAGTTCCTAAACTCTATCTCATTCTTTACATGTTGTGTCTCTTTATACTTGAACATTAGAACAATGTTGTTTCCTGTATATTAAGTACTTGTACTTACAGTATGTTGAGAGGCGGACGTGGACGTGGTCGCGGTCGTGGACGCGGATGGAGGAATGCTGAAAGGGAGGCGTCGCCTTCTAATCAGGCTAGTCATAGCTCAAGCGAGCCGCAACAATCCATCAATAACGAACCGGAACCTGGTGTACCAGAAATCCTTCGTCAAGTCGTGAACCGGATGACTCGGTTCGCACAGTCGTGGACCGAATGCAAGTGGCGGCAGGAATTCGGCAGGAGATGGACAACAAAGGATTCCGAAATGGGAAATCGAGGTGACCGATGGTTACAAGAGGTGGCAAAGATGCAACCACCCAAATTTGACGGCTTTTCCGAGACTCCCACTTGGGACCATTGGTTGAAGGAACTGGAGAAAATTTTTGCTGGGATTAATTGCCCAAATGACAGGAGAGCTCCTATTGCCCAGTACTTTCTGACAGGAGAAGCGTCCGAGTGGTGGGAAGCTATCCGACCCGTAGATCATGATGCCGATTGGGCAGAATTTAAAATGATGATGGAGGCTCGATTGCCCTCGTCCCGTGAGGGAAGCCAAAATTCGAGAATTTTTCTCTGCTCACCATCGATGAACCCATATCCTGCATTTATCAAGACGTTTAACCAAAGAATTAGCATTTGTTCGACATCCGTCGAACGGATGCGAGATGATGATTCATTTTGAAATGAGAATGAAACCAGAAATACAGAGGTACATGTCCGGTTTGAATGTACCACTCTCCGCCAATACCAGGATAAGGCGTTGGCGTATGAAATTAAAGAAGCAAAGAATGGAGAAGTTTATGGATTCAAGAAACAGAAAGTCTCGGTACTTTCTGAGCACAAAGCAGTGGGCCCGCAAGGCCGGACTTCTTTTCTTTCAAGAAACCTCCGTACTCCATCTAAGAACGGAAAGAATTACGGATCGCTGTCACCACGACGGATACAGCTAGGAAATGTTTTCATTGTGGTCGCCTGTGCCACCTTTGGCGCGATTGTTTGCGCACCCCAGCTACATGCTTTGATCATGCGGACAGAAGGGCACCATGCGACGTTCGCAAAGACGCCACCAAATACAAAGGAACCCGCTCATCACAGCCAATTCGAAGGAAGCTAGTATTCAACAGACGCAGAAAGTGTTCGAGATGCCTCAAAATTTTGGCCGTGGACGAGGCAGAGGACAATGGGACCAAAAGGGGGCATCGAGTGCCGGATCTGTTCCCCCACGCCTGTATGAGATGAGGAGGACAGACGATCGTGATGCCGCTATCGCATCGTGCACTGTCCAGATTCTTTCCCGGCCGGCTAGCGTTTTATTCGATACAGGAGCTACGCATTCTTTTATCTCTTTATCTTGTGTAAATCGTTTGAATATTTCTGGTTTTCATACTTGTGAACCTTATGTTGTTGGTTTACCGAGTGGAGAGAGGATTGTTGGGAACTTAGAGACTAGAGATTTTCCTATATTATTTGGGGGTAAGAAATGGCTCTCAAACCTAATTGTGATAGAAATGCAAGGAGATGACCTAATACTCGGAGACGATTGGCTTAATCGATATGGAGCAATTGTAAATTACCGAAGGAGGAATATTTCGCTAATCGCTGATGATGGCTCCGAAGTACTGTTTGAAGGATGGAAACCAGGAAGTTCAGGAAAGTTGATCAAAGCAATGAAAGCTGTCAAGTTGTTGAAACAGGGCTGTATCGAATGCTTGGTGTTATGCAATGAAGAAAGAAGATGAAATTGTGGAACTTTCATCCATTCCTATTGTGAACGAATTTCCGGATGTATTTCTGACGAGTTACTGGACTACCTCCACGACGGGAAGTAGAATTCACGATTGAGCTAGAACCCTGAGCTACACCAATTTCTAAGGCACCGTATCGCATGGCACCTACGGAGATGTACGAATCAAGAAGCAACTGGAAGAATTCTTGGACAAAGGCTATATTCACCAAGCGTTTCACCCCGGGAGCACCGGTTCTTTTTGTTCGAAAGAAGGATGGATCGCTTGATCGTGTATTGATTACGAGAGTGAACAAGATGACGATTAAGAACAAGTATCCGTTGCCACGGATTGATGATCTGTTTGACCGGTTGCAAGGAGCAACAAGAGTTTTCAAAAATCGATCTAAGATCGTGATACCATCACCGAGGATTAAGGAATCGATGTTCCAAAGTCGGCATTCGTAACTCGCTACGGACACTATGAGTTTATAGTGATGCCATTTGGACTCACTAATGCGCCCGCCGTATTCATGCGCTTGATGAACCGAGTGTTCATCGAATATTTGGATAAATTTGTGGTCGTGTTCATTGATGATATTCTGGTATATTCTAAGAACCCGGAAGAACATGCGCAACATTTGCGGATTGTATTGGAACTTTTGAGAAGAGAGCAATTGTACGCCAAACTTTCCAAGTGTGAATTCTGGCTAAAAGAAGTAATGTTCCTTGGCCATGTGGTGTCAGCTGAAGGAGTCCGAGTAGATCCTCAGAAGATCGAAGCAATTATGGATTGGAAGCCTCCAAAGAATGTGAAAGAAGTCCGAAGTTTCTTAGGACTCGCTGGGTATTATCGTCGGTTCGTGGAAGGGTTTTCCAAAATTTCCCGCCCACTTACTCGACTCCTTCATAAAACTCAAAAGTTTGAATGGAATGAGTTGTGTCAGATTAGCTTTGATGAATTGAAGAAGAGATTGACGACGGCACCGATTCTATCACTTCCACAAGGAACTGGAGGATTTATAGTTTACAGTGATGCTTCGAACCAAGGACTTGGGTGCGTATTGATGCAAAATGATAAGGTGATCGCTTATGCATCGCGACAGCTGAAACCTTACGAAGTAAATTACCCAACACATGATTTGGAGCTAGCAGCAGTGGTTTTTGCTTTGAAGATCTGGAGGCATTATCTGTACGGGACTCACTGTCAGATCTTTACGGATCATAAGAGTCTCAAGTACATATTCAGTCAGAAAGAGTTGAACATGCGGCAAAGAAGATGGTTAGAGCTGATCAAGGACTATGACTTGGAGATTTTATATCATCCAGGCAAAGCGAATGTAGTGGCTGATGCACTTAGCCGCAAGCCTGTCTATATTCAGATGCTGGAGACACTGACCTCCCAACTTAGCCTTCAACGAGAGATGATTCGTGAAGGAATCGAAGTGTGGTTACAAAGAGTCCAAGGACAACTGTGCGTGATGGAGATAACTTCATCATTAACCGAAGAAATCAAATCCAGACAGCGGATGATCCTCTCGATGATTCGGGTACGTGATGAAGTAATCAAGGAAAGGCCCCATTCCTAATTCATGATGATGGAATTTTGAAATTTCAGAACCGACTCTGCGTTCTCGATATCGATATTCAAAACAGACGATTATGAAGGAAGCTCACGCTCACCCTATTCTATCCACCTGTGCACCAAGAAATGTATAAGGACTTGAAGCAAAATTTCTCGTGGGGCAACATGAATAAAGATTTAACGGACTATGTTTCAAATGCTTGACTTGTCGCCAGTTAAGATCGAGCATCAACGGCTGCCGAATGTTGAAGCCACTCCCGATTCCTGAATGGAAGTGGGAGGACATATCGATGGACTTTATCACTAATATGCCGAGAACCAGGACAGGAATGAACATGATTTGGGTGATAGTTGATCGTTTAACCAAATCAGCTCAATTTCTAGGCATTAAGGATACATGGGGACCAGAGAAGTTAGCACGAGTATTTATTTCGGAGATAGTTCGATTACATGGTACGCCGAAGACCATTGTTTCTGATCGAGACGGCCGTTTTGTGTCCCACTTTTGGAAAGCAGTTCATAAGGCCTTGGGGACCGAATTGAACTTCAGTACAACTTATCACCCGCAGACTGACGGACAATCGGAAAGAACTATACAAACGGTGGAAGACATGCTAAGGGCCTGCGCCTTAGATTGGTCAACTGATTGGGAAATTCATCTACCGTTGATTGAATTTACCTACAACAATAGTTGGCATGCTTCCATTAAGATGGCACCGTTTGAGGCATTATACGGGAGGAGATGCAGACGCCCTATCTTTGGGACGATTCATCGGACTTGATCGAACAGAACCAGAGTTGATCGTGCACTCGAGAGAAGATAGCCTTGATTCGTGAAAGGCCATGACCGCCCAGAGTCGCCAGAAATCTTACGCAGACGTACGTCGTCGCCATTTTGACTTCATTATTTGAGATCACGTACTCTTCAAGGTTTCACCCACTCCGGGAATATTCCGTTTCGGAAGGAAAGGAAAGCTAAGTCCGAGATATATCGGACCATTTGAGATCCTTGAGAGAGTTGGAGAGTTGGCATATAGATTAGCATTGCCACCGTCATTGTGCCATGTACATAACGTGTTCCACGTATCCCAATTACGGAGGTATATACCAGATCCCAGTCATATCATTGATTTCAGCGAGATTGAAGTCGCGCAGGATGGGACGTTTGAAGAAAGACCGGTCAAGATACTCGAGAGTCGAGTTAAGCAATTGAGAAACAAACCCATCGTTTTAGTCAAAGTTCAATGGTCACGCCATGGAGTGGAAGAAGCCACATGGGAAACGGAAGATGGCATGACGTCCAGATATCCCGAGTTATTTTCGTCTTGAGTTTCGGGACGAAACTCCTTTTTAGTAGGAGAGTATGTAATAACCGGATTTATTACTGTGTATTTCATCTGTACTTTGAACCCTGTATTATTTTGGGAATGATGATATTGATAATGGAGTATGATCATTATCGTATTTGTATCTTTATACATGGGTGTGGCAACATATGAATTTTCCTCCATGCATATACGTGATAACGTACGTTAAGAGTGTAACTTAACGTACGTAAGCTGTTAATGTTAACGTACGCTATGGATGAAGCGTAGCGTACGTAATGCGGTCAATTATTGGGTGGGCCGGCTAGCACATGGAGTACATGGTGGTGGGCTCGACCTAGATACCCACCAGATTCGCACGGCATGAATCTGGACACCTTTTTAAGTCAACGGCTTAACGTACGTTATGGACATTGTGTAGCGTACGCAAACTATATGGGTTACGTACGTAATGCGTTTAGTATAGCGTACGTAATGAAGTTCAGAAATTAGACAGTGAACTATTTTGGGCGATAACGTACGTTATGAAGTAGCCCTAGCGTACGTAACACTCAGAAAGTTATAAAAGGAGCAGCACCCCAATTCATTTCAACTCGTCCTTTTGCCCCTAAACTTCACCATATTCGTCCCCAGAAGATTTCCAGCCTCTTTTAACACCTTTATATCAATTGTTACTGAATCATTGAGCTTGTATGACACTACTTGATCATTGAAGACAACTTATATTGGACTTTGGAGTAGAAATCATCACGAGTCGGCGTTGAAGCAACCGGAGTTGGATTTTTACTTAGAGTCTCAGTATTATCTTCCTCTTAAGGTATGTTGTACTACTTCCAATCTTGAAGTTATGTTGATTAAGACGATATGATCGCATTACCAAGAACAGTAGATCACTTTGACGACGTATGCGACCTAGTATCATACTTAAACTATAATGATCGAACTATTATGGTGTAGAACACCGTAGTTGAACCTGGTTATGACATAGATGAGAATAGTGAATTATTAACCGTATCAAATGTTATCGTCATGTTGATTGTAAACTGAGTGTCAATTTCCACTTTTACCAATGGATTTTGGAAAGAATCATCATAGTTGTAATCTTGCTTGCATAGATGGAATAAGTAGTTCGCCATCGGTATAAGCCTGGATTTAATGACGATATTAGATCAATTACATCAACCTTAGACCAACCGAATCTTACATGAGTATTTCGATCAAGATTGAAAATAGTATTACGATGATATCCGTATCCTTGAAATTGAAGATATTAATCCGAAGATCATTCATGAGTATGATATATATATATTTGAAGGTATATTAGATTACTCACTAAAAATTTCGTAATACTTCGTCACTAATCGAGCCAGTCATCCGTCCAGTGAGAAACTGACATGCATGATTAACGTACGTTAAGTTTGGTTACTAACGTACGTTATATGACGTTGTTAACGTACGCTACGTTTGGTACGTAACGCACGTTATTCTATCGCAACGATCGATAGAACTGTTGGTATATGTTTAGCGACGCTATACTTCATAGTTTACGACGCTAACAAATAAGTTTAACGACGTTACAGAGGACATGTAACGACGTTATTCAGTCGACAGTTTTCGTTTTATAGACTCTCAACCGTAATTCGGATTGTTAGATGTTTCGTTCGACCTAAGATGAATTCCATGTTATTTCTCTTATTTAAGGTTCGAACTTTGCTACGTGATTGATCGAGAGGGGCAACCTTCGAGCGTTTCGTTCTCGTGGAAGTATTGTTCTTGTCTTCGAACCGAGGCAAGTATTCTAATTAGAAACGTTTATATTATGACCATGTGATTGTATCGTGTAAATATGTTGTGATTATATGCCCACCATGTGTTGATCCGACGGGAATCATCATGGGAATCTATAGCTGTGTGCGCTGGATCGTTGGACAGGTAGTTCCACCATGTGTTGGTCCGACGGGATCATCATGGGAATCTATAGCTGTGTGCGCTGGATCGTTGGGATACCACTAGTATGTTGAAATTTTTATGATATGATATGTGTTGTGGATATTCTCGTTGGAGAAACTTGTATGATATAATTGTTGATTATATCACTGTTGTATGATTAGCGTACTTGTACTAGCATCGTTGTGCTAACCCCTTCGGGGGTGAACATTTTGTTTGTTCAGGATCCAGGAGAGCGGGGAAACAACCACTGGAGATGCATGACGACGAGGGTGCAAAGTGATGTTCCGACCGGGTTCACTGTCTGTTATTTGTTGGATATTTCAATAAGTACTCGAGTACGTCGTCCGTTTATAATGTTGGGATGATGTAATAATAACTTTTCATTGGAGATTTTTATTTCGATTTTTGAACCAGACAGTTGTATTTTACTTCAGCAATTTCATAAAGCGGTATCTGTTATTGTCTTTCCTTTTAATCAGCCTTGTAAATCCTTACGTAAAGGATTTACGGCGCTGTAATATTCCTGAATATATCGGGGGTGTTACATAACCCGTAGTGAGCATACACACACACACTCGTTACTCACGCAATACTACTACATTAAGCATGTAAGTTTATTAGGAGTACTTGCCTCGATTATAACGACGAAAGGACGAAATGAAACAATCGCGGTTGCGAGAAACTGGACACACCAAACCTAGACGATTCGTCAAACACCATTACAACCAATTCGACAATAATAACAATAACGGAAAACACCCGAAACCCCACCTACGATTCATGTAAACTTGTACAAAAACAACAACGAGGGCGGTTCACAACCGAACCCTCTTGATTACTTAGACAACCCGGAATTTACCATAAATTCATAGGAAAAATATGGATCCGTTAAAGATTAGTCATCTCTAACAAGAACTAATCAACAATACAAAGCTACAAGGACGAAACATAAAAAAAAAAACCCAAAATTCCCAAACTTAGGGTTCTAGAGTAATACCTCGGATTAATGACGAAGAACACAAAAAATGGTGTTGTTAATCTATACCAAGAACTCGATGAAGATGATATCTTTAAGATTGAAGATGTCCAAATCGCCCAAGAAATCGCCCACAGAGAGAAAGAAGAAGAAAGGAGAGGAAATGAAATCCTCTCCAAATCCCCCTGTTAAAAAGACCCGCTGAATCGTGTGCCGCGGCGCAGACAAAGTGTGCCGCGGCACGCGGCTAAAATTCACGAACAGACCTTCAGGCTGTGCCGCGGCGCACGGGATGGACGCACCCAGCTCGAAACCTTGAAAGGGCTGTGCTGCGGCACACATTCCCTTGTGCCGCGACACACACTGTTTGTGCCTAAAAGTGCCGAAATAAAACCCACGAACATGATACACTTGAACGACGTATAGTCCTGACCATTCAAAAGCCTGGATGAACAACCACGAATCCTCATTTAGTGATTTCACGTCAAAACAGTCAGTCCTAACACCACAGTAACATCAAACGACCCGGAAAGAGAATAAACGTAATGGAACCCAAAACATTGGAATATTACGGAATGACCCAACACCATACTCGATCTAAATACTAATAAAGTTCACAACATCCATAATAACATGAAATGGATTTGCGGGAATCCCAAAATGGCGGTTCCGAACAATGATTACGAGAATTGAACCCAAAAGCGACAAAAATGACATCAAACGCGGAATTGAGTAAAACAAGTCCGAAACATGCTCGGATGATAAAAAGTCTAGTATTAAATATTCCCGAAATATTAATATGGTTACAAGGGAGTCACTAAAAACGAGAAATACACCAAAATGAAAAAAATATGAAAAGAGAAAAAAATGCGGACATTACATTCTCCCCCTCTAAAAACAAGTTTCGTCTCGAAACTTAAGAAACAAATAACTCGGGGTAACGAGCACGCATGCTATCCTAGGTTTCCCAAGTAGTCTCCTCGACACCATGCTTCGACCACTGCACTTTGACCAACGGAATGGCCTTATGCCTCAATCGCTTCTCATGATGCTCTAAAATTTTCAAAGGACGTTCCTCAAAAGTAATGTCCTCCACGACATCGATCTCACCGTAGTCGATAACATGATTAGGATCCGGAACATATTTCCTCAGCTGGGAAACATGTAACATGATTAGGATCCGGAACATATTTCCTCAGCTGGGAAACATGGAAAACGCTATGAACGTGGCTCAAAGCAGGAGGCAACGCCAAGCGATACGCCAATTCACCGACCCTCTCAAGAATCTCAAATGGTCCAATAAACCTCCGACTCAGCTTTCCCTTCTTCCTGAAGTGGAAAACTCCTCTCGTCGGAGACACCTTTAGCAAAATGTGGTCTCCCACATAGAACTCCAAAGGTCGACGATGAACGTCAGCATAGGATTTCTGTCGACTCTAAGCAGTCAACATCCTCTCCCGAATCAATTCCACCTTTCTCCTCGTCTCCATGGCGATATCCGGTTCGGTCCCGACCAAATCGGATGCCTCGTTCCAACAAATTGGCGATCGACATCGCCGCCCATAATGTGCCTCATACGGTGCCATCCTGATCGACGCGTGCCAACTATTGTTGTACGTGAACTCGATCAACGACAAATGCTCCTCCCAATCATTGCTCCAATCAAGAGCACAAGCACGCAATATATCCTCAAATGTCTGGATGGTGCGCTCTGACTGCCCATCCGTCTGAGGATGAAAAGAAGTACTCAGACGCAACCGAGTACCCAATGCCTTATGTACTGCCTGCCAAAAATGTGATACAAAAAGGCCATCCCGATTAGAAACAATAGACTTCAGAGTGCCGTGAAGCCTCACAATCTGCGCATTGAAAACACGAGCCAACTTTTCCGGACCTTAAGTATTCTTGATGCCCAGAAAGTGTGCCGACTTGGTCAGACGATCCACAATCACCCAAACCATATTCATACCAGACCTCGACCTCGGCAAACTCGTGACAAAGTCCATCGAAATATCTTCCCATTTCCATTCCGGGACGGGAAGTGACTGCAATAATCCGGGTGGTCGCTGATGCTCTATTTTGACCTGTTGGTAAGTCAAATATCTCGCTACAAATTGTGCGACCTCCCCTTTCATATCCCTCCACCAAAAGTTCCTCCTTAGGTCCTTGTACATCTTACTCGAACCAGGATGAAATGAGTAAGGCGTAGCATGGGCCTCACGCAAAATACTCCGCCGCAATTCCAAGTCGTTCGGTACACAAAGCCGACTCTGAAATCTCAACACACCGTACTCGTGAATCACAAATCCAGGAGACTTTCCCTTCAGAACATTCTCTCGGATTTGAGTAATCATCGGATCCTCCAACTGATTCAGTTTAATTTCATCTATCAGCGAAGACGAAATTTCCAAAGCACATAGCTGCCCGACAGCTCCTGGCAACAAAATCTCAACACCCAACTCGATCAAATCACGTTGTAGCCCAGATTGAGACGTAAGTATCTCAAGTGTCCGCAACGTAGCCGGTTTACGGCTCAAGGCGTCTGCCATGATATTCGCCTTGCCCGGATGATAAGGATCTCGAGGTCATAATCTTTAATTAACTCTAACCACCTCCTATGCCTCATATTCAACTCCTGCTGAGTAAATATGTATTTCGGACTTTTATGATCGGTAAAAATCTGACAAGTAGAGCCAAAATAATAATGACGCCAAATCTTGAGCGCAAAGACAACTGCCGCTAACTCCAAATCATGAGTAGGGTAGTTGAGCTCGTACGGCCTCAATTGCCTCGACGCATACGCAATAGTCTTGCCGTGCTGCATCAATACGCACACAAGAACCTGACCCGAAGCATCACTATAAACAGAAAAAACCCTCGTTGCCACACGACAATGCTTGAATTGGGAAGTCAAACGTCTCTTCAGCTCCTCAAAACTCGACTGCCTTTCGTCATTCCAGACGAACTTCTCAGATTTTTGAAGCAACTGTGTAAGTGGCCTAGCCAGTTTCAAAAACCCCTCGACGAACCTACGATAGTAGTAATCCAAACCCAAAAAACTACGAACCTCCTTCATATTCTTAGGCGGCGCCCAATCTTCTGTGGATCCACACGGACCCCCTCGGCTGAAATCACATGACCCAGAAACATCACTTCCTTCATCCAGAACTCATATTTGGAGAACTTCGCATAGAGTCGCTCGATCCTCAAAATGTCTAACACCACACGCAGATGATGTGCATGCTCCTCCTCATTCTTCGAATAGATAAGGATATCGTCAATGAGGATGACGACACACTTATCCAAATACTCTATAAAACTTTGTTCATCAACTGCATGAACACTGTCGGCGCGTTGGTTAGCACAAAGGGCATAACCACAAACTCATAATGTCCGTATCTAGTCCGAAAAGCTATTTTCGAAACATCAGACTCCTTCACCCGAAGCTGATAGTACCCTGATCTCAAGTCGATTTTCGAGAATACCGTAGCTACCTGCAACTGATCAAACAATTCATCGATCCTCGTCAAGGGATACTTGTTCTGTATGGTTACTTTGTTTAGTTCGCGATGGCCGATACACAAACGCAGTGAACCATCCTTCTTCCGCACAAACCGGACCGGCACGCCCCAAGGCGAAGCGCTCGGTCGAATATATCCCGAATCAAGAAGCTCACTCAGCTGCTTCTTCAACTCAGCCATCTCAACAGCAAACTCAACCTCACGGTTCGGTGGTAACCCCGACAACTCGTTAGGAAAGACATCCAAGAACTCACTAAAAACTGGGATCGATGAAAGCTCGACTCCACCGTCCTCCGCCTTCAAGGCGTAACACCAATAACCAGTACACCCCTTCCGCAGGAGTCTTATCGCCTTCAAGGTGTTAATCACAAATTTCTGGTTCCCCCTCTTTTGCCCCGTGAAAGAGTGCTCAGTACCGTCCTCGGCCAACATGGTGATGATCCTCGTGCGGTAGTTCATGATCGCACCATGCCGCTCGAGCCAATCATCTCCAAGAATCAAATCCTCACCCTCAATATCAATAACAATAAGGTTAGAGTGCCAAGTCATCTCACAAATAAAGACAGAGCAATCTCGGATCTCCCGATCACCAACGATCCTATCACCGTTAGGAAGTTTAACGATGAAAGGTTCCAGGACAACGAGCAGACAAGACTCAAATGATGCACACACTCCAGAGATATGAATGAATGCGTAGAACCAGAATCGAAAAGCACACTGATAGAATGAGAATGGATGTGAACAGTACCTGTCGCCATAGTAGCCGCTGGATCGGCCTTCCAAAAAAATCGCCCAAGAAATCGCCCACGGAGAGAAGGAAGAAGAAAGGAGAGGAAATGAAATCCTCTCCAAATCCCACTGTTAAAAAGACACGATGACTCGTGTGCCGCAGCACAGACAAAGTGTGCCGCGATGCGGCTAAAATTCACGAACAGGTCTTCAGGCTGTGCCGCGGCACAGAACATAGTGTGTCGCGGCGCACGGGATAGCCGCACCCAGCTCGAAACCTTTAAAGGGGTGTGCCACGACACACATTACCTTGTGCCGCGACACAAACTATTTGTGCTTAAAAGTGCCGAAATAAAACCCACGAGCATGATACACTTGAACGACGTATAGTCCCGATCATTCAAAGGCCTGGATGAACATCCACCAATCCTCGTTTAGTGACTTCACGTCAAAACTGTCGGTCTTAACACGATAGTAACATCAAACGTCCTGGAAATAGAATAAACATAATGGAACCCAAAACTTTGGAATATTACGGAATGACCCAACACGATACTCGATCGAAACACCAATAAAAGTTCACAACATCCATAATAACATGAAATGGATTTGCGGGAACCCCAAAACGGCGGTTCCGAACAATGATTACGAGAATTGAACCGAAAAGCGACAAAATGACATCAAATGTGGAATTGAGTAAAACAAGTCCGGAACAAACTCGAATGATAAGAAGTCTAATATTAAATATTCCCGAAATATTAATACAATTACAAGCGAGTCACTATAAATGAGAAATACACCAAAATGAAAAAAATACGAAAAAAGAAAAAAATGCGGATATTACACATTGGACGAATCAATATGACTGGACTACCTCGTTAAATCGAGTGTTCCAAGGTCTAGATGCTTTGCTTAAGTCCATAAATGGATCTCTTAAGCTTTCACACCAAGTGCTCTTCTCCTTCAGCAATGAATCCCTGTGGTTGGCGCATGTAGATTTCCTTGTCTAGACTCCCATTCAAGAATGCAGTCTTGATATCCATTTGCCAAATCTCCCGATCCAAATGCGCAACTATAGCTAAAATAATTCGGATTGACTTAAGCATAGCCACCGGCGAAAAGATTTCATCATAATCGATACTCTCTTTCTGAGTGTAACCTTTCGCAACAAGCCTTGCTTTGATGGTTTCAACCTTCCCGTCACCTCCTTTCTTTCACTTGTAGACCCACTTACTCCAATGGCTTGTACCCATCAGGTGGTTCTACTAGCTCCCACATTGGAATCCATAGATCCTATTTCTGATTCCATTGCTACTTGCCATGAGTCAACATCTTTATCTTGGATTGAAAGACATCTGAGATAAAAATTAAAATATCCATCACATAATGCATAGCAAAATATATTGAAAAACCTCAAAACACAATATATATGCTAGCAACCAACACCTTGAAAAACCAGCATATGCAAGCCACGATCGTGTGGACGTTCACACACACATTTTTCAAGTAGAGTTTTACGTCTTTAATTTTGCTATCTAGTCAATTTACGTTATGACAAGTAAAATTAATAGTTGGTTCCTCTTGGCCATGTATTAATTAACATAGATTCCGATCGGGAGATTATTAATTAATACACCTAAGTGAACACCATAATTTAACAACCTTAAAATATTATCTTTTAAATAATAGTCCTACAGATGGAGAGGTCCTATTAAAAAAAATAATATTTACCTTTTCTTATCATTTAAAATTTAAAACTAGTGAACCTATAATTAGCACATCCGATATGGAGGAAGACCATAATGTCAACGCGCATGTTAATTACTTCACAATTTAAATTAATTATGGAGGCCAATTTGATTTTATTTTAAAAAAATTAATTTAATCATTTAGTTATTTTAACCTTAAGGTTTTTAATTTTCTCGTCCTAACATGCAAGAAACATATCACGCATACATTCATACATGCCATACATCAAAACAGTAAAACCAAAATAAATCATGGATAATTAAATTATCCAATTATCATGGTCTTCTTCCTTGATTTGAATCCGAGAAAAGTTTCGACTCGATTTCTCTCACTGGATCAAGCATCTCGTCACTCCTCCCCGATCGGGTCGTGGATTTTCAAAACTAAAGTTTCAGTTTTATGCAAAATTAATTACAAAAAAAAAATAATTTTAAATACCGACTCTCCAATGACGCAATGAAACGCATTTATAAACGGACCGACCAAAATCGACGATCCGACCAACCGAGAACCACCGGACAGTCGCTGCCCCTTCGGCGGCAGATGCCCGCTTTCGGCACACATTCATGTGCCCTTTCGCTGTCTTCTTGTCGGTATCGATCGTCAGCTTGTCCTTGTCCTGCTCGCTCTACTTCTTCGTGATTCCGTCTTTTCCGAATTCGATTACAATTTTACACAAAATAAAATACATCACATTTACAGCAAGCTTACACGAAAAATAAGATCCTAGATCTACCCGCGGATTTTCTTACGGAAAAAACTATTACATGCCTCAAAATCGGGCCAAACCAACAATTGCATAAATAATAAAAGTAAATAAATAAACCATTCACATAACCATGATAATTGAATCATATTCCCTGCGAGAACACATCTAGCAAAATACTCCAACATCAAATTATATGAATATTTAAATTGCTATTAATTAATCACCAAAATTAATTAAAATAGCAAAAGCCTAAAATCTGGCTCCGATACCAATTGATGGAAATAAAACGCAGCGGAAGCAAAGTTGAGAAATTGTTTATAAAGCGTTTTATGTATCCACGAGCACAAAATCTATTTAGGCATGCTAATTAATTAACTACTAAGATTGATAAGCAATTTATTTATTATTTATTAAATAAAGGGTAATTATTTTTACACTAAAAGCTTTTGGGCTAATTTGAAGTTACACCACAACTTTTTTTTTTCATCCGAAACCAAAACTTTTCAAAAATTTTGAAATCACACAAATGTTGTGGATGGCGTTAAGAATTTCCGTCAGAAAAATAAAAAGTAAAAAAAATTCTGAAAAATCTAAAAAATCTGAAAAAATAAAATAAATCTTAAAATTCTGCAAAATTTAAAAAATCTGAAAAAAATCGGAACTTTTATTTTTTAAGAAAAAATTATCAAGAATAATAATATTAAAAATCAGATCTTTTATTTAAAATTCAAAAATAAAAAGTAAAAAATAAAAAAATTCTGAAAATTCTGGAAAATTTAATAAATCTGACAAAAAATCGGAACTTTTATTTTTTAAGAAAAAACTATATTGAATAATATTAAAAATCAGAATTTTTTATTTAAAATTCGAATATAAAAAGTAAAACATAAAAATTCTGAAAATTATGGAAAATTTAAAAAATCTGAAATTTTATTTTTAAGAAAAAATTATCTGGAATAATAATATTAAAAATTAGATCTTTTATTTAAATTCAAAATAAAAAATAAAAGTTCTGATTTTTAATATTATTATTTTCAGAATTTTCAGAATTTTATTTTAAATTTTCTAGAATTTTCGAGAATCAGAACTTTTATTTTAACTTTTCCAGATTTATTTTTTTATTTTTTACTTTTTATTTTTGAATTTTAAATAAAAGATCTGATTTTAAATATTATTATTCTAGATAATTTTAATATTATTATTCTAGATAATTTTTCTTGAAAAATAAAAGTTCTGATTTTTTTTTTCAGTTTTTAAAATTTTGCAGAATTTTTGAGAATTTTCAGATTTTTTTATTTTTTTTATAGATTTTTTAGATTTTCCAGAATTTTTGGAATTTTGTTTTTACTTTTTATTTTTCTTACGGAAATTCTTAACGTTATCCACAACATTTGTGTGATTTCAAAATTTTTGAAAGATTTTGGTGTGGGATGAAAAAAAAAGGTTGTGGTGTAACTTCAAATTAGCCCAAAAGCTTTTAGTGTAAAAATAATTTTCTCTTAAATAAATATGTTGGTAAATTAAATATCCTAATCTAGATCAAAGATCATAGGATATTACTTTTGAAGCGTAGTGGTTGCTTTTCTTCTTGATCTTCTTGTATTTCTACATTTCGATCTTCTAGAGTATGATCCACCTTAATCCGGCGTTGTGTGGGCAACGAGCTATCGAATCTTGCTTGGACAAATATGGATCGGCCGAAAATTTATTTCTCACAACTCTCGATTTTTTTTCTTCAAGTAATTCTGATATGTAGCAAAAATTAAAGTGTTATCTTAATTGTGGAATAAAAAACACAAGTCAAGATACACATTTAAGCACTAAGAAGAAAAATCAAAATTTCTTGTGTATGAAGTGTAATTTCGGCCGAACCCCCATTGCCTCTATTTATATGCTTTTGGACTACTCTAGGGATCTTAAGGAGGATTAGAATTAGGACTCCTAGTATAACCCAACTTTCCATATTAATCCCTTTCCTAATATGGTTGAGTTCACTAATATCAATTCAATCCACTAAAGAATTAATATTGCACTTCCTACCCAAATTCCAATTTACGAAATCGGGCTCCTTATTTAAATATATTATTTCCCGTGTTTAAGATATCGAATGTCCATTAATTAATTTTAAGCTACTGACAGCTTTAATTAATTAATATCTTATCCAAGAGTAGTACCACTCGAACCTTATTATTATATCAAAATTAAATCCACCTGCAGAGTTTAATATAATAATCATTATCGAGCTCCTCAAGGGGACATCATCAACCTGCACAAGTCGGGACACGATTTTTAGTAATAATAATTGTCATATAAATAATATTATTGCCCAAGATACGAAGCTTATTGAGTCAATCATTTTGACTCTCACCCATGGTAAATCAAAGCAATAAATATTATAAATACACAATTAAATCTTATGTACTTAGAATTAAGAAATAATAATTATTCGAGATTTACGTTCTTCTTACAGTCAGTACAGAAGACACTATCTCATTTTGATCCAGTTCAACGTATGCAAATATGCTAATGCATGCTAATAGTCAAGACCAATAATCTCAAGCATACACTAAAGCCTTTGATATAATTTGTCTAATAATTATATATGTTGTGAACTATTATATTATTTTATAACGCATGGATAATGTGATCTCCCGTGTGATACCAACACACTACATTATCTACAATATAAAATAATTAGAAATTTCATTTGCATAACCATAATGTGAATAAATATGCAAAACATGTGATTAAATGTAATTAATATTCTCACAGGGAGTTATAGAGAAATAAGGTAATACAGTAGAAACTCTATAAATTAATACTGTTGGGACAACAAAGATTTATTAATTAAAAGAGTTATTAATTAATCGACAAATTAATAATTATTAATTTATATATTAATTAATATTTTATTAATTTATAATGAAATACTTAATTTACAAACAACTTTCAAACTTTCACTTAATTATTGTACAATGCATGTACATATCAAATGAATGGTCCAATTTAAAATAACCCTTCAATCTCTCATCTTATTATGCGTCATGTGTTGAATATATCAATGTATATTTTTTCTATAAATACAAAATTAAAATATGCAAACATTAAAGCGGCCATCATATTGAATAATTTATTGCTGAGCCTATATGAGAATACAACACTAGAAGTTCTTACGGTGATAAGGAAAATTAGAGATGCGATTTAAGATGAAATTGATTACAACAAAAAAGAAATACAACTGAGTAATTTTTTAAGAAACCTTCATAAATTATTCCTATAATATATACAATATATAAGGAATTATTAATTTATATTTTATATGGGACCTATAGAAATGATCAAAAATGTATTATCTTATAATTTTAGCGAATTATTAATTTAGCACCCTATCCCTGAGTCGGGACCGGCCAAAACTATTATCTTAGAGAGTTTATTAAATAATCGAGTATTCAATTATCGAGTTTCTACTGTACAAGCATAAAGTATGCTTTGCAGTATACAATCCTAACATTAATAGCAGCCATACAAAATTCCTGACTCGTTTCGGACCCTTGTACTGCCATGCAAGGTTCCAGATTCCATGTCTTTCATTCCATGAATGCTGCATCCTGTTTGCATACGTTAGGGCTATTGAGAATTGACCTTTGTTGTGCCATCGCCAAGTACACGTGTCAATTCCACATTATCATCCGGAGGACAGATCCCTGCAATAGAACTCAATGTTGAACCGAGATTCCGTATACGCGCTATTTGCGGAAGCGTATTTAAAGTGCGGAAAATAAATTGACACAGGATTTATAGAGGTTCGGCCAAACGTGCCTACGTCCTCTCTTCGGTATCTTTTTCTATAGGATGAAGATCAACCTCTGCACCTCTCTTCTATCGTTCGAGGGATAACCGTTACAAACTCGTCTTCTATCGGTCCGAGTAAACCGTTCAATCACTTGTCTTTTTGTCGGTCCAAGTTAATGCGTTTTTCTTTTCTATTGGACAAGGAATCAACCAATCTAGCTTTCTATGGGTACTAGATAAACCTCACGTAGATATAGATTGCGATCCTAATAATGCCGAATTCTTGATTCTAATAACACCGAATCCAATCTTATCCTTTCTTTTTCCTCTATTGTATGATTTCGTGTATAACACTCAACCACTTATCAATATAAGCTCAATTACAACAACTAGAATGAATACAATTATATCACAAGTATGAATGATTTGATCAAGGTTGTTGTATGGATTAATACCAAGTGGTTTGGTATTTATAGCCATTTTCCTCCAACTAGCCGTTAGCTTCATTTGACTCTTTAGCGTGCGCTAGCTTTCTTGCGTAGCGTACGTTAAGCTCGTTACGTACGTTATAGATGTCCTGTAGCGTACGTTATCTGCTTCTAGTTTCAGTCCAGTGGCTTTCGTTTCTTCCTTTACGTACATTGTCACTTTTCATTACGTACGTTAACCCTCTTGTATAGCGTACGTTAAGCTTGCATCGTAGCGTGCGTTAACTCATATATCCGTTGCATGCTTTTGTCAAACTGACCGTTTGATTCTTTGACTTTGACCAAGACTTTTCCCAACATTCATCTTGTTTGAATTCTGAAACAACCCATTACGTACGTTAACAAGTCTGTATTACGTACGTTAAATCGCATTCGATAGCGTGCGCTATACAATGGATATAGCGTGCGTTAAGCTTGTCTATCTGCAGTCAACTTTCACTTGTCTGATCAAGTAGCGTACGTTATCTCCTCTGCATTACGTACGTTATGCTCTATCAAGTGACTTTATGATCAGGTAACTTTGTTCACAACTGATCAGGTAACTATTCTCATCTTGGCTGATCAGATGACTTTTCTCATCTTGGCTGATCAGATGACTTTTTCTTCTTGTTGTTTTGTTTTGTTTAACAACTAATCATCAAAACTCGATTAATGAATATTTGGAATAAAATATTCCAACAATCTCCCCCTTTTGATGATTACAAAACAACAACTTGAATTGGATAAAACGTACAACATAATATATATATATATATGTATCAAAATTTTCAGCTTTGATCGTCTCGTTAGTTCTCCCATCTTGTCTTATTCTTCTTTTCGACCTCTTCTTTTTATTTTTCAACTTCTTCGTTTATTCTCCTCCTTATATCATTCTTCTTTTTATCCCATTCAACTAGTTTCCCCCCTTTTTATTATCAGCAAAAAGTGTATATAATTGATAATAACATCATGATAAATATGCATAAAATGTATGCAAAAACGGGTAATCTCCCCCCTGACAAAAATCTCCCCCTTTTTGAAAAAATATGATACTCCCCCTGAGTAAAATACTAATTGATAAAAAATAATTTTTGGGGATCCAACCGAAAGTCGGTCGTTTTTCATTCAAATAGACGATATTCGGAAAGTGGTTCCGTTTGGAATCCAAATCTTTTTAATTTTAATCATCCGGCGTGGGCTTTTACAATTTGAAATATGATGCCCAATTTTTAAACATTTGCCGCAATGAGGTATTTTGAAATTTAAGGATTCGTTTTTAATATGCGGTTTGAATCATAACCCCTGTTTATGCAAAGTGTATTTTTGAACCGATAACATTTGTTCAAATTTTTCATTACCGCATGAAAATTTCTTTGTTAAACCTTTAAGTTTGTCTTGAACTTTCAAAAGATCATTCTTTAAAATATTTTCATTTTTAAGGCATTGAGAATGATCGATCTCTATATTTTTCCCTTTTTCAAGAATTTTGGAAATTTCAGTTTCCAATAATTTATTTTTAGATTGGAGGGATTTTATTTCACTTAAAGCATTTTGAAAATTGGTATGTAATAGTTCGAATGCTTCAAATAAATCGTCTTGAGACGATGTACTAACCTGGATTTCGACGTCGCTTTCGTCGAATGAACTTCGTGCCATGAGTGCGAGGTTATTTTGATTGATGAAATATCCGTCCCCGTCTTCTTCAATTCACGTGCCAATTAGGACTTCTTTCTTTTGATTTGCTCGACAATTCTTCACGAAGTGGCCTGGTTTACCACAGATTCGACAGTCATTGTCGAATTTCTTAGATTCGCCCGTCTTTGATGTCTTTCTTTCTCCGGTTTAATAAGTTTTGAAACTTATTAATATTCTTGGCATAATATGCCGATTCTTCGTCACTTTCATCCACCGGGATTTTTTCTTTGTGAGACATCTTAGCTTTCATAGCTATCGTTCTTTCCTTGGGCTTCGGATTGTTGTTCCGTGATTTTAGAACTATCTCATAGTTAATTAGCGAACCAACGAGGGCGCTAAAGTCGAGCGTATTGAGATCTTTAGATTCTAATATTGCCGTCACAGTGCCGTCCCATTCAGCAGGTAGTGATTTTAAGATTTTCTTTACTTTTTCACTACTTGATAATGGTTTCCCAAAACAAGCTAATCCATTAGAAACGACCGAAAAACGGTCGAGCATGTTCGTGATGGATTCTTCACTTTTCATCATAGATAGCTCGTATTCATGTATGAGCATATTTATTTTCGTCTCCTTGACCTGAGACGTTCCTTCATGTGTGACTTCTAGCATCTTTCATATCTCTTTGGCACTATCACACGAAGATATCCGGTTGTGTTCTTCCGGATTTAGAGCACAATATAATAATTGCGTGGCTTTGCTATTATAGTGGTCGTTTTTCCAATTGGAATCATCATATTCTTCAAAAGATTTAAGCATACCGTCGGATTTGATTGGAATTTTTGGACCAAGACATATCACTTTCCATAGCTCGATGTCATAAGTTCGGATGAATATTGACATCTTCTTCTTCCATGTCATAAATTTAGATCCATCGAAGAATGGAGGTCGGTTTAGAGCAAGGCCTTCGACCGGGGCAAGTTGAAACGCCATTTGGATCTTCTTCTCCTCGAATGTTAAGCCGCTTCTAGGAGGTACCGCTCCGATACCAATTGTTGAACCGAGATTTGGTATACGCGCTATTGTGCGGAAGCGTATTTAAAGTTGCGGAAAATAAATCGACACAGGATTTATAGAGGTTCGGCCAAATGTGCCTACGTCCTCTCTTCGGTATCTTTTTCTATAGGATGAAGATCAACCTCTGCACCTCTCTTCTATCGGTCGAGGGATAACCATTACAAACTCGTCTTCTATCAGTCCAAGTAAACCGTTCAATCACTTTTCTTTTTGTCGGTCCAAGTTAAACCGTTTTCAGTTTCTATTGGACAAGGAATCAACCAATCTAGCTTTCTATGGGTACTAGATCAACCTCACGTGGATATAGATTGCGATTCTAATAATGCCATATCCTTGATCCTAATAACACTGAATCCAATCTTATCCTTTCTTTTTCCTCTCTTGTATGATTTCGTGTATAACACTCAATCACTTACCAATATAAGCTCAATTACAACAACTAGAATGAATACAATTATATCACAAGTATGAATGATTTGCTCAAGGTTTGTATGGATTAATACCAAGTGGTTTGGTATTTATAGCCATTTTCCTCCAACTAGCAGTTAGCTTCATTCGACTCTTTAGCGTGCGCTAGCTTTCTTGCGTAGCGTACGTTAAGCTCGTTACGTACGTTATAGATGTCCTGTAGCGTACGTTATCTGCTTCTAGTTTCAGTCCATTGGCTTTCATTTCTTCCTTTACGTACGTTGTCACTTTTCATTACGTACGTTAACCCTCTGGTGTAGCGTACGTTAAGCTTGCATCGTAGCGTGTGTTAACTCATATATCTGTTGCATGCTTTTGTCAAACTGACCGTTTGATTCTTTGACTTTGACCAAGACTTTTCCGAACATTCATCTTGTTTGAATTCTGAAACAACTCATTATGTACGTTAACAAGTCTCTATTACGTACGTTAAATCGCATTCGATAGTGGGCTATACAATGGATATAGCATGCGTTAAGCTTGTCTATCTGCAGTCAACTTTCACTCGTCTGATCAAGTAGCGTACGTTATCTCCTCTGCGTTACGTACGTTATGCTCTATCAGGTGACTTTATGACCAGGTAACTTTGTTCACGACTGATCAGGTAATTATTCTCATCTTGGCTGATCAGATGACTTTTTCTTCTTGTTTTTTGTTTTGTTTAACAACTAATCATCAAAACTCGATTAATGAATATTTGGAATAAAATATTCCAACACTCAAGCATCGTTGATCTACCAAATTCCTAATCTCCTCCCAATTCCAAGCCCCATTCGGGAGCACCATATCACAATCACGAGTGTTATCATCCCACCTTGTCTCAGGCTTCTTATACTGCGAAAGCATACCTAGTTGTGGAATCCAGCAATCTGTCCAAAACATCACAGTTCTACCATTACCAATAGCCCAAAACACATTTCGGGACACCTCACTCCAAATTGACGACAACAACTTCCAAAGAACGGATGCATCTTTTCTTTTGATAGACGTTGGGCAAAGACTCACAACCTTATACTTAGACTTCAGAATTTTCACCCATAAGGCTTCCGGATTCGCAACAATTTGATAGCCCAGCTTCATAAAAAAATAGCATTTTGATCTCTTAACTTGCGCAAGCCCAGACCACCCCATTCCTTCGGCATACAACAATCACCCCACTTAACCAGATCAACCACGTTTTTCTCGGCAGAAGCTCCCTAGATGAATTATCGTACTAACTTTTTTATCTTCTTGCAAATGCAAACAGGAATATATGCCGATTGCATAACATAATATGGAATGGTCATTAACATTGACCTCGCTAATGTGATCCTTCCCGCACGTGATAATAGTTGAACATCCCATCCGTTAAGCTTTTTCCTTATTTTCTCCATAATAAAATCATACGTACCTACAGTAACTCTATAGTAAAGCAATGGTACCCCAAGATATTTACCAAGGTCCATGACACGTTGGAATCCCATTTGACTAGCTATATCCACAGCTAGCTGGTCCACGATATTCTTGGAAAACAGGATGTGTGACTTTGCACTTCTTACTTTATGCCCAAAGAAATAACTAAATTCATCTAAGATACCACTAATAGTTCTTGCCTGGTAGACACTAGCTTCACCAAAGAAGATAAGGTCATTGCGAAAAAAAAATGTGACAATGGTGGACACCTTTTCTTCGTAAATAAGGCGTTCCATGGCCAAGACAAACAGGTAAGGTGACAGTGGATCACCTTGCTGGATGCCTCTCGTTGGAGTAAACTGTCGAGTTGGCATTCCATTCCACAACACGTGAAGGGAGGCTGAATTAACATATCTCAGAATAGTATCTACAAGCTTCTCCGTTAAACCTGCATCCAGCAGAGACTCTCGAAGAAAATCCCATCTCAGACCGTCATATGCCTTTTCAAGGTCTATTTTGATTGCCATCCATGCTTTATGCCCCTTCATCGTACGCATAGTGTGCATCGCCTCCTCTGCTATTATAATGTTATCACTTATGCACCGCCCTTTAATGAAACTAGTCTGCTATTGCGACACCACTTCCAACATTAACCATTTTACACGATTAACCACAGTGGCCGTTATTATCTTATAAATAACTGTGCAAAGGCCTATAGGTCTAAACTGATTGATATTCTCCGGGCGTAGAACCTTCAGCAAAAGCACAATGGATGAAGCATTGATAACATTACTTACCTCCTGCCCTCCGAAAGCTCTGTTGACTAATTTGAAGATTGAATCCCTCATCACATCCCAATTATACTGGTAAATTTGAGCATGACACCCATCGATCCCAGGGGCTTTTTGTAACACCCCCAAGTTATTCAGGGAATATTACAGCGCCGTAAGCCCCGCCGTGGGACCCACAAGGCTAAACATACGCAGAACTATAAATTTTGACCGAGGAGGTCTACATACAATGGAATTAAGAACAATACAAAGGTATTCAAAACATAACCAATGTATTCACAACATCACAACTCGAATCAATACTTCGGCAAACACAGGCCGAAACATCAAGGAAAAGGGAAAACAATACTCGAGTATTCAATAGCCAATCCAGTATAACAATACTGAATGGGAAACTCCAAACATAACTGGAAGAAAGACAAAGTATCACACTTGCCCACCATCTTCATGCCGACCCGATACCTGCCTGTCCGCTCTCCTGGAACTTGAAATACATAAAACGTATTTCCCCCATAAAGGGGTTAGCCGTCGAATAGCTAGTGCAAGTATATCAAGTATGAAACACAATACTCCTCAACAATAAAGTAAAGGTAACCGTCAATTCATCAATTCAAGACTAGTATTCCGGAATAACTAAAATCTCATAAGACGTATGTGAATGCCGTAGAAACGGTTCGTTCACCTCATACGCCGTTACGTATGTGAATGCCGTAGAAACGGTTCGTTCACCTCATACGCCGATACATGTAGGAATGCTGTCAAAACGGTTCGTTCATTACATGCCAACAATATATCTATGAATGCCGTAAAAACGGTTCGTTCATGATATGCCATCAATATTTCTTACTTTCAAAGTCGAGAACGTACAATCATAAATGTATACTTGCCTTTGAGACATCGACAAATCGAATGGAAAAAGGTATGAGTTCGGTAGGTCCAAGAACGCGCTTCCGGCACCTAAACGATTCGCAAGGAATATGATAATCAATTATCCATATTCAAATTACACGAAGAAACCCCCGAAACCCGTCTACGATTCATAAAGATATACGGATAATCAACTAGAGGTTGGAAAATCGTCCAAAATCTCACAAGTCCGAAAACGGCACAATCCAAACCATAAAATCGTAGGAAAAGCATGCATACGGTAGATACATCATAATCTCAAAGTTCTCATGCTTCAAAGCGGGTAAATCGGACGAATCTACGAAAAACTCTAAAATTCCCAAAAGGTAGGGTTCTAAGGATTTTTACCTTGATTCGGACGTTAGGAGGAATTAGATGTTGAGAAATCCTTGTTCTCCAACCAAATATATTGTTGTTAGAAGGAAGATCGCTTCCAATCGCCTAAGATCGCCTCTCCCGAGTGATTCCCGTCGAAAAGGAGTGAAGAAGATGAGAAATGACGAAAATAAAGTCAACTGTCATATTTATATCTGTCCAGTCTAGCGCACGCTACGCCTCCTTCATTAGCGTGCGCTAGCGAAGTCACCAGATAGTCCAATGGCTTCTGTCGGCCCCGTTAGCGTGCGCTAATCGTCTGTCCCTAGCGTGCGCTAGCCCAAAATATGGCATCCAGTACTGGAGTCCAGAACTTACTGTCTCTGCCCTGCTCAAAACTTAGCGTGCGCTACCGCTATTGTTTAGCGTGCGTTATGCAATAGTTTTAGCGTGCGCTAGCCGAAGCTTAGCGTACGCTATCTGATAGCCCAGAAAACCTGGCAACCTCACTGCCTCTGCTGACCAGCCCGGTAGCGTGCGCTACGGACGGATGTTAGCGTGCGCTACTATCCATGGATAGCGCGCGCTAACAAACTCCTAGCGTGCGTTAGTCCGCCAGTCCAGAGAGCAGTCTGAAACACTGGTTCTGACCTGACTGATCCTCTTAGCGCGCGCTATGGCCCAGAGCTAGCGTGCGCTAATCAAGCAGAATTAGCGTGCGTTAGCTTAGGCCTAGCGTGCGCTATATCTCTGGCACAGAACATTTCCGCAAGGTCTAAACGACATGATCAAGAACCAAACGAGATACGAAACTCAATAACAATATCAACAACATCTCCAAGCGTTTACAGAGCGACAAAATAAGGAGGATGACAGAGTCAAACAGTCAATTAAAGTACGGGTATTACATTCTCCTCCTCTAAAAAGAAGTTTCGTCCGAAACTTAAGAAATAAATAGTTCGGGGTGTTCCACCCGCATCTTCTCTTCCGTCTCCGAAGTTGCCTCCTCGACTCCATGTCTCGACCATTGCACTTTAACCAGTGGAATGGTCTTATGCTGAAGTTGTTTCTCGCGACGCTCAAGGATCTTCACGGGTCTCTCGGGAAAGGTAATATCCTCGGCTACGTCAATCTCACTGTAGTCGATGATGTGGCTCGGATCCGGTACGTACTTTCTCAACTGAGACACATGAAAAACACTATGGACGTGACTCAAAGCTGGAGGCAACGCCAAGCGATAAGCTAAATCTCCAACTCTGTCCAAAACCTCGAAAGGTCCGATATACCTCGGACTAAGTTTCCCCTTTTTCCCAAAGCGGAAAACTCCACGGGTCGGTGACACCTTGAGTAAGACATGATCCCCCACTTCGAACTCCAAGGGTCGACGACGAGTATCAGCATAAGATTTCTGACGACTCGGCGGCCCGATGTCGGTCCCGGATAATAGTAATCTTTTCCTTAGTCTCCATCAACATATCCGGCTCCGTCCCAACTAGCTCAGAAGCCTCATCCCAACATAATGGCGACCTACATCGCCTACCATAAAGTGCCTCGAAGGGTGCCATTTGAATCGACGCATGCCAACTATTATTGTAAGCAAACTCGATCAACGGCAAGTGAAACTCCCAATCATTACTCCAGTCTAAGGCACAAGCCCGTAACATATCTTCCAACGTCTGAATCGTCCTCTCTGTCTGACCATCCGACTGAGGATGAAAAGAAGTGCTCAATCTCAACTCAGTACCCAAAGCCTGATGAACGGCCTGCCAAAAGTGCGATACGAAACGACCGTCTCGATCAGAAACAATGGTTTTGGGGGCACCGTGTAGCCTCACAATCTCAGCGATAAAAGTTCGAGCTAGTCTATCCGGTCCCCAAGTATCCTTAATACCCAAAAAGTGTGCAGACTTGGTCAGCCGATCGACAATTACCCAAATCATATTCATTCCGGCCCGAGTTCTCGGCATGCCAGCGATGAAATCCATAGAAATGTCTTCCCACTTCCACTCGGGAATGGGAAGCGGTTTCAACAACCCCGCTGGTCGTTGATGTTCGATCTTGACTTGTTGACACGTCAAGCACCGTAGTACAAACTCCGTAACATCCTTCTTCATGTTATTCCACCAAAAATTACGCTTCAAATCTTTGTACATCTTACTCGTCCCGGGGTGGATTGAGTAAGGCGTAGCATGCGCTTCTCGGAGAATTCTCTGTCTCAACTCTAAATCGTTCGGAACACAAAGCCTGCCTTGAAATCTCAGAATACTATCCTCGTGCACCATATAGCTAGGAGCTTTTCCTTTAATTACATCTTCCTTCAGTTGAGAAATCATCGGGTCACTCCACTGCTTCCCTTTGATGTCATCAACTAAAGACGAAGTAATTTCGAGAGTACACAACAGCCCCTGTACTCGTTGAAGCCAAACTTCTATCCCTTGCTCAATTAAGTCCTGACGAATTTTCGTCTGAGGTGTAAGAACCTCGAGCATTAGAAGAGATGCCGATTTGCGGCTCAAAGCATCCGCAACGACATTAGCTTTTCCGGGGTGGTAAAGAATTTCCAAATCATAATCCTTTATCAACTCTAACCAGCGCCTCTGTCTCATATTCAGCTCCTTCTGAAAATATATTTCAGGCTCTTGTGATCGGTATAAATCCGGCACGGCGAACCATACAAATAATGTCGCCAAATCTTGAGTGCGAAGACAATTGCGGCCAGCTCTAAATCGTGAGTAGGATAATTCATCTCATAAGGCTTTAATTGTCGAGACGCAAAAGCTATCGTCTTATCATCTTTGCATGAGCACACGGCCAGTGCCTTGACTCGAAGCGTCACTATAAACCGCAAAGCCCTCGCTACCATGTGGTAAGGTTAAAATTGGCGGCGAAGTCAAACGTTTCTTGATTCATCAAGCTCTGCTGTCTCTCATCCGTCAAACAAACTTTTCGGTCTTACGGAGTAATTTCGTAGCGGTCGAGCGAGTTTCGAGAACCCCTCGACAAACCGACGGTAATACCCAGAAGGCCCAAAAAGCTACGAACCTCCTTAACATTTTTAGGCGGTGCCCAATCTAGCACCTCGATCTTCTTGGTCTACGAACCCCTTCGGCCGAAATCACATGGCCGAAACATAACTTCTCACTACAAAAACAGTGTTCTGACGCCAAATTCGTCGGCAAAATAGCGAGGGCGTCGGTGGCGAATACCGACGCCATTACCGACGCCGGAAGGGCGTTGGAAAACCGATCGACGGTAAAATTACCGACGCCATTTCGTGGCGTTGTTAAATTACCGACGGCTTCGACGCCGTTGGCGTCGGGCAATCCGGGTGACTAAATCGGGACGGTTTTGCCGACGGATACCGACGCCACTCTGCGACGCCACGGCCGACGGAATTAACAGCGGCAACACGGCGTCGTTAATTTTGAAATAACGACGCCGGCTGGCGTTGTTAAATCGAACAATGACGACGCCATTGCGATGGAATTTAGCCGTCGCTAATGGACCATTCAAGCGGTCTTGCGGTAGTTGGTAAAGCAGTAAATCACGACGCGTTTCCGAAGCGGTAAAAGGCGTCGGTAATTTTTCAATCGCTGCTTTTCCGTCGGGAATGCGGCGGTATTTTTTGTTTTTCTTGAATATTCAATTTTTAATTATTTTAATTACACCTTTCAATTTCGAATAATCAAACAAACTAGTCATAAACATCAAAAACGTCTCAATGTTACACAATCGTCATAGTTATATCGTCGTACACAATCAAGAGTTGTCATCATTTCATCGTCTGATAAAAAAGAAATAAGTAGTCTAAATCAAGGTGAAGTAGAAGAGCGACTCGGAGGTGGAAGATTTTGTTGTGTTAGCATTTCTTGAATAGCTTGCAATCGTTCCTCAAGTATTTGTCTCTTCACGCGCTCTTCTTCAATCAGCTTTGCCTGGTCTTCTCTCAGTCTGCGTTCTTCTTCAATCACCTTTGCCTGCTCTTCTCTCAGTCTGCGCTCCTCTATCAGCTGCTCCTCTAAGGATGTGAATCGAGTGTGGATCTCTTCAGATGCGTGAAACCGTGAGGTCGTTGATCCACCGCCGCTAGAGCCTGTGCTTATGATGCTGGGAGCTATACTGCCAGTGCCATACATCCTGTTTTTCTTGACATATTCTTTGGCGGCCTCCTTCTCCTGCAGTACAGTCTTATAGATCATATTTAAATTTGCTCCCTCTCCTTGCTCTGCAGCAAGCTGCTTAACCCTAGCCTGAGAAGAAAAACATGCTCAATTAGAAAAACATTCCAAATGAATACAACTTTACAAAAATAAATATTCTAATTACATTTAAGCAGCAACAAGGAAAAAAATGGAATAATCAGAAAAGCAGGAAGCTAGTTCAGCAAGTACAGGAGATGAAATGTTAGTAGATAAAATGACAAAAAAAACTTAGCAAACTATGTTGGTGTGGGTAATGGACATAAATAGAATAACACAAATATGTTAAAATTAGGTCATAGTTAATGGTTCAATACAAAAAAACCTGAAACAAAAACAGTAATACTACTAATTAGGCATTACTGTGGAGTGTTGATTCCTGTTTGACAGTGGAAACATCTCTTTCAGTAAGTTTTTTCCCATTTTTTAACATAAATATCGGATGACGAAAAACTGCCCCAATTTCAGTAAGACCAGGCCGGACACGGGTAGCATAATGGGTTTTCTGCCCTGCTATAGTCTCTCAGGGCCTTAGGATGAGCCAGTATTAGCTACTATATTATTCTCTTTGACTGAATTGCAGTCTGGTCCTCTCCTAGGGTATGCCCCCTAGTATTTGTATTTTTCCTTTGTTGAGTTTATACAATTATTACATAGGGAAATAAAATAAAATGATAACCCATTGTATTATCCACTATATTTCTCGCCTCTTTTTGGTGTTTACTTCCTGCACTTTTTAGGTCTCTGCAAGACTCTCAGAACTGAAGATCACGATTGATGATGGAATATTACAGCGTAGAAATTTGTTACATAATTAGTAGATAAGATGACGCTAGATTTTAGGAGTTTTAGTTTTATTTTGGTGTATAAAATCATCGTATGGTTATTTGGAATAAGATAAGCATAATGCATCTCCTGTACTTGTTTTCTGCTTTTCTAGCATAAAACACCAACAGTGGTATCTACTAACTTTTCTTGCACTGATGGCCAGGTCAGATGAGCAGGAAGCTAGTTCAGCAAGTAATCTGGTAAGAACTACTAACATTTCTGATCTTTCTAAGTTTGATTGCAAGAACACCATTGATGAAATGTCTAATGAAATTTATAACTTTCGTGTCACTCTAAAATCATTAACCAAAGAAAATGCTAGAATAAAAGGGGCTAATGATTTATAACATTTTTCTACAATACTAAAGTTGATTATTGGACAAATAGACACACTGTTTCCATGACAATCAAAACAAGAAGTGTGAATCGAATGTATTCCAAAATACCGTAGATGAATCGAATGCATATATACTTACATCAATATCCGCATCCTTCTGTGTCGTAAAAGTTCCATCTTTTTTCATGTGGATAGCTCGAAAAGAGGCATAAACACCGCTCTAATGGAAGATTGTTCTTCGTTGCCTATTTATTAAAAAAACTTCGAAATTATTATGATGCACACTTACATATACAAGCAAAAATAATTAGATAATTACTAACCAACTCTCGAGCAAGTATGCTAACAGACTTAGAGCCTCCACTGTGCTTGCTTATCCGTGCAGGGCCATCCACTTGACCATTCGGTTGCCTCTCGCCCTCGTAGATACATCTCTCACCTCGGGAGTATCCCAAGAAGCACACAAACCTTCCCACCAATCGGTAGGGATGTGTTTCGGCCTCCCTTGATCCCTTTTCTTTTTTGCATCACTTAGGAAATTGCTGAACCTAACCCGTGCACGAGACTCCCAAAAATCATAGACTTCTTGTTCCCACTCAACAGGCCACGTGAAAAATTTCTATGAAATATTGCATATCAAGTTAATAAAACTAACTTTCCAATTGAATATAATTAGTTTACATAATGATTACAAATTACCTTAAAGAAGGTATAGTCTTTGGGCCTTTACGCTATTAGGAGTATCTTTCCAGTTGAAGCCTGTCGGATTGGGAACTCTTTTAAAACTCCTCGTGCACACCCTGGAAATCTGGGGATGAATCACTATATCTCTGTAACCAAAACCAAATTAATCATTTAGATCATCACAATACTTAGTTATAACATTTAATCAACATTTGTTTTCTATTTTTTAGTACTTGTTTTCTTCTTTAAATATAAGTTAAAGGAACGTATGAAAGTCTTACACAAGTTGGGAAGCAATTTTTGAAATAGAAGCAACCGTGAAGGTGGTATTTGCAAATTTGTAAGATTACTTTTCTTTTTGTAATTATTCTAAATACTTTTATACCAATTAAACAAGAAATAACTAACCGGTTTTAGTATCTCTTTCAAGAGCAATCTTTCTACAGAAACAACACTTGAGGTGCCTCGAAGCTATTATCTCCCGATCCTCATCTTCGAAATGTGTGCACTAGTCTCCTCGTGCCTGTCTCGGAGTAGAACAATCGGCGGAGTCTCGGGTAGAGCAGACGAAGACCTAACAGACCTTCTCGTGGGGAGTCCGTAGGCGGTGAAGAGTGTCCGGGAGCTGCTCGTGAGGAGCCCGTGCTAGTGCGGCGCCCGCCACCACCTCTCCTCATCGAGAACATCTAAAATTGCTTGTGTAGAAAATAAAATAAAATCAAATAAACACATAATTGAAAATTTATGTGGCCTGAATGTGTTATAATTGTTGTTTACTTAATCAACAGGCTCACCTCCTCTATTTTATTGTATGGTAAGGATCCTAGTCTTTCTCATATCAGGTGCTTTGGATGTCTTTGTTATTCCACTATTTTAAACTCAAATGATAAGTTTAGTTCTAAATCTGAAAATTGTGTTTTGATTTGTTTTTCCAGTGTAAAAAAGGCTTATAACTTGTATGGTTTGGAAAGTAAGTCTGTGTTTTTTGCAAGAGATGTGAGGTTTTATGAAATTATATTTCCATTTAAAATGAAATATGTAAGTCTGTGTCCTATTCTAATTTTTCTATGTGCTTCTCTACCACTTACTTTGAATAAGTCTTGTGAGCCTAAAACTCTTGCTGAGATTATTACGAATACCACCCCTGTGATTTATTCTAATTACGACAAACTCCCCTTATGTTCTATAAATTGCATTGGCCGCTTGGAATTGCAAGAACTACTTGTCACAGAACATAAATCATTGAGGAATCAAAGATGTCATGAAAACTAAAGAAATATGTATTATGTATAGTTTGAGAACAATTACGAACACCACCCCTGCGATTTAGTCTAATTACAATAAACTCCAGTTATGTTTTAAAAATAGCACTAAAGGCCGGATTTGCAAGAAGTGCTTGTCACAACAGACAACTCACAATATAAATCTTTTAAGAATAAAAAATGTCATTAAAAATTAAGAGAAATTTATAATTTGCTTGAAAAAGAAAAAGAATATCATAGAAGAAATATGGAAGACCAAGCATCACCACAAATAATTACATAAAACCCCAGCCAATATTCAAAATTATTAAAAGTACCCAAAATATTTTATTTTATTTTATATCTGCCCCTTTATTAGCAAGAACTTTCAAAAAACATGTTCTCATTTATAAAAATACTACAATTTAGCCTTTAATCTTCACACTGAATACAACCTAGGGGGTATTTTTTGTTATTTTAAAAGTTAGCTGTTAACTTTGTAAAATTTCATATATATATATATATATACACACACAAATCAATAATTGAAAGCAACTTCTGCCGTTTTCCTCTCAATTACGAGCTGCTATCATTCAACTCCACTAAAATGCTCGTTCATGCTGCCAATTTAATAGTAAATTTCAGATGTTTTCCTTTTTTCTCCATTGACAATTCTCGATTTAAGAAGAAACAGACACCGTTGTTTCTTGGCATTGCATTGGCTCTACCTTCCCAATTATAAATAATACTACCAATTGAGCAAAGTTACACGAGAGGATCAACATAAGAACTAGGGGCATGCAATTTAATTTGACTAATTCATCGAAGGTCACGGCCATGGAAGCACCGAGTGGCGGGTTTCCATAATGCACTAAGAGCGGAAGATCGAAAAAGTTGCAGATGAACAAGGGCATATGATGCATCATTCATAGGTGTCACCGCAAAGTTACAATAATGTAACAATCAAGTGCAATCAAATTTTATCAATCTAAAATGTAATATTCATTAGCTTGAAAATCACAATATTGACATGATCGTAAAGACTATAACATATGATCAGAATCATCATCATCATTACTATCTTCCTCATCCGACGTTATTATATATCCATCATCCGATGCCTCATCCACATCATCAATATCAATAAGTCCACCTCGTGGATGCGATATTGATATCTCATCATCTACAGTAGCTTGACTACCTCTAGTCCTCATGACCACGGCATCCTCTTGAAACGGTTGATGTAATGACGAGGAGGATGGTTCACAAGCTACTTCAACTCTAGATCTAGGTGTGACCTTGCACACTCCCCACCAATCCTTCTTAGCTTGATTCATACTAGGATAGGAAGCATAATACACTTGAGTAGCTTGATTGGCTAACATAAAAGGTTCGTACTTCTTGTATTTACGGGTGTGGTTTCATCAAACCAAATTGAAATCAGATTCACCGAAGTCCCTAGAGGTGATAAGTCAAACCACTCACACTTGAATAACACAATTGTTTTAGTAGGTTCACCATTATACTCTACCACACACACCTCCATTAATCGCGCAAAAATCTTGCTCATCACTATTATAAACCTCGCCCTTTATGCAGACACCACTATTCATAGTACTTTTATCGACCCATGGTCAACCGTGTGGAACTCTGTATCCATTAACTAAACACCCGAATAAATTTGAACCCGTCTGATGGCCCTTACGCAAGGTCCTTAATGCATTGGCTTGCATTACTTGAAGGATCATTAACCTATGACAATTATTAAGTATGTTAGTTATGTAACTTTCTACATATGAAATTAGTCTATAAATAATTTGATATGAGACCCCACACTTACATATGTTTTGAACCAACTTGCAAACTCCTTTTCAACTCTTGTTTGTAAGTCATTTTCCGTTATCCCAGTTAGTTGCTCGAATTTGATCTTCAAACAATCTTCAAAAACACACGAGTTATTATATATTTAATGAATGAATATATTCTTCATTAAAATAAAATATCACGTGGGTACTCACGTCAAGTATGTCTCGAAACCTCGCACAATTGGATAAAATATATATATGTCTTTGCATTATACTCTTTGGCATCAAAATATCGTGAAGGCATTTTGCCAAAAGGACGGCCATCCAATTTGAAAATTGAGAGCATATTTGGATCATCATTTTCATCGGCTCCCCCCTCATCATTTCGAGGCACACTTCTAATCTTCGTAGTCACCCAATCTTCAAAGTAGTATGAGCTAAATGTTGATGCCTCTTTCATTAAGTAGGCATTGGTGATGGATCCTTCAACTTTGGCTTTGTTCTTTACAAAATCTTTCAATGTCTTCATATACCTCTCAAATGGATACATCCATCGATATTATCTTGGACCCGACAATTCGGGCTTCGTCGGCCGGATGGATAACAAGATGCTCCATTGAATCAAAGAAGCTAGGCGGAAAGATACGCTCAAGTTTGCACAAAGTAATGGAATTGTTTCATGAAGTCTACACATGTCCTCTATTTTTATTGTCGAGATGTCAAGTCTTTAAAGAAGATACTCAACTCTGTAATTGCCTTCCAAACAGCTTGAGGAAGAAGTTCACGAAACGCAATAGGTAACAAGCGTTGCATGAACACATGGCGATCATGACTTTTCATCCCTCTCATCTTTAGTTGTTTCTTATCCACGCATCTACTAATATTGGACATGTAGCCATCAGAAATTTAAGACGAGATAGCCATTCACATATTACTCTCTTTTCATCTCTGTCAAGTGAGTAACAAGCTTTGATACTTTCTGTCGTCTCATTTTTCTTCAATTCAGTGTCGATGCGAGCAATTGCAACTCGTCTCTAGACTTGGTGGTATCCTTGGTCTTTCCGGCACATTAAGCATAGTGTTGAACACATTGTCAAACACATTTTTTCAATGTGCATGACATCCAAATTGTGACGAATCAAGTTCTTTCCAATATGGGAGATCCCAAAAGATGCTTCTTTTCTTCCACCCGCTCCTAGAATTCTTGGATATCTCTTTGTTTGTCTCATTGTAGTCCTCTGTCACTTTCACAAGACCCAGTGCCTCTATTTGATTCAATATCTCGCCCGACCTTTTCTCGGGTGTAGGTACTTCACATGTCATATTCTTTCTAAATGCTCGTCGGTTCCTCCTAAACATGTGATCGCTCCAAGAATTTCCGACTACAATCAAACCATGTTTGTTTACCACTCTTAGGAAGAGTAAACGCTTGATCTCATCCATGCAATGAGGGCATGCCAATCTTCCAAAGTACTCCATCCGCACAACATTGAATACTGGAAAATCACTAATAGTCCACAACAACGGTGCTCGCATTTGAAAATTTTGCTTCAATGAGATGTCAAATGTTGGAACACCCTCTTCCCACAAATTCGTCAACTCCTTTATGAGCGGTGAAGAAACACATCCAATTGCATCTTAGGATTGCGTGGCCCTCGTATTAAGATTGTTAGGAACATGAATTGTTCCTTCATACGAGCCAAGGTGGTAAGTTATAGGGTGTGACTATAATCGCCACGATGAATATTGTCGCCCTGATTGTGCAAAAGGTGCAAAACCATCAGTCGAAAGACCTAATCTCACATTTCTAGCCTCCGCAGCAAAATCTGGATAAATAGTGTCCAGGTGCTTCCATGCTGGAGAGTCTGCAGGATGACGCATAATTCCATCATTTGAACCAGAACATGAAGCATGCCACCTCATATCTGCCGCGGTAGCATTTGACATGTATAGCCTTTGCAATCAGGGAATAAGAGGAAAGTAGTACATCTTCATGGCTGCCACTTTTTTCCTCCTACGGCTTCCTGAGGCACGACACATATCTTTGTAGCGTGATGTACCCCAGAATATACAACTCTCACTGTCTTTGTAATGGTCCCAATAAAGCATGCAACTATTTGGACAACAATCAATCTTCTCTACAGGTAATCCCAACCCACGCAATAATTTCTTTGTACTATAGAAGTTATCGGGACATAGATTCCCTTTTGGATGACTGTCTTTCATGAACTCTGCAAACTGATTAAAACACTTTTCTGATAAGTGGTTCTCTGCTTTCAAACTCATGAAACGAGTCATATAAGACAATTGGGAGTAATTAGCACAACTAGGCCACAACTCTTTGTCTCCAGCATTCAACATGTCATATATTCGTTTTGCTTCAGGATTTGGTGGTTCTTCCACATTCTCAACATTAAATTGTGGCCCGACATGCTCAATGACCATCGTACGGTACGAATTGGATCCCAACTCGTTGGTATCTATATTCACATCTTCATCCATATCTTCACATCCCTCATCCATTTCAATTTCGCCGTGAAAAATCCAAGTTTTATACTCCCTAATGAACCTAAATTTCCCAATGTGATACTTAACTTTTTCTGTATCATGAAACTGTATATTATCACATTTTTTACATGGACATCTTATTTGGTCACCCGACATGCAGTGCGGCTGACTACTTGCATACTCAATAAAGTTGTTAAGTCCAGAGAGGAATGCAGGATTCCAAGAGCCATCAAGTTTCCGGCGATACATCCACTCACGGTTGTCACCCATTCTAAAAATTGTAACAAAATGATCAAAAAAAACTCAAGGTTTTTTTCATCTTATGAAGAACATTATGAAAACAAACCCTTACAGTCATAAAACTCTTACAGTTACCACCCTTTAATTTACAGACTACAAAACTCAAGATTTTTTCGTAACTATGGAACTTCTCTAGGGGGTTTCGTGATTACACAAACCTTAAGGGTAGATTTTGTGATTATCCCAAACAAATTCATGAGATATAGTCTAATCACAAATTTAAAAAAAAGGGTTATCTTTAAGGATTACAGAGATCTCATAATAGCCACAAATGAGCAGTCCCTAACAAGAAGTTGTCCTATATAGCCAACAAAGTTGTCCTATATAAGGTAATCACAGTTAACTCAAATAGCCACAAAGCTGTCCTACTATAAGTGGTAACATACTTCTATTTTTTATAAAGTCGTGGCCAACTATATTCGAAAAGGATCGGGCAACTGGAGAACATGCTGAAGACATTATTGAGGCAGTTAACAATGCTACTGTTCAAGATCATACGAGAAGTAATGAGTGTCTACTGTCGTGACGCCTTATCATTTTACCCAATCAATTTATGTGAAGTAAGAGTAGTTTATTTTTCATGAAATTCACATTCCGCTACTGCTCGTTTTATGAAGTTCATGAAGTTCAGTTAATGGATCCTCCATGTTGATTTTTTTTCAGTTTTAATGTATGTTATGTTTCTAGTTTTTAATCAATACAAAACATTAAAGGTTGTTGACTTCTAGGTACCATGAAATCTGAATTCCTCTAGAAGATCAAGAATAGAGAGGAAAAAATGGTTAACTCATGGAAAGCCAAAATGTTCAACATAAATAAACAAGGAACCCAAAAGTGTCCGGAAAACAATCAAAAATGGAAAGGAAACGGAGATGTTACCTGAATTGGGAAATCGAAAGAGGATAGCGTGATATCTCCGTCGGGGATTTTAGGTCGCCGATTGGGGGTGTTTTGCGGAGGTGCGCCGGAGGCAGAAATCGCAGATATCTCCGTCGGGGAAATCTTTCGCCGGGGAGAGAGGCGTTTTGCACGGGGAGAGAGGCGTTTTGCAGAGAGGTGCGGGGAGAGAGGGGTTTTGCAGAGGTGCGGGAGGTGAATGAATGATTTTAGGTCGAACCAGAATAGGCAGAGGGCTGAGAATGTATTAAAATTTACCGACGCCAACGGGCCGTCGGTAATGGCCTTATAAAATTTGACAGATAACTTGGCGTCGGTAAAGGCGTTGTTAAATTTAACAAATACCGACGGCGTGAGTGGCATCGTTAATTCATGTAAGTCATGCCATTTAACGACGGCAAAAGTGCCGTCGGTATATCTCCGACGACTTCCGACGTCGGTACTGGCGTCGGCAAATGTCGCGGGAAGACACCCGCGCTATAGCGTCGTTAAAGCCGTCGGGAATCGTCCAAATTCACGGGTGTCGGTAACGGCATCGTTAAATGCCAAAAAATACCAACGCCTTTACTGGCGTCGGTAAATGGCGTCGATAAATACTGTTTTTTTTGTAGTGTCTTCCAACCAAAATTCACATTTCGAGAATTTTGCATAGAGGTGCTCGGTTCTCAAAATGTCTAATATCAAACGCAGGTGTCGGGCATGTTCCTCCTTATCTCGAGAGTAGATCAAGATGTCGTCAATAAAGACGACTACACATCTGTCGAGGTACTCGATGAATATCTTATTTATTAATTGCATGAAAACTGCCGGTGCATTAGTCAACCCAAAAGGCATAACTACAAATTCATAATGCCCATATCTCGTCCGAAACGCCGTCTTCGGAACGTCTGACTCCATCACCCTGAGTTGATAATACCCGGATCTTAAATCAATTTTCGAGAAAACTGCAGCCCCTTGTAATTGATCAAATAAATCGTCTATACGTGGCAAAGGATACTTGTTCTTGATGGTTACTTTGTTCAGCTCACGATAGTCAATGCACAAACGTAGTGAACCATCCTTCTTCCTCACAAAAAGAACAGGCGCGCCCCAAGGCGAGGCGCTCGGTCTGATGTACCCTTTTTCCAGAAGTTCTCCCAATTGATTCTTCAATTCTTCCATCTCGGAAGGTGCCATCCGGTAAGGTGCTTTAGAAATCGGAGCCGCATCTGGCTCCAAGTCCATGGTAAATTATATCTCTCGATCTGGCGGTAATCCCGGGAGGTCATTCGGAAAAACATCGGGGTACTCACTAACAACCGGAATCGAAGAGAAATCGATTTCATTTCCTTCCTTTTTCAAGGCATAACACCAATAGCCCGCACAACCTTTATTCAAAAGTTTTACGGCCTTCATGGCACTGATAAGTAACTTGGATAGTCCCGACTTACGCCCCAAAAATGAGTACTCAGATCCGTCTTTAGTCATCATGGTGATAACCTTAGTACGGTAGTTCATAATCGCTTGATGACTATCAAGCCAATCCTCGCCGAGGATCACGTCCTCGCCTTCCATATCAACTACAATTAAATTCGATAACCAATCCATACCGGATATAATCATCGGAAAATCTCTAATCTCCCGGTTCCCCACAATTCTATCCCCGCTAGGCAGTCTTACGATGAAGGGATCGCAAGTAGTCAGACAAGTTATATTCAAACGGCGTACACACTCCAAAGAAATAAAAGAATGTGTAGCACCCGAATCAAAAAGTACAATTTGGATGAGATAGGATATGAATGGTACACTGAAGCCACCGTCGGGTTAAATGCGCTCGACGCATCTCATAAACTCGTGGTTGCACCGAACCGACGCTAGAGTTTCCCCCTCCAGCATTCTGACCCCGTCCCCGGCCCCTACAAAAATTCTGCTGAGGTTGACCAAAAGATTGTCGCTGATTAATACCTTGATCAAGAGGTGTTGGGGCAGAAGCCCGAGTGTCCAAAGTCTGGTTCGGCTCGGAACAATAAACCGCTCTATGCCCCATCTGACCACACGTGTGACACTTCAATAGTGGAAAGTAGCATTCCGAACTAAAGTGGCCTGGACGACCACAATTATAGCAAGTCACTGTGCGATTTGAGGTACCCGGAGTGGGACGGTAACCCCTCTTCCCTTTATTAGAACGTGACGACTGTCCGGCAAAACGGTTAGTCGTCTGTGACTTCTGAAAGTTGCCACCCTTAGAGCCAGAAAAATTTCCCCCGACTTTCTGCTTCTTCGGTTCTTCAACGGTATCATTGTCGGGGCTCAACATATCATGGGCCAAAGCTCTGTCTTGATACTCCTTTAGTGTGGTACAAGCAAATCCGGCCATGTACCGCCGTAAATCCAAATTCATCCGCATGTCAAAATAACGGATCTTATCACACTCGCTACGCACTTGATCCTTCACATGGATCAACTGTTGGTTATACTCCACGATCGCCTGCGAAACGGGAATATCTTGTGGTTTAGCCTCGAAGAAGGCTCGGATTCGGCTCTCTCGTACCGGCCAAGGACAAAACTCGGCCTCCAAGAGCTCCTTAAATTCATCCCACGAGGCAATACGATCTTGTGGCTTGATGACCTTCCACCAAGTAGCGGCCTCCTTAGTGAGGAAATACTGAGCAATTGGTACTTTCCTCACCTCGGGGCAATCAACCGCCTCGAAAATCTTCTCTAATTCCGCTAGCCGCCTTCCCACTTAACGGGTCTGTGGCACCGCCAAACTGTGGAGGGTGCATACGGATTACATTCTGAAGCAAGGCATCCGTGTTTGGGTTCGGGTTATTCATCTGAACAATTTGGGCCAAAATAGTCATTTGAGTAGCCAATTGTTGAAGTGCATTCGCCACTCCAACGTCCGCGTTGTTCCCCTGACCGTCTGACTGGTCGTGCTGACTCTCGGTGTCAGGATGCACCGAGTTCGACAAACTGGGGTTGGTCGACCCCGCAATCAATCGATGGAAACGGCCGCGCCACGACTCTTCCTCGTCCGGCCATGACCACGGCCACGACCCTACCGGTGACATCTTGAAGAACACACAAGTCACGTAAGCACAATTTAATCGCGCGTCATCAAAGTGTCCGATTCTCAAGAATACCGATAAAAGGAAGCAAAACGAATAAGGAAACACCAGAAGAGTGAGAGGTCTTACAAGTACCGGTCGCACTGTGATGATGGCAGAGTAGTGATACTGCGGACAATTAACGACTCGATCGACCCAAAAGACCGACAGCCTAGGTATCCATAGACCTAAGATCTGATACCATATTCTGTAACACCCCCAAGTTATTCAGGGAATATTACAGCGCCGTAAGCCCCGCCGTGGGACCCACAAGGCTAAACATACGCAGAACTATAAATTTTGACCGAGGAGGTCTACATACAATGGAATTAAGAACAATACAAAGGTATTCAAAACATAACCAATGTATTCACAACATCACAACTCGAATCAATACTTTGGCAAACACAGGCCGAAACATCAAGGAAAAGGGAAAACAATACTCGAGTATTCAATAGCCAATCCAGTACAACAATACTGAATGGGAAACTCCAAACATAACTGGAAGAAAGACACAGTATCACACTTGCCCACCATCTTCATGCCGACCCGATACCTGCCTGTCCGCTCTCCTGGAACCTGAAATACATAAAACGTATTTCCCCCATAAAGGGGTTAGCCGTCGAATAGCTAGTGCAAGTATATCAAGTATGAAACACAATACTCCTCAACAATAAAGTAAAAGGTAACCGTCAATTCATCAATTCAAGACTAGTATTCCGGAATAACTAAAATCTCATAAGACGTATGTGAATGCCGTAGAAACGGTTCGTTCACCTCATACGCCGTTACGTATGTGAATGCCGTAGAAACGGTTCGTTCACCTCATACGCCGATACATGTAGGAATGCCGTCAAAACGGTTCGTTCATTACATGCCAACAATATATCTATGAATGCCGTAAAAACGGTTCGTTCATGATATGCCATCAATATTTCTTACTTTCAAAGTCGAGAACGTACAATCATAAATGTATACTTGCCTTTGAGACATCGACAAATCGAATGGAAAAAGGTATGAGTTCGGTAGGTCCAAGAACGCGCTTCCGGCACCTAAACGATTCGCAAGGAATATGATAATCAATTATCCATATTCAAATTACACGAAGAAACCCCTGAAACCCGTCTACGATTCATAAATATATACGGATAATCAACTAGAGGTTGGAAAATCGTCCAAAATCTCACAAGTCCGAAAACGGCACAATCCAAACCATAAAATCGTAGGAAAAGCATGCATACGGTAGATACATCATAATCTCAAAGTTCTCAAGCTTCAAAGCGGGTAAATCGGACGAATCTACGAAAAACCCCAAAATTCCCAAAAGGTAGGGTTCTAAGGATTTTTACCTTGATTCGGACGTTAGGAGGAATTAGATGTTGAGAAATCCTTGTTCTCCAACCAAATATATTGTTGTTAGAAGGAAGATCGCTTCCAATTGCCTAAGATCGCCTCTCCCGAGTGATTCCCGTCGAAAAGGAGTGAAGAAGGTGAGAAATGACGAAAATAAAGTCAACTGTCATATTTATATCTGTCCAGTCTAGCGCACGCTACGCCTCCTTCATTAGCGTGCGCTAGCGAAGTCACCGGATAGTCCAGTGGCTTGCCGGCCCCGTTAGCGTGCGCTAATCGTCTGTCCCTAGCGTGCGCTAGCCAAAATATGGCATCCGATCGAGTCGTAACTTCTGTCTCGCCTGCTCAAAACTTAGCGTGCGCTACCGCTATTGTTTAGCGTGCGTTATGCATAGTTTTAGCGTGCGCTAGCCGGCTTAGCGTCGCTATCGATAGCCAGTAAAACCTGGCAACCTCACTGCCTCTACTGACCAGCCCGGTAGCGTGCGCTACGGACGGATGTTAGCGTGCGCTACTATCCATGGATAGCGCGCGCTAACAAACTCCTAGCTTGCGTTAGTCCGCCAGTCCAGAGAGCAGTCCGAAACACTGGTTCTGACCTGACTGATCCTCTTAGCGCGCGCTACGGCCCAGAGCTAGCGTGCGCTAATCAAGCAGAATTAGCGTGCGTTAGCTTAGGCCTAGCGTGCGCTATATCTCTGGCACAGAACATTTCCGCAAGGTCTAAACGACATGATCAAGAACCAAACGAGATACGAAACTCAATAACAATATCAACAACATCTCCAAGCATTTACAGAGCGACAAAATAAGGAGGATGACAGAGTCAAACAGTCAATAAAAGTACGGGTATTACACTTTTAGTGGCGACATCTCAAACAACACCGATTTCACTTCCTCCTTGGTCACAGCCATATTCATCCATTATCTGTAAACCTCCTCGATCGGTGGAAACAAACCTTTAATAGAATAACTACCCATAATCTCCCCTTCGACGGTATACAAAGATTCATAGTAATTCTCAGCCGCTTCTTTAAGGACCTCATCCTCGTAACACCATTCAATATTAATCACCAGGCCATTATTTCTTCTCTTTCTCATTTTCTGAATAGCCCGGCTATGGTAGTATTTTGTATTACGATCCCCTGATGAAGCATTTCTGACGCCATAAACCCTCTTCTTCCTCCAAAATATGCTCTAACTCAAGCCTCAACTTTACCTCCAATTTGCGTAACTTATACTCATCTTTGTTATCTAGTTTCGCGTGCACCCCTTTAATTCTTGCAATCACACGATGCTTACGGGCAAAAATATTTCCGTATACATCACAATTCCATGTGTCCAACTTCTCAGAGAAAATAAGAATCCCGTCTTCTATGGGATGATCAGTTTTCCAGTTCTCCTTGACCACACGTTTGAAATCAGTATGTTTAAGCCAACATGATAGGAACTTAAACGGTCTCTTCCTCCGAGTCTGACATTCTGGGTTGGTTGTAAGAATTATAGGTCGGTGATTGGACTTCAAGCGGTGTAAATGTTGTACCTTCGTTTCGAGGAAATCAAAACTCCATTGGCTGTTACCAATTACCCTGTCTAACCGCTCTTGAGTTCCACCCCTTTGCTATGTAAACTTCGGTCCCACAAAACCGACATCATCAAGACCAATATCATACATAAGCTCCTGAAAATGGCGACAACCAGAAGGTCTAGTATTGACATTACTTCTCTTCTCATTACCATTTAAAATTATATTAAAATCCCACATAAATGCCCAAGCACCATCAACTGAGAGTGAAATAGCCCGCAAACCATCCCACAATTTGTGACGTTTATCCGGCTGGGGGCTAGCATAGACAAAAGTAACATAATAACTCATTGCATTGACACCATACCTCATTCTGCAGTACACGAACTGAGCATGGTTGACAAGAACTTCAATATTTACATCCTCGTTCCACAAAATCCAAATACCGCCAGAGAAACAAGATATCTATAAGATTATATGGTGTAATTTTCACAAATTTTGTTATGTTTAATTTTTTTTTCTACTTAGGTTATTTTTTATTTTCATGGATCATGATTAGATACTTTGACGAGTTTGTTTAGCATCAATTGTTATCAAATCTTAATTTTTTGGCGGAAATTTGCAAAAACTAAATTTGTAAGCCTAAAGGAATGTGATTATCAAAACAAATTCGATTCCATCTTTCATTCGGTTCGAGATGCTCACTCAATCGATGATGGCGAAGCCAAACAAACCGAAATCTAAATCAGTGACCCTTCTGCCATCAGTTGGGTCAAACCCTTTCACCCAGAAGATGACCAAGAGAGACCGCCCTACCCAAATTCATATTCCTTTGAGAAGTTACATCCCAATGAAGCTCATGGTGTAAGGCCTGTTCTTTTGGACTTATTTTTCGATTTTCGATTCATTGATTCGATTCGGTCAATTCGATTCGATTGATTCGATTCGATTGATTCGATTCGATTCGATTCATTCCGTTCTTTTTCTTCTTATTATTATTAGTAATCTTAATTATTATTATTGTTATTATTACTAATAATATTACTATTATTGTTGTTGTTAATTACTATTATTATTATTATTATTTATTATTATTATTATTTACCCTTAATATATATTTCGATTCGATTCGATTTAGGTCCATTCGATTCGATTCGATTCGATTCGATTCGATTCGATTGATTCATTAAATTCATCCAAAAGAATGCTAAGTTAGATCAATTTAAGGAAGCCAAATTACTTTAATGTTGAGTCATTCTTTGTTTCGTTTAGAAAGTAAAATTTGACGATATGCTTAATTGGTTCTTTTATCAAGTTTCTATCTTTTGTGCAATTGTAAGTTACTAATTAAATAGTTTTTTTTTAAATCATATGTTTGATATGTTTTAGTCATGTTCCATAATGTATATATTAATGTGATAATATCAATCATATCACGAGACATGACTAGCAATTGTCTATGTTTACCACCATCTCATGATATTTTTGATGCAACTTAAAAAAGTTATGGTGATTTCGGAATTTCATCTCATTTCTCTTTCGTATGAAGGTAGGGACAGAGAGGACATTCGCCATAAAATTTTGTCACTTTCTTTTTGCATGAATTTGTAATGTTATCCATTTCTAGACATTAAAATCTTCATGCAACTGATCACAACGTAGTTAGTATTAAGAACATTTGATGATTATGCTAATGAAGAATTTCTCTAAGTTGATAGGAACATCTATACAGGAAGTGCTGGCAAAAATATCAACCGCTAACTAAGAAATGTATAATTTAGGGTATCATTATAGCGAGTGTAACACTCCAAAACTAAGCGACTAATACAGTATCGTGGATCCCCAATTAGACCCACAAGGTGAAACACAATCTCAATAATCAACACAGCATAACCATAGTACCAAACCATGTTACATTACAATATACTCTGATAAGAAGTTTATACAATACTTGGCCAACTACGCAATACAATCAACAAGATCAAAATACAGATATAATTCATATGAATATGGAATATACTGAATCACTACACTATTGGTCCCAAATACGTCCGGTGAAATTTTGAGGGTGAATGGACTTTTAAAACTTTAGCTTTTCTTAACTGTTTTACGACTTAGCTAGGGATGTAAATGGATAGGGTAGGGTATGTGTATGACTTTCCCATACCATACCCTAACACAAATTACCCTTTCCAAACCCTACCCTATTACTTTTTTTTCTCGCGGGTAGGGTACGGGTAATACCTGCCGCCCATGGGTAAACGGGTTACCCGTTCAAGTTTAGTTTTCACAGTATAAATCTACTATACCCTATCCTACCTGACCCTGTTATGCCCTGCCCTACCCGAAAAATCATTAGAAAATACATTTTGTATTCCTTTTTTTCTGAAAAAATAGACTTCATCAATATAAAATATTAACAAACACATAATATTATTTAATAGGAGTGGAAAAACCTGCAATAAATTAAAATAAGATTCATAATATAAGATGTAATTAATTAACTCAAATTTTGATTTTTTATATAAAACAAATCATATATATTACATATATTTTTGCAAAATTATAACATGTATATAATAAATATATTTGACGAGTAATCAGGTAGGGTAATCGTGTCAGGTAGACGGGAACATATACCCTAGTTTAATTTAGCGGGCACAGGCAGTGCCTACCCGCTACCCGAATATTTGGGTAGTACCCTACCCATTTATCCATTTACCCACGAGTAACCTGACCCTGCGCGTAAAACTGACATCCCTAGACTTAGCTGTAAAAGCATGCAGTAGTTAGGTTCGAGGACTCGATTGTCGGTAGAAATGTTATAACAGGTAAGACAAAGACTCAACTGTTGGCAATTCAGATGTTTAGTTGTATATTAGTTGAGACTTAGCTGGAAATAACCGAGATTATGTTTCACGTGTTTAGCGGAAGTCTTTAACTAACTTAGTTTTCTTATGCAATGTTTAAGATGGATGCAATAGTTTAAATATGATGCACGAAGCAATAAATGACACAACACTTGTAGTCTTTTCAGAGGTGGGGTAATTCCTTACGAGTCCACTTTTCTCCAATCTACTTGGGGATCAATTTATTATAACTTGTGATGTTACAATGAATCAAGTTTATGTAGTTTTTATCTGGTGAAACCCTTGGCCGTGGTAATTTTCTCTTCTGTTGTTTGTTTGTAACCTCTTCATCCAAAACCCTTGGATGCCTCACAACTCTTGAATTGTTTATCACCTTTCAAGGAAGAACACGTGGATGTCGCACAACCTCAACTCTCAAGAACCTTATTCACAAAAGTATCCCAAACTCAAATCAGTTTTATTAGAGTTGTTAGTTATCCAATATAAGAGCTTCCCTTGATATGTACCTTTTGTAATATCCGCAATTTTCGATTTTCGGTAAATTTCTTTTTTCGGCCGGAGTCCGTTTTGACGACTCGCTCATGACCGTTTCGTCATTTCGAGAATGATTAATTCTGCACTTTTTGTCATCCGAGTTCGTTTCGGTATCGTTTTGTTGAGTTCCGAGCTTTTTAGCGACTTTTCCGCACTTGAGTTCGATTCTTGCTAATCTCGTCCGAAACTGTTGTTTCGAGTTTCTCGTAAGTTCATTTAATGTTATTATTCTTGTTGCAAGCTTTAGTTTGGTGTTTCGATCGCGTATCGTGATTTTCGGACGTTTTGGGCCATTTTCGTAATTTCCCAAAGTTTTGGGTAATTACTTCCGTTGTCGAATTCCGAGCCTTCGGGTGGTCGGAATTGTGTGTTCTCTTAGCTCTTAGATTCGTCTTTGCGAGTACGTCGTAACCGTATCATCGATTCGTATTCAAGTTCGGGTTTCGGGGTCGTTCGGGCCGTCGGAGTTGGCCCGGTGACATGGCCGGCAATCAGGCCCAGGCCGATCGCCGAGCCACGACCGGTAGTGCTCGGCGGCCGGGCCGAGTCACGGCCGGTAGTTCTCAGCGGCTCCGGCGAGCCGTCTGCAGTAGGCCGCGGCACATGCCGGCAGGCCCGCGGCACACTCTGTGGCATTTTTCGGCCAAACCGACTGTACCGGGTGCCGCGGCACACTCCGGCCGAGCCGCGGCACACTGCCGACCACTGGGAGCCGTTTTTTGGCCCTGTGCCGTGGCACACTCCCGCTGGGCCGCGGCACACTGTGCAGCCTATTTATGGCCCTGCAGACGGGTTTTTGGCCATTTTTCTCACTCGTTTTCTTCCCTTCCGCGGCCGGAGCTTGGTTAATCATGGAGAGATGTTGTTGGACAATCAATCCATGAAGTTTTGGAGTTCATATCATCAATCATCCATCCTATAACACCCTCCGATCTACCGAATCAGGTCAGATTTCCAAGAAATCTAGTTTTGGGGAACTTTGGTGTTTTGGTTGTTTTCGTCCGATTAATCCGATTTAACTTAGGATTATGATGGATTGATGATTATTTAGATGTATTATATCATTTCCTTTATTATTCCATGGTTGGATCGTTTCGATTCGTTGTTTTGGTCGAGTTCTTAGTCAACGCCTTGAAGGTGTCCGGTAAAATGTCTTAGAGGGGTTTTCGGGCGTTCTACGATTATTCTTCCTAGTATGATCGATGATTTATTGATTGTATGATGTTAGGGTCGTGTTTCTTGCGAATAAACCGTGTTGAACCCTTTCGTTCATCGTCGTCTTCCGTTTCGATAGCATCGGGCGTTTCGAAGCTTTCCGGTTGAGCCGTGTTCGTCGGGATACTTGCGTGCCGATTTTGAGGCAAGTACCTTGTCCATACTTTTCTTATTTTGTGGATATGATGATCGGTGATCGTCTTGGTGTGTTTGCTTGGTTGCTTGAAATGAAGTTTCAAAAGATTTCGGTTTGGCCTCGTTAAAGGCTTTCTTTCAAAATGCGTGTGTGTTTTGTGAACGGCGTGTTTTGGGAATTGATTATGATTTGATTATTTTGAACGTTGAAGGATTTGATGATGATACTCCTATTGTTTAAAGTTATGGAATCGTGTATTCCTTATTTAATCTTGTTATTGTGTTTTGAAGAGTTTGATAATGGTGTCGAGTTAATGGCCATCTCTAGTGAGTATTCTTAATGAACTTACATTCTTAGCATGTTAGTTTTGCATGAGTAATGTGTGTGTGTATGCTCACTACGGGTTAGATCCGACGGGGTCTCGGTAGGGGTCCACAGAGACGTGGATCGACGAGCTTGCTATTAACCACTACGGGTTAGATCCGACGGAGTCTTGGTAGGGGTCCACAGAGACGTGGATCGACGGTTAATTGTGGTGCATTTTACAAATGTGACTTATTTATGGCATTTCCGGAAATGAGTGTTTTTGAACGGTTTTCATGATTGCATGCATCGACTAAGTGTGTAAGAGGTAAGTGTTCGTTTGGCTTACTTGGCTAGGATGACACTAGAGTATTTTGTTGTTTGTGTTAAATCCTTTATTTGTGGATTTTGATGTTGGGAGACGAACCTTGTGGTCGTTCTTGTGTACTGTGAGTTGATGAGATTGGGGCTAAAATCCCAACGTTTTTGTAAAGGCCATTTGACGGATTTGGGGCTAAAATCCCAACGGTTTGGTAAAGGTTATTTTACGGAAAGTAAACTTTTGGGGTGGTGACCCCTTTTGTCTTTTGGATTTTGAAAAGTAGGATTTGATAATCCTAAATTGTTTTCTATTAAAACTCTCGATGGCATTCTAAACCGTTTTATAAATTACTTCCATTGATTTATGATATTTCGATTTTGAAATGTTTTCTCAAACTCTTGCCTCGGGAAGTACTTTTCGTTTCGTTTGGATCTTTGAGGATCCTTGGTTATTGTTATTCGTGGAATGTGAATGGTATGGCTCGTATTTGCACTTTGTTCTTGCACTAGCAAAACAGTGGAGTTTTGCTAACCCCCGAGTATTCGGGGGGTGGATGTCTGTTTTTGCATTCAGGTTTTGGAGCATAACACAGGATCGGCACGAAGGATGATGAAAGATGATCGATACTAATCACATGGGGAACCGTACTTTGTTTATTGGTTCAGTTGTACTCTATTTTTCCGCTGCTATATTTTCCCGTTGTACGGGTGTGGTTGTATTTTGACCCCTGCGTGGGCATGAATTGTAATCGAGTTGTATGTTTTTATTGAAAGGCCAAATCGGTCTACTGAGTCATTTTAGCCTTAAAGGCATTGTCGATATGTTTCATGTTGTTACTAGCCTCGTAGATCCTTGAGGAAAGGTTCTACGACATGTAATATCCCTGAGCGGATTGGGGGTGTTACATAAATGATATCAGAGCTTAGGTTGAGGAAAACCTAGGCTGTCGGGTCAAGTCGTGTTGTTTGAGTCTTGTTTCGTCGGATTTTATCTGACTGAGTCGTGTCGCGACGCGTCGTTTGAGTTTGTTGGTCGTGATTAGTATCGTGGGGCGATCATCATCTTCGTGCGACCTGTGGAAGTAAGTCTCCCTTCTTTGTGTTGTGCCTCGTGTGACACGAGCTATTTTTATGATTATTTGTTAAGTGATGGAATCCTTATGGGAATTTTGATTTCACGATATGTAGTTAGTCGACTCTCGTATTTGATTTATACGAGGAGTGTCGTCGCTTGTGATGTCTTTTTATTGCTGTTTTTGTCCGTTGCTGCTGATTTTCGAATCGATTTGCACGTTTTATAAGTTCTCTTGTGGAGGCTTTGTGCTTATACGCGTTCGACTTGTTCACTAGCCAGTGCGGGAGGGTCCTTAGAGGCCTCGAATGGGTCATTGGTTTGTTCTGAATGTGGTATTTTTTTTCGTTTATTTCCGTTTAAAGACATGTATTGTCTTGATTTTAAACGTTTTGATGCGTGTACTAGGAGTTGTTTCAGTGAACGTCGATATGTGCGAGTTTTGGGCATTTTGGCCTATTGGATTTTTGAAAACCTTGAGTATCTTAGAAAAATAAATTTCGAGACATACTTTTCAAATGAGTTATTTTCTTGTGGTACATCCAAGGTGCCACGATATATTTCAAAAATTTTCTACCTCGAGGACCAAAATGTTTTGAGATATTTTCAATATTTTATTTAGACCCGAGGGTCGAATATTCTGAAAGTTTTCACTAAGAGAAAGTGTCCACATTTTTATCAAATGCGAAATGGTTCTCCAAAGTCTCGATAACGATGTTTCACGTTTGTACTTTTTGAAAGGTGATACTCAAGATCAACCGGTGTTCTTCTAAATTATTTTCAAAATGAGGTTCTCGTTTTTAAAACGTATCCATTCCCGTTTGAGGGCTGGGTATGTATGTGTGATGTTCGCGTTGTCATTTTGATGTTTGCTCCCGAGTATGATTGAATTGGCGGTGTGAGCGTTGAGTCGTTTTCCACACATTTGTTGTGTTAGCCCCTGTAAGAGGCGGGATGTTCGTGTTGAATGTTGTCGCCTCGTGGTGATTTTTGCATTATTGCACATATGCGAGCTATTAGTGTAATATCCGGTATTTTTCTTTCCCTTGTATTTTCATTTTTGGTATATTTCTCGGTCATAGTGACCCCCGTGTATCTTTCAGTATGTCCTTCCTGTCAACTGTTGAACTATAATCTCGTTATTGTTTATTGTTTCAACTTTCCTCATATGAGTTCGACTTTGTTAGATCACCATTAATTTTTGGTAACTCCAAAAATTCTAAATCTTTGCAATATTATAGAGCATCGAGTTAGCTTTCCAATGGTTCAAACGGTGAGTCAATCGGAGTCCGGACGAGAGAGTTATGGTCGTTTCAGTTTTTGGCCGATCACTGCCGACCGGACTCGGTCGTGTCGTCCGACACGGCCCGTGCCGTACTCGTCCGGAAATGCCGAAGTTTACGCCGACCGAACTCGGCGTGTCATCGACACGCGGCCGTGCCGTACTCTTCCGGATAAGCTCGAACGATCGCCGACACGCCCGACCGTGTTCGTGACACGGCCGAGTCATGCCGAAGTCATTTGTCGGACGGTCGCTATCGGGAGGCCCTCGGCCAGCGACCGTGTCAAGCGGGGACACGGTCGAGTCCCTGTCGGCCAGCTATGCGACACGACCGTGCCGATCGGCACGGGCCGTGTCCGGCAGGCCGTCAACCCCTATATAAGGCCCAGCAGACGTTTTTCTTGCCATTTTTCACCTTCTTCTTCTCCTCTTCCGCACCGGGCGTGTTCTAAGCTTGAAGCCATGTTGTTTAACAACATATCCATGGAGTTCTTGAGGTTATATCATCAATAATCCGTCCGATATCATCCCTTGATCCAAATGAATCAAGGTTAGATCTTTAGAACCCTACTTTTGGTAAAATTGGGGGTTTTCGTGTTTTTGTCCGATTCGTTCCGTTTTGTTGATTAATTCATGATGAATATGATTAATCTTGTTGATATTCTTAGTTTCCCTACGGATTCATGGTATATTTCGTGATTTTTACGGAATCGAGAGGGTTTGGTTGTGATCCGCCCTCGTTGTTGTTTATATACGAATATACATGAATCGTAGGCGGGTTTTCGGGTGTATTCCAATTCCGTATTCATTTAGAAATGGTTGTGATTGTATTCTTCGAATCGTTAGGTTCGGTTTCATTGGTTCCTAGCGTTCATCGGTGACTTTCCTTTCCGTTCGTTGCGTCGTCAATAATTCAAGGCAAGTACATGTATTACATTCCGTTATGTGCGTATGATTTTGATGCGAATGATGTAAATGGTTTTATTGAACGAATGTGATTGTTTCTCTTCCACCTGGGGATGGCGTGTGGCCTCTGGGGGCCGATACTAATGGGTACGGCCACGGAAGTGGACTTGGGTGCGTGTGTTGATGTTCTTCCACCTGGGGACGGTTCGACGGGACCTCTGGGGGCCGATACTAATGGGTACGGCCGTGGAAGTGGTTTCTCACCTGGGAACGGTCTGACGAGACCTCTGGGGACCGATACTAATGGGTACGATCGCGAGTTACCAAGCGTGGATAAATGTGATGTGGGAAACCTGTTATTATACTGTTTTGGTGTTAATGTGATATTCCGAAATATTGGTTTTCAAAATGACTTTCCTAGCGATTTATTTGCGTTGAATCGTGTATGTATATAATGTTGTGTAATTATGTACTTGCACTAGCTATTCTCGAATGCTAACCCCTTAAATGGGGGAAATGCGTCTTATGCATTTCAGGTACCGGGAAGGCTGAGGGGCAGGCACGGGACACGCACGCGAAGGATGGGATGGCTTGATGATGTGGCTCGAGTCTGCATTTTTATGTTTTGTCATTGCATTGTCGAGTATTGAAGTTAGACTGTCTGTTTTGAGACTTGGTTTAAGTCCCCTGCGTGGGCAATAAATTGGTATTTAACCTCTGTTCATGTATTACGTTAAAAATGTTTTGGCCGAGGCCACGGCCTTATTTACTTTTGAGTGCATTATTCGGGACTACATTGTGGTTTATATGTCATGTGTTAGCCTGGTAGACCTCACGAGGGTTCTACGGCGTGTAATATCCCAGTTGTGAATTGGTGTGTTACATTTATGGTATCAGAGCTTAGGTTTTGAATACCTAGCCGCTTCGGTGAATTTTGGGTCTGTCAGTTGCGTCATTAGAGTCAGTCATTGAGCCTAATATCATCATGCTACCGTCTTTTCGTGCGACTGTGTCGTAAGTCTCCTCGAACTCTTATATCTCTGTAATTCGTTTTCTTGCTGCTCGGAATCGTGACTTGTGTTACCAACTTTGTGAATTGTGAATCTTTCGATCTTGTCCTTTTCTTATTTTCCTTCGGTATGTTGAGAGGTCGTGGTAGACCGGCTAGGGACGCGGCCGAGGCCGTGGTCGGGTGCCGATAATGAGGAGGGCTCACTTTCTCGGTCCTCTGCGGACTCGGCCTCTCACTCGGTGCCGTCGGGTAATAATGCGGCCAGAGCTCTTGCCGTACTTCAAGATTAGTAGCCCGACTTGCTCGGATAGCTCGGGGTGGACGCGAGAATCCGCCCCAGACACTGAAGAGGAAGCTAGTAAGTGGCTTCAGACGGTGTCAAGATGCACCCTCCTCGTTTCTCCGGATCTTGACTCCTCGGTTGGGAGAATTGGCTCTTTCGGTTGTCCAGACCTTTGATGCCGTAGCTTGTCCCAAGACGTAAGGGTACATATTGCCCAGTACCTCTGGATAAAGAAGGCTGCGGAGTGGTGGGAGGCCGTTGCGCCCAGAGATCGTCGGGCCACTTGGGAGGAGTTCGGTGGCTGCTATGGAAGCGAATATTGCCCACCGCCGATTAAGGAGCGCAGACTGGAGTTCTTCACCGCTACACCTCGGGATGTGCCTATTTCTCGTGCCATCATTTCTTACAATCAAGCATTGGGCTTCGTGAGGGATCAAGTGAGAACGGAGGTGATAAAATCCGATACTTCAATATGCGCATGAAGCCGCATATTAGACGCAGTATGGCGCCGCTCATGTGTGCCACTTTGAAGGAATACCGTGATCGCGCTCGCGATCGAGATGGTGTCCCGGAATCGAGTCGGTTTCGGAAGCTAAGAAGCGAAGACTACCGGCGGGTTCTCGGCCGTAAAGGTGGCCGGCCAAGTCTCGTTCTGCTCCTACACCGGGGAAGAGGCCGTTTCATCGAGCCGGTGGATCCCTGTAGCAGTTCGGTCGATCTGTGGCACTGGCGGGAGAGTTTGTTTTAATTGCAATCGGCCAGAGCACATTATGAAGGATTGCCCATTTAGTTAGTTGCTTGCTTTACTTGCGACAGACCGGACATAGGGCGGCTCATTGTGAGAGGGCCACCAGTGGTCGCTAGAGTTCCGACTACCACTACCGATCGAAGGATCACGGTTTTCCGGCCACTCATGTTCGCAGGTTCGGGTCGTGGTAGGGGTCGAGGTCACCGGATCACCGTGCGGCCTCGAGTTCGGGTTCGATTCACCCCGGTTGTATCAAATGAGGCGCACGAGGAGGCGGACATTCAGTGGCGTCAGTACCACTCGGATCCTTACTCATCCAGTTTAGTGCTTTTGATTCGGGTGCTACCCATTCCTTTATTGCGTCGGATTGTGTGAATCGTATTGGCTTTAATCGCTTCTTTTAATGTGAACCGTTTGTGGTGGGTACGCCTGTGGGATCGCATGGTTGGGGACCGGGAAGTTAGGGATTGCCACTGTGAGGATCGGGAGCCGAGGGCGGCCTCGAACCTCATTGTTATCGACCTCAAGGGTGAGGATTTAATCCTCGGGACGATTGGTTAGAGCGTCACGGTGCTATCATGAACTATCGGACTCGTTCTATCTCGATCGTGGCCGAGGATGGCACCGAGCATACTCTCGTCCGTAGCCGTAAATCGGGAGCGTGATTAACGCCTTGAAGGCGATAAAACTTCGAACCGTGGTTGTGTCGGCTCTGGTGTTACGCTCGAAGGCGGAAGATGGTGGAGTTGACATGTCGTCAATTCTAGTTGTTGGTGAGTATCCCGATGTTTTCCCAGACGACTTACCGGGTTACCACCGCAATGTAGAGGTGGAGTTTCCTATCGATCTTGAGCCGAATGCAGCCCCTATTTCTCGAGCACCGTACCGTATGGCACCGGCAGAGATGTTTGAGTTGAAGAACCAGTTGGGAGAATTGTTAGATAAAGGGTACATTCGACCGAGCGCATCGCCTTGGGGTGCGCCCGTACTTTTCGTTAAGAAGAAAGATGGGTCGCTTCGTTTATGCATCGATTTTTGAGAATTAAACAAGTTGACCATCAAAAATAAATACCCTTTGCCCAGGATTGACGATTTGTTTGATCAGCTGCAGGGGGCGACAGTCTTTTCGAAGATTGATTTGCGATCGGGCTACTACCAGTTGAGAATTCGGGACATCGATATTCCGAAAGCTGCCTTTCGGACGAGATATGGCCATTACGAGTTTGTGGTTATGCCTTTCGGGCTAACCAATGCCCCAGCAGTGTTCATGCAGTTGATGAACAAAGTTTTCATTGAGTATCTAGACAAATTCGTAGTCGTTTTTATCGACGATATTCTTATCTATTCACGGAATCGGGAGGAGCACGCCTTTCATCTCCGGATTGTATTACACACTTTGAGGACTGAGCAGTTGTACGCGAAGTTCTCTAAGTGTGAGTTTTGGCTCGAGGAAGTAACGTTCCTCGGGCATGTGATTTCAGCAGAGGGAATTCGAGTAGATCCGCAGAAGATAGAGGCAGTGATGGCTTGGGAGCCACCTAAGAATGTGAAGGAGGTGAGGAGTTTTCTGGGTCTTGCTGGATATTACCGCAGATTCGTTGAGGGATTTTCTAAGATCGCTAGACCACTCACTCAGTTGCTCCAGAAAACTCAGAAGTTCGAGTGGACTGCAGACAGGCAGGACAGCTTTGACGAGTTAAAGAGACGTCTGACTACCGCACCCGTTTTAGCATTGCCTCAGGGAAACGAGGACTTCGTAGTGTATAGTGATGCTTCGGGCCTTGGTCTAGGATGTGTTTTGATGCAGAGAGATAGAGTCATTGCTTATGCGTCCCGCCAGTTGAAACCTTACGAGGTGAATTATCCCACGCACGATTTGGAGTTAGGCTGGTCGTTTCGCCTTAAAGATCTCGGAGGCATTATCTTTATGGGTCGTCTTGTAAGATTTTTACGGATCATAAGAGCTTGAAGTATATCTTCAATGTAAAGAATTGAATATGAGACAACGTAGGTGGTTGGAACTAATTAAAGATTACGACCTCGAGATACTTTACCATCCGTAAGGCTAACGTAGTGGCCGATGCGTTGATCCGAAGCCGATGGCGTTGCGGATGTTAGAGGTACTTACACCACGAGTAGGATCCAATGGGATTTTATTTGTCGGGATATCGAGGTTTGGGTTCGGGGATTCGTGGTCGATTATGTACGTTAGAGATCACTTCGCCTTGATCGATGATATCAAGGCGAAGCAAAGATGATGATCCGTTTTTGGTCCAATTGAGGGAGGATGTGAGGAAGGGAAAGCCCCTGGATTTGTGGTTCACGATGATGGAGTTTTGAGGTTTCGCGGCAGACTTTGTGTACCGAGTGATATTGAGCTGAGACAGAAAATCTTGAGTGAAGCTCATGCTACACCTTACTCCATACATCCTGGTACGAGTAAAATGTACAAGGATGTGAGGAGCAACTACCGGTGGAGTAATTTGAAGACAGACGTTAGTGAGTTTGTGTCGAGGTGTCGACTGGCCGCCAGGTTAAGATCGAGCATCGCGACCGCTGGGTCATACGACCACTTCCTATTCCGGAGTGGAAATGGGAGGACATTTCTATGGATTTCATTACCGGTATGCCTAAGACTCGGACGGGAATGAACATGATTTGGGTCATTGTTGATCGACTAACCAAATCAGCTCATTTTCTAAGTATTAAGGACACTTGGGGGCCGGAGAGGCTTGCACGAGTGTTTGTTGCGGAAATAGTGAGATTGCATGGGACCCCTAAGAGTATTGTTTCGGATCGTGATGGCGGTTCATATCACATTTTGGCAGCCGTTCATAGAGCTTTGGGAACCGAGTTGAGACTTAGTACATCCTACCACCTCGCATGACGGACGCCCGAGCGGACGATACTGACGCTAGAGGATATGTTACGAGCCCGTGCTTTAGATTGGAAGGATGATTCGAGACACACTTGCCGTTGATCGAGTTCACGTACAACAATAGTTGGCATGCCTCGATCAAAATGGCACCATTCAAGCGTTGTATGGGAGGAGGTGCAGATCGCCGTCAGTGTTGGGATGATACGCCCGAGCTAATCGGCACCGAGCCCGACATGATAGTTGAGACGAGGGAGAAGGTTACCTTGATTCGTGGTAGATTGCCGACGGCCCGTGAGTCGGCGAAGTCTTATGCCGATACACGCGCCGACCGTTGGAGTTTGAGGTGGGAGATCACGTCTTGCTTAAGGTGTCGCTGACACGGAGTTTACCGCTTCGGTCGGAAGGGTAAACTTAGTCCGAGATATATCGGGCCGTTTGAGATTTTAGATAGAGTTGGAGAGCTTGCGTATCGGTTAGGCTTGCCGCCGTCCCCGAGCCACGTGCATAACGTATTTCATGTTTCCCATCTAAGGAAGTAAGTATCGGACACTAGACATATTAATGATATTGGAGAGAACGAGATGGGGCACGACATTACCTTCGAGGAGAGGCCGATTCGGATCTTAGAGCGTCGAGTGAAGCAACTCGGGCACAAAACCATTCCTTTGGTCAAAGTGCGGTGGTCGAGGCATGGATCCGAGGAAGCCACGTGGGAAACGGAGGAGAGTATGAGGTCGAGATACCCCGAGTTATTCGTGGTGAAAGATACGGTACGATACTTATTTTTCGTGGGAGATAATGTATTATCCTGTATGTTTCTTTCCCTTGTATTTTCATTTTTGGTATATTTCTCGGTCATAGTGACCCCCGTGTATCTTTCAAGATGTCCTTCCTCACAATCGTTGAACTATAATCTCGTTATTGTTTATTGTTTCAACTTTCCTCATATGAGTTCGACTTTGTTAGATCACCATTAATTTTTGGTAACTCCAAAAATTCTAAATCTTGCAATATTATATAGCATCGAGTTAGCTTTCCAATGGTTCAAACGGTGAGTCAATCGAGTCCTGACGAGAGAGTTATGGTCGCTTCGATTTGGCGATCACCGCCGACGGACGGTCGTGTCGTCCGACACGGCCTGCGGCCGCATTTCGTCCCGAAATGCCGGTTCGCCGACCGAACTCGCCGTGTCATCCGACACGCCTGCCTGCACTCTTCCGGATAAGCTCGAACGATCGCCGACACGCCCGACCGTGTTCCAGACACGGCCGAGTCATGCCGAAGTCGCCGTCGGACGGTCGCTATCGGGAGGCCCTCGGCCGCCGCGACCGTGTCAAGCGGGCAGACACGGCCGAGTCCCTCGCCGGGGCTATGCGACACGACCGTGCCGATCGGCACGGCCGTGTCCGGCAGCACCAACCCTATATAAGGCCCCGCAGACGCTTTTCTTGCCATTTTTCACCTTCTTCTTCTCCTCTTCCGCACTGGCGTGTTCTAAGCTTGAAGCCATGTTGTTTAACAACATATCCATGGAGTTCTTGAGGTTATATCATCAATAATCCGTCCGATATCATCCCTTGATCCAAATAATCAAGGTTAGATCTTTAGAACCCTACTTTTGGTAAAATTGGGGGTTTTCGTGTTTTTGTCCGATTCGTTCGCTTTTGTTGATTAATTCATGATGAATATGATTAATCTTGTTGATATTCTTAGTTTCCCTACGGATTCATGGTATATTTCGTGATTTTTACGGAATCGAGAGGGTTTGGTTGTGATCCGCCCTCGTTGTTGTTTATATACGAATATACATGAATCGTAGGCGGGTTTTCAGTGTATTCCAATTCCGTATTCATTTAGAAATGGTTGTGATTGTATTCTTCGAATCGTTAGGTTCGGTTTCATTGGTTCCTAGCGTTCATCGGTGACTTTCCTTTCCGTTCGCTGCGTCCACAATAATTCAAGGCAAGTACATGTATTACAATCAGTTATGTGCGTATGATTTTTATGCGAATGATGAAAATGGTTTTATTGAACGAATGTGATTGTTTCTCTTCCACCGGGATGGCGTGTGGCCTCCGGGGCCGATATTAATGGGTACGGCCACGGAAGTGGACTTGGGTGCGTGTGTTGATGTTCTTCCACCTAGGGACGGTTCGACGGGACCTCTGGGGGCCGATACTAATGGGTCCGGCCGTGGAAGTGGTTTCTCACCTGGGGACGGTCTGACGGGACCTCTGGGGACCGATACTAATGGGTACGGTCGCGAGTTACCAAGCGTGGATAAATGTGATGTGGGAAACCTGTTATTATACTGTTTTGGTGTTAATGTGATATTCCGGAATATTGGTTTTCAAAATGACTTTCCTAGCGATTTATTTGCGTTGAATCGTGTATGTATATAATGTTGTGTAATTATGTACTTGCACTAGCTATTCGAATGCTAACCCCTTAAATGGGGGAAATGCGTCTTATGCATTTCAGGTACCGGGAAGGCTGAGGGGCAGGCACGGGACACGCACGCGAAGGATGGGCTGGCTTGATGATGTGGCTCGAGTCTGCATTTTTATGTTTTGTCATTGCATTGTCGAGTATTGAAGTTAGACTGTCTGTTTTGAGACTTGGTTTAAGTCCCCTGCGTGGGCAATAAATTGGTATTTAACCTCTGTTCATGTATTACGTTAAAAATGTTTTGGCCGAGGCCACGGCCTTATTTACTTTTGAGTGCATTATTCGGGACTACATTGTGGTTTATATGTCATGTGTTAGCCTGGTAGACCTCACGAGGGTTCTACGGCGTGTAATATCCCAGTTGTGAATTGGTGTGTTACAGTTAGAGCTTGGTTTGGTATGACCGTGTGCATCGATGATGATTCCGTTATGTGTCGGTTGTTTAATATTTTGTTACCTTGCTCTCGTTTTTTTTATGAATTTCGTGGATGAGGTCGGAGGTAATACCCGTACTATTTTGACTTATCTATTTTCCCTTTCTCCAGTCTATCGATTCGCTCATGTTCGTTGAAACTTTATGAAATTGTTCTGTATTTCGGTTTCATCGTCCGAACGAACTGTGATCTTGTTGTGGGTCGATCTGGTTATCGTTGTGACTTTTTCGAGTTCAGTTCGATTCTTGTGAACCTTGTTCGGAAGTGACATCATCTAGTTCTAGTAGTTCTTGTATTCGTAGTGGATCGGGTTTTGAACTTCTGTATTCTCGACTCTGTCGACTCGTTTAGGTTCGTTGACATTTTCTGAGTTTGTCCTGCCCCTTGCTTTTGTTGATCGAACGAGTGTGGTATTGTTTCGGAATAACTCGTTTGTCGTTGTGACTTTTCACTCGCTATTCCCTTTCCTGTGGATATTATGGGAATGCATGTCCCGTTGTTCTCACCAGATCATCCTGAGAGTTGTTGTTTGAGTTTTATTATCCTTCGTGTTTCGGACATGATTGTTCGATTTTGTTGTCTCGATCGTTTGTTTGTTCGGTTTTTGTTCTCGTTTTGTGATTGTTGAGCATTCAGGCTCCTTCCTAATTTCCTTAAGTTCGGGAAATTAGTCTCGTTTTCGATCTTCCAACCCTTGGGCGGTGGAATTTCGTATTTCTTCAGCGTTTGGCTCGCGTTTGGATTGATGAACCGTTGGGTTGGTCAATCGTATTGATTTTCGTTCGTTGTGTTTTGTGATTGTTCGGATAATTGACTTGATTGTATTATCCATTTGATAACGCTTGTCACTTGTTGGTTTTATTATATCCCTAACGGCGACGTTGTGTTGGTCGTCGTGGAGCGTGATTTCACGCCGTATATTCCTTTACGTTGCTTGTAACGTTTCGCCGATGGGCGTAAGTTACGTGTTTCCTTGCGTATCTCGTTGAGTTTTCCTGGCGGGATATTGCTTCTCCCTACTTGTTTTAAGTTTCGGGACGAAACTTCTTTTAAGGAGGGTAGAATGTAATATCCGCAATTTTCGATTTTCGGTAAATTTCTTTTTCGGCCGGAGTCCGTTTTGACGACTCGCTCATGACCGTTTCGTCATTTCGAGAATGATTAATTCTGCACTTTTTGTCATCCGAGTTCGTTTCGGTATCGTTTTGTTGAGTTCCGAGCTTTTTAGCGACTTTTCCGCACTTGAGTTCGATTCTTGCGAATCTCGTCCGAAACTGTTGTTTCGAGTTTCTCGTAAGTTCATTTAATGTTATTATTCTTGTTGCAAGCTTTGGTTTGGTGTTTCGATCGCGTATCGTGATTTTCGGACGTTTTGGGCCATTTTCGTAATTTCCCAAAGTTTTGGGTAATTACTTCCGTTGTCGAATTCCGAGCCTTCGGGTGGTCGGAATTGTGTGTTCTCTTAGCTCTTAGATTCGTCTTTGCGAGTACGTCGTAACCGTATCATCGATTCGTATTCAGGTTCGGGTTTCGGGTCGTTCGGCCGTCGGAGTTGGCCCCTACCGACATGGCGGGCAACTGGGCCTGTGCCAGATCGCCGAGCCACGGCCGGTAGTGCTCGGCAGCTTCGGGCCGAGTCACGGCCGGTAGTGCTCGGTAGCTTCCGGCCGAGCAGCCGCATCAGTAGGGCCGCGCACATGCCGGCAGTGGTCGCGACACACTCGTGGCATTTTTCGCCAAACCGACCAGACGGTGCCGCGGCACACTGCCGAGCCACGGCACACCGCCGACCACCGGGAGCCATTTTTGGCCTGTGCCGCGCACACTCTGCTGGCCGCGGCACACTGTGCAGCCTATTTATGGCCATGCAGACGGGTTTTTGGCCATTTTTCTCACTCGTTTTCTTCCCTTTCGCGGCTGGAGCTTGGTTAATCATGGAGAGATGTTGTTGGACAATCAATCCATGAAGTTTTGGAGTTCATATCATCAATCACCCATCCTATCTACCGAATCAGGTCAGATTTCCTAGAAATCTAGTTTTGGGGAATTTTGGTGTTTTGGTTGTTTTTGTCCGATTAATCCGATTTTACTTAGGATTATGATGGATTGATGATTATTTAGATGTATTATATAATTTCCTTTATTATTCCATGGTTGGATCGTTTCGATTCGTTGTTTTGGTCGAGTTCTTAGTCAACGCCTTGAAGGTGTCCGGTAAAATGTCTTAGAGGGGTTTTCGGGCGTTCTACGATTATTCTTCCTCGTATGATCGATGATTTATTGATTGTATGATGTTAGGGTCGTGTTTCTTGCGAAGAAACCGTGTTGAACCCTTTCGTTCATCTTCGTCTTCCGATTCGATAGCATCGGGCGTTTCGAAGCTTTCCGGTTGAGGCGTGTTCGTCGGGATACTTGCGTGCCGATTTCGAGGCAAGTACCTTGCCCATACTTTTCTTATTTTGTGGATATGATGATCGGTGATCGTCTTGGTGTGTTTGTTTGGTTGCTTGAAATGAAGTTTCAAAAGATTTCGGTTTGGCCTCGTTAAAGGCTTTCTTTCAAAATGCGTGTGTGTTTTGTGAACGGCGTGTTTTGGGAATTGATTATGATTTGATTATTTTGAACGTTGAAGGATTTGATGATGATACTCCTATTGTTTAAAGTTATGGAATCGTGTATTCCGTATTTAATCTTGTTATTGTGTTTTGAAGAGTTTGATAATGGTGTCGAGTTAATGGCCATCTCTAGTGAGTATTCTTAATGAACTTACATACTTAGCATGTTACTTTTGCATGAGTAATGTGTGTGTGTGTGTGTGTGTGCTCACTACGAGTTAGATCCGACGGGGTCTCGGTAGGGGTCCACAGAGACGTGGATCGACGAGCTTACTTTTAACCACTACGGGTTAGATCCGACGGGGTCTCGGTAGGGGTCCACAGAGACGTGGATCGACGGTTAATTGTGGTGCATTTTACAAATGTGACTTATTTATGGCATTTCCGGAAATGAGTGCTTTTGAACGGTTTTCATGATTGCATGCATCGACTAAGTGTGTAAGAGGTAAGTGTTCGTTTGGCTTACTTGGCTAGGATGGCACTAGAGTATTTTGTTGTTTGTGTTAAATCCTTTATTTGTGGATTTTGATGTTGGGAGACGAACCTTGTGGTCGTTCTTGTGTACTGTGAGTTGATGAGATTGGGGCTAAAATCCCAACATTTTTGTAAAGGCCATTTGACGGATTTGGGGCTAAAATCCCAACAGTTTGGTAAAGGTTATTTTACGGAAAGTAAACTTTTGGGGCGGTGACCCCTTTTGTCTTTTGGATTTTGAAAAGTAGGATTTGATAATCCTAAATTGTTTTCTATTAAAACTCTCGATGGCATTCTAAATCGTTTTATAAATTACTTCCATTGATTTATGATATTTCGATTTTGAAATGTTTTCTCAAACTCTTGCCTCGGGAAGTACTTTTCGTTTCGTTTGGATCTTTGAGGATCCTTGGTTATTGTTATTCGTGGAATGTGAATAGTATGGCTCGTATTTGCACTTTGTTCTTGCACTAGCAAATCAGTGGAGTTTTGCTAACCCCCGAGTATTCGGGGGGTGGATGTCTGTTTTTGCATTCAGGTTTTGGAGCGTAACACAGGGTCGACACGAAGGATGATGAAAGATGATCGATACTAATCACATGGGGAACCGTACTTTGTTTATTGGTTCAGTTGTACTCTATGTTTCCGCTGCTATATTTTCCCGTTGTACGGGTGTGGTCAGATTTGACCGCTGCGGCATGAGTTGTAATCGAGTTGTATGTTTTTATTGAAAGGCCAAATCGGTCTACTGAGTCATTTTAGCCTTAAAGGCATTGTCGATATGTTTCATGTTGTTACTAGCCTGGTAGATCCTTGAGGAAAGGTTCTACGGCGTGTAATATCCCTGAGCGGATTGGGGGTGTTACACCTTTGGACTTAGCTCTTCATGATACTTATAGTTTTTCACAAACTATATATTGCTTTTTTGTTCTTGTTTTTGTATGATTGCATCATTTTGTAGCTCTTCATATCTCCAGATATTTATTGTACGATCTTGAGCTCTTCTTCATAGTCATTGCATCAACTGAACAAATTTTTTGGAGAGAAACGTTTTTGTTTAACATTATCTTTTCGCAACGACTCCCTATATCTTCTTCAAATCTGAAAGTTTGAATACTTTCTTCAATATAAAATCATTGTAGCCGTAATCTTTAATTTATTTATAAACGGAATATTTGGGCGTGAAGAGAAATATTTTATTCCTACTTTCCATAGTTGGCAGTGTTCTAAAAATCGGCCTAGGCGGCCGCCTAGGCGCTAGCAGGTGGCCCTCTGCCCCGACTACCCCCTAATCGGTTCTGCCAGGCGGCTCGGCGGGTCCTAGGCGGGCTAGGCAGGTCCTAGGCGGGCTAGGCGGGTACTAGCCGGGCGAGGCGGGTACTAGGCGGGCTAGGCGGGTCCTAGGCGGCTACCCCATCTGTCCAGATTTTTTTTCCTTTTCTATTTTATTTTTTAACGTTTTGTCCAAAAACGTGTTTCCCTTCGCTGGACCCTCCAACCCTAAGTACCGTTTTCCTTCTCTTGTATCTCCCGGTCCATTCGTTTCTTCCTTTTCACCTTCTCCATCTGCCCGCGCAGTCGCGCACCAAATAATCGATCACTCACCTTCTTCTAGTCAAGTTTTTCCATTCCGGTCGTTTCATCATCTTCAGAGTTCCGGCGGTTCTTCCATCTTCTGGTCAGTGTTCTTCCAGCTCACCTTCAGGTTTTCTTTTTCTTTTTTTTTTTTTAAAAAAAAAGCTGCTGTACTGTTTCTGTTTTAATTAAACTGATAGGGCTGCTTTCGTTTAGGGTTTTTGGTCAGTGTTCTTCCGGCTACTTTCTGTTTTGTTGCACTGTACTGTTTTTTTTTTTTTTTTGTGAAAGATTGTTGTACTGTTTTTTTTTGTAAAGATTGCAATGTACTGTTTTATCTTTTAATTAAACTGATGTTAAGAATATTTTTTTATTTTTTATTGTTTGACACCAGTTTCTTTGTCTTTTTCAATTTTTCTTATTACAACTAGTGTGAATGGCCGGAATTAATATTTCGTCTGAAGCTTCTAACGTGACCCCCGAATCATCGTATTTGACAAAGAGGCAATCCGATGATATTGGATGGGATTATGGGATTTTGGTGGATGCTAACAACAAGAATAAGGTTAAATGCAAGTTGTGTGGTAAGACTATAAGGAGTGGAGTTTATCGATTGAAGCTCCACATTGCGAACATTAGAGGAAACGTTGCCCCTTGCCATAAGGCTAGTGAAGAAGATAAAACAAAAGTCAAAGCGGTGATACAAGGTACAAAGAACGCAAAGAAGAACAAGAGCAAAGCACTTGAGGAAGTGAGAGAAGAAGTTCATTTGCCTGAACAACTAGAAGAAGAAGATGAAGTGTTAGTTTCAAAGAGACCACGTTTTCTTGGGCCTATGGATAAATTTGCATCCATAATTGATCCCGATGCTTCAATGGATTCAAGGAAGAGAATGAGGCAACAAAACATCAATGATGCACTTTGGAAGGAAAGAACGCATAAAGTGCATCAATGGTTATCTCGGTGGATTTATGAAAGCCAAATCCCATTCAACGCTATTGATAATGATAACTTCCATAGATTTGTTGAAGCGGTTGGTCAATTTGGTCCGGGTTACATACCGCCAAGTCAATACCAACTAAGGGAACCATTGTTGAAGGAAGAATATGCTAGGGTAAAAAACTCTCTTAAGCCACAAGAGGAAGAGTGTGCTAAGAATGGTTGTACTGTAATGACCGATGCTTGGAGTAATCGAAAGAGAAGGAGCATTATGAATCTTTGTGTGAATTGCAAAGAAGGAACTACTTTTATTTCTTCTAAAGAAACTTTTGATGAGTCACACCGGAGAGTACATTTCTGAATATGTGGATCAATGCATTCAAAAAATTGGACCTCAAAATGTAGTTCAAGTAGTGACGGATAATGCTTCCAATAACATGGCCGCGGCGGATTTGTTGAGGATCGCGAGGCCAAACATCTATTGGAATTCATGCGGCACTCATACATTGAATCTTATGCTTGAAGCAATTGGTAAGCAACCTAGGTTCAAGGGAGTGATTGAGAAAGCCAAGACTTTCACTATCTTTCTTTATGCACATCATGGAACATTGGCAATGATGAGGGAAGCAACAAGAAAAAGAGACATTGTGAGACCGGGAGTCACTAGATTTGCAACATCTTTCTTGACTTTGCAAAGCATCCATGAGAAAAAAGACAAGTTGAGGGCTATGTTCACTAGAGAAAAATGGCAAAGGATCAAATTCTCCAAGACTTCAAGGGGTAAGTTGGCATATGCTACGGTTATGAGCTTGGGTTTTTGGAATGGGGTAAGTACATGCTTGAAGGTGTTTGCTCCTTTAGTCAAGGTTCTTCGTCTTGTTGATGGGGATCGAAAGCCATCGATGAGTTTCTTGTATGGAGATTTTAAACAAGCCAAAGAAGACATCAAAGTTGCGTTGAAAAATATTGAGAGTAATCATTGTCCAATCTTGGATATTATTGATGCAAAAGGTCGTGGTAGGCTCGATGGTTCATTGCATGTGACGGCATATTTATTGAATCCTTATTACTTTTTTAAGGATCAATCCATTCAACATGATTCACTTGTCATGGATGGGGTCCTTGATTGTGTTGAGAAGCTCTTCCCCGATGACTTTGGTATACAAAACCGTGTTACAAATGTGGAGTTATTGAAGTACAAGAGAAAAGAGGGTGCATTTGGGAATATATTGGCCATGGCCGGATGCGAAAAAAATTATGACAACTATGATCCGGGTATGTTTAAAATGCTTTTGTAATAGTATTTTAAATATAATTGGATGATCTTTGACTTATTGTGATTTTTTTTTTATTAGTTGGGTGGTGGTCTAACTATGGAAATGGTACACCTAACTTGCAAAGGATGGGTATTCGGATCCTCTCATTGACCACTAGTTCATTCGGATGTGAGAGGAGTTGGAGTACATTTGAAGGGGTAAATCTACATGTTATTTTTCATTATTTGTAATTAATAATTAATAAATTTAATTTTATTGAATGAATGCACTTTATAATATACGAATACTTTTATAATTTTTTTGTAGATACACACAAAGAAAAGTAATAGGCTAGATACAAACCGGATGGAGAAGCTAGTCTATGTTCAATTTAATGCGGGGATAACCAACAAGAAAAGAAGAGCGAAAGAGAAAGGACTAGATGTGCACTAGCAAAAGATGCAAGTAAAGCACAATCATGGATTGTTGAATGTGATGATGATGATGAAGTTGAGCCCGGTTCGGATCTTACTTGGGAGATGGTTGGGGAAGCAACCAGAGCGGATGAAATGCTAGAGCCTAGAAGAAGTGCTAGAAACATCGTAACAAGAGAGCTCCATGAAGAAGACTTTGTGTCGGATGATGACTCGGAAGAGGAGAAAAATGATGAAGAGTATGACTATGAGTCCGATGGAGAACATATATTGGAGGAATGATATAGAGATGAGAAAGACATGGAAATTTGACTTTAGTTTGTGACTTTTGCTTTTTGAATGTTTTTTTTTCAAGACTATTGGAATGTTGTTTTTTTCCAATACTATTTTTGAAAAGAATATTATTATGCATTTTGTATGCATATATAAAACTAAATAAAATATAAAATATATAAAAAAAACCGCCTAGCGCCTAGGCGCCGCCTCCAAAGCCTAGGCGCTAGAAGGTCCCCGTCCGCCCGCCTACCGCCTAGCGCCTTTTAGAACATTGATATTTGGTTTGCATCTTCCATGATTGCCTCGATGTATCCCTTAATTTCTTTTTCGTATGCATGTGATTGCCGTTATTGTTGACTTTTCAACGTACTACGTGGACACTTTGGATTTTCCTAAGTATCAGAACCTAGCTGTCAATACTGACTGTCAATTTTAATCCTTATTAGCTGGTCGAGTTATTTGTTAGGCGTTTTAATTGGCTGCCCATCTTAGCTGTCGACTGATCCTACTTAGCGGTCGGCCGTTGATCTTAGCTGTTGGTCATCGATCTTAGATATCAACTCTCTTGAAACTCAGCAGTCGCTGATCTATACTTGGCTTTAAATCTACATATAAAGGTTTTGGGATTTATAGAAGATACTCATATGGTTCTTCTTTACAATGCCAAGTATTTTGAACTTACATTTGTATTTAACTTATAAGAGAGATGACATCATCAAAATCTAAAATGTAATCCTAATAAATTCTCCCTATTTTGATGATGACAAAACTTAACTTTTGATCAAATGTAAAATACCACAAACAGATAAGGAATCGTCGAAATTAAAACTTAGTCTGTTTGAGACAACTGGATATTTTTGTTCAAGTGGACTGTATATACCTTTACTCTTAGACAAGTACAATACAGTTCAAGCAGACAGAAACTGAAGACAAAATACAAAAGCTAAAAATTGCACAAAATAAACTTACTTCCTCTTTCTCTTCCATTGCCTCTGCCTCTAACTAGTGCTGGAGGAAGCATCTTCAGCGGTTTTGCTCCAATGGGCTTTCCTTGAATAGAAATGGCCTTATACTTCTTCTTAACCATCTTGGTTGCATATGCTTGATCTTCCTTAGTGACAAATCTGTTCTCAATACGGATCTGCTGAATTTTCTTATGAAGAGCACTTTCATCCAAGTTTTCATTATCATCCAGATGGATTTCTTCAGCTCGGAAAGATAGTATTTGAGGATAGGCATCAAACAACTTCTCAGCATATTTCATAAGGATTGACCATAAGTTAGGCCAGCTTTGCTCTATGTGCTAATGTGTGCTCTGAGGTTCATGTTGATTCTCCCAAATGTAATACTGCTCAAAGAATTGCTTTTTGGCAGTAAGCCAGTGGGAAATGCTTCTTCAGGAAAAAATATTCTATATGACAAAGTACTTTGTTCACCCAGCCAAATTTGTTCTTTCTTATTAGTCCTTCTCCTCTTGGGTGGAGGAGCTTCAACGTGTGGCTCGGATTGGGCAGACTTTTTCTTTGAGATGCCTACTATGTCAGCATGATTGACAACAGATTGTGGACTTCCACCACTACTCGACACTTTTTGCAAATTTTGCTGTGTGGCTGGAACGATAACCAAGGGTACTTCAACTTTTTTTGGCTTTCTCAGATTTCCTCTTTTTGCCAACATCAATTAACTGAGCTAGTCAATCCTCAGCTTTTGTCATAAAGTCCTGCAACCCTATTGGCATTCTGAATGAGGGAGGTGCAAGAGATTGTTCTTTCTTGTTAAGGAGTGACGCTCCTTCAAGTAGGGTTCCACCTTGCTTGCCAATATTCCCTATATGACCTCCTCAATCATTTTCTTTGTTATTTCAGGCAATATCTAAGATGGGCCTATTTCTGGCAGCTAGGTGAATATCCATTGGGTGAGGTATGTCAGTTGGCTGAGGTGATGTGATCTCAGTTGCTCAAGACTTATCTGACTCGACTTCTTCAACAGTGGGTTCCTAAGTTTGAGGTTGTTCCTCCTGCTTCTCACTCTCATCAGATCTCCTTCTTTTTCTCTAGCTCCATCCTCAGCTCGATCCTTATTTCCATCATCAGTTCCTTGCTTAGCAGTTCTATCCTGATTTTCACTATGATTATTTTCATCCCGTTGTCATCATTTCCACCTTCATCTCCCATACCTCATGTATCAGCTCTATTATCATCTCCCATACCTCCGTTTCTTCTTCATCATCTTCATCTTCTTCTTTTTTTCTTCTCCTATTTCTTCTTCTTTTTCTCCCCCTTCCTGTTTTTCAACTACTTTTTGTTCTTCTACCTCTTCTCCTTTTTTTCTACTCTGCCTTTTCACTCCCTCAAGAATCTAGTTCTAATCCTTCAACAACCGATCTCATTATATTATCTGTATAGTGTTTCATGTTACTTTTTTTTTTTTTTTTTTTATCAAAATCATGATCTTCTCCAGATCATCCTCTCTACAAAACTTCACTACTAACTCATCCGCGGTTATAATATAATCCCATCCAGATACATATATATTTTCCTTAAAATCACTCATTCTCAAATGCCGCTTTCCGCTCATTATATGTAGCTTGAATGATAAAGTTAGACTTATATTCTTCTGTCTTTTTAAACTGCTCTGGTGCGAGTGAAAAGGGATGATGCCAAGACCTGGTTGATCAGGAGGATCAGGAAGTGAGGGGGTCATGCTGGCACTTCAGTTGAGATTGGTTGCTCAACAACTTTCTCTACTCGTGCAGGTAACTTGATAGCTGTCTCAGCTGGTGGGGATAGCTCGGTAAGAATCTCGACTGGTGGGGGCAGCTCGGTAGGAATCTAAGTTGATAAAGGCAGCTAGATAGAAGTCTCGGCTAGGTGATCTACCTTATACTTTTTCACGAGCTTCTTGTTTTTCTTCTTCTTCTTCTTCTCCATCTCGACTAGGGGCTGAGAGAGTGCTTTAACTTTCCTTTCTTTTAGGCTCAGTTGTCTTTCTTCTGGGAAAATGGGAAGACAAGGGTATGTTGTCGTTGTTTTCTTCCTCAAATGCTTCTACCCTCGACCACTGGTATCCTGGCTGATGGTTGTACGGTTGCTAGTATCTCGGCCGATGGTAATTCAGCTGCTAATATTTATGATGTAGTCATCTCGGTTGCAGTAATCTCGGACGCTGTTGTCTTAGCTGTAGACAACTCAGCTGGTGCAGGAGTTCCAGCTTCTTCCTCAGACTTAGAAGGTACATGGTAGGAAGAGGTTTCAGACTTCATATTTGCTAGTACTTTTGCGCTTGGTCTTAGATGAATTCTTCCAGTGTTATCCCTCTATTCTTCATTCCGAAGGCATCAACGACCACCTGTTGGCTGAAACACACCTCCTCGCCAAAAATTGAACTTTCAATTCTGCGGTCCATCACTGTGTCTACTTCAAAAAATTACTACTTTATAAATTTCTGATGTGTTGATTCTCACATAACGGTAGGTACCATTTTTATTCAGGTTTGCGATTAACCCGGGCATAATTAGGTTTCTCATTTATTGCAGTAAACCGGCAAAATCAACTACTATGTTATAGTTGATTTTGTCTTTCACCACCTTGATGTTGATGTCATTGGATTAAGTTTCGTATGCTGTTCTTATAGTTAATCGAAGAATCATTTTGCTTTTAATGTAGAGAATGGTTCAGAAATTTTCAGATTGGAAAACTAAGGTTTATAAGACTTTTCACTTTGAAGACGATGAAACGATGTTTTGAATTCTTAATCGTTATAATGAGTAGTATTATAATTGATTTAAATTCAGTCGGTCACATTGTCGGTTAAAGAAATAATATTTTAATTATTTTAACTTCAGCAATCAAATCGTGGGAACATGTCCATTTTATATTACAGACGTGGTGTCGACGTGGTAAAAAGGTAACCATCTATTTTGTAGTCGTGGGTATTTGGCCACTTATGGTAATTTTAATAATAGAATAATAAAATAATAAATGAATAATAAAGAGGTAGCGCAGATTAGCAGGTCTAATGAGTTGAGTTGACTTGGCTACGATCATGTTTTGTTTCAGCTCCTTGTGGGGTAGGTCGTCAGTTGACTTCTCTTCGCAGTTGGGTAACTTTGGTCGGCAGCTAAGTTTGCTGTTTTAGCTGTTCTTGCATCAGCTGAGTGTTTGATTCTCAATCTAAGAGTTTAAGGTATCTGCTTAGCTCGAGGAATCTTTCTTCATGGAGGGGTTTTATGAATATGTCAGCTATTTGATATCCAATGTTGAGTATTTCTACTCGAATCCTCTTGTTTACAACATGATCCCTTATAAAGTGGTGCTTGAAATCAATGTGCTTGTTCTTAACTGAAGTACTGGATTGTCAGTTATGACTATTGCACTATTACTGTCACAACAGATGGGTATATTGTTTGCAATGATGTTGTAGTTTCTCATTTGCTATCTGATCCATAGTATTTATGAACACCAGCTACCTGCAGCTTGGTACTTAGATTTATTTGTTGAAATTGAATTTGATGTATGCTTCTTGTTAAACCATGAGATCAGTTTGGTTCCTAAGAAATGACATGTTTTACTGGTGATTTCCTATTATGTTACCCGTAAAATCAGCATCAAAATAACTTGATAATCCAAAGTTATCAACTTTTGGATACCAAAGTCGAACATTAATTGAAGACTTTAAGTATCTGATAATCCTCTTAACCACTTCCTGGTGAATTGCTTTGTCTTGGCTGGAATATTACACATACCAAATGCATAGAAAACCTGTTTTCATTGATATTGATTCAAAGAAACTGGAATTATGTAACAAGAGGATCTGTCCCCTCAACTTTTAGCTTCGCGACTGGATCTTTCATAGAAAACAAGAAGAATGACTGGGACGACTAGGGAAGACAACAAGAACTAGGGTGATTAAAAGAAACAAAACGAGAAGAGTTTGTCTCCCAGTGATCAATGTTTTGCTTCAGAGAAACTAGAATCGTGAAGCTAGGGCTCCAGCAATGAAGATGAAAAAAATAAAGGAAGTTAAGTCAGATTATCTAACAAATAAAATTAGGGGGAAAGGTAAACAGTTTAAGAAGAGAGGGCGAACAACATTTTTACAAGGGCACATGCATGTTCAAGTGTCATTATATCTCATTAAATTATGACAGTGTTGTTTCAGAAAAAAGTAAAAAGACTATAAATACGAGTCAATCAATTGTTTTCATAACACTAATAGAGGGGCCTTTATATAGGCATTACAATGAGAGTTCTTCCATACATATGATTCCTAGATAAGGTAAGACATCTAATAGGATCCTACTACCTCTAGAAGGATCTAGAACCTTCCATCTATGTATCTACAATCAGTATTAGGTAAGACACATCACGGGAATAATAATTCCCGGAACACTCCCCCTGTGTCGAGCACTAATACAACAATGGTGCAGAAGGTGATGCCTTCTTAAAAACCTATTCCAAGCCAAAACAAAACCTCATGGGAAAAATAAAGGCTTGATGAGGAAAAGATTGCAACGCACCAACATAACATGTCATGTATACTCCCCTGATGTATACATAATGACTTCCCCTGATGAGTACCTCAAATCATAGGAGTCGGATGCCAAGTTGCCCTCACAACTATACCAAGGAAAAACCCAGTGGGAAAATACCTCTTGGCCTAAGTTGAACAGAAGTACAACGCATCATTGTATGGATGTTCTCATAGGTCGCCTCGTTAAAAACCTTACCAAGTGAAAACCCAATAGGAAAAAACAAACCTTTGGTCTAAGGACAAAAAGAGCGCGACACATCCAAAGTGCAGAGTCGCTAAAGACTTATCCGAAAATCAAGTTTTCTAAAGTCTTAACTTCCATGCACTAAATCAGTCATAACTTCTTCGATTCAATAGGTATCAACGAAACTGTAAGAACTTATGAAAACTAGACACCCATAGCTTTTCATTCACATACAGTACGTAACCTAGATCGACCTGAGCAGATCACAAAACTCTATCGAAGTTGACTTAGCAAATTACCGGACATATCCTGTCCTCTTTGCAACAATAGTTATATGTCACTCAACATGATGGATGTGATCAAATGGTTGGTTTCCTTGGAAAGTAGACACAAACCTTTCCAATGGTACCAATTTCACCATTTTCCAACAAGCGAGCTGCCCTGTAGGTCATATGGGAGATAGACCAATACATTCTGGGCAAATCGGGAATCGATTTTCAAGTGTCATTTTTATCGAGATAGAGCGAGCTTCAAGCTTCTTGTCAATCACAAACATTGCGTGAGCGCATCCTAGGCCATCATCACAGTGGCTTTATCGGATTATTACGAATGAGTACATCGAGTCAAACATGAGTACATAATACCGTACTTTTCTCTTAAGACTGCATCATCATTTAAGTGAGCCAAGTATTATTATGACTTCGACTAGTCATTGGGAATCATATAGGCATTACTTTATCGTCTCTTAGGGAAATCGTCCCTTAGATTGCCTTAAACCGATTGATGAATACGCATCATCAAGTGTCCCCAAGATCCTTTCATTCTTAACTTTGGATTTAGCGGAATCTCTTAGTCTCACAAGAGTACATCACTATAAACCCTTAGTTTTACACGCAAAAGCTTCATATCTATTCCAAATCAAGTATTTACTTCACGTGGAGAAAGGAGAACATCGCTTGGGCTGGCCAAGAGAATTGGTGCGCGTTTTTTGCCAACGAGCACCAGTGAGGTGCATAGTGATCCACTGCGACGCCCGCAAGTTGAAACCTACTGGGGCAACGTCAATCCAATCGGTCGCCGCTCGCGATCCGCAAACCAGCAGCCCGTCCAGACCGCACCCCAGAACCTGACCCGCTGTCTGACCCGACAGATTTCAATTAATTTTTTTAGCCCACTCATGAAGTAAGGTACACGAACTCGGACCTATTATTTGCTTCATGTACGAGTTTGTATGTTTTATGTAATTTAATAGCATGATATGATTAATCATATTTAATTTAATTATGCCTAATTGAATCAAATAGATTAATTAACCACTTGAATTAAATTGTTTCTTTCATACTCTTAGATTAATAAATAATTATTATTGCGCCATAAGATATCTAATTGACGGCCTAATATGTATCTAGTTATATCACATAGGAATTATATGTTTATATATATAATTATATATATAATTTGCACAGTAAAGTACACTTTGTGTACCTGAACTTTACTCAAGACACCACTTGAAATACTGAATTTTAATATCTATCACTTGCAATACTGAACATTCACTTTACTTAAACTTCGTGTACTGCCGTATATTTGTTACTAACTCCATTAAAAGTTCAGGGGTAAAACTGCCTTTTCAAAAAGAAAAAAAGGATGATGATGATGGGGAGGATGACGACGATGACTAGTTGTTCTCCCCCAAATCCCCACCGAAACTCAACATCTCATCAAAGCCCTCCATCGCCACCACATATTGATATCTCACCTTCAGTTTCCTAACCAAAAAATCGGCAGCAAACACTCCCCTCTAAGCATCCTCACGGCCTCCCTAACCGTCGGCCTCCTCGCGCAATCTGGATGCACACAGCAAAGCCCCACCATTAAAGCCCTCTCTATTTCAGCCAGACCAAACCGGCCCATCAGACTACAATCAACCCCCTCACTTCTGTAATATCCGTACCTTTCTAATTTTAGCAGTTTCTATTTTTTGTGTATGTCTATTTTTATCGACTCGCTTGTAACCGTTTCGACATTTTGAATCTACTTTATTCTTGGAGTTTTTCCATTTGGACAAGTTTTGGTGATGTTTTTACCTGATTTCACTTTATATCATGTTTTGCCGTATGTACATTCGATTCTCGTAAAACTCGTTCGTTTTTGTTGTTTCTTGGTTTGCATGAGTTCGTATGATTGAGTTGGTCGTGTTGAGACTTTCGGTTGGTTAATCCGATGTCGTATCGTGATTTTCGGGCACTTGGGCCATTTTTATAATTTCCTATAAGTATAGGGAATTCTATATTCGTTGTCGTATTTCGGATTACCGGGTAGCCGGAATGATGCTTTCATGTAACGGTTAGACTCGTCATCGAATACCCTTCGTAGCCATATTTTTGGTTCATTAGCAGGTCCAGGTTTCGGAGTCGTCCGGAATCGTTTGACAAGAAATGCCTAATCGCCGTCAGAGGTGTTACGGCCGTAACACCCAGAAGTTACGGCCGTAAGTTGGCCATGTTACGGCCGTAAGTAACCCCTGTTACGGCCGTAACAGCCCGCTGTTTTAAAACAGCGGGCAGAGGTCAACACCTCATTTTCTATCACTTCTCTCAATTTCTTCTTCGGGCGATGCAGCGGGCGATTCCCTTCAGTTTCTATCCGAGAATTCTTCATATTCCTCCACCGTAGGATCGTGATAACATATCAGCATCAACGTAATCATCCTCCATCGTTCGGATCCGAGGTATTTTCTTCAAGAACTCTAACTTGTCTAATTTGGGGTTTTTTCGGGTCTTTCGCGATTGATTCCGAATTGTTCATGTATGTTACGAAATTTCTTACCGATTGTTGTTATTGGGTGATTCCCAATCCGTTTTCCTCGAATTAATCCGTGAATTGTTGATACGGGGAGATTTTGCGTAAACCCTCGCCTGTATCTATTGATCGTTCATTATCGTAGTTTGTAATTGGGGTTATGAGTGTATTCCAATCGATTATTGTTGTCCGTTGGGACTGAACTATGTTGACCCTTCGTTTAGGAACCGTCGTCTTCCACCCGGACCGTTCGTAGTCGTATTTCATTTTCGATTCTTCAAGAATGTCTCAAAGGCAAGTACTTTACATTTGTTTACGTGTTCTAGTATTTGAATTGTGGCTATTCGTGGTTGTTGTGGATGGATATGTGTATGTTCACCTAGGGACGGTCCGACGGGGCCTCTAGGGATACGTATTGTCGTGTGTGTGCGTATCACGAACTGTGGTTAACCACCCAGGGATGCCCGACGGGGCTCTGCGGGGTACGGTGGCCGTGAGTCTCGTACCAAGGTTAACTTTGAATTGTTTTGTTGGAGAAAATGTGTTTTGTGCGTGTGCACCGTAAATATCCCGGAATATAAATGATTTCTAAAAATGATTTTGGCATATATTCATCTGATTAGAATGTAGTTCAAATGGATTGTACTTGCACTAGCAGTTGTCACTAACCCCTTAAATGGGGGAAATACTTTTTGTATTTCAGGTACCGGTCTTGGAGACAAGCGAGCATTCGAGCCGTACGAGGATGATGGACAAGCATAATACTGTCCAGTGGTCGTCTGTTGGTGTTCTGTTTTGTCATTTACATATTATGTCGATTGGTTTAAGTACTCGAGTACTTCCTTTTTGAAATTGTAATGTTGTGTTCCCGTTTTGGGAAATGGATGTGATGTCAGATTTTATTTGTCGGATTGTAGTCTTTTATTTGAATTGTCGATTTGTTGATGGTTGTATGTCCTTGTCGGATGTCATTTTGGTACGTTAGCCTGGTGGATTCCACAGTATGGGGTCCACGGCGCTGTAATATACCCTGATCGTCTTGGGGGTGTTACATTATTCCCTTCTCCCACAGATCCCACACATAATCACTAATCACAACCCTCTCCTCATCGACCAGCCTTTTTCCCGACACAACTTGTAAAACAACAACCCCAAAGCTATAAACTTCCGTCTTCACAGACGGGATACCATAAACGATGACTAATTCGATTCTATCGCAACACCATCCTTGAATCTATACCAAGTTTTTATGCCTCAAACAACCTGCCATCGTAGCAAATTCAGTGTTGAAAGGGATTCTTGAAGCCGAAGAGTCGAGTATGTTTTCATGATTGAACCTTTTAACCACCACGGATCCGAAAGACGTGATCGCCCATTCGTAAACGATGGCCGAGGCCCTTTTTCCAATGATCTTGTTGTGATTGAAGCCGTTCGTGGCGGATTTATCTCTGTGAGCGACATCATTTTCGGAACCATTCCTCCTCCTTGAAACCTTGTTGGGAAATAGTTTTTTTTTTTTGAAAAGACACTTTACCCCTGAATTTTTAACGGAGTTAGTAACAGATAGACAGCAGTACACGAAGTTTAAGTAAATTGAATGTTCAGTATTGCAAGTGATAAATATTAAAATTCAGTATTTCCAGTGGTGTCTTGAGTAAAGTTCAGGTACACAAAGTGCACTTTACTCTAATTTGCATGCAGATATATAGATATGACATGCAATTAGGCTACATTCCTAGTCTATTTTAGATGACTGTATTTCTACTACCTACATAGTACCATGATAATGAAACTTCATGTGTATCGCATCGAAACCATGACCATATCTTGGTTCTAAAATAATATAATCCCATTATTGAATAATTTATCATGGATAAACTCATGATTATGTGAAATGTATTCGCTTCCTTCTCTTGTTTACGAATATGGCAAATCCAACTCGTTTGAAATTCAGCATCTTGGACTCATAAGTACTTGAGTGCCATCGATGAGATTCTAATTTTAAGACGTTAGCGCCACTCTTTCTGTTCATACAGATGACGAACTGTTTTAAAAGGTGAAAAAAAGCACTGATGTTCTTAGGTGAAATATCGACCCCAACTTATGGTAGGAATATCTTTAGTAGAAATCCCCAACAAACTGCGGGATACCCTTAAAGGCCATTTTGAGAATACTATTTCTCGAGTTGATCGTGCAGTGGGACGAAATCCACTTGCTTCACTATAACGAGTCAACAACTTCAATAAAGATATGCTCCACCTTAAGGTGTGTCTTATTTTTTTTTTGTGAAAAGAAACTTACAGAAGATGACATGATCCAAATTTTTTTTCCAATTTCCCTACTTAAGTGCCTATACTAACGAATCAGTATATGCTTGAGTATGATTATGCCAGGCCTGCAGGGACGAAGCACATTCCTGAGGCTCGCAATGGCAAAATGAAATATGGAAATAACCCCAACGAATAGGGGACTGGACGTGTCAATCACAAACCACATGAAATGAACTCGCACGGTAAAAACAGATATGACAGTCGTAAACGTAGTTGTGGTCATGGAAGCTCTTCCAATCTTCCATATGTAGTGAGAAGAGGCGATGCTCTTGGCCCCCAAGGAATGAGTTGGTTCCTAATGTGAGATTACTGCCATTGGTATACGAACTATCATGCAAGCAGATATTTTACAGCCAGTTAGAAGAGATATTGCGATTCCGATATATAGTAGACTCACTATATAGGGGAAGACGACCATGACATGACCCCTAATATCACTTTCACATTTACCAGTGGCATATTCCACCATACGTGCCAAAGTCATTAGACCCCCCATCTCAGTGACTAATTTTATCGGTAGACGTTTTGATATTTTTCAGTATTGGTCTGATGTATTTTGGTTTCGAACAAGATATTATTGTTGTTTATGTATACAAGTGATTGACTTTATTCAAATTACTGAATATTGTTCCTATGCTTATGGTTCAAGTTTTTAATACTCGTGTTCTCGTTTGACGAATGAATCGACGAACGCTCGAGTGATAGGCTGATGGTAATAGCCTATAACGTATTAGTGACTATGATGATTGGATCATCGCACTTCATCCAAGGATGCGTCACCCCCGGTTCTTGATGCCTAATGACATTATTTTATAGTCATTGACACTCTATATGCATTGAGGGTGACTAACTCGAAACTTATAAAACTGCAAGGATATATGTATCAACAACCTTCATGTTGAAACTCATTGTGAGAGTGGAATAGAGTATCTTTATATTACCTCTAGTGAATGCGGTCGAAAGCGCATCTTAGAGAAACTTACGAGTCAATCTAGTGGACTGTACGTCACTGCAATTAGGGTTGTTGAATCATATGCGATTACTGATAACAAACTTTGGGATGCTGAATCGTACAGGATTTGGCATAATCGATTGGGGCATCCAGGTCATGACATGATGATCTGCACGGACATCCTTTTCTTTTGCGTGCAAAGTAGAAGCGGGAAACGAACCCACACAACGAACTTTGTTGGTGTTCCTAAAGTTATGTCATCCAAAGCATCGGACATATCTGCCCGTTCTACACATTTGACACTGTTGAATGCACATCATTTCTTCTAAAAAGCCTGCCCTTTAGCCAAAATAGGAGTGAGACCATCCTACGCTAAAGATGTGAAAATTCCATTCTTACATAGGATTCAAATAGATATTTGTGGATCAATCCAACCAGAAGCGGACAATTTAGATGTTTTATGGTTCTGGTTGATGTTTTGACATGTTGGTCACATATCGCCCTCTTGTCCACTCAAATGCTGATTTTGCAAAGCTTCTAGCACGGATTATTGGTCTAAAGGTTCACCACCCTGACCACGATGTTCGATTTATAAGACTTTATAATGCTAGGGAGTTCACATCTAAAGTACTTGATAAATACTACATGTCGATCGGGAGTGACAAAAAGCATCCCATCCCCCACGAGCATACGCAAAATAGTCTCGTGGAGGCAACCATCGAACAAATCAGATGGTAGTCCGGGCATTGGTTATGCACACTAGTTTGCCTATTTGTACCTGGGGTTATGTAGTCTTGCATTCAACTTTACTTATTCGCTCATTTTAGACCCTTTACTAACCAAACGATTTATGCGTACCAGTTGGTAACTGGATAAGCCCTGATTTTTACATTTTGGACTCAGACGAGCTTGAATGCCAATTGCGCATATTTGGTTATGTAGTATTGTGCCTTCTGCAGCCACATAGTGCATGGGTCTTTAGAGACGATTAAGTAGTTACATTAGATACGAATCCCCAATGATTATCCGCAATTTAGAACCTTCGACAGGTGATCTCCTTACCGCTCGATTGCAGATTGTCACTTTGATGAGACAACCTTCCCGGAATTAGGGAGACGAGAGAAGACGAACTTTCTCAGGGGGACGACATGAATTGTCATGGTATGCCCCTACTTTGTCTCATTTTGATCCCCGAATTTCGCTATGTGATAGTGAAAATTCTCGATCTTCAGAACGTAGCAGATTCGATGCCAGATGCGTTTACTGATATCGTGAAAGTGATGAGATCATATATACCAGCTGCAACCTGTAAGGTTGAAAGTCCTCGGTAAGGGGCACAACACCGACGAATCGAGTGCTGTCATCGCACATGGTGGATGTGTGATTTAGGCCATAGCTCCCTAGGAAGGGGTGAAAGATACATGGTTCGACTTAGCACTCACCTAAGGATGAGGTAGAGTAAGGCACAAATTTATATATTAGTCATCAATGAACTCGTTTCATGACATCATACTTGATTTTACTATGTCCATGAGTCATGACGAGGGGGACACCCCGAAGATTGATATGATTAATAAAATCAAGAAATCATGATGGATTGCGAGAGTTTGGACTGATCATCCACCCACTTTGATGATCTATCGTTGCTCAAAGCATAGAGCAAGACTATGTCGAACCTCGCTCTGTTGTATGATATCAACATTGAGTTGATTGGTCTTAAAGGATAAAGCATTCCGCACAGAACTATATTCTTTGACAAAGAGATAGGTAATTGGTAGGTAGTGCTAACCTCACCAAGTGTAAATACTGTAGAACATAAAATAAACCTTTGTCAGTAAGTATAATGAGAAGAATGAAGTCTTGAAGTACAAGGCTTGAAGGTTTTCATAAATGAGGTGGATTGACTGAGGAGACATACTCTCCCCTAAGCTACTTCATTACCTTAGTAATTTCCGAAGGACTGGAAATGCAGCTCATAAATGTGGTTATTGATATCTCTATGGGGATATTAATATAGAGATATATATGAAAATGCTCGATGGCATTTTATTACCCAAGTCAAGTGACTCTAGCCAATGGAGTGCATTTGCAGTACGGTTGAAACGCTCACTTTACAGATTAAAACAATCCGGGCGGATGTGGTGTACCCGCCTAAGTGACTACTTGATAGGAAGGGGATATAAGAACGATGAACTGTGTCCTTGCGTGTTTATCAACAAAACAAGTTCCGGATTATCGTGTAACTGTGTATGTCAACGATAAGAATATAATCGATACTCTTGACGAATTAAGAGAAACCACCAGCTATCTAAATCCAAATTGAGATGAAAGATCTGGGGAAAACTCGATCTTGTCTAGGCATTGAGCTAGAACATTGAGCTAGTGGAATCCTCATCCATCCGTCTACCTATGTCCAAAAAAAAAATCAGGCGTTTTAATATGTCCCGTTAGCACACCCATTATTGGTCGAAGTTTAGACTTGAAGAATGATCCATTTCGTCCGAAGGAATGTGATGAAGAGCTTTTGGGAGATGAAATTCCCTATCTAAAGTGCAATATGTGCATTATTATACTTGGCTCAGTGTACACGACCTAATATAGTTTTCTCAGTGAACTTGTTGGCTAAATATAGTTCTGAGCCCATGCAACGTCATTGGAATGGTATCAAGAACATCTTTGGATAGCTCAAAGGAACCATTGACTCGGGACTTTTCTTTCCCTATCAGGCTAACGAAACTGCCGATGAATGTATCACTAAAGTAAATGTGAATGCCGATTAAACTACGCCAACGAATGTTTTGGTAAGATTTGCTGATGTTGGGTAAATCTTGGACCTAGATAGAGATCACTCCCACATTGGTTACGTTTTTACCATTGGGAACACTGTGATATATTGGAGATCAACTAAGCAAACCCTGGTTGCTACCTCCTCGAATCACGCTAAGATTATCGCTCTACATGAGGCGGTACGTGAGTGTATATGATTGAGAACCATCATTATACATATTCGAGATAACAGTGGACTAAGTAATGTCACTGATGCGCCCAACAACAACGGGCCCTCCTCAACACTGAAGTTAAGCAAGTGAAGTCTGAGGAAAATGTGGCTGATTTATTAACTAAATCATTACACAATACCGTATTTGAAAAACACATGAGAAACATCGGAATGCGTAGGATTTTCGAACTCCCGAGATCGAAGTAAGGATCAGATGGGAGGGTGTGGTATAACGAATCTTACCCACCAATGTTGTACTCTTTTCTTTAACCAACATTAATTTTGTCCCAACGGGTTTTGTTATCTGGCAAAGTTTTAACGAGGCAACGTCACATGTACTGTTTTTCAGATTCCTTGATCGACGAACTAATCAGGGGGAGATGTAGACTTGAGGGTAAGTCTTACATCCACGTCGCAAGTTACACTATTTTCCTTAACCAAGGATTCTTTTTTCTATTGGGTTTTTATCACTTGGAAAGGTTTTTAACGAGGTAACTAGACGTTTAGCTCATTGATCGACGAACTGATCATGTTCTTGAGCACATTGAACGATGAAATGACAAATTGAGGTTTTGGCTTAACAAAATTAGCATAACATATATGTCTGGATGTTGTACTCTTTTTCTTACAATCAATGCATTTTTTCCAGGTGGTTTTTGCTTGACGAGGTTTTAACGAGACAACTTGACATGCGTTAAAGACTCGGCACAAGAGGGAGTGTTAAAATAAATACACATGTGTGCCTTAGTCTACAGGTTTATGGGCTTCTCCTAGTTAGTGTAGGACTAGGCCTGTCAGAATATTCCAGAATATGTAATTTCGATGTGCCTAGATTTGTAATTGTCACATTTAAATAAAGTTATTTGATATCATTTATTTCTCATTGATTATTATAATGTGTGCATGTTTTAATATATAATAATCGAATAATAGTTATTCACGAATAATAAGATTATTCAAATTTCCCTGGTACAATCACGTTGAGTAAAGACTCAAGTGATTAATATACTAATATGAGTTTGATTGATAATCATCAGATGATTATGCATATGGTACGGATCAATCTTGTGGGTATTGGTTGGAGAACTAATACTAGACAGACCCGCATTGAGATCAATGTATGGAAATATCATAAGTGAATCTCAATATAACAGTATGTCAATAAATCTTTGAACCTGATATTATCATAGAGTCTAACATGATAACTGCTATGCCTTGACGTAATCCAACGTCATCTGAAACATGGTGATCATAAAGGTTAGCGATCGGGATTAGTGGGAGTCATGTAGAGGGCAATGAATAATCAAGATGGGGATTTGTCCCTCTTTTTAGTGAGAGAGATATTTGCTGGGCCCCTCGATAAGTAGGACTGAAGGAAATGCATGAACATGCTCAAATGAAGAGTCATTTGATTCAATCAGTCTACTTAAGATCGAGAAAGCATTTGAACATAAATAAGTATGACACACTCCATGACTTAGTTCAAATATGATATCGCGTGACAAAGGGATTTGACACGTTAAAAGGTTTAATGGACTATTAACTTATATTATTTGGGTAATCATAATGTCTTGCTAGAGGCCGCTTATGATTTATTATTTAATAAAGTATTAAATAATTGCCAACATAATATAAGCTTTGGGTCGCACGTACGACAATTATAGACAAGCAGGAATAAATATCAACTGAGAATAATAAATATAATATTGGATATTATATTTATGAGGAGATTAAATAATAAGTAATATATAATATTGGATATTACATATATTGTATTATTTAACAAGTTGGGGGTAACTAAGCAAATACTAAAGTCTTGACTCTAGGGTTTATGTTGGCCATTAAGTATACAAAATACAGCTTGGAAAGTGTTTAAGCAACAAGCTGTATGATTTTCAAATAGGAGTGCATAGCGGAAGTCTTGAAGCAGTAAGTTGCTGTAAATACAGCAACTAGGTTTTCTCCTGTTTGTTTGGTGCTGTAATGCCCGGATAATTATTGTGTATTTTACCTGTATTTGAACTTGTAACGTTTGATTATGTGGTATAATTAATCGAAGTGTGGTTTCCCGTATTCGTATTCCTACATTTTTGGAGTTTCCTACACATTCATGCATGTATGGTTCTGCACGTCTTAACGTGTGCTAGGTGATAAGCATAACGTACGCTACGTTTGGAAGATAACGTATGTTATGTAATACCCGGTTGTAATTCATTCATTTTCATTCAGTAATTATCAGTCTGTAATCGTCACTCAGTGTAATTTCACTCGATTATAATCATTCATCAATCATATTCATTCACCGTGTTCACCGTTCGGAAAAACTTCTAGTTGTGTATCGTTATTGTTCATTGTTTCAACTTTCCTCATATGAGTTCGACTTTGCTAGATCACCATTAATTTTTGGTAACTCCAAAAATTCTAAATCTTTGCAATATTATAGAGCATCGAGTTAGCTTTCCAATGGTTCAAACGGTGAGTCAATCGGAGTCCGGACGAGAGAGTTATGGTCGTTTTAGCTCACCCGCTCATTCTTTTCAGTTATTGGCCGATCACTGCCTTCCGAACTCGGCCGTGTCGTCCGACACGGCCCGTGCCATACTCGTCCGGAAATGCCGAAGACTCGCCAGACCCGACCGTGTCGCCTGCACGGCCGAGTCGAACCCTTCCGGATAAGCGTAACCGATCGCTTGCAGGCCCGACTGTTCGGGACACGGCCGAGCCAATGCCGAGCGCCGCGGACAGTTCACTATCGCAGACGCCCCTGCGCGCGACTGCGTGTCAAGCGGGACACGGTCGAGTCCTCGCCGCCATTCGCGCCGCGATCGTGTCAGCGGACACGGTCGAGTCTGTCACCGAGTCAACCCTATAAATTCGTTTTTTCAAAGATTTCACCATTTCTCCCTTTTCTTCACCTTCAACCGAGAGAGAAAGCTTGAGGGAGAGTTTTCTTCATCAATTATCATTTGAGTGTTTGATTTTCTTCATCTCCTTTCGATCGTGAAGCCCGGATAATCAATCTAACGCGTGTTCTTCGGATTAAAGTACTTGGATCTTCAAGAGGTAATTCCTTCAACACTTTGGACTTCGATTTTGTGTTGAGATATGATGTTTTGGACGTTATAATCATGTTATATGAAGGGATATTTATATGATTATGAGTTTGTATAAGGATTCATTGGATTATTGAGGGATTATTCAAGAACACCTTGAATATCGAGTTGGAATTGGGGATTTTCGACTAATTGTTGTTATAATCACATTTTTGGATATTCATAACGGATTATTGATCGTATTGGAGATGTTTTGTTGGTTTGAAACACTTCTTGGGGATTTTGATATTGGTATATCGAGGTTTGATTGTAAACAATCGGAGTTTGGATACAACGTGTTTGATTTAATGCCTCTATGGACTTGGTTTAGTCGTATCGACGTTTTGAGTTCGTTATATTCGTGTTTGATTCGTATATTGAACGGATTGTTGGTAATTGTATTATTTAAGGTTGTTCGAGCGACCGATATCTCAATTAGGACGTTGTTCGTGGAAGGATAATTGTCGCCGGTGTTGAGTAAGTTAATTCTTACTCGGTTAAAAGGATATTCATCCCTTTTGTTGTTGTTCATTCATAATCATAACTCATTCATCATTATATTAACCGTATCAAAACTTGTTGTTATCAATTAATCATTTCAGTCATAAGGAACGACGGTTCCAATCTTTTCATTGAGCTGTCATTTATTTCATTACCATTCCATCTCGGTGAGTCATTATTCATTTTCGATGTCACTTTTGTTATATCGTGGCATTTCGGGTCATACTGGCGTGCCGGTTGGTATGTGTTGGATTTTCATGTCGGGCACATTATAGTCGTGTGTTGGTTGGTGGCCTCACATTGGACTGTGCACACGAGTCATATTGTCTCGTGAGACTGATTAGGTACAAGACCACACGTGTATTCGATCGATACTCGTTGGTGGCTTGTGCACGGATACATTTCCATCCCGGGCGTAGTGTGGCGCCATTTCCTTTGAGCCGCATCATAGTTGATTCATATAGCATGTTTGATTGCGTATGTTTCGGCAGATATTTCATAACTTCGTATATAATCATGATTGTGTATTTTCAACTCTTGAGGATTGTTGTTCTGTTTAATCGACCCCGTTTGGGGATTTTGTTTTTCGTGTCTTGGCAAGGCAAAAGTACGGAGAACACGCCGACGCCGAGGAGTCCCAGTGATACTAGTAGGGGCCCCCGATCTTTCAGTTATTCATGTTATTGTCCTTTATTTTCCGCTGCAGACTTTCATTTGAATACTCCGTTTCATTCAGTGTTGTGTATTTTATCTTCATATAAAATACACTAGTATTCGGTATTGTCCTGGTGTGTTGTAACTAAACTCCTCATCGGAGTAATTATGGTTGTAATGTAGTTCGGTACTACATTTATCTTGTGTAATTCATTCATTTTCATTTGCCTGGTGGGTCCCAGTTGGGGATCTACTGCACTGTAATATCCGCCTAGTTTGGGGTGTTACATGTTATGGTTGAAGCTTAACGTACGTAAGCTTCAGTCCATTAGAGATCAGATAATGGTCGGCGTGTGGGGGCCAGTGAGGATTCGTTGATACGCTCCGAGTGAACCTGGATGGCTTTCCAGCTAAGCAAGTCAACGTGGCTTAACGTACGTTAGGGTGGATTGTTAACGTACGCTAAGTGCATGGTATTACGTACGTAAACTACTGTGATAACGTACGTAAACGAAGCCAGAATCGAGGCAGTGAGCTTTGGCCAGACATTAACGTACGCTAAGGCTTGGGCATAGCGTACGCTAAGGCTCTTACGTACATAATACAGTGTAGCTAACATACGTAATGGTTAGAATTCTATTTATAGACCTCAACCTCCATTTCATTTCCTCCTCACTCCTTGGCCGATTTTTGCAATCTTAGAACTCTCCAGCACCATATAACCCTCATATCATCATCCTAGCTCGATTTTGAAGATCATAGACCCTTGTGGATTGGTGTTCAAGCTTCCGGTGTTGAGTTTCATCAAGTCTTTCATTGTTCTTCACCATATTGAGGTATGTGATCCTTCACCAATTTGATTACGTGTTCTTAGTGATGTTTTAAACCTGATTTTGAAGATTAGCAAGTCAGTCATTATCTTGAGGGGCCGAACACCATGTTTTTAGAAGAATGATTCCGATTATGATTCGATTTTCCTTCGTTGTTAAGATTAGTAAGTGAACCTTGTTGAGATTAGACTCTAGAATGTAGTGTCCTGAGATTCTGAGCATGATTTTATGAGTTTACTGAGGATATCAAGTCCTTACATTCGTATTGATCGAACAAAGCATGTAGGGAACTTAATAGATTGAAGTTAGAGTTATTCCTTGATGAAGAAGATGATAATCATGTTGAACCCAATCAATGAGTTTTAGAGTATTCGTTGAGATGTTTCAGAAACCTTGTTGCATTGGATTAATGATAAGATCCTTGTAAGACAAACTATCATGAGAAATATTTGTAGAATCCGACTGATAAATGTACTTAATCTTGAATAGAATACTATGAGATTATCGTTCGAATGAGTAGTGTAGTGTTGATTCAACCGAAACGGTTTGGGGCAGATTAGTTCGCTTGTCATGATAGGGTATAGCATGCCTTTTGATGATTCGTTTGATGATTAGAACGATTATCCGGAACCGTTAGTTATACCATTATTATTGTTCGATGAAGGTCTGGACTTTGGAGAATCAATCGAGTGAGAGTTCTTCGAGCGGGTTGAAGCCTATTCGTAGTAGCAATCCTTATCGCCATTTTTGAGGCAAGTATCGTTAGAATATTGGTTTAATATTGATGATTTTGATCATGCATAATGATGTTGTTGAACATGAGATCATTCCCGTTGAATTGTCATGATATTCGTTATTGATTGTATGTTCATGTTGATGGACATATAGATTTTGTATATGTGTATGCATAGTTGTGTTGCATATGTTGTGTTGATCCAAAAGGGATTGTGTGATATATGCTGAGGGCGCTGGATCAGATGTCCACCTCATATTGATCCGACGGGATCATCTTGGGATCTATGCTGAGGGCGCTGGATCATTGGATAGGGTTTTCCACCTCGTGTTAGTCCGACGGGATCATCTTGGAATCTATGCTAAGGGCGCTAGATCATTGGATTACCCATGTTGTATTGATGGAATCATGTGGATTCGCATCGTTGGATTCCGGTTGCGGAAGTCCGTGTTATGTATTTTGCCAAGCATCGTTGTTGCATATCTAATTTTTTATATTATGATACATGTACTAGCATCGTTTTGCTAACCCCTTCGGGGGTGGATATTTGTTTTGATGTTCAGGTAGCCGGGGATCTGGGAAGCAACCACAGTACCGACATGATGAAGAAGGGGCTCAGTAATGTTATTCGTCGTGTTGTTTTATTATTCTGGTTGATTTACAGTACGCGAGTACGTGTGTCCTGTTGATGATTTGAGATGTTTGTAATAATTTGATTCATTTGAGTTGTTTGAACCAGTTGCCGAACTACTGAATTTTTATGGTATTTTTGTATTATTTCGCAGTTTTTTAATTTAGCCTTGTAAAGTCTTATATAAAGGGTTTACGGCGCTGTAATTATTCCAAATATCTTGGAGTGTTACAGGTGCGTACAGGGTATGCAGTGTATACTTGTAAAATAATCACAGTAATGAAAACAGTAAGTTGCAGAAGGTAAATGACACGGTTTTTAAAGTGGTTCGAGGTAAACTCCTCTACGTCCACTGGTCCTCCACACAGGAGTGAAAATATTTATTATAAACACTACGTACACAACTACGTGTCTATAATCAAACCTATCCTTGTATCGTTCACACAGATTGATACAAAGACCGTCGCTTTCAACCGTTCACACAGATTGGTCAAAGCTTTCACTTGACTAGCTTCGTCATACACAGTTCCGAAGCTTCATCTCTTCAATGCAAATCCGTCACACACAGTTCAGGAAACGCAAGGCTTTCTCAGTCCACACAGGGCTGATGGTTTTCTTCAATGTAAGAACAATGGTTGAACAACAACTTGACTTTCTTGAGCTTTGAGCTGATGATGTGTTGTTCAAGGATGAGCACTTATGTAATTCTTCTCTCAGGATTGGCAGTATGCGTGAAGAAATATGTTTGCTCTTGATATACTTTTCTTGAGACGTCCACGATTGTATCTTAGTATATCTCAGTTTTCTCAGTTCTCAGATCTTAAATATTCGTATAAGTTCATGTATTTTTGAGTATGTCTGATATTCAAACTTCGGGGTATATATAGCCTTTGGAATAGATTCGTTGGGAATAGATCCATTGAGAATAGATCCTTTGAGCAAAAAGTCCGTTCAACGGGATGATTGACTTGTATAGAACAAGATCCGGATTTTGCTCCTTGTCTGAAGATCTCTATCGACTTAGTATTTAAATACTTTATCCAGTCAGTATTTAAATACTTGTTTTCAAACGTAGGTTTTACTTTAGCGTATAAAGCAGATTTCGTTCCAACGGTCTTCAATCCTGTTGGATAAGTGGTGAAGATCTCAACACTTTACAGCTTGTATGCTGTATCCAACATGATGAGTTTATAATGCTGTAGCTGTAGACTGTAGGCTATTTTAGGGTTGCTGTATGGAAAGATGCTGTATGAATATTTCAGGACAGCTTCCATACTTGGTATCATACCGACGGATGACCTACTTGCTGTATGATGACACTTTATCAAAACTCACATCTGGCTGTATGTTTGTCTTCGGGACAGCAACTTGCTGTATGTTGGCACTTGACATCTTGCTGTATGTTGGCTGTTTATCAAAACAACGAACAGTGTTAATTATCCCAACAATTTCCCCCTTTTTGATAATTGCCAAATCTTCTTGATGATGTCAAAACCTTTGAAACATCTTAGTTTCGAGAGGCTTTCTTCTTGATCTTCTGTCGAATGTTCTAGCCTTCAGCAAATTAAAGAAATGTGAACTGCTCGCACGCAAGTTCTAAAAAGGTAGTATCTAACAGCAAAGAGTTTTTACAACTTAAACTTATGATTGGCGCGCAGGCACAATCTTACAGTGTAACTTAACCTATGAACTGTTCGCAGACAAGTTCTTACAACTTATATACTTAACAAGTTTTCGTACTTGTTTGATTTCAGCACATGGATTAATTTTCGTAATCACATAGTAACACAGTAGATTACGAGTTGTAATCTTTCGCAACAAAAATAGATTTTATTGATGAAGAGCAAAGATTACAAGGTTGGGTAAAAATAAAGATACAGGGTTTTTGCTGTTTCTAAAATAAGTTACAGGAATGGTTCTCCAAGCTAACTCATGTAGCTAGAATGTCTCCAAGGCCTTCTTGGATCATTCTCGGTTCCCTTCCACCAGTTTTGTAGGGCATCCTTGTTTCGATTCAAGTATATGGCTTGTCCTTCATATGATTTGTCGAACATAAGGATCCAATCTTCAGGGTGGGTAACCGGATCGCCTTTCCTGTGCTTAGATTTCATCTGGAGCTATAGGGGGGGCTTTTCTTCGTCCAGCCTCTTTGAAAATTCCTCGGCAGCTTCCTTTAGCGTTTTACAATTATTGAATATGGGAGATTCCATGATAAGAACTACAAAGTATCTTAACAGTTCGTTTTTCCTCCAATCCTTTATCTCATCGGCTGTTGGCTGTCGGTTGGCTAGGAGATTTATTACTCGCGACTTCTGCACAAGGTTTTTCCAAGGTTGGATCGTGGAATTCAGGGCGAGCACCCTGTATCCTAACAGAATGAGTAGGAGCTGACAGTCGAGTAATTGCTGCAGTAACGCTGTCTTCTAATGCAGCATCAAACTCCTTTTCTTTCTCTAGTCTCCATTATCTAGCAGCTTCCCGTGACTCTTCCCCCTTTTGGCCTCATCAAGGTAAGAGACTTTTTCATCTAAGCGCTCCAGGATTTTCATGGCGTTATCCTGTTTTGTCTCCATACTTGAAATTTTTTCTACCAAGGATCGAGGCACCAGTGACATATCATCTATCTTTTTATCATGTACTCTAAGCTGGGGGCCTGTTTCCTTTAGGGCAGATACAGTTTTGGCTTTATAGACGCGGATCTTGGCCTGTTCTTCTAAGAGAATCTGCTCATGGCGCTGTTAGAGTTGGCTGAGAGCTTGCTTTAAGATGCTGGGCAAAATGCAGAAGGCTTCTTCCACTTTAGATATTTCTCGCTTGACACTAGTCATTTCGTCAATAGCAGTCTCGTGTAGCCAGTTAATCTCTTTCTCAATAGTGTGCAGGGCATTTTCGGCGGCCAAGAGCATGAAGTTGCTTGTTCCTTTCTACTGTTCTGGGGGGAGTCGGGCTTTGCTAGATCTTCATCTCCATTAATCTGTCTGACAACCACATGAGAGCATGGCCATTGTGGTCTATCCTCAGGTAGAAAACCATCGTCGGATTCCACTATAGGATATGATGCGGGGGCATCAGATGCAGGCTCGGCAACAGGGGGGACTGATTCCTCCTGTTACGGATTTGATTCTGTAGATATAGGTACATAAGGGACTGAATCCTCCTATTGTCTCTCAGCTTCCACCTACTCCGGCAGAGGGACTGATTCCTCGTGTAGAATGGCCCGGGCTTGGTCGTCAGGTTAGGCGGCGATAGGCTCGGGTGCCTGTTGTGAAACTTTTGGTTCTTCCGCGACAGGAGGGACTGATTCCTCGCTGTCTTGAACAGTTCCGTATTATCGAGGAGGGGATTGTTGGCTCGAGGTCCCTTCACCTTGTTGTTGTTGCATTCGGGAGAACTCCTGTTCCCTGGTTTCTTCACGGCTCATTCTCAGACTAGTCTGGAAGGCGTCGTCGTCGTCTAAGTCATAGTCTAATTTGGGACTAATAGGAACAGTGTCTTCGGATACAGAATTTCCTTTCTTTCGAGCATCAGCTTTGTCCATGAAATAGCTCGAAATGAGCTCTTTGCAGCAGATGTTGTCCCATTGGAATAGGACTTCAGTTGGAGAATCTGTTACTTTCATAACAAACAACTCTTCCTCTCTCCACTCGCTCCAGTTATACAAAGTGTCGTAAGGAGCGACCCTGTATGATTTCCATTGAACAAAATATTCGTAAGCCTGTTCAATTTGAACTGAAAGCAAGGTTTTGTTAATTATGGTGTCGGGAGAGGGGCTACGTACAGTACATGGGTCTACTGTAGGCAAGGGTTCCGCTACAGGTGTGGGAGCATTTATCGAAGAGGGATCCCGTACAGAGGTTGGTACCCTATTGGGAAATGGATCCCTTATGGGTGTGGGTTCCCGTGCAGGAGATATGGTTATTGGCTCTGAAGGGGCAGCCGACTCACCAGAGTCTTCAACGTTGGCAGATGGCTGTATATCCATCATTGCCGCCAATGGCTCGGGATCTACTGTTTGCACAGTAGCAGCTATCTCTTTCACAGGGGTTGCGCCCTGGGGGGTTCGATACATTGGGTTGGGCCGTCGAAGGGGCATCCTCATAGATCACTGTAATCTCTGCAACCTTGACTTTGTGAAGCCTCCTTAGCTTCATTTTCGGCTTCTCATCAGCAAGGAGAGTTTTGCTGTGAGATCTCTTCCTTCCGGACTTCGAAGTAACATCCCTTGGGTCGGCAGAAAGTGGCATATACCGGACAAAGGGTCTTTCCCCGATTAGTCTGTCTTTGTTGAACACAGAGGGCCTGCTCCCTCCAATGTATTTCCACTGATTTATCTTCTTGGCTCCTTTGGCTTGCGGCACACCGCATTTGGTCAGAATGTGATTGAGAATCAGACCAAAGGATTTCTTCTGTGAAGCAGGCTTAGAAGCCTCTTCTTGCAGTCTTTTCAGGACAATTTGGCACCAATTGACCTTTTCACCGTACATGATGGCGACCATCATCCTGAGTCTCAGATTGGTGCACATCTCCAAATCTCCAATCCTGTTTTCCACAACGCGACAACAGAAATCATGTAAATAAATAAAAGGTAGACATAAATTTTTCTTCTGGAAAGATGCATGAACAGTCAGGTTCGATGCAGAGCCATTGAACAATCCCCACTAAGTAGTGAGGATTTCTTGAGACCCAAAAGTCTCAAGTTCTTCCATAGAAAGCCCGTCAGAAGGGAGTCTATACAAAGTCTGCAGAAGATCTTGGTCAATGCGGATCTCCACTCCGCGGACAGTGGCGGTGATGTCAGCAACGTTTCCTCCTTGTGCAAGAGAGAAGAAACGGGCACGCATTTCTCGTCGTAGCACTCAGCAGTGTGGCTACCAAGGCGATAGAGGCCTTGTTGACGAATCCTTGAAACAATCATCTCCATGGAGTCAACATCGTCGTTCTCAGCGTGAACACATTCGATGACAATAGATCTGGTGAAAATTCGCCCGTAAATGATGGCGGCACTCTTCTTGAGAGATGGAGATGAGGTCTGTGATGATGCCATTGAAGATCGGAAGAGAAATTAAGTGATATGCAGAGAAAGTGCAGAAAAATGCAGTGACAAATGTAGGCTGTTTGCTCAAAGACTCATTCAATTTGCAGAAAGCGTAAAGAGTCAAAAGAGGCAAGAACAGTCCTTTTATAGTGGGCGTAGGGAAGATTTAGGGTTTCCAGACAGTGAACGGTCAGATTTAAGGGATGGGAACCGTCGTTTTTAAATGAACGAACATGATGGACTGAGCATAACGGGTACATCTTATCCATCCGATTTTGAAATGATAATGGGTCCCACATCTGACGTTTCAACTTCCCTTATTGCCCGAAATGGCGGTTTGAAATTATTAAATAATTTGAAAAATCACGGCGTTTGAGATAAAATAGTCCAGATATCGTGTAAAGCATTTAATGCAAAAGACGTTTGATTTAAAACAGGGCACGTGGACTCAAATCTATTTTAAAATGAGTAAATATTAGAATAACATTAATTGAACTCCATGGTATGTGCTGTATCCGCGAAAATACAGCGTTTCTCTTTAAAAGGTACATACGGGATTCAATTGTTACAGCAATTTTTGGATTAATACTGTATTCATGGGTCGTACTATATTCCCCCTTAATTATTGCACATGTCAGTTGTAGGATGAATTTGTCCTTTTATTCCTACAGTGCTATCGGATTGTCTGAGTGTACAGATAATTAATGGTAGATACTGTATTCGTGGGTCTTACAGCATTCCCCCTCAATTGTTGAGTAAAAGCATTAAAAACTTACAGGGAGTCAGGCTGTAGAAATCCCAATTCTTGTCGAAGCATACAGAATCTTGATGTGCTGAGAGGTTTGGTAAAGATGTCAGCTAACTGGATATCTGTATGGACTTTTTCGAGCTGAACATCCTTGTTCTCAACGTGATTCCGAATGAAGTGATGCTTCATATGAATGTGCTTAGTACGCGAGTGCAATACAGGATTGTGCGTTATTGCAATTGCACTCGTGTATCGCACATGATCGGTGTTTTCTTGACAGTGATTCCATAATCTGATAGTTGTTTTTGCATCTAGAGGATCTGCATACAGCAACTACCAGCAGCATAGTATTCTGATTCAGCTGTGGAAAGCGAGTTTGCCAATTGATTCTTAATGAACCACGACAGAAGTTTAGGTCCAAGAAAGTGACAAGTACCACTTGTACTCTTTCTATATAGCTTGCAACCTCCGAGATCCGAGTCGCTGTAGCCAACCAAATTGAATCCGCCTTCTTTAGGATACCATAACCCTACATCGACTGTTCCTTTGACGTACTTCAGGATTCGTTTGGCTGTTGTGAAGTGTGATTTTTTAGGTACTACTTGATATCGAGCACACACTCCTACAACAAACTGGATATCGGTCCTGCTAGCTATTAGGTACAGGAGAGATCCAATAAGCTTGCTGTAGAGTGATTGATCAACCGGCTTTCTAGCTTCATCAGCACTAATTTGCATGGAAGTGCTCATGGGGTTTGACGATGATTTGGAGTTGTTCATCCCAAATTTGTTGAGAAGCTCCTTGCTGTACTTTTCCTGGTTGATGAAGATTCCTGTAAGAAACTGCTTGACCTGTAATCCTAGGAAATAACTAAGTTCTCCCATCATACTCATTTCAAATTTACTTTGCATGAGATGAGAGAATCTTTGACATAGAGCAAGGTTAGTTGAACTAAATATAATATCATCTACGTATATTTGAACCATCAGGAGGTCATCACATTCCTGTATTTTAAATGGGGTCTTGTACACAACACCTTTCTCGAATCCATTATTGGTTAAGTATAGGGACATGGTTTCATACCATGCTTTAGGTACTTGCTTAAGTCTATACAGTGCTTTCCGTAGCCTGTATACAAGGTCTTCGCCTTCTGTGTTGACAAACCCTGGTGGTTGTTCAACATAGACTGATTCGGCAAGGTCTCCATTCAGGAATGCGCTCTTGACATCCATTTGATATACAATAAAGTTCTTATGGGTGGCAAAGGCTAGAAATATCCTAATGGCTTCTAGTCTGGCAACAGGGCCAAATGTTTCATCGTAGTTAATGCCTTCTCCCTGTCTGTAGCCTTGTGCGATTAGATGAGATTTGTTTCTGATAACAAGTCCATTTGAATCCTTCTTGTTTCAAAATACCTATTTTGTTCCAATTACAGCTTGATGATCAGGTCTGGGTACTAGATACCATACACTGTTCCTTTCGAAACCATTAAGCTCTTCTTCCATAGATGTAATCCAGTGAGAATTGTCTAGAGCTTCTTTAGTAGAAACAGGTTCGAATTGAGCTAAGAATACATCGATAGTGCACATATTAAGTCTTGTAATTTCAGCTTGAGACTTCCATACAAGGAATAAAGTTATCTCAGGTTCGGGTTCTTCTTGCGCATATAGTACATTTCCTTGTGTATTCTATATTCTCATACGGGTAGATACTCCAGCATCAATATTTCCTATGATCAACTCCTGTGGGTGATCTCTCAACCATGTTCTGTCGGGTTCTAATTCGGCATCCCGTACTGTATCTAGAGTTGCTTTAGTTCCAGCTTCAGGTTGTACAGCATCAGCTTTATTTACTTATGTTCTTACAGCTGCGGGGTTGATTTCTAAGTCAACGACAGGTTGTCTAGGAGTACAGCATTTCCCCTCAATTGTTGAGTAAAAGCATTAAAAACTTACAGGGAGTCAGGCTGTAGCAATCCCAATTCTTGTCGAAGCATACAGAATCTTGCTGTGCTGAGAGGTTTAGTAAAGATGTCGGCTAACTGGATATCTGTATGGACTTTTTCGAGCCGAATATCCTTGTTCTCAACATGATTCCTAATGAAGTGATGCTTCATGTGAATGTGCTTAGTGCGCGAGTGCAATACAGGATTGTGCGTTATTACTATTGCACTCATGTTATCGCACATAATCGGTGTTTCCTTGACAGTGATTCGATAATCTGACAGCTGTTGTTGCATCCAAAGGATCTGCATACAGCAACTACCAGCAGCATAGTATTCTGATTGTGCTGTGGAAAGCGAGTTTGCCAATTGCTTCTTACTGAACCAAGATACAAGTCTAGGTCCAAGAAAGTGACAAGTACCACTTGTACTCTTCCTATCTAGATTGCAGCCTCCAAGATCCGAGTCGCTGTAGCCAACCAAATCGAATCCGCCTTCCGTAGGATACCACAGTCCTACATCAATTGTTCCTTTGACGTACTTCAGGTTTCGTTTGGCTGTTGTGAAGTGTGATTCTTTAGGTGCTACTTGATATCGAGCACACACTCCTACATCAAACTGTATATCGAGCATGCTAGCTGTTAGGTACAGGAGTGAGCCAATTAGCTTCATGTTGAGTGATTGATCAATCGGCTTTCCAGCTTCATCAGCACTAATTTTCATGGAAGTGCTCATGGGGGTTGACGATGATTTGGAGTTATTCATCCCAAATTTGTTGAGAAGCTCCTTGCTGTACTTTTCCTGGTTGATGAAGATTCCTGTAGGCAACTGCTTTACCTGCAATCCTAGGAAATAACTAAGTTCTCCCATCATACTCATTTCAAATTTACTTTGCATGAGATGAGAGAACCTTTGACATAGAGCAAGGTTAGTTGAACTAAATATAATATCATCTACGTATATCTGAACCATCAGGAGGTCATCACCTTCCTGTATTTTAAATAGGGTCTTGTCCACAGCACCTTTCTCGAATCCATTATTGGTTAGGTACAGGGACAGGGTTTCATACCACGCTCTAGGTGCTTGCCTAAGTCCATACAGTGCTTTCCGTAGCCTGTATACAAGGTCTCCGCCTTCTGTGTTGACAAACCCTGGTGGTTGTTCAACGTAGACTTCTTCGACAAGGTCTCCATTCAGGAATGCGCTCTTGACGTCCATTTGATATACAATAAAGCTCTTATAGGCGGCAAAGGCTAAGAATATCTTAATGGCTTCTAGTCTGGCAACAAGGGCAAAAGTTTCATCGTTGTAATACCCGGTTGTAATTCAGTAATTATCATTCAGTAATTATCATTCAGTAATTATCATTCAGTATTTATCATTCAGTAATTTCACTCATTAATGATCATTTGTCACTCATATTCAATCATGGTATTCACCGTTCAGAGTAATTGTATCATGTATCAATCGTCGTTCATCACTAATCTAATTGGAGTTCTGTGCCGTGTTTATCATCATTGTCATTTTCATTGTGGGCTGTGCGTGAGGAGTAGCGCACGCTACGTGCTCTTTCTAGCGCGCGCTAATTGAGTACAGGTAGCGCACGCTACCACTCAGCATTAGCGCACGCTAATGTTAGCTGCCGCATCCGTAAGGTACCGGACCGCGGCAGTGAGTTATAAGTAGCGCACGCTACGAGTGGTAAGTAGCGCGCGCTAGTGGGTTGTAGTAGCGCACGCTAATAATTGCTGTAGCGCGCGCTAAGGACGGATCAGGTTGAGTCCAGTGGCTACTGGACTGCACTGGATTAATTGATAGCGCACGCTATGAGTGATTTTTAGCATACGCAAATGGTGTAGTAGCGCACGCTACTTTTTGGTTGTAGCGCCGAGATCGGATCAGAGGACAGAAGGTTCTGGACTTCAGTACTGGGCAATAGATATTTAGCTAGCGCACGCTAACAATTGGAGTTAACGCACGCTATTGGGATAGAGTTAGCGCACGCTACCAGGTCGTAGCGTACGCTAACGGGTCATCCAGAGTTCACTGGAATGTTCATACAACTCGTTAGCGCACGCTAAGTAGCAGGTCATAGCGTGCGCTAATCTGGAGCAGTACAAATTGGACAGTTAACCTGAGTTTCGTCATTTTCTCACTTCTCTTCGTTTTTGAGTGACTTCGGGCGACTTCGGGCGATTTGGAGTGTTCTCTTCGAGCTGCTATCATCTATCATCACCTTCAAGCCTTTAAGTTGGATTAATCATCACTTCATCACTCCTTAACATCAAATCTAAGGTATTAATCTCTTGGATCTAGAATTTCGGATTTTTGGGTTTTCCTTCCGATTTCTTCGTGTAAGATTGGATTATCATTGGAATATGTTAGATATGGATTATCTACCTTGGATAAATATATTCCTACGGATTAAATGGCTATTTTCGGAATTATTTCAAGAACCCTTGGGGTTGACTTCGGTTAATTGGGGATTTTCCGATTGATGTTGTTGTAATCTTGAATTGTGGATTCCTATTGGATTATTGATATTATTGAAGTGTTTTGATAGTTCGAAATACTCATTTTGGTGTTGGGTTCGATATATTCGGGATTGGATATTTTCGAAGTTGTGTGGTTGGTTACGTATTCGTTAGAATGCCCCTATGAGTTTGATTATCATTGTATCGACCTTTGGGTTAGTCGTGTTTTGTTGCTTGATACGTGTATTGAACGGTTGTTGGTAATTATTGTTATTCAAGGTTGTTCGAGTGACCGGTATCTCGATTAGGACGTTGTTCGTGGAAGGACATTGTCATCGGTAATATGTAAGTAAATTCTTACTCGGTTAAAAGGATATTCATTCCTTTTTGTTGTTGATCATTCATAATCACAACTCATTCATCATTGTATTAATCATATTGAGACTTGTAATTGTCGAATAGTCACTTCATTAACGAGGAACGGCGGTTCCAATCATTTCATTGAAACTATCAATCACTTCATTATTACTTTCATATCGGTGAGTCATTCTTGACTTTGTCAGATTATTATTATTCATTGATATTCATTATGGTCATTCTCGTTCATATGACCTTCTGGGTTCATATTGCGTGGCCGGGTGCGGATGTGTGGAATTTTTAGTCGGGCACGTGATGGCCATGTATCGGGAGTGATACATCGGGTATGCACACCAGAAAGCTTAACTCCGTGAGACTAATTAGGTACAAGGACGGGTGTGTCCGGACATTCGTCTTGTACACTTGCACAGAACACTACGGGCATACTATGATACTCCTCTTCAGCGTAATTCATAACTACGGATAATTCATAACTTCAGATATATCATGATTGTGTATTTTCAACCCTTGAGGATTGTTGTTCTGTGTAACTGACCCCGTTGGGGAATTTTGTTTTCAGGTCACGGCAAGGCAAAGGCACGGGAAGAGCATGTTGACGGCGAGGAGTCCCAGTGATACTAGTAGGGGGCCCCAGTCATTCCGTTTATTTCAGTCTTGCTTATTTCTCTACAGTTGTATTTCCGCTGCAAATTCCGTTTGAGATGTTTGATTGTTCAGGGTGGTGTATTTTATCTCCATATAAAATATACTAGTATTCGGTTTTGTCCTGGTGTGTTGTACTTAAACTCCTCATCGGAGTACTTGGTAATATAATATGGTTCGGTACTACAATTATATTATTTAATTCATCATTTTCATTTGCCTGGTGGGTCCCAGTCGGGGATTCACGGCACTGTAATATCCGCTTAGTTTGGGGTGTTACAATCGTGGTCTATGCCTTCTTCCTGTCTGTAGCTTTGTGCAACTAGACTTGATTTGTTTCTGATAACAAGTCCATTCGAATCCTTCTTGTTTCTAAATACCCATTTTGTTCCAATTACGGCTTGATGCACAGGTCTGGGTACTAGATACCATACATTGTTTCTTTCGAAACCATTAAGCTCTTCTTCCATAGATGTAATCCAGTGGGAATTTTCTAGAGCTTCTTTGGTAGAAATAGGTTTGGATTGGGCTAAGAATACAGCAATAGTGCACATGTTAAGTCTTCCTAGTTTAGATTGAGACTTCCATACAGGAAATGGAGATATCTCAGATTCAGGTTCTTCTTTCGCACATAGTATATTTCCTTGTGTACTCGGTATTCTCCTACGGATTGAAACTCCAGCATCAATTTTTCCAATGATCAACTCATGTGGGTGATCTTTTAACCATCTTTTGTCGGGTTCTAACTCGGCGTCCCGTACTGTATCGTGGGATGCTGTAGTTTCAGCTTCAGCTTGTACAGCATCAACTTCATCTACTTCTGTTCTTACAGCTGTGGGGTTGATTTCTAAGTCAACGATAGGATCTATAGGAGTTGTAGGATCATCAATGGTGAGTTGTTGGATGCTCTGAGTAATATCTTCTACTCCTGTAGGATCATGGTGAGGTTCATCGAACACTACATGTACTGATTCCTCAATTGTCAGCTTCTGTTTATTAAAGATCCTGTAAGCTTTGCTGACAGAAGAATATCATACAAATATCCCTTAATCCGACTTCTCATCGAAGATTCTAAGTTGATCTTTCCCATTATTCAAAATATAACACCTGCATCCAAATATGTGAAAGTACGAAACTAATGGAGTTTTGTTGTTCCATACCTCGTATGCTGTTTTGTTGTGGTGTTTGTTGATGATACAGCGGTTTTGTGTGTAGCATGCTGTATTGGTGGCTTCACCCCAGAAACGCTGTGGCAACTTGCTTGCAGCAATCATGGTCCTTGTTGTTTCTTTGAGCGTCCTGTTCTTTCGCTCGGCAACACCATTTTGTTGAGGCATTCGGGCAGCTAAGTATTCGTGCTGTATCCCATTTTCCGAACAGTATTGCTCTATAAAACGGTTAGTAAATTCAGTACCTCTGTCGGAACGGATGGACACGATACTCAACCCTTTCTCATTTTGAAGCTTTCTCATGTGCTCGGACAACTTTGATGTGGTTTCCTTCTTCTTGCTCAGGAAGATTGTCCAAGCATACCTGGAAAAATCATCAACAAGAACGAGATAATATTTCTTACCTCCCAAATTTACCGGGTCTACCGGACCGTAGAGATCCATGTGTAGCATTTCTAGAACTCTGTGAGTGGAAAGGTAGGATTTGCTCTTCAGGGTGGTCTTGATTTGCTTGCCTTTCTGACAGAGTCCACAGACGCTGTCTTTTTGGAATGACACATTGGGCAAACCTATGACCATTTCTTATCGAGAGAGCTTGTTGATCGTCATTAAATTGACGTGAGACATCCTCTTGTGCCATAGCCAGCTAAGATCTGCAGTGCCTTTGGCAACAAAACAAGGAATTGTGGAGCTCATAGGCATCCAGTCAGCAATATACATGTTACCTGATTTGCTTCCTGTGAGCACAACTTCTTTGGCTAGGATGTTCTTGACTCTACAGTGATATATATATATAGAATTTCACCGAGAACTATTTGTCACAGAACTGGCTAATACTAAGTAGATTATTTTGTAATCCTTGAACATAAGCTACATCAGAGATTTTGAATTTTCCAATAATCAGGGTTCCCTTCCCTCTTGTTCGACCTTTGGATTTATCACCGAAGCGCACTTTCGGACCACGACCTTCTACAAAATCTAACAGCTTGCTTTTATCTCCTATCATATGTCATGAACATCCGCTGTCGAAGTACCAGATGTCCTTCTCTAAGATGTCCTGTAAGCAAAAAAATTAAGTAGATTTAGGTCCCCTCTGAATGTTGGGTCCATGGGTGTTAGTGCTTTTAGGCACCCAAATTTTCCTGATAGCAATGGGTTTGCTAGGTCCATTCTTGCGGTGTCTACGTGGGGCAGGCACGTAGTCGCTGTAACCTTAATAATTATTATGCATGAAAAAATCAGGGTTATTATTATTAATCCCGTACAAATGCCATCTTGGAGGTGGAGCCATTTTCTTCGGCCTTACAGCTTGCCTTCTGGGTCTCCAGTTGGATTCCCAAAGCTGTTGCTCATACTGTCAGGCGACCTGCTTTCGCGATGGATAATGAGGCTCCTGTATCCAATATCTAGGTGCGCTGTACTGTTGGAAGTACTGATGTGCGGGCCTTTAAAATTTGGGTACAGCCTTCTTTATGAACGGTTGCTGGCGCTTTTGATATGCTCAGGGAGCATGCTTTTGGTTACGCCTTACAGGTCTGAATGACTGAGGATTCCGCTGTCTGTGATATGATTGTGGTGGCGAAATGGCAGCCTTTGCTGTTTGCGGTGCAACAGGTGCTTTCACAGGACTAGGGATTTCTTCCGATACAGGAATGGGTTCCACACCCTTGACGAACACAGTACTAGCTTTCCCTTTATTGAAAAATGAGTTGTATCCTAAGCCACTTTTATCATGAGCATGTTGCCAAGTGCTTAGAATTTCTTCCATCCTTTTAGATGACTTCTCGAAAGATTTCAAGATGGTCTCAAGTTCTCCTTCTCGTTTTTCGAGAGTTTTTATTTTGTCTTGGAGCAGAACAAAATCATTTGTCTTGCTTTCACTGTGAGACTTGGCCTCATTTAGTTCGTGAGCAAGTTGATGATTGCTCTCCATGAGTTTTTCGTGATCAACTTTGTTGTTATCACAATCAACATACATATTTTCATAATTTACTTTCAGCAAGTCGTTTTCTTCCCTCAACTCTAGATTAGAAATTTGGAGCTGTATGTTTTCATTTTTCAATGTCTCATGGGCCTTTTGAATGTTTTTTAACTCATTCATCATGTTTTCAAAGGTATGAGATGCATTTGCAGGAGCAATTGAGGTTGAGCTTACCTCATCATCGCTATCTTCATCTTCCGGTATGTCTTTGGCCATAAAGCACATATAGGCTTTATCTTCGAATTCATCATCTGACGAGTCACTGTCAGTGACTGCCTGAAGACATTTTTCAGACTTTGTTGGTGCGGGGGAGGCATCTGATTCGCCAATCAGGGCCTTGAGCTTGTTTTTCCAAGCACGTCTTCTTTCGCCTTTTTCTTGTTGCTCGGCTTCTGGCAACCTTTGAACTTTAGGGTGAGAACATTTATTTGCATAATGTCCTGGTTTCCTGCAATTGTAACATAGGTTAGCATCATCAGAGGAAGATTCGGTACTTACCTTGTGAACAGGCTTGGGCCTGTAGGGAGTCTTTCCATACTGCTTGATGAATTTCTTGAATTTATGCATGAGGAGCGCCATTTCATCTTGTAACAGGATATCGTCGTCACTGTCGGCATTCTTGGGGGCAGACTTTGATGTGCTGGGCATGTTATGCCTTCTGTTGGATACAACAGCTAGCGGTGTAGTCCTCGCAGGTGATTCTTCTGCTTTCTCTCTCCTCTCAATATCATACTCAAATGCTTTGAGATCAGAAAAGAGGTCAAAAGTAGATATGTCATTAGGATTACATGACACACGCATAGCTGTTGTCTTAATGTCCCATCAGGCAGGGAGAGATCTGAAAATTTTTAAGTTCTTCTCCTTTTGGATATAAATTTTTCCCAACGCTTCAAGTTCAACGACAATGCCAGTGAATCTGAGGTCAAGTTCCTCAAGAGTTTCAATTGGTTTCATTTCAAAAGATTCGAATTACTGAGTTAGTTTTGAATTTTTTTTTCTTTTGAGAGCTCAGTACCCTCGCAAATCATCTTGAGTTTTTCCCAGATTTGTTTGGCTGTTTTACAGCTCTTTACCTTCGAGAATGTGCCTTTGTCAAGAGTGACAAATATCACGTTCTTAGCAACATTGTCGAGGTTGGCGCGTTTTCGATCATCTGTGGTCCATTGTTCGCGCTCTTTCTTGAGCATCTCCGCATGAGCTTGGCCTTCAATCCTTGGGGCAGGATTCACCTTCATGATTTTTATGGGGCCTTCTTGGATGACATAAATCATCTCTTCATGCATGGCGGCAAGATGAGCCTCCATCCTCATTCTCCAGTCATCAAACTCATTAATAGAAAACATTGGTACCTTATTAATCAGTGAGGTATCCATGTCTAAGATTAGGAAAGATAAAGAAGTTTTCAAAAATAAGTGATTTAAGGATCTGATTCAGTTAAAAATACGACTGATTCTTTTTAGAATCAACTGCTCCGATACCACTTGTTCGCCACTAAGTATACAGAATACAGCTTCGAAAGTGTTTAAGCAACAAGCTGTATGATTTTGAAATAGGAGTGCGTAGTGGAAGTCTTGAAACAGTAAGTTGATGTAAATACAGCAACTAGGTTTCTCCTGTTTGCTTGGTGCGTACAAGGTATACAGTGTATACTTGTAAAATAATCACAGTAATGAAAATAGTAAGTTGCGGAAGGTAAATGAGACGGTTTTTAAAGTGGTTCGAGGTAAGCCCATACGTCCACTGGTCCTCCACACAGGACTGAAAATGTTTATTATATACACAACTACGTGTCTATAATCAAATATATCCTTGTACCGTTCACACAGATTGATACAAAGACCGTCGCTTTCAACCGTTCACATAGATTGGTCAAAGCTTTCACTTGAGTAGCTTCTTCACACACAGTTCCGAAGCTTCGTCTCTTCAATGCAAATCCGTCACACACAGTTCAAGAAATGCAAGGCTTTCTCAGTCCACACAGGGCTGATGGTTTTCTTCAATGTAAGAACAATGGTTGAACAACAGCTTGACTTTCTTGAGCTTTGAGTTGATGATGTGTTGTTCAAGGATGAGCACTTATGTATTTCTTCTCTCAGGATTGACAGTATGCTTGAAGAAATATGTTTGCTCTTGATATACTGTTCTTGAGATGTTCACGATTGTATCTTAGTATATCTCAGTTTTCACAGTTCTCATATCTTGAATATTCATATAAGTTCATGTATTTTCGAGTGGGTCTGATCTTCAAACTTCGGGATATAAATAGCCTTTGGAATAGATCTGTTGAGAATAGATACGTTGAGCAAAAAGTCCGTTCAACGGGATGATTGACTTGTATAGAACAAGATCCGGATTTTGCTCCTTGTCTGAAGATCTCTGTCGGCTTAGTATTTAAATACTTTATATAGTCAGTATTTAAATACTTGTTTTCAAATGGAGGTTTGACTTTAGTGTATAAAGCAGATTCCGTTCTAACGGTCTTCAGCCCTGTTGGATAAGTGTTGAAGATCTCAACACTTTACAGCTTGTATGCTGTATCCAACATGATGCGTTTACAATGTTGTAGTTGTAGGTTCCACGTTGTAGGCTATTTTAAGGTTGCTGTATGGAAAGATGTTGTATGAATATTTTAGGACAGCCTCCATACTTGGTATCATACCGACTGATGAGCTTCTTGCTGTATGATGACACTTTATCAAAACTCACATCTTGCTATATGTTTGTCTTCGGGACAACAACTTACTGTATGTTGGCACTTGACATCTTGTTGTATGTTGGCAGTTTATCAAAACAACGGACAGGGTTAATTATCCCAACAGTTTACTTAGTATAAATATAATGTCTTAGACAAGGAGTTATCATAAGAAACCAAGACACAAAATCGCCCCCCCAAGAAGAAAGGAAAAATCGGCCTCTTCCTCTTACAGTAGGAGAACGACGCCGGTCATCTGATCTTCTTCCCTTAGTTGATCTTGATCGATAGTACAATCCTTATACTAAGGAATTTGTGTTGTACTATTCATCAATATTATTCGTAAGGATCTAGCAATCCGGCTTGTGGAATTGTTCGTGTGTGGATCACCCAGAGAGGAAGGAGATATTTATCTGCTTCTAGTCCGGATCTAGTTTTGTTCATCGCATTAAGGTAATTCGATTAACCCTATAATCAAACGATTAAATTACTGCATGAGATCCTAAATTGGGTTTTTATATTAATTCCCCCGCTGCGTTTTACTCTTGTTTTATGTATTCGATGCATGGAAATCCCAACAGTGGTATCGGAACCAACTTGCATGTAATTTAATTGTTTATGTAGAACATGTTTATGTGTAAATTATGTTCTTGATTATGTTTACAAAATATAGATTTTATAAAATAATTTTCTGGTTTAATTTGATTAAATCGGATCGTCAAAAATCAATTTTCTGGATTGTTTACACAATAATCTGCTCGTAATCGCATGCAGTGCAGTCGGGCCAGTCGGGTGCAGTGCAGTCGGGTCGGTGCAGTCCGGTCGGACTGGACCCATGGTACATTTATTAGCAAAAATGTTTTTTGCATTACCAGGGGTTCGAACCCTGGTCGTTCGCCCAGCACCCTCCGCCTACTTACCAATTGGGGGATCACCCATCCTAGTAATACTCTCGCCCAAGCACGCTTTACTTCGGAGTTTTGATGGGATCTGGTGCATTAGTGCTGGTATGATCGCACCCATAAGTAGAACCACATTTTATTCTCTTATGGTAGATTCAACCCGAACTTCAAACAACCATAACTTTCGAACCGGGAGGAGCTATGGGACCCACCACACATGCCGACGAAGCTCTTCTCGCACCCATCGTGTGACCCGACACTTAGGATTCCTATTATAATATGATTCTGGAAGCGGGACGGTGATTCGTGTCGAACTTATTGTGTTCCGCCATGACATAACTGGTCAAGCGCCTAAATTCCCCCGCTTTCACGCACTTAATATCACTTTCTGGAACAGGTCTGGTCCGAGACGGGTCGGGTCGGGTCTGGTCCGGGTCGGACCTAGACCCTCAGGCAATTTTATTAGCAAAAATGTTTTTTGCATTACAGGGGTTCAAACCCTGGTCGTCCGCCCAGCACCCTCCGCCTACTTACCAACTGGGCTGCTTTTTTGTTTTGGAAATAATATACAGATCTTTTATAAAAGGTAAACAAATCTGTCTTAAATATTGCAAAATATTCTGCAAAATGCGGGAATCGATCCCGAGCCTTTCGGCTTTAAATTGGGCGTTTTGCCATCTATGCTGGCCGTGTGAACGTGATAATGTATCACAGATTTTCCTTTTATAACCAAATTATGTTTCAAACTAAATGTTCCAAAATGATTTGTAGCTCGCGGGTTTCGAACCCACGTGGTTCTGTTGCAGAACCTCTGACTGGACCAACTGGCTGCATGTCTGGATTGTTGATTTTTGACACAGTCTTTTATTTATTGTGTGATTGTCACACAAATTTATTATTTAGTATATTACATGCTTTTATTAATTATTTGATAATTATTTATGGTATGTGTGTGGTGTATGGCATGACCATAAATTGATCAATGTGATTGGATATATTATTTTCTTATGGATTGGTTTTACGGCCTGCGTGTCGTTTAATTATAATTGGTTTTACGGCCTGCGAGTCGTCTATTTAAATTATTTAATTATTTTACGGCCTACGTGTCGTTCGTACCTCTTGTAATTTAATTTACTAGTGTAGTATTAGAATTCATTAATGTAATGAAGACAAGAAGGACGAGAAGGATGGACTCGAAGATCCAATTGATCTCGTATGACGTTCCAAGGAGTTGGGAAGATCAATGACGATCAATTGCAACCTTTTAGATTGACCCTTGTGGTTTTCATGTTGGCTCATGGAAATCACATTAGGAATTATGATCATGCTATACACGGTCCTATGCTTTTAATTTTCATGTGATGCGATGTATGTTTAAATTTATGCATGTATGTGATGCTATATATGTTTAGATGTATGTAGCAAGCATAGACATTAACATAGGATAAAAATCCCTCGTTAAATTTTTTAAATGCCGTTCATTTGAAAAACACCTATCAAGACTTCGATCATCTTGGTGGGTCATGCCAAAGCTGGGCACTCGGATTATCTTAGTAAGGTAGGATGGGTAATAGTGATACCTATGAGTTTTAATGAACTAAGAATTCAAAAGAGTTTGAACCTTAAGGCATAAGATGGGATTATAACATGCTTGGGCATAAGATGCCAAATCCCATGAATATAATCTAAGAGTTATATATGATGTAATCGATAAAGAGTTATCCACCTAAAGTAGCTCAATTCTAGGTGTCATGCCAAAGCTGAGTTTAGGATTGTGCAAAATGGGATCTTAGCCCACTGAAATTACAAATGTTGTAAAAATTGAGGGTACATTGTTTTAGTGGGAGTATTTTTCGAGAAATAAAATAATGTGACTAAATACTTTGCATATTGAATTTTGTAGATAATATAGAATGGCATCAAATAAAACGTCCACCATTTCACTGCGATCCGTACTTGAGAAGGACAAGCTCAAAGAAAACGGCAGCAACTATCTGGATTGGATCTGAAGCTTGAGAATAGTTCTCAAGCAAGAAAGAAAATTGTATGTTCTTGAGGAAGAAATTCCCGATGAGCTAGCTGACAATGCAAACAAAGCAACAAAATACAAATGGAAGAAACATTGTGATGATTCCATTGATGTCAGTTGTCCTATGTTGGCTACCATTTGTCCCGAAATTCTGAAGAATCTGGAGGAAATGGAAGCTTATGAGCTAAATGCTCACCTCAAGGTAACTTTCTCGAAGCATGCTAGGCAAGAGAGGTATGAGACCTTTCAAGCCTTATATGCTTGCAATATAGTTGAGGGGACATCTGTGAGCGCTCATGTACTCAAGATGAAATGATATATTGATCATCTTGAGAGGCTTGGTTTTCCACTTTCTAAGGAGAACTCCACGGACGTGATCCTAAACTCATTGCCCAAAAGTTTCGGTCACTTCATTATGAACTATAATATGAATGATATGGAGAAGTCTATTGCTGAGCTGCATGGGATGCTTAAAACGGCTGAGCAGAATATTAAGAAGACACCAAGCCACGTGCTGATGGTCAGCAATGGGAAGTCCTTTAAGAACAAAGGCAAGGGGAAGGGTAAGGCAAAAGTTGCCAAATCTAAAGACTCTACTAAGTCAGTTTTCAAGGCTAAAGCTCCCAAAGATGAAAATTGCCATCATTGCAATAAACCAGGACACTGGAAAAGAAATTGCAAGGTTTACTTGGAAGAGCTAAAGCGTACCAAGGGTAGTGAGACTACCACAGGTATATTTATTATAGAAGTTAACTTATCTACTTATAACTCATGGGTATTGGATACTGGATGTGGTTCTCACATTTATCGAAATGTGCAGGGGTTGAGAAGCAGTAGAGAACTAAAGAAAGGGGAAGTGGATCAAGAAGTCGGCAATGGAGCAAGAGTTGCTGCACTAGCCGTAGGAACTTATGATCTAGTTTTACCCAATGTGCTTTTGTTAGTTTTGAACAATTACTATTATGTTCCTGCTATGAATAGAAATATTATTTCAGTTTCTACATTAGATTGTGAAGGTTACAGTTTTCTTATTAAGAATAAGATTTTTCATATTTTCTTTGATGACTTGCTTTATGGTACTGCAAAGTTATATACTGGCCTTTACAATATTGATCTAGATGAGTCCGACACTTTGGAAGTCTATAACATTGCATCCAATAAACCTAAGCTCAATGATTCTAATCCGACTTACTTATGTCATTGTCGACTTGGTCACATAAACGAGAAATGTATTTTTAAGCTCCATAATGATGGACTTTTAGACTCTTTTGACTATGAATCATATGGGACATGCGAATCTTGTTTATTAGGCAAGATGATGAAGAATCCTTTCACCGGTCATGGAGAAAGGGCTAGTGATCTATTAGGCCTAATACATACTGATGTATGCGGACCTCTTAGCACTCATGCCAGAGGCGGATACCAATACTTCATTACATTTACCGATGATTATAGCCGATATGGATATGTTTATCTTATGAAGTATAAACATGAATCTTTTGAAATGTTCGAAACATTCCAGAATGAGGTACAGAATCAACTTGGCAAGACAATTAAAGCCCTTTGATCGGATCGAGGTGGCGAATACTTGAGCCAAGAATTCGATTATCATCTTAGGGGTTGTGGAATTGTTTCACAACTTGCTCCTCACGGAACACCTCAGCATAACGGAGTGTCCGGGAGGAGGAATTGAACTCTATTAGATATGGTTCGATCCATGATGAGTCGAACAGAGCTTCCATTATCATTTTGGGGCCACGCCTTAGAAACAGCAGCATTCACCATTAACCATGTTCCATCTAAAGCATTTGAAAAGACACCATTTGAGAAATGTACTGGTAAGAGACCAAACTTGTCTTTTCTAAAGATCTAGGGTTGCGAAGCGTTCGTAAAACGCCAAGTGTTTGACAAATTGGCAGCCAATCTGAAAGATGTTTATTTGTGGGGTATCCTAAGGAAACTAAAAGATATTGCTTTTATAAGCCCGCTGAGAACAAAGTGTTTGTTGCTCGAAATGTTGTATTCTTAGAAAGGGAATTTATTTCCAAAAGAGACAGTGGGGGAAGAGTAATTCTCGAGGAAACTCGAGAACCACAAGAAGACATTTCTTCATCGATGGAAATCGAACAGGCTCAACAATCAGTTGAAGATCCCGTTCAAAGTACACAAGTCCCACGCAGATCTGATAGGATGCGACATGAACCTGAGAGATATTATGGTTATCTCGTAATAGAGGATGATGACGCATCGCTCATAGATGATGAGCCTAGTACCTATACAGAAGCTGTTTCAGGAGCAGAGTCCGAGGAATGGCTAGAAGCCACGAAGTCAGAGATGCAGTCCATGTATGACAATCAAGTTTGGAACTTGATAGATCCACGTGAGGGTGTTAAAACCATTGGGTGCAAATGGGTCTATAAAAAGAAGAAAGACGTGGATGATAATCTGCAAACCTATAAAGCTAGACTAGTGGCAAAAGATTATAGACAGATTCATGGTGTTGACTATGATGAGACCTTTTCGTCAGTAGTCACACTTAAATCAATTAGAATTTTATTTGCCATCGCCGCATACTATAATTATGAAATATGGAAAATGGATGTCAAAACAGCATTCCGTAATGGAAACTTACTCGAGGATGTGTACATGACACAACCTGAAGGTTCTGTTCATCCAAAAAATTCTAAAAAGGTTTGCAAGCTTCAAAGATCTATTTATGGGTTGAAGCAGGCTTCTCGGAGCTGGAATCTTCATTTTGATGAAACTGTCAAAGAGTTTGGGTTCATTCAAAATGAAGATGAACCATGTGTACAAGAAGGTTAGTGGGAGAATAGTTGTTTTCTTAGTCTTATATGTAGATGACATATAATTCATTGGAAATGACATTCCCACCTTGCAGACAGTCAAGACTTGGCTGGGAAGTTGTTTCTCAATGAAAGACTTAAGAGAAGCTGCTTACATTCTTGGGATAAAAATCTGTAGAGATATATCAAAGAGATTGATTGGTCTGAGTCAATGTATCTACATTAATAAAATATTGAAGGGGTTCAATATGCAAGACTCCAAGAGAGGACTCTTGCCAATGTCACATGGCATTCATCTGAGTGAGACTCAGAGTCCTTCTACTCCAGATGAGCGAGCCCGCATGAGCAAGATACCATATGCTTCGGCCATTGGATCGATCATGTATGCCATGATTTGTACTCGACCAGATGTATCGTTTGCCCTTAGCATGACAAGTCGATACCAATCGAATCCAAGTGAAAGTCACTGGACAGCAGTGAAAACCATCCTAAAGTACTTGAGAAGAACTAAGGATGATTTTCTAGTTTATGGAGGGGTGGGAAACGAGCTGGCTGTAAATGGTTACACCGATGCAAGTTTCGAAACCGACAAAGACGATTTTAAATCGCAAACTGGTTATGTGTTTGTATTGAATGGATGTGCTGTGAGTTGGAAGAGTTCCAAACAAAGCACGGTTGTTGATTCTATTACAGAAGCTGAGTACCTGGCAGCATCGGATGCACCTAAGGAAGCCGTATGGATCAAGAAGTTTGTTACCAAACTAAGAGTGGTGCCGACCATCCAGGGTCCCATAAGCCTTTACTGTGACAATAATGGTGTTATTGCACAAGATAAAGAGCCTAGGTGCCATCATAATTCCAAACATATACTCAGAAAATATCACCTAGTCAGAGAGATCGTCAGACGAGGAGATATTACAATATGCAAAGTAGCAACGGAAGAGAATGTTGCAGATCCACTTATCAAGCCTCTCTCACAAGGAAAGCATGTTGAGCATGCTAGAGCGATAGGACTTAAAGTCATGAATGAATGGTCCTAGTGCAAGTGGGAGATTGTTGGGAATAGTGCCCTAGGACATTCGATGTGCCTAGATTTGTAATTGTTACATTTAAATAAAGTTATTTGATATCATTTATTTCTCGTTGATTATTATAATGCGTGCATATTTTACTATTATAATAATCAAATAATAGTTATTCACGAATAATAAGACTATTCAAATGTCCCTGGTACAATCGGGTTGAGTAGAGACTCAAGTGATTAATATACTAGTATGAGTTTGATTGATAATCATCAGATGATTATGCGTATGGTACGGATCAATCTTGTGGGTATTGGTTGGAGAACTAATACTGGACAGACCCGCATTGAGCTCAGTGCATGGAAATGTCATAAGTGAATCTCAATATAACAGTATGTCAATAAATCCTTGAACCTGAGATTATGATAGAGTCCAACATGATAACTGCTATGCCTTGACGTAATCCAACGTCTGAAATATGGTGATCATAAAGGTTAGCGATCGGGATTAGTGGGAGTCATGTAGAGGGCAATGAATAATCAAGATGGGATTTTGTCCCTCTCCTTAGTGAGAGAGATATCTGCTGGGCCCCTCGATAAGTATGATTGAAGGAAATGCATGGACATGCTCAAATGAAGAGTCATTTGATTCAATCAGTCTACTTAAGATCGAGAAAGCATTTGAACATAAATAAGTATGACACACTCCATGACTTAGTTCAAATATGATATCGCATGACAAAGGGATTTGACACGTTAAAAGGTCTAATGGACTATTAACTTATATTATTTGGGTAATCATAATGTCTTGCTAGAGGCCGCTTATGATTTATTATTTAATAAAGTATTAAATAATTGTCAATATAATATAAGCCTTTAGGTCGCACGTACGACAATTAAAGACAAGCAGGAATAAATATCAACTGGAATAATAAATATAATATTGGATATTATATTTATGAGGAGATTAAATAATAAGTAATATATATAATATTGGATATTACATATATTGTATTATTTAATAAGTTGGGGGGTAACTAAGCAAATACTAAAGTCTTGATTCTAGGGTTTACTTAGTATAAATATAAGGTCTTGGACAAGGAGTTGTCATAAGAAACCAAGACACAAAATCCCCCCCCCCCCAAGAAGAAAGAAAAAATCGGCCTCTTCCTCTTACAGTAGGAGAACGACGTCGGTCATCTGATCTTCTTCCCTTAGTTGATCTTGATCGATAGTACAATCCTTATAGTAAGGATTTTGTGTTGTACTATTTATCAATATTATTCGTAAGGCAATCCGGCTTGTGGAATTGTTCGTGTATGGATCACCTATAGAGGAAGGAGATATTCACCTGCTTCTAGTCCGGATCTAGATTTGTTCGTCGGATTAAGGTAATTCGATTAACCCTCTAATCAAACGATTAAATTACTGCATGAGATCCTAAATTGGGTTTTCATATTAATTCTTCAGCTGCGTTTTACTCTTGTTTTATGTATTCGATGCATGGAAACCCCAACAAAATGGACCCTATCAATGAGAATATACACATCTTCTGCCCTAATTCTTGTCCTATTTATTTTTACCGCAACAAAATCCTCTAAAATTAAGAATTATGAGACAAAATTATGTGGGTGGGGGTGGGGGAATCGAAATCTCGGCACAAAATTGTTATATTAATCTTAACTAAAAGCATGAATGCCATCAATGATATATTGGCCAAATTAAAATTTCACCAGTGACATGATTATATTGAAATTTCATTAGAACTACACGTATCAAACTAAATTTTTGATAACAATAAACTAAAAGATACATCAAGGCTCCAAGGGTGGCCGGTTTGTAATTCTCCATTGGCCATTGCGATTAAGCAATCTAAACACACTAAACGTGTAGTGGGCCATTGGCGGAATTCGTTCTACTTTCTGCCCAAATACAACTTATCTTTTTGGATGTCAATGCATCGGATAGAGTATGGGTATACCGTCTCTATATCCTATCTTATTTGATTTCAAGTTCGGGTACTTCTCATCGGATGACCGAATATCAATGAGATTCGAGTACTCATATACTCTATATTTAAAAATATAAATATTTTTTAATATATATTATATGTACATATAATGTAATTAATATAATAAATATCTAAATATTATATTCTATGTAATAATATATATAATATATAATATAATGTAATATCTATGTATAATATATAATAATAGTTTTATATAATTTAAACAGGTACGCGGGTCGGGTAATCGAGTAATATATCATACCCTACCCGTACCCGATCATAGAATTCCGGGTTCGATCGATATCCAACCCTGTTACGAATTTATCCGACGGGTAAGATCGAATGCGGATAACATTTGCAATACCCGAGATTTCTGATGTGTATTTGAACCTTGTGATATTGTATTTGTTGTATTTTGATCTGAGTATTATTCTCTGTATTTCATGATCCGGTGTTGTTGAGCGCATGATTGCATGAATGTGTTCTAATTGCGATTTCAGCACATATAACGCACGCTATCGACTAGGCGTAGCGTACGCTAAATTGGGTTCGTAGCACACGCTATGTATGAACCTTGGCGCACGCTATACGTAGTCAACATGATTAAGACAGGGTGGTAGGTGAGATCAACCGCGGATCTTGGTCGGATCATGTCGGATGAACCTGGACGGCTTTTTGGAAAAAGCCGAGTCAACGCTGTAGCGCACGCTACTGGTAAAAGGATAGCGCACGCTAAATGCTGAGTACAGTGAGGTCAGTAAGCTTCGTATGGCCGTTAGCGCACGCTATGGATATGGACCAGCGCGCGCTAATAACCATTTTCTATATATAGGACATCACACTTTTTCATTTTTCAGACTTTTTCACTTCACAAATCCGAATTCTTAGACTTAGAGAGTTAACTACTCCATCTTCAACCTCTCATATCATCATCCTAGCACGAGTTGGAAGATTGTAGATCATTAGAGATTGGTGTTCAAGCCCTCGATGTTGGATTTCTTCAAGTTCCTCCTTGTTCTTCACTACTTTGAGGTAGGTGATTCTTCACCTATTTAAGTAATATTCTGAAGGATTATCATGATTTGGGATTATCTAGTCAGTTAAATTCGTACGTAGTCGAACATCATGTTGTTAGAAGGATATTTCCGATGTTTCGGTACTTCTTCATCATATAAACCAATGAACCTTTTAGTGTTTGAACTCCTAGCATATTCATGAAGCTTCAAAACCGATTATGACCAGTTTATGGAGATTATCAATTCTTATGTTTTTACATAATGGAATTATACGTTTTGGGACATAGAATGGATGGAACTTATGATACTTTCTTGAAGATCAAGATGAATTATGGTGTTGTGATGATTATACGTATCCTTGTATCTCGAAGTCGTTTAATCCGTAAAGATCATTCATAAACCGTATGAGCATGATATGCATAGAGATGACATGTATTAACACTGAAGATTTCATGAGTTTCTTCACCATTAGATCAAGTCTGCTAACCAGTAGTAAACTGCCATGCACGGTTAGCGCACGCTAAGATATGTATATTAACATGCGCTATCGGGAATGAGTAACGTACGCTACGTTGGGTACGTAATGTACGTTATGTCATCAAAGTAGTCATTCCGATCGAGAGGATCACAAGACATAGTTAGCGTACGCTAGACTTCGTCGTTTACGTACGCTAACGAGCAGGCTTAACGCACGTTACGTAGAATATGTAGCGTACGCTAAATAGTTCAGGCAGATTACATTTTAAGAGCTTTCAGCCGTAGACCGGATTGTTAGACATTCGTACGACATGAGATGAATTCTTTATTATTTCTTTTGTTAAGGTTCGAGCTTGCTACGTTGATCGAAGGAGACGGACTTCGAGTGTGTTGAGATCATTGGAGTTATTAGTTCTTGCCATCTTTGAGGCAAGTATCGTAATTTATTAATATTGGTATTTTGAGCATGTTTGTGGCTTATTCATGTTGTTGAACATGGGATTTATTTTGTTGAATTGTTATGATATTCGTTATCTAGAGTTTGTATGTTCATGTGATGGACATAGTGATTTTTTGCATATATGTATGCATGAGTTGTGATTGTGTATATTGTACGATCTATGCTGAGGGAGCTGGATCGGATGTCCACCTCGTGTTGGTCCGACGGGATCATCTTAGGATCTAGGCTGAGGGCGCTGGATCATTGGATGGGTTTTTCCACCTCGTATTGGTCCGCGGGATCATCTTGGGATCTATGCTGAGGGCGCTGGATCATTGGAATTCCCATACTGTGTTAGTGGAATCTTGTGGATTCGCATTGTTGGATTCCGGTAGCGGAAGTCCGTGTTGTGTATCTTGTTATGCATTGTTGTTGCATATCTGATTTGTTTAATATGATACTTGTACTAGCATCGTTTTGCTAACCCCTTCGGGGGTGGACATTTATTTTGATGTTCAGGTAGCCGAGGAGCGGGGAAACAGCCACAGTACCGACGTGACGACGAAGGGGCTCAGTGATCTTTGTTGTTATTGTGATTTGTCTTCTTGGTTCATTTTCAGTACTCGAGTACGCGTGTCTTATTAATATCATTTCGATATGGTTGTATTAATTAACTCAATGGATCAGTTGGAACCGTTTTTGTATTTTGAACTTCTATGGTATTGTTGGATTATATTTACATTTCTTTTAATTAGCCTTGTAAATCCTTACTTAAAGGGTTTATGGCGCTGTAATTATTCCGAATATCTCAGGGTGTTACAGAATATGGAATCGGAGCTAAGATTCATGGATATCTTAGTAGTCGGGTTTTATTTGGGTGTATTTTCATTATTTGATTTACGAGTCATTCGTAACATCACTGTTCAGCCAAAGTCAGCATGTGGACCGTGGTTGTAAGTCTCCTAATCTCTTATACTACCGTTTTACTTAATTTATGTTTTGTGAATATTGACGGACTTTATTTTTGAAAATTTTGTCCTGGATATTGAGTAATTGTGTTTACAGTATGTTGAGGGGAGGACGTGGACGCGGACGCGGACGTGGTAATGTGAGGCAGGAGGATTCCGCAACTACCCCAAAATTATCGGCTAGTCGAACCGATTCCCATTATGGAGGAAAACAGGGATCAGCGAATGACGACGCGAATCCTAACATGCCGGGAGTGCTTCAACGGGTGGTGGCTCAGATAAACCAGTTCGCTCAGGTAGTTGACCGCATGCAGACGGTGATGTGACAGCAGCACCACGAGGATAACCGGGGAGACAGATGGCTTGCTGAGGTGGTCAAATTGCACCCGCCAAAATTTGACGGATCTGCTGAGGCACTTACTTGGGATCATTGGCTAAAGGAGTTAGAGAAGTTATTTGCGGGTATTAACTGTCCCGAGGACCGAAAAGTCCCTATTGCCCAGTATTTTCTGACTGGGGAGGCTTTTGACTGGTGGGAAGCTATTCGACCCGAGAATCATAATGCTGACTGGACGGAATTCAAACTATTGATGGAAGCACAATATTGTCCTCGTCCAGTTAGAGAGGCAAAAATCCGAGAGTTTTTCTCACCACAGAGTTCGGAAGCATCTGTGACAGACATAATCAAGACTTTTAACCATCAGCTGACTTGTGTGCGACACTTCGTCAGAACGGAGGCAGAAAAGATTTTTCATTTCGATATGCGGATGAAGCCGGAGATTCAGCAGTACATGTCTGGATTCGAGTGTACTACGTTGCGACAGTATCAAGACAAAGCGCTGGCCTACGACATGAAAGAGGCGGCGGTGGAGAAATCGATGGAGGCAAAGAAGCAGAAAGTGTCCGACAACTTCTCTGAAAATAGGAGTGGTGGGCCCCGCAAGGGCCAGTCTTCATTTTACTCATCTAGGAAACCTCCACATCCTTCTCGAGGTGGAAAGAAGTTCCGGACAACAGCAGCAGTTTCGGACGGATCAAAGAAGTGCTATAATTGTGGTCGAACAGGGCATATTCGACGTGATTGCCCCGCATCTTCTGTAACTTGTTTCGATTGTGGGCAAGAAGGGCACCATGTGGCTTTCTGCAGAGTTGCGACTAGATCCGCGCCTGTACGAGATGAGTAAATCTGACGATCAGAACACTGCGGTTGCATCAGGTACGATTCAGATCCTTTTGCAACCAGTTAGTGTCTTATTCGATTCAGGATCTACACATTCTTTCATATCATTGAACTGTGTTAATCGTTTGAAAATCTCGTGTTTATTTGATTGTGAACCTTATGTTGTGGGTTTGACGAGCGAAGAGAGAATTGTGGGAACCCTAGAAACTAGAGATTTTCCAGTGTCTATAGGAGGGAGAGATTGGCCATCGAATCTTATTGTAGTCGACATCCATGGTGACGATTTAATTCTCGGAGATGATTGGCTCAACCGTTATGGAGCTATTTTGAATTACCGAAAGATAGTCATTTCTATCATTGCTGACGACGGATCTGAACACTTATTCAGAGGATGGAGACCAGGAAGCTCGGGAAAATTGATCAAAGCGATGAAAGCAGTGAAATTACTGAAGCAGGGTTGTCACGGATTTTGGTGCTACGCCATGAAGAAAGAAGAAGGAGTAGATCTCTCATCTATTCCAGTTGTGAATGAATTTTCAGATGTATTCCCTGACGAACTACCTGGGTTACCTCCGCTGAGAGAAGTGGAGTTCAATATTGAATTAGAACCTGGAGCCGCTCCTATTTCCAGAGCACCATACCGTATGGCACCAACCGAGATGTATGAACTAAAGAAGCAACTGGAGGAATTATTACAGAAGGGTTATATTCAACCTAGCGTTTCTCCTTGGGGAGCGCCCGTTCTCTTTGTCCGGAAGAAAGATGGATCCCTCCGATTATGTATCGATTACAGGGAGCTAAACAAGGTGACGATCAAGAATAAATATCCTATACCTCGGATTGACGACTTGTTTGATCAACTGCAAGGGGCATGGGTATTCTCGAAGATTGACTTGCGATCAGGATACCATCAGTTGAGAATTAAGGAATCAGATATACCGAAATCTGCTTTCAGATCCTGGTACGGGCACTATGAATTTGTGGTGATGTCATTCGAACTTACCAACGCTCCTGCGGTATTTATGCAATTGATGAATCGGGTATTCTTAGAATACCTAGATAAGTTTGTGGTCGTTTTCATTGATGATATCTTGTTCTATTCGAAAGACACAGAGGAGCATGCCGAGCATTTGCGTGTGGTTTTGAGCACCTTGAGGAATGATCAGCTTTATGCGAAGCTTTCCAAATGCGAGTTCTGGCTTAGGGAACTAACCTTCCTTGGGCATGTGATATCAGCTGACGGAGTTCAGGTGGACCCTAAGAAAGTCGAAGCAATCTTGGAATGGGAAGCTCCTAATAACGTGAAAGAAGTCTGAAGCTTCTTAGGACTTGCTGGATATTATCGCTGTTTTGTAGAGGGATTTTTCAAAATTGCTCGTCCGCTCACTCAGCTGTTACAGAAAACTCAAAAGTTCACGTGGGATGAGAAATGCCAGGCTGGTTTTGATGAACTTAAGAGGAGACTGACGACATCACCTATATTAGCGTTACCAGATGGAATTGGTGGATTCATGGTATACAACGATGCTTCAAATCAAGGTCTAGGATGTGTGTTGATGCAAAAGGATAAGGTGATTGCCTATGCTTCTCGACAGTTGAAACCGTACGAAGTTAGTTACCCAACTCATGATCTGGAGTTAGCAGTTTTGGTCTTTGCCTTGAAAATTTGGCGACATTATTTATACGGCACTCATTGTCAGATCTTTACAGATCATAAGAGCCTCAAGTACATTTTCAGTCAGAAGGAATTAAACATGAGGCAGAGAAGGTGGCTGGAATTGATCAAGGATTACGACTTGGAAATCCTCTATCATCCGGGTAAAGCAAACGTAGTAGCTGATGCGCTGAGCCGTAAACCTGTTTCTCTTCAAGTGTTGGAAGCACTTACGTCCCAAACCAGCATTTAACCAGAACTGATCTGCGAAGGGATTTAAGTATGGTCACCAGGAATCCAAGGGCAATTATATGTGATGGAACTAACTTCGTCACTAGTCGAGGAAATCAAATCTAAACAGTTGAACGATTCTCTGATTCTTCGGTTATGTGACAAAGTAAAGAAAAGAAAGGCCCCAGGATTCGTGATACAAGATGATGGAGTTCTGAGATTTCAGAGTCGACTTTGCATTCCCGATGATGATGATTTGAGACGGACAATTCTGATGGAAGCTCACAGCGCGCCCTATTCTATTCACCCGGGCAGCAGTAAGATGTATAAGGATCTAAAACAAAACTTCTGGTGGGGAAATATGAAGAAGGACGTAGCAGAGTATGTTTCAAAGTGTTTGACTTGTCAGAAGGTTAAGATTGAACATCAGCGACCTGCCGGGATGTTAAAGCCGCTTCCGATCCCTGAGTGGAAGTGGGAGGATATCTCGATGGATTTCATTACCAATATGCCAAGGACCAAGACGGGAATGAACATGATTTGGGTTATAGTTGACCGACTAACCAAGTCGGCTCATTTCCTAGGAATTAAAGACACGTGGGGACCCGAGAAATTGGCACGAGTATTTATTGCAGAGATAGTCAAATTGCATGGGACGCCGAAGACCATTATTTCAGATCGAGATGGTCGCTTCGTGTCTCACTTCTGGAAGGCAGTTCACAGGGCGTTGGGGACTGAGCTGAACTTTAGCACGGCTTATCATCCTCAGACGGATGGTCAGTCTGAAAGGACGATACAAACAGTAGAAGACATGCTTAAAGCTTGTGCCTTGGATTGGTCAACTGATTGGGAAGTTCATTTGCCCTTGATTGAATTCACCTACAACAATAGTTGGCATGCTTCTATTAAGATGGCACCATTTGAAGCTTTGTACGGGAGAAGATGCCGATCACCCCTGTGCTGGGATGATTCTTCGGACTTGATCGGGACGGAACCGGAATTGATAGTTCAGACTCAAGAAAAGATAGCTTTGATTCGGGAAAGACTGTTGACTGCACAGAGTCGACAGAAGTCTTATGCAGATGTGCGTCTTTGCCCGCTAGAGTTCGACATTGGGGACCACGTACTATTGAAGGTGTCTCCTACACAAGGAATTTTCCGTTTTGGGAGGAAAGGTAAGCTAAGTCCGAGATATATCGGACCATTTGAGATCCTCGAGAGAGTTGGGGATTTAGCATACAGGGTGGCCTTACCGCCATCGCTGAGTCACGTTCACAATGTGTTTCACGTATCCCAATTGCGGAAGTATGTACCATATCCCAGTCATATTATTTAGTTTGATGAGATCGAGATAGCTAATGACGGCACCTTCGAAGAGAGACCAATCAAGATACTTGAGAGTCGGATCAAACAATTGAGGAATAAACCAATACCATTGGTTAAAGTACAATGGTCACGGCACGGGGTTGAATAGGCCACTTGGGAAACGGAAGACAATATGAAGACTAGGTATCCGGAGTTGTTTTCATCTTAAGTTTTGGGACGAAACTTCTTTTTAAGGAGAGAGGATGTAATACCCGAGATTTCTGATGTGTATTTGAACCTTGTGATATTGTATTTGTTGCATTTTGATCTGAGTGTTATTCTCCGTATTTCATGATCCGGTGTTGTTGAGTGCATGATTGCATGAATGTGTTCTAATTGCAATTTCTGCACATATAGCGCACGCTATCGACTAGGCGTAGCGTACGCTAAATTGGGTTCGTAGCGCATGCTATGTTTGAATCTTAGCGCATGCTATACATAGTCAACATGATTAAGACAGGGTGGTAGGTGAGATCAGCCACGGATCTTGGTCGGATCATGTCGGGATGAACCTGGACGGCTTTTTGGAAAAAGCCGAGTCAACGCTATAGCGCACGCTACTGGTAAAAGGATAGCGCACGCTAAATGCTGAGTACAGTGAGGTCAGTAAGCTTCGTATGGACGTTAGCACACGCTATGGATATGGACTAGCCCGCGCTAATAACCATTTTCTATATATAGAACAGCACCCTTTTTTATTTTTCAGATTTTTTCACTTCACAAATCCGAATTCTTAGACTTAGAGAGTTAACTCCTCCATCTTCAACCTCACAATTCATCATCCTAGCACGAGTTGGAAGATTGTAGATCATTGGAGATTGGTGTTCAAGCCCTCGGTGTTGGATTTCTTCAAGTTCCTCCTTGTTCTTCACTACTTTGAGGTAAGTGATTCTTCACCTATTTAAGTAATATTCTGAAGGATGTTTTCATCATGATTTGGGATTATCTAGTCAGTTAAATTCGTATGTAGTCGAACATCATGTTGTTAGAAGGATATTTCCGATGTTTCGGTACTTCTTCATCGTATAAACCAATGAACCTTTTAGTGTTTGAATTCCTAGCATATTCATGAAGCTTCAAAACCGATTATGACCAGTTTATGGAGATTATCAGTTCTTATGTTTTTACATAATGGAATTATACGTTTTGGGACAAAGAATGGATGGAACTTAGAATACTTTCTTGAAGATCAAGATGAATTATGGTGTTGTGATGATTATACGTATCCTTGTATCTCGAAGTTGTTTAATCCGTAAAGATCATTCATAAACCGTATGAGCATGATATGCATAGAGATGACATGTATTAACACTGAAGATTTCATGAGTTTCTTCACCATTAGATCAAGTCTGCTAACCAATAGTAAACTGCCATGCACGGTTAGCGCACGCTAAGATATGTATATTAACGTGCGCTATCGGGAATGAGTAACGTCCGCTACGTTGGGTACGTAACGTACGTTATGTCATCAAAGCGTAGTCGACTGATCGAGAGGATCACAAGACATAGTTAGCGTACGCTAGACTTCGTCGTTTACGTACGCTAACGAGCAGGCTTAACGTACGTTATGTAGAATACGTAGCGTACACTAAGTAGTTCAAGCAGATTACATTTTAAGAGCTTTCGGCCGTAAACCGGATTGTTAGACATTCGTACGACATGAGATGAATTCTTTATTATTTCTTTTGTTAAGGTTCGAGCTTGCTACGTTGATCGAAGGAGACGGCCTTCGAGTGTGTTGAGATCATTGGAGTTATTAGTTCTTGCCATCTTTGAGGCAAGTATCGTAATTTATTAATATTGGTATTTTGAGCATGCTTGTGGCTTATTCATGTTGTTGAACATGGGATTTATTTCGTTGAATTGTCATGATATTCGTTATCTAGAGTTTGTATGTTCATGTGATGGACATAGTGATTTTTTGCATATATGTATGCATGAGTTGTGATTGTGTATATTGTACGATCTATGCTGTGTAATACCCGTAATTTCGATTTTCGGTAATTTATTTTTTTCGGCGTAAGTCCATTTTGATGGCTCGTTCATGACCATTTCCTCATTCCGAGAATGATTAATTCTACACTCTTTGTCATCCGAGTTCGTTTCGGTGTCATTTTGTTGAGTTCCGTACTTTTTGGCGACTTTTCCGCACTTGAGTTCGATTCTTGCGAATCTCGTTCGAAACTGCTGTTTCGAGTTTCCTGTAAGTACGTTTAACTTTGTTAGACGTGTTGTGAACTTCGGTTTGGTTATTCGATCACGTGTCGTGATTTTCGGGCGTTTTGGGCCATTTTGTAATTTACCCAAAGTTACGGGTATCCGTATCTGTAATTGTTGTCTCGACCCGTTTCTTGGTCGCGTATGATTAATTATGGTATTATGTTTTCATTTCGGGTCGATGATGTTGTCTGCGAGCTTTTCATTGTGTTTGTTCCGTACATTTTCGGAAATCGAGTCGTCGAGCCCTGGTGGTCGGGCACTGGCCGGACGGTTGCGGGACTGGCCGGATGGTTGCGGGTTCTGGCCGGATGATTGCGGGCACCGGCCGGACGGGTGCGGCAGGAACCGGCGTAGCACACGCTACGTTCGGAAGGTAGCGCACGCTACGGCCGGGAGGCAGCGCACGCTACGGCCGGGAGGCAGCGCACGCTATGGACGGTTGTCTGCGCGCGCTAGCGGGCCGAGGTAGTAGGGCAGTGGGGTACTGGACTCGGTGGATCGGCAGGTAGCGCACGCTACTATCGGACACTGCGCACGCTACGACCGGCAGGTAGCGCACGCTACCCGCCGAGCCGCAGGGCGATGGGGGCTCGATTGCGGCACAGGCCGATAAGAAGACGCTAGCTCGGCAGCCTAGCGCACGCTAGTCCGGCCCAGTATAAATGTGGTAGAGCAGTCATATTTCCACTCGTTTTTCATTTCCTTTCCTTTCGATCCGCGGCTGGAGCTTTGGAGGAGGCGAAGCCATGTTGTTGAACAACAAATCTACGAAGTTTTTGAGTTCATATCATGGATTGATCATCCTATATCATCTTTTGATCTAGCGAATCAAGGTAACCTCTCCTTAGAACCCTAATTTCTTGAATTTTGGGGTTTTTACGTTTTTGTCCGATTCGTTCCGTATCGTTGATTAATTCATGATGGGTATGATTAATCTTGGTAGTATTCTTGTGTTTAACATCATTTAATCCATTATTCTTCGTCGAATCGAAGTATATTTCTTGATTTCCTTCGAACCGACTTTTTGAGGGATTTGTTCTCGATTTCGTTTTCCATCCATTTTTGATGGATCGATTGTTGTTAACTGATGTTGTTAAACATATCCTATGGATTGTATATCCATATTTCGTTTTGGAATTCCGTTTTCGTGTTTTGACGGGACGAATCATGTTCTTGGACGTTTTGGGGGAAACACTTGAACTTTCGTCATTCGTTCTTTGAATTCAACGGCTTTAAGTCATGCTATGGAATTCATTTTCATTGTTGTTATTGTCCTTCGTAGTTTATTATCGCGAGTTGGCGTTCGGTGGAGTCGTCGGGTTCGTAGTCGGTTCGTGCCAACCTACTTCGGTCGATTCTCCGCGTTGTGGTTATTCGAGGCAAGTACCTTGCTCATACATTTCTTATTTTGTGGATATGATGATCGGTGATCGTCTTGGTGTGTTTGTTTGGTTGTTTGAAATGAAGTTTCAAAAGATTTCGGTTTGGCCTCGTTAAAGGCTCTCTTTCAAAATGCGTGTGTGTTTTGTGAACGGTGTGTTTTGGAAATTGATTATGATTTGATCATTTTGAACGTTGAAGGCTTTGATGATATTCCCTGTTGTTTAAAGTTATGGAATCGTGTATTCCGTGTTTAATCTTGTTATTGTGTTTTGAAGAGTTTGATAACGGCGTCGAGTAAGTGGCCATCTCTAGTAAGTATTCTTGATGAACTTACATTCTTAGCATATTAGTATTGCATGAGTAACGTGTGTGTGTGTGTATGCTCACTATGGGTTAGATCCGACGGGGTCTCGGTAGGGGCCACGGAGGGGTGGATCCGCGAGTTTTGCTTTTAACCACTACGGGTTAGATCCGACGGGGTCTCGATAGGGGTCCACGGAGGGGTGGATCCACGGTTAATTGTGGTGTATTTTACAAATGTGATTTGATTATGGCATTTCCGGAAATGAGTGCTTTTAAATGGTTTTCATGATTGCATGCATCGACTAAGTGTGTAAGAGGTAAGTTGTTCGTTTGGCTTACTTGGCTAGGATGGCACTAGAGTATTTTGTTGTTTGTGTTAAATCCTTTATTGTGGATTTTGATGTTGGGAGACGAACTTTGTGGTCGTTCTTGTGTACTGTGACTTGATGAGATTTGGGGCTAAAATCCAAACGGTTTGGTAAAGGTCATTTTACGGAAAGTAAACCTTTGGGGCGGTGACCCCTTTCGTCTTTTGGGTTTTGAAAAGTGGGATTTGATAATCCTAAATTGTTTTCTATTAAAACTCTCGATGGCATTCTAAACTGTTTTATAAATTATTTTCATTGATTTGTGATCTTTCGGTTTTGGAATATTTTTGTCAACTCATGCCTCGGGAAGTACTTTTCGTTTCGTTTGGATCTTTGAGGATTCCGGGTTATTGTTATTCGTGGAATGTGAATTATATGACTCGTATTTTTTCACTTGTACTTGCACTAGCAAAACAGTGGAGTTTTGCTAACCCCCGAGTATTCGGGGGTGGATGTTTGTATTGCATTCAGGTTTTGGAGCATAGCATAGGGTCGGCATGAAGGATGATGAAAGATGAACGATATTATTCACACGAGGACCCATTTGATGTTATATGGGTTTAGTTGTATTTTATTTCCGTTGCAGTAATATTTTCTCGTTGTACGGGAGTGTGTTGTATTCGACCCCTGCGTGGGCAAGTATTGTTATCGAGTTGTATGTTTTTATTGAAAGGCCAAATCGGTCTACTGAGTCTTTTTAGCCTTAATGGCATTGTCGAATTGTTTAATGTTGTTACCAGCCTGGTAGATCCTTGAGGAAAGGTTCTACTGCGTGTAATATCCCTGAGCGGATTGGGGGTGTTACATAAATGGTATCGGAGATTTAGGTTGTGGAAACCTAGGCTGTCAGGTCAAGTTGTGTCTGTTGAGTTTTGTCCCGTCCGATTTTGTCTGACTGAGTCGTGTCGCGACGCGTCGTCTGAGTTTGTTGGTCGTGATTAGTATCATGGGGCGATCATCACCTTCGTGCGACCTGTGGATGTAAGTCTCCCTTCTTTGTGTTGTGCTTCGTGTGACACGAGCTATTTTTATGATTATTTGTTAAGTGACGGAATCCTCTTATGGATTTTGATTTCTTGATATGCGGTTATTTGACCCTCATATTTCGTTCATATGAGGAGTAGTGTTGCTGGATTCTGCATGTTTGACTTTATTTCTTTTATCCGCTGCGTGAGTTCTTTTATAATGGCTTTTGGTATTTTACCGACTGAGTTCTATTTCAAAAACCGATTCCCTTAACCGAGTTTGTGGCATTATGGCCTTGATCGTTTTGGCGAAATTCTTATGACGGTATTTAGTATTTTGTAAATGGCTTTTGTAAGTTTTTGAAATATTACCGTCATCGGCCTTTTTGACATTGTAAATGGTTTTTAGCCTGGTGAGTTCCGGCGTGGGACCCACGGCGCTATAATGTTTTGTATAATTACCTAAAATTTTTGGGCATTCTAGCCCATTGAATTATCTTTGAAAACCTTGAGTATCTTAGAAAATAAATTTCCAGACGTACTTTTAAAATGAATTATTTTCTCGCGGTACATCCAAGGTGCCACAATATGTTTCCAAATTCTTCTACCTCGAGGACCAAAATATTTTGAGATATTTTCAATGTTTTAGAAACACTTTTATTTAGACCCGAGGGTCGAATATTCTGAAAGTTTTTACTAAGAGAAAGTGTCCTCATTTTTATCTAATGTGAAATGGTTCTCCAAAGTCTCGATAACGATGTCTCACGTTTGTACTTTTTTTTTGAGAGGTGATACTCAAGATCAACCGGTGTCCTTCTAAATTATTTTCAAAATGAGGTTTTCGTTTTTAAAACCTATCCATTCCCATTTGAGGGCTGGGAAGGTATGTATGATGTCGCGTTGTCATTATGATGTTTGCTCCCGAGTATGATCGAATTAGCGGTGTGAGGGTTGAGTCGTTTTCCACACATTTGTTGTGTTAGCCCTCTGTGAGAGGTGAGATGTTGGTGTTGTATGTTGCCGCCTCGTAGTGATTTCTGCGTTGTCGCGCATGTGCGAGCTGTTAGAGCTTGGTTTGGTATGACCGTGTGCATCGGTGATTGTTCCGTTATGTGTCGGTTGTTTAATGTCTTGTTATCTTGCTCCCGTTTTTGTGAATTTCGTGGATGAGGTCGAAGGTAATACCCGTACTATTTTGACTTCTGTATTTTCTATTTCTCCAGTCTATCGATTCGCTCATGTTCATTGATACTTTATGAACTTGTTCTGTATTTCGGTTTCATCGTCCGAACGAACTGTGATCTTGTTGTGGGTCGATCTGGTTATCGCTGTGACTTTTTCGAGTTCGGTTCGATTCTTGTGAACCTTGTTCGGAAGTGACATCATTTGGTTCTATTAGTTCTTTTATTCGAAGTGGGTCGGATTTTGAACTTCTGTATTTTCGACTCTGTCGACTCGTTTATGTTCGTTGACATTTTCTGAGCTTGTTCTGCCCCTTGCTTTTGTCGATCAAACGAGTGTAGTATTATTTCGAAATAACTCGTTTGTCGTCGTGACTTTTCAATTGCTATTCCCTTTCCTGTGGATCTTATGGGAATGCACATCTTGGTGTTTTCACCAGAACATATATTGTCTCGAGCCGAGACGTGAACCTGGGAATTGTTGTTTGAATTTTATTATCCTTCGTGTTTCGGACATGATTGTTCGATTTTTGTTGTCTCGATCGTTTGTTTGTTCGGTTTTTGTTGATCTCGTTTCGTGATTGTTGAGCGTTCAGGCTCCTTCATAATTCCCTTAAGTTCGGGAAATTAGTCTCGTTTTCGATCTTCCAACCCTTGGGCGATGGAATTCCGTATTTGTTCAGCGATTGGCTCGCGTTTTGATTGATGTACCGTTGAGTCGGTCAATCATATTGATTTTCGTTCATTGTGTTTTGAGATTGTTCGGATAATTGACTTGACTATATTATTCATTTGATGACGCTTGTCATTTGTTAGTTTTATTATATCCCTAACGGCGACGTTGTGTTGGTCGCCGTGGAGCGTGTTTTCACGCCGTATATTCCTTTGCGTTGCTTGTAATGTTTCGCCGATGGGCGTAAGTTACGCGTTTCTTGTGTATCTCATTGAGTTTTCCTGGCGGGGATATTGCTTCTCCCTACTTATTTTAAGTTTCGGGACGAAACTTCTTTTAAGGAGGGTAGAATGTAATACCCGTAATTTCGATTTCCGGTAATTTCTTTTTTTCGGCGGAAGTCCGTTTTGACGACTCTCTCATGACCGTTTCCTCATTCCGAGAATGATTAATTATACACTCTTCGTCATCCGAGTTCGTTTCGGTGTCGTTTTGTTGAGTTCCGTACTTTTTGGCGACTTTTCCGCACTTGAGTTCGATTCTTGCGAATCTCGTTCGAGACTGCTGTTTCGAGTTTCCTGTAAGTCCGTTTAACTTTGTTAGACGTGTTGTGAACTTCGGTTTGGTTATTCGATCACGTATCGTGATTTTCGGGCATTTTGGGCCATTTTGTAATTTACCCAAAGTTACGGGTATCCGTATCTGTAATTGTTGTCTCGACCCGTTTCTTGGTCAAGTATGATTAATTATCGTATTATGTTTTCATTTCGGGTCGATGATGTTGTCCGCGAGCTTTTCGTCGTGTTCATTCCGTACGTTTTCGGAAATCGAGTCGTCGAGCCCTAGTGGTCGCATCGCCGGACGGCTATGGATCGGCCGACGGCTTGCGGTTCTCGCCGGATGATTGCGGCACCGCCGGACGGTGCAAGAGAACCGGCGTAGCGCACGCTACGGCCGGAAGGTACCGCACGCTACGGCCGGGAGGCAGCGCACGCTACGGACGGTTGTCTGCGCGCGCTAGCGGGCCGAGGCAGTAGGGCAGTGGGGTACTGGACTCGGTGGATCGGCAGGTAGCGCACGCTACTGTCGGACACTGCGCACGCTACGACCGGGAGGCTGCGCATGCTACCTGGCCGAGTTAGTAGGGCAGTGGGGGCTCTGGATTGCGGCCTGGGCCGATAGCGCACGTTAGCTCGGCAGCCTAGCGGACGCTAGTCCGGCCTAGTATAAATGTGGCAGAGCAGTCACATTTCCACTCGTTTTTCATTTCCTTTTCTTTTGATCCGCGGCTGGAGCTTTGGAGGAGACGAAGCCATGTTGTTGAACAACAAATCCACGAAGTTCTTGAGTTAATATCATGGATTGATCATCCTATATCATCCTTTGATCCAGCGAATCAAGGTAACCTCTCCTTAGTGTAACACCCCAAACTAGGCGGATATTACAGTGCCGTGAATCCCCGACTGGGACCCACCAGGCGAATGAAAAGGATGAATTACACAAGATAAATGTAGTACCGAACCACATTACAACAGTAATTACTCCGATGAGGAGTTTAATTACAACACACCAGGACAATACCGAATACTAGTGTATTTTATATGAAGATAAAATACACAACACTGAATGAAACGGAATATCAAAATGAAAATCCGCAACGGAAAATAAAGGACAATAATATGAATAACTGAAAGATCGGGGCCCCTACTAGTATCACTAGGACTCCTCGACATCAACATGCTATTCCCGTGCGTTTGCCTTGCCATGACCTGAAAAACAAAATCCCCAAACGGGGTCAGTTACAAAGAACAACAATCCTCAAGGGTTGAAAATACACAAACATGATTTAACTGAAGTTATGAAATATCCTTAGTTATGAATTACGCTGAAGAAGAGTATCATAGTACGCCCGTAATGTTCTGTGCGAGTGTACAACATCCGTCCGTGTACCTAATTAGTCTCACGGTGTAACGCTTTCCCGTGTGCACGGTCTAATGTATTGGTGAACCCAATACAATAACCATCGTGTGCCCGACTAAAAATTCCACACAGCCACACCCGGCCACGCAATATGAACCTTAAGGTCATATGAACGAATGACCGTAATGAATATCAATGAATAAATAATAATCGACAAAGACAAGAATGACTCACCGAGATGAGAGTAATAATGAAATGAATGAAAGCTCAACGAAAAGATTGGAACCGCTGCTCCTTATGATCAAGTGATTAATTGACAATAACAAGTTTTAATATGATTAATACAATGATGAATGAGTTATGATTATGAATGATCAACAACAAAAGGTATGAATATCCTTTTAACCGAGTAAGAATTAACTTACACAACACCGATGAAGAATGTACGTCCACGAACAACGTCCTAAATGAAGTGTCGGTCGCACGAACAACCTTAATTCAATACAATTACCGACAATCCGATCAATATACGAATTAAACACGAATATAACGAACTCAAAACGTCGATACGATAAAACTAAGTCCATTGAGGTATTGAAACAAACACGTTGCGTCCAAACTCCGATTGTTTACAATCAAACTTCAATATACCAATATCAAATCCCTCAAGAAGTGTTTCAAACCATCAAAACATCTCCAATACGATCAATAATCCGTTATGAATATCCAAAAATGTGATTATAACAACAATTAGTCGAAAATCCCCAATTCCAACTCGATTTACAAGGTGTTCTTGAATAATCCCTCAATAATCCAATGAATCCTTATACAAACTCATAATCATATACATATCCCTTCATATATCATGATTATAACGTCCAAAATATCCTATTTCAACACAAAATCGAAGTCCAAAGTGTTGAAGGAATTACCTCTTGATGATCCAAGTGCTTTAATCCGAAGAACACGCGTTAGATTGATTATCCTAAGCTTCACGATCGAAAGGAGATGAAGAAAATCAAACACCCAAATGATTTGTGAAGGAAAACCCTCCCTCAAGCCTTATCTCTCGGTTGAAGGTGAAGAAAATGCGTAAAATGGGTGAAATGATGAAAAAATGAATTTATAGGGGTCGATCGTCGCCGGACACGCCTGCGGCCGATCGGCACGGCCGTGTCGCATACCGGCCGACAGCTGGTCGACAGCGACTGACCGTGTCCTCGCCGACACGGTCGCGCGCGAGGGCCTCCCGACGATGACTCCGTCCGACAATGACTTCAAGATGACTCGATCGCGCTGCATTTACACGGTCGGGCGTGCTCGGCAGTCGATTCTGGCTTATCCGGAAGGGTTCGACTCGTCCGTGCCAGACGACACGGTCGGGTCCTGAGGCAGACACTTCGGCACTTTCCGGACGAGTACGGCACGGGCCGTGTCGGACGACACGGCCGAGTTCGTTCGGCAGTGATCGGCCAATGAGCGGTTGAGCTAAAACGACCATAACTCTCTCGTCCGGACTCCGATTGACTCACCGTTTGAACCATTGGAAAGCTAATTCGATGATCTATAATATTACAAAGATTTAGAATTTTTGGAGTTACCAAAAATTAATGGTGATTTAACAAAGTCGAACTCATATGAGGAAAGTTGAAACAATGAACAATAACGATACACAACTCGAAGTTTTTCCGAACGGTGAACACGGTGAATGAACATGATTGATGAATGATTATAATTGAGTGAAAATCCACTGAGTGACAATCACCGAATGAAATTACTGAATGATAATGACTGAATTACAACCGGGTATTACACTTAGAACCCTAATTTCTTGAATTTTGGGGTTTTTGCATTTTTGTCCGATTCGTTCCGTATTGTTGATTAATTCATGATGGGTATGATTAATCTTGGTAGTATTCTTGTGTTTAACATCATTTAATCCATTGTTCTTCGTCGAATCGAAGTATATTTCTTGATTTCCTTCGAATCTACTTTTTGAGGGATTTGTTCTCGATTTCGTTTTCCATCCGTTTTTGATGGATCGATTGTTGTTAAATGATGTTGTTAAACATATCCTATGGATTGTATATCCATATTTCATTTTGGAATTCCGTTTTCGTGTTTTGACGGGACGAATCGTGTTCTTGGCCGTTTTGGGGGAAACACTTGAACTTTCGTCATTCGTTCTTTGAATTCAACGGCTTTAAGTCGTGCTATGGAATTCATTTTCATTGTTGTTATTGTCCTTCGTAGTTTATTATCGCGAGTTGGCGTTCGGTGGAGTCGGCGGATTCGTAGTCAGTTCGTGCCAACCTACTTCGGTCGATTCTCCGCATTGCTGTTATTCGAGGCAAGTACCTTGCTCATACATTTCTTATTTTGTGGATATGATGATCGGTGATCGTCTTGGTGTGTTTGTTTGGTTGTTTGAAATGAACTTTCAAAAGATTTTGGTTTGGCCTCGTTAAAGGCTCTCTTTCAAAACGCATGTGTGTTTTGTGAACGGTGTGTTTTGGAAATTGATTATGATTTGATCATTTTGAACGTTGAAGGCTTTGATGATATTCCCTATTGTTTAAAGTTATGGAATCGTGTATTCCGTGTTTAATCTTGTTATTGTGTTTTGAAGAGTTTGATAACGGCGTCGAGTAAGTGGCCATCTCTAGTAAGTATTCTTGATGAACTTACATTCTTAGCATATTAGTATTGCATGAGTAACGTGTGTGTGTGTGTGTATGCTCACTACGGGTTAGATCCGACGGGGTCTCGGTAGGGGTCCACGTAGGGGTGGATCCGCGAGTTTTGCTTTTAACCACTACGGGTTAGATCCGACGGGGTCTCGGTAGGGGTCCACGGAGGGTGGATCCACGGTTAATTGTGGTGTATTTTACAAATGTGATTTGATTATGGCATTTCTGGAAATGAGTGCTTTTGAATGGTTTTCATGATTGCATGCATCGACTAAGTGTGTAAGAGGTAAGTTGTTCGTTTGGCTTACTTGGCTAGGATGGCACTAGAGTATTTTGTTGTTTGTGTTAAATCCTTTATTGTGGATTTTGATGTTGGGAGACGAACATTGTGGTCGTTCTTGTGTACTGTGAGTTGATGAGATTTGGGGCTAAAATCCCAACGGTTTGGTAAAGGTCATTTTACGGAAAGTAAACATTTGGGGCGGTGACCCCTTTCGTCTTTCGGGTTTTGAAAAGTGAGATTTGATAATCCTAAATTGTTTTCTATTAAAACTCTCGATGGCATTCTAAACTGTTTTATAAATTATTTCCATTGATTTGTGATCTTTTGGTTTTGGAATATTTTTCTCAACTCTTGCCTCGGGAAGTACTTTTCGTTTCATTTGGATCTTTGAGGATTCCGGGTTATTGTTATTCATGGAATGTGAATTGTATGACTCGTATTTTTGCACTTGTACTTGCACTAGCAAAACAGTAGAGTTTTGCTAAACCCCGAGTATTCGGGGTGTGGATGTTTGTATTGCATTCAGGTTTTGGAGCATAGCACAGGGTCGGCATGAAGGATGATGAAAGATGAACGATACTAATCACACGAGGACCCATTTGATGTTATATGGGTTTAGTTGTATTTAATTTCCGCTGCAGCATTATTTTTCCGTTGTACGGGAGTGTGTTGTATTCGACCCCTGCGTGGGCAAGTATTGTAATCGAGTTGTATGTTTTTATTGAAAGGCCAAATCTGTCTACTGAGTCTTTTTAGCCTTAATGGCATTGTCGAATTGTTTAATGTTGTTACCAGCCTGGTAGATCCTTGAGGAAAGGTTCTACGGCGTGTAATATCCCTGAGCGGATTGGGGGTGTTACATGATGAGGGCGCTGGATCGGATGTCCACCTCGTGTTGGTCCGACGGGATCATCTTGGGATCTAGGCTGAGGGCGCTGGATCATTAGACGGGTTTTTCCACCTCGTGTTGGTCCGACGGGATCAACTTGGGATCTATGCTAAGGGCGCTGGATCATTGGAATTCCCATACTGTGTTAGTGGAATCTTGTGGATTCGCATTGTTGGATTCCGGTAGCGGAAGTCCGTGTTGTGTATCTTGTTATGCATTGTTGTTGCATATCCGATTTGTTTAATATGATATTTGTACTAGCATCGTTTTGCTAACCCCTTCGGGGGTGGACATTTGTTTTGATGTTCAGGTAGCCGAGGAGCGGGAAACAGCCACAGTACCGACGTGACGACGAAGGGGCTCAGTGATGTTTGTTGTTATTGTGATTTGTCTTCTTGGTTCATTTTCAGTACTCGAGTACGCGTGTCTTATTAATATCATTTTGATATGGTTGTATTAATTAACTCAATGGATCAGTTGGGACCGGTTTTGTATTTTGAACTTCTATGGTATTGTTGGATTATATTTACATTTCTTTTAATTAGCCTTGTAAATCCTTATTTAAAGGGTTTACTGCGCTGTAATTATTCCGAATATCTCAGAGTGTTACAACATTGATATCCCTACGTATCCTAACACAACGCATGCAAGAATATTCCATAATTTGCACTGCAATTAAAGGGCACAACGGCTAGATAAACCTAAAAAAGAATCATCCCTTAGTTTGTTCAAGCTCATTAGAAAAGTATAAAGTCACCTCAAATATTTCTCTTAGTAATCGGATAAATGTGCAAGTAAATAAATATGTAAATGAAATATTTGTACTTTATAGTATAAATTAGATTTTTGAAATACAAGAAAGTAGTTGCACTTTCACCTTCAAATCCCACTTTTTTGTGGCACCATTTAGTATTTCTTTCTCATAATAATGATTTGATTCAAACTCTTTCTCTAGTTCACATTTCCTTCATCATTATTCGTTTCGTCAATGATCTAAGCGCTGATCAATCTTCGCCTTGAAAATCCTTGCAGTATATCATAAATGAAAAATTAGCTTTCTCAACGTTGCTCTCGGAAAACGAGTGTTTTAACAAGTTATAGGTTGATGGCCTTCTAGAAGGTTCTTGAATCTTGATCGAGGCAGGAATCAACCATGTCTGTTGTTGATAGCCCATCCACCTTGGCATCCACGTAAGCACTCCAGGCAGCTGAACCGGCCGAGCAGAGCCTGAAGCCGAACCAATTATGAACCCGATTTTCTCCCGGGATCGTTAAAAACCGGACCGGGCAGAGACGTCAAAGCCGACCCGGTATCCGATCCAGGAGGGCCGAGCAGATCGAAGATAAAAACGCTCCGATTCAAGATTACAACAAGGCCGACCTGAACGGCGGGAGACCCCAGGACCGACCCCAGCGGATAAGCGTCGCCAGAAGCATGCGGGACAGGCCCGCATGCCAATTAACGCGTGCTTTGTCCAGATCAGCACACGTGACGTTGACCAAATCAGACATCAACAGATTGGCGCTAGAAGGAGGGGGCGTGAACCTCCGATAAAAAATAAAATAAAATACTCACCGGAGATGTCTCACGAAAGTTCATAAAACCCTCAGCCCGCGACGGAGGAAGAAAACCTCCATAAGGTGGTAGAGTGCTTTAAATATCCAGCCTTCATCCAGGGCATGACGGCCCTTATGGCACGGGTTACTGGGGTGGAACTCTTCAAAAACTCGAAGACAATGTGGAGGCGGAATCTCAGACGACCCGCCCAGCTGCCTTGGGACGAAACAAAAGGAGGACAGCCTCTGGGGTCGCCGGGGAAAGGTCGGAAAGCCATGGCGAAGGCTCACATCCCTCTCGAAAAAGTAGGCTTTCTCGCCCCATATCCGTTTTTGATAGCCTCGGGACAGGGAAGAAAGTCGAAAAAGCAGCGCCTGCTCCCACTATCCAGAGTCAGAGCCATAAAGAAGAAAAAGCTCCCCACCAGTCCCTAAATCCGACACAAGTATTACCTCCAACTCCCGGCGATAACTCGATTTCTTAAAAAACGCCTTACGGAGCTCGAAAACAAGCAACTCCAGCCATCCCAAAGTTCGGAATGGCTTAACAAATGTGAGAGTCCCTGCCCCCAAGTGTTCGCGCAACCCCTCCCAGAGAAGTTCAAGATTCCTCAGATTCCGCCGTACAACGGGGAGACAAACCCCAACGCCCATCTTGGACATTATAATTCCTGGATGGACCTGCACGGGTCTCAGGACGCGTTCCGGTGCCGAATGTTCTCCTTGACTCTGGGGGAGAGGGCCCAGAGATGGTATCGGACGCTGCCCCACCATTCTATTCAGACATGGGCCCAGCTTTCGGCGACGTTCCGATCCCATTTCATGGGGTCCCTAGTGCGAGTCGCCCCGCGCTTATCCATTGCTTCCGTCGTACAGGGGCCGAATGAGTCCCTTAAAGATTATATATCTTGTTTCAATAAATGGATATTGGAGACGGAACCCATGTCGGACGATGCGCTGGCCATTATCGCCTAGGCCGGCCTCCTCAAAAATTCTTTTTTCCGCTGGACGGTGTGCCAGAATGTCCCACACACCTATCAAGAATTCTTGGAGCACGCCAGCTCCCATATAGCCGCCGAGAAAGCTATGCCGGCACCAGTTTTAGTCGTGCCCTCCGACCAGAAAGGGTCTTTCAAAAAGAAAGAAGATAGGCATGACTACAGAGAGGCCCGTCAAGAATCCTGCTGGGAGAATAAGGCTCCCACCTCTTCCTCGACAGCCCCAACAACTCAGAACTATCGGGAGCGTAGGCCTGAGCTCATGGCTAATTTTTCTGAAATATATTCCGTCGGAGCCGCGGCCATATTTGATCAAATAAAGGACAAGAATTTGCTCCCGGTTCCTCGGTCGATCTATAAAGATTAGAAGGACATGGACCAGACCCGCTTTTGTAAATATCATGAATCAGCGGGTCATAACACCGAACAGTGCCGGGACCTCGTCGCGGCCCTGATCGCGGTATGCGACGATACAGGCTTAAGGCGATTTACCCGGAACCCACCCTGGGATCGCCAGGATCGGGCCGACCCGACAAGAGCCAAGAACGATCGGGTTTCTCCAGCCCCCAAGTCCCCCCGGGAAATTCTGACCATCATGGAAACATCCGAGGTCGATGATCATCGGTCAAAGCGGCAGAAAAAGGCATCCATTCGAGAGGCTACCACCTCTTATCAACGGACCGAGCGACGACCAGAGGGGTTCCTATCAGTGGCCGAAGAAGCCCCCCAAAACCCCCAGCTGGAAGTTACTTTCGAAGAGTCCGATGCAGACGGCTTGGACTATCCCCATTCGGACGCCCTTGTCATCACCCTGCCCATAATGGGGATCTCGGTACACAGGGTGTTGGTAGACTCCGGGGCCTACGCCAGCGTCATCTACCTTCATACCCTTCGCAGGATGAAGGTAGACCAATCTTATGTTCGGCCCTGCAACGAGGACATTAGGGGATTTGCCAACTTCCGTACCTCACCATTGGGGGAGATCGACCTCGCCTTGGAGTTCGGTTAGGGGCCGATCAGAAGGACGATGATCACTACATTCAAGATCATCGATGTGCAAAGCGACTATAACGCCATCATAGGCCGACCTGTGATGTCAAGGATGAGGGCCACTCAGTCCACATATCACTTGTGCATGAAGTTTCCCACCCCGGACGGCGTCAGGGTACATAGGGGAGATCAAAGGGCCACCCGGGAATGCAATCTCAGCATCCGGGCTCGCGAAATCAACGCCGCAGAGGGCTTCCCGAAAAATTTATCGGAAGAAATTGGGGCCACCAGCTCCGAACAGCTGGCTGGAGGCACCCTACTCGAACAGGAGACCGAAGGTCCCGGGGCCGCGCAAACCCTCGAAATGGAAACTGACAAGGAATCGGACCGGGGCCGCAGGCCCGGGAAGGAGCCGATCCTAGAAGAGGATCCTGTCGACCCGCGATACCAAAATCCGAAAGGGAAAATTTGCCATGCTGAGCCAACAGAAGAGTTGGACCAGGTCGACATGGACCCATCTGATCCCGTCCGACAGCTAAAGATCGGCCACAGCCTCCAAGAGCCGATCCGCTCCGAGCTAATCTTCCACCTGAGACAGAATTTGGATGTCTTCGCATGGACCCATTTAGACATGCTGGGGATTGACCTGGAACTTGCGTGCCACCGGCTGAATATCGACCCCAGTTCAAAGCCGGTTATTCAGAAAATGAGGAAAATGGGGCCTGAACGACAGAAGGGGCTGGAAGAGGAAGTAGAAAAGCTGATCGACAGCGGGTTCATCCGGGAAGCCCAGTACCCGACCTGGGTGGCCAACCCAGTCTTGGTAAAAAAGCCGACCGGGCTATGGAGGTTCTGCATTGACTTCTCTAATCTGAATAAAGCCTGCCCGAAAGATAGCTACCCCCTCCCCCATATCGATTACATGGTGGATGCAACGGCCGGGCATGAGCTAATGAGATTTATGGATGCATATTCCGGATACAACCAGATCCCAATGCATCCCACTGATGAAGAAAACACATCCTTCTACTCATCCCGTGGCCTATACTGTTACCGAATGATGCCTTCCGGGCTCAAGAATGCCGGTGCAACATATCAACGCATGGTAAATAAAATGTTCAATAGTTTGATAGGTCATACAATGGAGGTGTATTTAGATGATATGTTAGTAAAGTCTTTCCGCTCGGCCGATCATGTAAATGACCTCAATAAGATGTTTGCTATTTTGTGAGAGTACAAGATGAAGTTAAATCCAAAGAAATTCTCATTTGGGGTAGGTTCTGGAAAATTCCTCGGCTACATGGTGAGCCAAAGAGGGATTGAAGCCAACCCCGATAAGATTAAGGCAGTGACCGAACTCGTTCCACCAAATTCGGTCAAAAAGGTGCAGAGCCTAACTGGCCGACTAGCCGCGGTAAGTCGCTTTATCTCTCACTCAACTGATAAATGTAAACCTTTCGTTGAGGCAATAAAAAATAACAAATATTTTCAGTGGACAGAACCTTGCCAAAGAGCCTTCGAAGCTATCAAGGAAGTCCTGGTAGAAGCCCCGATCTTGCAGCAACCGACCCAAGGGGAACTTCTCAATTTATACCCTGCGGTATCCGACTCTGCGATCAGCGCCGCTCTGATCCGAATGGAGAATGCAGTTCAACATCTGATCTATTATGTTAGTCAGGCCCTTCATGATGCCGAGCTCAGATACGCCCCGATGGAAAAGTTAGCCTATGCGCTCATAATGGCGTCCCGGAAGTTAAGACCCTACTTTCTGGAATATCAGGTAGTCGTCTTAACAAACTACCCTTTAAAGCAGGTCATGCACCGACCTGACGTGTCCGGACGGATGATCAAATGGTCCATCGAACTCGGACAGTTTGACATAACTTATGAATCGCGCACTGCCATAAAGGGTCAAGCCCTGGCAGACTTCATTGCAGAGTTCACACCAGCGATCGCACAAGAGAATGACCGATCAGAAGAGTGGTCACTCTATGTAGATAGATCCTCAACCGCCGACCGGTCAGGTGCGGGAATAGTCCTCGTCAGTCCCGACCAGCGTTTGTTCTGCTCGGCCATTTGCTTAGATTTTTCGACCACCAACAATGAGGCAGAATATGAAGCTCTCTTGGCCGGTCTAGAAATGGCGACCTCCCTCGGCCTTGCCCGCCTCACTATCTTGAGTGATTCTCAATTAGTGGTAAACCAAATCAACGGCGAATACGAAGCCAAGGAACCCAAGATGGTTAAGTACCTCAGCCTGGCGCGGGCCCGACTGCAAGATTTTCGGGGAACTATACAACACATCCCCAGAACCGAGAAAATCCAAGCTGACTCCTTGGCCAAAATCGCGTCCAGCTCCGGAGCCGAACATATGGACGAGGTCAGCATAGGGTATCATGCCTCATCAGCCCTGGAAATGGCCGAAGTCCGGCAACAACAATCGAATCGCAAGGATGGATGCAGCCTGTAATCCGATATCTTCAAAGCGGCATTTTACCCGAGGACCGAGCCCAGGCGAGATCATTGCGAACTCAGTCCGCCCGGTTCACCATCGTGGATGGAACTTTATATAAAAGAGGATATTCGGTTCCATTGCTGAAATGCCTGTCCGAATCAGAAGCAGAATATGCCCTCAAAGAGGTGTACGAGGGTATATGCGGTAATCATTCTGACGGCTAGGCATTGGCCTGTAAATTGATCCAACAAGGATATTATAGGCCAAATCTTAAAAAAGAGGCCATCACGCTCGTACGGAAGTGCGTCCGGTGCCAAATCTTCGCTCCGCATATCCGATCCCCGCCGGAAACCCTCACTTCCGTATATTGCCCATGGCCATTCGCCAAGTGGGGGATCGACTTGATCGGACCTTTACCTAAAGGATGGGGAGGAGTACAATACGCCATTTTCGCAGTCGATTATTTTACAAAATGGGCAGAGGCCGAGCCTATGGCGCGAACAACCGAGCAGAAAATAGTTGATTTTATATGGAAGTCACTCATCTACCGGTTCGGGATCCCTCAATCTATTGTCTCTGATAATGCAAAACAATTTGACAATAAGAAGTTTCGGGCCTTCTGCGACGGCCTCCGAATGCGAAATAACTTCTCCACACCATATTATCTGCAATCTAACGGGCAGGTCAAGGCAGTCAACAAAATCTTAAAGCAGCATCTCAAGACACGCCTCGAAGAACTCAAAGGTTCCTGGCCCGAGGAACTCCCCGGAACCTTATGGGCTTACAGAACAACACATCGGTCCGCCACCGGAGAAACGCCCTTCTCCTTGGCTTTCGGCTCTGAAGTCGTCATCCCGATTGAAATCGGAGCACCTACCTACCGAGTAGCCCATTTTGAAGAGCAAGATAACGACTTGGCCCTCCAAGTAAACCTAGACCTCTTTGCCGAATAACGGGCCCAGGCGGAAATGCGGAACACCGTCTATAAAAGGAGAAGCGAAAAATATTACAACTCCAAGGTTCACCATAGGAGTTTCCAGGTCGGAGACCTCGTTCTTAAACGGGTATTGGGGCCGGATCCCGGACCACTTAAGCCCAAGTGGGAATGACCGTATAAGGTTAGCGAAGTCCTTCAGAATGGAGCCTACCGGATGGAATATCTGAACGGCCAGAGATTAACTTATCCATGGAATGCTATGTATTTAAAGAGGTATTATCAATAAAATTTGACGTCATTCCATTTTTAGTATTGGTGCACCTCATAAGACTGGCTCATCCGGCACTATAAGACCGAGCTCGCCTCAGCACCTCATAAGACCGGCTCATCCGGCACTATAAGGCCGAGCTCGCCTCGGCACCTCATAAGACCGGCTCATCCGGCACTATAAGGCTGATCTCGCCTCGGCACCTCATAGGGACGTGACTGGACTCAACCACCACTGGGGGAACCCGTTTGAGCATCTCAGCGGTTGGGGTGGCTGCCCGGACGTAATCCAGAAACCAGCGCGGCTGTCGTCCCTTCATCTGGGCACAAGGTTCCTCCCGGTCCTTATTAACCGGGAGATAGTGGCCCTACAAGTTAATTACAGGCTCCTAACTGGTAGCACGACCCGTCCGGACAGGGCTCGGGGCGGATACAGCAACTTCAGGAATGGACGAACCCTCCGCCTTGGTCACACTATCCTCAGGCTCGGCCTCTACCCTCTTCCGCTTGCCCGCACGCTCCCTATGCTCGGCGGCCTCAGCAGCCAGCCTCGCCACTCGCTGCGCAGGCGTCTCTTTCCTTCCGGACGAAGTCTTGGCCCTAGGAACTGGAAAATGAAGACATGTTAAAAAAAATACCTGATAAAGACATAATACTCGGATCAGTTGATCGAAGTCCAGCCGCCCAGAGGTTTTCCTCGGTAACCAGAAGATGCGACTTCCTCTGTTCAGTGGGAAGATCCAAAAGCTGTTCAACCCGGTCGTCGAACTCGGAGGAGGTCTCTTGCGCTGGGATGCGTTCTGCACATAAAGCAAATGATGAGCGTTAGACAAGAAAGGAACAGGAATACAAAACACGACACTTACTCATTTTGGCAATGAAGTGCTCTGGGACCCGAAGCTTGACATCTATCACACCAGGCTCCCACTCATCCGCCGAGCTCCTCCAAGGTCCCCCTATATAGAACCACTGCTCCTTCCAGCTATGGATGGTCTCCGGCACATCCACCAACTCTTTATGCATGGCATGCCAGGCTATCAGGTAAAACCAGCCGGAGCCGGATCTGCTGACCGACCTCCATAGGAAGAGACTGTTGAACTCCTCAAAGATGGGCTCGGGCCAGCCGTGCTGATTGAAAAGGATGAAAAGACCCACCACCCGAGCCCAGGAATTCGGATGAATTTGGGCAACAGGAAGGCCCCACTGCCTTAGCCACCGGGAGAAGGCTAATGGAAGCGGAAACCTCATCCCTGCCAGCAGAGAGCGGTAGTACACCGCCGCACAACCGACGGGCGGAGTGTGAGGCCTCTCCTCGGGAGTCGGAACAAACATCCGAACCCTAGCCGGGATCTTAAACCGCAGCCTCCAAGCCACCAGCTGCTCTTCCGTGACGGTACTGCGAATCGAAGCAGAGTCCCACTCGGCCTCTACGAAAGGGGATGGCCGAGGCCGAATCCAAGACGCCGAAGACCCAATTACTTCCTCCTCCGGAATCCCGCCGACGGCCGTCAACGGCGCCGCCATCTCCACCTCTCCAGATCCCGGCGACCTCGCGACCTCGCTTTCTTCTTCCTCGACACTCCAGTCGACAGAAACTCCGCCTACCGACAGATCCGCCACTCCCGTGCGGTCCGGCGACACGGTCAACTCCGCCGCTGTCTTATCCCTCAGCTCCGACATCGTAAAATAGAAAAAGGGAAAAGGCTTACTGGGAAATTCTCTCTAAAATCAGGAAAAGGACGCCGGAAAATTTTCTCTCTCTTCTCTGCAATAAAACACAAAAATGGCGGAGGGAATAATGAAGAAGGAGATGTCCTATATTTATAAGGGAAGAGAGGCATTAAATGCCCAGCGCGTGACACGACGATTCACACTGAACCGTCGCAAAAATCGAAGGCGCATGAACGCGTCGACAAATCAGATTCGGCCACGCGTCTCCCTCATCATGACACCTAGAAACCCTGAAACGGAATCGACATGACTCTCGAAGAGGCGTCCCTTCCAGAGATCTTATCCTCCCACAAGCCGGATCGGCCTCAGTATGAAACGACCCCAGCCCCGGCCAACCCGGCACGGCCCTGGACTCGGGACCCTTGTTGATAGCCCATCCACCTTGGCATCCACGTAAGCACTCCAGACAGCTGAACCGGCCGAGCAGAGCCTGAAGCCGAACCAATTATGAACCCGATTTTCTCCCGGGCTCGTTAAAAACCGGACCGGGCAGAGACATCAAAGCCGACCCGGTATTCGATCCAGGAGGGCCGAGCAGATCGAAGATAAAAATGCTCTGATTCAAGATTACAACAAGGCTGACCTGAACGGCGGGAGACCCGAGGACCGACCCCAGCGGATAAGCGTCGCCAGAAGCATGCGGGACAGGCCCGCATGCCAATTAACGCGTGCTGTCATGTCCCTTCCCGAAGCAATCCTTAGAGGCCGCCATGTGTCTAAGGTATATTTACAGTCTGACAAGTGTTTTGGGCATATTCCCCAACATTCGCCAGCTGTCATCTCCTGATTGACCGAGATTGCCTATATATAGAAGGAGTATACAGTGAGAGAAGACTTTGGACTTTTGGCATTTATGAGAAAAGAGAAGAGAGAGAGAAAAAAGAGAGAATTTGTAATAACTGAGAAAAACAGATAGACCGGCACTAAAATATTCAGCTCGGCTCTATTTCATATTAAGGTCATTAATAAAATTTGGTGATCCAATACTTTTCGTCTTGTTTATTATTTTCTACGTGGCTTCGATCTATTTGTCCAGATCAGCACACATGACGTTGACCAAATCAGACGTCAACATCCGTAAATCTTACTATCTATTTCGTCTTATCAATACAATGACCCGAAAATAAAAAACAAACCCCGATTCGTGATTTTGAAGGCGTGAGATGAGAAAAAGGATGTGTCTACCATGAAAAGCCAATTCCAAGCGTTGTATAATTCCAAAAGACGAAATATCAGCCTTACAAATATACTCATTAATGCAAGTATATAACTTTTGACTTGTGAATACACATATGTTCAAGTTGTGTAGCAGATCTTCTTGATGAATATGTTCAGATTGTGCAGCAGTCCGTTCAGGACTGACCGGACAACATGAGGAAACCTGCTGTCAGCAAGCATGTTACGACCGTAACTTGCAATATGTTACGACCGTAAAAGGGGATGCATTACGGCCGCGATTGCCATATTGTTACGGTCGTAAAAGGGGATGCATTACGGCCGTAATTGACATATTGTTACGTCCGTAATAAGCCTGCTGTATTAATACAGTAGGCAATTCTGTTTCAGAACAGAACATCACAATTCTTCATTTCGCTACGGGAGTCGAGGGTTAGGAGACTTAGGGCGATTTCTGTACTTTGAAACATCAATCAAACATCATCTATCATCATTTTTGAGTATTAGCGTGGATTAACATCATCAAATTCTCCTTTCACTGCCGATTTTGGGGGGTTTTACTATTTTTCTTCCTTCCTTCCCGATTTACTCCTAGAATCATGATGTATATGATTTATCTATCTCCGATAAATATTTCTCCTACGAAATTATGATGTCGTTTCTAAATTTTTGTGAAATCGAGAGGATTTGGTTGTGATTCGCCCTCTATGTGTTATATTGACGAATTACATGATTCGGCGGGGTTTTCGGGCGTATTTTTAGTTTCCATTCCAGTCGTATTGTTATTGATAGTCTTTTTACGGACCGTTTAGGTTCAAAGTCGCTATTTCAATTCTGGTCGTATACCATCTCGGAACATTCCAACATGTCTCAAAGGCAAGTAATTATTATGAAACTTACATTCTTAAATGTGAACAGTGTTGCATATGAGTGTGAGAGTGTGTACGTTCATTCCGGGAGGGTCCGACGAGGCCTCGGTGGGATCCATGCAAGGTTGGGTCCATCCCGCTCCGGGAGGGTCCAACGGGGCATCGGAGAGACTCGTGGATGGTTGGGTCCATGGTTAATCATGAAGATTTTTGCTACTGTGGCACATGTTGAATTTTGCATTTTCGGAAATCATTATCTCAGATTTTGAAAATATTGATGCATGTACTTTAATGTGTAAGATGTGAGGGTTCATTTTTATTATTTGCACTAGCTATTCCACGGCTAGCCCCATTCGGGGGAAATACGTTTCATGTATTTCAGGTATGAAGAATTCGAGCGGGCGAGCACCGGGGCAGTACGACGTTGCGGCCAGGCATGATACTATGATAAAATATGTTATCTTCTTTGAATCTTTTTCTTTGGGATTATTTTGTCATAAATTGTTAGTTAGTACTCGAGTACCATAGGAGTTGTTCTTTTTAATCATTTATGTTGAATTTGTTGGGTTCTTGAGTTATTGTGTATTGTCGTAGAAGTTTTCATTGGTTGATCCGAATGGTGGATAAATATTTTGGATATTGTTATTATAATCTTGAAGGTTGGAATGTATTATGGACGAATTTAGTCTTGTGGGTCCCAGGTAGGGATTCACGGTACTATGGCATATCCTGAATATCTTGGGGCGTTACAATTTGTGTTTCCAGCTTGGGAGTTTTTGAATTAGTATCATTATTTACACAAGTAGATGAATAACCTCCGACAAGATTTGGACCAGCTTGTGTTTCCTTCGATGTGGTGAATTTTCATTAGAGCTATCAATAACATACTTTTGCTTCCTTGGTGCATCTTGCTTAGTTGTTTCGCAAACCGTTTCACAATTTTTTCTACAAATATCCCAACACTCTTCATGCTTGAATAGTTTATTGTTGTTGGTATCCTAGTACATTGGCATTGATGCTCTTTTCTTCACATGAAACAAGAAAAAATTATCATCATTATATTAGAGACAAGCAGGGAATAAAGACTATCACAAAAATATTTTTCTAACTAACAAAAACACAATATCATATTATAATCATAGTTTATATACCTCGAGTCCGATGGAATTGAAATGATTTCATCAATACAGACTCCTAGCTTCATGAATCAAGATATTATTTGGATATTTAACACATAAAAATGAGATCAAAACTCAATTCTTAGACAAAGGGTCGAGGGTCCCCGAAGGTGGAAATGAGAAATGAGCTGAAAAATGCAAAGGGTCCTATTTATAGGACATGTCGTGTGACTCGTCGTGTTCCGACCCCCACACGAACACGCCCAAGATATATTGTGCAACACGCGGTGCCTTCGGCCGTATGAGACATTGCACATAAACCAATGGTGTCTCGGTTGCATCATTTTTTATTTCTCTCCAACCATTCATAGCAATCATGGAATTTGCTAATAGCTGCATGAAGTCTTCCCCAACCACACTCCAAGGCATTAGTCTCGTGTCGCATCAAACTCTTCTATATTTTCTCTCCAAACTTGCTGAATACGGCTCCATAAACCTTCTGTTTTCTGATCAGTCCCGACATCTCCATCACATGAGACCATGTGGCCGAGCATTTGTAAGTGCAATATCTTCAATGATAATCCAACGACGATTAGTTATTGCTAGAGGGGCTTCAAGATTTTGTGAGGATCTCGAAACTACGAGTTATGAACTGCGAAAAAAATAAATTAGTAGTAGCAGTCAGAGATCTCGAACCTATGAGTTCCATTGTTTGATGATCTAAAAATTAGGATAACCACTAAACTAGGTAACGTTATAATTGGTGGTTGCAGTCTGAAAGCTCACAAAAATCACAGGTCCGCCTTGAATTGCAAAATGTAATTTACATAAAGATCATTCTTTACCTTCATTTTTCTTCTTTTTCTCTTCACAATCAATTGAAAATAGAATACAAACTTATTTTGTTCCATCAATTTTCACATATTTATGAAAAAAATAGTGAATATTGCCTACCAATAATGTTTAACTCATTCCACCAATTAGTACATATAATATCTGTTCATCTCCACCATGATAGTCTGAATCATACCACTCGTTTGCCATTAAAAAGAATGGCAACTTTTTTAAACAAACTCAGATGTTGAATAAATTTGCAAAATTTAAACTAGATTAAATGAAACCAAAATATATAATACTTACACAAATTAATTAATAATTGAATATTTTTTAACATTTCAAGTAAAGCATTAGTTGAAATTAAAATGTAAGAGATAAATTTTTATTATTAATTAAGTTAAGGGATACATACTTTTTATTTTTCATAGTCGAAATAGTTCTTGCTGTTTGAGGTGAGGGAGAAATCCTCATATGCAAATAATTTTTCATAAAAAAGGTATAAAAGTAGTTCCAGAAGAAAGTCGAGTGGACATTAGGGGTTAACTCGAGCAGTGTATCTATCCGTTAGGCCACTCCCGTAATAATTACGTTACTCAATTATTAATAGTTTAATTACTTGTGTGGTAAAAGTAGATTGAGATGCCTGCTCGAGTTATACTCGTGTAACTTTGAGACTCAAATGTTACTCAAAACTTATTACTCAGTGTATTAAATGTGACTCGAATTGGTTACTCGATTGGTTGCACAGATGCAATGCAGAACCATCCGGGAATATGACAGCATATGGACCTCACATCGAAACCTACCAGGCTGAAAATATTGTTCCCGATCGTCAAACATGTCAAAATGCCAATAACAGTGATATCTTTCAAAATTCATAAATACTTTCCAAATTTATTTTCCAAATTCTGTTATAAAATCTCATTCAGAAATATAAGGCAAACTACTTTAATCCATCGCTTACACGTCCCGAAAAAAATAATTTAGAGAACTGATTTAGTAAAAATATACTCAAATTCGTAAAATACCAAAAAACCATTTTAATACGGCAGCTATAATAAAAAATTGGAAGTACATCAGTGTAAAATAACAATCAGTTAAAATACTTGATTTTCAATTACATGTCATAGCTAGTATCTCCGGGAATGCTCATCTCTTCACGACCGCTGTTAGCTTGATCCGCAAGTACCTAAAATAAAGTCTGCAACGGGTTCAACGATAATACTCAACAATAATAGCGACGACACCAATATTAATCTATATTTATATAATAACATTACAGATTTGAAGTACCATATTAACTCTCTCATACGCGTCATTGTCTTAATTTTGAATTTCTATTTATCTAAAATTTTGAATCTCACATCGATTAAAATGGTACTTAATCGATAGATAACCTATATAAATAGAATTCAATATCTTGAATCCCACATCGATTTAAAATAGAACTCCACCAATGGAGAACCTAAATAAATAATTAGAATTCATTGTGTATTTCAACCCCATAGTCATTTCACATACAAACTTAAGAATTTTATTATTATTGATTTGGCCCATAGTCATTTCAACCCCATAACCTGTTTTATTTAGTAATTTTATTTTAATTAAAAATATTAGTTTGATCAATATTAATAATATCAATTATTATAGCCAAATAAATTACTCTATTTTTTTTAGAAAATCTAATTTGTTCAATTATAACATTTGCATTAATTGCATTTATCTAAATTTTGAATATCACATCGATCTTAAATTAGGATCTGCCCATTGGGGAACCTAAATAAATATTCAAAATCAATGTATATTATTTACTCTATAATTATTTTACACCATGAGTTTAATAGTTTTATTTTTATTGAGAAAATAATTTGGATAATATAATTTAGCCCATTATTAAGCCAAATGACTAGTTTTATTTTTATTAAAAATTTAATTTGATCAATTATTAGTTTATATTTTGTCCCACATCGATTTTAAACGAGACTCCATCGATTGGATAATCTAAGTAAATACTGAGAACCAATACATATTTTTTAACCTCACAATTGTTTTGCTCTACCAGTTAATAGTTTTATTTTAATTGAAAAACTTAATTTGATCAATATTTTTTTGCCCAGGCATAACAAATTTGGCTAATGTTGATGGGTTCAATTTACACTAATTCAATTTGTATTTTTTAATCCTATAGTTATTTCACACAGAAACTTAAGAATTTTATTTTTATTGTGTTTAATTTGACTAATTGTTAAATTGGACAAATAAATAGTTTAATTTTACTTAAAAAACAATTTGGTCAATTATTAAATTTACATTGATTCTAGTTATTTAAAATTTGAATCTCACATATCTTTTATTTAGTAATTATATTTTAATTGAAAAATAATAATATCAATTATTAAGTTAGCCAAGTAAATTATTTTATTTTTTATTGGATAATCTATTTTGATCAATTTTTGAATTCGTATTAATTGCATTTATCTATAATTTTGGATATCACATCGATCTTAAATGAAGATCGGTCGATGGAGAATTTAAATAAATATTTAAAATCAATGTATATTATTTACTCCACAGTTATTTTGCACCATGAGTTTAATAGTTTTATTTTTATTAGAAAAATAATTTGGCTAATATTAATTTGGCCGATTTTTATGACAAATGAATTGTTTTATTTTTATTAAAAATTTAATTTGGTCAATTATTAATTTGTATTTTTGAACCTCATATTGGTTTTAAACGACACTCCATAGATTGGATGACCTAAATAAATACTTAGAACCAATATGAATTCACCTCACAATTGTTTTGCACCACGAGATAAGAGTCTTATTTTTATTGGGAAATTTAATTTGATCAATTTTTTTTTTGCCCAGACAGAACAAATATGGCTAATGTTAATTTGCTCAATTTCTATGTTGACCAAATAAATAATTTTACTTATATATAGGAAAGGAATCATATGAAACTGAGATATATTTTGAGAAATAAGAATATATGTCAGCCCTTGATTGCATGTGATGGATGGTCAGGATTGTGGTGAATACTTGGATTGTTTCTTAACTAATGACTGATTCACAATTTGGTAAATTGATCATTAATATATGGAAATGATATTTTCTTCATTTCATGCGGTTAATCTGAATCATTAAAAATAGTTACATCAATAAATGGATGTATTCTTATTTCTTAACTGAAAATATATTCTCACAAGAACCCACTCACAAACACACAGACATATATATATATATATATACACACACCTAGCACCACTTTAACTCTTTCTTTATACATGATATTTTCTAGTTTTAGATTCTTCTTGTCTAAACTATTCCATGCCACATTGATTTTGAATGAGACTGTAACACCCCAAATGGCGGTTATTACAGTGCCGTGAATCCCACACTGGGACCCACCAGGTGATATCCAAAACAGGTTAAATAAATATTATTTGTGATACCGAATCACAACGAATAATCATTTCTCCGATTAGGAGTTTATTAAAATATGGCCAACGGCCTTACAACACACAGGATCCGAAAAACAAGTATAAACCATATGGAGATGGAAAATACTTCAAATGTCAAATACAACCAAAAAGTAATTTAAATGAAATAGGAGATAACATAACGCGGTTTAACATAACCGGACAACAAGAGATGTGAGGGCCCCGAACTAGTATCCTCCGAACCCTTCGCCGTCGACATGCTCTTCCCGTGCCTTGCCTTTGCCTCGACCTAAAATACAATACAAGTATTTCGCCCAACACAGGGTCAGATATACATGATAATCAATTCTTCTGACATTATACAATTCACATATATAGATCTCAAGAAAATCATTCCGACTATTAATCATACCCCTCGGGCGTATGAAACAATCAGTCACAAAATATCGAACACATCCAATCATACATGGTCTGTGAACGATTAACATTATGGCTCAAGATGGACATCACAGTACGCCCGATCCGGAAATGTGTCCGTGCACATGTCCACCCCGTATACGGAATCCAGAAATATACGTGGGACAATGTACCTAATTAGCCTCACGAACTAACGTCTCGTGTGCACGGTCCAATGCGGAAACATCCACGCATGACCATCGTGTGCCTGGCTAAAAATCCTACACAATAACCAATCGGCACGCAGATATGATTCCGGATATGTCACGATACAACATGACAACGAAACTCAAAGGATAACACATCCAATTAAGGATCAAGAAAAACTCACCAAAGTGAAAATAAGGACCAACGAGATCAACGATTCAAAACGGCGTACTTGGGAATGCAATCCCATAACGTCAAGGACAATATCAAATCACGACAACGTCACATGGACAATTCATACACATGAAATGTATAATCATCACAAGAATCTAATCATCATTATAACCAAGCAAGATAACTTGCCTTAATACGGAGACGAGAATAGTCCTCTTCTTATCGGAACGAACGAACGGTCCTCGACAAGTTTTACTCGAACAACCAACCTTAAACGAAATACATTTTACTCAAAACATATTCGTATAATTATCAATATAGGATTAGTAAGACGTCAACCTACAATCCTTTAGAATAGTTTGTTACTACAAATTATTGAAGCCTTATGCCAGGAGTCCTTCTAACATCAATACAACTATAAGAATCGGTTTACAAAATTTACCGAATGTTCGCATGGTTCATCATAAACAAGAGTTCTATCGAGGGTATGTTGAATAACTAATCATGATGTTAAGATCATCTTATGATGATTAAACTTTCCAAAACATTATAAGGTTGAAAGGTAAAATCTGCACTTTATGATTATTCTCCTCTCATTTAAATTGACTTTTAAGCTAACAACAAGTTCATAAGTTCTGAGATTACACCATACTCATGAAGGTTATCAAAGTCTTTGTTACAAGGCTGGAGGATTCATTAACATGATGGTGAATTCACCAATTCCAGTATGATGATCAAAATATTCTAAGTTCTCAATACATTAGATTAATGAAAAGTTGTTGTTGAAATTATCAAGATCCTTATCAATCTTCAAAGACTTGTGAAACTGAACAATCATGATTTGTTAAAGCTTCTAAGATTTCTGAACTAGATCATCTAATCCTATCTTTAACATTATCAAGTTCTTCTCAAGGTAAATAGATATCTAAAATGGTGTTTAAACACTCCATGATATCAAGTTCTTGATTAAATCCAGTTTTGAAGAAGTTAACCGATCCAACAATGTCCTACTGAGCTAAATTCGTCCAACAAGATAAGTATGGTAGTTACAACATGATTTAAAATCACTATATCATCAAGAACACCTCCATCTCAAACCCTTATTTAACATATTCATCAAAAGTGTTAAAAAGGTTGGATTAGAACTATGTTTTACTTGCTTAATCTAACTCTAGGTGAAGTATAATTCGTCATTAACATCAACATAAGAAAATAATGCAGAAGAAAGCACACCTACCTCCGTAAATGAAGAACAACTTCAATGTTATGAGAGAATATATTCCAAGCTCAAAAACAACTCCAAATCTCCAAGGAAATGAGCTCCACTCCGAGATTCAAGGCTTAGAAACAAGTTGGTGAAGGTTGATATCGTTTTGGTAGTGCAGAGGTATGATATGTGAAGAGAGAAATTCGGTTTGGGTCGTGAAGAAATGAAAAGCAGGCTGGTCCTATAAATAGACTGTGCAGTCTTAGCGCACGCTATCAGGACAGTTTAGCGTACGCTAATGCCCTTGCGTACGCTATCCGGTCGATATTACGTACGTAAGCGGCTTACAGTGGCTACTGTCTTGAATTATCGCAGGCCGTTAGCGCACGCTAATGAGAAATGGGTTACGCACGCTACTAAAAGTAGATTCTCACCGACATGCCAGCTCAGACTTAGATCTCATGCATGTTAACGGTTAAAAGGCTTCACGTGCTGAAGTCAACTGCTGCCAGATTCCCTCTTAGCGTACGCAACCGAGGAAACCTTACGCACGCTAATGCACAGGATTAGCGTACGTTAATCTTACTGTGTAACGTGCGCTACATCAACAGAAAAAATCCGAAAATGCAACTCTCTAATTATCATCGAATCATCACATTTGAAATGAACTAACAACGATATGATATTCAAATCTATAATACCACGACATAATACTAAATGCAACGATTCACGATAATCAGATTATCCGAATAATACAATGACAGGTAAAAATGAAAAGTTACAGTCGGATATTACATACTCCCCCCCTTAAAAAGAGTTTCGCCCTCGAAACTAAGGGATAAATAACTCGGGGTATCTCGCTCGCATACTATCCTCGGTCTCCCACGTAGCCTCCTCGACTCCGTGTCGTGACCACTGAACTTTCAGTAGTGGAATCGTCTTGTTCCGCAATTGCTTGATCCTCCTCTCGAGTATCCGTACAGGACGCTCCTCGTACGAATGATCCTCTGCTAAATCAATATCTTTGAGTTGAAGAACGTGGCTCGGATCAGCAACATATTTCCTCAGCTGGGAGACATGAAACACGTTGTGAATCTTACTCAAGGTCGGTGGCAAGGCTAGTCGATAGGCCAGATCACCTACACGCTCCAGAACCTCAAACGGCCCAATATACCTTGGGCTCAGCTTGCCCCTCTTCCCGAAACGAAAAACACCTCGAGTAGGAGACACCTTCATTAACACATGGTCACCAACCTCGAACTCAAGCGGTCTTCGACGATGGTCAGCATAAGACTTCTGTCGACTTTGAGCCGTTAACAACCGACTCTTAATCAAAGTGATCTTCTCACGGGCGGCTAACAACATATCGGGTTCCGTACCCAGAGATTCTCGATTCGTCCCAACACAAAGGGGACCTACGGCGACGGCCATATAATGCCTCATACGGTGCCATCCGAATCAAGCGTGCCAACTATTATTATAAGTGAATTCCACCAAAGGCAGCTGGGCTTCCCAATCGTTCTTCCAATCAAGAGCACATGCTCTCAACATATCCTCTAGAGTCTGGATGGTTCTCTCCGACTGACCATCAGTCTGTGGATGGAAAGCCGTACTGAAATTCAACTGCGTGCCCATCGCACGATGAACTGCCTTCCATAAGTGTGACACAAATCGCCCGTCACGGTCTGATACAATGCTCTTGGGGGTACCGTGTAGTCTCACAATTTCCTTAATAAACAGCTGGGCCAATCTCTCGGGGCCCCATGTGTCTTTAATTTCCAAGAAGTGGGCTGATTTGGTCAGACGGTCCACAATCACCCAAATCGTATTCATTCCTCGACGACTCGTCGGCAAGCTAGTGATAAAATCCATAGATATGTCCTCCCATTTCTATTCAGGAATCGGGAGCGGTTTCAGCATTCCTGCGGGTCGCTGGTGCTCAATCTTAACCTGCTGACAGGTTAAGCACCTCGAAACGAATTCGGCAACCTCACGTTTCATATTTCCCCACCAATAATTCTGTTTCAAATCCTTATACATCTTGCTAGATCCCGGGTGGATAGAGTACGGGGTAGCATGGGCTTCTCTCATGATGGAGTTCCTCAACTCTTCGTCAGCGGGTACACAAACTCGATTTCTAAAACGTATCAATCCATCCTCGTGGATCACGAATCCAGGGGCTTTCCCCTGGGTTACTTCATCCCGAATTCGAGATAAGAATGGGTCCGTAATTTGCTTTGATTTGATCATATCATCAAGAGACGAAGAAATCTCAAGGGTGCAAAGTTGTCCCTGAACACGCTGTAACCAAACTTCAATTTCTGGCCTCATAAGGTCCAACTGCAATTCCCTCTGTGCTGTTAAACGACTCAGCATCTGCTCCTGCACTGTCTTACGGCTCAATGCGTCGGCAACCACATTTGCTTTACCCGGATGATAAAGGATCTCGATATCATAGTCCTTGATTAATTCTAGCCACCTTCTCTGCCTCATGTTCAACTCCTTCTGAGTAAAAATGTACTTTAGGCTCTTGTGGTCCGTAAAGATTTGGCAGGTAACTCCATAAAGATAGTGACGCCAGATTTTCAAAGCAAACACCACTACCGCTAACTCCAAGTCGTGGGTCGGATAGTTAACTTCATAGGGTCGCAATTGTCTCGATGCATAGGCGATTACTTTCCCTTCCCGCATTAGTACACATCCTGCACTCTGCCTCGACGCGTCACAATCCCCCACAAATCCTTCCGTTCCCTTTGGTAAGACCAAAACCGGTGCCGAAATCAATCGACTCTTGAGCTCTTCAAAACTTTGCTGACATGCTTCTAACCACAAATACTTCTTGTCCTTCCGCAGTAAGTTAGTCATCGGTTGCGAAATTTTGGAGAATCCTCCACGAATCGCTTCAGTAACTCGCTAGGCCGAGGAAACTACGAACTTCCTTCACGTTCTTCGGTGGTAGCCAATCTCGAATGGCTTCCGTCTTTTGTGGGTCCACTCTCACCCCTTCGGCTGATATCACATGCCCGAGAAAGACAACCTCATGCATCCAGAACTCACACTTAGAAAATTTCCCATAAAGTTGTTCTCGCCTCAAAGTATCGAGAACTTGGTGGAGGTGACTCTCGTGCTCCTCGTGGTCGCGAGAGTAAATCAGAATGTCGTCAATGAAAACGACTACAAAGCGATCCAGGTAGTTAATAAAAACTCGATTCATCAACTCCATGAACACTGCTGGTGCATTAGTCAGTCCAAATGGCATCACCACGAACTCATAATGCCCATAGCGAGTACGGAATGCTGTCTTCGAAATGTCAGACTCTCGAATCCTCAACTGATGATAACCAGATCTCAAGTCGATCTTAGAAAACACGGCAGCTCCCTGAAGTTGGTCCAATAAATCATCAATACGAGGCAAGGGATACTTGTTCTTGATGGTTACTCTGTTCAGCTCACGGTAATCAATACACAATCGTAGGGATCCATCTTTCTTCCGCACAAATAACACTGGTGCTCCCCAAGGGGACGCACTAGGTCGAATATAGCCTTTGTCAGTCAACTCCTCAAGCTGGTTCTTCAATTCTTGCATCTCAGTTGGAGCCATACGGTACGGTGCTTTTGAGAGCGGGGACGTACCTGGTTCTAACTCAATAATAAACTCCACGTCACGATGAGGAGGTAAGCCTGGCAACTCGTTGGAAATACATCGGGGTAATCTCGGACTACCGGAATGTCGGCCAATTCAACTGGTCGATCTGCTGTTTTGGTCATGTAGCACCTATAACCAATACACCCTTGATTAAGCAGTTTCACTGCTTTCATAGCGCTAATGACTCTCCCTGTACGACTGGGATTATCACCTCGAAAAATACACTCGAATCCATCATCTGAAGTGACGGTAACCATCCGCTTGCGTACACGGTTTATTGCTTCGTGACGATCCATCCAATCGATGCCCAAGATTATATCTTCCTTAGGTAGATCGACTACAATCGATTTGACAACCACTCACGGTTGCTCAAACGAATCGGACAAATTCTGGACTTCACGATTTCCAATAATTCTTCTACCATCGGGTAGACCAATCACGTAGGGCTCACAATTGATAACATGGTCTAGAGGCAAACGACTTAAACAAGAAGAAGATATAAAGGAGTGTGAAGCACGGTATCAAAAAGAACACACACAGCCGGGAGTGGATCTCGAGTATACGAAATCATGCCGCCTCGGATCATCGGCTCTCTTCATCTCGTAAATCCTGGTTTTGCGATTCCGGCACCAGTGTACCACTTTGATTCCCACGGCCCATTCCCTATTTGCCCCGGTGGTCATAGGAAGCGGACGGAGGCGTCCGGTTACGGGACAGAGGATTGAATAGGAGCATGAGACGCCATCGGGATCATGTCCGGCCCACCTCGCAAAACGAGCACGGTGACCAATCTTGCCACAAGTAAGGCATGTGACGGCCGGCTTCGGGCATTTGGTGCTGAAATGCCCCTGGTCTCCGCAGTTATAGCACACAACAGATGAGGGGACCTCTCGAGAGTGCGATCCGGCTGGCTTCGACGCCATGGGTGGTCGATCAGAGGGGTTTGGCAATGACTGAGGCTTCCTGAATGTCCCCCGGTTACTCTCAGTCTGATTCTGGTTCTTGGACCTTTTGTTGTTGGACTGTGGTTGTTTCTTGGAAATCTCCTTCGCGGTGAGTTCGTACTCCAGAGCCTTCTCGATGAACTCCGGTAAGGTAGTACAGTGGTGATTCAACAGCTGCATTCTCATTCGGGGTTTAAGCCTCTTGAGAAAGTATTTGATCTTGTCGGCCTCTGTTCGGATAATTGTCGTGGCAAAAGGAAGGAGTGCCTGGAATTTCTCAAAGAAGATAATACATCATCGTCTTCGACGGGTCGGGGTTCAAAAGTTCCGACATTTGGCCTCACGGAGTGGCCCCGGATAGTAACGGTCTAGCATGAGGTTTTTAAATTCCTCCCATGTGCAAACACCATCACCGGCCTTACCGAAAGCCACAGTATGAGCGCTTTTGCTAAGATAATACGCGGCTACCGAGACGCGATTCTCTTCCGGCGATCCACCATCCGGAAAAGTTTCTCAAAATGCTCGATCCGAGCACAATGTCGCAGGCTCGAGGAGCCTTCAAAAGTCGGTGGTCGCCGCGAGAGATGTCGGCCGATAATCCGGCTCACGGGTCCGCCAATCACGGGAGGAGGATGAGCCCCCTGCCGCCGCGCAGCGGCCCTCTGCATAGCTTCCATTAGTTGACCCATCTGGTCATTCGTGTCATCATGCCACGCATTACGTAAGGATCGACACGTGCATCCCCGCGCCACCGTGGTGCGATTGTTCCCTAGAAGGTGAACCACTGTCTGCGGAACTCTGATCCGCATTCGCGCGTCTGTTGGCTCGAGGTATTGGGATTCGGCCCCTTCCACGGCCTCGTCCCCCTCTGCCACGACCTCTCAGGTTTCTTTCCATACTGAAAGAATCAATCGTAATGATAACCATAAGTACAGTTCAAGATACTAAAATTCACGCTAAATTAATAGTAACAAGGAATCATTTATTCAAGGAAAATCAAGTATTGATACCACAAATGTCGCACCGAATATCATATCGGTGTCAAGTCGAACAATTTCAATTGTATAATAAATTCAGCATTTACCTCGGATTATCAATCAGATAAATCCTGTCACAATTCCTTGAAATAACATGATCAACAGGGAGACCCATACTGATATCAATATCATGCCAGTAATTAAACCATGGCTCATAAAGTACATACCGTATTTGGCTCGTAGGGTCAGGCGCTTGCACAGGTCACACGTGACACGAAGGTCTCTTGATACTTTTTCATTTCTCAATGAATAATAAAAACACGACTCTCTGATACCATCTTCTGTAACACCCCAAATGGCGGTTATTACAGTGCCGTGAATCCCACACTGGGACCCACCAGGCGATATCCAAAACAGATTAAATAAATATTATTTGTGATACCGAATCACAACGAATAATCATTTCTCCGATTAGGAGTTTATTAAAATATGGCCAACGGCCTTACAACACACAGGATCCGAAAAACAAGTATAAACCATATGGAGATAGAAAATACTTCAAATGTCAAATACAACCAAAAAGTAATTTAAATGAAACAGGAGATAACATAACGCGGTTTAACATAACCGGACAACAAGAGATGTGGGGCCCCCGAACTAGTATCCTCCGAACCCTTCGCCGTCGACATGCTCTTCCCGTGCCTTGCCTTTGCCTCGACCTAAAATACAATACAAGTATTTCGCCCAACACAGGGTCAGATATACATGATAATCAATTCTTCTGACATTATACAATTCACATATATAGATCTCAAGAAAATCATTCCGACTATTAATCATACCCCTCGGGCGTATGAAACAATCGATCACAAAATATCGAACACATCCAATCATACATGGTCTCGAACGATTAACATTATGGCTCAAGATGGACATCACAAGACGCCCGATCCGGAAATGTGTCCGTGCACATGTCCACCCCGTATACGGAATCCGTAAATATACGTGGGACAATTTACCTAAAAAGCCTCACGAACTAACTTCTCGAGAGCACGGTCCAATCCGGAAAAATCCACGCAAGACCAACTTGTGCCAGGCTAAAAATCCAACACAATAACCAAGCGGCACGCAGATATGATTAGGATATGTCACGATACAACATGACAACGAAACTCAAAGGATAACACATCCAATTAAGGATCAAGAAAAACTCACCAAAGTGAAAATAAGGACCAACGAGATCAACGATTCAAAACGGCGTACTTGGGAATGCAATCCCATAACGTCAAGGACAATATCAAATCACGACAACGTCACATGGACAATTCATACACATGAAATGTATAATCATCACAAGAATCTAATCATCATTATAACCAAGCAAGATAACTTGCCTTAATACGGAGATGAGAATAGTCCTCTTCTTATCGGAACGAACGAACGGTCCTCGACAAGTTTTACTCGAACAACCAACCTTAAACTAAATACATTTTACTCAAAACATATTCGTATAATTATCAATATAGGATTAGTAAGACGTCAACCTACAATCCTTTAGAATAGTTTGTTACTACAAATTATTGAAGCCTTATGCCAGGAGTCCTTCTAACATCAATACAACTATAAGAATCGGTTTACAAAATTTACCGAATGTTCGCATGGTTCATCATAAACAAGAGTTCTATCGAGGGTATGTTGAATAACTAATCATGATGTTAAGATCATCTTATGATGATTAAACTTTCCAAAACATTAAAAGGTTGAAAGGTAAAATCTGCACTTTATGATTATTCTCCTCTCATTTAAATTGACTTTTAAGCTAACAACAAGTTCATAAGTTCTGAGATTACACCATACTCATGAAGGTTATCAAAGTCTTTGTTACAAGGCTGGAGGATTCATTAACATGATGGTGAATTCACCAATTCTAGTATGATGATCAAAATATTCTAAGTTCTCAATACATTAGATTAATGAAAAGTTGTTGTTGAAATTATCAAGATCCTTATCAATCTTCAAAGACTTGTGAAACTGAACAATCATGATTTGTTAAAGCTTCTAAGATTTCTGAACTAGATCATCTAATCCTATCTTTAACATTATCAAGTTCTTCTCAAGGTAAATAGATATCTAAAATGGTGTTTAAACACTCCATGATATCAAGTTCTTGATTAAATCCAGTTTTGAAGAAGTTAACCGATCCAACAATGTCCTACTGAGCTAAATTCGTCCAACAAGATAAGTATGGTAGTTACAACATGATTTAAAATCACTATATCATCAAGAACACCTCCATCTCAAACCCTTATTTAACATATTCATCAAAAGTGTTAAAAAGGTTGGATTAGAACTATGTTTTACTTGCTTAATCTAACTCTAGGTGAAGTATAATTCGTCATTAACATCAACATAAGAAAATAATGAAGAGAAGAAAGCACACCTACCTCCAGAAATGAAGAACAACTTCAATGTTATGAGAGAATATATTCCAAGCTCAAAAACAACTCCAAATCTCCAAGGAAATGAGCTCCACTCCGAGATTCAAGGCTTAGAAACAAGTTGGTGAAGGTTGATATCGTTTTGGTAGTGCAGAGGTATGATATGTGAAGAGAGAAATTCGGTTTGGGTCGTGAAGAAATGAAAAGCAGGCTGGTCCTATAAATAGACTGTGCAGTCTTAGCGCACGCTATCAGGACAGTTTAGCGTACGCTAATGCCCTTGCGTACGCTATCCGGTCGATATTACGTACGTAAGGGGCTTACAATGGCTACTGTATTGAATTATCGCAGGCCGTTAGCGCACGCTAATGAGAAATGGGTTACACACGCTACTAAAAGTAGATTCTCACCGACACGCCAGCTCAGACTTAGATCTCATGCATGCTAACGGTTAAAAGGCTTCACGTGCTGAAGTCAACTGCTGCCAGATTCCCTCTTAGCGTACGCAACCGAGGAAACCTTACGCACGCTAATGCACAGGATTAGCGTACGTTAATCTTACTGTGTAACGTGCGCTACATCAACAGAAAAAATCCGAAAATGCAACTCTCTAATTATCATCGAATCATCACATTTGAAATGAACTAACAACGATATGATATTCAAATCTATAATACCACGACATAATACTAAATGCAACGATTCACGATAATCAGATTATCCGAATAATACAATGACAGGTAAAAATGAAAAGTTACAGTCGGATATTACAGAGACTCCACTGATTAGAGAACTAAATAAGTATTTTATACTCATTGTGTATTTTACCATCACATTTCTTATAGGCAATTGATTTGACCAATTATTGAGTTGGTCAAATAAATAGTGTAATTTTGATTGGATATAAAATTTGGCCAATCATTGAGTTGGCCAAATAAATAATCTTATTTTTATTGAAAATTGTAATTTAGCTAATTTATTTTTGTTTATTAAATTAATCCAATTTATCAATGTCTAACAATTTGAGAACATTTGAAATTTTTTAAACTCAGACATAACAACCAATTATTGTAACAACTTATATTTGATTATGTAGATTTTAAAAGTTTTAATAGACTTGGGTAACTAGTTCTCTTCCCCCACACCCCCTACGCTCTACCGGTACATAGTATAATCAATGTGTATTTTGCCATCATATTTCTCATCGCCAATTAATTTGACCAATTATCGAGTTGGTAAAATAAATAGTGTTACTTTTATTGAAAATATAATTTGGCCAAATGAATATTGTTTTTTTTTTAAATTAATTTGGCTAATTTATTGATGTTTAATTTAATTTGTCCAATTTATCAACATATAATAATTTGACCAAATTTTATTTTTGTTTGAAGTCAGACGTAACAACCAACTATTACAACGACGTATATTTGATTATTTAGATTTTATATATTTTAACTACATATAACTACATAGATTTACATGGGGAACATGTACAAAAATTACCTTTTAATCGAGTTAGATGAGTACAAATATATAATATCTAACTGAATTTCAGATGGCTGAACCATAGCTATATTATTTCGGGTATCACTATATGAGTTTCGGATGAAAACGCGTAGTAAATTCACATTTAAGTCAGATTTTAGACGTGTATATTTATATAAATTATAAACTAGTTCGAGTGACTGAATCCTTGCCCCATCATTTTAGATTTTCGCTGTATTCTGCCGCTGTGAGGAATTATGAGTGGCTGAACCTAACTAATAAGTATAATTGATGAGTTTTTTGCATTAATTTTTTTATTAAATAATATAAGAGAAAATTATCAAATTGGTCCCGTATGTGGGATCAATTGGCCAAAAAAAACCATCTGTCTCCGGCGGACCAAAAAACCCCACATCTCCCCCATACTTTAGCCAATTTAGTCCTCCGTCGCTGGCCGGAGTATTTTCCGGCCACCGGAGCTGCGTGAACGACACGTGGCTGACACGTGGTAAAAAATATAAAAACCTAAATAATATAAAAAATCTAAAAAAATTAAAAAATCTGGAATATTAAAAATCTAAATTTAAAAAAATTAAAAAAATTAAAATAAAAAAATTTTTTAAAAAATTTTAAAACCTAAATAAAAAAAAAAAAATTAAAAAAAAAAAAAAATTTAAAGAATATGAAAAATAATAAAAAAAATTAAAAAAAAAAATTAGAACCTTAGGTAATTATTTTTAATTCTGAAATATTAATATAAATATATTAGAATTTTTTATTTTATTTTTAATTTTATAATTCTGAAAAAGATTTTTTTTCAGAGAAAAAATCTTTTTAATTCAAAAGATTAATTGTATAATTCAGAAAAAAAATCTTTTTAATCTTTTTAATTTCTGAAAAAAAAATTATATTTTTTTTTAATTTTATAATTCTGAAAAAAAATCGTTTTAATTTTTGAAAAAAATGAGAAAATTATCATAACGATCTTTTTCAGAATCTTTTTAGAAATTAAAAAGATTCTTTTTCAAAATTATAAAATTAAAAAAAATATATAATTTTTTTCAGAAATTAAAAAGATTAAAAAGATTATTTTCAGAATTATAAAATTAATCTTTTAAGAATTATAAAAATAAAAAAATAAAAAAAAATCTAATATATTTATATTAATATTTCAGAATTAAAAATAAGGGTCCTCTCTTTTTTAGTACCAAAGCATAAAAGTAACAAGTTATATATCCCCATTCATAAAACTATAAGTTTTTGATACCAAAATGTGTTAAAAACTTTATTACCCTTAAAGTCTACCACTAAAAGAAAAAAAACATAAAAAAAGAAGATTATTAAAACGAAACAACAATAAAAAAATGGTCCCACAACTCAATATTTTCCTCTGCAAAAAAACTCTCCTCCTCTCTGCAAAAAAACTCTCCCATCGTGAAACCCTTCGCCGGCCAGAAAATATCGACCTCCGACTACCACAGAGAATCTGAAGACGCTAGAAGTTCCGCTAGTGACACTCCATCTGAAGAGCAATTCGTCAATGAGCCGCCGGTTAGTGTATTTTCATTCACACACGATCGTGCCACGACGGTTGTTCATCTTCCCACGATCGTGCTGAAGAAGATGAGACCATCGTGTACATGATGGTCTTTCGTGGGCACGATGGTTACACACGACGGTCGTCGATCGTGTGTGCCGTCGTGTGCTAGAAGACCAAAAGCTCCTGGCTTGCACACGATCGCAGGCACACGATCGTTGCCCGTCGTGTGAACCGTCGTATGGCACACGATGGTCTTCACACGACGGGCATCGATCGTGTGCCTGCGGTCGTGTGCAAGGCAGAATTTTTTTTTCGTTCTCTTAAGCATTCTATCATATTCTTATGAGTTGTATGTCCATATTGCAGACTGGTTGCGTATGGAAGAGACCTACATTGCGTTTTGTTACACGTCAAGTGAATCTTTACATACGGGAGGCGGTATTTAAAGAGATCATTGAGACATTAAGAAGTATGGGCCGCAATTCCACAATTGCTGATCGAGCTATCGAGAGCTTGACCGAGGGGGTCCTGGGGCGCTTGATTAAAGTTAGGAGGAATGGGAGTTCAAATACTGCCCTACATCACTTGATTGCCCGTCAATTGGAGGGTGATCAAATCCCCCCGGATGAGTCGTGGTTCTAGGTTTGCGGGAGGACCATTCGTTTTACGGCCCGTGATTTTGCCATGATCACTGGACTCCATTTTGGAAACTCTACCTTCCATCCCCAGGACGACCATCTCCTTCCGTCTGACGGCATTTTCCACAGAATACTCCATGGCAAAAATATTAAGGTTAGTGTTCTGCGGAAAAGGTTCAATGCTCGAGATTTTGGTAGAGACATAAGAGATTATGTCAAGGTTGCCAATTTACTTATATACTACTACTTTATCCTATGCCGTGACGACATGATGGTCGAGACATGGGCATGGGCATTAGTGGAGGATTTCGAGCAGTGGGATATGTTTCCTTGGGGTTCTTATGCCTTTGGGGTTTTATCTTACTACATAGGCAACGTTGCCATGAAGGAGGGACAAGAGCACAAGGACTATCACTTCTATGGTCCTGTTTGGGCTTTAGAAATATGATCGTATGAGATGATTCCTTCATTGGGAGCATTGTGTGGTATTCGAGATAAAACTGTCTAAGTCCCCCGGTGTTTGATGTGGACTACGAGGAAGATGTTTTGTGATTTCACTCATTTCTTCGACGATAAGGTACATAAATTTGTAAACGTATTTTCTCCTGACTTCATCTCTTAAACGTTATGTGATTGCCCATCTAATGGTATTATTTAATGACTAATTTTGCAAGATGCAGTACTTCCTCTTTACCGCATTTGGAGGAGGATGAGGCTGAGTACTACTACCTGAGCTTTGAGAATGGCTCGCCATATGACGTTAAGTTCATTAAGCCTGTAAGAATAGCTGTGAAGAATAAGGAGGATGAGCCTGCGCCGATCCCGAGGAAGAAAGTTATGGATAGGTTGAAGAAGGTCACTGGAAAATTGATTACATATGAGTCGGCACATAAAGTGTCGAAGCGATGCTGCAGTACCCCACCGAGATGGTGCAGAGACATCGGACCGGGAGAGGCAACCAGAGAGGGTGTGTTGTATCCACGGACTTCCTTGTCCGGACCACACCCAGGACACGAGCAGGGATGAGTACTTCGATCGCCGTTTGAAGGCGATCTTGTACGACGATTCTGAGTCCGGATTTATTGCTCGAGTTTCTCGCCGGGTGCTTTCTGGGATCGTGGATTTCTTCGGACCTATGCATAGACGTTCTAGGAGCCCGGTACGCTACGCAGCTGGGAGCCATGATAGGCCTCGTCATTCTGCATCTGTTAGCAGTGCCCAGCGGAGGATTCCTGACCCTCCATGTCACTCAATCTCTGGCGCAGCCCACAGTCACCATTCTCAGCGTCAGCCTAGTCATCATTCTCAGCGTCAGCCGAGTCATCATTCTCAGTGTCAGCCGAGTCACCATTCTCAGCATCCGCCTACCCACCATTCTGAGGTCCAGCACAGTCACCATTCTCAGATTCATCATTCTATTGAGCGGACTCAGCAGCCCCTTGATTACGAGCATCAGTATGAGCCATTTGAGGCGCCGTTTCAGCAGTATGGGACGATGTTCGACTGGTTTCAGGACGAGCATCATTACAGTGCGATGTTTCGAAGTGAGGGTGGTGGTCCTGAGCAGCAACCTCCATTTCGGTCGAGCGGCTTTTGAGATCGAGCAGTACTGCATGACTCTCTGATCGTTATAGTTGTGAGAGGGATGCCGAGTGTGACGAAGATGGTGAGAGTGCCGAACGCAGCATTTGGGTGAGCGTAGTCTTCCACCGCGAGTGAGTCGACCATCTCACGCTCTTCGGGAGCCTTTTGTGGTTGCGCCTCCAAGAGATAGCGAGGCTCTGAAGAAGTTGTACCTACAGTTTAGGAGGGAGCAGCCACGTGATGCTATTGTCCGGTGTTTGGAGACTGGGCATGCTCTCACCCAGGCGTTATTTGACCGGATAGAGTCTAGCCGTGAAGACTTTGATGCCGAGGTGATAGACTGTTATGTGCTTGCAACTCGAGCGAGGCTTCGGAGGGGAGTCCGTAGTGTTGGTGTCGGTAGAGTTGGCACTGTACTTGCCAGCTCCCTATTTTACGTAAGTTCTATAACCTACTCGCTTGTATATCATTGGTGTGATATCGATTTTTTTTTAATTTTGTGGTTTGGCTTTTTGTAGTTAGTTTTGGCCAACGAGTTTGCAAGACTCCATCCGGATGATCCACTTGGTATCAAGGTGACGGGGAAGCCAGTTTACAAGGAGTGGAAAATTCCTAAATGCATCGAGGACTACATGACAGGTCTTGATACACCACATGCGGTTCCGTGGTTAAATTGCAACGAAGTAAGTTTGAAATTTATATTTATAAATAATTGACGATTTATAAATGATTCGCTATGTTTGATGTGATGATCTTATATGATTACATATTTTGTTTCAACAGATCATTGCCATTTGTTGCCTCGACTAGAGCCACTGGGTGACTATCAAGATTGACATCATAACATGGACCGTGGAGTTGTACGATTCCTTGTCACACCACCACGAAGATGGTCGATACCGATTCAACCAACTGCGACCGATTATGCGTCTGATGCCTCGTGTGCTAGCTCAATCCAGGTATTGGCTGAACAACCAATTGAAGAAGAAGTATGACACGGAGATGAGTTTCAAAATTATGCCAAGAGAGCTACAGTTCATACAAAGCGACACTCACAGTTGTGGCCCCTTCGCGTGCATGTACTTGGATCGACTCGTCTCTGCAAACCCAGGAGCAAGGCAACAAATCAAGGAACTTAATGAAAAATATATTAAGAAATATCGATATGGTTTAGCTGCTAAAATCTTTATGTTGTCTTTAGACATGTAGAATGGTTTATGGTGTGTTGTTAAATATTTATGTTGTATTTAGACAGTTTTGGCAATATGAATGTGTCAGTGTTGTTAAATCTTTATGTTTTGGCTCTGTGTTACATTAAATCTTTATGTTTTGGCTCTGTGTTACACATGATGGATGAACACGATCGTGACCATCGTGGGTCACGATCGTGTTGTGTTGTTAAATATTTATGTTTTGGCTCTATGTTATACACGATGGATGCACACGATCGTGGCCATCGTGTGTTACGATCGTGTGCAACCTACCCACGGTCATGGGTTGATGCTGTCGTGTGCGCACGATGGCTGGCATGACCGTGTGCACACGACAGTGAGTACCATCGTGGGCACGGCCGTGCACACGGTTGTGTGACTAATCGTGGGCACAACCGTGTACACGGTCGTGTGCATACGAACTTTTGGTATTTTTGCAAATTTGATTTATTGTGTTATCTAGAATGATGTTTTGTGATTCAAACATCGCTTATTCAAATATTAATTACTATATAGCTTCTTATACAAACTCCTATTTGTCATTTCGTTGTAATTCATTAGTATATGAGATATTTCATCCAGATGATTGAACTTATCCGTACGAACTAATACATTGAGAACAGATAGACGACACATGATATGCAATATATTATGTTAATTCAATCAATAACTTTTTAAATAAGTGTATCGTTAACAAATAATTGTTAATATATAAGTAACAACACCTAAATTAGTATATGAGATATTTCATCCAGATGATTGAACTTATCCGTACGAACTAATACACTAAGAACAGATAAACGACACATGATATGCAATATATTATGTTAATTCAATCAATAACTTTTTAAATAAGTGTATCATTAACAAATAATTCTTAATATATAAGTAACAACACCTAAATTAGTATATGAGATATTTCATCCAGATGATTGAACTTATCCGCATTTAACTAATACACCGAGAACGGATAGACGACACATGATATGCAATATATTATGTTAATTCAATCAATAACTTTTTAAATAAGTGTATCGTTAACAAATAATTGTTAATATATAAGTAACAACACCTAAATTAGTATATGAGATATTTCATCCGGATGATTGAACTTATCCGCATTTAACTAATAAACTGAGAACAGATAGACGACACATGATATGCAATATATTATGTTAATTCAATCAATAACTTTTTAAATAAGTGTATCGTTAACAAATAATTGTTAATATATAAGTAACAACACCTAAATTAGTATATGAGATATTTCATCCAGATGATTGAACTTATCCGCATTTAACTAATACACTGAGAACAGATAAACGACACATGATATGCAATATATTATGTTAATTCAATCAATAACTTTTTAAATAAGTGTATCATTAACAAATAATTCTTAATATATAAGTAACAACACCTAAATTAGTATATGAGATATTTCATCCAGATGATTGAACTTATCCGTACGAACTAATACACTGAGAACAGATAGACGACACATGATATGCAATATATTATGTTAATTCAATCAATAACTTTTTAAATAAGTGTATCGTTAACAAATAATTGTTAATATATAAGCTATGTTGCACAGGTGCGGGGGGCGGGGGCGGGTGCGGGCAGATACGGGTGCGGGGATACGGTTTTTTGAAAATGTTAGGGCGCGATACGGCAAGGATACGTCTGTTTATTTTATATTTTATTATATATAACACTTGTTAAATATAAAAAACAACAATTCAAATATCACCATAAAATCAATTCAAATACATAAAATAAGTCAAATAAAAAACAATTCAAAATGGCTTTGAGCAGCGGAGCTTTCTAATGTTGTCCGTGAATACTGCTAAAGGTAAAAGTAATTACTTATTAAATGATTTATTTTTGTATTTTAATTTATTTGATTTCCGAATTTTTTTTTTTCTTGCACGGATTCGCCACGTGGCGAATCCCGTGCGAATCCCACGCGAATCGCACCCGCACCCGCACCCATGCAGTATCCGATACTGCATACTGCCCAATTTTAAAGAATCCGTGCATCATAGTATATAAGTAACAACACCTAAATTAGTATATGAGATATTTCATCCAGATGATTGAACTTATCCGTACGAACTAATACACTGAGAACAGATAAACGACACATGATATGCAATATATTATGTTAATTCAATCAATAACTTTTTAAATAAGTGTATCATTAACAAATAATTCTTAATATATAAGTAACAACACCTAAATTAGTATATGAGATATTTCATCCAGATGATTGAACTTATCCGTACGAACTAATACACTGAGAACAGATAGACGACACATGATATGCAATATATTATGTTAATTCAATTAATAACTTTTTAAATAAGTGTATCGTTAACAAATAATTGTTAATATATAAGTAACAACACCTAAATTAGTATATGAGATATTTCATCCAGATGATTGAACTTATCCGTACGAACTAATACACTGAGAACAGATAGACGACACATGATATGCAATATATTATGTTAATTCAATCAATTACTTTTTAAATAAGTGTATCGTTAACAAATAATTGTTAATATATATAAGTAACAACACCTAAATTGACGAGTAATTTGAGAGATTGGTGAAAATTCTTGATGTTCTTGTGCACACGATCGTGTGTTCCATCGTGGACACGACCGTGTACACGATCGTGTGCATATGAACTTTTGGTATTTTTGCAAATTTGATTTATTGTGTTATCTAGAATGATGTTTTGTGATTCAAACATCGCTTGTTCAAACATTAATTACTATATAGCTTCTTATACAAACTCCTATTTGTCATTTCGTTGTAATTCATTAGTTTATGAGATATTTCATCCAGATGATTGAACTTATCCGGACGAACTAATACACTGAGAACAGATAGACGACACATGATATGCAATATATTATGTTAATTCAATCAATAACTTTTTAAATAAGTGTATCATTAATAAATAATTATTAATATATAAGTAACAACACCTAAATTGACGAGTAATTTGAGAAATTGGTGAAAATTCTTGATGTTCTTGTGCACACGATCGTGTGTTCCATCGTGGACATGACCGTGTACACGATCGTGTGTTCCATCGTGTACACGATCGTGTGCATACGTGGATATATTGCCAATTTGACACCAAAGACAACGTGACACCTGGTTGCCAACGTGTCACACGATTGGAACACACGGTCGCGACGATCGTGTGCACAATCGTGTTTACTGTAAAGGTCAACATCAAATTATTTTATTATAAAATCTCATCGTGGGTCGGTCCCCTCCCCCCCTCTTTTTCAATATAAGCCCATCTTCATTGACTGAGAGTGAAATACATGTTCCCTACCGTAGCCCCCCTTTTCACTACAAACCCTAATCAATTAACATCAGTTAAAATCCATTAAAATCAAATACGCGAAATGAGCGGCCGATTACGAGAAAGCGATTTAGGAGGAATCGAAGCACCACCACCAAAAAGAAGAAGGAGGATACCTCCCCCCAACCCACCATACAGAACTAGACCGAGAGGAAGATACTCAATGCTCAGAGTAAGTTTTTTGATTTTGTTGTATATGTAGTGACTATCATTACGAATTAATGTGTTCCATGAAACAGGGCCTATTTAAAAACACTGCGAGCACTCCAGTCATACTAGATGGTGATGATGATAATGACTTGGAGATTTCTGAGAAGAAAAGCAAAGAAGTTATTTTAGAAGAGGAAGTTCATGACGATGGTGATACAAGACTAAAGATACAGCAGCAGATGGGGGAAAAGGGATCCAAGTGATCATTTTTTTATGTTATTATTAGATATTTTTGTGTGATGGTGATTAAATTTTGTTTTGTAAAGTTATATGCTTTGGATATCCCTTTGCTGTAAACTATTGCTCTTTGAATTGAGCTACATTGTTATGGTTAATGTTTGGCTCAATAATCACCTTTATTTGCTTTACATAACTGAACACTTAAATTTCAATTCAAAGGTAAAGAAAATAGACACAAAATTATGCATTTCAACTAATAATCAGAATACTGAATCAATACATGGTCCATCGAGGATCAAAATATCAGCACATGATTGTTGCCAGTAAGTCACAAAATATAAAAATACATAAGCAATTTAAGTTTCACGGTATGGACATCCCCTTATGTCATGGTCATCATTACGGCAAATGCTACACCTCTTCTTCTGCCGGCGCCTTTGCCTCGTTTGTTCATCGATTCCTTGAGTTTCTTCAGGGATATTCAAATCCACACCACCTATGGGAATGAATGTTTTGCAAGATTTTCTATTGTGGCCGGTTCCTTTACACCTACTGCACACCTGAGGCCGTCCACCTGCGGGCAAATTTTCAACAGCGGACCGTGCGCGACTCATCCTTGGTCGGCCGGCTTGTCGTACCCCCTCTGGAGGTACGCAAACGATGGATGAGATCTCCGGTGGGACATTCAACTCATCAGAATGTGGGATGGGACTAATATGCTCCTTATAAGTCTCTCTAAGGCCTTGTTGCTTGAAATAACGACTAACATAATCATACACGGACAAACCATTGTCGGCGCGCCTGTTACAATAAGCAATTATGTCAAAGATGTTGTATAGGATAATGTATTTTTTATATTGATGAGGTGCAGGATAAATCCAGACCTGCCCTGTTTTCCACACGATGGCAAAACACGATCGTGTGTTACGATCATGTCGATCGTGGTTTACAATCGTGCCGATCGTGTCCCATCGTAGGTTACGATCACGGTGATCGTGGGTTACGATCATGGCGATCGTGGGGTTACGATCGTGCCCATCGTGGCTTACGATCGTGCCCATCGTGGGTTACGATCGTGCCCATTGGGTTACGATCGTGCCCATCGTGGGTTACGATCGTGCCCATTGGGGTTACGATCGTGCCCATTGGGTTACGATCGTGCCCATCGTGGGTTACGATCGTAAGCATTCTGCCATGACCGTGTACACGACAGCATAGACAAAAACATTGAATGGCCATGACCATGTACACACAACAGCATAGACAATTACCTTATAGCGGCAACGACATGACGACATGGAATCTGATCCAAATCAAACTCACGACAACAACATGTCCATGTTCGAAGGTCGACCTCATAAGAAACTTTGTTTTCTTCGAATTTATAAACAAGTGGGGTGGTAGCTCGAACGGTAAGAGTCAGACTGACTTGCACAGAGTTAGAAAGCTTTTCAAAAGTGTGCATTGTCAACTCATGGTCTCTTGACGTAGCTTCTCCCCTCTTCTCATCAAACCAATTCTCTAAAATTAGGCGAAATATCTCAAGTAACGAGCAAACAGGTAAACGCCTCGCCCACAACATACGATTATTAAAGCATTCAACAGCATTGGATATCAAGAAGATATAGAGTCGTACCGGACACTTCGACCTAGCCCACCTCTCTGGCCCAATTTCAGAAAGGCGCCTGTGTGCCCCATTAGGGCTTTCGATATGTAGTTTTGAAAAGTAGTTTTCAAAAACTTCTTCTCGATGCGTGTAGGCAGCAGTTCTAAAGAGTCCTATAGCATGCGCACCGTAGGAGGTCAGATTTTTTGCAAGATGGTGATAGCAAAACCCGTGGAATGCATTCGGATAGATGGCTCGAACAGCATTCTGAATGCTCTTATGTTGGTCACTCACAATCAGTAAATCTTCCATCGGATTGTAGCATCTGCGCAGGTTATACAGAAAATAAGTCCATGACTCGTCGTTCTCTATCGGACCGAGACCAACAACAAGAGGAAATACTTGCTCGTTCCCGTCAAATGTGACGGTCGCAAATAGAGTTCCTTTATTCCTTCCCTTCAGGTGGGTTCCATCAACTATAATCACCGGTCGAAGGCACGTATCAAATGCTCTAATACTCTGTCCGAGTGCAACGAACATGTGGCGAAACACTCCCTCACGAGTCGTCTGCAAATCATAAACTGTCCCTGGATTACGCTGTTTTAACAAATACAGATAAGATGGGAGCCTCTGATATGAGTCATCAAAGCCGCCATATGTATTCTCTATCGCTATACTCCTCGTCCGGAGAGCAAAACTGTATAGCATGTCAATGCCGTACTCCCTACACATCTCTGCAATCATCTCCTTTGGCCTCAAAGTGACCCCCTCACCGGTCAATCTTTTAGCAAAATAATGGGCGGCAACCTCAGAAGTGACCGATCGTGCGGCAGCACGGTTCAAATCAGGGTGACAGCTGTGCTCCAATGTCATCTTAGTAATTCTCCAAATAGTTGCACCCTCAATAGCACACAACCTAAACTGACAATTTTTTCGCCCACTCTTACAGACAAACACTATACGTTTATCGGCGGAACGATCAGTGATACACTGTAACATGTTTTCCAAATGATACATTCCTACAGTTATCCTCAACTCTGTCTTCGAACGAAATGTGTACCACACCTCTAGCCGTGCTTAGGTGGACGCTGCTCGACCCAACCCAAAGTCCCGGCACTACCGGGGTCCGGAAATGGAATGATCCAGTTACGCATTGATTGTAGATGCTCATGCTCGCTCGCAGATTGATGGTTGGATGAGAAGTTCCGACGACTCATAATCCTATCCATTTGGGCCGGTTGGCGAACCCAAGTAAGAAATTCCGTAGATAGTGACTCAAGCAAGTCTTTACAACAATCTTCATCTTCGGATGTATGCACCTCCTCATATTCCTCGTCTTCCTCATCTTCCTCGTATTGATACTCTTTGGAAGGCATGTCATAATTTATATTGCCGGGCTCTACTCTCGAGCTGCTACATCCAATATTAACCTCGGGAGTGGAGGAGCTGCTGTTCTCAACATAGACCTCAGGATCCTCCTTGTATTCTACTAGTAATCGAAGTATCTCGGTATCGCCCCATAATAGGACTTTTACTTTGTTTCCCTTGGCCATGTGTGTCAAGTACCATAATTTGTAATCGGACTTATTTAGACCACCCAAACCCTCTCTGATAACCCCCACGAGGTTTGCACGACTAACTTTACTCGTGTCGATATAGAGAAAAAAGGAGTCCCCATCTACATATGTTGATCGCTCCCAATGACCACCGTGATGTATCAAAATACGCTGCCACGACATCTGATTACAAAAAGATGAATAACTATTCAGAAAAATAAGCGAACAATATTATAAAACGGTCTGCCTTGGACACGACCGATGCACACGGTCGTATACTACCGTGTGCAGTGATCGTGTGCAAGTTTCTGTCCATGAACACGATCGCTGCACACGATTGTAGACGATCGTGTTAAACGATCGTGTACACGTTAGTGTTGCGCACGATGTTAAGGTCGCTAAGACGATCGTTGCACACGATCGTTGCACACGCGGCTTCCCATCGCCTCAGCCGATCGTGTCCGTAAGAACAGATCTGAAATTTTTTTTTCATCGTTCAAATACTGATGCATACCTTCTTTATGAACTCAGAAGCACGACAAATGAAGTCCTATTTTAACGTCAACTTTTATTTTCGAACAATCTTGTGATTTCTATAAGATTTTTTGAGAGACTCTTTGTCAAAAATAAAATGGTTGTGTTGTTTTGATGTATATGTTTGTAGTTAAATTTTGGTTGTTAGACATTAATATCGATCGGAGGAGGAAAGTAAAAAATAAAAAAGAGAAGAAAAGTAGTTTAAATTAAATAAATAAAAAAAAGTGAGAAGTCAACAATACAACAAAAGAGAGGACATTTTAGTCTTTTTAATCAAAATGGTACCAAAAACTTATAGTTTTATGAATGAGGATATAGAACTTATCAATTTTATGCTTTGGTATTAAAAAATTGATTCCCACTAAAAATAATTACCTAAGGTTCTATTATTAAATTAAATTAAAAATTAATTTTTTTAGATTTTTTATATTATTTAGGTTTTTATATATTTTTTTAAATTTTTTTAGATTTTAAATTTTTTATTTTTTTTTAATTTTTTTTAAAAAATTTTAGATTTTTTAAATTTTTTTAAATTTAGGTTTATTAATATTCGAGATTTTTTAATTTTTTTAGATTTTTTATATTATTTAGGTTTTTATATTTTTTGCCACGTGTCAGCCACGTGTCGTCCACGTCAGCTCCGGTGGCCGGAAAATACTCCGACCGGCGACGGAGGACTAAATTGGCTAAAGTAGGGGGGAGATGTGGGGTTTTTTGGTCCGCCGGAGACAAATGGGTTTTTTTGGCCAATTGGTCCCACACACGGGACCAATTTAATAATTTTCTCAATAATATAATTATATTATATATAATACCGTTACGCATCCGGAGTACCGCGTCAACTCCCTCATACTTGGTATTTTTTATTTTTAGATTCTTATTTATTTAAATCTTCTATTCCACATTGATTTTCAATAACACTTCACTCAATGAATAACTAAATAAATATTTAAAATAAATGTGTACTTTACTACAAGATAATTATAATACATCATCACTTTAGTTTGGTCATCTATTTAGTTGACCAAATAAATTTATTTTTATTGAAAAATTTGACAAATTATTAAGTTAACCTCAATGGCTCAAATATGTAAGTATTTATTTTTTAATATCTAATTCATATAAGCATAAATATTATTTTTATATATTTTTATTTTTTTTAAAAAACTCGATTCTCTTCACTCCTAAATAAATATATAAAGAATTAATAGTAATATGAATTCGGAGTACTACGTTAACTCTCTCTCATACATGAATTTTTATTAGTTTATTCTTATTTATCTAAAATCTTGAATCCACGTTGAAGTATAGGTATATAAATTGTAAAAAGTTTTTGAAGATTGTATAATTTCAAACTTATACTAAAAATTTAATTTTTAATTTTTTATCATTTATAATATTTATTATTAACCTTTACTTTACAATGTTTGGGTTTTTATTGAGGTGGATTAACCAGCTATTATATCAGCTTATGTTTTATTATTTAAATTGTATAAATTTAAATATCTTGCGGGGGATACAAGATGGCGTTCTGTGGTGCATGCTTTTTGCTGACGACATTGTGTTAGTGGCGGAGTCGAGGAGGGAAGTGAACTCGAAGTTGGAGCTTTGGAGGTCTAAGTTAGAATCTCAGGGCTTGCGTGTGAGCCGGTCTAAGACAGAGTATCTCTGGTGTAACTTTAGTGGTGATGCCATCGAGGAAGATGTAGAGGTTATGATTGCGGATCAGATCATTCCCCGTACGGATAAGTTCAAGTATTTGGGTTCGATCATTCAGAAGGAAGGTGAGTGTGAAGATGATGTCACTCATCGCATCAAGACGGGGTGGCTAAGGTGGAGAGCAGCGACAGGGGTCCTGTGCGACAAGAAAGTCCCTCTAAAGTTGAAGGGTAAATTCTATAGAGCGGCAATCCGACATGCAATGTTGTATGGCTCTGAATGTTGGGCGATGAAGAAGTCGCTTGAGAGCAAGTTGGAAGCGGCTGAAATGAGAATGTTACGCTGGTCGTGTGGTCGCACAATGTTAGATAGAATCTCGAACGGGGTCTTCAGGAACGCACTAGAAGTGGCGCCCATTTCAGCGAAAGTTAGGGAAGGGAGATTGAGATGGTTTGGCCACGTCCGCAGGAGGCAGGCATCTGCCCCGGTGAGGAGGGTCGAGAGTTTAGTAGTTGTCGGGGAGAGGAGGAGAGGCAGACCGAGGAGGACGTGGGAGGTGTAACACCCCAAACTAGGCGGATATTACAGTGCCGTGAATCCCCGACTGGGACCCACCAGGCAAATGAAAAAGGATGAATTAAATAATATAATTGTAGTACCGAACCACATTATATTACCAAGTACTCCGATGAGGATTTTAAGTACATCACACCAGGACAAAACAGAATACTAGTATATTTTATATGGAGATAAAATACACCACCCTGAACAAAATAAACATCTCAAACGGAATTTTGCAGCGGAAAATACAAATGACAGAATAACTGGAATGACTGAAATGACTGAAACAAACGGGATGACTGGGGCCCCCTACTAGTATCACTGGGACTCGTCGCCGTCAACATGCTCTTCCCGTGCCTTTGCCTTGCCGTGACCTGAAAACAAAATCCCCCAACGGGCCGCCATACGTAACAACAATCCTCAAGAGTTGAAATTACACAATCATGAATTAACTGAAGTTATGAAATACTCTTAATTATGAATTACGCTGAAGAGGAGTATCATAGTACGCCCGTAATGTTCTGTGCAAGTGTACAAGACGAATGACCGGACACACCCGTCCTTGTACCTAATTAGTCTCACGGAGGTAAGCGTTACCGTGTGCACGGTCCAATGTATCGGTGAACCCAATACATGACCATCGTGTGCCCGACTAAAAATTCCACACAGCCACACCCGGCCACGCAATATGAACCCGGAAGGTTACATGAACGAGAATGACCATGATGACTATCAATGAATAATAATTAGACAAGGACAAGATGACTCACCGATATGAAAGTAATAGTGACGTGATTGATAACCCAATGAAATGATTTGGAACCGTCGTTCCTCGTGAATGAAATGATTATTCGACAATTACAAGTCTCAAAATGATTATTATTATGATGAATGAATTATGATTATGAACAATCAACAACGAAAGGAATGAGTATCCTTTTAACCGAGTAAGATTTAACTTACACAACAATGATGAAGAATGTCCGTCCACGAACAACGTCCTAACCAAGATACCGGTCGCTCGAACAACCTTGAATAACAATAATTACCAACAATCGCTCAATACACGAATCAAACAACAAAACACGACTAACCCAAATGTCGAAACAACAATAATCAAACTCATAGGGCATTCCAACGAATACATAACCAACCACACAACTTCGAAAATATCCAATCCCGAATATGTCGAAACCAACACCAAATTGAGTATATCGAACCAACAAAACACTTCAATGATATCAATAATCCATTAGGAATCCATAAATCATGATTACAACAACGTCAATCGGAAAATCCCCAATTAACCGAAGTCAACCCCAAGGGTTCTTGAAAACAAATCCGAAAATAACCATGAAATCCATAGGAATATATTTATCCAAGGTAGATAATCCATATCTAACATATTCCAATGATAATCCAAGCTTACACGAAGAAATCGGAAGGAAAAACCCAAAAATCCGAAATTCAAGATCCAAGAAATTAATACCTTAGATTCGATGTTTTGGAGATGATGAAGTGATGATTAATCCAACTCACAGACTTGAAGATGATGATTGATGATTACACCTTGAAGAATACTCTCTAAATTGCCCAAATCGCCAAGAACCGACGAGAGAAAGAGATTAGAATGATAAATGACGAACTCTGACCAAACTGTCCAATTTATAGTCAGTCCAGGTTAGCGTGCGCTAGCCCTTGTGCATAGCGTGCGCTAACGGGTAATTTGGGTATTCCAGTACCCACTGTCCGAACACGGTAGCGCGCGCTACGTACCTTTTGTAGCGTGCGCTACGGCCATACTACTAGCGTACGTAAATGCTCATAGTTAGCGTGCGCTAACGAATAAATTGATGCCCAGTACTGGAGTCCAGAAACTGCCTGTTCTCTGATCTGACCTCGATAGCGTGCGCTACAACCATTATTTAGCGTGCGCTATAACATCGATTGCGTACGCTAAAAACAACACATAGCGTGCGCTAAGAATTAATCCACTGCAGTCCAGTAGCCACTGGACTCAACCTGATCTGTCCTTAGCGCGCGCTACACCACATATTAGCGTGCGCTACTACAACTTGCTAGCGCGCGCTACTTACCATTCGTAGCGTGCGCTACTTATAACTCACCTGCAGTCCAGTACCTTCTGGACTGCAGCCAGGGTAACCTTAGCGTGCGCTAAAGCTGAGTGGTAGCGTGCGCTACCTATACCCAATTAGCGTACGCTAAAAGGAGTATGTAGCGTGCGCTACTCCTCACGCACAGCTCGCAACGAAAATGACAATGATGATAAACACGGCACGAAACTCCAAACAGATTAGTGATGAATGACAATTGATACACGATACAATTACTCTGAATGATGAATACCATGACTGAATATGAGTTACAATTGATAAATAATGAGTGGAATTACTGAGTATCAATTACTGAATGATAAATACTGAATGATAATTACTGAATTACAACCGGGTATTACATACACCCCCCCTTAAAAGAGTTTCGTCCCCGAAACTAAGGGTCAAACAACTCGGGATAACTCTCCCGCATACTATCCTCGGTTTCCCAAGTAGCCTCTTCGACTCCGTGCCTAGACCACTGAATCTTAACCAAAGGAATCGTCTTATTCCTCAACTGTTTGATTCGTCGTTCTAAAACTCGCATAGCACGCTCCTCATATGAATGATCGTCGGCGATCTCGATTTCGTCGAACTGAAGTATGTGACTCGGGTCGGCAACATACTTCCGCAATTGAGAGACATGAAACACATTATGAATTCGGCTCAGCGCCGGAGGTAAAGCCAATCGATAAGCTAACTCGCCTACTCGATCCAAAATCTCAAACGGTCCAATGAATCTCGGACTAAACTTTCCCCTCTTCCCAAAACGGAAGATACCACGACTCGGGGATACCTTGACCAACACATGGTCACCAGCCTCGAACTCTAAAGGTCGACGACGGTTATCTGCATATGATTTCTGTCGACTCTGAGCGGTTAACAAACGACTCCTGATCAAAGCTACCTTCTCACGGGCGGCTATAAGCATATCGGGCTCGGTGCCGATTGATTCTGATAAGTCGTCCCAACACAACGGGGATCGACAACGACGACCATACAAGGCCTCGTAAGGTGCCATCTTGATCGAAGCATGCCAACTATTATTATACGTGAACTCGATCAATGGTAGTTGGGCTTCCCAATCGTCTTTCCAATCGAGGACGTATGCCCTCAACATGTCCTCTAATGTCTGAATGGTCCTCTATGATTGCCCGTCGGACTGAGGATGAAAAGCGGTACTGAGATTAAGCTGAGTTCCCATAGCACGATGAACTGATTTCCAAAAATGCGACACAAACCGTCCGTCACGATCGGAAACGATACTTTTAGGAGTACCGTGAAGTCTGACTATCTCTTTGATGAACAGTTGAGCAAGTCTCTCGGGACCCCATGTCTCCTTGATCTCAAGGAAATGAGCTGATTTAGTTAAGCTGTCCACGATCACCCAGATCGTATTCATGCCACGACGACTCGTCGGCAAACTCGTGATGAAATCCATAGAAATGTCTTCCCACTTCCATTCGGGAATAGGAAGAGGTTTCAGCATACCCGCCGGCCGATGTTCAATCTTAACTTGTTGACAGTTAAGCATCTCGAAACAAATTCTGCGACTTCTCGCTTCATATTACTCCACCAGTAATTTTGTTTCAAGTCCTTGTACATCTTGCTAGACCCGGATGAATGTAATAAGGGCGGCAAGATGAGCTTCTTTCAAGATCGAGTTTTTCAACTCGTCATTCACGACGCACAATCGATTCTTAAACCGCAAAAGTCCATCCTCGCGGACCACAAATCCAGGCTTTCCCCTGAGCCACATCCTCTCGGATGCGCAACAATGATGGGTCTCAACCCTGATTCTCTCGAATTGCCTCCTCGAGTGACGATGAAATCTCTAACATACAAAGCCGCCCGAACTCGCCAAGCTGACCTCGATCTCGGGTCTAAGGAATTCCCGCCAAGCTCCTTCGAATCATTAAACGGGCAAGCATCTGCTCCTGAACGGACTTACGACTCAAGGCGTCGGCGACGACGTTCGCCTTGCCCGGGTGATAGAGGATCTCGATATCATAATCCTTGATTAATTCCAACCACCGTCTCTGACGCATATTTAACTCCTTCTGAGTAAATATATACTTTAAACTCTTATGATCGGTGAATATCTGACAGGTGACGCCATAAAGGTAATGACGCCAAATCTTCAAAGCGAACACCACGGCTGCTAGCTCCAGGTCGTGTGTCGGATAATTAACCTCGTAAGGTCTCAATTGCCGTGAAGCATAGGCAATAACCTTCCCGTTCTGCATGAGCACACATCCGAGACCCTGTCCGGACGCATCACTATAGACCACAAATACTTCCGTCCCCTGCGGCAAGGAAAGTACAGGTGCTGACATTAACCAGCTCTTGAGTTCCTCAAAACTCCGTTGACACGCGTCGGACCACGTGTATTTCTTATCCTTCCGCAAGAAGTTCGTCAAGGGTTGAGCGATTTTAGAAAATCCTTCCACAAATCGCCGATAATAACCCGCTAATCCGAGGAAGCTTCGGATTTCCTTAACGCTCTTCGGAGGTAGCCAATCTCGAATAGCCTCCGTCTTCTGAGGGTCGACACGAACTCCGTCTGATGAAATTACATGTCCGAGAAAAGTCACTTCGGACATCCAGAACTCACATTTGGAAAACTTCCCATAAAGTTGTTCTCGTCTCAACACGTCGAGCACTTGATGAAGGTGAAACTCGTGTTCCTCCCGGTCACGAGAATAAATCAAAATGTCATCGATGAAGACAACAACCAATTGATCCAAAAATTCGATGAAAACCCGATTCATTAACTCCATGAATACCGCAGGTGCATTAGTCAATCCGAACGGCATAACCACAAACTCATAATGACCATAGCGTGTTCGAAACGCCGTCCTCGCGATGTCCGACTCTCGGATCCGCAACTGATGATATCCAGACCTTAAGTCGATCTTGGAAAATACTGAAGCTCCCTGAAGTTGATCTAAGAGATCATCAATACGGGGTAAGGGATACTTATTCTTGATCGTCACCCTGTTCAACTCCCGATAATCAATACATAAGCGGAATGAACCATCCTTCTTCTTGACAAACAACACTGGTGCTCCCCACGGGGACGCACTCGGTCGGATATAACCTTTCTCGAACAACTCCTCAAGTTGGTTCTTTAATTCCTGCATTTCGGTCGGGGCCATCCGGTACGGTGCCTTCGATATCGGAGACGTACCAGGCTCCAACTCAATCGTGAATTCCACATCCCTCTGTGGAGGCAAACCAGGTAACTCGTCTGGAAAAACATCGGCATATTCCCTCACCACCGGAATATCCGTTAACATTACTGATGACTTCTCGGTTTTGGCCATATAGCACCAATAACCGACACATCCTTGATTGAGTAACCTCACTGCTTTCATCGAATTAATGACCTTACCAGAACAGCCGGGATTACCTCCCTGAAACACACATTCAACTCCATCGTCTGAAATGATAGTGACCATACGCTTACGGACACTAATGATGGCATCATGACGATCCATCCAATCAATACCCAAGATGATGTCGTCACTCGGAAAATCTACCACGATTAGGTCTGCTGGCCATACACGACCATGAAACTGAATCGGACAATTCTGAATCTCACGATTACCGATAATTCGTCTACCATCAGGTAGGCCAATGACATAAGGCTCACAACTAGTAGCACTACCCAGACGTAGTCTACTCAAACATGACTCGGAAATGAATGAATGCGATGCACCAGTATCAAAAAGGGTACACACAGGTTGAGATAGAATATCGAGTGTACCTGAGATCATTCGGGCCTCTGGATCATCGGTCTTCTTCATCTCATAAATCCGGGGCTTGCTAGTCCTGGCCACGGACGCTCCTGTCGATGGCTAAAAGCTCCACCTTTAGTCGCTCCCGCTGCTTTAAACGACGCCGATTGAGTGGCCTGATTCTCGACCCGACCGCTTAGGTGCACGAGAAGACGCTCGAGTAGGTTTGGAGTCCCTACGGCAAAAACGGGCCTTATGCCCAGCAATCCCACAATTATGACACGTGATAGTCTGTCGAGGACACTTGGTACTGAGGTGACCAAGCTCCCCACAGTTAAAACAGGTGATGGCCGAACTGGCCGCTCGAGATTGAGATTCCGCAGGTTTAGACGACACAGGAGGTCGCTCAGAAAAAGCGGATCCCGCACGGGGTTTCTTGAAAGTTGTCTGATCGCCTTCAGACTGATTACGATTCTTCGATTTCTTGCTAGCAGACGAAGGTTGCTGCTTAGCAATTTCCTTAGCAGTAAGCTCGTAGGTGAGAGCTTTCTCAATGAATTCGGCCAACGTGGTGCAATTATGATTAAGTAATTGAAGTCTCATACGGGGTTTCAGCCTCTTGCTGAAATACTTGATCTTATCCGCCTCTGAATGAATGATGGATGAAGCGAAAGGAAGAAGTTCCTAAAATTTCTCGGCAATGGCGAGAACATCCTCGTCTGCTGAGGGGTCGTGGGTGAGTAATTCTGACAGCTTGGCCTCTCTGAGTGGGGCCGGATAATACCTCTCCATCATGAGAGTCTTGAACTGATCCCAAGTACAAGATCCTTCGGTGGGCTTCAACGATAACCACCAAGAATGTGCGCTCTTACCCAGGTAGTAAGCCGCAACAGAAACTTTGTGTCCCTCGGGACACTCTACCATAGCAAACAACTTCTCGAAATGCTCGAGCCAATGAATGATATCTGCCGGCTCAGACGAGCCCTCAAAAGTAGGTGGCCTCTGGCGAGAGATATCGCCGATGATATTACTCACATTCCTCTCTTGCCTCTGAGGTGGCGGTGGAGGAGCCTGCTGATTTTGATTGACGGAGTTGTGCATCGTCTCCATCCACTAAGCCATCTGAGTCATTTGGGCCATCATGCCCTGCATAAAAGCAAGTGGGTCAACCCGGACACCCTCTGACTGAGCCGTGTCCCGGGTACGACTCCCCGATAGTGAATGATCGCGTCCAGGTGAATGAGTGGCAGCGTCGCTGCTCGATGAATTAGCATTATTCCTCGCGTTTGCACGTGTATTCACGCGAGCTCTAGGGATTCGGCCCGCTCCACGGCCTCGTCCTCCACGTCCTCTGCCAGCCCTTTCCATACTGAAGTGGAAAGTCATATGATGATTATATATCTCGCATGAGTATCACATTATGATTATATTATGAAATGACGAACATGAGCATACGCGCTCAAATACAGCGATTACATGAATGATTAATTGACGTGACATGATTATCTGATGAAGTTACTGAAATGATTATCTTGAATGGGTTAACAAGATTAATGATTTGATCTTCCTGATCAACAACTGAATAATGAAATGAATTGAGTGATTAATGAGTTAACCTGACTGTCCTGGTCAAAGTGACAATGATGATTGAGGATTGTTAACTGATGAATTATGAATGAATGATTAATGCCAGAAATTATACCATGGCATTAGAAATCTTACAGTTCTTGGTATGATTGGCTCGGCACTTGCACAGGTCACACGTGACGCGAAAGTCCAATGATACTAGTCCGATGACGATGATTTCAAACGAGACATGACTTGGAGGGTAGTATTCAAAACCACTCTCCGATACCAACTCTGTAACACCCCAAACTAGGCGGATATTACAGTGCCGTGAATCCCCGACTGGGACCCACCAGGCAAATGAAAAGGATGAATTAAATAATATAATTGTAGTACCGAACCACATTATATTACCAAGTACTCCGATGAGGAGTTTAAGTACATCACACCAGGACAAAACAGAATACTAGTATATTTTATATGGAGATAAAATACACCACCCTGAACAAAATAAACATCTCAAACGGAATTTTGCAGCGGAAAATACAAATGACAATAATCAAATGATCAAATGATCAAACAAACGGGATGATCTGGGCCCCTACTAGTATCATCGACTCGCCGCCAACATGCTCTTCCCGTGCCTTTGCCTTGCCGTGACTAAAACAAAATCCCCCAACGGCCGCCATTACGTAACAACAATCCTCAAGAGTTGAAATTACACAATCATGAATTAACTGAAGTTATGAAATACTCTTAATTATGAATTACACTGAAGAGGAGTATCATAGTACGCCCGTAATGTTCTGTGCAAGTGTACAAGACGAATGACCGGACACACCCGTCCTTGTACCTAATTAGTCTCACGGAGGTAAGCGTTACCGTGTGCACGGTCCAATGTATCGGTGAACCCAATACATGACCATCGTGTGCCCGACTAAAAATTCCACACAGCCACACCCGGCCACGCAATATGAACCCGGAAGGTCACATGAACGAGAATGACCATGATGACTATCAATGAATAATAATTAGACAAGGACAAGATGACTCACCGATATGAAAGTAATAGTGACGTGATTGATAACCCAATGAAATGATTTGGAACCTTCGTTCCTCGTGAATGAAATGATTATTCGACAATTACAAGTCTCAAAATGATTATTATTATGATGAATGAATTATGATTATGAACAATCAACAACGAAAGGAATGAGTATCCTTTTAACCGAGTAAGATTTAACTTACACAACAACGATGAAGAATGTCCGTCCACGAACAACGTCCTAACCAAGATACCGGTCGCTCGAACAACCTTGAATAACAATAATTACCAACAATCGCTCAATACACGAATCAAACAACAAAACACGACTAACCCAAATGTCGAAACAACGATAATCAAACTCATAGGGCATTCCAACGAATACATAACCAACCACACAACTTCGAAAATATCCAATCCCGAATATGTCGAAACCAACACCAAATTGAGTATATCGAACCAACAAAACACTTCAATGATATCAATAATCCATTAGAAATCCATAAATCATGATTACAACAACGTCAATCGGAAAATCCCCAATTAACCGAAGTCAACCCCAAGGGTTCTTGAAAACAAATCCGAAAATAACCATGAAATCCATAGGAATATATTTATCCAAGGTAGATAATCCATATCTAACATATTCCAATGATAATCCAAGCTTACACGAAGAAATCGGAAGGAAAAACCCAAAAATCCGAAATTCAAGATACAAGAAATTAATACCTTAGATTCGATGTTTTGGAGATGATGAAGTGATGATTAATCCAACTCAAAGACTTGAAGATGATGATTGATGATTACACCTTGAAGAATACTCTCTAAATCGCCCAAATCGCCAAGAACCGACGAGAGAAAGAGATTAGAATGATAAATGACGAACTCTGACCAAACTGTCCAATTTATAGTCAGTCCAGGTTAGCGTGCGCTAGCCCTTGTGCATAGCGTGCGCTAACGGGTAATTTGGGTATTCCAGTACCCACTGTCCGAACACGGTAGCACGCGCTACGTACCTTTTGTAGCGTGCGCTACGGCCATACTACTAGCGTACGTAAATGCTCATAGTTAGCGTGCGCTAACGAATAAATTGATGGCCAGTACTGGAGTCCAGAAACTCCCTGTTCTCTGATCTGACCTCGATAGCGTGCGCTACAACCATTATTTAGCGTGCGCTATAACATCGATTGCGTACGCTAAAAACAACACATAGCGTGCGCTAAGAATTAATCCAGTGCAGTCCAGTAGCCACTGTACTCAACCTGATCTGTTCTTAGCGCGCGCTACACCACATATTAGCGTGCGCTACTACAACTTGCTAGCGCGCGCTACTTACCATTCGTAGCGTGCGCTACTTATAACTCACCTGCAGTCCAGTACCTTCTGGACTGTAGCCAGGGTAACCTTAGCGTGCGCTAAAGCTGAGTGGTAGCGTGCGCTACCTATACCCAATTAGCGTACGCTAAAAGGAGTATGTAGCGTGCGCTACTCCTCACGCACAGCTCGCAACGAAAATGACAATGATGATAAACACGGCACGAAACTCCAAACAGATTAGTGATGAATGACGATTGATACACGATACAATTACTCTGAATGATGAATACCATGACTGAATATGAGTTACAATTGATCAATAATGAGTGAAATTACTGAGTATCAATTACTGAATGATAAATACTGAATGATAATTACTGAATTACAACCGGGTATTACAGGAGGAGCAGCTGAGATTAGATTTGAAGGCCTTAAACCTTTCCGAGACCATGACTGTTGATAGGTGCGCTTGGAGACGCCAGATCAGAGTTGTGGATTCTTTAGTCGGGAGTGGTGATGTAGTTGAGAGCCTCAGGGTTGGGTTGTCTCGGTTAGCTTTGACCTAGAGCATTGCATTTTTACATTTATTGTATATTTTATCCTATTGCCTTTTGCATGTGGTGTATTTTTGACAGGGAGCTGTGCGCGGAGTCAACCTCTCTTCTGTTTGAGCAGCGTTCATCGGGAGTGAAGTAGCCAAATTCCTCTTAGGTAAGTCCCATGTGGATTAAACCATGGGCTCAGGTATGGTATTGAGTTTTTTCGTATCATATGCTTCCCTTTGTATTTTCACTCAATATGTTGTTGTGCACTAAGCTGAGGGTCTTCACGGAAACAGCCTCCCTACCGTAATAAGTAGGGGCATGGTCTGCGTACATCTTACCCTCCCCAGACCCTGCTCTGAGCGGGATATACTGGGTATGTTTGGTTTGGTTTGTTTTTTTTATATGGAGGTCTAGGATATAAATAGGTAAGAAAGTCATCTTTTAATTGAGTTTGTGATGAATACGGGTATATAATTTTAAACGGGTCTGAGTGGCTGAACCATACTCTCATTGGTTCATGCGTTATTATACGAGTTCTGAACTGGAATAAGTGGTAAAATTATCTTTCAATCGTGCTTAGGACGAGTACAAGTACATAAATTATAAATGAGTTCGGGTGGCTGAATCTTATCCTCATCATTTCTGTTTATTGATGTGTCCTGTTGCGGTACAATTCCGAGTGGCTGAACCCTAACAAAATATTAAATTATTTTCAATTTTTTACTTGTAAATTACAATGTAAAGTGATTATCCATCGAGTTTCGACGGGCTATACACTAGTAATTATATATAAATGTAAACACATATGTAAGAAATATCACCATTACAGTTTTATTATTATAACCTTACCAACTTGTGATAACCCACATATTTTACATCTTGTATTCTCAATAACGAGTTGAACTCGAATCCCTCACCTGCTCTATTTCTCAAACAATGCTCAAAACATCAAAACATCATCACAACCACCAAGTACAAAATACACCAATCACAGTCCAATCTCACCCGTATCAGCATGATCATATGCCATCACAATGAAATGAGAACTCAATTTTCTAAACAATTATCATACTCATAAGATAACAATTGACACGGGTCCTGCTAACGCATATCATGGATCTTCTTGAGGCTTCGAAGGAACCCTTTCAAGATGTGTAAAATTTCTAGTATTCGCCAACACATATACAAATTCAATTGAGACCTCGATGGACCCTCCCCAAATCTTACTTGTTCGTTAACGCATATTACGAACAATCTAGAGGCCTCGACGCGCCCTTTTCTATATATCACAATTGCTTACATGTTCGTTAACACATATCACGAATAATCTAAAAGTCTCGACGAGATCTTTCCTAGATATCACAATTCCTTATTAAATACCAAGTACTTATAAACAATCAAACAACTAAATAAAGTGTTTGGTAAATAGTTTTTTACATGAATGGAAATTTAACTTTAAACTAAATTGAAATAGCTAGAGAGACTATCTTTTTGTGTTGAGTATAGACTTTTTATTTTCAATAATTATAAAAAACCAAACCAAACCAAACATACCCAATATATCCCGCTCAGAGCAGGGTCTGTGGAGGGTAAGATGTACGCAGACCATGCCCCTACTTTTTACGGTAGGGAGGTCATTTCGTGAAGACTCACTTAAGACAACAAAATATTGAGTGATATATACAAAGAATCAAATGATTCGAAAAAGCTCAAAACCATACCTGAGCCCATGACTTAATTCACATGAGACTTACCTAAGGGGACTATGGCTATTACACTCACGATGAACGCTGCTCTAACAGAAGAGAGGTTGACTCTGCGCACAGCTCCCTGTAAAAAAAAGAGAGAGAATGCAATGCTATAGGTCAAAGCTAACCGAGACAACCCAACAATGAGACTTTCTACTACTACACCGCTCCCTAAAAAAGAATCCGCAATCCTGATCTGGCGCCTCCAAGAGCACCTATCAACAGTCATGGTCTCGAATAAGTTTAAGGCCTTCAAGTCTAAACCCAGCTGCTCCTCCCACGTCCTCCTCGGTCTGCCTCTCCTCCTTCCCCCTACAACAATTATACTCTCGACCCTCCTCACCGGAGCAGAGGCCTGCCTCCTGCGAACGTGGTCAAACCATCTCAATCTCTCTTCCCTAGCTTTCGCTGAAATGAGCGCCACTTCTAGCGCGTTCCTGAAAACCCCGTTTGGGATTCTATCCAACATTGTGCGACACACGACCAACGTAACATTCTCATTTCAGCAGCTTCCAACTTGGTCTCAAGCGACTTATTAATCGCCCAACATTTGGAGTCATACAACATTGCAGGTCTGACTATATTTTGTATAAACAGCAAACAACTAATAATTAATTATCAAGTATATTTGTAATTTACGAATAGTGGAAGAACTAATATAAATATTTATTAAATTAATTAAGCGAATCAATTAAATGAAACAGCCAACCATCAAGGAACAACTAATCATTTAACAAACTGGTCCATGATCTAGGTCAAGCATTAATTCTCAACGGCTTAATTACTCTATTTTGTTGAATTTATGCTATCTTCTTAGGTTATAAAGAAAAAGAAGGGTCTTCTCAATTACAAGGCTCCAAGAATCTCTCTACCCTTGCACCCTTTTGAATCTGTCCCCTACTCAACTCTGTTGGAGAGAGAGAGAGAGAGAGAGAGAGAGGAGAGAGAGAGAGAGAGAGAGAGAGAGAGCAATGGCGTTCGTATCCTTCATCGGTAGACTGCTCTTTGTCTCCATCTTTGTTCTCTCCGCTTACCAAGAGTAAGACCTGTCTCTCAAACGGATCTGCATTTCTTTTCACTCTTAGTGGGTGTACTTTTTGACCCTTCATATGTACTTGTAGTTTTTTTTCTTTATCGTTTTAATGGTTTTATCTGGTTTTTTTCTTTATATGAAATATATGGGAGAATTAGAGCTGGGTTTAGCTTGTTTTAATCTTTTGATTGATAATGTCTGCAGTTGGATCTGTTGGGTTTATCGACGATTTTCTTTTTCTGTTGAAGGGTCTGTATTATTAAGTTGCGATTTTGCATTTTTACTAAATTTGATTCTTATAAATAACCTATTCTAGTTGGATAATATTCTTTACTTTTGTATCACGATTAGGGGCTGCCATACTGCATTTGATCCGAACTCGTCTCTTATTTATTCTGGGAATTCGTAACCTCTTTAAAAAAGTGATTCTCAGCTTATTTTTTGGGGTCGCTAGAACCTGAGAATCAATTTTCTCATGATTGTATAATGAGATGAGTGAAAAAAAGTGAGGTCGACCAGTGAGTGTTGGATTCTAGTTGATAGTTGTGCGATTGCCATACGGTGATGAGATCGGCAAAGGGCAATATTATCGAAAATATGTTAAAGTCTGTGTCAATTTGAAAATATGTTATTCAATAATGCTAAGCATGCTTTTGCAGGTTAATGTTTCTCATGATCGATAGGAATGAAACAGTTACGGGCTTTTAGTGAATTATAATTGTGTAAACCTACTCTCAGCTGGTTATTAATTTATTACCTTTCTAATAAAATTTCATATGAAGGTGTGTGATTTAGTGTTAAAGGATTCAGTTGCTACTCATTTCACTGTGCTGATGTTTTCTTGGGGGGTGATTGTTTGAAGTGTCCTTAAACACTAAAGGATCCAGTTGCTACTCATTTCACTGTGCTGAAGTGTCCTTAAACACTAAAGGAAGTGATTGTTTGATTCTGGCTTAAAAATTAGTACTCCATTCGGCCCACTTGAAGAGACATTTCAAGAAACGATTTGTCAAGAGTCGTTTTTTTACATCTCATGCCCTTACTCGTGTGTGTGTGTGTGTGTGTGTGTGTGTGTGTGTGTGTGTGTGTGTTTGTGGTCCGGAAAAAATTCGCAACAAATAAGTAAGGATATAAATGGAAGACAATAGTAATATAAAAACTTAAATTATATATTGCAATCCATAAAAGTTGTGCATTCACCAAAGTAGACTCTTCAAGTGGGAGGGATGGAGTAGTATTTTTTTGGTTCTTTTACTTCCGTTCCGATGTTTCTTGGTTCTGTGTAATTTACTCAGGATCTAAAAGTAGGGGAAGTGGAGCTTTAGATTTCCGATTCTCCCCTTGGTTTCATTTTGAATTGAGTAGAATTACTTTTACAACATATTCCCTAAATTCATTCTCGAAGTCTTAAACATTACAAACTTCTGGTTCTCAACTACTTGCCGCTTTGGCGGTGATGAATCTCTTCCCTAAAAGCGGCAGTGTTTGTAAACACTCCGTTACCGGTGCTTCTTGACTTGGTTTCATGCCACTCATCTTATGTGATGTTTTATTTTGTGTTTCGTAGGCGAAAAATTGGTTTTATTTCCTTGTGTTATTGGATCTATTCAGTGTTGCAATATCGATTGGACTTCTGGATTCCTAAAAAAGAGATTCGTCCATTTACTATGATTGCTGTCATCAATTTGTTGCGGGTTCTAACACTAGAAACTGTTGATTATGATTATGCTAAGTATGAATATACAAATCGAGATGGTTTCTATATTTTTATTTTTTATTTTTATTTTTCGGGTGGACAATAAACGACTATTTATGATGGTTCCTCAGTCAAGTGAGATTGCAATGGTTTGTCCGGGTACTTATTTTAAAGTTCGTAGTATTTCGATTGTATCTGCACAATTGGAATAGTTGCTTCACGTGGCTATCCACACTGCAATTTTGAATTTATATGTAAGAGAGATAGTGAGATACGAGATTTGCAGTAGGTTCGGCATGTGGATCTCGGTCTCTATTTAGACCTAAAGAAATGTATGTGAAAATTGAAATTCTTTTTGATGGATCCTATAATATATGTTTTTAGGTTCAATGAATTCGGTGTTGATGGTGGGGCAGTGGCGAAGGCTTTAAAGCCAAAGTTTAATATTTTCTCAAAGCACTTCACGACTCGAACCGGGTTTCAAGTGCCACATGTTGAAGTAAGGATCAGCTTCCACAAATATATATATTTTCTATTTTTAATTCTCAAATGGTGCAAATATATGGCCGGGTTACTTGTAACACGCGCTTGTATACATATTTCAGGTGAAATATTTGGTATTGGGAGCCATCATCATGAAGTCTCTCGGGAGTCTGTTGTTCGTCTTCGGCAGTACTTTTGGAGCTTCGATTCTGGTATTCGTAGTAGACTATTTCTTGTTTATATGCTTGTGTTGTACATCCGGGTGATGCAAGCACCATCAAAGAAAAAAGAAAAAAAGGATGTTTCTCGGCTAATAGCTGTTTTCTTTAGTTTTTTGAAATGTCAGGTTCTTCTTCACTTGATCAGAATTTAATAGTAGGAGATATTTATTTCCTTTGAAATTTTGTTAGGGTTAATTACAAAAAAGTATCCTTGAGGTTTGACCTTCTTAAAGCAACCTTTCAAAATTACTAAAACTGCCCACAAGATTTTATTTTGTCTTACATCTACCCCATCATAAGCGTAAATGTTCCAAATCCCCCCATCACATTTATAAAAATATTATAGTTGGCCCCATAATTTTTACACTATATCGAACCTAGGGCATTGTTTTATAATTTTAAAAGAAAGTTGATTTTTTGGTAATTAGGTCGAAAATTGCCCACGAGAATTTTTTTTGTCTTACAAAATTCGCCTATGAGATTTTATTTTGTCTTACCAAATTTGGCCACGAAATTTTATTTTGTGTTATATCTACTCCATAAGTGGGAACGTTGCAAATTCCGCATCACATTTATAAAAATATTACAGTTAGCCCCTTAGTCTTAACCCCGAATTGAACCTTAGGGTATTGTTTTGTAATTTTGAAAGAAAGTTGATTTTTTTTCTGGTAATTAAGTCAAAAATTGCCCATGAGTTTTACTTCGTCTTACAAAATTTGCCCACGAGATTTTATTTTGTCATACTTCTACCCCTTCTTAAGCGAAAACGTTCCAAATCCCCCCATCACATTTCTAAAAATATTACAGCTAGCCCCTTAGTTTTAACACCGAATCTAAATTCGGATATCGTTTTGTGATTTTGAAAGAAAGCTTATGGTTTCACATTTAAAGCACTTTTACAACTTATCCACGGAATAATCTTTCTTAACTCGATCAATTTTTTTAACTTTTGATTCCGCCTATGAATCACTTCCTCCAAAAGCAGAAACCTAAAAGACTCTTTTTTTGTACCTACACAGCTTCTGCATCAAGCAATTTCTGCCCCCATATTGTACGATTTCTACAATTATGATGCCGACAAGAAAGAATTCGCTCATCTCTTCGTCAAGTTTACACACGTGAGTATCGAAATCAAAAACCGTGTGATTCATCACATTTAGGTTGCTTATATATGTAACTAATTTTTTTTTTTTACTCGAATAGAGCTTGGCGCTACTTGGGGCATTGCTCTTTTACATCGGGATGAAGAACTCAATGCCAAGGAGATCATCGAAGAAGAAGGCTCTTAAAGCAAAAACAAGCTAAGAAAGAACACAAACCACGATGATTTTTGTTTTAGTTGGTACATTATTTTTTCGCTAACGATCGCCGGATTACTACCAGAGTCAGTCTTCGTAAAAGTTGTATCGTCAGCAGCGGATCTCATCTTTATTTTAATTCAACAATGTTTTCATGTTACCTTATTTTGGAATCAATCACAGATAGAGGCATTGATAGTGATTATTTTTTTCCTTTTTTTTAGTTTAAAAAAAAAATGGAACCGGTTATCGTCAGCAGCGGATCTCATCTTTTTTTGCAACCGCCTGTCAGTCTATTTTTCGATTGTTTGTCTCTCGACCTGTTCTTTGACGAACCTCCGGTGACCAATATTTGTTTTATCACAATATTTCGACATGTTTTTTCTCGTAACAAGGTAATTTATCAATTTTATATATCCACTACTATTAAGAAAATGCAACATAGTAGTGATGTAAAAAAATAGGCATATAATTAGGAAAGTAAAAAGTGATACTATTATTAGTTTCCAAAACCACATCGTTTTGATTAAAAAAACGAATTCCAATAGTCTCCGTCGAGACATCGCCCCACCATTGTTATGGCTCTCGTCGAGGCTGCCCCGTCTTGTTTCAGGATCTGTACCCCGCACCCCAAGAGCACCTAGTAAGATGCTCATCTTATTATACACATATACATTTACCATAGTTATATTACGCTGCTATATTTATATTACGTACAAAACTATATATATAATACATAATTCTAAATATAACAAGAAAGACATTTTGCTAGGTAATCCTGGGGTGCAGGATAATATTTGCCGTATTATTTAGCTATGAAAGATCATTACTACTCCATCCGTCCACAAAATTTGTCTGTTTTGACTTTGATCGGTATTCTAAAGTACACATTTCACCATTAATAATTTCAATTATATATGAATAAAAATTATAAAAAATAATATTTAGAAAATATACATTAAGACAAATTAAACAAGTATTTACATGACTATAATTTTTTTATATATTAATTGCAATTTATAGTCAAAATTTATAAATTTTACTTAATAAAATTGAAAATTTATAAATTTTACTTAATAAAATTGAAAATAGATAAATTTATTACTGATGTCTGATGGAGGGAGTATTTGTTTTATACTTTAAGTAGGGATGGCAGGAAAGCCCAAATTCGTGGGGGGCACCCGAACCCGAACCCAAATCAACGGGTAAAACCCGAGTTGACTGGGTTTGGGTTTGGGTTTGGGTTTGGGTTCGGGCGACACCCAATATTACGGGTGCGGGTTTGGGATCACTCAAACCCACACCCGAAACCCAGACACTCGCCCAGTTATATGTTAAATTACCTAATTACCCTATGTATATATAAGTGTAAATTAGGATTTTCACTTTTCACCCATTCATTTCCTACACATCTCACGACTCACTCTGCATATGTTAATTGTATGTTATTGTAATTTAATTTCTTGAGAGTCTATGTTGATGACTATGTTAAACTATGTTATTATTGTATTGTCATTTATAAATTATTTTATTATTCTACTGACATTTGCAAACTATGTTAAATTATGCAACATTTTGCATTTTATCAAATTTAAATTTGGATGAGCACCAAACTTGAATTTTGATTTTGCCTGATCAAGTTGTGGGTTTGGGTTTGTGTGAAAACCCCGAACCAATAGGTGTGGGTGTGGGTTTTGTTTTGCCAGCCAAACAGCCTTTGAGTTTGGGTTTGAGTTCGGGTGGTGATTTCGAGTATGGGTTTGGGGAATATGAAACCCACACCCGACCCAACCCGTTGTCATCCCTAACTTCAAGACCAAATTGGCGGTCTTCAAATTCTCCTTGAAAAATCAGTGGGTTGATGTGCCTTTTTCTCGAGGAGCTCTTATCATTAACATAGCAGATAGAGATGGCAAAAAAACCCGTGGATCCGGGTACCGGCGGATTTTAGTCGTTGGGGTTCAATTCGGGTCTTGAATTTCGGGTCCGGACCAGGTAAGCAAAAAAAATTGGTTTTCACAGGTCGTGTCCGGATAGCATAATATCAAGGCCCGTAGGACCCGGACCCGCAATATTAATATAAATAATTATATATATATATATATATATATTGAAATACTATTTCATTACGTAACATAATATATAATATTATATAATTATATTATATAATTATATATAATATATAATTATATATTATATAATTATAAACTATATAATTATATATTTCATTACATTACATAATATTATATAATATATAATTATATACTATATAATATTATATAGTATTTTAATATATAATTACAAATATATATAATTATTTTTAGTTTTAATGTTAATTTTGGTGCGGTGGGTACCTGCACTGGCCCACAGGCGGCTGGATCTACCCAATCTGTAAATATTCGGGTTTGGGTCCGGGTCCGGGTCCAGTTTTAAATTTCGGGTCCGAATTGAGATACCTATGAATCCGGTCCCGCCCCGTCCCGTTGCCATCCCTAATTGGAGACCTTATGGAGGCAAGTGTACACTCTGCATTTTTTTTTTTTTTCATAAAAATTCTTCATCATCATCAACTGACAACTGCCTCTTAATGCCAATTAAATTGGGGTCATTGGCACGAAGATTATAATGACAATTAATTGTTTAAAATTAATTAACAATGTGATGAACGAGAGTTGCATTGAATTCCTACTTAAATCTAAAGGTACGGGGTGCAATCTTTGGGGATGACAAAAAACATGAGACTACGCTTAGTGTAAAATTATGAATTTATCGGACCAGCTCTCTATAGGGGTGTAAGTGATGTGAGTCGAGTTCGAGTATTGGTATACTCGACTCGAACTCGATAGCCATTTCTCAAGTTCGAACTCGACTCGAAAACTCCCGAATAGTTAAAATCCAAACTCAACTCGACTTGTTAGTATGTCGAGTCGAGTTCGAGTTGAGCCTACTCGAGTTGAGTTTTGATCGAGTCGATCTCGAGTAGCTCACGAGCTGTCTCGTCTCGTTTACACACCTACATAGTACCCTTGGACGAGGACCCTTAGTCAAGTATATTAAAGGAGAGCATTCCAACCTCCTTTAATAGTCTCACTTGAGTCACAATCATAATTACATGTGCTATGTAGGATAAAGGATTTGGCTTAAATTTATTATCCGCTTGTAAGCCAAAATAAACAACACGCAACCGATGTGGGCGAAGCTATTTTGCTTTTAACTTGTGTAAACACTTCAAACACTTTTAATCAATATAGAATAATTTCAAAATTTTTATTATCTAGCTAGTGATTTTAATTTTTGACCAATAAAATTGTTCTCTTTTATTTAAAATAGAAATCTAATATGTATTAATAATTTTTTATTTTTTTGACCAATTAATAATTTTTTATATTACCTTTTAAAATTATATTAAAAACTAATTATATATAAAAAATCGAGTATCTCACGAGCTTATCGAGTCGAATATTGGGTAGCTCGACTCGACTCATTAGTATGTCGAGTCGAGCTCGAGCCTACTCGAGTCGAGTGATGACCGAGTTTTGACCGAGTCGATCTCGAGTAGCTCACGAGTTGTTTAATCTCGTTTACACCTCTAGCGGCTAGTGCTCTAAGCGTGAAGACCCGTCAATAATAAATAGGAATGGCAATGGGGCGGGTTCGGGGCAGGGCAGGCTATCCCCGTCCCCGAACCCGAAATTTGAAATCTGCCCCGTCCCCGTCCCATTTCCCATCGGGGATCTTATCGAGGCGCCCCATTGGGGCTACAGCTTATCCCGAATCCCGCCCCGTTCTCCATTTTTGTCCTGAAATCCGAAATTACTAGATATCAATTGTCAAAATCTAAACACAATATGTAGCTAAAATAAAAATGCATGCCGGAATATATATATATATATATATATATAAAGATATAAAAAATATATAATATAATATCGGGGCGGAGCGGGGCACGGTCAGTCACCCCAATCACTACCTCGAACCCCGAAGAAATCCCCGTTAATGCCCCGATTTCCGTCCCGTAACCCGATAATCCCTGTCCCGCCTCGACCCGTTAAAAACGAGTTTCGAATTTTCCATCGAGTTCGGGATTTCTTGCCATCCCTAATAATAAAATTCACACCCCTTCAAAATATTAGCACTGGACATTTTTAAGATCCATAAATGATTTTCTTCGAGCTGAAAATATCGAGAAATACATTTGTTGGATCTCAGTGGGATACTTTTTTAGACCGCATATTCAAGAAAGCAGTGGCTCTAGAGTGCAAGGACCGATAAAGGAGTTGCTATGTGAAGAAAACCCACCGATTCATCGGAAGCCACCGGAGAAGAGATTGTCGCTTGTCGATATGCTAAAGGCCTCGACGGGTTCACTTTACTATCTCATTTTATGATAATAAACACTAAGTGAATAATGTAATGTCCGTTTCGATGGCGCAAGGAACGTTGCTGCACGCTTAAGTGCACGTCCAAGTGATAGATACGCTTGAGATAGGCATATGTTGAGCATGAAACAACAACAACAACATTACACCAATGCCTCAATGGCTCCCGCAAAAAGTGGGGTAAGAGGAGATTAGATGTACGCAGTTTTACCCCTGTCTTAACACAGAGAGGCTGTTTCCGGATGATCCAAAAAGAAAATTGTATCGAGAATTGCATGGAGTGACTAAGATTCATGCGAAAAGAATGCGTTGGAGTTTAGTGAGTCATTTTGTTTTATTCCATTATAATCAAGAACCAAATAATAAGAAGTCTTTGGCTCCATTAGAAACAATGGAAAAATATGTTGAGCATGAAACTATTTGCTAAATATTTTACTATTCACCAGTGCAAGGAGTAGTTGTAGGTAAGAGCGAACAAAGTCGTATTACATATATATTAATTTAATTATTATATTGAAAATTATCTCCTCCATAAAATAATACGTAAGATTTTAATTTTATATGGTCAATAATTTCTAAGTTTGACTAAGAATTAATCTCAAAATATAATGGTAAAATATTTAACAAAATTATATTATGAAACTTTTGTTAAATATTTTACCATTATAAAGTTTAAAATAGACTATATGTACTTTTCAATATAGTCTATTTACGAATTTTAAAATAGACTGAAATTTACGAATTTTATATACTTGATAAAATAAAAAAATTATATCATTGTAAAGTACATATAGTCTATTTTAAAATGCAATTTTTACTTTCTAAAAGTAATAAAAGAATTATTCATAATATTTGATTAAAAATTGGTCAATTTGACCATTGAAAGTCAAAATAGGACAACTAAATAGGGACGAAGATAGTAAATCATAGATATATTCATGATTAACATGTTCAACTATGAAGAGAAAATATAGAAAGACTAAAACTCGAATGTTGATGAATCTCTCAATCCCCTTTCAACCTTTATTGTAGATGTTTCATGCCTTAGAGCCTCTCTTCATTATTTAATCATGTAGGATGAATATGATGAACAATGATGAATTTCTCTATTTTTGTGACCCCAAACATGTATAATAGCCTCACATAGAGATCTTAAGACCTAATAAACGAGGGTTTTCAAAATAGGATCGCCGCGTCAACATGTGACACAGTGATGTCTTTCTCTTTTAAAAACGTCTAAGCGTGCTGCCAACTAACACTAACGTGTGTTTGCTCGTGTCGCTGACACGATTGTGTGTCCGCTCGTGTTGCTGGCACAGTCACAGACACGGTCGTATCTCTGCTTGTGTTACTTGCCAGACTCTGCATTTCTTCCATTATTTCGTCTTTTACCACGCACGTGCACTGTTTCTTTTATGTTTGGGATCGAGATATTTTTCTAATTTGTTGGTGGTGTCCAAGTGCTCGAATAGTGCCCCTAAATAGAAAACAAAAGTGTAATGGAGTCTAAATAAATATAAAACTTCTGCACAACGCTACAAATGAGATTTACATTAGGCTTTAGCATTGATAACATTGATAGTTGCTTTTCAACTGTACTTCTCCAAGACCAAATCGGTGGTTTTAAATCTATAATATAAAAACATTGGTGTTTTTTGGTGGTCGTTTTAGGTCGCACCGAAAAAGACTATCGTACCTTTCCTCTCTCTCTTTTTTTTGTGTTGAATGTAATAATACTTAATAATAATATTAAATATTCAATAACAATAAATTTTAAAAAATACTGCTATAGTATTAAATTAAATTATATTAATCGAAGCAAGGCTAAGGAAGGGTGAACAATTAATTTTAAATATTTTTATTGAGATCTCCGAAGGACCCCTGGCCGATCAGTTTTTCCGGCGTGGCCGACGGAGCCCGGGACGGTCGACCAACTTTTTTTTCGATCAAACCGCTGACCTGTTTTTCGACGGCCCATCGCCGGCGTCCGGCAGACCTCCGACGACCTTTTTATTTTTACGCAAGGCCACCGGCCAGGTTTTTGGCGGGCCACCGCCACCGGCAGGACATTTTTTTATTGCCAGGCCGCCGGAATGTTTCCCGACGGACCTCCAGCGACCGGTCATTTTTTTAACGCCAGTCCGTCGAAACTTTTTCCAGGCGGACCTACGGCGACATGTCCTTTTTTTTTACGCCAGGACGCCGGCCTGTTTTCCGACGGTTCACCGCCGGCGGACCTTCGGCGACCGGGCAATTTTTTTCTCTCTTTTTTTTCTTTAACTCCAGGTCGCCATCCTGTTTTCCGGCGAACCTCCGACGACTGGCCATTTTTTTTACGCCAGCCTGCCGACCTGCTTCCTGGCAGGCCACGCCGATGGCAGACGGACCTCCGACGACCTGCCACTTTTTTCTTATATATATTTTTTCCAGGCCGCCGGTCGGTGGACCTCCGGGGACCGGCCAATTTTTTTTTTACGCCAAGTTACCAGCCTGATTTCTAGCGGGCCGCTGCCGATGGACCTTCGACGATCGACTGGTTTTTTTACACCAGGCCGTCAGCCTGCTTTCCAGCGGATCTCCAGCGACTGGCAATTTGTTTTTTCCTTTTTTTTTATGGCAGGCCCGTCGATCGCTGGTAGAGTTTTGGGCACCAACATATATTTGGTTTTTAGTATGTAGTCTGGTAATTTAATTATATCATCGCCACCGTGCCATTATGACACGAGTAATCTCTAATCTATAATATAAAGGGTATTTTTGGCGACCGTCGTAGTCTGCACCGAAAAAGACTATTGTACTCCTCCCTCTCCCTTTTTTGTGTTGAATTTAATAATACTTAATAATAATATCAAAAAATGTCCAACAATATTAAATTTTTAAAACAAATTCTTAAACTATTATATTTTATCAAAAAAACAACTAATTTTCAAAAAAAAATCTTTTAAGGATATCTCCAACGGACTTCCGGCCGACCAGTTTTTCCGATAGGGCTGCCGGTTGCCGGAGACCTCCAACGGCCGGCCATTCTTTTTTCTTTTACGTCAGGCCAGTGCCGGCGGCAAGACAAGTTCTTTTTTCTTTTCTTTTTAGTTAGACTGTCGACCTACTTTCCGGAGACCCATCGCTGGCGGGACCTCAGGCGACCGACCTTTTTTTCACGAACCGTCAAGTAGACCTGCAAAACACCTACTTGGACGCTCAAGTTAGATATTAGATCACAAGTGATCGAGTAATGCAATAGAATATTGACGTTAATGCGTGAATACCAGATAAAGAGAACAAACTACAAACCATGTATTTCCAGTGTATTCTGTTGACGTCTGGTTTGGTCAACGTCACGTGTGCTGAGCTGGACGAATGGATCGAAGACACGTAGAAAATAATAAACAAGATGGAAGGTGTTTGATCACTAAATTTTATTAATGACCTTAATAGAGAGAAGAGCCGAGCAGGATATTTTATGCCGGTCTATCTTGTTTGCTTGCTAATTACAAGTCTTATCTTTTTTCTTAGTCAATCTGAATTCTCTCTTTTTTTCACTCTATGTCATAAAGGCTAAAAATCCAAAGATCTGCTTTCACTGTACATTTCTTCTATATATAGACAATCTGGGCCAGTGGAGAGATGACAGCTGGCGAATGTTTGGGGAATATGCCCAAAACACTTGTCAGTCTGCATATATGCCTTGGACACGTGGCAGCTTCTAAGGAGTGCCTTGGGAAGGGGCGTGACTGCATGCGTAATTGGCATGCGGGCCTACCTCGCGTGCTTCTGGCGGTGCTTATCCGCTGGGGTCGGTCCTCGGGTCTCCCACCATTCAAGTCGGCCTCGTTGTAATCTTGATTCGGAGCATTTGATCTTCTCTCTGCTCGGCCCTCCCCGGTCGGATATCGGGTCGGCTCTGATGTCTCTGTCCGGACCGGTTCCAACGAGCCTGGGAGAAAATCGGGTTTGTGTCCGGTCCGGCTTCAAGGTCTGCTCGACCGGTTCATCTGTCTGGAGTGCCTACGTGGATTCCAAGGTGGATGGGCTGCCAACAAGGGCCCCCGAGTCCAGGGTCGTGCCGGGTTGGTCGGGGCTGGGGTCGTTTCATGTTGAGGCCGATCCGGCTTGTGGGAGGATAAGATCTCTCGAAGGGACGCCTCTTCGAGAGTCGCGTCGATTCGATTTCAGGGCCATTAAGTGTCATTATGAGGGTGACGCGTGGCATAATTTGATTTGATGGCGTCTTCACGCGCCTTCGAATTTCGCGACGGTTCAGTAGGAATCGCCGCTCCACGCGCCTGGCATTTAATGCCCTTTTTCTCCTATAAATACAGAGCGACTTCTTCTTCATTGTTCCCTTCGCCATTTTTGTGTCTTGTTGCAGAGAGAAAGAATTTTCTGGCGATTTTTTCCCGATTTTACAGAGACTTTCCCGGTAAGCTTGTTTTTCCTCCTCTTTTTTTTCTTTTTTATTTAAGATGTCGGAGATGAGGGGCGAGACAGAGGCGGATTTGACCGTGTCGCCGGACCACACGGGTGTGGCGGATCTGTCAATAGGCGGAGTTCCTGTTGACTAGAGCGTCGAGGAAGAAGAAGGTGAAGTCGCGAAGTCGCCGGGATATGGGGAAGTGGAGATGGCGGCGCCGTTGACAGTCATCGGAGAGACTCAGGCGGAAGAAAGAGTAGAGCCGGTGGTGGCTTGGACTCGCCCTCGGCCGTCCCCTTTTGTGGAGGCGGAGTGGGATTCGGCCTCGATTCGGAGTACCGTTACAGAGGAACAATTAGCGGTTTGGCGGCTGCGATTTCAGATTCCGGCGATGGTGCGAATGTTTGTTCCGAACCCTGAGGAGAGGCCCCACACTCCGCCCGTCGGTTGTACGGCGGTGTGTTACTGCTCTCTACTGGCCGGGCTCAGGTTTCCGCTTCCGTTAGCCTTCTCCCGGTGGCTAAGGCAGTGGGGCCTTCCTGTCCCCCAAATCCATCCGAATTCCTGGGCTCGGGTGGTGGGTCTTTTATTCTTTTCAACCAGCACGGCTGGCCCGAGCCCAGTTTTGGGGAGTTCAACAGCCTCTTTCTATGGAGGTCGGTTGGTAGATCCGTCTCGAGCTGGTTTTACCTGACGGCCCGGCATGTCATGCATAAGGAATTGGTGGGTGTGCCTGAGACCGTTCATAGCTGGAAGGAACAGTGGTTCTTCATAGGGGGACCGTGGAGGAGCTCGTTGGATGAGTGGGAGCCTGGTGTGATAGATGCCGAGCTTCGGGTCCCAGAGCACTTTACGTCCAAAATGAGTAAGTGTCTTATTTCGTATTCCTGTTCCTTTTTTATCTAACGCTCATCATTTATTGCATGTGCAGAACGCATCCCGGCGCAAGAGACCTCTTCCGAGTTCGACGACCGGGTTGAACAGCTTTTGGATCTTCCTCTTGAGCAAAGGAAGTCGTATCTTTTGGTTACCGAGGAAAACCTTTGGGCGGCCGGACTTAGATCGACCGATCCGAGTATAATGTCTTCATCAGGTAGCTTTTTTTTTTTTTGACATGTCTTCTTTTTCCAGCTCCTAGGCCCAAGACTTCGTCCGGGCGGAAAGAGACGCCCGCGCAGCGCGTGGCAAGGCTGGCAGCCGAGGCCGCCGAGCGGAGGGAGCGGGCTGGTAAGCGGAAGAGGGTGGAGACCGAGCCTGAGGACAGCGCGACCAAGGCAGAGGGTTCGTCTGCTCCTAAAGTTGTCGTGGTTCGCCCGACTCTGTCCCGGACCGTCGTGTGGCGGTGAGGAGCCCGTAATTGATTTAGAGGGCCATTATCTCCCGGTTAACCAGGACCGGGTGGAGCCGTGCGACCAGATGAAGGGGAGACGGCCGCGCTGGTTCCTTGACTACGTTCGGGCAGCTACCCCGACCGCTGAGATGCTCAATCGGGTTCCTCCTGTGGTGGCCATCTCCAGTCATATTCCGATCATGGGTCGGACGCCCAAGTTGGAGATGATGACTAATGACATGGATCCGGTTGAGCAGATCCAGTTTGTAAACGCTCTGTTCGGCCGTGCTATGTGCACCTATGTGAAGGCCTCCAACGGGCTTTTGGCCTTGTCTGAGAAGCATAAGAAGGCGGAGGCCGACCTCAAAGCTTTGCAGGAGGAGCACCACCTGTGTCCTTCATTGATCAAGTCTCTGGAGGGGGAGATAACCTCCATGAGGGGTGATATGGAGCTCCTAGACAGTCGGGCCCTCCAGGCCGACATATGGAAGTTGAAGGCCGAAGAGATGACAGAGGCGGCCGAGCAGGCGCACAAGCAGTGGTTGGATACCCGGGCTGAGCACGAGGCTTACTTGAAGGAAACCAAGGCCCAGGTTGAAAACCTGACCGAGCGTATTAGCACCTGTGAGGCTTCGGGCTATGCCAGGGGTCTGGCCGAAGGGGCAGAGGCCTTTAAGGAGACACCTGCGTTTGAGGAGCTGATCAATCTGAATTATGTCTCCACCTGTTACGAGATATTAGATCTCATGAAGGGTGGTAAGACCGTTCAGGAGATCGAGGCCTACATTGCATCTCAAGCGATCGATCTGCATGTTGACATCCCTGGTGCCGATGAGCCAAAGGTCGCTGATGTTGAGGATGCCGGTCTGGATCCGCACGGCGAAGGTGAGGGGCAGTCCTTTCAGGCGGCCGTCCAGGAGGGTAGGGCCGAGTAGTTTCCTTAAATTTTGCTTCTCGCATGGCCTGCGTGCCAGTCTTTGCCTTTCTTTTGTTTTATTTCATGTACGGCCTGCGTGCCCGTCCGCCTTGATTTTCCGTTGTCACCATTTGTACTTTGCAACAATGGCTTGATTAAATAAAATCTTCCTTGTAGCATTTGTTGTTGCTCCTTTAGATGTTTGGGCCCAGTTGAATGGGTCATTGCCTTTCTATCATGTTCATCATTTGTTAATTGTCCCGAGACGAGCTCGGTCTTATAGTGCCGGGTGATTCGGTCTTATGAGGTGCCGAGACGAGCTCGGTCTTATGAGGTGCCGAGACGAGCTCGGTCTTATAGTGCCGGATGATCCGGTCTTATGAGGTGCCGAGACGAGTTCGGTCTTATAGTGCCGGATGAGCCGGTCTTATGAGGTGCCGAGACGAGCTCGGTCTTATGAGGTGCCGAGACGAGCTCGGTCTTATAGTGCCGGATGAGCCGGTCTTATGAGGTGCCGAGACGAGCTCGGTCTTATAGTGCCGGATGAGCCGGTCTTATGAGGTGCCGAGACGAGCTCGGTCTTATGAGGTGCCGAGACGAGCTCGGTCTTATAGTGCCGGATGAGCCGGTCTTATGAGGTGCCGAGACGAGCTCGGTCTTATAGTGCCGGATGAGCCAGTCTTATGAGGTGCCGAGACGAGCTCGGTCTTATGAGGTGCCGAGACGAGCTTGGTCTTATAGTGCCGGATGAGCCGGTCTTATGAGGTGCCGAGACGAGTTCGGTCTTATGAGGTGCCGAGACGAGCTCGGTCTTATAGTGTCGGATGAGCCGGTCTTATGAGGTGCCGAGACGAGCTCGGTCTTATAGTGCCGGATGAGCCGGTCTTATGAGGTGCACCAATATTAAAAACTGGAGTAACGTCAAATTTTATTGATAATACCTCTTTAAATACATAGCATTCCACGGGTAAGTTAATCTTTGGCCGTTCAGATATTCCAGCCGGTAGGCTCCATTCTGAAGGACTTCACTAACTTTATATGGTCCTTCCCATTTGGGCTTGAGTGATCCGGGATCCGGGCCCAATACCCTTTTAAGGACGAGGTCGCCGACCTGGAAGCTTCTAGGGTGAACCTTGGAGTTGTAATATTTTTCACTCCTTCTTTTGTAGACGGCGTTTCGCATTTCTGCCTGAGCTCGTTTCTCGGCAAGGAGGTCCATGTTCACTTGGAGGGCCAAGTCGTTATCATGCTCTTCAAAATGGGCTACTCGGTAGGTAGGTGCCCCAATTTCAACCGGGATAACGGATTCAGAGTCGAAAGCCAAGGAGAAAGGCGTTTCTCTGGTGGCGGATCTATGCGTTGTTCTGTAGGCCCATAAGGTCCCGGGGAGCTCCTCGGGCCACGAACCCTTGAGTTCCTCGAGGCGTGTCTTGAGATGTTGTTTTAGGATCTTGTTGACTGCCTCGACCTGCCCGTTGGATTGTGGATAGTAAGGCGTGGAAAAGTTATTTCGTATTTGGAGGCCGTCACAGAAGGCTCGAAACTTCTTATTGTCAAATTGTTTGGCATTATCAGAGACAATAGATTGAGGGATCCCGAACCGGTATATGAGTGACTTCCATATAAAGTCGACTATCTTCTGTTCGGCTGTTCGTGCCATAGGCTCGGCCTCTGCCCATTTCGTAAAATAATCGACTGCGACGATGACGTGTTGTACTCCTCCCCGTCCCTTAGGCAGAGGGCCGATCAAGTCGATTCCCCACTTGGCGAATGTCCATGGACAATATATGGAGGTGAGAGTTTCCGGCGGGATCGGATCTGCGGAGCGAAGATTTGGCACCGGACGCACTTCCGTACGAGCGTGATGGCATCTTTTTTGAGATTGGGCCAATAATAGCCTTGCCGGATTAATTTGTAGGCCAATGCCTCGCCGCCGGAATGATTACCGCATATACCCCCATGCACCTCCCTGAGGGCATATTCTGCTTCTGATTCGGACAGGCATTTCAGCAGAGGAACCGAATATCCTCTTTTGTATAAGTTTCCATCTACGATGGTGAATCGGGCGGACTGAGTTCGTAATGATCTCGCTTGGGCTCGGTCCTCGGGTAAAATGTCGTTTTGAAGATATGCATTATAGGCTGCATCCACCCTTGCGGTTCTGACTGTTCTGCTGCCCGGACTTCGGCCATTTCCAGGGCTGATGAGGCATGATACCCTATGCTGACCTCATCCATATGTTCGGCTCCGGATCTAGATGCGAGTTTGGCCAAAGAGTCGGCTTGGATGTTCTCAGTTCTGGGAATATGTTGTATTGTTCCCCGAAAATCTTGCAGCCGGGCCCATGCCAGGCTGAGGTACTTAACCAGTTTGGGCTCTTTGGCTTCGTATTCGCCGTTGATTCAGTTTACCACTAATTGAGAATCACTCAGGATGGTGAGGCGGGCAAGGCCGAGGGAGGTCGCCATTTCTAGACCGGCCAAGAGAGCTTCATATTCTGCCTCATTGTTGGTGGTCGGGAAATCTAAGTGAATAGCCGAGCAGAACAGACGTTGGCCGGGACTAATGAGGACTATTCCTGCACCCTATCGGTCAGCGGTTGGGGACCCATCTACATAGTGTGACCACTCTTCTGATCGGTCGTCCTCCTGTGCGATTGCTGGTGTGAACTCCGCAATGAAGTCCGCCAGGGCTTATCCCTTTATGGCAGTGCACGATTCATAAGTTATGTCAAACTGTCTGAGTTCGACGGCCCATTTGACCATCTGGCCGGAAACGTCAGGTCGGTGCATGACTTGCTTTAAAGGGTAGTTTGTTAAGACGACTACCTGATGTTCAAAAAAGTAGGGTCTTAACTTCCGAGATGCCATTACGAGCGCATATGCCAGTTTTTCCATTGGGGCATATCTGAGCTCGGCATCGTGAAGGGCTTGACTCACATAATAGACCGGATGTTGCACTGCATTCTCCGTTCGAATTAGAGCGGCGCTGATTGCCGAGTCGGAGACCGCGATATATAAGCTGAGAAGTTCCCCTCGGGTCGGTCTCTGCAAGGTCGGGGCTTCTGCCAGGACTTTCTTGATAGCTTCGAAGGCTCTTTGGCAAGGTTCTGTCCATTAAAAATCCTTGTTCTTTTTTATCGCCTCAAAGAAAGGTTTGCATTTATCAGTTGAGCGAGAGATAAAGCGACTCAGCACGGCTAGTCGGCCAGTTAGGCTTTGCACCTTTTTGACCGAATTTGGAGGAACAAGCTCGGTCACTGCCGTAATTTTATCGGGGTTGGATTCAATCCCTCTTTGGCTTACCATGTAGCCGAGGAATTTTCCAGAACCTACCCCAAATGAACATTTCTTCGGATTTAACTTCATCTTATACTCTCGCAAAATAGCAAACATTTTATTGAGGTCATGTACATGATCGGCCGAGCGCAAAGATTTTACTAACATGTCATCTACATATACCTCCATAGTATGGCCTATCAAGCTATTGAACATTTTATTTACCAGGCGTTGATATGTCGCGCCGGCATCCTTGAGCCCGAAAGGCATCATCCGGTAACAGTATAGGCCGCGGGCCGAGTAGAAGGAGGTGTTTTCTTCATCAGCGGGATGCATTGGGATTTGTTTGTATCCGGAATACGCATCCATAAAGCTCATTAGCTCATGCCCGGCCGTTGCATCCACCATGTAGTCGATATGGGGGAGGGGGTAGCTATCTTTCGGGCAGGCTTTGTTCAGGTTGGAGAAGTCAATGCAGAGCCTCCATAGCCCGGTCGGCTTTTTTACCAAGACCGGGTTGGCTACCCAAGTCGGGTATTGGGCTTACCGAATAAACCCGTTATCGATTAGCTTTTCTACCTCCTCTTCCAGCCCCTTCTGTCGCTCCGGCCACATTTTCCTTCTTTTCTGAATAACCGGCTTTGAACTGGGGTCGATATTTAGCCGGTGGCATGCAAGTTCCGGGTCAATCCCAGACATATCCGAATGGGTCCAAGCAAAGACATCCAAATTTGGTCTCAGATGGAAGATTAGCTCGGAGCGGATCGGCTCTTGGAGGTTGCGGCCGATCTTTAGTCGTCGGGTTGGATTAGATGGGTCCATGTCGACCTGGTCCAACTCTTCCGTTGGCTCAGCGTGGCGAATTTTCCCCTTCAAATTTTGGTACCGCGGGTCGATGGGGTTTTCTTCTAGGATGGGCTCCTTCCCGGGCCTACGGCCCCGGTCCGCTTCCTGTCCGGTTTCCATTTCGGGGGTTTGCACGGCCCCGGGACCTTCGGACCCCCGTTCAAGTAGGGTGTTTCCCGCCAGCTGTTCGGAGCTGGTGGCCCCCATTTCTTCCGACAAATTTTCCGGGATGCCTTCTGCGGCGTTGATTTCGCGAGCCCGGATGCTGAGGTTGCATTCCCGGGCGGCCCTTTGATCCCCTCTATGTACCCCGACGCCGTCCGGGGTGGGAAATTTCATGCACAAGTGATATGTAGACTGAGTGGCCCTCAGCCTTGACATCACAGGTCGGCCTATGATGGCATTATAGTCACTATGCACATCGATGATCTTGAAGGTTGTGATCATCGTCCTTCTGATCGGCCCCTGACCAAATTCCAAGGCGAGGTCGATTTCCCCCAGTGGGGAGGTGCGGCAGTTGGCAAATCCCCGAATGTCCTCGTTGCAGGGCCGGACATAAGATTGGTCTACCTTCATCCTACGAAGGGTATGAAGGTAGATGATGCTAGCATAGGCCCCGGAGTCCACCAACACCCTGTGGACCGGGATTCCCATTATGGGCAGGGTGATGACAAAAGCGTCTGAATGGGGATGGTCCAAGCCGTCTGCATCGGACTCCTCAAAAGTAACTGCCAGCTGGGGGTTTTGGGGGGCTTCTTCGGCCACTGATAGGAACCCCTCTGCTCGGCGTTCGGTCCATTGATAGGAGGTGGTGGCTTCTCGGATGGATGCCTTTTTCTGGCGCTTTGATCGATGATCATCGACCTCGGCGGTTCCCATAATGGTTAGAATTTCCCGGGGGGATTTGGGGGCTGGAGGCACGTGATCATTCTTGGCTCTCATCGGGTTGGCCCGATCCTGGCGATCCCGGGGCGGGTTCCAGGTAAATCGCCTCAAGCCTATCTCGTCGCATACCGCGATCAAGGCGGCGACGAGGTCTCCGCACTGTTCGGTGTTGTGACCCGCTGATTCATGATATTTACAAAAGCGGGTCTGGTCCATGTCCTTTTGATCTTTATAGATCTGCCGAGGAACTGGGAGCAGATTTTTGTCCTTTATTTGATCGAATATGGCCGCGGCTCCGACGGAATATATTTCAGTGAAATTAGCCATGAGCTCGGGCCTACGCTCCCGATAACTCTGAGTTGTGGGGACTGTCGAGGAAGAGGCGGGAGTCTTATTTTCCCGGTAGGATTCTTGTCGGGCCTCTTTGTAGTCACGTCTATCCTCTTTCTTTTTATATGATCCTTTCTGATCGGAGGGCATGACTAACACTGGTGCCGGCATAGCTTCCTCGGCAGCTATGTGGGAGCTGGCGCGCTCCAAGAATTCCTGGTAGGTGTGTGGGACATTCTGGCACACCGTCCAGCGAAAAAAAAAATTTTTGAGAAGGCCGGCCTGGGCAATAATGGCCAGCGCATCGTCGGACATGGGTTCCGTCTCTAATATCCGTTTATTGAAACGGGATATATAATCTTTAAGGGACTCGTTCGCCCTCAGACGACTAAGCAATGGATGAGCGTGGGGCGACTCGCACAAGGGACCCCATGAAATGTGATCGGAACGTCGCCGAGAGATGGGCCCATGTTTGAACAGAATGGTGGGGCAGCGTACGATACCATCTCTGGGCCCTCTCCCCCAGAGTCAGGGAGAACATTCGGCATCGGAACGCGTCCTGAGACCCGTTCAGGTCCATCCAGGAATTATAATGCCCAAGATGAGCATTGGGGTCTGTCTCCCCGTTGTACGGCGGAATTTGAGGAATCTTGAACTTATCCGGGAGGGGTTCCGCCAAAACGCTGGGGGCCAGGGGACTCTCCTGGCTGTTAAGCCATTCCGAACTTTTGGATGGCTGGAGTTGTTTATTTTCGAGCTCCGTAAGGCATTTTTTAAGAAACTCGATCTCACTCTAGTTATCGCCCGGAGTTGGAGGCAACACTTGTGTAGGATTTAAGGACTGGTAGGGAGCTCTTTCTTCCTTACGGCTCTGACTTTGGATAGTGGGAGCCGGCGCAGCTTTTTCAATTTTCTTCCCCTCCCCAAGGCGATCAAAAACAGATGTGGGGTGCGAAAGCTTACTTTTTCGAGAGGGATGTGAGCTTTCGCCGTGGCTTTCCGCCCTTTCTCCGGCGACCCCAGAGGTTGTCCTCTTTTTGTTTCGTCCCGAGGCAGATGGGCCGGTCGTCTGAGATTCCGCCTCGACATGGTCTTCGGGTTTTTGAAGGGTCCCGCCCCCTGTAACCCTCGCCATAAGGGCCGCCATGCCCTGGATGAAGGCTGGATGTTTACAGAACTCTACCACCTTACGGAGGTTCTCTTCCTCCGTCGCGGGCTGAGGGTTTTCCGAACTGTCGTGAGACATCTCCGGTGAGCAGTATATATCTTTTTTTAACGAAGGGGCCGCCCCCTTTCTCTAGCGCCAATCTGTTGACGTCTGGTTTGGTCAACGTCACGTGTGCTGATCTGGACGAATAGATCGAAGACACGTAGAAAATAATAAACAAGATGGAAGATGTTTGATCACTAAATTTTATTAATGACCTTAATATAGAGAAGAGCCGAGCAGGATATTTTATGCCGGTCTATCTTGTTTGCTTGCTAATTACAAGTCTTATCTTTTTTCTTAGTCAATCTGAATTCTCTCTTTTTTCTCTCTATGTCATAAATGCTAAAAATCCAAAGATCTGCTTTCACTGTACATTTCTTCAATATATAGACAATCTGGGCCAGTGGAGAGATGACAACTGGCGAATGTTTGGGGAATATGCCCAAAACACTTGTCAGTCTGCATATATGCCTTGGACACGTGGCGGCTTCTAAGGAGTGCCTTGGGAAGGGGCGTGACTGCATGCGTTAATTGGCATGCGGGCCTGCCTCACGTGCTTCTAACGGTGCTTATCCGCTGGGGTCGGTCCTCGGGTCTCCCGCCATTCAGGTCGGCCTCGTTGTAATCTTGATTCGGAGCATTTGATCTTCTCTCTGCTTGGCCATCCCGGGTCGGATATCGGGTCGGCTCTGATGTCTCTGCCCGGTCCGGTTCCAACGAGCCTGGGAGAAAATTGGGTTTGTGTCCGGTCTGGCTTTAGGCTCTGCTCGACCGGTTCATCTGTCTGGAGTGCCTACGTGGATTCCAAGGTGGATGGGCTGCCAACATATTCATCCGAGCTATTCTTGTTATGGGGAAACACACCGACCTCATGCATGATGCTTCATCGCCAGGAATTCCTCCAACCTCCAGCCATATATTCAAGTTAAAGAGGTAAAACTGTTGGGATTCGGTCCAGCATCCTGCCTGCATGGGCTTAAAAATGCGCGAGGCGCGGCTTGCGATTCGACCTGTGAGATTTGCACTAGAAAGTGGTTAAATGAATTGATTTGGACATCTTCTTTTCTGGTATCCATCTTATAGAAACTCCAAAGTTAAGCGTTCTTGGCCTGGAGTAGTTATGGGGTGAGTGATCCCCTGGGAAGTTTCTCATGTGCGCGTGAGTGAGGACAAAGCGCGCTAGAAAAGACTCGTGTTGGTATAGTGAGGATAGTTTTCATCATTCTTGGGACCAACAATTGGTATCGGAGCAGGCCACGGGTGCGGATTCCCTCGAAGTATCCTACAGTGGAGGCTGCCAGAGTGTTGGAATTAAGAGGCGGGCATGCAGCAAATGTTGCGAGTTGGCCAGAACTAAGACGTTGGCGCTGTGGAGTTTGTCATGTGCTGGAGGTTTATGTGATCAAATCTAGTATGCTGGAACTCAGATACTAGCGCAACAGAAGTAAACGGAGCTGGAACAAATGCTGATGTCAAGTGTTGGAGGACTGTGTGAATGAATCCAGACTCTAGACGCCTGTGTGATCAATCTAGTTCGTGGAGGTTTCCAGACTATCGGGCTGAGATGTTGGCAGGTACTTGGAGGGGGATTGTTGGGATTCGGTCCAACATCCTGCCTAGATGGGCTTAAAAATGCGCGAGGCGCGGCCTGCGATTCGACTTGTGAGATCTGCACTAGAAAGTGGTTAAATGAATTGATTTGGACTACTCATACACACAAGATTCATCTTCTTTTCTGGCATCCATCTCATAGAAACTCCAAAGTTAAGCGTGCTTGGCCTGGAGTAGTTATGGGATGGGTGACCCCTTGGGAAGTTTCTCAGGTGCGCGTGAGTGAGGACAAAACGCGCTAGAAAAGACTAGTATTGGTACAGTGAGGATAGTCTTCATCATTCTTGGGACCAACAGAAACGAACTCTGTAATTTGATTCTCACCATGAGGTGTCACGCCCCCAACATCAGGAAGGACGAGGGCGCGACGTACCACTCTATCAATCAAATAAAGTGTAGCAATAAATAGCGGAAGCTAAATAACGATTGGATAAAATTTTCAATCAACGATCTTAACCCGATGTTCTAAGATTCGTTGTACAAAAGTTGATAATCAAATTACAGTGATCATAAGTTTGCAGCGGACAAATAACAGACGATTCAAAGTACGAAACATAGTAAATTATTACAAGTGGGGATAAAAACATAAATTCTAAGTCTAGGCGGCGGTCTTCTAATCGGTCTCTTCCACAAAGCCTTCCTCATCTTTTGCTGGTTGCTCATTCTATGGTTTAAAAGGAAAAACGGTGGGTGAGACAAAAGGTCTCAGTGAGTGGGTGATCGTGTGCGAGTGTAGCTTTCTTTCCTTTGAAAAAATTTAAATGATGCATGACTTTGTCAAGTTATAAGAAAAGTGAAAAAAGTTTCAAAGATATGCTGCGATTTATCGAAAGATAATCATTTAGTAGTGAAATAATATAATCCTGTCGCCGTAGACAGATTTCAAGTCAGTCAATCAGTCGATCAGTCAATCTAGCTTTGAATCCTGCCGATGTGGACTTTGTATTCTAGGCTCTCTTTCTTACTCCTAGCAGTATAGGCCGTCGCCCCAAGATTTGGACCGTCGCCCCAAGATTTGGACAGTCGCCCCAGCAGCTGAGCCTTCGCTCTCACACTTAGCGTGTGCTTCCTTATCTCTTATCTGGGCTCGGTATGTCCTTAGATGTAGGTCAATACCCGGATCACACCATAATCGCGATTGTACCCCAAGTTCTACGACCCAGGTCCCTCGGAACACTCTGTTCCTCGATTATCGGAATTGACAACAACGGCAACCTTGTTCATGAACTGCAGCCGCGCTGCTCGATCCAAGACTCGGTCTAACCGTCCCGACTCGATTTGGGACTCTAGAGGTGGCTCCTACAGTTCAGGAGGTGGCCCCCGGATTTTAGGTCAGCTCTCTATTTTGTATGGCTTCAAGAGGTGGCCCCCATCCGTCGACGTGGCACTTTGTTCCGATAGAGTTAGAGGGCAGACCCGTCCGTGGCATTTTGTTTGTATACCACTTAGTTCCCGGACAGTTACAATTGTCAGTTAGTTGCATAGCACGAGTAACACCTAAACATTCGATCAGTGAGATTAATTGCGTCTTTTGATTAAGTATGGAATATGATTACTTATATTTGTGGCACGGTAATACGGGATAGGACTTGTATATTAATTTGAAAATATTCTCAATATTTCATCAACGGTTTTAAAGAGTCGAAGTCAGGTGTATTGGATTGGTAGGTTCGATGAAAAGAAGTCGAGAATTTTTCTGAAGTTGGTCGAAACGATGTTTATACCCTTATGTTGAGCATAAGCATTTTGGAGATATGAAATGAACTCGGATGGTCGTGAAAATTTATAAGAAGGCCAAAGATACTATTTAATTTCAGATTTAAGAAGAGATTTGGAATTTTTAGTTTCGGGATTGAAATTTCCAAAAATCGCGAAATTGCCCCAAAACTTAATAAAATTGCTCCGAGGCATTTAGAGCTACAAATTTAGCTCGGAATTTAACGAAATTTTACGAGATGGCTCGTGATGAACCTGAAATTCCAGATTTGTGAAAAAGTCCAGAAAATTCGGACTTGGTCCAGAATTTTTGATTTCTTGCATTTTGACCCGGAATTGTTTTAACATTGCAAATTTGACTAATAAGCTTAGATTTCGAACTCCGATTCACGTGAAACTTTACGGACAGCCCATATGTGATAAAATATATGCTATTTACGGTTCAGAACAGTTTATTCTCTAAATTTTGAGTTTAGTCCCAACTTTTTATAAGTTACAATTTACACCCCTAAAGTTCCGTTTACTCAAATCAAGTCCCGTTTTGCCACAAATAAGTTATCCATATACCCTAACATAATCATATAACATATAGTTCCATATTTTGGTAGGGTTTCGAATAGGACATACAATATTCAATTTTTCACATAATCGAAATCCGACTACCAAATCGATTATCGTTTAAATCCAATAAATCGTATTGCATGTTAATATAACCATAACATATATCTCTAAGACATGTATTTATAGAAAAATTTCCAGATTTGTGCATGCTCGCCATACTTCATAATTTTCGAAAGTAAAATTCAAGAAAAACGAATATACATGTAATTCAAAGCACAAATATCATAGCATGAATTTTTAATATGGTGATTTCAATAATTTGTCAACATCATACTTGAAGAAATTTCAGATTTACATGCATCATAAGTAAGAAAAGATTATTACTTAAAGGTTTGAAATAGTTTCACCCACCTTGATTCTTGTCAGAACTAGTCGGTTTCTCAAACGTTGAAAGATGATCTCCCCTCTCACACTACCTGGTTCGGCCGAATCAACATGCACCAAGGATGTGTATTATTTTTGCATGAGAGGGTTTAAGTTAGTATATGAAGATTTTATTAAGTATATATTATAGAAGAGATTAGAGGGAGTAAGATTACCTAGTTTACTTGAGTTTTTGATGAACTCTTTCTTCCTCCTTCAAATTCGGCCCTCTCTCCTTCTTCAAGTGCAGATTTTTTTTGTGTTGAAGTGTAAAGTGAGGCTAGGCAATTAGTGTGGGTATTTGTAGTGTGTAAGTAGGGCTTGGGGAAGTGTATATGTAGTGAAGACGGTCTCTTGCATGGGGAACATGAAGACTCTAGAAAATATGTCTCTCCTCTTTTTCTTCCCCATTTGGCCGCCCAAATGTATATAATGTATATATGTATTATTTTTTTTTGTTAATTTAAGTGTATAGCTATAATTGTAATAGTTGGTGATTTAATTAGTTGAGTTGGGCTTTAAATTGTAAATTCAAGTCTTAGGAATTTTATTGAGTTGGGTTTGAGTCCATTAGTGAGTTTATATATAATTAGGTATTAACACATAGTCCATTAGGTGAATCAATATTCTACGTCTAATTTTATGTTATTCCACTCATTAATTTCGTAAATTATATTTATAAACTAAACGAGGGTCCAAATCTTGGGGTGACGGCCTATACTGTCAGGAGTAATAAGGAGAGCCTAGAATCCAAAGTCCACATCGGCAGGATTCAAAACTAGATTGACTGATCGACTGATTGACTGATTGATTGACTTGACATCTGTCCACGGGGATAGGATTATATTATTCACTACTAAACGATTATCTTTCGATAAATCGCAACATATCTTTGAAACCTTTTTCACTTTTCTTATAACTTGACAAAGTCATGCATCACTTGAATTTTTTAAAAGGAAAGAAAGCCACACTCGCACACGATCACCCACTCACTGAGACCTTTTGTCTCACCCCACCGTTTTTCCTTTTAAACCAGAGAATGAGCAACCAGCAAAAGACGAGGAATGCTTTGTGGAAGAGACCGATTAGAAGACTGCCGCCTAGACTTAGAATTTCTATTTTTATCCTGACTTGTAATAATTTACTATGTTTCGTACTTTGAATCGTCTGTTATTTTTCCGCTGCAAATTTATGATCACTGTAATTTGATTATCAACTTTTGTTACAACAAATCTTAGAACATCGGGTTAAGATCGTTGATTGAAAATTTATCCAACCGTTATTTAGCTTCCGCTAATTACTGCCGTATTCTGATTGATCGACCGGTGCGTCGCGCCCTCGTCCTTCCCGATATTGGGGGCGTGACATGAGGGGGTTCCCAACCTGGGACTCAGTTCTTCGATCTCAGCTTTGGTAAGAACCGGACGTGTAATATGGGTGTCACGTCAGAACGTTGCATAATTTCATGAGATTTTAAATCACAATTTATATCCTAGACGTGGGGCAAGGATGAATGTGCAAACGATGGATGATTAATATGCAACTGAGCGATGAATATACAGGTAATGAGTATACAAATGAAGGTAATGAATATACAAACGACAGGTGATGAATATGCAATCGACATATAATTTACTATGCAAGTAACGATATTGATGATCAACTTTGTTATTCTCAACAATCTAATTCTCATCTGTGGCAATAAATCACTTCATTCAGACAATCCAAACTTAAACACACTATGATATTGATTTTATAATACATATGAAACAGAAAACTGACTCCACTTTATAAACCACAGAGCTTTATTACTCCTTATCGACAGAGCAAAGTATGCATTGGCAGAATCTGATAATAATCAAACTGTATCTTCATCACAGAGATTCATCAAAACATAGGTCCAAAATATATGTACGGTACCAACTGCATGCAAATACTCCTTTATTTTAGTCTGAGATGCAGCAAGGCAGAAGTGCCATCGAGCCCCTTGGCCCTAAAGTAGTCAGTATATTCCTTGGAAGTAGTTCCTCGATATTTCGCAGGGTTCTCGTCAGATAGTAGTTCCTTAATAGGTGCATATACTCTCGAGCTCGGCCCGGAATCTCTACCGAAGAAGCTGGCCACAGATATTCTTGGGCCCGCACTGCTCGCCAACACTCTGTGCTCCACACTTTTGAACTTATCATTTGTTATAAGCTGAAAAAAAAAACCAATCAACTTCTAAAATTAAGATTACAGCTTACGCACACTCCTTTTAGAAATAAGGATGCAAGTAGATTTTTTTTTGCCAACGGCGGTATTTGTAATTTTGAAAGATTATTAGTTTTCTTTTTCCCTTTCTTTTTTGTCAGGATAATGGAACTCAGACAACAAGAACCTGAAGAAGATCCCCAATGTTGACAACCAAGGCTCCAGGTACAGGAGGAACATCAACCCATTGGTTCTGATGTAGAACTTGGAGCCCCCCCAAACTGTCTTGCAAAAGGACAGTTATAAAGTCGTTGTCGGAATGTCTAGTAGTGCCTAACGTGAGATTGGGCTCCGGACAAGCCGGGTAGTAATGGCAAATCAGTGAAAGGGACTCTGTGCATTCCATTTCTATGAGATGATTCGGGCTCAGGCCCAGTCCCTCTGACAGCAACTCAAACAAAGATATCCCTACTTCCGTCACTTGCTTCGAATATTCTATCATGATGTCCCTACAACAAGATTAGTTAAAGCTCATCACAAAAAGGTATATGTTTCAATGCATGATGAACAATATATTTGAGATTAATAGACATTATTTCTATATCATCATCATCATTTGCACATTAATCACAACAATTTTAAGGTCGGTGGAATGAAGACCATAGTGTCAATTAATGATCAAATTAGTTAATACTATGAAATCGTGCAAAAAGTAAAGTTATTAAAACTCAACGTCAGATGCCCTCTTCATGTCGCAAACTTCATATGAAAGAGAAATGAGACGACACTCCAAAACCGTCATTGTCATAAGTTTTTCTACTTGCATGAAAAATAACATGAAATGACGATGAGTTGGGAACATTGCTACTCATGTCGTGTTACATGATTGATATTGTAATAGTAATAGTGATACGACAACTAATAATAATAACACAAAATTTAGTCGAATCATAAAAAAATTGAGAAAAAAAAATTAAGTTCCAATTTTTAAATTAAAATCTACCTGCAAACTTGAGGCAAATCCTCAGGGCATGGTGGATCAGGCGCAATAGTACAGTAAAACGAATCCCTCCAATTAGCTGCCGGAGAACTGAACAAATCGAAATTACTGTTAAACCTCACATTCTTCGTGAAATCCCTTGTATAATGCTGTTTCTTAATCTCGGTGTCTTGCTCGTTAAATCTGCCAACCCCTTCCAACATTTCCTCCAAAATCCTTACTGGAATACCATGATTGATCACTTGAAAAAAGCCCCATGCCTCCGACGCTTGTCGGACCTCGTCGACGATCTTTCCCCGTTTGCTAGGGTTTGTGCCGATGTCTTGAAGATCAATCAGTGGGAAATCGAAGTGGTTTTTGGTCAAATTCATGAGGTTTTGCGGTGGGTGGATGAAGATTCGTGGTACTCTGGTAATTCCGGCATCGACGAGTCCTTTAACGCCGGCTTTTGTCTCGTCAAAGACTTGTAAGTCTTTACGGCGATCGTAGATTGACTCGGTGGATGTCTGGATCTCACCTTCATTAGTGCTTGGAACAATCATCTTCACTGAAAGGTTATGGAGAAAAAAGGGATCCTGAGTTGTACTGATAGGAATTCCCGAATTGAAGAAAGTATGACTAAAAATATGACTAAAAAGAGATAGCATATCAGTCAAAATAAAAATAAAAATATTATTTTCAAAAATTTATTTTTATTTTATATATTATTTGTATGATTCACATATAATTTTCTATGATTATTTTAATTATAGGGTAAGTGGTAAGATTTTATGAATGTTGTGTTTAGCACTAACTTATGAGTTAACTTATAAGCTTCAGGAGCTTATTTGACCACTGACCGAAAATAAACTTGCTACATGAATGCCAAGTTTATCAAAGCTAGCTGATTGATAAGCTAACCAAGTTAGCTTATGAAAAAAAGCTCCTTATCTTTTTTATTTCACAAATATCCCTCACCTACATTAAAAAGAAAACCAATCATTAACGATTTTGTTATCTTATCATGTTAGAATACTCGTCAATAGTTTTTTCAACTTTTGATAATTTTTAATGACTTTATTAAAGTTATGGTGAATAGTACATATATTAAATGTAGAGTGCGTATATATTAAAATAATTAGAGAAAAAATGTCATGTATTTTTATTTAAAAATAAGAATATAATGAGAAAGTTAAGAAAATAAAAAACAAAAAGAAAGGGTAATGCCCTTTTATGTCATTTTACAAAATACCAGCTACCTTATCAGCTAATATGCTAAACGCATGCATTAAAATCAGGTAGCTTATCAGCTAGGTTATCAACTACCTAATCAGTTAGCTTATCAACTGACTAATCAGCTACCAGATAGCTTATCAGCTAGTTTTGCTAAACAGAGCCGACATACAAACCTCTAAAAATTTAGAGATAAATTATAGGCACTTTAATAAGTAAATTGTTAAGAGGTCTCTTGTGAGTACGGTCATTTTTTGTGGTTGTTTGAGTTATAATTATATTTCATTGCGTAATAAATTGAATTTAGACGGACGTGGTATGTTAGTCTAAGGGACTACTTGATGTGTTATGCATGCCCTCTCCATTCATAAAGAAAACAAGTTCTGAAATTGCAACTTGATTATATATCGATGACGTGAACATAATAGACACTCTTAAGAAAAGAAGAAAAAACCATGAGCTAATAGAAAATCAAACATGATATAAAGGATATCTTGAGAGAACCAAGATCGTGGAATCATAATTCCTCAATTTGCATATATTCAAAAGATGATCATATGCAAGTCAACCAAGATAAATTGATGTTAGCACTCCTATGGTTGGTGAGAATATATATACAAGAAATGAGCCATTTCATCTAAAAGAAATGACGAAGTGTCGCCGAGACCTGGAATCCTTCTCTTAGGGGTGAGGGAGTGGTCACCTAGTACCCTAGGTGCCACATCACATCTATCCAATAAAAATCCTCCAACTCAAAACTACCCAATTTTACCCTAACACTACCCTAAGTGGAGGGAGTGGTCACCTAGTACCCGATTTTTTTTTCATATACAATATTTAAAATAAAAACATACCATTTCATTAAAAAAACATTACATAATACTTAAAAAAAATTACAACTTAAAAAAAAAAAACATTACATAATTGAAATTAAAACAAGTTGAAACTACAACTTAAAAATTGCAAGCCCATCCGTGTTTGGCCGCAATTTCATGTTTTTGGTTAACAACGAATTCCAACATAGCGGGATCGCGAATGTGATCATGCGGCTCCAAAAAAAACTTCATCTCCCGTTGTGCATTCTTGAACTTCGCCCCCTCGATTTGTGTAGCCAACAATTGTTTTGCCAAAGCATCCTTCTCGCGTTTTTCTTCCAAATATTGTGTCTTCTTTTGTGTGTAGGAGTTGATTTTATCCGCAACACTTGAGATCGACGAGGATGCGCCTTGCTTCTTTTTCATCTTTCTTGATGAAAGTGGAGGGTTGGGGTCTTCATTCATGTCGGGAACGGTGTTGCTTGCCGATTCATACTCCCCCGACTTCCTTTTTGAAGAGTTGTTTGTCGCACCGGCAATATCTTGAAAACATTCTTGCTCCGTCCATTTTTCATGACCTCTGACAACCTCCCACGCCAAGGTATGAGTAAATTGTCTTTTTTTTGCTGTATAGTAATCGGACTCAGCTTGCCTCACCACGTGCAAGTCGTTGCACCCACTAGCCTTAGCACGTTTCTACATTATATACAAAATAAAAAATATAGATTATGTAAAATAAAAATATAGATTATGTAAAATAAAAAGTATAGTTTGTACCGCTTGGAGGTAGTAGCCGTTGAAAATACCCATGGCCGTGTTCATTGTTTTCCACTTGGTATTCAACGCATGAAAAGTTCGTGAACTCGAACCCATAGTTTCCTCGTAATGCTTGAGAATCCGTTTCCAAAAACCGTCGGACTTTTGTTCATTACCGACAACACCACATTCGGAGATTTGAATCCATGCTTTCGCCAAAGCCTCCTCTTGTGCCTGTAATACCCGTAATTTCGATTTCCGGTAATTTCTTTTTTTCGGCGAAAGTCTGTTTTGACGACTCTCTCATGACCGTTTCGTCATTCCGAGAATGATTAATTCTGCACTTTTTGTCATCCGAGTTCGTTTCAGTGTCGTTTTGTTGAGTTCCGTGCTTTTTGGCGACTTTTCCGCACTTGAGTTCGATTCTTGCGAATCTCATTGGAAACTGCTGTTTCGAGTTTCCCGTAAGTCCGTTTAACTTTGTTAGACGTGTAGTGGACTTCGGTTTGGTTATTCGAACACGTATCGTGATTTTCGGACGTTTTGGGCCATTTTTATAATTTTCCAAAGTTTGGGGTAATTACTTCCGTTGTCGAATTCCGACACTTCGGGTGGTCGAAATCGTGTGTTCTCTTAGCTCTTGGATTCGTCTTTGCGAGTACTTCGTAACCGTATCTCCGGTTTTTACTCAGGTTCGGGTTTCGAGGTCGTTCGGGCCGTCGGAATGGCCACGACCGAGTCACGGCCGGAGCAGGGCCTGGCCTGGCCGAGTTACGGCCGTAAGGTGCCGGTTACGGCCGTAATGTGTGCCAGTTACGGCCGTAAGGCGTGATCGGGTACGGCCGTACGGGCGCTGGGCATCTTCCGGATGAAGGCCGGTTACGGCCGTAATGTGTGCCAGTTACGGCCGTAAGTGTCCGACAGGTACTGGGCAGATTCTTAACGAATGCCGATTACGGCCGTAAGGCTTGACGAGTACGGCCGTATGGGCCGAGTTACAGCCGTAAGGCACTGCCGGTTACGGCCGTAAGTGTCCGGCAGTGACCGGCTATATAAGGCCTGAGCAACCCGTTATTACTCATTTCTTCACTTTTCTTGCGGCTATCGGACGGGTGCGACGGGAAATAGGATTCTTGGTCGATTATACTCAATTCCAAGACGTTTTGGAAGATCCTTGTCAATTATATCATCATACAATCCTTGTTCTTCGTCGGATCGAGGTAATTCTTCCGTAGAACCCTAGTTATGTAATTTTGGGGGTTTCTTCGTGAGTCTTCGATTTAATCCGTGGTGGATGAATTTATTATGGTATTCTTGTTGTCTTGGCCATGATCTTCGGATTTTGTAACTCATATATCGATTTTATCACCCGGGACTTGATTTCCGATTTCTTCGAAGGAACCCTCGGATCCTTGTTGTTTTTCCGGTTGATTCGGACTCCGTTTAACATTATTTATCCGTGGTGATGTTATTTTCGTAGCGATCGTGAGGTTGTCGAATTCTTGGTCGTTTTCGGAAGTTCGAGGGCTATCCGACCGTGTTCGTTCGTTGTTTCGTTGCTCGCGGTACCGAGGCAAGTATCTTGTCCATACGTTTCATGTTTCGTAGGCATAATTATTGATAAATGATTTTATGCGAAATCCAATGTTTAATGAACGTAAAAAGGGATCAGTATGTTCTCGATAAATGTTGTCTTTCAACAATAATTCTTGTACTTCGTGAATATATGTGTTCTCGGAATATATGTGTTGGTTTTGTATGTTGAAAGATGCTACGATCACTTTGAGTGAGTTTAATAGACCGTAATCCTTTGCCGGGGATTACGTAATGTTATGTGTACTTGTTCGGTAAGAACGTAATGTGTGTGATATTAGTTGTTATTCCTTCATGAGGAGGTTGTGACACTTGGTGTTGTTTGGTATTGGTATTTGCTTGTGGTTGTGTGACATTAGTTGTGAGTGTACGTCGACTATAGTGGCCATTCTAGCGAAGTACCTAACATTTGTATGCATATTCTAGTATTCGAATTATGGCTTCCCGTGGCGTTGTGGATGATATGTGTATGTTCACCTAGGGATTGGTCCGACGGGGCCTCTAGGGATACGTTGCCGTGAGTTTCGTATCGCGAACTATGGTTAACCACCCAGGGATGTCCGACGGGGCTCTGCGGGGTACGGTGGCCGTGAGTCTCGTACCAAGGTTAACTTTGAAGTGTTTTGTTGGAGAACTGTGATCTTTGGCGCATATTTCGTCTGATTAGAATGACAGTTCAAATGGTATCGTACTTGGCTGGAATGGCACCAATAAATGTGTTGTGTATGATTCGTCTCTTGGTTGTGATAATTTGGTATGGGTACATGAGTCATGTAGTTGCTCTGTGCATTGTAGCTCTGTGGTATGTTGAGTGAGACTTTTGTCATGGTAATGTTTGATACGGTGTAATTTACACCGGGTTATTCTTGCGAGTATGTGATGTGGATGATTTGGGTCGTGGACCCCTGTGTTGTGATTGGAATGTTATGATTAGGTCGTGGACCCTGTTATCTGCTATCGGAATTGTATTTTGAAATAAACGATTTTTTTTTGGGCTATGTCCCTAAGTATTTCGAAAGGCTTGAAAATTCTAAAACCCCAAATATTTTCAAAACTCCTGAGATCGTACAATGTTTTGTAAGATGTAAAATAGTTTTATTTCCTATCTTTCATAATTCAAACTGTTTGATCAAGCGAATTATCTCGGGAAGTATATTCATGATTTCTATGTTCTTGGAGTATGATATGTATGGCTTGTCTTTGTATTTATACTTGCACTAGCAAAACAGTGGAGTTTTGCTAACCCCCGAGTCTTCGGGGGGTGGATGTCTGCTTGCGTCCGTGTGCTTGCGAAGTTGTTGGGGAGCAATTCACAGCATCGTTACGAAGGATGATGGAAGACGACGATACTAATCACATGAAGACCGGTGTTGAGTCTTTTGGCGATGTCTTGTTGTTTTGTCCTTCCGTTGTGTCTATTATTTCCGGTTTACGGGAATGTTGATTTATGTTAACCCCTGTGTGGGTATGAGTCACGAGAAAGAGTAATGTAGGGTTGATGTGTATGTTGTGGTAAAGACCAAATCAGTCTAATGGTCCGTTAATTACCCATGTCGGTATGTAATGTATCGTATTGTATTGTGGTGTTTCTGTATTTAGCCTGGTAGATCCTCACGGAGAGGGTCTACGGCGCTGTAATATTCCCGAGTGGTCTGGGGGTGTTACAGAATATGGTATCAGAGCTTAGGTTGCGGAAACCTAGGCTGTCGGGTCCAGTTTTGTGTTGTCGGGTCTTGTCTTGTCTTGTATTGTCAGATTTTGTCTGACTGAGCCGTCGTCGGGACGCGTCGTCTGAGGTTTCGGTCGTGATTAGTATCGAGGTGCAGCCATCATCTTCGTGCGATCTGTGGATGTAAGTCTCCCTACTTTGTTGCGTCCCGTGTTATACGAGCTTGTGTGATTATATGTTATTATGTGGAGTTTAAATGTGTCTGGTGAATACGTACTCCATACTTGTTTGATTATCGTATTGTGCTAGAATGAAAAGTGATACAGGTGTATAAATGTGTGTATATATTGTGTGAATCGTTTTATTGAAGTAATGGCTTGGTGTGACCCCGCAAGGAAAGTTTGTCAATGTGATATTTCAAAGTTTAATTATTTTGAAGAGTCACGTAAATTTTATTTTTAAACATCCTTCAAGAAAGGAAAATTTTTGATTTCGTATGATGACCTCGAGACCGGAATTTTTTTTGAACTTAACTACTTATATTTTATTTTCATCTTGCATTGCAAGTTTTCAAAATTTGATTTTAAAAACTCAAATGAGGTCTACCAAAAATTTACTCGAAACGTGGCTCTTGCTTTCGACTTTCTGATTTTATGATCGTCGGTGCGAGGGTATGTAGTGATGTCGGCATTATTATTTGGTCAATAATGCTCAAAATTGTGATTAAGTTGGTGGCGTGAACGTTAAGTCGTCCTAATACACTTGTTGTGAGAGTCCTCATTACTGAGAGGTAGGATTTCAGTTTTAGATGTTAATTATCTTATGACGGTCGCTTGTGTGATACTGTAATTACGTGGACAGATGATGTTGAATTGTGATTGGATTTGATGGTAATGGATCGTATTTTGATATAGTGGTAAATTATATCTGTTGTGTGTGTGTTCGAAAACGCTTTTTTGAAAATTTTATAAACTTGAACGAGTTGTGGAAAATTAAAATTCATAAAGTTTTGACAAAGTTAATTTCAAACCGAGGTACCAAAAACACTCTCAAAATTTTATTTTGAATAATCATGCAAATCCAAAGATTTCCAAATGACACCATTTAATAGGATACCTCGTGGATCTTCTTATCGAGTTGCTATTAGTTGTCTTATGTGATATATCAAGCCAAGTTGGCAATTTGGTACATTATTTTGCGATGTTGTACCATTGTATTGAGAGAGTATCCGCTTAATATGCCGAGGGGCAAAGGGCGCGGTCGTGACCACGGTACAGGCAGTCATGGAGATTAGATGCGGGACCAAGAGAAGATTTTTGGGAAGGTTGCTATTCTAGCACTTCGTTCTCATTGTTTAGGTTTCGGGGACGAAACCTCTTTTAAAGGTGATATGGTGTAATACCCATATTTTTCGCTTTCGTTTTATTCGACTCTGTCTACTCGTTTGCGTTCGTCGATATTTTCTGGACTTTTTCTACTCTTCACTTTTGTTGTTTGAACAAGTTGCAGTGTTGTTCTGGGTTAATCCAATTGTCGTTGTGACTTTTTCCGAATTCGGTTCCGCTCTTGTGAATTTTATATGAATTCATATCTTGTCGTTTTCACCGGATTGTATATATTGTCTTGAGTCGAGCTGTGAACTATGGGGATGCTATTCGATTTTTCGTTATTCGTTATGATTCATACATGATTGATCGACTGTCATTGTCTCGATCGTTGCAATTCAATTGTTTGATTGTTCGGTTTCTGTTGATCTTGTTCCGTGATTGTTGAATGTTCAGACTCCGTCGTAATTCCCTTAAGTTCGGGAAATTAGTCTCGTTTACAATCTTCCAACCCTTGGGCGGTGGAATTCCGTATTTGTTCAGCGACTGGCTCGCGTTTTGATTGATGTACCGTTGGGTTGGTCAATCATATCGATTTTCGTTCGTTGTGTTTTATGATTGTTCGGATAATTGACTTGACCATATTATCGGTTTGATGACGCTTGTCACTTGTTGGTTTTATTATGTTTCTATCGGTGGCGTTGTGTTGGTCGTCGTGGAGCGTGTTTTCACGCCGTATTTGTCTTTGCGTTTCTTGCAGCATTTTGCCGTTGGGCGCGATTTTTCGGTTTTTGTGTATCTCGTCGAGTTTTCCTGGTGGGGATATTGCTTCTCCCTACTTGTTTTAAGTTTCGGGACGAAACTTCTTTTAAGGAGGGTATAATGTAATACCCGTAATTTCGATTTCCGGTAATTTCTTTTTTTGGAGAAAGTCCGTTTTGACGACTCGCTCATGACCGTTTCGTCATTCCGAGAATGATTAATTCTGCACTTTTTGTCATCCGAGTTCGTTTCAGTGTCGTTTTGTTGAGTTCCGTGCTTTTTGGCGACTTTTCCGCACTTGAGTTCGATTCTTGCGAATCTCGTTGGAAACTGCTGTTTCGAGTTTCCCGTAAGTCCGTTTAACTTTGTTAGACGTGTAGTGAACTTCGGTTTGGTTATTCGATCACGTATCGTGATTTTCGGACGTTTTGGGCCATTTTTGTAATTTCCCAAAGTTTGGGGTAATTACTTCCGTTGTCGAATTCCGACACTTCGGGTGGTCGAAATCGTGTGTTCTCTTAGCGCTTGGATTCGTATTTGAGAGTACTTTGTAACCGTATCTCTGGTTTTTACTCAAGTTCGGGTTTCGGGGTCGTCCGGGCCGTCGGAATGGCCATAGCCAAGTCACGGCCGGAGCAGGGCCTAGCCTGGCCGAGTTACGGCCGTAAGGGGCCGGTTACGGCCGTAATGTGTGCCAGTTACGGCCGTAAGGCGTGATCGGGTATGGCCGTACGGGCGCTGGGCATCTTCCGGACGAAGGCCGGTTACGGCCGTAATGTGTGCCAGTTACGGCCGTAAGTGTCCGACAGGTACTGGGCAGATTCTTGACGAATGCCGGTTACGGACGTAAGGCTTGCCGAGTACGGCCGTATGGGCTGAGTTACGGCCGTAAGGCACTGCCGGTTACGGCCGTAAGTGTCCGGCAGTGACCGGCTATATAAGGCCTGGGCAGTCCGTTTTTACTCATTTCTTCACTTTTCTTGCGGCTATCGGACGGGTGCGACGGGAAATAGGGTTCTTGGTCGATTCTACTCAATTCCAAGACGTTTTGGAAGATCCTTGTCAATTATATCATCATCCAATCCTTGTTCTTCGTCGGATCGAGGTAATTCTTTCGTAGAACCCTAGTTATGTAATTTTGGGGGTTTCTTCGTGAGTCTTCGATTTAATCCATGGTGGATGAATTTATTATGGTATTCTTGTTGTCTTGGCCATGATCTTCGGATTTTGTAACTCATATATCGATTTTATCATTCGGGACTTGATTTCCGATTTCTTCGAAGGAACCCTCGGATCCTTGTTGTTTTTCCGGTTGATTCGGATTCCGTTTAACGTTATTTATCTGTGGTGATGTTATTTTCGTAGCGATCGTGAGGTTGTCGAATTCTTGGTCGTTTTCAGAAGTTCGAGGGCTATCCGACCGTGTTCGTTCGTTGTTTCGTTGCTCGCGGTACCAAGGCAAGTATCTTGTCCATACGTTTCATGTTTCGTAGGCATAATTATTGATAAATGATTTTATGCGAAATCCAATGTTTAATGAACGTAAAAAGGGATCGGTATGTTCTCGATAAATGTTGTCTTTCAACAATAATTCTTGTACTTCGTGAATATATGTGTTCTCGGAATATATGTGTTGGTTTTGTATGTTGAAAGATGCTACGATCACTTTGAGTGAGTTTAATAGACCGTAATCCTTTGCCGGGGATTATGTAATGTTATGTGTACTTGTTCGGTAAGAACGTAATGTGTGTGATATTAGTTGTTATTCCTTCGTGAGGAGGTTGTGACACTTGGTGTTGTTTGGTATTGGTATGTGCTTGTGGTTGTGTGACATTAGTTGTGAGTGTACGTCGACTATAGTGGCCATTCTAGCGAAGTACCTAACATTTGTATGCATATTCTAGTATTCGAATTATGGCTTCCCGTGGCGTTGTGGATGATATATGTATGTTCACCTAGGGATTGGTCCGACGGGGCCTCTAGGGATACGTTGCCGTGAGTTTCGTATCGCGAACTATGATTAACCACCCAGGGATGTCCGACGGGGCTCTGCGGGGTACGGTGTCCGTGAGTCTCGTACCAAGGTTAACTTTGAAGTGTTTTGTTGGAGAACTGTGATCTTTGGCGCATATTTCGTCTGATTAGAATGGCAGTTCAAATGGTATCGTACTTGGCTGGAATGGCACCAATAAATGTGTTGTGTATGATTCGTCTCTTGGTTGTGATAATTTGGTATGGGTACGTGAGTCTTGTGGTTGCTCTGTGCATTGTAGCTCTGTGGTATGTCGAGTGAGACTGTTGTCATGGTAATGTTTGATACGGTATAATTTACACCGGGTTATTCTTGCGAGTATGTGATGTGGATGATTTGGGTCGTGGACCCCTGTGTTGTGATTGGAATGTTATGATTGGGTCGTGGACCCTGTTATCTGCTATCGGAATTGTATTTTGAAATAAACGATTTTTTTTAGGCTATGTCCCTAAGTGTTTCGAAAGGCTTGAAAATTCTAAAACCCCAAATGCTTTCAAAACTCCCGAGATCGTACAATGTTTTGTAAGATGTAAAATGGTTTTATTTCCTATCTTTCATAATTCAAACTGTTTGATTAAGCGAATTATCTCCGGAAGTATATTCATGATTTCTATGTTCTTGGAGTATGATATGTATGGCTTGTCTTTGTATTTATACTTGCACTAGCAAAACAGTGGAGTTTTGCTAACCCCCGAGTCTTCGGGGGTGGATGTCTGTTTTGCGTCCAGGTACTTGCAGGTTGCCAGGGAGCAATTGACAGCATCGTTACGAAGGATGATGGAAGATGACGATACTAACCACATGAAGACCGGTGTTGAGTCTTTTGGCGATGTCTTGTTGTTTTGTCCTTCCGTTGTGTCTATTATTTCCGGTTTACGGGAATATTGATTTATGTTAACCCCTGTGTGGGTATGAGTCACGAGAAAGAGTAATGTAGGGTTGATGTGTATGTTGTGGTAAAGACCAAATCGGTCTAATGGTCCGTTAATTACCCATGTCGGTATGTAATGTATCGTATTGTATTGTGGTGTTTCTGTATTTAGCCTGGTAGATCCTCACGGAGAGGGTCTACGGCGCAGTAATATTCCCGAGTGGTCTGGGGGTGTTACAGTGCCGGCGACCAAATTTCACGGGGCCTCCTCCCCCCTCGAATGCTTTTTTCTTCCCTCTCGGATCGACTTCTTGAACTTCCTCATCTTCGTCTTCTTCGTTTGGTAGTGGTTGTGTTTCGGGTGCGTACTCTACGTCTTCATCAATGTTTTCGAACGGGGAGAACTCGCTTGTAGTAGTGATGTTGTAGTGTTGAGGATTCATTTGAGGAGGACCCATATTATATTGGTAAAATGGATGTGGAGATGGGGGTTGTGGAACGTAAAATTGATTCGGGGATGCTTGAGAATAAAATTGGCTAAATCCTTACGGAGTTTGTTGTGGTTGCGAGGTGGAAGTTTTTTTACCTCTTCTTGGATCCATGATTTTGTGTTTTTGAAAGATTAGTGTGTGTTTTTATTTGTGTTTTGTGTGTTTTTATTTTGAAAAAATGAGTTGAAAAAGTTTGATTTTAAAGGGATTTTTTTTTATTTAATGGAAGTAGCCGTTGGAAACGACCATTTTTTTCAAAAAGAAACCCTCACCGCTCAGCTTCAGAAGCCGAAATTGTAACCCGCTCGCCTTACCCGATGCGCCGGCGGCAGTGTTACCGCTCGGGTAAAAGTACCCGATTTCCTTACCCGAGCCCACTCCCTCCTCCCTTATATTATATTAAGCCTGTTAGGTTGTTTCCATAAAAGGAATCTTAGAAGATTCCCGCTCAAAAAGTTGCTACATTGAGAATACAGTTTAAAAATAGAAAACTAGAACACTGAATAAAGAGGATAAAGTTTAATATTGTTAGAAGATTTCCACTCAAAAAGTTACTATACTAGAAATACAGTTTAAAGATAGAAAATCAGAAAACTGAATAAAAAGAATAAAATTTTAATATTATTTTTAGATATGAAACTTTCAGAAATTTTGATATTCTAAAAAATTGTATTAATAATTACAAAACTAACAAACTAGTCCACTAACTATTTAGGTTGTGTGCAACAACTTACTTGGCGCAGTTGGCCACGGAGGTCAGAATTTCAATTCCTAGTGGCAACACTTTGGAATTGAATTTCTCAAGGTTCAATGATCATTAGTCTTTGACTAATGAGTAGGGCCTAGCCCTCCGGGATACGCTGGTGGAACAATTAAATATTGAGGGCTTCAAGCGGCAGTATGGGAGGCCAGATCTCGGTGGGAACCTGCGGTTGGATTTGGGGGGCGTCCAGCATGGAGCAATCACTTGAGGACGACTCCTTGTGCGCGGTAGTTGAGGATATTTAAGAATCTGAGAGCCAGATACACATCTCGCGATTTAACTGGTAGCAGTACTGTGGGGCCGAAACTGTTATCCCGATGACTAGTCAAGTGTAAGCTTGAAACCTCGGTATCAAACAAAAAAAAAAAACTATTTAGGTTGTGGATGTTGTGGTATTATAATAATAAAATGTTAAAAAAAGCATTAACACAACACCAACAATGTGATTGTATCATTTTTCAATACAATAACAGTTTCCCAATCAAAACTGACATACTCGCAATTTAAAACTGACATATCCACAATCCAGAAGTTGCAAAACTGACATACCCATGATTTGCTGACAAAACGTAATAAACAGGTAAGCAGCTCACACTCATATATCAGTCATCTATTTCGCACAACTCACCTCATAGAGAAAGATTTCAGTTCCATTTGCATAGAAAATATCTTAATAAAAAAAATTCAGACCACAATACCTACTACCTGAAGCAATATTAAAGATCTTAAATTCATAAACTATGGTTGGAATTTGGGGATTCGATTGGTCAGATCTTACGACATCATGGATTTAGGAGGAAGAGACATTAGATCGGTGGAGTGCATATTCCATGACCAAATGGTGAGATTAGTATACTCTACGATGTTGCTTTTATATCTTAACGACAGAATTCACGCACAAATAAAGAAACCGTGAGCAATAGAGCATATGCCTATACTTAAAGAAGGGGATCTTTACATAATGTCGAAGTTCTTGATGGCACTAAATGGCATGCCATATCCAACAACAAATGCTCCGTTCAAAATCAACATATGTGATTCCGTTATTATTTCATGTTGGAATCGTTAATAAATTTTATTTTATTTTGTGAAATTAAATATCACAGGATCAATCTACGTTCCGAATAGATGATCGTGGTATATTCACTTTCTCTAAATCAATTCCCGGTGATTGAGAAATAGTGAATTAAAATTTGTCACTTAATTGTGAATAAATGAGGGATGACTATCCCATATTGATTAATAAGCTATCATTATTCAAGTTTATAAGGAGTTTTTATTATTAATGTATTAATTAATGGCACATGTGAATAGGCTTGAAGCGCACACGTGCGCACACGCGCGCCGTCGCCGCCAGCCCGCCTCGCCTCGGCTGCGAGCCGCGTGCCGTGGACCGTGGATCTTGGCAATTGGTCTTTGGGCTTGGCCTTAAGCTAGGCCTTGGCTTGCCTAAATAATTTTTAGACTAGCTCAACAGTGTAGTTGGGCTCGTATGTGCACATAAGGATGTCCAGGTACATCCCTCAACCGGTTAAGGAGCTGAATACAGTACAAGTACATCCTGACTGTTCAAGTTCAGCCAGAACATGGCTGTAACCTCCCAGGTGTAATGAGGAGGAGTAAATGGGCGATTTGAAATCTATAACCTCTGCCCTTTTGAATTTCGAAACTCCTGAGATCAATGCAACATGTATGCCTGCATTGATAACAGCCATTGGTGGTTGTGTTTAATCCCTGCAGAGTGAGATGACCTATAAATAGGCATGCATCTCATTTGCATCTGACACACGAAAATAACCTTTCTGCATACTATACTCTGCATTTCATAAGTCAGCTTTGTCCTCATCTTATTCCAGTTCGTCGGAGCTGAGAGGTTTGTGGTGCTACTACCTCCGAGATGCTGCCGTTTTATCTTTGGAGGCGATATGTCAGAACCATACCGTGGCGTATTTCATCTTGCGGATAGAGGACTCCTCGACTCAGTAATAGTTTACGGTTTTACTATTTTTCTAGTAATTTTAATTCTGTTTTCCAGGTTTTGTATTTCTGCGAGTCTTGTAAGTTCTGTTTTTTGAGTTGTAATTTCACTTCCAGTTGTAATTTATTTTCGCCCGGCAAGTTTCACGAAGTCATTTCCAACAAGCGCAAGACGAAATATTACTTGCTGTTTCTTACTAAATCCCACAACTGGAGATGTCGACTGTTGCTTCCACCGACTCAAGCACCACCGCTGCTTTTGCCTCTGCCATTGCATCAACCATGGCGAATACTGTTGTTGCGACTATGTCCAACCTGATGAGCTCAACCACCTCAGCGACAATCCCATTGGTTTTTTCGAATCCTTTTCTGACAATCAGTGGATCCACCTCGAGTGGCACCATTGGTTCCACTTTTAGTGGTACCGTAGGATCCATGTTAGGATCTACTGTTGGAGCCTACAGGTTCAACACAAGTGGTTCTTTTTATGGAACAATCTCGGGGCCTAGGATGATGCCTACCGCCGAGAAGCCGCCAAAGTTTGGTGGAGCCGACTTTAAAAGGTGGCAACAAAAGATGTTGTTATATTTGACAATATTGGGCTTTGCAAATTTCCTTAAGGAAGACGAGCCACCAGCGCCAAGTGCACAAGAGACAAGTTTCACTATCCGAGCTGCCTATGACAACTGGCACAATGGAGATTATCTTTGTAAAAACTTTATTCTGAATTCTTTAGAGGATAGTTTGTACAATGTATACTCTGTTGTAAACACATCAAAAGCGATGGGGGTTGCACTTGAAAAGAAGCACCGTAGTGATGATGCAGGTACGAAGAAGTTTGTAGTCTCCAATTATTTGGACTACAAGATGGTTGATTCAAGGCCAATCATGGAACAAGTGCAAGAGTTCCAATTCATTATTCATGACGTTAATGCCGAGGGGATGGTCCTGTCGGATGCTTTTACTGTTGCAACTGTGATCGAGAAGTTGCCCCCCAGTTGGAAAGACTTCAAGAGATACCTGAAGCACAAGCGAAAGGAGATGACTCTTGAAGACTTGATTGTGAAATTGCGCATCGAGTCTGACGTGCGCAAGAATGATCGTAAACCAAAAGGCCTGATCGATGCCTAGGACAATCTATTGGAGCAAGGCGGTTCCTCCACCAAATGAGCTCGCCCAAGTGTCCAAAACAAGAACAAAAGGAAGCTACCGGCCAAGAAGTTTGATGGTTATTGCTTCAACTGTGGCAAACATGGGCACGCGGCGAAGGACTGCTAGAAACCGAAGGCCAACAAGAAGACAAAACATATCGCCAACATCACCGAGATTGACGACGTGTGTAAAGAGGACGATCTTGTTGCTGTGGTCACCGAGGAGGTCAACCACGTTGAGAACCAAGGTGGTTGGTATGTTGACACCGGTTCGACCGCCCACGTTGGTGCCGATAGGAGCCACTTTAAGAACTATCAAGATATTGAGGGGAGGAAGATCAAGATGGGGAATCCAGCTTCATCTGAGATTATCGGAGTTGGAGAAGTGGCCCTCAAACTAACGCCCGGACAAACACTCACCTTGAAGAATGTGCTTTATGTTCCTTATATTAGGAAGAACTTGATCTTAGGCTCTATACTAGTTAGTAAGGGGTTTAAACTAGTATTTGAGTCAGATAGAGTTATCATAAAGAAGTTTGATAGGTTTCTAGGTAAGGGTTACCTCACGGAGGAACTCTTTAAACTTAATGCTTTGGCTATGCGCCATGTAATCAAACCTGTTAATGCTAAATAAAATGCTACTGCTTACTCTTATTTGACCGAGTGTCTTGTAGATTAGGTCCCGTGAATCTAAATGATATAAAAAGATTAGTAAAATTATATTTACTAAAATTAAATGAAGTCAATTCTCAAAATGGTTCGAAGCGATAGAGGAGGTGAATATGTAGCCCCGTTTGAGGAATTATGCAACGAAAGTGGTATAATTCATCAAACAACATCTCCATACGCACCACAATCTAATGGCATTGCTGAACGTAAGAATCGAACACTTAAAGATATGATGAATGCCTTATTAATTAGTTCAGGGTTGCCCCAGAACATGTGGGGGAAAGCTGTCTTGACAACCAACTACATACTGAACAAGATTCCACGCAAAGGTAAGAATGTTACTCCCTATGAGTTATGGAAAGGTAGGAAACCATCATACAAATATCTCAAAGTATGGGGGTGTTTGGCAAAGTTTGAGGCACCTATACCTAAACAAGTTAAAATTGGTCCTAAAATGGTCGATTGTATCTTTATTGGGTATGCACTGAACAGCAGCGCTTATCGGTTTGTTATCCACAAGTCAGAAGTACCTGATATGACTGTGGGAACAACAATTGAATCAAGAAATGTTATATTTTTGAAAACACATATCCTTGTACGGACAATAATAAAGTCGAGAACAATTTTAGCAATAGAGTTGAAGATGAAGCAACAAGTTCAAAATCTGCGGATTTAGATCTAAAGTCTCGTAAGCGATCGAGATCTAATCTGGAAGATGTAGAACTAAGACGTGGTAGTAGGGTTAGGACACCATAGACATTTGGACCTGACTACATAGCATTCATGTTGGATGAAGAACTAACATCTATCAAAGTAGCTTATGCTAGATCAGATGGGTTGCTCTAGAAAGAAGCTATTCAGAGTAAAATTGACTCAATTTTACAAAACCAAACTTGGGTTTTGGTTGATTTACCTGAAGGTTGTAAGCCCTTAGGATGCAAATGGATCCTTAAAAAAAATACAAGGTAGATGGGTCAATTTATAAGTATAAAGCTCGTTTAGTAGTCAAAGGTTTCAAGCAGAAGGAATGGTACGATTTGTTTGATACCTATTCACCAGTAACGAGGATTACATCTATTCGAGCGCTTTTCGCGATTGCTGCTTTGCACAATCTTGAGATTCATCAAATGGATGTTAAGACTGCTTTTCTGAACGGTGATCTGGATGAAGAGATCTATATGGAACAACTTGAATGATTTGTAGTACCTGGACAAGAGAAAAAAGTCTGCAAACTGGTTAAGTCTCTATATGGATTGAAACAAGCTCCACTACAATGGCACTTGAAATTTGATAATGTAATGTTATCAAATAATTTTAAAATAAACGAGTGTGATAAATGTGTTTATATTAAGAACACTAATAACGGATATGTTATTGTGTGTCTTTATATAAATGACATTTTAATCATGGGTAGCAATATACAAGTGATTAACAACACTAAGAACATGTTAAAAAGAAATTTTGACATGAAAGACATGGGGCTAGCCGATGTGATTCTTGGAATGAAAATTTTTATAAAATCTGATGGAATCATCTTGACACAATCTCACTATCCCGAGAAAGTTTTCAAGAAATTTAATGCTTTTGATAGCTTGTCGGCTAAGACCCCAATAGAGTTAAATATTCACTTGAGCAAAAATCGAGGGGAGCCCATTGCACAAGAAGAATATGCACGAGGCATTGGGTGTTTAATGTATCTTACAAATTGCACTCGACCCGACTTAGCTTGCGCTGTGAACAAATTGAGTCGTTATACGAGAAATCCAAGCAAAGAGCATTTGAAAGCTCTTGTTAGAGTTTTTTGGTACTTAAAGTATAATCAAAACCTTGGGTTACGCTATTCGAGATACCCCCCGGTACTTTAAGGATACTGTGATGCAAATTGGATACCTGATAAGAAAAGTTCATTTTCTACAAGTGGTTACGTGTTTACCATTGGGGGTGGAGCTGTCTCGTGGAAGTCCGTAAAACAAACGTGTATAGCCCGATCCACCATGGAATCAGAATTCATAGCTTTGGACAAAGCTGGTGAAGAAGCCGAGTGGCTCAAAACTTTCTAAAAGATATTCCATATTGGTCAAAGCCAGTGCCTGCAGTGATGATACACTGAGATAGCCAAGCTGCTATTGGTAGGGCAAGAAGTAACGTTTATAATGGAAAGTCTCGACATATTCGTCGACGCCATAATACCGTGAGACATTTGATCAAAAGTGGGGTTATCTCTATTGACTATGTAAGATCGTTGGATAATCTAGCATATACGCTAACCAAAGGGTTAAACCGTGATCAAATGAATAAATTGCTAGAGGGAATGGGTTTTGTTGGGATAACAAAAACCCTATATCGATGATGTTGGGATAAACAATCCCTGTATCGATTGTATTGTCAGAATGTTTTGACAATATGTCAAATCTTGAATACCGTCAATAGCTGTATCGAAAAGCTGATCAAGTATCAACCTATATCGAAGACTTCTCGCAGTCCCAACCATACAGCAAATCTATCATACAGAAAAGAGTCCCGCAAAGCTAAGTATGGAAGCTGTCTCGAAATATCAATACAACGATCCTTCCATACAGCCCTTAAACAGGACAAGAAGGAATCTTCAGTATTCGCTAGAAGTCAAGTCCTGTTTGATAAAGAAGTATTTAAATATTAAAGGATAAAGTATTTAAATACTGTAAGTCATCAGAAGATCTTCAAATCCCGCAATATCCGGATCTCAGTCAAATATCAAGTTGTCGCAGAATCTTGCTCAATGGATATATTTCAAACGGATATATTTCAGAGGCTATATATATCTCCAGAGTTTGAAGATCAAGATCGACTGAAAATCTACAGAATATATACAGAATATTCACGACTTACAAACGAACAAAGCTTACAAGAAATATTCAGAGCAAAACATATCTCCCTAAGCTATTTGCTATTCTGATAGAAGAGATATACAGTGCTCAAACCTTGAACAACACATTATCAGCTTAAAGCCCAGAAAGTCATAGCTGTTGTTCAAACCCTGTTCTATCTTTGAACAAACTCATATCAGCCCTGTGTGGACTGAGAAATCCTTGCTACTCCCGAACTGTGTGTGATGGACTTGCATTGAAGAAGACGAAGCTTCGGAACTGTGTGTGAAGAAGCCAGTCACGTGTTAGCTCAAACCAATCTGTGTGAACGGTTGAAAGCTAAGATCTTTATATCAATCTGTGTGAACGATATATTGATTAAGTGTTGTTATAATTACGTAGTTGTGTACGCAGTAATTATAATAAACTTTCTACTCCTGTGTGGAGGACCAGTGGACGTAGAGGGGTTTACCTCGAACCACTTTAAATATTGTGTTATTTACCTTCTGCCTTTATTGTTTTATTAACTGTGATTAATTAAGTATACAATGCACACCGAGTTGCTGTATCCTCAGCAACTTACTGTATTAAAGACTTCCGCTACGCACTCAGATTTAAAAACCATACAGCTTATTGTTTAAAACACTTTCTAAGCTGTATCCAGTATACTTAGTGGCCAACAAGTGTTATCAGAGTGGTTGATTCTAAAAAGAATCAGTCGTATTTTTAACCGAATCAGATCCAAAATCACTTATTTTTTATAACAATCTTTTTCATTCCTACATTCTCATATGGATACATCAATGATCAACAAAGTTCTTATGTTCTCTATTAATGAGTTTGATGATTGGAGAATCAGGATGGAGGCTCATCTTGCAGCAATGCACGAAGAGATTATTTTTGTTATATAGGATGGCCCCATCAAGGTCGTGAAGGTAAATCCGGCCGCAAGGATTGAAGGTCAAGCCCATGCTGAGATGCTCGAGAAGGAGCGCGATCAATGGACCACAGACGAAAGAAAGCACGCCAACCTCGACAATGTTGCGAAGAATGCGCTGTTTATCACCCTTGACAAAGGCACATTCTCTAAGCTAAAGAGCTGTAAATCAGCCAAGGATATCTGGGATAAACTCAAGTTGATTTGTGAGGGAACTGAGCTCTCAAAAGAAAACAAGATTTCCAAATTAACTCAGCAATTTGAATCTTTTGAAATGAAACCAACTGAAACTCTTGAGGAACTTGACCTCAGATTCACTGGAATTGTTGGTGAACTTGAAGCGTTGGGCAAAATTTATACTCAAAAGGAGAAAAATCTAAAAATTTTCAGATCTCTCCCTGCCCAATGGGACATTAAGACCACATCTATGCGTGTGTCTTGCAATCTTAATGACATATCTAGTTTTGATATCTTTTCTGACCTCAAAGCATTTGAGTACGATATAGACAGGAGAGAGAAAGCTGAAGAATCTCCCGCCAGGACTACAACCTTAGCCACTGTATCTAACCGTCAACACAGCATGCCCAGCCCATCAAAGCCAAATTACAAGAATGCTGACAACGACGATGATATCCTATCACAAGATGAAATGGCGCTCCTCATGCACAAGTTCAAAAAGTTCATCAAGCAGTCTGGAAAGACTCCCTACAGGCCCAAGCCTGTTCACAAGGTAAGTACTGAAACTTCCTCTGGTGACGCTAACCTATGCTATAATTGCAGGAAACCAGGACATTATGCAAACAAATGTCCTCATCCCAAAGTTCAAAGGTTGCCGGAAGTCGAGCAACAAGAGAGGGATGAACGAAGACGTGTTGGAACATTTTGTTCCATACATAAATTAAAAGTGTTTTGATGATTAATGTTGATAAGCAAAACAAAACAACAAAGAGACGAAGCCAAGCATCGAAGAAAACGAAGTGCAAAATGCTGAAGAAAAACAAAGCTAACGTATGTAACAGGAACATGTTAACGTACGTAATATGATGAAGCTAACGTACGTAATGTATGAGAGATAACGTACGTAACTCAGTTCAAACAAGTGAACGTTGGAGGAGTCAAAGTCAGAAAAGCATGCAACGGATATATGACGTCATCAGTGACGTAATGTTAACGTACGTAACAAAGGAAAGGCTAACGTACGTAACTCAAATGATGAAACTCACTGGACTGATTTGTGAAGATACTAACGTACGTAACCATCCATGGTTAACGTACGTAATGAGGCTTACGTACGTAATGGAGAGCATATAACGTACGTAATGAGCAGTCTGGCAGCTAACGGCTAGTTTGATGATGGAGCCTATAAATACCATGCTTATGGTATTGATTGAGTACAACAACTTCAAGCATACTACACATTCATCTGAGATTGATATTCATTGTATTGTTGTTGTAATATTGAGCTTACATTGAGTGATTGAGTGTTATACACAAAATCATACACGAGTGGTAAAAGAAAAGATATGATTGGATTCGGTGTTATTAGGATCAAGGATCCGGCATTGTTAGAATCGCAATCGCTATCTTAGTGAGGTTTATCTAGTACCCATAGAAAGCTAGAGCGGTTGATTCCTTGTCCGATAGAAAAGGAAAACGGTTTAACTTGGACCGACGCAAAGACAAGTACGAGTGGTTTATCACGGACCAATATAAGACGTGATTGTAAACGGTTATACCTCGACCGATTGAAGAGAGGCATAGAGGTTGCTATCTTTAACCTATTGAAAAAGATAAAGAGAGGACGTAGGCTCGTTTATAGCCGAACCTCTATAAATCCTTGCGTCATTTATTTTCCGCAATTTTATTTTACGCTTCCGCAAACGGCGCAAATATCCGATTTGGTACCCAACAATTGGTATCGGAGCCGGTACTCCAATACGCGGCTTAACATCCGAGGAGAAAAAGATCCAATGGCGTTTCAATTTACTCCTGTCGAAGGCCTTGCTCTCAACCGACCACCATTCTTTGATGGCTCAAATTATTTGACGTGGAAGAAGAAGATGTCGATATTTATCCGAGCATACGACATCGAAATTTGGAAGATTATTTGCCTTGGCCCAAAAGTTCCTATCAAATCCGACGGTACGCTCAAAACTTTTGAAGAATACGACCATCTAAATTGTAAGGCCACCCAACTTTTATTTTGTGCCTTAAATCCTGAAGAGGTCAATCGAATCTCGTCGTGTGAGAGTGCGAAAGAAATATGGAAAATTCTTGAAATCACACACGAAGGGACAACTCAAGTCAAGGAGACGAAGATCAATATGCTTCTCCATGACTACGAGTTATTCATGATGAAGGGTGACGAGTCCATCACCAATATGCTCGACCGATTCTCGGTCATCACCAATGGACTAGCTTCGTTTGGCAAACCATTATCTAGTAGTGAAAAAGTCAAGAAAATCTTACGATCACTACCTAGAGAATGGGACGGCACCGTGACCGCGATTATGGAATCCAAAGATCTCAACACGCTCGATTTTAGCGCCCTCGTTGGTTCGCTAATTAATTATGAGATCATGTTAAAATCACGAAGTGTCAAGCCGAAACCGAAAGAAAGATCGTTAGCCATGAAGGCTAAGATGTCGAAAAAGAAAGATGAAATCCCGGTGGAAGAAAGCGACGAAGAAGCGGCATATTATGCCAAGAATATTAATAAATTCCAAACCTTATTAAACCGGAGGAAGAAGGATATCTCGAGCGAAACGAAGAAGTTCGACAACTCTTGTCGACAATGTGGTAAACCAGGCCACTTTGCTAAAAATTGCCGTGTCAAACCCAAGAAGGAGGTTCTCGTGGCTACTTGGAGCGATGAAGATGAAGACGATGATTTCATCAATCAAAATAATCTCGCTCTCATGGCCCGGAGTTCATTCGACGACAGTGACGTCGAAAGTCAAGTAAGTACATCCACCCGTGATGAATTATTTGATGCATTTGAGTTGTTACATACGGATTTCCAAAATACTTTATCAGAAATTAAGTCCCTCAAGTCTAAAATTAAATCTTTGGAAATTGAAAATTCCAAAATTATCGAGAAGGGAAAATTTGTTGAAATCGATCATTCAAAATGTATTGAAAATGAAAATATTTTGAAGAATGATCTCGTTAAAATACAAACCGAGCTTAAATCTTTGACAAAGAAATTTTCGTGTGGAAACGAGAAATTTGAACAAATGCTTGGTATTCAAAAATTTACTTTGAATAAAGAGGGGTTAGGATTCAAACCACGTTCGAAAAACGAATTCGTTAATTTTAAAATACCCCATTGCGAAAAGTGTTTGAAAATCGGGCATCATATTTCAAGTTGCAAAAGCCCGAAGCGGACGATAAAAATTAAGAAAATTTGGGTTCCTAAAGGAACAATCGTTTCAAATATCGTCTACGTTTCTAAACAAAAACCAACTATAGGTTGGATCCCCAAAAATTGATTTTTGTATTTTACTCAGGGGGAGTTTTTTTTTTAAGGGGAAATAATATTTTCAGGGGGAGTTTTTATCCTTTATGCATTTATTCATAAATTGTATCATGCATATTTTATATTTTGGTATCATTAAATTCAATTGCTATTTTTTACTTTTTGATGAAAACAAAAAGGGGGAGAGAAAGGAGGAAAATAAGAAAAATGGGATTTACCCTAAAAGGGGAAAAAACGAAGGAGTTGAAAAATGAAAAGGAGAAGTCGAAAAATGACAGAAAAATAAAAATGAGGAGACGTCGAAAAGACGATGAAAAATTCGAAAAATTCGATAAGTTAAAGGAAAGGAGAAAGAAGGAGTCGAAAAAGTAATGGGAGAAGATTCTAACGAAACGGACAAAGTCGAAAACTTTGGTCTGTAAAGATATACATATATTTGTATTTTTGCAGGAAAATCCCATTGACGAAGTGTTGTTTTGTAATCATCAAAAAGGGGGAGATTGTTGGAACATTTTGTTCCATACATAAATTAAAAGTGTTTTGATGATTAATGTTGATAAGCAAAACAAAACAACAAAGAGACGAAGCCAAGCATCGAAGAAAACGAAGTGCAAAATGCTGAAGAAAAACAAAGCTAACGTCGTAACAGAACATGTTAACGTCGTAATATGATGAAGCTAACGTCGTAATCTATGAGAGATAACGTAAGTAACTCAGTTCAAACAAGTGAACGTTGGAGGAGTCAAAGTCAGAAAAGCAAGCAACGGATAAATGAAGTCATCAGTGAAGAAATGTTAACGTCGTAACAAAGGAAACGCTAAAGTAAGTAACTCAAATGATGAAACTCACCGACTGATTTGTGAAGATACTACGTCGTAACCATCCATGGTTAACGTACGTAATGAGGCTTACGTACGTAATGGAGAGCATATAACGTACGTAATGAGCAGTCTGGCAGCTAACGGCTAGTTTGATGATGGAGCCTATAAATACCATGCTTATGGTATTGATTGAGTACAACAACTTCAAGCATACTACACATTCATCTGAGATTGATATTCATTGTATTGTTGTTGTAATATTGAGCTTACATTGAGTGATTGAGTGTTATACACAAAATCATACACGAGTGGTAAAAGAAAAGATATGATTGGATTCGGTGTTATTAGGATCAAGGATCCGGCATTGTTAGAATCGCAATCGCTATCTTAGTGAGGTTTATCTAGTACCCATAGAAAGCTAGAGCGGTTTATTCCTTGTCCGATAGAAAAGGAAAACGGTTTAACTTGGACCGACGCAAAGACAAGTACGAGTGGTTTATCACGGACCAATATAAGACGTGATTGTAAACGGTTATACCTCGACCGATTGAAGAGAGGCATAGAGGTTGCTATCTTTAACCTATTGAAAAAGATAAAGAGAGGACGTAGGCTCGTTTATAGCCGAACCTCTATAAATCCTTGCGTCATTTATTTTCCGCAATTTTATTTTACGCTTCCGCAAACGGCGCAAATATCCGATTGGTACCCAACAAGACGTGCTTGGAAAAACAAGCTCAAGGCACTAATAGGAGAATCAGAAGCCTCCCCCACACCATCCAAATCCGAAGAATGTCTTCAGATAGTCACTGAAAGTGACTCATCTAACGATGAATTCGAAGATAAGGCATATATGTGCTTTATGGCAAAAGACATTCCAGAAGAAGAAGATAGCGATGATGAGGTAAGCTCAACCTCAATTACTCCAGTAAATGCATCACATACTTTCGAAAATATGATGAATGAATTTAAGAACATTCAAAAAGCCTACAAGACTTTGAAAAATGAAAACATTCAGCTTCAACTTTCCAACATAGAGCTGAAAGAAGAAAACGACTTACTGAAGATAAACTATGAAAATATGTCAATTAATTGTGAAAACAACAAGGTCGAGCATGAAAAACTCGTGGAGAGCAATCATCAACTTGCTCATGAACTAAGTGAGACTAAGTCTCAAAATGGAAGCAAGACAAATGATTTTGTTCTACTTCACGCAAAATTTAATACTCTCGAAAAGCGAGAAAGCGAACTTGAGACCATTCTGAAATCTTTCGAGAAATCATCTAAAAGAATGGAAGAAATTCTAAGCACTGGGTAACATGCTCATGATAAAAGTGGCTTAGAATACAACTCATTTTCCAACAAAGGGAAAACTAGTACGGTGTTCATCAAGAGTGTGGAACACATTCCTGTATCGGAAGAAACTCCAAGTCCTGTGAAGGAACCTGCTGCACCGCGAAAAGAAAAGGCTGCCATTCCGCCCCCGCAATCCTATTCGAGACAGCGGAATCATAAGCCATTCCAACCTGTAAGGCGCACGCAACAGCATGCTCCCCGAGCATATCAACAGTGCCAACAACCGTTTAGAAAGAAGGCTGTATCCAAAAACCAAAGTCCCGCCTGAAGATTTCTGATAAAGACGCCTGTAATCTTGGATACAGGAGCCTCATTATCCATCAAGAAAGCAGGTGTCCGCACAGCATCGACAACAGCTTTTGGAATATAACTGGAAACCCAGAAGGCAAGCTGTAAGGCCAAAGAAAATGGCTCCACCTACGAGATGGCATACGTACTGGATTAATAACAATAACCCTGATTTTTACATGCATAATAATTATCATGGATACCGTAACTACGTACATGCCCCACGTAGATACCGCAAATCTGTACCAAATGCAACCTACAGTAAACCAATTGCTGTCAGGAAAATTTGGGTACCAAAAGGCACTAACATTCACGTACCCAACAATCAAAGGGGACCTAAATCTACCTAATTTGTGTGCTACAGGACATTTTGGAGAAGGACATATGGTACTTCGACAACGGATGCTCCCGGCACATGACAGGAGATAGAAGCAAGCTATCAGATTTCGTAGAAGGTCGCGGTCCAAAAGTGCGCTTCGGTGATAAATCTAAAGGAAGAACAAGTGGAAAAGGAAACCTTCTTGTCGGAAAATTCAAAGTCACCGATGCAGCTCATGTTGAAGGGTTATAATATAATCTACTTAGTATTAGCCAGTTCTGTGACAAACAGTTCTCGGTGAAATTCTATATAGATCACTGTAGAGTCAAGAACATCCTAACCAAAGAATTTGTGCTCACAGGAAGCAGATCAGGAAATATGTATATTGCTGACTGGATGCCTACGAGCTCCACAATTCCTTGTTTAGTTGCCAAAGGCACTGCAGATCTAAGCTCGCTATGGCATAAGAGGATGTCTCACGTCAACTTCAAGACGATCAACAAGCTCTCAAGACAGGGACTGGTTAGAGGATTGCCGAATATATCATTCTAAAAAGACAGTGTCTTTGGACCATGTCAAAAAGGCAAGCAAATCAAGTCCACCCTGAAGAGCAAATCCTACCTTTCAACCCACAGAGTGTTGGAAATGCTACACATGGATCTCTATGGTCCTGTAGACCCGGTAAGTTTGGGAGGTAAGAAATACTGTGTCGTTGTTGTTGATGATTACTCCAGGTATGCTTGTACAATTTTCTTAAGCAAGAAGAAGGAAACAACATCAAAGCTGCCCGAGCTCCTGAGAAAGCTTCAAAATGAAAAAGGATCGAGTATCGTGTCCATTCATTCCGACAGAGGTACAGAATTTACTAACCTCTTTATAGAGCAATACTGTTCGGAAAATGGGATACATCACGAATACTCAGCTACCCGTACACCTTAACAAAATGGTATTGCCGAGCGAAGAATAGGACGCTGAAGGAAGCAACAAGGACAATTATTGCCGCAGGCAAGTTGCCACAGCGTTTCTGGGGTGAAGCAACCAATACAGCATGCTACACTCAAAACCGCTGTATCGTCAACAAGCACCATTACAAAACAGCATACGAGGTATGGAACAATAAAACTCTGTTAGTTTCATATTTTCACATTTTTGGATGCAGGTGCTATGTGTTGAACAATGGGAAGAATCAACTTAGAACATTTGATGAGAAATTGGATGAAGAAATATTTGTAGGATATTCCTCCATCAGCAAAGCTTACAGGATCTTTAAGGAAGCTGACGATCGAGGAATCAGTTCATGTAGTGTTCGACGAACCTCACCATGACCCTACAGGAGTAGAAGCTGTTACTCAGAACATCCAACAACTTTCCATCTTAGATCTACCAACTCCCATAGAACCTGTTGTTGACCTAGAAATCAACCCCGCAGTTGTAAGAATCGACGTAGATGAAGCCGATGATGTACAAGCTGAAGCCGAAACTACAGCAACTCAAGATACAGTACGGGACCCCGAATTAGAACCCGACCGAAGATGGTTGATGTAACATCCCCAGAATACGACCGGGAATGTCACACGCCGTAGACCCTTATCACAAGGATCTACCAGGCTAAACTCCAAAAGACTACTCAATGATTGACCGACCGGGGTCAAAATTAAATAGAAAGCAGACCGACAAGGTCATAAACCAATTCAGAAACTAACGACATTCATATTACAATGACAACAATAAACTTGAACACAGAAAATAATGACAACTCAATTTAATAAATGATAACTACACCCATGCAAGGGTGAATACTCGAACGACAGAGAAATACCGACCAAAATGATACAAAAGAAAAGACTCTGACTCTGGTGTGATTAGCATCGTCTTCCATCTCCTTCCAAGCCAATCCGTGATCGCTCCCGAGCCGCCAAAACTCGAACGCATATGAGCACCCCCCGAAAACTCGGGGGTTAGCAAACTGGAATTTTGCTAGTGCAAGTACATAGTATACAAGATATACGAACAGTAACAACACAAAATTCAACCGCCGTGAAGCCTTAACACAAACCATACATTCCTATAGTCCACACAGAATAACACTCGCATACACAAGGTGAAAGATAATCACATAGTCATATTCTCTTTACGGAACATAACATCAATGAAACTTTTAAACGAGCCCAAGGAGTCAGGAAAATCCCTTTGAAAAAGGAAAAATGTTTTGATAAGATAGTTTGCAAATGTTATTATTGACTCGGGCCGTCTGGGGGTTTTTAAAATCGAATGGAAATACTTTTGGAAATAATTTCAAAAGCTCTCGGGTCCTTGACCCAACATATGGAAGACAATTACACGAAAACCAAGTCAACTTATTCGGGGTCCTCGACCCAATTTATAGAACACTGTCACAAACGAAATCATTACAACATCTCACAGGGTTCTCAACCCGATCCGAATATAATCATCATGACATCAATCATCTCAACATTCCACAGGGTCCTCGACCCAATACACAGAATAGCACCACAATGCAACCAAAGGTACAAAACTCTCATTCGACATATCCTGCTCAAGACCCCAGATTAATTAACCCTCGGAGATTTCGTCAAACCTCCGTGGTTAATTAACCCTGATACCAACGCTAAAAAAAACAAGTTGAAACACGCTTTCAAAAAAACACGAATCGTGGTCTATATCAAGACAAGCATTTAAAAGTGAGTTGAAGAATTTGAGATACGAACATCGTTCGGTAACGGGGTCTTAGCTATCACTCGAATACCCGTAACCAATAAGCCTGCCAGGCGCCTCCACTGCACACCTGTGCACCGGCGTTCACTCCACTATGTCGGCCGCTCCTTGAACATGTCACTCCGCCGGCGATCACTCCCGCAAGAGCCGCCCCTTGACACACGCATTATGTAACACCGGCGTTCACCACCCATATGGAGCCGCACATTGCAGCGTACACCAGGCCGGAGTGCACGCCCCGCCCTCAGAGGTTCCCGGATATGACGTTTCTCACAGCAAGTATCCACATTGTTTCAAACATCAAGCACACGGACAAACGTCACAACAATTTTCAAACTCGGTACATCAAGTCACACAATTTCTCCGCCAGTCCATAACCACACAAATAAACAATAACACGCACGTTATCAATCAAACTCAATCAACACCGCACATATATCTCTATATTGCGACTCAACCGAATATATATACATTTATATATATTGATATATAGATATATATATAACCTTACTATATTATATGAATAACTATAGTTCGTCCATCAATCCAAGTTGAGTACGTCAACTAATGTTAGAATTCAACACTCGTCGATCACCGACATAAACATATATATCAAAATGCGTATATACATACATATATTTAACATGTAACTATATATCAACACACACATATATATATATATATACATACATATATATACATCCATATAAACTAATACACTTCGACAACAATGATTTCACGCGGTTACAATTCGTATATCGAGGTACTTGCCTTGGTAATACGACGCGAAGGAAACGACGAAGGAATAGGTTTCGGTCCGAACAATCCCCTCAAATCCGACCCTAACACAATAATGATATACAATCAATCTCACATCATGAATACGAAGAAATTCCTCCTAGTTCTACCCGTTGGGACAATTTATCGAACACCCAGAGTGCGTAGGGAATTGAAATCGGTTAACGGTGAATTAATGGGATTTCATCCCAACCAATAACAAGAAAACCAAGGTCACGAGAATACTATCAAAATCTAACAACAACATCGGTTAATTCGGATTAAAACACAAGATCACCACCAAACCCTCACCAAAATCATACTAGGGTTAAAAGAGTTCATACCTCTTGAAGATTCAAGCCCTATAATCCGAAGAACACGTGCTAGATTGATTATCCGAGCCTCACAACCGAAGGAAGATGATGAAAATCGACCCCCGAATGAAGAATGCTTGAGAAGTTCTCCCCCCTTAGGCCTCTCTCTCTCGCGCAGGTGAAATGAAGGAGAAAAATGGCCGATCTCGTCTGATAAGGACGAGATTGCACAGTTGACCGATTTGTGTGCCGCGGCACAGCCCAAAAATTACTTCCCAGGTTTCGGCAGTGTGCCGCGGCACAGCCTGCATGTGCCGCGGCACCCGGTACAGTCGGGTTTGGTCGCAGATGTCACACGGGTGTGCCGCGGCCCGAACAAGTGTGCCGCGGCGCACAATCCTTGTGCCGCGGCACACGGTACAGGCTGCTCGGCCAAATCTGGAAAATGAGAGTGACTTAGCTATTTCGACCATAACTCCCTCATCTGGACTCCGATTGACTCACCGTTTGAACCATTGGAAAGCTAACTCGATGCTTTATAATATTGCAAAGAGTCAGAATTTTTGGAGTTTCCAAAAATTAACGGTGATCTAACAAAGTCGAACTCGTACGTGGAAAAGTCGCTAAAGAACATGGAACTCAACAAAACCACACCGAAACAAACTCGGATGTTAAAAAGTGCAGAATAAAACATTCCCAGAATGACGAAACGGTCCTAAGAGAGTCGTCGAAACGGACCTCCACCGAAAAATGAAAATTACTGGGAATCGAAATTGCGGGTATTACATTCTACCCTTCTTAAAAGAAGTTTCGTCCCGAAACTTAAAATAGAGAGCGGCGGAAAAATCAAGGAAATAACTACTTGCTCAGCCCCAAATCATCACGAGCAAAGCGCGAATGCAAGGTTCCAGAAATACGATGAACTGACCTAGCAAGCATCTGGTACGTGAGTCGAGGCGATAAAACTGTATGGGAACACGATAAGTTGAGGTGGAGGAGTATGAATTTGGATACCAAAGCTCCCAGAGTTAAGAAAATCACAAAATAGTTCAGACGTCCTGAAAATCATGTTTCGAGCTCAACCAACCGCATCCAAGTTCATAATACATTCGGAAATGTTAATTGCACGTATGAGAATAATAGTTTCGAACAAAAATGCTGCAAGGATCAAGTTCATATGTGGAAAGAGCACAATAATCCACGGATTCTAACAAAACGGTTCTGAAATTCGTTCGGAGAACGGTAGGCTAAGTACAACAGGGTAGTTTAAAAATTATCGAGAGGGTCATAGATGAAGTACCAACAATGAAAGTCACCCAACACTGAAAATACTATGAAGAGTACGGGTAGTACATTTCCCCATACTACGAAAACATTTCGATCCCGAAACTTAGAATAGCAAGAGTTGGTAACATAAAACAATGAAATGAAGAACGATCAAAGTCACGATTGTTCAAAACAGCAACGATTAGGACATATTACAAAATATTCATCCTCCCATGTTAGACTCTTCAGAAGGAAACATAGGGTTTCGGGACATTCTCCAGTTGCTTGCTCTGTTCGCCAAAAGGGTAGCATTCTTTGCCAGATCGGAAATTATCTCACAATGCTTCTCCCGATTTCCTTCACACCCGCACCGGTAACAAGTCAAGAGTGGAAAGGGACAATTTGCACGAACATGTCCCTGACGATTGCAGTTGAAGCACCCTCCCTTCTTACCGAGAGTCACCGATGCTGGCTTGGGATTCCAAGCGCTCACTCCCGATCGCGATGACGACGCGTTCGAACGACGTGGGGGTTTGGGAGCCTTAGACTCTTCACCGCCCAAAAACTTCCCAGATATCCTCGGTCTCTTGGCTTCGCTCGTGGGCTCGACCACTGAGGAGATTTCATAGGATATCGTTTGATCTAGATACTCCTTCACCGTAGCATGAATCGTGGTCGTACGAACCACCTTGCCGCTTCCATTTCCATCATCACGTCCACGTCCGCCGAGGCTTGACATACTAATACGGATAACACCGATCAACAATATTAGTTTATCAGTCGTATAATATATCACAATTATCAACCCGAGTTTTAGTTAGCATCCTTAGAATAACGGTACTATCGTAAAGCATAAAGTTTTATGAAGTCAATTTCGAGTTCCTCGACGAGGACGATCATTATATGTATGCACTTAATGAAAACAAATTTTGAAAAAGAGGCTAGTCACATTGCGCCCAAGACTTGTAAACACTGTCTTTTATTTCGGAAGAGGAAGTTTATATAACGACTCTAAAAATTATTTTCGAGTGATGTATAAAAGAAGAAAAAAAAAAGAAATCGAAAATTAATTCGTCTAATTTGAAATATTTCAAAATGTTGAGTCCCAAATACCACAATTTTGAAAATCTTTCCTCTTCTTCTAAAATGTTTATTCGAAAGAATTTTCCACCGAGATGCGTGACCATTTAACACGACGATATTAAATCATGGCTTCACACAATGTTAGAAAATTTCAAAGCATTACTTTAAAATATTCGTGATACTACAGCGCCGTGGGCCCCGTGCCGGAACCCACCAGGCTAAAAATCATTTAAAAAAAATGATCAAAATGCCAAAAAGGCCGAACTCGGTAATATTCTCAAATACTCACAAAAGTCATTTATAAAATATCAAATACCGTCATAAGAATACTATCAAAACATGCAAGACCAAAATATCAAAACTCGGTTTGCAAGATATCAAAAGTCATCTTAAAATACTCATGCGGTGGATAAAATTATCATTCGTAAATTTATTCTAATAAAGTACCGAAACAGATAAACATGCTCGACTTCCGAAGCATACTACATAACTATTTATACTCGGACCGCATACGCATGTTATATCCTAAAACGATAATATCACCAACAAGTCCCAATTCCTAGTTCACATTAAGCATATTAGCACAATGTAATCAAATACGTATATAAGGGGACTTACAATCGGGAGGCTTACCATCACGGATTGCCGGGAGATGATGTCGGAACCACGATACTAATCACAACTCTGATGCGCGCGACTTACACAAGACATGGACTTGACCCAACGGCCTAGGTTTTTCGCAAACCTAAGCTCTGATACCATAATTGTAACATCCCCAGAATACGACCGGGAATGTCACACGCCGTAGACCCTTATCACAAGGATCTACCAAAGCAACTCCAAAAGACTACTCAATGATTGACCGACCGGGGTCAAAATTAAATAGAAAGCAGACCGACAAGGTCATAAACCAATTCAGAAACTAACGACATTCATATTACAATAACAACAATAAACTTGAACAGAGAAAAGAATGACAACTCAATTTAATAAATGATAACTACACCCATGTAAGGGTGAATACTCGAACGACAGAGAAATACCGACCAAAATGATACAAAAGAAAAGACTCTGACTCTGGTGTGATTAGCATCGTCGTCTTCCATCTCCTTCCAAGCCAATCCCGTGATCGCTCCCGAGCCGCCAAAACTGAGCGCATAACAGCACCCACCCCCGAAAACTCGGGGTTAGCAACCGAATTTTGCTAGTGCAAGTACATAGTATACAAGATATACGAACAAGAATAACACAAAATTCAACCGCCGTGAAGCCTTAACACAAACCATACATTCCTATAGTCCACACAGAATAACACTCGCATACACAAGGTGAAAGATAATCACATAGTCATATTCTCTTTACGGAACATAACATCAATGAAACTTTTAAACGAGCCCAAGGAGTCAGGAAAATCCCTTTGAAAAAGGAAAAATGTTTTGATAAGATAGTTTGCAAATGTTATTATTGACTCGGGCCATCTGGGGGTTTTTAAAATCGAATGGAAATACTTTTGGAAATAATTTCAAAAGCTCTCGGGTCCTTGACCCAACATATGGAAGACAATTACACGAAAACCAAGTCAACTTATTCGGGGTCCTCGACCCAATTTATAGAACACTGTCACAAACGAAATCATTACAACATCTCACAGGGTTCTCAACCCGATCCGAATAACATCATCATGACATCAATCATCTCAACATTCCACAGGGTCCTTGACCCAATACACAGAATAGCACCACAATGCAACCAAAGGTACAAAACTCTCATTCGACATATCCTGCTCAAGACCCCAGATTAATTAACCCTCAGAGATTTCGTCAAACCTCCATGGTTAATTAACCCTGATACCAACGCTAAAAAAAAACAAGTTGAAACACGCTTTCAAAAAAACACGAATCGCGGTCTATATCAAGACAAGCATTTAAAAGTGAGTTGAAGAATTTGAGATACGAACATCGTTCGGTAACGGGGTCTTAGCTATCACTCGAATACCCGTAACCAATAAGCTTTCCAGGCGCCTCCACTGCACACCTGTGCACCGGCGTTCACTCCACTATGTCGGCCGCTCCTTGAACATGTCACTGCGCCGGCGATCACTCCCGCAAGAGCCGCCCCTTGACACACGCATTATGTAACACCGGCGTTCACCACCCATATGGAGCCGCACATTGCAGCGTACACCATGCCGGAGTGCACGCCCCGCCCTCAGAGGTTCCCGGATATGACGTTTCTCACAGCAAGTATCCACATTGTTTCAAACATCAAGCACACGGACAAACGTCACAACAATTTTCAAACTCGGTACATCAAGTCACACAATTTCTCCGCCAGTCCATAACCACACAAATAAACAATAACACGCACGTTATCAATCAAACTCAATCAACACCGCACATATATCTCTATATTGCGACTCAACCGAATATATATATATTTATATATATTGATATATAGATATATATATATAACCTTACTATATTATATGAATAACTATAGTTCGTCCATCAATCCAAGTTGAGTACGTCAACTAATGTTAGAATTCAACACTCGTCGATCACCGACATAAACATATATATCAAAATGCGTATATACATACATATATTTAACATGTAACTATATATCAACACATATATATATATATATACACACACATACATATATATACATCCATATAAACTCATACACTTCGACAACAATGATTTCACGCGGTTACAATTCGTATATCGAGGTACTTGCCTTGGTAATACGACGCGAAGGAAACGACGAAGGAATAGGTTTCGGTCCGAACAATCCCCTCAAATCCGACCCTAACACAATAATGATATACAATCAATCTCACATCATGAATACGAAGAAATTCCTCCTAGTTCTACCCGTTGGGACAATTTATCGAACATCCAGAGTGCGTAGGGAATTGAAATCGGTTAACGGTGAATTAACGGGATTTCATCCCAACCAATAACAAGAAAACCAAGGTCACGAGAGTACTATCAAAATCTAACAACAACATCGGTTAATTCGGATTAAAACACAAGATCACCACCAAACCCTCCCCAAAATCATACTAGGGTTAAAGGAGTTCATACCTCTTGAAGATTCAAGCCCTATAATCCGAAGAACACGTGCTAGATTGATTATCCGAGCCTCACAACCGAAGGAAGATGATGAAAATCGACCCCCGAATGAAGAATGCTTGAGAAGTTCTCCCCCCTTAGGCCTCTCTCTCTCTCTCGCACAGGTGAAATGAAGGAGAAAAATGGCCGATCTCGTCTGATAAGGACGAGATTGCACAGTTGACCGCTTTGTGTGCCGCGGCACAGCCGAAGTGTGCCGCGGCACAGGCCAAAAATTACTTCCTGTGTTTCGGCGGTGTCGCGGCGGCTGCGTGTGCCGCGGCACCGTCTGATCGGGTTTGGTCGCAGATGTCACACGGGTGTGCCGCGGCCCGGACAAGTGTGCCGCGGCACTGACTCGGATGTGTGCCGTGGCGCACAATCCTTGTGCCGCGGCACACGGTATAGGCTGCTCGGCCAAATCTGGAAAATGAGAGTGACTTAGCTATTTCGACCATAACTCCCTCATCTGGACTCCGATTGACTCACCGTTTGAACCATTGGAAAGCTAACTCGATGCTTTATAATATTGCAAAGAGTCAGAATTTTTGGAGTTTCCAAAAATTAACGGTGATCTAACAAAGTCGAACTCGTACGTGGAAAAGTCGCTAAAGAACACGGAACTCAACAAAACGACACCGAAACAAACTCGGATGTCAAAAAGTGCAGAATAAAACATTCCCAGAATGACGAAACGGTCCTAAGCGAGTCGTCGAAACGGACCTCCACCGAAAAATGAAAATTATTGGGAATCGAAATTGCGGGTATTAGAGTTGAGAGATCACCTGCAAGAGCTGATCATTGGAAACATTAATGCTGGTCTTTCTACTCGTAGGAGAATACAGAGTACACAAAGGAATGTACTGTGTACACAAGAAGAACCAGATACTGACATATCACCATTTCCTGAATGGAAATCTCAATCCGAGCTTAGAAGACTCAATATGTGCACTATTGTTGTATTCTTAGCCCAGTCCGAACCTGTTTCTACCATAGAAGCTCTCAATAATTCTCATTGGATAACATCTATGGAAGAAGAGCTTAACAGTTTCGAAAGAAACAATGTATGGTATCTTGTACCCAGACCTACGCATCAATCAGTCATTGGAACCAAATGGGTATTTAGAAACAAGAAGGATCGAAATGGACTAATTATAAGGAATAAATCAAGGCTAGTCGCACAAGGCTATAGACAGGAAGAAGGCATAGACTACGATGAAACGTTTTCCGCTGTAGCCAGACTAGAGGCCATTAGGATATTTTTAGCATTTGCCGCCCATAAGAGCTTTATTGTATACCAAATGGACATCAAAAGTACATTCCTAAATGGAGACCTTGCCGAAGAAGTTTATGTTGAACAACCACCAGGGTTTGCCAACACAGACGGCATAGATCTAGTATATAGGCTAAGGAAAGCACTGTATGGACTTAAGCAAGCCCCTAGAGCATGGTATGAGACCCTGTCCCAGTATCTAACCGATAATGGATTTGAGAAAGGTGATGTGGACAAGACCTTGTTCAAAATACAGGAAGGCGATGACCTTCTAATTGTTCAAATCTATGTAGATGACATTATATTTGGTTCAACTAACCTTGCTTTATGTCAAAGGTTCTCTCATCTCATGCAAAGTAAATTTGAAATGAGTATGATGGGCGAACTTAGTTATTTCCTAGGTTTGCAGGTAAAGCAGTTGCCTACAGGGATTTTCATCAACCAGGAAAAATACAGCAAGGAGCTTCTCAACAAATTTGGAATGAACACTTCCAAATCATCGTCAACCCCCATGAGCATTTCCATGTAAATTAGTGCTGATGAAGCCGGAAAGCCGGTTGACCAATCACTCTACAGGAAGCTTATTGGCTCTCTCCTATACCTAGTGGATAGCAGGCCCGATATCCAGTTTGCTGTAGGAGTGTGTGCGAGATATCAAGTAGCACCCAAAGAATCACACTTCAATACAGCTAAATGAATCCTGAAGTATATTAAAGGAACAATCGATGTAGGACTGTGGTATCCTTAAGAAGGCGGATTCAATTTAGTTGGATACAGCGACTCGGATCTCGGAGGCTGCAAGCTAGATAGGAAGAGTACAAGTGGAACTTGTCACTTTCTTGGACCTAGACTTGTGTCTTGGTTCAGTAAGCAGCAATTGGCAAACTCACTTTCCACGGCTGAATCAGAGTACTATGCTGCTGGTAGTTGCTGTATACAGATCCTTTAGATGCAGCAACAATTGTCAGATTATGGGATTGAATCCAAGGAAACGCCCATCATGTGCGATAGCACGAGTGCAATTGCAATAACGCACAACCCTGTAATGCACTCGCGCACTAAGCATATCCACATGAAGCATCATTTCATTAGGAATCATGTTGAGAACAAGGATGTTCGGCTGGAAAAAGTTCATACAGATATTCAGTTGGCCGACATTTTCACCAAGCCTCTCGATACATCAAGATTCAACATGTTTCGACAAGAATTGGGATTGCTACAGCCTGACTCCCTATAAGTATTTACTGTTTTTACTCAACAATTGAGGGGGAATGCTGTAAGACCCAAGAATACAGTATCCACCATTAATTATCTGTACACTCAGAGCCTTCAATACAGCACTGTAGGGAACAAAGTGATATGAATCATCCTACAGCTGACGTGTGCAATAATTAAGGGGGAATACAGTATGACCCATGAATACAACATTAATCCAAAAGTTGCTGTATGGAATTGAAACCTATATGTACCTTTTAAGGGGGAACACTGTATCGTCGTGGATACAACACATACTATGGGAATTCGCTTCATTATATTTTATAATATTTCATTTTAGAAACAATTTTTGTCCACGTGCCCTGTTTTCATGTCAAACGTCTTTTTACATTAAATGCCTTACACGACATCTGGACAATTGAATCTCAAAAGATGCGATGTTTTCAAATTGTTTAATATTTAATACCGCCGTTTCAGGCATTAAGGGTAATATGAAATGTCAGAAGTGGGACCCGCTCCTATTTTAAAAATTCAATGGATAAGTATACCAGTTACACTCAGTCCATTGTGACCGTTCATTTTAAACACCGGTTCCCATCCCTTAAATATGACCATTCGTTCTATGAAAACCCTTCTTCGCCGCCTACTATAAAAGGACTGTAAATGCCATTTGAGACTCTTTACGCCTTCTTCATAATTTAAGAGCACTCGAGCATTCAGCCTACAAGATTTTTTTTTGTATCTTTTTCACCGTTACTTGAAAAATCATCAATGGCGTCTACTCAGACATCTTCCACCACTCTCAAGAAGTCACTCAACTTCATCGATGGACGGATCTTCTCCAGATTTGTCGTGCTGGAACATATTCACGCTGAAGGTGATGACGTCGATGCCATGGAGGTCGTCACTACTAGAATCTGTCAACAAGGCCTCTACCGCCTTAGTAGCCACACCACCGAGAACTATGACGCTGATCTGGTTGAGGAATTCTACCTCAACGCCGTAGTTCATTTTCTGTCACTGGCTCAAGGAGGTCATGTCGCTGACATCACAGCGTTATCCGCGGAGTGGAGATCCGCGTTGACCAAGAGCTTCTTCAAAACATCTTCAGGCTACCTTCTGATGGCCTGACTATGGAAGAACTTCAGACCTTTGGGTCCCAAGAACTGCTGACACAATACTATGGCTTATTCACTGGTTCAGCAACGGTGGAAATGGTTCATACCACATGCCATAAGAAGAATTTTTGTTTACCCTTCGTTTACTTACATGATTTCTGCTGCCATATTATTGAGAATCGTACAGGTGCTTTTGAGATGTGCACCAATCTCAGATTCAGGATGATGGTCGTTATAATGACCTGCGAGAAGGTCAATTGGCGTCAGGTCATCCTTAAGCGTTTGCAGGAAGAGGTGTCTAAACCTGTTTCTCAGAAGAAATCGTTTGGTTTATTCTTAAACCATGTTTTGAAGAAGTGCGGACTTCAGCAAACCGCAGAAGCAAAGAAGATCAGTTCACGGATATTTTTAGGAGGCGTCAGGCCCACTGCCTTCAACCAGTGCGTCCTGATTGCCAACAGACCTTTTATTCGGAATTTCCCGCTGTCTGCAGATCCGAGGGACGTTTCTTCTAAGTCCCAAACTGTTGAATCTTCGAAGAAGAGAAAAAGATCTCACAGCAAAACTCCAGTTGCTGTTGAGAAGCCAAAAAGGAAGCTAAGGAGGCTTACGAAAGTTAAAGCTACAGAACCCTCCGAGCATGCTCCTCTCGTGGCGCAACCCAATGATCAACTACCCCAGGGCCCAACCCCTGCGGAACAGATGCCCGCTACTGTCGATACAGTAGATCCCGAGCCCTTGGCGGCTACGACGGATACTAGGACATCTGCCAACTCAAAAGACTCTGGCGAGTCGGCTGCCTGTTTGGAGCCAATAGCTACCTCTCCTATACGGGATTCCACACTCGTTAAGGATCCATCTTCCTTCGGGGAACCATCCCCTGTAAGGAATCCCTCTCCAATACAGGATCCTACACCTGTAGAGGAACCCCTTCCTACAGCAAACCCAGGCGCTGTACGGAGTCCCTCCCCGGACACAATCATTTCCAAGACACTGCTTTCCGTGCAGATTGAACAGTCTTTTGAGCAGTTTCTCCAATGGAAGAGCTTTAGACTTGCTCCGTACGAAACTTTGTACAACTGGAGCGATTGGTGTAACGAAGAAAAATTCGTTTTGGAAGTGACGGACACTCAAAAAATTGCCATCCTGATCCAATGGGACAACTTATTCGTTAAGGAGCTTATTGAGAGTCATCTGCTTGATAAGGCTGAAGCTAGAAGGAAAGGAAAATCTTCATCCAAGGAAACTCCCGATAGTCCAAAGTCCGATCCTGATTCCGACGACGATGACGACGCACTCCAGGCTGGTCTGTGGATGAGTCGAGAGGAAGCCCAAGCAAATAAAGATGAAGGGACATCTACCCATCAGTCGCCCCCTTCGCCACAGGAAGCCAATGTTCCCGAAAATGAGGATTCAGTCCCTCATGTCGAGGAGGAACAACTTGTTTCGCAACAGGCACCCGAGCCTGTCGTTGCCCCCGCCGAAGTAAGATCTAGCGCCATCCAGCAATAGGAATTAGTCCCTCTGCCGGAACAGGCGGATGCTGAGAGACACCACGAGGAATTGGTCCCTTCTGTATCCATGTCTACAGAAACCATTTCGACACAGGAGGATGCCGTACCCTCTGCCGCCGAACCCGAAACAGTTATTCCCGCCCCATCAACCGCCTTGGAATCCGACGACGGTGCTATACCTGAGGATGTCCAACTCAATTCACGCCCTAATGTGAATTTGATAAGGTTAAATGGAGTCGAGGACTTTGCCCAGCCAGACTCTCCCAGCTCCGAAGTAAGAAAAGAGCGATTACGTGCTCTTGGCCTCCAAACTGTCTTTATTCAGGACGCAGTCAATGCTATACACTCTATAGAAAAGGCTCTTGATTGGCTTCACACATCTGCTGTTGAAGAAATGACCGGACTAAGGCATGAAGTCTCTCGAGTAGTCGAAGCCTTCACTGTCTTGCCACATGTCTTCAAGCAAGCTCTAAGCCAACTGCAAGAGAAGCAAGAACAGATCCTAAGAGAAGAGCAATCGAAACTCCACGTGTCTGAGGCCAAGACTGCATTTGCTCTGATCGAATCCGGTTCCCAACTGCGAGCCCATGACAAGAACATAAAAGATATGTCACAGGTGCTCTCCTCCCTCGTTGAGAGAATGTCTAATATTGAGACGAAACAGGATGCTGCTTTGGAAATCCTGGAACGTCTTGATGAAAAGGTGTCATACCTCGATGATGCCAAAAAGGGGGAAGAAGCAAGGGAAGTCGCTAGGAGAACGAGGTTGCAGCAAGAGAAAGAGTTGTTAGCTCCTTTTGAATACTCCATCACTACAGACATAGCCCGTATCTCAACGCCGAATGTGAGGATACAGGAAGAAAGACCAGAATTCTAGGATCCTAAGTATCCTTGGAAAAGCCTAGTCCGAAAGCCGCAATTTATGAACCTCCCGGCAGACCGACAACCTACCGCTGCAGAAATCAAAGACTGGAGGAGAAATGAACTATTAAGATACTTTGTTGTACTTATCAGGGATTCTCCATTATTCAATAGATGCAGAACGGTGCAGGAAGCCGCAGAGGAATTCAAGACGAAGTTGGAAGGTGGAACACTTCTGCTACAGCTGCAGATGAAATCAAAGCACAAGAATGGTGACTTGGTGACCCACCGAGAGGATTGGATTCTTGTCTTCGACAAATCATATGAAGGTCGAGCCATTTATCAGAATCGAGACAAGGAAGCCCATCAATACTGGTGTAAGAACACCAAGAATGACCCAAAAAGACCATGGGGGCATTCAGACTATAGGAGCTAAATTTCCTTGTATTATAGTTTTTGTAATCTTATCTTCCGAACAGCAAAATTTTGTACTCCTCACTTCAAAACAATAAAATTTTTGCCTGTCTTGAAAGATTACAACTCGTAATATACTATGTTCTTATATGTTTACAGTCACTTTATTTATTCTTACTGTATTCATATTATGAAACCTGTCTCATACACAAGCTGTAAGAACTTGTCTGTGAACAGTTCAGAGTTTAAGTTGTATGCATCTAGAAAACAATGTAAGATTGTGTCTGCGCGCCAATCATAAGTTTTCAATGTAACTTTCTTTTGAATAAAGCTGAACTTGCCTGCGAGCAGTTCTTAGTGTTAAGCCAAATGCCGAAGGCCAGAACATTCGAAAGAAGACCAAGAAGTTTGCCCTACTTCAAACCGCTAAATGTCAAAGTTTTGGCATCATCAAGGATGTTTGGATAACATCATAAGGTTTTAAAAAGAAGACTCGGAAGGACATGGCAAATTATCAAAAAGAGGGAAATTGTTGGGATAACAAAAACCCTGTATCGATGATGTTGGGATAAACAATCCATGTATCGATTGTATTGTCAGAATGTTTTGACAATATGCCAAATCCTGAATACCGCCAATAGCTGTATTGAAAATCTGATCAAGTATCAACCTGTATCGAAGACTTCTCGCAGTCCCAACCATACATCAAATCTATCATACAACAAAGAGTCCCAAAAATCTAAGTATGGAAGCTGTCTCGAAATATCAGTACAGCGATCCTTCCATACAGCCCTCAAACAGGACAAGAAGGAATCTTCAGTATTCGCTAAAAGTCAAGTCCTGTTTGAGAAAGAAGTATTTAAATACTAAAGAATAAAGTATTTAAATACTGTAAGTCATCAGAAGATCTTCAAATCCTGCAATATCCGGATCTTAGTCAAATATCAAGTTGTCGCAGAATCTTGCTCAACGGATATATTTCAAACGGATATATTTAAGAGGCTATATATATATCTCCAGAGTTTGAAGATCAAGATCGACTAAAAATATACAGAATATATACAGAATATTCACGACTTACAAACGAACAAAGCTTACAAGAAATATTCAGAGGAAAACATATCTCCCTAAGCTTTCTGCTATTCTGATAGAAGAGATATACAGTGCTAAAACCTTGAACAACACATTATCAGCTTAAATCCCAGAAAGTCATAGCTGTTGTTCAAACCCTGTTCTATCTTTGAACAAACTCATATCAGCCCTGTGTGGACTGAGGAATCCTTGCTACTCCCGAACTGTGTGTGACGGACTTGTATTGAAGAAGACGAAGAGTCAGAACTGTGTGTGAAGAAGCCAGTCACGTGTTAGCTCAAACCAATCTGTGTGAACGGTTGAAAGCTAAGATCTTTATATCAATCTGTGTGAACGATATATTGATTAAGTGTTGTTATAATTACGTAGTTGTGTACGCAGTAATTATAATAAACTTTTTACTCCTGTGTGGAGGACCAGTGGACGTAGAGGAGTTTACCTCGAACCACTTTAAATTTTATATTATTTACCTTCTGCCTTTATTGTTTTATTAACTGTGATTAATTAAGTATACACTGCACACCGAGTTGCTGTATCATCATCAACTTATTGTATTAAAGACTTCCTCTATGCACTCAGATTTAAAAACCATACAGCTTGTTGTTTAAAACACTTTCCAAGCTGTATCCAGTATACTTAGTGGCCAACAGGTTTAAAATCCACAAATTGAGAATTATCATAGTGGTAACCCAACCAAGATGACTGGAGATACCAAGAACTTGGTTCAATGGGAAAACTAAGCTATGAGAGTTCGTGTGAAACACTCATCTAAGTTTATTCCCTATAGAGCAATTGAGTGTTGAAAGCTTGCATAGTGGTGAGGTTAAGTCTATGAATTTTAATGATTTCTAAAGATCTCGTGGAGGTAGAGTATGGCAAGATACTCGGTAAAGAATCACCTACATAAGTGATAAGTGAGGGCCGCTTCATCAAATACACTTATGAATCCAAAAGGGTGTCCAAGGCCGCAAAGAACACAAAACATGAGAATGGATGAGGTTGAGGTGTTCAAGTGTTAGCACCATTGCCTCGGTGCACTCCGCTGGGGAATAGTTCAAAGTATCACGCCACTAATCCGCATGTGTACCCGATGGTGTTAACTATGGAAGGTTCAAAGCCACGAACTATCTATCCTTATACTTTAGCGCCTCTTGAGGACTGAGCTTGTGTCTGTACGTTGCATTTGGTTATTCTCACTCATGTGGGGGATTCTTGGAATCGGTAATGAATTTAATTTTATTTTGTGAAATTAAATATTATAGGATTGATCTACGTTCCGAGTAGATAATCGTGGTATGTTCACTTTCTCTAGACCGATTCCCGGTAAGTGAGAAATAGTGAATTAAAGTTTGTCACTTAATTGTGAATAAATGAAGGATGACTATCCCACATTAATTAATGAGCTATCATTATTCAAGTTTAAGGAGTTTTCATAATTCATGTTTTAATTAATGGCACATGTGAGTGGGCTTGAAGCCCACACGCGCGCGCCGCCGCCCGCCCGCCCGCCCGCCTCGCCTCGGCCGCGAGCCGCGTGCCACGGACCATGGACCTTGGATCTTAGATCTTGTCAATTGGTCTTTGGGCTGTTCTTTGGGCCTAGTCCTGGGCTTGGCCTTGGGCTAGGCCGTGGCTTGCGTAAAGAATTTTTGGAGTAGCTCAACAATGTAGTTGTGCTTTTATGTTCACATAAGTATGTCCAGGTACATCCCTCGAGCGAGGAGCTGAATACAGTCCAGGTACATCCTGACTGTTCAAATTCAGTCAGAACACAGCTGTAACCTCCCAGGTGTAATGAGGAGGAGTAAATGGGCGACTTGAAATCTGTAACCTCTGCCCTTTTGATTTTCTAAACTGTTGAGATCAATGCAGCATGAATGCCTGCATTGATAACAACCATTTGTGGTTGTGTTTAATCCCTGCAAAGTGAGATGGCCTATAAGTAGGCATGCATCTCATTTGCATCTGACACACGAAAATAATCTTTCTGCATATTATACTGTGCATTTCATAAGTTAGCTTTGTCCTCATCTTATTCCAGTTTGTCGGATCTTAGAGGTTTGTGGTGCTACTACCTCCGAGACGTTGCCGTTTATTTTTGGAGGCGATACGTCAGAACCGAGAGCACTACCGTGGTGTATTTCGTCTTGCGGATAGAGAACTTCTCGACTCGGCAATAGTTTACGGTTTTACTATTTTCTTGTAATTTTAATTTTGTTTTCCAGGTTTTGTATTTCTATTTTACGAGTCTTGTAAGTTCTGTTTTTCGAGTGTAATTTCATTTTCAGTTGTAATTTATTTCCCCCCGACAAGTTTCACGAAGTCATTTCCAACATTTCAGAAGATCATAACGAAGAACTCACCAACCTCATATTTGTACTCAAAAGCTTTGAAGATTTTGAGACTAACTCAAACATCATAATAGGACACTTTATGGTGAGTTCTACAAATATCAAACTATCAGTAATTGTTTTATCTGATTTTTACCTCACTACTAATATTGATAATAATTGCAAAGGACGGAAGTCGGAATTCTCTAACATAATAATGGAAGATACCAAGTAAGTATTTAAATCACTAATATTAAAATCATACTTAAAAAATGTGTTATAACAAAGTTAGAATTCAAATAAATTTTATTTCAATTGTATCCTAGAGGGGGCAGGTTATCCCATACCCTATGGGGGACCCAAGTGAAACAAATGAAGTCTTATATAAAAAATAATGGAAGGGAGATGGTTATTTGTTTAACTCGACTTTGCAAGACCAAGACGTTTCATGGAAATTATTCAACTGCAGACCAATGGAATGTGACACAATGTTCATTAATGAAGATCGGGAAGTTTCTTCGATCTTCAAACAAAGGTATTTAAATATATTATCCTATACTCTAATTCTTTACATTAATTTGGCATATAAAAAATAGGTTGGCCGAAGTCAACAAGACCAACATAGGATGCACCATTTCCGCAACCCATTTCTCTCATATGGATACCACTGAAGAGAATCACCTCTTTTGAACAATAGAGAGGATCTTCGAAGACAAAGAGGTATAAAAAAAAATTATCAACCTCTAAAATCCTTAATGTGCTAACTGACTAACTTACTGTTCATTTTTTTTAGAAGTGGAATAAAATTAAAATGGGGATCGTACTGGATATGTGCCACTATCAAATACATCGGCAAATATGGAAGAAGAAGAAATAAATGGCATTTCACATAATGCAATATTTGTAGAAAAGAGTGGAAGGCTTGGATCCTAGATACTTTTGTTATGAATGCAGCAAAGAAGGTTTTGCAACTTCTAAAAGGTATTCTAAATGGTATCGAACATAGGTCTATCGCTATATAACTTTGGGGATCTAACATATTTTGCTTTGTAGGTATAAGCTCTACATGAAGGTGTCAGATTCTACAGCAAGTGTAGATATTACACTGTCGGATAAACAATGTGTTAAAGTCATTGAAAAAATTGTTCAAGTGCTTTGGATGAACTAATTGAGAAGGTACTACAACGGAACATGAAAACTACTCCAAACCTATAATTACCTATTTTAATATTACTTTTTTTAATGCATGAAGTGACCTTGATGACATTCCAGAGGAGATCAAGTATTTGCTTCTAAATAGGAAAATGCTATTTAAAATTCAAGTTAAACTAGACGAAAATCATAACTATAAAGAATCTTTGGCATGTGGAGTCTAATTCCTGACAGAGTAAAAGTGACTGAATAAAATGTTTTTTTTGTGGACAACAAACCGGAGTCCCACAAATACACGCTTGGAGAAAGCCAAGTCAGAAGCGATTCGTCGAAAAGTATAGGTCGTTATTGTAATATCATGCATTTCTACTATGGTCGTTTAATATTATTTTATCTTAGTTATATTGCACACTGTGGAATCTGTATAGTATGGATACAATAATTGAAAGGCTGAGACAGCTGTAGTGGTATAATTGTCGTACTTGATCGACAACTGCATTTGAGGATATCGTGTATCAGGTTATCGTACTTTTGATATCAAGTATATCGTATGAGGGTATTATTGGAACGAGTTTACATATTCAGTTGGAATTATACAAGTAATGTTGTAGTGGATTTATACAACGTATATTACATTAGGATATTACGGAATCGAACTGTTTGTGTTTGTCGATTGGATGTTGCTTGGAGATTTGCGTTTTTGGATAAGTATAGCCTGATTAACGTACGCTAGTTGAATGACGTAGCGCACGCTAGTTTGCAAGCTTAGTGCATGCTAAAGGTGAAGATTAGCGCACGCAATACATATGGGTCCGGTGGTCGTCATCTTTCGGCGTGCATGTGCATACACGAGTCAATGGCATTTAGCACGCGCTAAAGCCTACGGTTAGCGTACGTTAAATACAGATCAGTCCAGAGGGATTCCTGGCCTCGTGGTTTACTTTCGGCAGGTGGGACCAGACACTTTCGGCGTGAGTGCAGACAAGCGAGTCAACGATGGGATTAACATACGCTAATGATCAATAATAACGCACATTAATAGAGGATTAGCACACGCTATCTAGTATAATATAGCACGCTGAAGCAATTGGAAACTCAGCTTACTGTCGAACTAGTTTAGTACATACTAAGGTACCTGTTAGCGCACAATAGTAATGTGCAGTATATATATATATATATATATATATATATATATATATATATATATATATATATATATGCGGTTGGGTATTAATGATTCATTTCAGCCATTCTTTCCTTCTATCCGGTAGAGAGAGTTCTTGGAGATAGTTTTGAGGTTCCAAACTCTCAGTTGTTTGTGGAGTTGATCATCTTTAACAATATTGAGCTTGGGGGCATGGATTTAGAGCTTTATTCTTAGAGTTGGTGATGATTCTTGGAAGAAGTTTGATTGTTCTTTGCCGTAGTTCATCAATACAAGGTAATGTTCATATCCGTCTGATTGTAGCTCAGTTTTTTGTTGGAAGGATGTTTACATGTTATGAAGCATGTTGGTCTATCCTACTATTTATGATGATATTATACATGATTAACTTGAATCGTGATAAGAGATTGAAGATATTGGTTAAGGTTGTAAGAGTTGTGATTTGTTCAAACATGCTCATAAGATGGATCATCGAATTATGTCGATGTTGTTGTTGATATGTGGGTATTGGTATGATTCTTGTGATTTTGGACTGTGTTGTTCATCTTCGAGAGATATATCGGTTAATCTCTTTCTTCATTTCGGGTTCTTGATGTTATTGTTGTTGTTTACTTTGTATGATGAATATGGAAGTGATGTTATGATTCTTAGTGTTTCATGGAGTTTGTATTGAGGAAGATGATGATATACATGTTGGACTATGAGTTAGATGATGGTTTAGATATTAAAACACATTAGATTATGTCGTTTTGTTGATTATGAACATGATAACGGAATAATTGGTATTCTTGAAGAAGTTATTGGTGTATATAACATATCAAGATGATTAATTACGGAGTACGATTCCTTACATCCGTATTTCGGTATTCATGATCGCAATGTGTTAATTGATACTTGTAATGCATGCAACTGCATGACATTAACGCATGCTAGCAGATTGAGCTAACATACGCTATTTGGAATATTTAGCGTGCGTAAATCTTAAAGTCTTACATACGTAAAGTATGTTCTGGATATTAGCGTATGCTACGCAATGTGAATAACATATGCTAAGTCAGCCGACAGTATACGTAAATTTTATTGTGGATTATGAGTTCGTAATTATTTGAGTTGGATTGTTCGAATTTGTGTTTAATCGAGATATCGTGGAACCGTGGGTTTGTTGATTGTTATTGAACTTGTGGTTTATCTATTATTGCAATAGGCTGTGAGAATCGATCGTTGATTAGAATCGTATGTTGCAGTCGAGTTCGAGGATGTCCGTGAATTGCTTTAGTATGACTCAAGGAGCTCGTAGACGAAGGCAAGGTAATTGGTATCGAGGCAAGTTATTGCTTGTTCAGTTTAAAATATTCAATGAATGGTTTCAGTTTCGTTTCATTTATAATTCATATAGCAATGAGTATAAGTGTGAAATTCTGGATATTTGGATTGTATGTTGTCTTATGGGTTTTGGAGTTAAATCATAAGGTATATGGTTTATATTCATTATTGGTATACTTTTGTATCACATATATATTTTGGTAAAGACAATGATATGAGTTATCTACAGTCTACGATATTTGAATTGCCGAATATTGAGGATAATCATTGGTGATGGTTTTTTGATATCGAGACTGCTCTCAAAGGATCCGGGGCAAGTTCTGTAATCATTTTTGTCATTATCATGCCATCATGCATTTGTGTATTGTTTTCGTCATGTATTTGTATATTGTTGTTGTCATGTATTTGTGTATTATTGTCGTTTCTCCACCTTGTATTGGTCCAATGGGATCATATTGAGATCTATGCTTGCACGTGCTGGATCATTGGACGGATTTTTCACCTCGTGTTGGTCCGACGGGATCATCTTGGGATCTATGCAGTGAACATTGGATCATCGGATTACCATGTGTTGTCGTGCATATGTGTCGTTGTTGTTTATCCACAATGTGTTGGTCCAGTAAGATCATCTTGGGATCTACACTGTGAACGCTGGATCACAGATTACCATGAGTATATGTTATCGTTATCGTTTTTGAGTGCATTTTGCTGTTGTCTTGTTGAGCATATTGAGGTTGTCATGTTGAGTATGCATTTGTAGGCCTTTCGTTGGGACCATGTTCCGTATGTTGTTTTGATCTAATCTCGGATTAGGCTAACGTGATTCGTCGCGGTATTGTGTATTTCGAGATATGTTTCGTATTTTCTTCTTGGTACTTGTCTTTTGATTGGCAATCAATTATCATGTTGAGATTTGATGGTGTTATCCGGTGGATTGGATTGGTCAGAGCTAGTATATTTCGTATTGGTGAGTTATGATGATGTTTTGAGCATCTGAGTGTTGTTTGAGATACTGTGCGAATGTTGCATATGAGTTGCTTTGTGATTTAAGAATTTGAGATGCAGAACATGGTAACGATTGATTTGATATAGATTACCAGGAGTTAGTAAAGTTATGACGGTAAGATTACGTTGGTAGTGTTCTTACTTTGTAATTTCATTGGTATGTAATTATTGAGGTGATGTGATCATTATCACCGTTGAGTATTATGGATGATCCCATTGTGGACTTTATTTTTAGGTGCTCGGGGATCGAGCTTGTAGCGGTCGTGAAGAGATGAGCTTCCCGGGTGATACTGGCTATGGTGTGTATTTGGAAATCGAGTATTTTGACTAGATGTTATTTTCCGCTGCAAAAGTATTTCTAACTGTTTATTTTATCCGCTGCGAGTATGTTTTAAAATGGCTTTCTCGTACTTAATGAACTTGGGTTTTATTTTGGAAAACCGATTTCTTAAATTATTTTTTTAGTACGTGTAAGCGGTGACTTAATGTATACTTTTGAAAACTATTGATTTTTGGCATTTTTCCCTTGTATTTTCAAATGAGATTTTACGACGGTATTTGATAAATAGATTTTATATAGTTTTTTTGAATAGTTTTAAAGATATTACCGTCGTTAGCCTCTTGGGAGTATTTTGTACTGATTGCAAAAATATCTTGTAACCTTGTGGGTTTCGGTGCGGGACCCACGGTGCTGTAATATTCCCGAATGGCTCTGGGGTGGTTACAATTAACACTAACAAGAAAAATAATGAACTACACATTCTAATTCGGAATAGTTGTGATACTGTTTTATTATTGTTTCAAGGTAACAAGTCAGACGATGAAGTGACCACATATAATTAGGGGTGGCAAAATATTGTTAGGAATATGTAGAGATGTTAAACGGGCTAGCCCTAGCGGTTCCGGGCTAGCCCTAGCGGGCTTCGGGCTAAACGGTCCGGGCTAAAAAAGCCCGAATTTAAACGGGCTAGGAAATATTGGCCCTAACCCTAACCCTAACGGGTTTCGGGCTAAACGGGCTAAATATTTAAAAAATCTATTTTTTATTTTTTTATAAGTAAAAAAACAATAACAATATATTTTATATATATAGTAACAACTATACTATAATAAATATAACAAAAAATACACTTTTATGTGTATATATATATACACACACTATATTAACAAATACAGTAATAATATATATTATATATAATATTAATATATATTATATATAATATTAATATAGTGTATATATATAATATTAATATAGTGTATATATATATATCTAAGCTTGGGCTAGCTAAGCAAGTTAAACGGTCCGGGCCAAAAAAGCCCGGATTTAAACGGGCTAGGAAATATCGGCCCTAACCCAGTTTTTTGGCGGGTTAAACGGGCCAGCCCTACGGGCCCGAGCCCGTTTAACATCTCTAGGAATATGCCCTCGAATGCCACTCAGAGGATGAGAGAGTGAGAGCAATTGTATTGTAATTATGAATATTATATTTAATAAGGCAAGTATTATTTCTATATTATTGTATATCACTGGCATTGTGATTTGGTATATAGAATAGTAGTCCTTGCATTTGAGAGTGAACATTCTACTCCTTATAGAGATAAGGAGATAGGCACTAGAAGTGTTTAGAGCTCGAATGCTTAACTAGTTCGCAAGTCGATAAAACTTAACAGGACATTAAGTTTTAATAAGACTTGTATAACTGATGCTAGGACGTGTGCACGTCTTGATAGCATAGTTATAAGTATATTGGTGGGACCAAGATACTCGAACACGACTCATACTCGATTCACCACACGGTATTCACTCTGAGAGTCGATGACGAATCGAAAGGTTGTGATAGTATACGTGGACCTTTGACTTGAGGGTTCAGAGAAGATGTGTCTCGTGACGTTTAGTTTGTCATTAGAGTAGTTAGACTCATTTTCTTAATTGGCCGAGTCGACCTCGAAGTGCGGACTATACGGCAGTAGCGCCTTTGTCAGACGCCAAGAAAGGATTCTATCTCCGTTAGTGAGCAGCGAATGTCCTATACGGTTAATGGCAAATAAGATCATAAGTCTTTGGCCAAAGCATTCGATATAGTCGTATTAGATACACTATTAATCAGTCGGTCTTGATTTGCATTAACACATGTATAGAGTTTAGTCAACAGGGTTTGACTTTACCGTGACCCAAGACTTGACCGGGACATCCGATGAAGGGTCTATACGTATATAGTATTCACGACATAATGGTTCCGGAATGATCTGCTCATTCGTTCTCGCCTGGTTTACAAAGGCGGCCCGCCAGTCGGCTAAGTGCCGCCCGCACTCATCGGGTTCCTCCCAATGCCTACCGAGACGAACCTACGGAGTCACGCAATAGGATCATTGATGGATAAATGTGAATTAATAATCTCTCTTATAATATTAGATATTAGATATCTAATTTTGATTTATCGGATAAATCAAATAGCGGTCTTATGAATTGTAAGTAGGTTACTGGGTGATTACTTTAATTCATAAATTATATTTCTTAGAGAAATATATATTTGTGTTTGATATAATTAATTAATTGGATTAATTAATTAGTCCAAACACATTGGAAATAAAACGGATTCGTTTGACGAACATCCGGTACACGAGGGATTCATTTTGACGAACATCCAGTACACGAGCCGAGTAAATTCGACCCGTCTTCTTGGAAATTTCCCTTAAGGCCGCCCCCCCTCCATCTCTTGTCTCTTATATACTTATTTTATGTCACTAGGTGACATATGTGAGGTGTATTTGATACCCTCAATCATGTGTTAAAGGTAGACTTTCATTTTTTTATAAATAAAAGTCTTTAAAAAGGAGTGAGGACAACTTCTTCTGGCTTTAACTCATAATCACGAATTTGAGAGAGAGAGTAAGGTTGAAAACTTCAGCTTGATCTTAGAGACAAGATATAAGAAGAATACATTGAGAGAGAAAATTCCTACAAGCTTCCCTAGCCGCATTCTTGAAGAAAGGAAGCTTGTCGATTTTTCCATCAAGTTCCGGCGTGTGAAGTAGAGGCATCTTGCTTTAGGTGCTTGGAACGAAGGGCTCATCATCATCATCATCATCATCATCATCATACGAAGGTTTTTCAGAGACATCATAGGTATGGGACTTTGATTCCTTGATCTTCGTATATTTCTTTTCGTATATACGTTACTTGATCGATCCTCTTAGGGATTCCGTTTGTTCTTCCGCTATGCTTATTTTCTCGTGGAATCCCAACAAAGGGTATCGGAGCGAGGTCAAATATATCGTATATACGATCATCTTTGCATTTGGAATGTTATTTGATGATGTTTATGATTTAGAATCATAATAGATATAATCGAAGAAATTTAATCGTTCGTAGTAAGTCAAGTTTCGACTATTTTATGTGAATTATAAATCTGAAAAATTTGATTTTTGTTGATTTATAAGTTCTTCATGAAGTTAAGAAACTTTTTCGCTTTGGAAGCGAGTCTAAAAAATGAGAAAAACGGGGTTAAACACGAATACCGCACGAAGACGCAGTTCTTCGGCAGCAGCCATCGATCGCCGCTCGCCGCCGAGAGTGACTCGGTAGGCTATCGTAGCTGCTCGCCAGCTCAAGGCGGGGGCCGAGAGTGACTCGGTCCGGCGGTTTTCGGGTTTTGGCCCGATTTTGAATCGGGCCGTGGGCTGGGCCTGATACCGGATTTTCCGGGACTCCATTTTTGTGTTTATATTTCGTTGTAATAATTTCCGAAATTTAAATTGGATTTAATTAGATTTAATAAAATATTTAGAATATTTTTTTAAGGGAAATTATTAGACGAGAATATTATTTTGGCCGGATTACTTTGAACGGATTAAAATGACGATTATAAATATTAATTTGATTAATATTGTAGAAATTAAATAAATTAATTTTTATATTAATTGGATTAATATATTAATTGATTATTTAATTTCATTTACCGTTACATGTTGTATGGAATGCCTTATGTGATGGTGATATAGCTCGTGGACTTAGTTGTTGATTTGTTCGATTCGATATGGTTGTAAAGGCCATTTTGAGCCTATTTATTTTTACTAGAAAATATGTATAAAAGGACGTATTGTTCAATGATGTAATTATTCATATGGCTATGACGAAGACCGAAGACGACCGACTGGAAGACGAAGAATCAATACTGTATTTTTCTTTTCGTTATTTGGCTTGGCCCAATACTTAGGAAAAAGTCCATGAGCTATATGTTGGTAGTAACTAGGTTGCTATTTATTGTTTTTCATTTTGAATGATTGACAAACCACAAACCGCGCTTATAAACGAATTAATGTGCAAAGTGTAACATATAATCGCGTTAATACTCCCACTTACAAACACCAAGTTATAAAGGTTACGAGGTTTCCTACCCTCCGTCAAACTCATGGAAAATTGAAATCTAAACCGGAATATTATTCTTTCGAGTATGTCGGGGTAATATTTTTGGGGAAAGTTGATAAATTCCTAGAGTGCATTAGATGCCTTTGGTTGTGACAAATCAAACCCCTATAAACCGTATGGGTTGCCGGGTAAGATTCAATTGTCAGACTAATAGGAGTTGACGGTTTAAACTTAGATAGTTCAGCGAGCCATAGAAACCGAATGGGTTGAGGGCAAGTGAACTAGGGGTAAAAGAAGATCGAATCATCCATTAGATGGGTTGGTATTAGACACCACTTTATAAAGAATAATAGAATATAAACCGTATGGGTTGCCCTCTATTAAACTTTGTAAAGAAATCGATCACCACTATGAAGTCACCCAAGACTTCCGGATTTAACATGTGAGTGTGTAAATGCCGATAAAATAGTGGGAGCCGAGTTATGAATAAAGAAAGTCCTTAAATTCTTTACTCGGATCATAATTAAACAATCACTAACGAATCTCAAATTATTCTCTGCTGTTAACAAAACTCTCTATATGTCAATGAACCCACTCGCTATACTACTTGAAAAGAACGTCTGACCTGTCCGAACTATGGATCGGCTTCGAACTTGAGGATTGTCCTAACTATGGAAATGTCGCGATACGCCTTGAGGCGGACATCCCAATGCTCCTGCAAGAACCCGAGCCAATCAGAAGATGTCGATGCCCATGAGAAATGGGTAAAAGACGACATAAGAGTGCGAGGGTACATGTTAGGCTCAATGACCAATGAGCTTCAACGTGCCCATGAAAAGATGACGTCTTCACGAGCCATCTTAGCGCACCTGGCTGAGCTCTATGGAGAGCATAGCCGAACTGCTAGATATGAGATATCAAAGCAATTATTCGGCGCCAGGATGAAGGAAGGAGAGAAGGTTGGGGACCATGTCCTCAAGATGATCTCGATGATTGAGAGATTGGAAGCTCTTGATTTTCAGATGCATGCATCTCTCCAAACTGACCTTATCCTGCAGTCACTTCCTGACTCCTTTTCCCAATTTGTCATGAACTTCAACTGCAATGAGATTGCATGTAACTTAGCTGGCCTAATGAACAAACTAGCGACTGCCCAGTCTCAGATGAAGACAAAGGGAATGGAAGCTGCACTTGTGATTTCTTCTAAGACTTGGAAGTCCAAGAATAGGAAGAAAAAGAACAAGAAGCAGTTAGGTCCGATAGTCAAGATCGACAAGGGAAGGGGCAAGGCCCCAATGGTTCAAAAGAGCAAAGGGGCCAAGAAAACGGATGTATGCCTCAACTGCGGTGAGCTAGGCCACTGGAAGAGGTATTGTGCAAAGCTTGACCGTAATGCGCCTTCTTTTAACTATTGGTTTTAGAAACAAATTGTTCTCAGAATCGTATATTCTACTTCTTGGATACTTGATTCCGGTGCGAGTTCTCACATTTGTACAATGAATCGGGATCTGAACGGCGAGGAAGTCGGATTCATGGGAGGTGATGGTCACCGCTTAAGTGGGCATAGTGTCGAGGCTTCGATATCGGATCCCTTATGTCTATTTAGAATCTGGTTTTATTCTCACTTTAGATGATGTACTTGTTTTGCCCAAGGGGCACAAGAATATTGTATCAATTCCAGTCATGGACCGAAAGGGATTTCACTTCTTTATTGGAGATGGGTCCTGTCGTATTTATTTCAGAAATAAATTGGTTGGTATCATACATTATTAAATGGTTTATACCATTTAAATTTAAAGAATAAGACAACTGTGAACACTATAACTAGGAAGCGTGGTAGGGATGAAACGAACCATGCACTTAAGTGGCATCTTAGACTTGGTCATATCGGTCAGACCAAGGTTCATAAAATGGAGAAAGATGGGCTTACGGGTCCATTAGGATCAGATCCCTATCCAACTTGTGAATCTTGCCTTCAAGGCAAAATGACTAAGTTACCCTTCGCAGGGACTTTTGAAAGAGTCAATGAAAACTCGATTGATCCATACCGACGCCTCGGCCCTTTGAAGTGGCACGAGACGGCTTTCGCGATTTCATTACATTCACCGATGACCATACTGTATGGATTCGTACTTAATGAAACATAAGTCTGAATCTTTTGATAAATTCAAGGAATTTAAAGCCCTAGTTGAAAATCAAACAGTAACCGTGTTAAGACTCTTCGGTCGATCTTGGTGAGTACATGAGTACCGAATTTGATGAGTTCTTAAAAGAACTAGGAATAGTATCACAATTCACTCCTCCAGCTACTCCACAATTAAATGGTGTATCAGAAAGAAGGAACCGAACCTTGTTGGACATGGTTCGCTCCATGCTTAACTATACTGATCTACCGATTTATCTCTGGGGTTACGCGCTCCTTACTACTGTGCATATCTTGAACAGATGTCCTTCCAAATCCGTTCCTAAGACTCCCCATGAGATGTGGAGAGGTAGGAAACCAAGTCTTAATCACATTAGGATTTGGGGATGCCCTGCTTATGTCAAGAAGACTAAAGTAGAGAAATTGGAAACTAGGTCTGTGAAAGGTCGTTTCATAGGATATCCAGGGGATTTCATGGGATATTTATTCTACATGCACGAAGATCATAGGATCATCGTTGCTATACAAGTACACTTCCTGGAAGATCAGTTTATTCAGGAAGGAGGGGCAGGTAGAAATATTTCTTTGGAAGAAATAAAAGAAACACCAAATGAGACACCTATGCAAGATACAAGAACCGAACCTTCTGAAATACAAATACAACCTCGCAAGTCTAGTAGAATTTCTCAATTACCTGAGAGCTATGGCTATCTGCATCAAGAGGAACTGGGTGTCCATGAGATGACAGAAAGTAGTCAAGAGAATGATCCTTCTACATACGACCAAGCGATGGTAGACGTTGACTCCACCAAGTGGCAAGAAGCTATGGAAGCTGAGATAGACTCAATGCATGCTAATCGTGTCCGGACTTTAGTAGATCGTCCTAAAGGCATAGTGCATATTGGAAACAAATGGATCTATAAGAGAAAGACGATGGAGATGGCAAGGTTGATACCTATAAGGCCGTGCTTGTGGCAAAGGGTTATTCCCAAAGAGAAGGAATCGATTACTTGAGACCTTCTCGCCCGTAGCTATGATTAAGTCTATTCGCATGATGCTTGCTATAGCAACCCACTTAGATTATGAAATATGGCAAATGGATGTGAAAACGGCATTCCTAAATGGATTCCTCGAGGAGGAGATTTATATGGAATGTACTAAGGGATTCATATCTCAAACCAATATTCATAAAGTATGCAAACTTCAGCGTGCCATTTATGGATCAAGCAAGCTTCACGGAGTTGGAATCTTCGTTTTAGCGAGACACCAAAGAGTTTGATTTTGTCCAAAACGAAGAAGAGCCCCGTATTTACAAGAAGGTTAGTGGGAGCAAAATTGCGTTCTTAATACTATATGTAGATGACATTCTACTTATAGGAAACGACGTAGGAATGCTCGGGCCGTGAAAGCTTGGCTTTCTAAAGAGTTCTCAATGAAAGACTTGGGAGAAGCTACCTATATTCTGGGTATTCGTCTCTACCGGGATAGAGCGAAAAGAATGTTAGGTCTTTCCTAAGCCCTCTACATAGAAAAGATCCTGAAGCAATTTAGGATGGAAGATTCTAAAAGAGGGTTTCTACCTATGCAACATGGTGCAAAACTTTCCTTAGAGATGTGTCCTCAAAGTGAGGAAGATAGAAAGGAAATGAGCAAGGTACCTTATGCTTCAGCAGTAGGTAGCCTTATGTATGCAATGATTTGCACTAGACCGGACATTGCCTATGCTGTGAGCATATTAAGTCGGTTTCACCAAATCCAGGGTGAACATTGGATCGTCAGAAAGAACATTCTTAAGTACCTAAGGAGGACTAAAGACTTGGTTCTTACATACGGCGGTGGAGAACTAAGAGTGATGGGTTATACAGACTCGATTTTTCAGGGACATGGATGCTCGATGTCCACATCGTGGTATATCTTTACTCGAATGGTGGGGCGATTTCTTGGAGAAGTGCCAAGCAAAGTTCGACCGCTATCTCCACATGTCAATCCGATATCAGTGACCACGGAGGTCGCTAAAGAAGCTTTTGGATAAAGAAGTTCACCGAGGAATTTCAAGTGGTTCCTAACGCAGAGAAGCCCGTGACATCGCTTTTGTGACAACGACGGAGTCAAGACAGGCTAAGGAGCCTAGGGCTCACCACAACACCAAACATATTGCGAGAAAATATCATTTTGTTAGAGAAATAGTTCGGGATGGGAATGTTACATCACAGAGAGTAGACACAAGAAATAACGTTGCCGATCCGCTACTAAGCCACTATCTCGTAAGGTCTTAGAGAGACATCTGAGAGTATGGGTATTAGATACCATAGTTTGTGGCATTGAGTGCAAGTGGGAGATTGTTAGGAATATGCCCTCGAATGCCACTCAGAGGATGAGAGAGTGAGAGCAATTGTATTGTAATTATGAATATTATATTTAATAAGGCAATTATTATTTCTATATTATTGTATATCACCGGCATTGTGATTTGGTATATAGAATAGTAGTCCTTGCATTTGAGAGTGAACATTCTACTCCTTATAGAGATAAGGAGATAGGCACTAGAAGTGTTTAGAGCTCGAATGCTTAACTAGTTCGCAAGTCGATAAAACTTAACAGACATTAAGTTTTAATAAGACTTGTATAATCGATGCTAGGACGTGTGCACGTCTTGATAGCATAGTTATAAGTATATTGGTGGGACCAGATACTCGAACACGACTCATACTCGATTCACCACACGGTATTCACTCTCGGAGAGTCGATGACGAATCGAAAGGTTGTGATAGTATACGTGGACCTTTGACTTGAGGGTTCAGTAGAAGATGTGTCTGTGACGTTTAGTTTGTCATTAGAGTAGTTAGACTCATTTGCTTAATTCTTTGAGTCGACCTCGAAGTGCGGACTATACGGGCGAGTAGCGATCTTTCTTTGTACGCCAAGAAAGGATTCTATCTCCTGTTAGTGAGCAGCGAATGTCCTATACGGTTAATGGCAAATAAGATCATAAGTCTTTGGCCAAAGCATTCTGATATAGTCGTATTAGATACACTATTAATCATCGGTCTTGATTTGCATTAACACATGTATAGAGTTTAGTCAACAGTAGGGTTTGACTTTACCGTGACCGAAGACTTGACGGGACATCGATGAAGGGTCTATACGTATATAGTATTCACGACATAATGGTTACGGAATGATTCGTTCATTCGTTCTCGATCGGGGTTTACAATGCGGCCCGCTTGGCTAAGTCTTGCCCGCACTCATTGGTTCCTCCCAATGCCTACCGAGACGAACCTACGGAGTCGCGCAATAGGATCATTGATGGATAAATGTGAATTAATAATCTCTCTTATAATATTAGATATTAGATATCTAATTTTGATTTATCGGATAAATCAAATAGCGGTCTTATGAATTGTAAGTAGGTTACTGGGTGATTACTTTAATTCATAAATTATATTTCTTAGAGAAATATATATTTGTGTTTGATATAATTAATCAATTGGATTAATTAATTAGTCCAAACACATTGGAAATAAAACGGATTCGTTTGACAAACATCCGGTACACGAGGGATTCGTTTTGACGAACATCCAGTACACGAGCCGAGTAAATTCGACCCGTCTTCTTGGAAATTTCCCTTAAGGCCGCCCCCCCTCCATCTCTTGTCTCTTATATACTTATTTTATGTCACTAGGTGACATATGTGAGGTGTATTTGATACCCTCAATCATGTGTTAAAGGTAGACTTTCATTTTTTTATAAATAAAAGTCTTTAAAAAGGAGTGAGGACAACTTCTTCTTGCTTTAACTCATAATCACAAATTTGAGAGAGAGAGTAAGGTTGAAAACTTCATCTTGATCTTAGAGACAAGATATAAGAAGAATACATTGAGAGAGAAAATTCCTACAAGCTTCCCTAGCCGCATTCTTGAAGAAAGGAAGCTTGTCGATTTTTCCATCAAGTTCCGGCGTGTGAAGTAGAGGCATCTTGCTTTAGGTGCTTGGAACGAAGGGCTCTTCATCATCATCATCATCATACGAAGGTTTTTCAGAGACATCATAGGTATGGGACTTTGATTCCTTGATCTTCGTATTTTTCTTTTCGTATATACGTTACTTGATCGATCCTCTTAGGGATTCCGTTTATTCTTCCGTTGCATTTATTTTCTGTGGAATCCCAACAAATATACCGAAATACCGAATTTACCGTACCGAAAAATTACCGAAAAGTTTGGTATACCGAATTTTCGGTACGGTATAGTACCGTACCGAAAATGTTTGGTACGGTAACGGTATGAAACTTTTTTATTTTCGGTATTTCGGTATATACCGAAATACAAAAAAAATCAGTATTTCAATATATATAGCGGTACATCGATATTTTCGGTATTTTATTTGTTCGGTATTTCGGTATATATCGGTATATCAAGATATTTTCGATATTTTGATAATTCGGTATTTCGATAAGTTCGGTATATACCGATACCGAAATAAAATTTGGTATACCGAAATTTCAGTATGGTATCGGTATGGACCGCAAACCATACCAAAATTTTGGTATATCGGATTTCGATATACCGAAACTTGTGGTACGATATCGGTATGAATTTTGTTGTACCGAAACTTTCATTATGGTATATGGTATTGGCAAAAATGTTCGGTACGGTACGATATACCACCCTACATATAATAAAATGAAGGGCAAAGTAAAGGCTGGTTCGAACGACCCCAAGTCCATCAAGCAAAAGCTCTTAGATGAACTATCAACCACACATCCACGGAAAAAAATTAAGGGGATTACTTGTAAAATCCTGATATATTCAGGATTATTACAGCGCCGTAAGTCCTTTATATAGGGATTTACTAGGCTAGGAATTTAAAAACAACATTTATAAAATACTACAAGTGAAATTAATATTACAAACCGGGTTTTTGAGAATGAAAGACAAACACCGAATAGAAATTTATCAATACATGACCAATCAAATCAACACAAAGAGAACAATGTACTCTTAACTTGAAATCTTCTCAACAATGGAAAGCTTTAGTAAATCCCCCCAATCCCCCCTAAAACATGGTGTTCGGTTATTACGTCATCAATGGTATCTAATAATCTCAGTAGCATACTCATAACATTCTTAAGAATATGAAATTCAAGGTTGGAGTAACTTCTACATACCTTATAAGCTGATATAATTCTTAAGAAACGGCGAAACAATTGGTAGAACTCAACACCGGAAGCTTGAACACCAATCCAAGATGTCTATGATCTTCAAAACCAAGTTGAGAGGCTGATATAAGGAGTTTATAGGGTTGGGGAAACTCTCCGAGTTGCAGAACTCGGACAAGGAGTGTAGGTGAAATGAATGAAGGTTGTTGTCTATAAATAGAATTCTGAACTTAACGTACATTACCCACAACACCTTATGTACGCTAGCTATTTAACGTACACTAGAAACAAATCGTTATGTACGCTATTGCCCGCCAGTAGCTCACTGTCTTATTTCTGTCCTCCTTAACGTACGCCAGGAACAACATGTTATGTATGTTATCGCTCCTCCGTAAGCTTACTTCCTCATTTCTCTCATGCCTTACGTACGTTATTTACACACTTACGTACGCTACTTGATCAACTTAACGTACGTTATTTTACTCTTTTTAACGTATGCTATGCTTCTTTGACTTGCCATTACAAAAGTTGTCCAGGTTCATGCAGGGGAACCGACAGCATCTTCATCCAGCTCCACATGCCGACCACACCTTTATCTGCTTTGACTGTCTCTTGCGCATGCTACGTTTCCAACATAACGAATACTATCTATGGTTATTAGCGTACGCTATTTACATTAGTTAGCGTATGTTAATATCATGCAGACACATGCATGAATTAACAAACTCTACACAATATAATCATGAAATACTGGAATACGGATATGGGAAAATCATACTTCGATTAATTATAAGACGTAATCAAGTACCACCAGGTTCAAATATAGATAAAAATACATAAAATTTATCCGGGTATTACATACTCCCTCTCTAAAAAGAAGTTTCATCTCGAAACTTAAGATAGAAATAATTCCGGGTATCTAGCCTTCATACTATCTTCAGTCTCCCAGGTTGCTTCTTCAACTCCATGTCATGACCACTGAACTTTAACTAAGGATACTACAAGCGGAATTATTATTATAAACTGGGTTTTGAGAATGAAAGACAAACACCGAGTAGAAATTTATCAATACATGACCAATTAAATCAACACAAAGAGACCAATGTACTCGAGTACTTAATCAATCACGACACAACTGAAAGGACTTTCCAAACTGTTAACATCACTTTGCACCCTCGTCATCATACTGCTCTTGTTGTTTTTTCCATCTCTCCTAGATCCTGAACACATGTCCACCCCCGAAGGGATTAGCACAACGATGCTAGTACAAGTACGATTATTATACAATAACAATTTATTCGACAATTCATGAAGAATAATAACAACAACAACAAGCCTCTCATACGAGAAGACTAACAATGCATTCTCAACATGACAATCACAACATACATTTGGTAATCCGATGATCCGGCATTCACTACATAGATCCCAATATGATTCCCAAGACCAACACGAGGTAGAAGACCCGTCCAATGATCCAGCACACTAGCATAGATCCCAAGATGGTCCCATCGGACCAACACGAGGTCGAAAAACAACAACGACACATATGCACGAAAATATAACATTAATATGGAAAACATAATTAAAGTACTACCCGGAGAAAGACGATAATGATTAAATACTTCAACAAACATCAATACACTCAAAGGTTGTCCCTTCGTTCAACCACTTGCAAGATTCGAACCTTATACAAAAATAACGAAGAGTTCAACTGGCGTATACATAACTAACACAGGAACATCTAACGTTCCTAACTATGATCGGTTTAATCCTCCTACATACGGTCGGTTCACGGTTCAACCATCCGACGAATACTTAATCAGACATCAGGTGAATTGAATGCCAATAACGGGATAACTTGACAACATACATGCAATCAAGGATTATTCATGTCATCATAATTCCATACTCTAGTATTGATTATAAATTCTAATGCATGGTTCGGCTATTCTACAATTCATATCAAGGGTATGATACAAGATGAATGATTTCCAAAACATCTATTCAGAGAAAAACGTATTCAACCGCATTCTAGGTTTAATTCACCATTAATAATCCCGTACTTCTCTGAAGTAGTTCTTCCTACCAAAGTTCTATGTTCGATACGCTTGTCACCAACATAACCGCTTCATTCTAATCATTAATATGTAGAAAGTTATCCAATCAAAATCGGTCCTTACAAGATATGAACCTATTCTTGATGAAAACTCTCAATATTCATTCTCTTGAATTCCTCTATCATAGGTGATAAAACTAACAAGTCATTTGATATAAGAACATTTTGAAATCATCATCTCAGAAAACTCAATCTTAATGTTTTAACATAACACGGCTTAATTTGGAGTCTTCTCAACAGTGGAAAGCTTAAGTATAATCATCCCAGCCCCCCTAAAATATGGTGTTCGGTTATTACGTCATCAATCTAATAATCTCAGTAGCATACTCATTGTAACACCCCGAGATATTCAGGATTATTACAGCGCCGTAAATCCTTGATATATGAATTTACAAAGCTAAGAATTTTAAAACAACATCTATTAAATACCAATCATTGAAATAATTATTACATCACCAATCTAAAACATACAAATCAACCCACATCCGAATACAAACTTCAAAGACGACAAAACAACAACGTACTAGAGTACTTTATGAAAACAACACAAACATCCAATAATTTAATCTGGCCGTAACATCACTCTGCACCCCCATCGTCATGTAGCTTCAGTGGTTGTTTTTACGCTCTCCTGGATCCTGAACATAAAATAAATGTTCACCCCCGAAGGGGTTAGCACAACGATACTAGTACAAGTACGATAATTATACAATAAGGGTTTATTCAACAATCTCTGAATAATAACGTCAATAATATCAACAATAATCATGACAAGTCTCTCCAACGAGAAACAGTAACAATGTACAACATATCATATCAATCTCCACATACTCGTGGTATTCCAACGATCCAGCGCACACAACTATAGATTCCCATGATAATCCAGTCGGACCAACGCATGGTGGAAATAACTGTCCAACGATCCATCGCACATAGCTATAGATTCCCATGATGATCCCGTCGGACCAACGCATGGTGGACAAACAATCACAACACATATGCACAATACAACAACAACATAACCGACATCAATACAAATAAATATAATTAAGGTACTTGCCTTTGAAAGATGGCAAGAAATAAACACTTCACGACTTCAACAAACTCGAAGGCTGTTCCTTCGATCAACCGTTCTCAAACCTCGAACCTTAAACAATAGGAAAATAGCGACAACTCAACTTACGTAATAAAACTAAAGGATACACAACTAACACACGAGCGTTGATCGTTCACAACTATGGTCAAGCACACTATCTTACGAATGGTTGGTTACACGATCTAATCATCGTACGAACACTAGTTGGATTCTACAACATCATGCTACGTGGATGATAATGATATCGACTTCTACAATAACAAGGGTAGGCATATCATCAACTTTCCTACTCCAACTCTATTAACAACTTCCAAAGTAGTTCGGCTAAACAACGATTCATAACAAGAGTATGATCATACGAATACTAACAAATTCTCGAAGGGAGATGAAACAACCATGTTCTAGGTCCAATTTGATTATCCTCAATATAATCAATCCATTATAACCAAGAATATAACGAAGTTTATCAATTCAAACACCTCTTACGAAATACAAAATAATCTTGGTGAAAACTCCTAAAATTCATATTCTTGAACATTTCGACCAAAACATACCACAATATGAGAAACTACGTCCTAGGGTTCAACATACCAAAGGTTCAATCACAATTCTCTTAACAACGAAGAACAATCCAAGTACAACCAAACCAATCTTCCTAAAACATGATATTCGATTACTATGACATCCTTGAAACGTAATAATCTCAGTAACATACTCAGGAAACCGAATTCAAGGTTAGGTTTAGTGTCAACATACCTTACACGACAAAATGATGAAAACGATCGGTAGAACGCGACACCATAGGCTTGAACACCAATCCGAGATATCCACGATCCTCCAAACCAGGTAGAGAGGCTAATATAAGGGGTGCTATTCGTTGGAGTAGTTCTTGAGATGGCAGAGGTCGGACAAAAGGAAATGAAGGAGTGTAAGAAATGAAAGGGGTGCTATCATATTTATAAAACTCAGACCTTTACACACGTTAACCTCACAACATTACGTACGTTATCATCTTAACGTACGCTATCTGAAATATTTAGCGTACGTTAACCTTCGAAAGTAGCTACTGCCTCATTTTTTGACCTCCTTAATGTACGTTAACCATTACCCCTTTACGTACGTAATAAGCTCTGTGTAGCGTATGCTATCTTAGTTCTTTAGCGTACGTTATGCCTCGTTGACTTGCTTCATTGAAAAGCTGTCCGGATCACGCGGGAATCTTATCCTATCCGACCTAATCCCAAGATGGCCCATACACCGACCAACCTGATCTTTTGACTATCTGTTACGTACGCTATGCTTCGTCCATAGAGTACGCTATCCGCAGCTCATAACGTGCGTTAAGCTCATCTGCTAGCGTACGTTATGACGTAGCTGCATGCATGAATTTGCAAACTCTTCCTAATATGATCATGACTGTTTGGAATACGAATACGAGAAAAATCACACTTCGATTCGTAAAGTCGAATATTACAAGGTTCAAATACAGATGAAAATACTCAACAATTATCCGGATATTACATACTCTCCCTCTAGAAAGGAGTTCCGTCCCGAAACTTAAGACGAAAATAATTCTGGGTATTTAGACTTCATATTGTTCTCTGTTTCCCAAGTGGCTTCTTTGACTCCGTGTCGCGACCATTGAACTTTAAATAATGTGATTGGTTTATTCCTCAATTATTTGACTCGACTCTCGAGTATCTTGATTGGTTTTTCTTCGAACGTGCCATCCTTAGCGACTTCGAAGCTGAAATCAATTACATGACTGGGATCTGTGATGTACTTTCGTAACTGAGACACGTGAAATACATTACGAACATGACTTAGCGACAGTGGCAAGGCCAACCTGTACGCCAACTCCCCAACTCTTTCAAGAACTTCGAATGATCTGATATATCTCGGACTCAACTTTCCTTTTCTCCCAAACGAAAAATTCCCCGAGTAGGAGAAACCTTTAAAAGCACATGGTCCCCAATTCCAAATTTTAACGGGCGACGCTGCACGTTTGCGTAAGATTTCTACCGACTCTGGGAAGTCAATAGCCTTTCGTAAACCAGAGCTAACTTCTCTTGAGTCTGTACTATCAACTCTGGTTCTGTCTCGATCAAGTCTGACGAATCATCCCAATACATGGGTGATCTGCATCTTATCCCGTATAACGCTTCGAAAGGTGCCATCTTAATGGAAGCATGCCAACTATTGTTGTAAGTGAATTCAATCAATGGTAGATGACCTTCCCACTCAGTCGACCAATCTAGGGCACAAGCTCTCAGCATGTCTTCCACTATTTGAATAGTCCTATCAGATTGTCCATCAGTCTGAGGATGATAAGCTGTACTAAAGTTCAGCTTGGTTCCCAAGGCTCTATGAACCGCTTTCATAAAATGTGACACGAAGCGACCATCTAGGTTAAAAATAATGGTCTTCGGTGTACCATGCAATTGGACTATCTACGCAATAAATATTCATGCCAACCTCTCTGGTCCCCAAGTATCCTTAATGCCCAGAAAATGAGCCGACTTGGTTAGGTGATCAACTATCACCCAAATCATGTTCATCCCTATTCTGGTCTTCGGCATATTGGTGTTAAAGTCCATCGATGTATCTTCCCACTTCCATTCAGGAATCGGAAGTGGCTTCAACATTCCGGCGGATCGTTGATGTTCGATCTTAACCTGCTGACAAGTTACACACTTCGAGACATATTCCGCCATATATTTCTTCATGTTGCCCCACCAAAAATTCCGCTTCAGATCCTTATACATCTTACTGGTGCCCGGGTGAATAGAATAGGGCATACTGTGAGCTTCCTTCATGAATGTCTATTTCAAAACATCAACATCAGGAACACAAAGTCGACTCTGGAATCACAAAACTCCATCATCATGAATCACAAATCCTAGGGTCTTACCCTTGCTCACTTCATCACGTAACCGAATCATCATAGGGTCATCTAATTGCTTAGATTTGATTTCTTCGATTAACGACGAAGTTAATTCCATTACACACAGTTGCCCTTGGACTCCTTGAAACCATACTTCAATTCCCTAACGAATCAACTCTCGTTGAATGCTGGACTGGGAGGTGAGAGTCTCCAGCATTTGAATAGAAACAGGTTTGCGGCTTAGTGCATCGTCCACTACATTCGCTTTGCATGGATGATAAAGAATCTCCAAATCATAGTCCTTAATCAATTCTAGCCATCTCCTATGCCGCATGTTTAACTTTTTCTGACTGGAGATGTATTTGAAACTCTTAGTATCTGTGAAGATCTGACAGTGAGTCCCGTACAAATAATCTCTCCATATCTTCAAGGCGAAAACAATAGCTGCCAGCTCCAAATCATGAGTTAGATAATTTACTTCATATGGTTTCAACTGCCGTGAAGCGTAGGCGATCACTTTCTCATTCTGCATCAGTATACACCCTAGACCTTGGTTTGAAGTGTCACTGTAAACTATGAATCCTTCAGTTCCTTGTGGTAGTGCTATAATTGGTGCCGTCGTCAATCTCTTCTTCAATTCATCAAAACTGGCCTGACACATATCGTTCCATTCAAACTTTTGGGTTTTCTGCAGTAATCGGGTAAGTGGGGGGGGGGGGGTAACTTTGGAAAATCCTTCCACGAACCAACAATAATACCCAGCAAGTCCTAGAAAACTTCTGACTTCCTTCACGTTCTTAGGAGACTTCCAATCCAAAATTGCCTCGACTTTCTGGGGATCTACTCGGACTCCTTCTGCTGATACCACATGACCGAGGAACATCACTTCCTTTAGCCAGAATTCATACTTAGAAATTTTGGCATATAATTGCTCGCTTCTCAAGAGGTCTAAAATGATCGTAAGTGCCGTGCATCCTCTTCCGGTCTCTTGGAATAAACCAGAATATCATCAATAAACACAACTACGAATTTGTCCAAATACTCTATGAACACTCAATTCATTAATTGCATAAACACAGCAGGCGCATTAGTGAGACCAAACGGCATCACCACAAACTCATAATGTCCGTAGCGGGTTCTGAATGTTAACTTCGGAACATCGGATTCCTTAGTCCTCAACTGATGATATCCCGATCTCAAATCGATCTTGGAAAATATTGTCGCTCCTTGAAACTGGTCAAACAAATCATCAATCCGTGGTAACGGGTACTTGTTCTTGATCATCATCTTGTTCAGATCCCGGTAGTCGATACACGATCGAAGCGATCCATCTTTCTTTCGAACAAAGAGAACTGGTGCACCCCAGGGCGAAACACTTGGCTGAATATAACCTTTGTCCAGTAACTCTTCTAGTTGTTTATTTAATTCATACATCTCAGTTGGTGCCATACGATATGACGCCATAGAAATCGGTGCAGATCCTGGTTCTAGCTCGATGGTAAACTCTACATCTCGCCGCAGAGGTAGTCCAGATAATTCATCGGGGAACACGTCCGGAAATTCATTCACAATAGGAATGGAAGAGAGCTCTACTTCTCCTTCCTCTTTCTTCATCGCGTAACACCAGTATCCAGTACAACCCTGTTTTAGCAGTCTAACGGCTTTCATAGCTTTGATCATTTTTCCGGAGCTTCCTGGCCTCCATCATTCGAATAATAATTAGGAACCATCTTCGGCTATCATCGAGATATTTCTCTTCCGTTAGTTCACAATAGCTCCATATTGATTAAGCCAATCGTCTCCGAGAATCAGATCGTCTCCTTGTATCTCTATCACAATCAGATTTGAGGGCCACTCTTTGCCTCCAATTGATACAGGAAAATCTCTAGTTTTTAAGTTCCCTAGAATTCTCTCCCCACTCAGTAAACCCACAACATAAGGCTCCTATTTATGAAAATAAGAAATGTTCAAATGATTAACACAAGACAATGATATAAACGAATGTGTAGCCCCTGTATCGAATAAAATACTAACTGATTGTGAAAGGGTCTAAACGGTACCTGATGCAATAGCAGTATCCTGATCATCTGCCCTCCTCATCTCATAAAGGCGTGGGGGAACGGATCTAGCACTCGATGCTCCCTTTCGGTCGAACTACCCTATGCCTCATCCTCGACCAAACCTATGGGGTAGCTGGACACTCTGCTGCGTCTGCAGAACACTTTCTTCCTTCTGAGCCGGCTGCGAAGTATGAGCTCCAATTAACTTAGTAGCATCCCTGCAGAACATCGCACGATGCCCTTCCTGTCCGCAATCATAACATGTCACTGTAGAATGGAAACAATCACGCCAAACGTGTCCTGGGAAACCATAATTAAAATAGTTTTCGACCACATCTGTCGGTGTTGATACTGATATGAAGTTCTTTCCGCCTTTAGATGGGTGCGGGGGCCTCTTAAATGAATGAAAGGATGATTGGGCTTTGCGGGGACCACTACTCTTGTGCTATGTGAAACTACCAGAGACATTATGCTTTTTGGACTCTGAGAACTTTTCCATACCTGCTTCTTTCATTTCATATGCCAGGGCTTTGTCTTGGCACTGGCGGAGAGTGGTGCATTCAAAACCTGACATGTACCTATGTATTTCCGGCTTCATTCTCATGTTAAAGTGAATCATCATTTCTACGTCGGTTCTAACCAGGTGTCGAACACACGCCAGGTGTTGATTAAATGTCTTAATCACCTGAGCCACCGGCACATCTGAAGGCTGCGCGGCGAAAAATTCTCGAACCTTGGCTTTGCTCACCGGACGAGGGCAGTACTGAGCTTCCATCATAAGTTTGAACTCTTCCCAACCGGCATCATGATCAACAGGTCGGATGGCTTCCCACCATTCAAACGCTTCTCCTGTTAGAAAATACTGGGCCACGGGGGCTCTCCGATCATCTGGACAGTTAATCCCGGTAAATACTTTCTCCAGTTCTCTAAACCAGTGATCCCATGTCGGCGTCTCAGAAAATCCATCAAATTTTGGCGGGTGCATCTTCGCCACCTCCTGTAGCCATCTGTCTCCTCGATTTCCCAAGTCTGGAATGCCTTGATATCTTTCCCCTGGCTGCAATCCTACCGCCACTTGCATCTTGTCCACAACTTGAGAAAATTGAGTCATCTGGTTGACCACCTGATGAAGGATGTCGGGAACGGAATGATTGGCATTTGTCTCCACTATCTGTCCTCATTCATTATTAACGGACTCTTGTTGTTCGCCAGAATTGGAGTTAGCCTGATTTGACAGTGAATCAGGAACAGAGGGTGAAGCTTCCCTCTCAACATTTCTGCGTCCGTGTCTATGACCGCGACCACGTCCACGTCCTCCTCTCATCATACTGTAAGCATAAATACTCAATATACAGGGAATAATATCATCCTAACGTTTCAACTTATAAAAAGGTATAACATGTAAAGGACAAGATAGAGTTTAGGAAACGTACAACCACCGATCGCACGAAGACGTAGGCAGTACAATGATGTTATACGCAGCCGATTACCTCAAAATGACACATCTAAACCCTAATTTAACCCAACGGCAAAGATGTCCATAATCTTAGCTCCGATACCATATTCTGTAACACCCCGAGATATTCAGGATTATTACAGCGCCGTAAATGCTTGATATAAGAATTTACAAGGCTAAGAATTTAAAAATAACATCGATTAAATACCAATCATAGAAATAATTATTACATCACCAATCTAAAACATACAAATCAACCCACATCCAAATACAAACTTCAAAGACGACAAAACAACAACGTACTCGAGTACTTTATTAAAACAACACAAACATCTGATAATTTAATCCGGTTGTAGCATCACTCTGCACCCCCGTCGTCATGCATCTCCAGTGGTTGTTTTCCCGCTCTCCTGGATTCTGAACATAAAACAAATTTTCACCCCCGAAGGGGTTAGCACAACGATGGTAGTACAAGTACGATAATTATACATCAAGGGTTTATTCAACAATCCCTGAATAATAACGTAATTAATATCAACAATAATCACGACAAGTCTCTCCAACGAGAAACAGTAACAATGTACAACATATCATATCAATCTCAACATACTCATGGTATTCCAACGATCCAGCGAACACATCTATAGATTCCCATGATGATCCCATCGGACCAGCGCATGGTGGAAATACCTGTCCAACGATCCAGCGTACACAGCTATAGATTCCCCTGATGATACCGTCAGACCAACGCATGGTGGACAAACAATCACAACACATATGCACAATACAACAACAACATAACCGACATCAATACGAATAAATATAATTAAGGTACTTGCCTTTGAAATATAGCAAGAAATAAACACTTCACGACTTCAACAAACTCGAAGGCCGTTCCTTCGATCAACCATTCGCAAACCTCGAACCTTAAACAATAGGAAAATAGCGACAACTCAACTTACGTAATAAAACTAATGGATGCACAACTAACACACGAGTGTTGATAGTTCACAACTATGGTCAAGCACACTATCTTACGAATGGTTGGTTACACGATCAAATCATCGGATGAACACTAGTTGGATTCTACAAAATCATGCTACGTGGATGATAATGATATCGACTTCTACGATAACAAGGGTAGGCATATTATCAACCTTCCTACTACAACTCTATTAACAACTTCCAAAGTAGTTCGGCTAAACAACGATTCATAACAAGAGTATGATCATACGAATACTAACAAATTCTTGAAGGGAGATGAAACAACCGTGTTCTAGGTTCAATTCTATTATTCTCAACATAATCAATCCATTCTAACCAAGAATATAACGAAGTTTATCAATTTAAACACCTCTTACGAAGTACGAAATAATCTTGGTGAAAGCTCCTAGAATTCATCTTCTTGAACACTTCGATTCTAGGTGATGATATTAACATGACATTGCTATAAAACTCGACCAAAACATACCATAATCTGAGAAACTACGTCCTAGGGTTCAACATACCAAGGTTCGATCACAATTCTCTTAACAACGAAGAACAATCCAAGTATAACCAAACTAATCTTCCTAAAACATGATATTCGATTACTGCGACATCCTTGAAACGTAATAATCTTAGTAACATACTCAAGAAACCGAATTCAAGGTTGGGTTTAGTGTTAACATACCTTACACAACGAAACGATGAAAACAATCGGTAGAACTCAACACTGTAGGCTTGAACACCAATCCGAGATGTCCATGATCTTACAAACCAGGTAGAGAGGCTAATATAAGGGGTATTATTCGTTGGAGTAGTTCTTGAGATGGCAGAGATCGGAAGTGTAAGAAATGAAAGGGGTGCTGTCATATTTATAAAAACTCACACCTTTACGTACGTTAACCTCACAGCATTACGTACGTTATCGTCTTAACGTACGCTATCTGAAATCTTTATCATACGTTAACGTCCGACAGTAGCTACTGCCTCATTTTCTGACCTCCTTAACGCACGTTAACCATTACCCCTTTACGTACTTAATAAGCTCTTGTATCGTATGCTATCTTAGTCCTTTAGTGTATGTTATGCCTCATTGAGTTGCTTTATCAAAAAGCTATCCGGATCACGTAGGAATCTTATCCTATCCGACCCAATCCCAAGCTGGCCATACGCTGACCAACCTGATATTTTGACCGCTTGTTACGTACGCTATGATTCGTCCATAGCGTACGCTATCCTCAGCTCATAATGTACGTTAAGCTCATCTGCTAGCATACGTTATGATTTAGCTGCATGCATGAATTTGCAAACTCTTCCTAATATGATCATGACTGTTTGGAATACGAATACGGGAAAATCACACTTCGATTCTAGATACCACAAAGTCGAATATTACAATGTTCAAATATAGATGAAAATACTCAACAATTATCCGGATATTACACTCATAACATTCTTAAGAACATGAATTCAAGTTTGGAATAACTTCAACATAGCTTATACGGAGAGAAACAGCGAAACAATCTGTAGAACTCAACACCGAAGCTTGAACACCAATCCCAGATGTCTATGATCTTCAAAACCAAGTTGAGTTCAAACATTTGTGGGTTATGTGCGAAAATTGTGAGAAATTAAATTATAAGAGCCTTTTCTTATCAAGAATGAATATTTGTGAACACTGTGGATATCATTTGAAAATGAGTAGTTTCGAAAGAATCGAAGTTTTGCTAGATCCCGATACTTGGGATCCTATGTATGAAGACATTACCTCTCTGGATCCCATTGAATGGGATTATGAGGAGGATCCTATTGAATGGGATTATGAGGAGGATCCTATTGAATGGGATTATGAGGAGGATCCTTATTTGAAGGAGGAACCTTATTTGGAGGAAGATCTTTATAAAGATCGTATTGATTCAGAGGAAGAGCCTTATTTGGAGGAATATTCTTATAAAGATCGTATTGATGCTTATCAAAGAGAGACGGGATATAAGGAGTTTATAGGGTTGGAAAAACTCTTAAAGTTGCAGAACTCGGACAAGGAGTGGAGGTGAAATGAAAGAAGGTTGTTGTATATAAATAGAATTCTGAACTTAACATACATTAGTCACAACACCTTACCTACGCTAGCTACTTAATGTATGCTAGAAATCAAGAAAACAAGGAGTGAGGGTAATACTTCAGCCAGTCTAGTGGCCCATACTGTTACCTAACTGAGAATGAATGATAGAATCATTCCAAAACCATTATGTCATGAATACCATATACATATAAATCTTTCAATCATATGTCCCGACCAAGTATTAAGGTCAAAGCAATGTCAAACCCTTTTGTAACTTGGCTTTATTCATTTGTTAGTGCAACCGAGATCATCGAGCTCTCATGTATCAAATACAACTAGCTCTAAATGCTTTGGCCAAAGACTTATGATCTCATTGCCACTAACTGCATAAGACATTTACCTGCTCACTTATAAGAAAAAGAATCCTATCTTGGTATTCAGTAGAGACTGCTACTTGCCCAATAAGTTGCACTTCGAGTCTGACCCCTCCAACCAGTGATTGGCTCGAACTTGACGAACTTAATATCACAAGTACATCTCTTACTGAATCCTTAAGTCAAAGGTTCACGTATACCTATCACAACCTTTGTATTCAGTCATTGACTATCCCAGAGTGAAATCCATGTGGCTGAATCGAGGTGAGCCGAGTCCGAGTGTACTAATTCCATTAGTATACCTGTAACGTGTGCTCCCACTAATTCTTAGTGAAGACTGGCACTTTCCATGTCACAGTACAACACTTCCAGTGCCTATCTCCTTATCTTCATAAGAAGTGAAATATTTGCTCTCAAATGCAAGGGCTATTATTCCATACACAAGATCATGATGCCAATGATTTACAAAATATAGCAATAATAAATGTCATATTCAATTGATTTTTGAAATTACAATACAATGCTCTTATTCTCTCATCCTTTGAGTGGCATTCGAGAGTATATTAACATATTGATCAGGCATGCATGCAACTACTTTCTGATCTTTTGGGGCTAAAATAAATAACTTAATTAATGATCATAAAGGTTACAAACCAATCTAATGAATTACAACCAAGGCGTAAATAAAAATATTACATACCCAATTGACTAAAATATTACCTACCAAACGGAAAAAAAATATTACATACTAAATAAAATATACAATTACAATTAAACCAAACGGTCATTTCTAGGAGTTTTTTTTGGTCCCAAAATATCAAGATATATAATTAAATTAGCTCACATTCATTCAACATTCAAAATTCAAAATTTCAAACAGGCAAGTGTAAATATTTATTAACCTATCTTGCTAATATAAATTAAATAAAATCACAAAATATTAATATAAACCCATGTATAGTGGTTGTTGTGCTAGGAATGGGAAAATACAACTTTCCAAATTGAACCAGCCTCCTCAAGCATTACTGGAACTTTTACATAGAGAATGATAAAAGCAAAAATTTTTGTGATAATATACGATCTTACAATAACATGTCCTCATTCACATCTATTTGAGCAAAAATAAATACGATTTTAATCAGTACACCTCTCCTTCTATCATTAAGATGCAAGGCCAAAATTACCACTTAATGGGGCAATCTACGTCCGCTCGAGGCTAAGACACCCAAGTTTGCCCATCTTTATATCTACGATACTGGAAATGAGGTCATTAACTGAATGAATGTCGTTAGGTATTTTTTTCCTTTTGGTGATTGTTAGTTACGCAATTTGATCTGTTTATTATAAAATTAATATTTGTAATTAATATTGTTTTCCTAATGTGTAGGAAAAACAGCGAGAGTAATAATCTCCATGTTGAAATAGTTCATGACTTGAAGTCTATGTTGGACGAGAACAATGTGTTGGTCAAACCATTTAGGATGGCGAAAGAGTGAGTGATGCATTATGGAAATTCTAACGTCAAACTAATACTGATTGGCGAACAAGGTAAAGACGACAGGACCTTTAATCTTCCTTCGGTATTGGAGGTTGCTGCATTAATCGTGGGTGATTTCGACCGAGTAGATGGGGGTACAGATATTTTTGTGGAAACATGATCAGGAAAGCTCGATCGCATCAATGAGTTGAACGCATCTTACCTTGCATTACAGTATCCCCTTTTATATCCATAAGGTGAAGATGGTTATCGTGAGGATATAGAATTTGCCGAAGGTAAGTCCAATGAAGAAGGGAGGAAAAATATTAGTCAGAGGGGTGATAGAGATGGCGAGGCACCGAGACTACTGCATTCTAAGAAAATCTTCCAACAATTTTTGGTTGATACATTTACAACTACTGAATCAGCGAGAATGAGGTGGGTGCATCAGAATCAACCATAATTGAGGGTGGAAATGTACAAAGGTCGCCAAGATGCATGTACGCACGGTAAAATGGACGCATCAGCACAGGGTAAATGCATTATATTGTCACCTTCATTTATTAGGGGACCGAGAAACATGACACAAAACTATTAAGATGAAATGACTATATGTAAATTGTAACACCCCTAGAATCAAACCGGGAATATTACACGCCGCAGACCCTCTCCGTGAGGATCCACCAAGCTAGACATCGAAACAACACAATACATTACATACCGACATGATAAAATACCAAATCAATAGACCAACTTGGTCTTTCATCACTAACATACAAGTCAAAAATACGCATTTCTATCTCGACTCATACCCATGCAAGGGTAAAATACACTCACAAACAAATAGTACGACAGCGGAAAAGACCATACATGAACTCCGACTAACTACATCCAAAGTTGGCCTTCATGTAATTAGTATCATTCGCCTTCCATCATCCTTCGCGCCGATCCTGTGTTTTGCTCCCAAACCTGCATGTACCTGGATGCAAAACAGACATCCACCCCCCGAATAATCGGGGGTTAGCAAAACTCCACTGTTTTGCTAGTACAAGTATAAAGTGCAAATACGAGCCAGACATAACACATTCTGAGAATACAACGAAAGACTTCCCGAGATATTTTGTTTAATTAAAATAGTTCAAGTATTGAAAGTAAAACGAAACAAGTAAGCACTTTGAAAACACTTCCAAATCTCGAGAGTTTTGAAAACATTTGTGATTGAAAAGTTCTTAATTCCTCGAAAGCCACTTAAGGTCACAACCCCAAAGTTCATTTTCCAAAATGATAGCTGTATTGTCGATTCGAGACAGCTTTCATGGAATGATAGCTGTATTTTCGATTCGAGACAGCTTTAGCGAATAACAAAGATTCCTTCTTGTCCTGTTTGGATACTGTATGGAATGATAGCTGTATTGTCGATTCGAGATAGCTTTCATACTTAGTCTTATGAGACTTCTTTGCTGTATGATTGATTCACTGTATGATGGGACTACGAGAAGTCTTCGATACAGGTTGACATCTTTTGATCAGCTTTTCGATACAGCTGCTTGCTGTATGCTGGATTGGCATATTGTCAAAACACTCTATCAACACTTTCGATACAGGGATTGTTTTTCCCAACAGTTTCGATACCGAGATTTTGTTATCCTAACAATTTACCCCCTTTTGATAATTTGCCAAGTCTTTCCAAGTCTTCCTTTAAAAACTTTTTGATGTTTATCCAAACGTCCTTGATGATGCCAAAACTTTGACACTTAGCATCTTGAAGTAGGGCAGACTTCTTGGTCTTCTGTTCGAATGTTCTGGCCTTCAACATTTTGCCTAACACTGGGAACTACTCACAAGCAAGTTCAGCTTTTTATCAAAAGAGAGTCACATCTGTAAACTTATGTTTGGCGCGCAGGCACAATCTTACATTTGTATTCTAGATACATACAACTTAAACTATGAACTGTTCGCAGACAAGTTCTTACAGCTTATATATTAAAACAAGTTTCATATTCGTATACAGCAAGAATAAATTAAGTGTTTGTAAACATACAAGAACACAGTAGATTACGAGTTGTAATCTTTCAAGACAGGCAAAAGTTTTATTGATATTGAAACAAAGAGTACAATATTTTGCTGTTTTGAAAAAGAATAATACAAGGAATTCAACTTCTGTATTCTGAGTGTCTCCATGGCCTTTTGGGGTCATTCTTGGTATTCTTCCACCAGTTCTCATGAGCGTCACTGTCTCGATTCAGATATAAGGCTCGTCTTTCATATGACTTATCGAAGACTAGGATCCAATCTTCTGGACAGATAACCAAGTCGCCTTGTCTATGCTTAGACTTCATCTGTAGCTGTAGCGGGAGCGTTCCATCTTCCAACTTTTTCTTGAACTCCTCAGCAGCTTCCTGTACCATCCTGCATCTGTTGAAAATTGAAGATTCCCTGATAAGAACGACAAAGTATCTTACCAGTTCATTTCTCCTCTAATTCTTGATCTCTGCTGCAGTAGGTTGTCGGTCGGTCGGAAGGTTCATAAGTTGCGGCTTGCGAACGAGGCTTTTCAAAGGGAACTCGGGGTCCTGGAATTCAGGGAGATATCCCTGTATCCTAACGTTCGGAGATGAAATGCGGGCTATATCAGCAGTGATGCTGTCTTCAAAAGGAGCTAGCATTTCTTTCTCTTGCTCAAGCCTAGATCTCCTTGCAGCTTCCCTTGCTTCTTCCCCCTTTTTGGCGTCATCAAGGTATGACACCTTCTCATCAAGGCATTCCAGGATTTGCATAGCGGCATCCTGTTTCTTGCTAAATAGACAAAAGGTAAACAAAAATGTTTCTTATGGCAAGAGGTGTGAACTGTTTCAACCGAGGCTGAACCGGTGAACAAGCCATAATATTCATTCAAGAGTTCTTGGGACCCAAAGGTCACAAGATCTTCCATTGTAAGGCCATCAGCAGGTAGCCTGTAGAGAGTCTAAAGTAGCTCTTGGTCAACACGGATCTCGACTCCGCGAATGACAACAATGATGTCAGCAACATGTCCTCCCTGAGCCAGTGAAAGGAAACGAACGGCAGCATTGGTAGAATTCCTCAACCAGATGAACATCAAATCATTCAGCATAGTGGCTTCCAAGGCGATAAAGGCCTTGTTGACGAATCCTAGTATTGACGTATTCCATCGATTCAACGTCATCACCTTCAGAATGAACTCGTTCAAGTACGACAGATCTGGAGAAGATCCGTCCGTCGATGATGTTGGATGATTTCTTGAGAGAGATGGAAGAGGTCTGGGAAGACGCCATTGATGATTTCTCAAAGAAAAAAATTCAAGGAAAAATGCAGTAAACACAGAAGATATGTAGGTTGTATGCCCGAGAACTCTTACAATATTCTGAAAGCGTAAAGACTCTCAAATGGCAGTTACAGTCCTTTTATAGTGGGCGGCGAAGAAGGGTTTCCAGAGAACGAACGATCAGATTTAAGGGATAGGAACCGGTGTTTGAAATGAACGATCATGATGGACTGAGTGTAACCGGTACAACTTTATCCATTTAATTTAAAATAAAAGCGGGTCCCACTTCTGACATTTCAAATTACCCTTATTGCCTGAAACGGCGGTGTACAACAAAAAAATTTTGAAACATCGCGGCCTTGAAGATACCAATGTCCAGATGTCGTGTAAAGCATTTAATGCAAAAGACGTTATGATAACGACAGGGCACGTGGACATAAAATATTTTTAAAAGGAATAACATGAAAATTGATTTCCTATAGTATGTGTTGTATCCGCAAAAATACAGCGTTCCCCCCTTAAAAGGTACATACGGGTTTCAATTCGATACAACAACTTTCGGATTAATGCTGTATTCTTGGGTCGTACTGTATTCCCCCTTAGTTATTGCACACGTCATCTGTAGAATAATACATGTCTCTTTGTTCCTACAGTGCTGTTCTGATAGACTGAGTGTACAGATAACTAACGGTGGATACTGTATTCTTGGGTCGTACAACATTCCCCCTCAATTTGCTGAGTAAAAACATTAAAAACTTATAGGGAGTCAGGCTGTAGCAATCCCAATTCATGTCGAAGCATGCGGAATCTTGCTGTGTCGAGAGGCTTGGTGAAAATGTCGTCTAGCTGGATATATGTATGAACTTTTTCCAGCCGAACATCCTTGTTCTCAACATGAATCCTAATGAAGTGATGTTTCATGTTGATATGCTTGGTGCACGAGTGCAATACAGGATTGTGAGTGATAGCAATTGCACTCGTGCTATCGCACATAATCGGCGTTTCTTTGGCTTCAATTCCATAACCTGACAGTTGTTGTTGCATCCAAAGGATCTGCATACAGCAACTACCAGCAGCATAGTACTCTAATTCAGCTGTTGAAAGCGAGTTTGCCAATTGTTTCTTGCTAAACCAAGACACAAGTCTAGGTCCAATAAAGTGACAAGTTCCACTTGTACTCTTCCTATCTAGCTTGCAACCTCCGAGATCCGAGTCACTGTAGCTAGCTAAATCGAATCCGCCTTCTTTAGGATACCACAGTCCTACATCGACTGTTCCTTTGACGTATTTCAGGATTCGTTTAGCTGTTGCGAAGTGTGATTCTTTGGGTGATACTTGATATCGCGCACACACTCCCACAGCAAACTGGATACCAGGCCTGCTAGCCATTAGGTACAGGAGTGAGCTAATAAGATTCCTGTAGAGTGATTGATCAACCGGCTTTCCAGCTTCATCAGCACTGATTTGCACGGAAGTGCTCATGGGGTTGACGATGATTTGGAAGTATTCATTCCAAACTTGTTGAGAAGTTCCTTGTTGTATTTTTCCTGGTTGATGAAAATACTTGTAGGCAACTACTTCACCTGCAAACCTAGGAAATAACTAAGTTCTCCCATCATACTCATTTCAAATTTACTTTGCATGAGATGAGAGAACCTTTAACACAAAGCAAGGTTAGTTGAACCAAATATTATATCATCTACATAGATTTGAACCATCAGGAGGTCATCACCTTCCTGTATTTTGAATAATGTCTTGTCCACAACACCTTTCTCGAATCAATTATTGGTTAGATAGTGGGACAGAGTCTCATACCATGCTCTAGAGGCTTGCTTAAGTCCATACAGAGCTTTCCTTAGCCTGTATACTAAGCCTCCGTCTTCTGTATTGACAAACCCTGGTGGTTGTTCAACATACACTTCTTCAGCAAGGTCTCCATTTAGGAATGCACTCTTGATGTCCATTTGGTATACAATGAAGTTTTTATGGGCGGCAAAGGCTAAAAATATCCTAATGCCTTCTAGTCTGGATACGGGGGCAAATGTTTCATCGTAGTCTATGCCTTCTTCCTGTCTATAGCCTTGGGTGACTAGTCTGCATTTATTCCTGATAATGAGTCCATTTCTATCCTTCTTGTTTCTAAATACCCATTTGGTTCCAATTACTGATTGATGAGTAGGTCTGGGTGCAAGAAACCATACGTTGTTTCTTTCGAAACCGTTAAGCTCTTCTTCCATAGATGTAATCCAATGAGAGTTGGTGAGAGCTTCTTTGGTAGAAACATGTTCGGATTGGGATAAGAATACAGCAATAGTGCACATATTAAGTCTTCAAAGCTCGGATAGAGTTTTCCATTCAGGAAATGATGAGATTTCAGTATCGGGTTCTTCCTGCGCACATAGTACATTTCCTTGTGTACTCTGTATTCTCCTACGAGTAGAAACACCAGCATCAATGTTTCCTATTATCAACTCTTGTGGGTGATCTCTCAACCATCTTCTGTCGGGCTCTAATTTGGGGTCCCATAGTGTATCTTGAGTTGCTGTAGTTTCGGCTTCAGCTTGTACAGCATCGGCTTCATCTGCGTCAGTTCTTACAGCTGCGGGGTTGATTTCTAGGTCAACGGCAGATTCTACGGGAGTTGGTGGATCATCGATGGAAAGTTGTTGGATGTTCTGAGTAATATCCTCTAAATTAGTAGTGTCGTGGTGAGGTTCGTCGAACACTACATGAACTGATTCCTCAATTGTTAGCTTCCTTTTATTAAAGATCCTGTAAGCTTTGCTAATAGAGAAATATCCTACAAATATACATTCATCTACTTTCTCATCGAAGGTTCTAAGTTGATCCTGTTGGTCCACTATAAGTATACAGGATACAGCTTGGGAAATGTTTAAGCAACAGGCTGTATGGATTTCGAATCTGAGTGCGTAGCGAAAGTCTTAAAACATTAAGTTGCTGTCGATACAACAACTCGGTCTAATCTCCTGTTAGCTTGGTGCTTACAGGGTTTTGCAGTGTATACTTGTATAAATTACAGTTATGAAAACAGTAACGGCGAAAGGTAAATAACACAGTATTTAAGTGGTTCGAGGTAAACCCCTCTACGTCTACTGGTCGTCCACACAGGAGTAAAAAGTTTATTATAAATACTGCATACACAACTATATATTTATAATCAAACCTATCCTTGTATCATTCACACAGATAGATACAAACACTTTCGCTTTCAACCGTTTCACACAGATTGGTTAAAGCTTCCTTCTTGACTTGCTTCTTCACACACAGTTCCAAAGCTCCGTCCTTATTCGTCTCACACAGGTCAGAATAACTTGTTGAGTTCACACAGAGCTCAGTTTTTACACAAAGGTAAAAGGTAGGTAACCAGGTAAGAACAGCAGCTTTGAATATGAAGTTCTTGAGCTGATGATGGCTGTTCTTGATGATTGAGTATATTTCTTCTTTCTCAAATATGGATTGATGCCAGAAATAAATATACTTGCTCTTGTAAGCTTGATCTGATGATAATGAATATTCAATCTTTCGATGGTTTGAATATCGCTTGTAAGCTTGTAAATGATCTTCTTCGTATATCTTGTTGTTTTACAGGGATATTCGTTATTGATGATCTTCAAACTCTGGAGATATATATATCCTCCTTGGATATATCCGTTGAGATAGATCCGTTGAGCAAGATTGCTGTCACAACTTGATAGTTGACATGAATAGACCAGGATCCGGATATTGCGGAATTTGAAGATTTGTGTCGGCTTCAGTATTTAAATACTTTATCCTTTTAGTATTTAAATACTTCTTTATCAAACGGGACTTGACTTTAGCGAATACTAAAGATTCCTTTCCAAACGGTCTTCAATCCTATTTCGATGTGAATGCCGTATCCAATTATGATGTAGGCATATTGGAGTAGTCCGACGCTGTATGGAAGGATGCTGTATTGAGGGGCAGCTTCCATATTTGGCGTTTACTTAGACTTTGTTGCTGTATCTTGGTAGCGCGAGAGCTTGCTGTATGCTGGCGCTATGAGAAGGTCTTCGATACAGGATTGACAACTTCGATCGGACTTTCAATACATTGCTTGCTGTATACTAGCTTGCTGTATCAAGCTTTGTTGTTTGGTAATTATCAAAATAACGTTATTTTTCCCAACAAATCCTTTTCGTTGTTCAACACATAACATCCGCATTCAAAAATGTGAAAGTATGAAACTAGCGGAGTTTTGTCGTTCCATACCTCGTATGCTATTTTGTTGTGATGCTTGTTGTTGATACAACGGTTTTGAGTATAGCACGTTGTATTGGTGGCTTCGCCCCAGAAACGCTGTGGCAGCTTGCTTGCGGCAATCATTGTCCTTGTTGCTTCCTTCAGCGTCCTGTTCTTTCGCTCGGCAATACCATTTTGTTAAGGTGTACGGGCAGCTGAGTATTCGTGATGTATCCCATTTTCCGAACATTATTGCTCTATAAAGCGGTTAGTAAATTCTGTACCTCTGTCGGAATGAATGGACACGATACTCGATCCTTTTTCATTTTGAAGCTTTCTCAGGAGCTCGGGCAGCTTTGATGTTGTTTCCTTCTTCTTGCTTACGAAAATTGTACAAGCATACCTAGAGTAGTCATCGACAATAACGAGATAGTATTTCTTACCTCCCAAACTTACCGGGTCTACAGGACCGTAGAGATCCATATGTAGCATTTCCAAAACTCTATGGGTTGAAAGGTAGGATTTGCTCTTTAAGGTGGTCTTGATTTGCTTGCCTTTCTGACAGGGTCCATATACGCTGTCTCTCTGGAATGAAACATTTGGCAATCTTCTAACCATTCCCTGTCTGGAGAGTTTATTGATAGTCTTGAAGTTGACGTGTGACATCCTTTTGTGCCATAGCCAGCTTAGATCTGCAGTGCCTTTGGCAACAAAACAAGGAATTGTGGAGCTCGTAGGCATCTAGTCAGCAATATACATATTACCTGATCTGCTTCCTGTGAGCACAACTTCTTTGGTTAGGATGTTCTTGACTCTACAGTGATCTATATAGAACTTCACCGAGAACTATTTGTCACAGAACTGGCTAATACTAAGTAGATTGTACTGTAAGCCTTCAACATAAGCTACACCGGTGACTTTGAATTTTCCTACAAGTAGGGTTCCCTTACCTCTTGTTCTTCCTTTAGATTTATCACCGAAGCACACTTTTGGACCGCGACCTTCTATGAAATCTGATAGCTTGCTTTTATCTCCGGTCATGTGCCGGGAGCATCCGCTGTCGATGTAACACCCCAAACTAGGCGGATATTACAGTGCCGTGGACCCCCGACTGGGACCCACCAGGCGAATGAGAATGAATGAATTACACAGGTAAATGTAGTACCGAACCACATTACAACATCAATTACTCCGATGAGGAGTTTTATACAACACCCAGGATAAAATAGAATACATGTGTATTTTATGTGACGATAAAATACACAACACTGAATGAAATGAGCATTCAAACGGAATGTCTGCAGCGGAATGAATAAAGGAAACATAAATGACTGAATGAATGACTGAACAGACTGGGGCCCCCTACTAGTATCACTGGGACTCCTCGCCATCACCGTGCTCTCCCCGTGCCTTAGCCTTGCCATGACCTGAAAAACAACATCCCCCAACGGGCCGCCATACGTAACAACAATCCTCAAGGGTTGAAAATACACAATCATGATATATCTGAAATTATGAATTATCCTGTCGAAACATACGCAATCAAACATGCTATATGAATCGACTAATCAGTACGGCTCAAAGGAATGGCGCCACACTACGTCCGGGATGGAAATGTGTCCGTGCACAAGCCACCAACGATCAAACACGCGTGGTCTTGTACCTAATCGCCTCACGAGCAATCGACTCGTGTGCACACTCCAATGTGAGGCCACCAACCAACACACGACTATAATGTGCCCGACATGAAAATCCTACACATACCAACCGGCATGCCAAGATGACCCTAATGCCACAATATGACAAAAGTGACAATGAAAATGAATAATGACTCACCAAGATTGAATGATGGTGAAATGAATGATAGCTCAATGAAATGATCGGAACCGCTGTTCCTTATGACCGAGGTGATTAATTGACAATGACGAGTTTTGATACGATTAATACAATGATGAATGAGTTATGATTATGAATGAACAACGACAAAAGGAATGAATATCCTTTTAACCGAGTAAGAATTAACTTACACAATACCGATGATGAATGTCCGTCCACGAACAACGTCCTAAATGAAATATCGGTCGCTCGAACAACCTTGAATAACACAATTACCAATAATCCGATCATTACGCAAATCAAAAGCGATCATAATCGACTCAAACGTCGACACAACGATATCCGAGCTCGAATGAATCGAAACCAACTCCAAGATGAGTATTTCAAACCATCAAAACACTTTCAAGGATATCAATAATCCATTAGGAATCCATAACTCATGATTACAACAACATCAATCGGAAAATCCCCAAATAATCAAGTCAACCCCAAGGGTTCTTGAAATAATTCCTAAAATAACCATTAAATCCGTAGGAATATGTTTATACAAGTTAGATAATCCATAACTAACATATTCCAATGATAATCCAAGCTTACACGAAGAAATCGGAAGGAAAACCCCAAAAATCCGAAATTCTAGATCCAAGAGATTAATACCTTTGATTCGATGTGATGAAGATGATGAAATGATGATCAATCCGAAAGATGAGCTTGAAGATGATGATTGATGATTACACCTCGAAGAATCCTCTCCGAATCGCTCGAAATCGCCCAAAACTACCGAAGGAATGAAATGAGATGAAAAATGACGAACTCTGACTAAACTGTCCAATTTATACTCAGTCCAGGTTAGCGTGCGCTAGCCCTTGTGCATAGCGTGCGCTAACGAGTAATTTGGGTAGTCCAGTACCCACTGTCCGAACACGGTAGCGTGCGCTACGTACGTATTTGTAGCGTGCGCTACGGCCATACTACTAGCGTGCGCTAATATCCATTGTTAGCGTGCGCTAGCGAAATATTTGACGCCCGATCGAGTCCGTAAAACTGCCTCGACCTCGATTCGACCCGATAGCGTGCGCTACAACCATTGTTTAGCGTGCGCTAATATATCGGCTATGACGCTATCAACAATACATAGCGTACGCTATGAATTAACAAGCAGCTCCGGAGCCACTGGACTCAACCTGATCCGTCCCTAGCGCGCGCTACTCCACACATATAGCGTGCGCTACTACAACCCGTTAGCGCGCGCTACTTACCACTCGTAGCGTGCGCTACAAATATTCTCACCTGCACTCCAGTACCTTCTGGACTGCAGCCAAGGTAGCCTTAGCGTGCGCTAAAGCTGAGCGGTAGCGTGCGCTACCTATACCCAATTAGCGTACGCTAAAAGGAGTATGTAGCGTGCGCTACTCCTCAAGCACAGCTTGCAACGAAAATGACAATGATGATAAACACGGCACGAAACTCCAATCAGATTAGTGATGAATGACGATTGATACACGATACAATTACTCTGAATGATAAATACCATGACTGAATATGAGTGACAAATGATCAATGATGAATGAGATTACTGAGTATCAATTACTGAATGATAATTACTGAGTTACAACCGGGTATTACAGTCGAAGTACCAGATGTCCTTCTCCAAAATGTCCTGTATGCAAAAAAATTAGGTAGATTTAGGTCCCCTTTGATTGTTGGGTCTATAGATGTTAGTGCCTTTAGGTATCCAGATTTTCCTGACAGCAATAGGTTTACTGTAGGATGGTTTAGGTCCATAGTTGCGATTTATATGTGGGGCATGTACGTAGGTGCCATAACCATGATAATTATTATGCATGTAAAATTCAGGGTTATTATAAGTCCAGTACAAATGCCGTCTTGGAGGAGGAGCCATTTGTTCGGGTTAACAGCTTGCCTTCTGGGTATCCAGTTGGATTCCTAATGCTGTTGTTGATACTGTGCGGAAACTTGCTATCGCGAGAAATGATGGGGCTCTTGTATCTAATACCTAGGCGTGCTGTACTGAAAGTACTGCCGTGCGGGCCTTTGATATTTGGATACAACCTTCTTTTTGAACGGCTGTTGGCGCTGTTAATACACTCGGGGAGCATGTTGTTGAATGCGCCTTACAAGTTTGAATGGCTGGTGATTCTGCTGTCTGGAATATGACCGAGGTGGCGGAATGGCAGCATTTGCTGTGCGCGGTGCAACGGGTTCCTTCACAGGACTCGGAACTTCTTCCGATACAGGAATGGGTTCCACAACCCTGACGAACACAGTACTAGTTTTTCCTTTATTTTAAAATGAGCTGTATCCTAAGCCACTTTTATCATGAGCATGTTGCCCAGTGCTTAGAATTTCTTCCATTTTTTTAGATGATTTCTCGAAAGATTTCAGAATGGTCTCAAGTTCTCCTTCTCGTTTTTCGAGAGTTTTTACTTTGGCTTGAAGCAGAACAAAATCATTTGTATTGCTTTCACTATGAGATTTAGTCTCACTTATTTCATGAGCAAGTTGATGATTGCTCCCCATGAGTTTTTCATACTCGACTTTGTTGTTTTCACAATCAACAAACATATTTTGGTAATTTACTTTCAGCAGGTCGTTTTCCTCTTTCAGCTCTACATTTGAAAGTTGGAGCTGTATGTTTTCATTTTTCAATGTCTCATGGGCCATTTGAGTGTTTTTAAATTCATTCATCATGTTTGCAAAAGTATGAGATGCATTTGAAGGAATAGCTGAGGTTGAGCTTACCTCATCATCGCTACTTCATCTTCCGGAATGTCCTTGGCCATAAAGCACATATAGGCTTTATCTTCGAAATCATCATCAGATGAATCATTGTCAGTGAGTTCCTGAAGACATTCTTAAGATTTTGATGGAGCGGGGGCGGCTTCTGATTCACCAATCAGGGCCTTGAGCTTGTTTTTCCAAGCATGTCTTCTTTCATCCTTTTCTTGTTGCTCGGCTTCTGGCAACCTTTGAACTTTTGGATGAGGACATTTATTTGCATAATGTCCTGGTTTCCTGTAATTATAACACAGGTTAACATCACCATAGGAAGTTTCGGTACTTACCTTGTGAACAGGCTTGGGCCTATAGGGAGTCTTTCCCGACTGCTTGATAAACTTCTTGAACTTATGCATAAGGAGCGCCATTTCGTATTGCGACAGAATGTCGTCGTTGCTGTTAGCATTCTTATGAGTGGGCTTTGATGATCTCGGCATGCTGTGTATTCGGTTTGATACAGCGGCTAAGGCTGTATCCTGGCAGGAGATTCTTCAGCTTTCTCTCTCCTGTCTATATCGTACTCAAATGCTTTGAGGTCAGAAAAGAGATCAAAAGTAGATATTTCACTAAGATTGCATGACACACGCATAGTTGTGGTCTTAATGTCCCATCGGGCAGGGAGAGATCTGAAAATCTTTAGTTTTTTCTCTCTTTGAGTATAAATTTTGCCTAATGCTTCAAGTTCACCAACAATGCCAGTGAATCTGAGGTCAAGTTCTTCAAGTGTTTCAGTTGGTTTCATTTCAAAATATTCAAACTGCTGAGTTAATTTTGAAATCTTGTTTTCTTTTGAGAGCTCAGTTTGCTCACAAATTAATTTGAGTTTATCCCAGATATCCTTGGTTGTTTTACAGCTTTTTACCTTTGAGAACGTGCTTTTATCAAGAGTGATAAATGACGCGTTCTTAGCAACATTGTCGAGGTTGGCGCGCTTTCTATCATCAGAAGTCCATTGTTCGCGCTCTTTCTCGAGCATCTCTGCATGATCCTGGCCTTCAATTCTTGGGGTCAGATTTACCTTCATGATCTTTATGGGGCCATCCTGTATGACAAAAATCATCTCTTCGTGCATTGCTGCAAGATGAGTCTCCATCCTAATTCTCCAATCATCAAATTCGTTAATGGAAAACATAGGAACTTTATTGATCATTGATGTATCCATATGAGAATAAGGAAGATAAAGACTGTTTTACAAAAACAAGTGATTTAAGAATCTGATTCAATCAAAAATTAGACTGATTCTTTTTAGAATCAAACTCTCCGATACCACTTGTTGGCCACTAAGTATATAGGATACAGCTTGGAAAGTATTTTAAACAACAAGCTGTACACTTTTCAAATCTGAGTGCATAGCGGAAGTCTAGTTAAAGTGAGTTGCTGTAAGTACAACAACTAGATATGAGGTTTATACTTAAACATAATCACAAATATTGAAACAGTAAATGCAGAAGGTAAATGACATGGTAATTAAAGTGGTTCGAGGTAAACCCCTCTACGTCCACTGGTCCTCCACAGAGGAGTGAAAATGTTTATTATAAATACTACATACACAACTACATATTTATAATCAAACCTAATCAATATATCATTCACACAGATTGATATAATGATCTTAGCCTTCAACCGTTCACACAGATTGGTTTAAGCTTTCACTTGACTAGATTCTTCACACACAGTTCCGAAGTTTCATCTCTTCAATGCAAGTCCGTCACACACAGTTCTGGAATAGCAAGGTTTCTCAGTCCACACAGGGCTAATGGGTTTTGTTCAAGGGTAGAACAATGTTTGAACAACAACTTTGACTTTCTGAGCTTTTAGCTGATGATGTGTTGTTCACGGTTTGAGCACTTGTATATCTCTTCTTTCAGAATAGCAGTATGCTTTGGGAGATATGTTTGCTCAGATGTATATGATGATAACTTTGATTTCATGTGTCAGTTGTTCGTCGTCTCTTCTTCGTGTTGTTGTGTGATCTTCAAAGGATGGGGATATATATATATATATATAGATTTCTTGAATATATACGTTGATCCGTTGAGCAAGATTCCATTCCAACGAGATGATGTGTTTGAATAAAACACGATCCGGATTTTGCGCTTAATTGAAGATCTCTAACGGCTTGATATTTAAATACTTTATCCTTTAGTATGTAAAAATATCTTCTTAAACGGGACTTTGACTTTGCGAATAACAAAGATTCCTTCTTGTCCTGTTTGGATACTGTATGGAATGATAGCTGTATTGTCGATTCGAGATAGCTTTCATACTTAGTCTTATGAGACTTCTTTGCTGTATGATTGATTCACTGTATGCTGGGACTGCGAGAAGTCTTCGATACAAGTTGACATCTTTTGATAAGCTTTTCGATACAACTGCTTGCTGTATGCTGGAGTGGCATATTGTCAAAATACTCTATCAACACTTTCGATACAAGGATTGTTTTTCCCAACAGTTTCGATACCGAGATTTTGTTATCCCAACATTTTATTTGAGAATCCTAGGCCGGCTCGCAAATTTCAAACAATTTCCAAAGTTCAGACAAAGCCACCGATTTAATCGCAACGTCAAATTAGTTTCAGAAATTGATTTTCCACAACTTGCACAAACTTATGAAGGTTTTAGAAAAGCATTTTCGAACACATGCACAGCAGACATAATTTATCAATTTACTAAACAAAATCAATTATCACTTAGCGCAACGAAAAGTCATAACACACATTCATACAAAACAGTTGTCATTACTAGACAACACACATAGAATACAGTCACGGGTGACTGACTGCAAAGGTTAGGCCTAACGGCTAAAAGAAATGCGGTTCTCTAGCCTCTGTCCCGGCTAACTAACGCGCGCTACAACAATTATTTAGCATGTGCTACCCATACTGCATTAGCGCGCGCTAGCCTCGCACTTAGCGTGCGCTAGCTGCTCCAACTCAGCAACATCATCGCGAACATATATACGACGTTACTAGAATCGATGGTCACAAATAAACAACAACAAATTCGAATCTCAAAGCCACGATTTAACACTTCATGAGAAACCATCAAAAGACAATTGTTATTCAAAAACCAAAATCTCACCTCTTATTAAAGAGGGCTATCTCAATGTACACAAACCGAACGACTCAGCATTCACATCACCGTTTTAATCATAAAACTGGGCACTACTGCCTAAACAACGAGAACACCATCACGTACTTCTTGACTAACAACCATGAAACTGAAAAGTTGAAACTGAGAGTCACGTCTTGAGTACAATTTGTATACCTCATTTGAGTTTAAAAGTTGTGTTTTGAAAACTTACAATATAAAATGCAAATGAAATATCGGTAGTTCGAATTCTTCAAAAAAAAAAAAAATCGACCTTGAGGTCATCATACGAAAATCAAACTTTTTCCTCCCTTTGGAGGATGTTTTAAAACAAAATTTACTTGACTCCCCAAAAACATGTAAAGCTTTAAAATATCACATTGATAAATTTTTTCTTTGCGTAACCGCACCGAGGCCATTACTTTTGTAAAAACGACTTATATCAGGATGTGTGTATATATACATATACATTGGCACCACTTTCATTCTATCCCCATACGAGGATCAAGTAAACATAGGCCACATAATCACAAATCACCTTTAAACTCCACGTCATAACACAAAATTATACAAGCTCGTATAACACAAGGCACAATATAGTAGGGAGACTTACATCCACAGGTCGCATGAAGATGATGGCTGCACCTCGATACTAATCACATCCGACATGACAGACGACGTGTCGCGACACGACTTAGACAGACACAATCTGACAGGACAAGACACGACAATACCCGACTGGACCCGACAGCCTAGGTTTCCGCAACCTAAGCTCCGATACCATAAATATAACACCCCCAAAATCAAACCGAGAATATTACACGCCGCAGACCCTCTCTGTGAGGATCCACCAAGTTAGACATCGAAACAACACAATACATTACATATCGACATGATAAAATACCAAATCAATAGACCAACTTGGTCTTTCATGACTAACATACAAGTCAAAAATACACATTTCTATCTCGACTCATACCCATGCAAGGGTAAAATACACTCACAAACAAAAAGTACGACAACGAAAAAGACCATACACGAACTCTGACTAACTGCATCCAAAGCTGGCCTTCATGTGATTAGTATCATTCGCCTTCCATCATCCTTCGCACCGATCCTGTGTTTTGCTCCCAAACCTGCATGTACCTGGATGCAAAACAGACATCCACCCCCCCGAATACTCGGGGGTTAGCAAAACTCCACTGTTTTGCTAGTACAAGTATAAAGTGCAAATACGAGCCATACATAACACATTCCGAGAATACAACGAAAGACTTCCCGAGATATTTTGTTTAATTAAAATAGTTCAAGCCTTGAAAGTAAAACGAAACAAGTAAGCACTTTGAAAACACTTCCAAATCTCGGGAGTTTTGAAAACATTTGTGATTGAAAAGTTGTTAATTCCTCAAAAGCCACTTAGGGTCACAGCCCCAAATTTCATTTTCCAAAATACAAATTCGTTAACAAAACACGGGGTCCATGACCCAACCATTCCGGTCACAAAACACAGGGTCCACGACCCGATCATCAACTTCAATTCACTTCCAAAGACAAATTATACATAATACATTATTCTTATGCCATTTTAGCCAAACACCAAGACTCGATATATAATGTCTCTCGACCCCGAGCACCAATTATTGTGATACTCCGGACATATCACAATTAATCATCAGTACAAACACTCTGGCAATTCTTGCGACTCGGTACAGCCACCGGTCCCGCCATCAAGCCACCAAGACCCTGTACGCCCCGTAGAGCGACCCCAGGTGAGAATGCCCACTCGAAGCAACTCTCGCGACCCGGTCCAGCCGCTAAGACACGAGGTCCCCGTGTGACCCCGTCGAGCCAATCCCCTAGTGAGAGTACCCGACAACAACTTACAACTCTCATCAGTTCACATTTCCAAAACCACAATCCTCAAGAGTCAATCACAATATATATAGTCGAGGTATTTTGCAAAAATGGCCAAATTATCTAACACATACTCACGACCCAGAACTAATAAAATCAACAAAGAAGCACACCTTCTAAACAGCACTGAACGGCACAACCAATATCACACAAGCTCACATATTCACACACATCCGCATGACTCCAAGAACAATCTTAACAAAAGGATTGAACTTTAAATTTACCGACAACATAATCACACATAATGGCATCACCCGAAGTAAGGCGTACCTATACTCGACACTGACACACATAGTCAATTAAGCACATTAATTCCTGAACACTAGAATCATCTTTTAAGAAAACCATGATTGTAAATATACCGATTCTTTTGAAAAATGGTTGTAAACATTCATTTAGCACATAACGTTGATTACCTGTAACACCCCCAAACCACTCGGGAATATTACAGCGCCGCAGACCCCCTCCGTGAGGATCTACCAGGCTAAATACAGAAAACACCACATTATAAAACACACCAACATGGGTAATTAACGAACCATTAGACCGATTTGGTCTTTTACCATGTTATACACATCAACCATACATTACTCTTTCTTGTAACTTATACCCACGCAGGGGTTAACATAAATCAACATTCCCATAAAACGGGAACAATAAACACAACGGAAGGACAAAACAACAAGACATCGCCAAATACTCAACATCGGTCTCCATGTGATTTGTATCGTCATCTTCCATCATCCTTCGTAACAATCCTGTGAATTGCTCCCCAGCAACCTGCAAATACCTGGACGCAATACAGACATCCACCCCCCGAATACTCGGGGGTTAGCAAAACTCCATTGTTTTGCGAGTGCAAGTAAAAATACAAAGACAAGCCATACATACCATACTCCAAGAACATAGAAATCGTGAATATACTTCGCAAGATAATTCACTTGATCAAAATAGTTTGAATTATGAAAGATAGGAATAAAACCATTTTACGTCTTACCAAATAATTTACGATCTCGGGAGTTTTGAAAGCATTTGGGGTTTAAGAATTTTCAAGCCTTTCGAAACACTTAGGGACATAGCCCAACAATCATTTATTTCAAAATACAATTCCAATAGCAGAAATATGGGGTCCACGACCCAATCATAACATTCCAATCACAAACACGGGGGTCCACCACCCAAATCATCCACATCACATACTCGCAAGAATAACCCGGCGGAAACTACACCGTGTCAAACGTTACCACGAGAACAGTCTCACAGAACGATATCAGAGAGCACCACTTTGCAACTTAACAAATACAGTCGCACTCAACACACCACAGAGATACAATACACAGAGCAACCACAGGACTCACGTACCCATACCAAATTATCACAACCAAGAGACGAATCATACACAACATATTTACTGGTGCCATTCCAGCCAAGTACAATACTATTTGAACTGCCATTCTAATCAGATGAACCATGCACCAAAAATCAAAGTTCTCCAACAAAACATTTCAAAGTTAACCATTGGTACAAGACTCACGGCCATCGCACCCTGTAGAGCCCCATTGGACATCCCTGGGTGGTTAACCCTAGTTCGCGATACGCACACACACGGCAATACGTATCCCTAGAGTCCCCATCGGACTGTCCCTAGGTGAACATACATAATCATCCACAACGCCACTGGAAGCCATAATTCAAATACTAGAATATGCAAACAAATGCAAAGTACTTTGCTAGAATGGCCACTTTATTCGACGTATACTCACAATTAATGTCACAACAACAAGCAAATACAATACCAAACAACACCAAGTGTTCAAATACCAACGAATACGTCTACGAAACACGAAATGTATGGGCAAGATACTTGCCTCGATACCACAAGCAATGAAACGACGAACGAACACGGTCGGGTAGCCCTCGAACTTCCAAGAACGACCAAAAACTCGACAACTCCGTGAAACTACAAAATAACATCACCAAAAATCAATAACGCTAATCGGAATTCAAATCAACTCGAAAAACAACAAGGATCTGGGGGTTTCTTCGAGAAAATCAGAAGTCAATTCCCGGGTGATAAAATCCGAAGATCATGACCAATACGGCGGGATTACCATGAACAATTCGTCAATAACGGACAAAATCAATGAATCACGAAGAAAACCCCCAAAAATCGCACAATTAGGATTCTACGGAAGAAATTACCTTGATCCGTCTAAGAACAAGGATTCAGCGATGGTATAATCGAAAAGGATCTACCAAAACGCCTTGGAATTGATCGGAACCGGCTAAGGACTCCTCTCCTCCTCTTCTCCCGTCACCAGCCGCCAAAAGGATGAAAAAATGGGTAAAAATGAGGTCTGGCCGTAGCCCAGTCCTATATATGCCGACAGCGTTACGGTCGTAACTCGGTCAACGCCAATAACGTACGTAAGGGCCGACTCCTAGCGTACGCAACGAACATTGCTTATGGCCGTACTCGGCATGGCCTTACGGTCGTAACCAAACTCCCAGGGCCACTGACTGAAATCTGTCGAGTCATTACGGCCGTAACCGGCTAGCGCCTAGCGGCCGTAACAAATCCTTACGGCCGTAACCTGATGGACCTTACGGCCGTTACCGAGTCCTCCCAGGCCAGGGTGTTCGGACGCCTTACGGCCGTAATCGGCCCAGCCAGCCCTCCGACTGCCCAGCTCGATACTCGACGACGTCTCGATCACGCGAACGCACCGGCTAAGATCCAAAACAATAACTACTAGGCTACGAAACTCAACGAACCACAGTGCAAGCACACGATTCCAAAGATGTGGACGACATCAACCCGTTCGACCGAAGGAAAAAAATTCGACGAAACGGGAACAAAGATCTCGGGTATTACATTCTACCCCCTTAAAAGAAGTTTCGTCCCCGAAACTTAAACATAAAATGATCAATGTGGTACAGTCTCAGATAACACACGCTGTCTATTGCTGAAAACCTGCAACGACTCACATGCAGCACGTAGCTGCTACCATTCATATCGCTACACCAGAACGATAAAAACACACACGAACGAAATCAGTATGATTAACCAACCCAAACCACACAGCAATCAAAACACGAGTTAATCGTTGAATTATGAAATTCCAACGACCTAAGGTTTAGAAGATCGAATATGAAGTTAATTTCCCGAACTTAAAGAAATTACGAATTGATCCGAACGCTCAAAAATTATGGTACGAGATCAACGAATACCGGACAACAAATCATCGAACAACAACAATCGAGGCAATAACGGTCAAACAATCACATCTGAAGCACGACGAATAACAGAAATCGTATAGCATCCCCTAAGTCCACAACACGAATCAAGACAATATATGTTCCAGTGAAAACGACATGATATACATTTACATAAGATTCACAGGAGCGGAACCGAATTCGGAAAAAGTCACAACGACAAAAGAATTCACCCGAAACAATACCGCAACTCGTTCGAACAACAAAAAGTGAAGAGTAGAACAAGTCCAGAAAATATTGACAAACACAAACGAGTCGATAGAGTCGAACAAAACGAAAGTGAAAAATATGGGTATTACACCATATCACCTTTAAAAGAGGTTTCGTCCCCGAAACCTAAACAACGAGAACGAACTGCTAGAATAGCAACCTTCCCGGAAATCTTCTCTCGGTCCCTCATCTGATCTCCATGACTATCTATACCGCGGTCACGACCGCACCCTTTGCCCCTCGGCATACTAAGCAGATACTCACTCAATACCACGACACAACATCGCAAAATAATATACCAAATTGCCAACTCGGCTTGACATATCACATAAGATAGCTAATATCAACTCGATAAGAAGATCCACGAGGTATCCTTTTAAATGATATCATTTGAAAATCCTTGGATTTGCATGTTTATTCAAAATAAAACTTTGAAAGTACTTTTGGTAGCTCGGGTTTTTGTCAACACTTTTAAACAACGCACTCTAACTGCCTCATTTGAAATTATTTGCAAAACAATATTTCCTTACAACCGGCACAATCAAAATCACTATGCCACTACACATCATCATTTGGAGTGATTCAAGATCACACACAATAACTGGCCCAGTTCAGAAAACTTTTCTAAATCCGAGTTTGAAGTTAAATCGAGCAAGATTCTTCATCCTTCACAATATATTTTTGAAATTAAAAATTTTTATGGTGTGAAAGATTTCTGAAAATCATGTACTCGAATCACTTGAAAATACAACACTACATCAAAAATCATTTTCGAAAATCCTCTCAACACTACACCATAATCAACGACTGTAACATTTTACAAAATGCTCAAAGCTACTTTAAAACGACTCTTTCAATACCGTCGGGGTTTCTTTAGAAAATTCAAGGCCGGCTCGCCAATTTTAAACGATTTTCAAAGTCCACACGAAGCCTCTGATTAAGCGAACCATCACAACTTTATGAAATTTAATTTTCCACAACTTGCTCAAGTTTATAAAATTTTCTGGAAAGCGTTTTCGAACACACACAACAAACATAATTTATCACTTTATCAAATACGATCCATTACCATCAAATCCAATCACATGTCAATACCCTCTGTCCACATAATTACAGTATCACACGAGAAACCGTCAAAAGATAATAAACATCTAAAACTGAAATCCGGCCTCTCAGTAATAAGGACTCTCACAACAAGTGCATTCCGGACGACTTAGCGTTCACACCCCCAACTTAGTCACAATTTTGAGCATTATTTACCAAATAATAATGCCAACATTACTACATACCTCCGAACCGACGATCAGGAAATCAACAAGTCGAAAGCAAGAGCCACATTTCAAGTAAATTTTTGCTAGACCTCAATTGAGTTTTTTTTTTTTTTTAAATCAAATTTTGAAAACTTGCAATGCAAGAGGAAAATAAAATATAAGTAGTTAAGTTCTAAAAAAAATCCGGTCTCAAGGTCATCATACGAAATCAAAATTTTTCCTTTCTTGAAGGATACTTTAAAATAAAATTTACGTGACTCTTCAAAAATAATTAAGTTTGAAATATCACATTGACAAACTTTCCTTGCGGGATCACACCAAGCCATTACGTCAATGAAACGATTCACACAATATATATATACACATTTATACACCGGTATAACTTTTCATTCTAGCACAATACGAGAATTAAACAAGTACGGAGTACTTATTCACGAGGCACATTTAAACTCCATATAATAACACAAAATCACACAAGCTCGTATAACACGAGGCATAACAAAGTAGGGAGACTTACATCCACAGATCGCACGAAGATAATGGCTGCACATTGATACTAATCACAACCGACACCTCAGAAGAGGCGTAGCGACACGACTCAGTCAAGACAAAATCTGACAAGACAAGACAAGACAACACAAAACTCGACCCGACAGCCTAGGTTTCCGCAACCTAAGCTCCGATACCATATTCTGTAACACCCCCAAACCACTCAGGAATATTATAGCGCCGCAGACCCCATCCGTGAGGATCTACCAGGCTAAATACAGAAAACACCACATTACTAAACATATCAACATGGGTAATTAACGAACCATTAGACCGATTTGGTCTTTTACCACAGTATACACATAAACCATACATTACTCTTTCTCGTAACTTATAACCACGCAGGGGTTAACATAAATCAACATTCCCATAAAATGGGAATAATAAACACAACGGAAGGACAAAACAACAAGACATCGCCAAATACTTAACACCGGTCTCCATGTGATTAGCATCATCGTCATCCATCATCCTTCGTAACGATCCTGTGAATCGCTCCCCAGCAACCTGCAAATACCTGTACGCAATACAGACATCCACCCCCCGAATACTCGGGGGTTAGCAAAACTCCATTGTTTTGCGAGTGCAAGTAAAAATACAAAGACAAGCCATACATACCATACTCCAAGAACATAGAAATCGTGAATATACTTCGCAAGATAATTCACTTGATCAAAATAGTTTGAATTATGAAAGATAGGAATAAAACCATTTTACGTCTTACCAAATAATTTACGATCTCGGGAGTTTTGAAAGCATTTGGGGTTTAAGAATTTTCAAGCCTTTCGAAACACTTAGGGACATAGCCCAACAATCATTTATTTCAAAATACAATTCCAATAGCAGAAATATGGGGTCCACGACCCAATCATAACATTCCAATCACAAACACGGGGGTCCACCACCCAAATCATCCACATCACATACTCGCAAGAATAACCCGGCGGAAACTACACCGTGTCAAACGTTACCACGACAACAGTCTCATAGAACGATATCAGAGAGCCCCACTTTGCAACTTAACCAATACAGTCGCACTCAACACACCACAGAGATACAATACATAGAGCAACCACAGGACTCACGTACCCATACCAAATTATCACAACCAAGAGACGAATCATACACAACACATTTACTGTGCCATTCCATCCAAGTACAATACCATTTGAACTGCCATTCTAATCAGATGAACCATGCTCCAAAAATCAAACTTCTCCAACAAAACATTTCAAATTTAACCGTTGGTACAAGACTCACGGCCACCGCACCCTGCAGAGCCCCGTCGGACATCACTGGGTGGTTAACCCTAGTTCACGATACGCACACACACGGCAATATGTATCCCTAGAGGACCCATCGGACCGTCCCTAGGTGAACATACATAATCATCCACAACGCCAGGAGAAGCCATAATTCAAATACTAGAATATGCAAACAAATGCAAAGTACTTTGCTAGAATGGCCACTTTATTCGACGTATACTCACAATTAATGTCACACAACAACAAGCAAATACAATACCAAACAACACCAAGTGTTCCAATACCAACGAATACGTCTACGAAACACGAAATGTATGGGAAAGATACTTGCCTCGATACCACAAGCAATGAAACGATGAACGGACACGGTCGGGTAGCCCTCGAACTTCCAAGAACGACCAAGAACTTGACAACTCTGCGAAACTACAAAAATAACATCACCACAAATCAATAACGCTAATCGGGATTCAAATCAACTCGAAAAACAACAAGGATCCGAGGGTTTCTTCCAAAAAATCGGAAGTCAAGTCCCGGGTGATAAAAATCGTTAAATAAGTTACAAAATCCGAAGATCGTGACCAATACGATGGGATTACCATGAACAATTCGTCAATAACGGACAAAATCAACGAATCACGAAGACAACCCCCAAAAATCGCACAACTAGGGTTCTATGGAAGAAATTATCTTGATCTGACAAAGAACAAGTATTCAGCGATTGTATAATCGAAAAGGATCTACCAAAATGCCTTGGAATTGATCGGAACCGGCCAAGGACTCCTCTCCTCGTCTTCTCCCGTCACCAGCCGCTAAAAGGATGAAAAAATGGGTAAAAATGAGGTTTGGCCGAAGCCCAGGCCTATATATGCCGACAGCATTACGACCCTAACCGGCAGGGCCTTACGGCTGTAACTCGGCCAACGCCTATAACGTACGTAAGGGACGACTCCAAGCTACGCAACGAACATCGCTTACGTCCGTACTCATCATGGCCTTACGGCCATGAATCAACTCCTGTGGCCATCGATCAAATCGCCGAGTCACTACGGCCAGAATCGCCGCCTAGTGGCCTTAACAAAGCCTTACGGACGTAACCTGATGGACCTTACGGCCGTAACCGAGTCCTCCCAGGCCAGGGTGTTGGGGCGCCTTACGGCCGTAATCGGCCAGGCCTTACGGCCGTAATCGGCCTAGTCAGCCCTCCGACTGCCCGGCTCGATACTCAACGACATCTCGATCACGCGAACGCACCGGATAAGATCCAAAACAATAACGAGTAGGCTACAAAGCTCAACGAACTACAGTGCAAGCACACAATTCCAAAGACACGGACGACATCAACCCGTTCGACCGAAGGAAAAAAATTCGACGAAACCAGAACGAAGATCTCGGGTATTACATTACCAACTATTATATCCACAAAACACGTAATATATGGTCAAGATACTTGCCTCGATAATCGATACCGGATACTCCCACGAACATGGCTCAACTGGGTAACCTCGAACACCTACAATTCTCCAGCGGGAACAACGCTAACACAACGATCGGGAAACGCCGAACGGAAGAGTTCCGACTCGAGTTCTTCGCAAGGAACCTGACCCTAACATAATACCATCAATAAATAAATGATCGTACGAGGAAGAATGATCGTAGAATGCCCGAATCCTCTTTGTGATATTTTACCGAACACCTTCAAGGCGTCCATTAAGAATTCAACAAAACGACGGTTTTTCGGCAATCCAACCGTCGAACAAGGGATTCGATATAATAAAACTTAATAATCATCAATCCATCACTATTCTAAGTTATAACGAATCAAATGGACGAAATCAAACAAAATCCCCAATTTTCCCAAAAACTAGGATTTTAGGAAAACTAACCTTGATTTGCTGGATTAAAGGATGTTATGGGATGATCAATCGATGATATATCATCAGGAACTTCATGGATTAATTCTTTAACATCATGCCTTCAAGTTCCCCAAGGCTTCAGCTGCGGAAGAGAGAAAGAGAAATGGGAAAAATGAATGAAACTGGACTGCTCGACCATATTTATACTGGTGCAGCCTAGTCTGCGCTAGACTGCCGAGCTAACGTGCGCTAACGGGCGGTCATGGTCGAGAATGTTCGGTCGGGGCCCGCCACCATGTGCTGGACATGTGCGCTGTCGGCCTGTGCCGCAATCCAGAGACTTCCTGGACTAATCTGCTCGGCCAGGTAGCGTCCACAGCCTTCCGGCCGTAGCATGCGCTACGCCTGCCGATTAGCGTGCGCCGTGTCCGATAGTGGCGTGCGCTACCTGCTGTCCGGCCGAAGTCCAGAACCTCTCTGCCCCTGCTGTTAGGATTGTATACTGCAAAGCATACTTTATGCTTGTATTACCTAATTTCCCTGTGACTACCTATGAGAATATTAATTACATTTAATCACATGTTTTGCATATTTATTCACGTTATGGTTATGCAAATGAAATGTCTAATTATTTTATATTATAGATAATGTGGTGTGTTGGTGTCACACGGAAGATCACATTATCGGTGTCTTATAAAATAATATAATAGTTCACAACCTATATAATTATTAGACAAATTATATAAAAGGTCGTAGTGTATGTTTGAGAATAGTTGGTCTTGACTATTAGCATGCATTAGTGTATTTGCATACGTTGAACTGGATCGAGGTGAGATAATGTTTTCTGTACTGACTGTAAGAAGAACGTAAATCTCGTATAATTATTATTTCTTAATTCTAATTATATAATATTTAATTGTGTATTTATAATACTTATTGCCTTGATTTACCATAGGTGAGAGTCAAAATGATCGACTCAATAAGCGTCATATCTTGGGCAATAATATTATTTATACGACAGTTATTATTACTAGAAATCATGTCCCGACTCATGCGGGTTGATTATGTCCCCTTGAGGAGTTCGATAATGATTATTATATTAAACCCTGCAAGTTGATTTAATTCCGATATAGTAATAAGGTTCGAGTGGTACTACTCTTGGATAAGATATTAATTAATTAAAGCTATCAGTAGCTTATAATTAATTAATGGACATTCGATATCTTAAACACGGGAAATAATATATTTAATAAGGAGCCCAATTTTGTAATTTGGGATTTTGGTAGGAAGTGCAATATCAACTTTTTAGTGGACTAAATTGATATTAATAGATTCATTATATTAGGAAGAATCCTAATAAGGTAAGATGAATTTATTGGGAGTTCTTCCATAATCCTCCTTAAGATCCCTAGTAGTAGTCCAAGAGCCTATATATAGGACATAAGGGTTGTTGGCCGATTTTATGCATAATTCATACACAAGAAATTTCGATTTTTTTCTTCTAAGTCTTTAATTCTGGATCTTGACTTGTGTCTTTGATTCCACAATTGAGAGAACACTTTTATTCTTGCTACATATCGGAATAACTTGAAGAAAAGAAAATCGAGAGTTGTGAGGGATAGATTTCGGCCGATCCAAAGTTGTCCAAACAAGATCCGGTAGCTCGTTGCCCACACAACGTCCGGGTTACGGCCGTAATGTGCCGACAGGACTCGGCCTATATAAGGCCTGGACCGAGTCACATCCGGCATTTTTCGTTTTTCTTCATTCCTTTCGCGATTTCTTCAGCAAAGACGATGGATTTGAGTAAGAGAAACTTATAACAACATGTTTTGAAGTTGGAATCATGGATTAACATCATCTTCCACCCGTATCGAAGGTAAGAACACCTAAACTTTTGGTTTTTGGATGTTCTTGAGGTTTCTTGGTGTTTTGGCCGATTTGCTTCGTTTTGATTCAGATTGTTGATTGAACTTGATTGTAAACTCGTAATCATTCAATACTCTTGAAGTTTGGTGGAACGAACTCGAGTATTTCTTTGAATAATCGATTGAATTGGACTATGCCTTCAAAGTGTTCGATGAAATGTCTCAATGAGTAGAACTTGGAAAATTCTACACGTTTTCGTATGAATGATGGTTGAATTGATATTGTTGTGATGATTCTTGGTATTTACGAGAATTTTGTTAAGGGAAGATAATGAATTGGTGATCAAATGATTCGATTATGTTGCTATGATTATGGAATCGTAGTATTCTCGATTTTCTTGGTAGTTTGTTGCGATTCATGATGTTATGAGAAGTGTATATGTTGAAGGACATGATTATATATACCTTGAATTGTGAATAAGGATTGTTTAGATGTTAGAACACATCGGATTATGTCGTTTGAGGATTTTGAATGTGATGTCGGAATAAGTTGTGTTCTTAAGGAACTCTTGGATTATATATGAACTGATGAACATGTTTAATTGATGTTGGTGTTTTGGATATGTATATGGAATATTCATATCTAAAACTAATTTATGTGTTTTTGCACAATATTCGTATAGGAATACGAATATGATTTTCGGGTTTGATAAGATTATCATTCACTTTTGAGTTTATGAATTCATACGTATTGAACAAGTGTTCAATTCGGATAATGGAAATATTTGAAACCTTTGGAATATGGTTATCTATGATGTTGAATTAATCGGATCGTCCGGATTGATGATGATAATCGGTAATTGGTTTAATTATGATTATACAAGGAGGAAACTTGTAATCGTATTTACGTTTGAATGTGGAATCGGTAATGCTTAGGCACTTGGTTTAAATTGATTATTGATATGATCTTCGGATTGTGGAATCGTATTGTGGTTTTGAATTTGTATTTGATTGTTTCGGTTTGTTTGGATATCTGTTTAATCGGGATATTGTAGAACCGTTGTGTTTGTTGATCGGTTATTGATTGTTATTTGTGATCATCGAGTTACGGCTTGTATTATGGATATGAGTTCGTATTTGTTGAGTTGGATTATTTGGTTTTATGTATATGATCGAGGTTTCGTTGAACCATTGAGTTTGTTGGTTGGGTATGTCGGTTATTGATTTTTATCGAATGTGTGTTATATCGGTTATTGCAATAGGTTGATATGTTTTGATCGTGGATTATGGCCGTTGTGTTGCGGTTGAGGCTAAAGAGTTCGTAGATTGATTTTGGTCGGGGCTGAGGAGCTCGTATACTAAGGCAATGGATTTTGGTAACGACTTCGTGGTATCGGTATCGAGGCAAGTTTATACTTGTTCAGTTTATAATATTTGATGAATGGTTTCGTTTTCATTTCATTTATAATTCGTAAAGCAATTTTGTTAGAAATGTAATTTGTCGGGATAATGGTTTGTATATCGTACTCTGGTTGTAATAAATCATAAGGTATATGATTTAATTGTGTTCAGGGAAGACGTGAGTTATCTTTGGTCAAGGATATAGAATATCGGATATCTAGGATAGTTATCGTGATGACATAAGTATCGGGATAAAGGTTTATTGGTATTGAATGGATGGTACCTTATTTGAGATTATTTGTATAGTTGTGTATTCGTTCAGGGATGTTGTTCGTGGAAAGGATGTTGTCTTCGGCTTTGAGGTAATTTATATATTGTTCAGTTATGAGATAATTATTATGTTGAGTTGTTGTATATGTTGTATGTTGAGGCTTCGTATATTGAGATTCGTACTGGTTGTTCGTTGAGGGATGTTGATCCCAGGACTATTGTTGGTATTAATGGTTGTGTTGATCGTCTCATTGGGGGATGTTGATGGATATGGTCCTCGACTTTGAGGTAATCTAAGTATTTGTTCAGTCATGTGGATAATTAGTATGTTGAGTTGTTGTATATGTTGAGGTTTCGTGTAATGAGTTTCGTATCGGTTATTCGTTGAGGGATGTTGATCCCAGGACTGTTGTATTGAGATCGTAGATCGTGTTGGTCATTCATTTGGGGATGATGATCCCAGGATTGATGGTTTGGATATTGATTAGTCGTGTCGACTTTTCATTGTTAGTCTGTTGTTGTTCACTTCGGTGAGTCTTTTGATCCTTATGGGATATGTGTTTCTTTGAGTTTCGTTGTCATGTTGCATCGTGACATATTTGGAGTTATATCTGCGTGCCGATTGGTTATTATGTAGGATTTTTAGTCGGGCACATGATGGTTATGTGTTGATATTTCCACATTGAACCGTGCACACGAGACGTAGTTCGTGAGGCTAATTAGGTCCAAGACCACACGTGTATTTGATCAATACCCGGGGTGGCTTGTGCATGGACACATTTCCGGATCGGGCGTACTATGACTTCCATCTTTGAGCCATATTGTTTGGTCGTTCATCCTCCATTTATGGTTGGGTATGTTCGACGGTTTATGACTGTTGTTCATACGCCCGAGGGGTATGTTCGAAAGTCGGAGTTATTTCTTTGAGATCCATTATCGTTGATCATTTGGAGTTTACCTTGTTGATGGTATTCTCGGTTATTGTTGGTCCTTTGTTGATCATTTGGAGTTTACCTTGTTGATGGTATTCTCGGTTATTGTTGATCCTTTGTTGATCGTGTCGGAGTTATCATGTTGATGGTACTCTCGGTTATCGTTGATCCTTTGTTGGTCGTATTGGAGTTATCATGTCGATGATATTCTCAGTTGATGTATTGGTTGATCATTGTTATTGATCGTATGAGCATTCGGACTGTACGTCGATGTTTCGGGATTTGTATTCATTGTCATGTTATAGTTGATATACAGAAATATTGTGTATTATTGGTTTATCCAGGTTGAGATTTGATTGTGTAATCCGACGGATAGGATTTGGCACAGATTGGATTATTTCCACACTTATGAGTTATGATGATGTTTTGAGGATTGTTGGTATTTTTGGAATACAGTACAGATAATTGTTGTTGAGTTCATTTCGTCATTTGAGAATGCGAAATATGGATTATGGTAAGGATTGATTTAGTATGGATTGCTATGAGTTGGTAAGGTTATAACGGTAAGATTACTTTGGTAGTATTCTTACTATATTATTACATTGGTATGTAATTATTTATGATGATGTGATCGATATCATTGTTGAGTATTGTGGCTGACCCCGTCGTGGGCTTTATTTTTAGCTACTCGGAGATCGAGCTAGTAGCGGTCGTAAAGGGTGAGCTTCCCGGGTGATACTGGTTGTGGCATATTTTTGAGTATTGAGTATTCTTTTCTGGTTGTTTTATTTCCGCTGCAAATGTGTATTTTGAACTGCATTTATCCGCTGCGTGTGTATATTTCAAAATGACTTTTTAGTATCTTTATCCGTTGCGTGTGTGTATTTTAAAAGGGCCTTTTTGGCATTTTGCGAACTTGGGTTATTTTCATCCAACTCTTTTTCCTGAACTATTTTATCGGTACGTATAAGTGGTAGCTTAACGTACATTTTTAACTGTCGAGATTTGGCATTTCGCCTTGTATTTTCAAATGGTATTCTATGACGGTATTTCAGAATTATGTTTTTGAAAATATTTGAGTATTTGCAAAATATTACCATCATCGGCCTTTTTGGCGAGTTTGAACGTTTTGTAAATGGTTTTTAGCCTGGTGGGTTCCGGCGCGGGACCCACGACGCTGTAATATCCTGGATGGTTTAGGGGTGTTACAGCACTGGAAAGACCTTCTTGTGGAAGACACTATTTGCGTGCTTGAGGTCGTAAGGAGAAATAATTCTGCATGTGGCATCAAACGATATTGCTTTTCTTATCCTGCCCGGTGGAAGAACGACTCATTCTCGATTTTCAATTCCATTCGAAATTGATTCGGAATCCACGTGTAATATCAAACAAGGAAGTCATCTCGCTGAATTGTTGATAAAAATAAAACTTATCATAGGGGATGAGGCCCCAGTGATGCGCATACACTTTTTCGAGGCTCTGGACGCTTCCTTGACGGACATAATGAAGAGGAATGCAGATCCTGCCAACAAGGGAAGACCTTTTGGAGGAAAAACCGTTGTATTTGGTGGTGATTTTCGTCAAATACTATCGGTAATTCCGAAAGCAAAAAGACCATAAATCGTTGGTGCCGCCATCAATTCGTCTCCATTGTGGTAGCACTGCAAGGTCCTTCCTCTGATCAAAAGTATGAGGCTGCAGAGTACATCGTCAGATACAAGAAATGAAAGAGCTACAACGTTTCTCCTAGTAGATTGCAACATTGGTGATGGAACCATAGGGGAACATGACGAAGAAGGAGCAACCATCGACATTCCGAATGAATTTTTGATAAAGGGCTTTGAGGAGCCAATCCCAACAATTGTTGAGAGCACATACCCATGATTCGGCGTTGACAGTGAAGATTCATCATACTTTAAGCAAAGGGCAATTCTAGCACTTACGCTTGACATCATTGATTAAGTGAACCAGTACATGAACTTACAATTAGCTGGAGACGGGTGCTTATATCTAAGTTCAGACAAACCATGTCATTCAAACAATAATAATAATGTCATAAATGCGTTTCAAAATAGAGAATTCTTGAATGGAATTAGATCTTCGGGGATACCAAACCATTAACTTAATTTGAAAGTTGGTACTCTAGTGATGTTGCTGAGAAATGTGGACCATCCGATTGGATTGTGCAATGGGATGAGAATGGTCATGACAGCTTGAGAACATGTCACTGAAGCAAAGATTTTCACCTGAAGCAACGCAGGACATCGAGCACTGATTTCCAAAATGTCTTTGACGCCTTCTTATCCCAGTTTGCAGGCCAAATTCACTAGAAGGCGATATCCCCTAGTTGTGTCATTTGCGATGACCATAAGTAAGAGTCAAGGTCAGTCGTTAACTCAAATTGGACTATTTCTGAGGAAGTCGGTTTTTGTCAGGTTCAACTCTACGTGGCTCTATCAAGAGTTACTTACTTAAAAGAACTCAGAATCTTGATATTTGACAAAAGGAACAACAATTCCAATACGACATCAAACATTGTCTACAAAGAAATTTTTGGCAATTTATAAAAATGGTTAATCTGTATTCTCATTTATCTAAGACAATAGTAAATTCATCTTATTTTTATTTATTCATCTTAATATCTTTTTCTCTTAATCATTTAAACTATTCCAATGTATGAATATCTCCACTGCATTTGCATGGATTAAATTACAGCTCGTGCATTGCACGGCAAGTATTAAGTTGTATTTGATTCTTGTATAGCAACTACCTCTTGAGTAGACAGTTGAATAAAGAAAAGGTTAAGCACCCCATAAAACATACATAAAAACAGCAAATAGATCAGCAGCGGTTAACAAGACATAGAACTGGCCTAGCCGGAAACACCACCCGTCAGTCTCTGGAGGACTTCCAAATAAATCTCTCCCTTAATGGGTACAGCCCCACACAATAATGTGTTGATCCGAGACTGCTTCAAGGAGAACGCTTTGCAACTGTAAATTTTTACTTTTCCTTGACAAAGGGTCCATGCAGGACAAAAATTTGGAACGAGCCGAAAATGTGATCCATTTCCTTCAAAATCGAAATTGTATAAAAAACTAAAACAAATCTAAACGATCAAAGACAATCTTGACAATTTTTTATCATATCTACAAGAACGTCATGCATAACAATGCATAATCTCAATTCACATCAAGTTATTAAAAAGCACCTATGTTGTATGTGGACGATTCAAGCAGCAGGGGGCCTGAGATGATGATCTTGAGATGTATCACAGGCAGATGGTGGTAAATACTGCCACATTGGGACATATCCGTAGCTGGGAAACATGGGCATCTTGTTTGTCCCGGCCGGAGGATACATAAATCCAGTCGGAGGAAGGCCTAGCATTTTCAACTGTTGCTCTATCCTTTCTTTATCTGCCTTAAGCACCAGCTTCTCTTCACGAAGTTCATTCTTCTCAGCCTTTTTCAGATAGGAAAATTAAATTGTCATTCTATATGGGTTTATTGAAGCTTAAACAGAACCCCCCCCCCCCACCCCCCCAAAAAAAAAAAAAACTTTAGTTTTCAGCAAGTGTTTTTCTCGTTTCTCGAGATAAAACATTGACCATAACTTTCTAACTCTACCATTAAAAATTATCAAAAAACAATATTATGAAAATATTTTAAAAATCAAATTTAATGGTATCATTTATATATATTATATATATATATATATATCAGTACAATATCTAAAAAAATGGTCAAAGTTCAATACTAAAAAGTCAAACGACACTTACTGAAGAGTTCAATACTAAATAATAAAAAAGTATGGATGAAAACAATGCATTGTTCTATTCTAGCTTTCAGAAAGAACCAAAACTAAAACTACGGAACTCTACTGCACCAAATTACGATGTCTAACCTTCAAAGTTTTGATCTCTTCCAAAAGCTTCTCATTTGTGTCTTTGTATTCCTGTGATTCAGTTTTTAGTTGGTTTAGAACTCTGACGGCATCAACAAGTATGGCCGATTTGTCAGTTTTCATAGGCCTTCCAGGTTCCAAAATAGCAGACAATTCCGAGAACCTGTGTGAAGGCAGATATGGTTCCCATCATTAAAACCTAGATTTTGTCGTCTATAAATTAATAAGAGCTAAAAGTACATAAAATTTTCCTAATGTGTCCTCTGAGCCACCAGATTCCCCTTTTTGTCGACAAGCTGTATTTTTCTAAAGATCTACCTCATATTTTCAAAATGCATTGGAAGAGGTGATAAGGAAAATAATAAAAAGAAAAACAGGATTATTTCAGGAATGCATTTTGAATAAAGTAAATACCTCTCATTAAATTTTTCTCTCCTCATTCTCTCACGACATGCTTTAGTTCCTGTTCCACCACACTGATCACTGCGTCTCCTGTAGAGTGGCAATCAACAAAGCCTAGGGATATCAGTAACTTCCCTTAAAGATCTCAAAATCAATTAGGATATAGAAATAGTTAAATCAGTTTTTTTTTATATTTCCCATGAGGTCTGGTTTAATAAATTCTAAGCCAAATAACTGATCTGTGTTTACGAGAAGAAAAGGAACAGAGAACAATTTTCAGTTCTCATTCACATTCTTTTTCGACAAGAAATGATTAGACATATACATCTTCAGTGGTTTAACAAACGATAGGGATTATGGGTTCAGTAAGTTAACATCTCTGGAACTATCTAATCGTTTATTCACAGTCCCCTAACCTTGTACCTGTATTATTGCCGAACAGCAGTTTCGAAATTGTTATACCCTAGTAGCAGACACTAACAATATAACTATAATGCCAGTACACCAATAGAAGACTAGTTAATTCAAGTTAAAACATCATACTCGGTAGCTCATGGTAAAGCTGAAACTTTTTTCGCCTCTTGGCGGTTATGACAGATAACATTTTATTATAAACATCACCAATGGAAGCAGCACAACAGCAACTATTGACAAAGAAAGCAAAATATAATTGGCATAAAACATAATGTTGATATGATATATGATGCAAATTTTACATTTTACTCTATAGAGGAAAACTAAGATACACCGCACACAAGTAGTGGGAAATATAGAGCAGCTTTAGTGACACTGTTTTATCAGGTGAAACATGTGTGAATCTCCTCCGAGAGATACAGCCAAGCCAAGGAGGGAAAATTAAAAGGTTAGTTACGAAAGAAGAAGAAAAAAAATGAAAGTCCTGAGTGAGCAGCCAGTATCCAATGGAAATAACTGCTTTCCTCAAATCGGACAAATTTTGAGGATTACCTCTTTCTCCGACATTCTTGTTCTTCTACAGACTCACTGACTTGCAATGCCGTTCCACTAAGTGAGGCATCAATCACCACAACAGTGCTGCAAAAAAAAAAAAAGGAATCATGTCAAAACGACTGTTTCTGCATAATTTGCGGGCAATACCCATTCGCTAACCATTTCCAGTAAGAAGCAAAGTAGTCAAATTATATTAAGAAATATAGGAGTACTAATTCACTCCATCACCACACATATGTTAGCATAAGAGGGGGAGGCAAGTCGAACTCTTAAACTTGTATGTGTAGGCTAAATCCCGAGGATGATTCAAATATACTAACTAGAGCTGCATATATTTACACAGGAGCCTAGTCAATTTCGAGCTAAAAAACAATCCCTTGGAAAAGCTAACCATTTACACATCTACGCCTATAGTCAACTCAAGTTTGGCTACTGGAAAAGCTAACCATCTCTGCAGGCTAGCGGTTTCAAAGTTTGATTCATGTTAGCCGAATCCCAAATCATTTTGGGACTAAGGCTTAGATGATGTTGTTGTAATCTTACACTTACAAAACATTTTATTTCAACAACAGCATCGGCTTGAATTTTTTATTTATTCCATGTTAACCTATCAGTCATTGACAGCAAAAACACATAATTTTTCAATAGAAGATTAACAGATTTAAAAACAAAATGGAAAAATGCCGTTCCAACTTCAAATTCGAGTGCGAACAGATTTCGAAACTCAAACTTCGCAGATGAACAATATAGATCCAGAACCACCACAATGCAAAATATCAAAACCTAAAAAGAAGTACGTAAACCCTAAACAAAATAAAATAAATTTCGTAAAGGTACACGGGTCATAGTTAACTCACTCATGAGTGGGTGGATTAGGGTTCCAACAAAGACCGGTCGGCGGGACGGTGTCATCCAACAGACTTCCGTAATCAATTAGGTCAGACCAGCAATCCTCGTCGAATGAATCCACGTGAAGATTATAATCATTCATTTTTTCACAATCACATGCGCAAGTCAGCGCAAACGGGTGCTTCAAAATTCAATCAATTGGACAGAAAAAAAAAAGTTAAGAATAATCGCGGGGGATTTTCGTTTTTCCCTTCTCGTGATTTTGAGGTAAAGGGAATGATTGGGGAGGAAAAAGAGGGGGTCGCATGATATGGTTCGGGGGAGAATATCAGAGCCAGTAAGGAGGCGAAACGTGGGCAACAGTCAATTATATTACATTCGTTTTGAGTGATTGAGTCGCCGCATATGTACTTTCAGTACTAGGAGTGGCAATCTCATTGAGTTTGAGTTGTGATATATGATGAGATTAATTTGGCTAAATTATAATTTTGGTCCCTCAATTTATTTAATTCAGATATTTAGTCCTCCTGCTTTAAAATTGAGACATTTAGTGTCTCTAATTTAAAGTGATTAGACTTTTGGTCCATAAAGATCTTGGGGTGTTTGGGAGTTAGAAGTTTGAGTTTCGAATTCAAATCGCTAGTCAAAACAACTAATTCAAACAGTTAGTCAAAACAGTTAACTCAATCCGCTACAACTAACCGATAACCACTAATTGCCAAATAGGGCCCTTGACACCTGTTTTGATAATGGACTTAATTTGCTGATGTGGCTTGTGATTAACTATTAAAATTGCACCATAATTACTTCAAATCATCAAGTTAATAATTAAGAGATAATTAAATTTTTAAATATATTGAAAATACTGTAATAAAATAAAGAGATTAAGAAATACACACAACAACAACAACATTACCCCAATGCCTCAACGGTTTCCGCAAAAGGCGGGGTAAGGGGGAATCGGATGTACGCAGCCTTACCCCTGTCTTAACACAGAGAGGCTGTTTCCGGATGATCCAAAATAAAAATTGCATCGAGAATTGCATGGAATGACTAGTACTTCATGAGAAAAAGAAGTGCAGCCAGTTTAGTGAGTCATTTTGTTTTATTCCATTATAATCCAGAACCAAAGAATAATGAGTTTTTGGCTCCATTGGAAACAAAAAACTAAATTAGTAAGAGATACCCTAGTGTTCGAACCCGTTTTATATTCCATAATTCCTCTTCTTCTTTCTCGTTCACTCACTTAGTTGGGTCACATCGCTCACTCAGCTGGTTCGCGCGCTCACCTGATTCACGCACTCACGTGCTTCATCTTCGACCTCTAGTACTGCTCACGTGGTTCCCGCGCTCGTTGGTTCGCTCACCTGGTTGCACATGAACATGCTTATAGAGCCAGGGCCGGTCCTAAGAGTTTTGATGCCCCGTGCGAGAAGACGAATTATGCCCCAATAATTGTATCATCGACTTTATTTTCATCAAAACAAGGATTATCATTATCTTCATCGACTCCAATTGTATCGTCGGCTTTATTTCCATCAACACGTGGATTTCCATTAACTCCAATTGTATCATCGAATTCATTTTAATCAACACAAGAATTTTCATCATCTCTAATTGTATCATTATTTTTATCGATATTGTGAGGTCTAACAAAAAATCTATTTAAAGGTCCTTGTAAAGATTGAACAACATATCTTAAAATCAAATCAAACAAGGTCTATAAGACTATAGACCTCTAAAGAATAGAATATAACACAAAGAAAAGGTTAGGTTGCTTGAAATTTGTATCGGAATATAACATATGAAACAGGCTAAAAACAACAACCAAATCAGTCAGCAACAATCCTTCGACATTGACCTAAAATAGAGAACAAAAACAAAACAAATTTTAGTAAAATTGCAATTTTCTTATTATTTTCTACACGTCGAAATTTTTATATGCCCTCATAAAGTTCAAAATTACCTCAAATTACAAAAGCCAATTGTGTGCCCCTGCTCCAACTCCTCTGTCTAAATGATATGCTGGTAAGCTTCCGTCCAAATAATTTTACACCAAAAAAAAGAATTAAAAATACATTACTATAATTTTTGTAAAAAAAAAAGAAATAGAAGAAGAGAAAAGACTGAAAAGCCGCATATCGTGTGAACCGTGATTGATTGAGTCATCCGAGATTGAATGCTACCTAATTGGTGCCGACGTTCAAGGTTTCAAGATTGAAGGTGTGCCCAGTTGAAGAATTAAAGGCGGCGATAACAAAAGTGTTGAGATGCGGTCCCGCGAATGTCTAAGTGTGGGGATGGGCTTGGTCCAAACAACTTAACCTACTAAAAGGCTAAGGAATATTACAATGTGATGCCCCCTGGGCCTCTTTTTTTGTTGAGGGAGTTGATTTCTCCCCAACAGGACCGTTGGCCCCTGGCCCCGTAGGATAAACGAGGATGCGCCTAGCCATTGACCGAAATGGAGAGACACACGATACCGACTCAAAGACAAATTTCCACAACAAAGTGAGAAAACCGCACCACACGAGATCGAATCATGCTGCCGGAATGAAATCCCACGCTATCTCACTTTAACTACTGCGCTTACGCCTGCATGCCCCTTGGGCCTCTTGATATCCTGTGCAGTGGCACGGGCTGCACAGCCTTTGGGCCGGGCCTGTATAGAGCCAAGAGAAGAACAATGGAAAAGTTAGAAGGTGCTATTTCTAAACATTATTTTTAATTTCTAATTATCTCTTAATTATATAATCCGATGGTCTGGAGTAATTATGGTGTACGTTTATTAGTTAATCACAAGCCACGATAGTCCATTAAGTCCACCACATCAGTCAATTAAGTCTACACCATTAAATCAGGTGACAAAATCTCATTTTGGATTAAAAAGTTAAATAATTTTAGATAGGGTATAAAATTTCTCAATTTTAAGGTAGTGGGACTAAATGTCTGAATTTGATAAAGTAGGGGACCAAAAATATAATTTAGCCAGGATTAATTCAGTTTCACTCGGGCCCGAATTTAATCGCGATTGTTTTGGAATGGAACAAAATTATATTAATAATATTATTGTTGATTATAATACATAATAATTTAGAATAAATTATCAAATGTCAAAAAATGGAATGTCTATAATTTATGTCATAATATGTTATTCATTTAAATCTCACAATTATACCATATCAAATTTTTACCCCATAATAATTAAATGGATCTTATTATAAATTAAATGGATCTTATTATAACTGCCATTAAAAAATACCAATTAATTTGTATTTTAATTACCATAATAATTCCCTGAAATTAAATGCATCTCTAAAAACATAATTTTTAGTTTTTCATAGGACTAAATTAGTTAATGATTAATTTAAAATTTTATATTACATAATTAAGGAATTTAAAAAAAACAAGCATAATAATAAATATGCAACATTCAAATGTATATACATATATATAATGAACTTATAAAAATATACAATAATATTCTCAAATCTATACATATATTCAAACATTCAACTATGAATAAAGAATTATTTGAGGTCATTCAATTCCAGAATTAGAACTACAAAATTATACATTTATTAAGTATGTAACAACTATGAAATTGAGTAAAATGTAGAACAGGAGAAGCCTCCATAGTGGAAGAGATAATAATCCAATAAAATCGAAGTGAGATGGAAACATGTAGTAAAATCACCTTTCAATCTGACTTGGTATGGATACATGTATATATATTTTAAAAGCTTCAGGGTGACTGAACCTTATACTCATCGTTTAAAACGAAAACGGGTAGTAGAGTCACCCTTTAATTGAGTTTGGGATGGGTATAAAAACTCGAAAAAATTACAATAACTAATACATTTTATTGAAATATTTCAATAATAACAACATTAAGAAATAATTACACAAATAACAAGCATGCGTATTCTAATTACATAAATACATATATATAATTATTATTTTTTGAGAACTGTCAAAGTCTTCTTTATATTTATGTAATATCCGCTATTTTCATAATGTAATATTATTATTCATAATAATATTATAATGCATTTCATTTCATTTAGAGGATTATGAACATTTATTTCGACGTATCACAAGTTCTAGCCCGAGTCATTTTTGTCAGTTATTTTCAAGTAGTCATTTACTATTAATAATATTAATAATGCATTTCCAATTCATTTAAACTCATTAGTGAGATCATAATTATATTCATGATATCTAATAAATTCTAAGCCCGAGTCGGATCAATAAATTTCAAGAGATGTTTAATATTAATATCATTATTATTATTATTATTATTATTGATAGTATTATTATTAATAATAACGAGACGTCATGGACCGTGCGATGCACGGGCTTTGTTCACCGTAAAGAATCATCGGTTTTGCAAGGGTTATGTGTATTTAGTTATATGCTTAGCTTCGATCAGGGGTACTCGACTGAATAAAGGAAATTTATTTAAGTAAGTTTTTGTAAATAGAATTATTTCAATAAAAATGCATCAAATACATGAGTGACTTTCATCACCATAACGCAATACATGCTATTTCAAAAACAAAATTTATATTGCACACAACTTAGGTCTTTTTCTTTTGTCTCTTACACCAAAATTGATGTACCAGCTTCGAGTCTTGTCTTTCATTTGTAACGATTGCGTCGTTACGTCTCCAAGTGAGTTTTTCTTGAATAACAAATTCTCCTAGATGCGTGATAATGAGGCGAGTTCCATTACACAAACCTTGTGGTTAATATGTATTAAATGCATCAAGTCTTTAAAAACTTGATGCATTGTAGATGCTCTAAGTAAGTATGTATGCTTAATATTTTAAGACTTCCGTGAAAGTCACAAATGATTTATAAAATAGTAGAGGTTATCATAAATATTAAACACTTTTTTAAAAAATATAATTTGTGATTATAAATACTCACATTTAATGATGAAACTCAACATTTATATATTAAAGGACACGGTACTGTGGCTTAAGGTAAATAGCCACCTTAGCATCCCACTTTTAACACTCACACACCAAGATACTTTCTTTTTTCATGGCTTGAGCTATTTCCACTTTTTAGGTTCAAAGCAGTAGATGACAAATCGTGGATGTAAAATACACAACAGTTCTCTATTGAAAATACGTCATTATTTAGACTTTTTAAGAAAAAAAGGTAATATTATAACATTAAGACCTTTATTTATTGAGATTACTTACACAACTTTTGCCGAAACACAACTCTCGAATTTGAATAGTTGAAAGGATTATAACACAGATTAGTGACCTTATGAATTGATGATATTTGTACCAAAACTCAATGGCAAAATATAACCATGGTCTTAAAAATTCCTTAATCGGCTTTAATACTCTTCCACTTTATTTTTCATATCTTATAGTTTTAGTACAAGATGAAAAGTTCCATCAGTACGCAATTGATGTAACCGAGCTGATCGGCCACCAAGAACCGGGTTAATCTCAGGAGTTTATCTAAGAAAACCCGAAGGTATGAAGTATTGCCTCTTCTCTCTCTAAAATATGTTGTGATCTCAGAATTATGCTTAGCCTTTGAAGGAAAGCCCCCCTCCTCCTTTTATAGAAGGGAGAGTCGCCTATCCTTTAAGATCTTTCCTGATTTTTAGGGAAGATCCCGGATATCCAGGGATTCGGGCTGCGATTTCCCATCCCTGGATTTTTGGGATTGAAGAGTATGGGCTCTCAGTCCCCGAATCTCTGGGATTCTGTCAGGTGAGTCTAGATCTCCTTTCCCGAAAGTTCGACCTTCATGAGCCCGACGATTCCCGACCGCGGTTACGACTTAGTAGGTCGGCTCATATTATAAAGGATCACTTAGGTCGGGACACTCTTATCCGAATCCGTAGGTCGGCGAGGCCTTTGATGTCGGCCCTCTCTTAGCATAGGTCACAGGTCAGCGGGGCCTCCGAGGTCGGCACCCTCTTATCTGAGGTTATAGATCGGAGAGCCCCCTGAGGTCGGCATCTTTTTGTCTGAGGACATAGGTCGGACATCATTAGTCTAAGAAAACCTTTCTTTACTCAAAGATCGGTATGCCGGATTATATTGGTCCTTTTTTAAACCGGGTTTTTAGGGAGCGTACATTCGTCGTCCTATCAACCAGTCCCCCCTACTCTAGTCAAGCTGTAAGACCGAGTAGAGTAGGATTCGTTTACAATCTGACGACCTCGACACAGTAGTCCTTGGGGTTCCCGTTCCCAGGTAACGAGGTTCCTCGAGCTTCGTGCGCCTTTATATCAACGTCTTTTCTTTTCCTCGCCTCCCAACTGTCGCATCTATGGCCAGGTCCAGGTGTCAACCTGCTATAGGTCGGATGAGGCGGTACCAGATCCAAGCCGTTCTTTTTCAGGAGGCATCGGACGCTCCAGATCGCCCGTTATCTTCTTGGTTTTCGCCCTTCCTCCCTATAAATAGAGATCCTCTACCTCCTCAGCCACTTCCGCTCCTTTTTTTGCTAAACACTAGTGCGAAGGTTTTCCGGCGACACCTGCAACCTTGGTTTCCTGCCTCCGGTGGTGTTTCCACTATTTTTCTCCGGTGCTCTTCCACCCAATCTCATGGGTATGTCTATCTAAACACTTCTTTACTTTTTCTTTTTGTTTGTTGCTCAGTATCTTCCTTTCTCCTTCCTCCTTCTTCCTTTTATTATGTCGTATGCCTCGGATTCTCAGAATCTTTCTGGCCAATCGGCCGTAGACTCTTTTTTAGAAGGTTTATCCTCTTCTGATGGGGACTCGGGGGTAGGTCGGAGCGAGCTACTAGCTCCTCCCTCTGTCTTAGAGACGAACCCCTAGGTGATGTAGATTGGTCCGAGCTGGGTGACATCCCTTCTAACCTTCCCTTCGGCATTCCTTTGATCATCATAGAACCCCCCTCCCCTCCTCCTATGGATGAAGTAACTGTGACTGTCCTTTTAGCCGATCCATATAAAACGGTCGCAGGAGCTACCCGAGTTCTCCCTCCTCCAGGGTGGGAATTTGTCACGCCTCAGGCTAGTGACACCCCTGATCATCCTCCCCCAGGTCATATTACCTGGTTCGTGGATCAGGTGAGCAGTGGTTTTCGCTTCCCTCTTCATCCCTTCCTTGTCTCTCTCTCTGTTAAATACAATCTTCCCCTCAACCAGTTTTCTCCCAATTCTTTTCGTTATATGGTCGGTTTTCTCGTGCTGTGTCATTATAGACACGAGGAACCCGATCTGGATTTTTTCTATTTTTGTTTCGGGCTAAAGAGCTTTAAAGGCTCCTTTTACTTAACTTCCCGAAACAATGCCCATTTCTTTACCCACCTCCCTTCCAATGTGAAGGACTGGAGGTCGCGTTTCTTTTTTCTTCGACTCCCTACGTGTCACAGGGCGCTTTCCATATTATTCGGAGTACCCGGGATTGCCCCGGACTTACAAAGGATTATGTTGGATAGTTGCCCTGCGACACGAATAAGGTTGGGGACGTGCGACAGTGGTCGGCGTCCGGAGTGTGTCCGTGCGCGAGCAGGACATTGAGTCATTGAGCAGAGGGCTTTAAGAGAATCGTTTCGTGGAATGCTTGGACTGGGGAATTCCTTGGAGTGTTGGGAAGGTCTCCACCAAGTTTCACAACTAGACGGTTCCGTGTGAGTAGCGAACGATGTGAAGGATCGAGATGCTGCAGTGCAGTGGCATTGTAGTAGTTTCAGAATATTGCAGAGGCAATTCCTCACTCCTCGAGTATCGAATGGGGCTGAAACTTTAAGTACTTAAAGATAATGTCGTAAGCTACTCTACGGTTCAAGCGTATAAGGATTTGGAGTTCGTATGAGGGAGTTACACCCAATGTGCTTCCTCGACCAATCAATGTCTAGTGCAATTACAAGGGAATATTTGTCTAAGCCTATTATAGGGGAGACAGTCCTTAGATGGACAATGGTGGGCAAGCGGACAGTCTTCCTCGTGTTGTCGAGCACCAAGCGTGCAATCTTCCTAGAGGTAAGGGGGGCCTCTGGGGAGCCAACTCTAAGCATTCGAAGTGTGCGAGGAGTTCCCGAGCGAGTTGGAAATCGTTAGGGCGGCGTAGGACCTATGTGGTCTGCGTTGGGCTTAAGGTTGGCATGGAGGCTCTAGTATGACCGGAGGGATGCCGTCGGCCATATAAAACTTCCTCTATGTCGATTGGGCAATCGAGGCACTCATTTGAATCATACGCCTCGTGAGCTTACTCGTAAGCATTAGCTATCGGTTCCGGATATGCTGCGGGGGATCGTTGGCTTGTACATGTGGTTGCGAGACAACACCACATTGCGGATTGAAGGTAATATGTCAGTATGCGTAGTAGTCCCAAACATCGTGAGGAGAAAATATCTCTTGATGGCATGAATCTAAGCCAAGATCTAAAAGGTTGTCCGTCTCGGGTGAGGTACTCTCAAGGGCGCCAAGGTACTGCACCTAGTAAGTCCCGAGTGAGTGTCGAGCACGAGGAATTGCACTTCGGGCATGCGAGTGACCCTTAGTGCCGAGTGCCATTGCGGGTTAAGCTTGAAGGGTATGAGATATCGGCCCTTAGTTGGTCGGAGGCAAAGGACAGGCGGGTGCCTAGCATTTTATGCAGCACAATGGACCAGTGCATGATATCTCTAATGTTGGTATTCTATGAAATCTCGTTGATGGTAGCCGGATGGAGACTCGGAAGTCTCCTAGGCGCACGGGTTATTCATGATCCGCTGCACGAATTTGACGGCCTGAACCTCAGTGAGCCGCACCCCGTGACAAGTGGTATCGGAGCCTGGAATGTCGCATCCAGGTTTAGCTGAACATTGAGCATTGTTGAATATCTTGCTTCCCCTTGAGAACTGGATACCAAAATTGTGCCGAATTTTTCTTATTAGCCATTGTAGTGGCATTTCAGCGAAGGGCTTGCAGTGTGTTCTTACGTATTGTGGCAGAGTTGAGAATTAAGTTGGCAGTTGGACTTGAGCGAATGGTAGTACCTCGAGTTGGCTTTGCAATTGGGCGAATGGTAGTACCTTGGTTGTATGGTTTCTGTCGGTGATGTTCGAAGGCTTTGTTCGGTGCGAGTTGTTGGCATTAGTGACTCCGGCGAATGGTAGTAACCGAGTTACGACGTGTTTGATGACTATATTTTTCTCTGCGAGTACGGTTGGCAGTTGGTTAATGTGAGTGGAACATTCTCATCGGTAAATTGCGGACGCGTGAGTAACGGTGTTGGTGTAATCTGATCAGAAACATTATGTTGGCCTATTTTTGTGGGCTTATAAGACATCTTGATCTCCTAGAAGGAGACATGCCGGTGAGCCGGGTGGAGGGAGAGTGCATTGATCGCGTGCACTACATCCCTACGAGCAATGAGTTTGAATGCGCGAGGCGCAAGAGATGTCGAGCAAGCGGCGAGAAATTGCGATCATCGAGTTGCCATGCAGGCGTTCTTCGAGTTGGGCGTCCGACTTTACAAGCAGGTGCCACTTGATGGAACTAAGAGTGCTGTGCTGAGAGGCACACGAGTTGAGGTGATTTGGGTTTGAGACCTATTTGTGCGAGAACTTCAGTGCGGGAATCCGTCACAGCACGTTTAGGTGCAAAACTTGGGCTGAATCTTAGTGCGCGCAAGCGTCATAGCACTTAAGGTGCATCGGTTACGTTGGTTACATGAGATTTGAATTGTTATGTGCAAAGCGCTTTCGCACATGAGGTGCAATCGTAACACAGCCACCACGGAAGTTGCAAGAGTGGAGTGTTCAGTCTTCCTGGTTCGAGTCGGGCAGATATGAGAACGGGCATGCTCCAAATGTGGTGTTGCATGTCCCAGCAGTCTATGAGGGACAAGAGATTTGGGTCTGACCTCCAACATGAGTGGGGGAGGGCCAGGCTCTCGACGAAATGGGCTGATTCGAGAATGATGTTCCTTAAGGGGATTCCAAAGCCTAGAGTATGGGCTCTGTGGTTGAGGGATTTTCTGAAAGAGACTGAGTTATATGGAGCATTGGGCTCCTTGGTTATCCAGGAGGTGTGTCCATCCTGGACACACACGTGAGTGGTTTTGAGATGGCTATTCTTGGAAGTAATTTGGAAGCCAATAAATGGGAACTATTGGTCTAAGGATTTCTGATGGGAGCAAGCCGAATGAGGTGTGCTCGTACAGAGTACACAATCGTGCATTGAGAAATAAGGCCAGTTGGCCAGGTTACGAGTTAGGCCAGAGGGCCTGGGTTCGTGTCTTCGTCTGAGTCAGAAGACTAGCGAGACCAACCCGCGAGTTTTCGTCACGCCAGGCTGAAGGCCGGTGATGCGGTGTGCCGAGAGTTAGGCATCACCTTCGAGCGGGGGAGGGTGCGTTGATCACGCGTACAACCTTCAAGCTCCTTGCCGTAGAAGTGCGGTGGCCTGAGGGCCGAGAGTTTAGTGATCTATGAGCAGCCGTGAAGGCCTCTTTCGACTTGTGCTAGAGGGCACTTGTCTTACAGAGTTTCAGATTGTGTTTGGCTCGTCCTTGATAGAATTCGGAATCCGTATTATGGGGTATGGTTAGTAAGGATTTTTGAGAGGGCAGCCGCGGTGGTATTTTGAGCAGAGTGCAAGGATCCTTTGGATAGGTTCTTGGTGTTAGTGAGCACTATTAGAAGTATCATGTACTCCAGACGTTCAGGAAAATCGACCCGGTTTAATTCGAAGAACTTGTCGCTAGTCTCGGACTTGACAATGAGGGAGTAGCTTGATTTGAGCTAGAGTGGCAATCTAACACCATCAGTGGGTTTTTCGTTATATCGAGGCATGGAGAGAATGATTCCTGCCAAGCTTAGAGTGGGTGTGCGCCGAAGAGAGGAAACATCCGGGAGGAGATGGAGGTAGAGTGTCGGGTTCGTTGCCCAAGTATTTTCATGATGAGATGGGCAGCGCATGTACATAGAGCAGGTTGTGTGTGCATGCGTTGACGAGGACGTCAACGGATCGAGAGGGGGAGGATGTCACAGGGCGCTTTCCATATTATTCGGAGTACCCGGGATTGCCCCGGACTTATAAAGGATTATGTTGGATAGTTGCCCTGCGACACGAATAAGGTTGGGGACGTGCGGCAGTGGTCGGCGTCCGAAGTGTGTCCGTGCGCGAGCAGGACATTGAGTCGTTGATCAGAGGGCTTTAAGAAAATAGTTTCGTGGAATGCTTGGAGTGGGGAGTTCCTTGGAGTGTTGGGAAGGTCTCCACCAAGTTTCACAACTAGACGGTTCCGTTTGAGTAGCGAACGATGCGAAGGATCGAGATGATGCAGTGCAGTGGCATTGTAGTAGTTTCAGAATATTGCAGAGGCAATTCCTCATTCCTCGAGTATCGGATGAGGCTGAAACTTTGAGTACTTGTAGATAATGTCGTAAGCTACTCTATGATTCAAGCGGATAAGGATTTGGAGTTCGTATGAGGGAGTTACACCCGATGTGCTTCCTCGGCCAATCAATGTCTAGTGAAATTACAAGGGAATATTTAGGCCTATTATAGGGGGGACAATCCTTAGATGGGCAATGGTGGGCAAGCGACCAGTCTTCCTCGTGTTGTCGAGCACCAAGCGTGCAATCTTCCTAGAGGTAAGGGGGGCCTCTAGGGAGCCAACTCTAAGCATTCGAAGTGTGCGAGGAGTTCCCGAGCGAGTTGGAAATCGTTAGGGCGGCGTAGGACCTATGTGGTCTGCGTTGGGCTTAAGGTTGGCATGGAGGCTCTAGTATGACCGGAGGGATGCCGTCGGCCATATAAAACTTCCTCTATGTCGATTGGACAATCGAGGCACTCATCTAAATCATACGCCTCGTGAGCTTACTCGTAAGCATTAGCTATCGGTTCCGGCTATGCTGCGGGGGATCGTTGGCTTGTACATGTGGTTGCGAGACAACACCACATTGCGGATTGAAGGTAATATGTCAGTATGCGTAGTAGTCCCAAACATCGTGAGGGGAAAATATCTATTGATGGCATGAATCTAAGCCAAGATCTAAAAGGTTGTCCGTCTCGGGTGAGGTACTCTCAAGGGCGCCAAGGTACTGCACCTAGGAAGTCTCGAGTGAGTGTCGATCATGAGGAATTGCACTTCGGGCATGCGAGTGACCCTTAGTGCCGAGTGCCATTGCGGGTTAAGCTTGAAGGGTATGAGATATCGGCCC